>OZ002740.1:167109619-168468225 GCA_963924295.1 Dioctria rufipes | reverse complement strand
AAAGGGCTACTTTCCGAAGAATAAATATACTTTTACCCCTTTGCAGGTGTCTTAAGGGAAATGATGAGGGTTCATCTATAGGTGTAGAGGGGCTGAAAAGGGTAGCGTATGGGGGATACGCTACGGTATTTGCATCTGCATCCAACATAAAACCATCAAATGGCATAAGAAAATGTTCAGTAAGCGATATTTTGTATGGGTAGCTCCAACTCTGCCATAGCGGGAAAGAGAAAACTATAAAACTTGTGCCATTCTTTGTAATACGAAAATGGCAATATGCTCCCCTTCTGTGAGCTATTTCCTACAGCTGTGCACGATCGGAACGATTTGAATGCCGCAGCGAAATTTAATTATTTGCAGGCTTATCTAAGTGGTAAGGCGGCAGAGTTCATTAGATGCTTGACTTCATCCGAATCTTATTACAACGAAGCTCTCGGTATTGCTTAAGGAGGAATATCGGGATACCGAAAAAGTGGTGGATGACATAATGCAAGAGTTGATGGCTTTGCCATACACATCATCGTGTAGTGATATAGTTGGCCTGTGGAAATTGTACAACCGTATTACATCACCGTTTAGATCTTTAACATCTGCAGGGGTCCCCACCACAAGCTATACAGTTATGCTTAAGTCAGCAATTTTAAGATGCATGACAAACGAGTTAGCGGTTTGCTTTCATAAAACGAACAACGAAGCGAGTGGGCAAACGTGGAGTGGAGTCTCTACAGAGAACTGCACAATAATAAACCATACAAAGTATTTCGCGAGGTAACAATAACAACCAATACAAAACTACGTCTAGCTTGCTCCCTCCCAACGAAAAATGTGTCAATGTATGTTACTACTGGCATTCAAACATGCACTTTACCGAAAAGTGTAATACATCACATTCCATCCCACAACACAAAGAAATGTTAAAGAGGGCCGGTAGATGTTTCCGCTGCGCAAGACGGGGGCATACATGCAAATTGTATTCGACCACAACGTTGTTTGATCCAAATTATAACAGGAATATAAAACAGATCCACACTCCTTTCGACAAAGCTGAGCTATCGAAAGTAAATAATGAAGGCAGCAAAGGAAAACAACAAGTAACAGCAACAACTAGGCTTTTCTCTTCAGCTTTGCAATCAACAAACGAAATTTATTTACAAACTGCAAGCGTATTATGTAGTTCTTTATTCCTTTCTATATAACTCAAAGCTTAGCAACCAAACTTGGACTACAAGTAATTGACTCTGTAAAACTTATTATTTTGGTTCAGAAGCGGAAATACCAACAAAAATGTTTGATCGTGTATCTCTAACGTTGAAGTGTCGGCTTAGTGAACAAATAGTGACAATTCTTGCCGTTTTTGTACCCGATATATGTATAAGTATTTTGCCGGCTCCTTCTAATATGGATATGACGTTTACTCAATTCCTTCTCGCAGATGATGTGAAGTCCAATAAGTATGAAAGTAGATCCAGTGGTGGTATCAGATAGGTGCGAATTATTATTGAACGTTGTTTTATCGGATTTCAAGAGAATTAAAAAAATTTAGTGGCTATTAATTCGATTCAAATTTAAAATTTATTTATTACCAACCCCTGCATGAGCGCCACGCAAGTATGCGTTGGGTATAGCGAATATAGTATTAAGACAGGGAATATTAAGATAAATACAGAGTTGAATATAACTAGAACGTAACACCGCATTCAGGTGGATGATTCAAGGACCGCGTAAAGATTCAGCTTGTGAACGTAGTTTTGCCTTCTCAATTGTTTCTATATCTTTGTGCACGTGTGTTTGTGCGGATGAACATGTGAAAAAATTTGGAACTTAGAACAATTTGAATCAGGGACGAAACTGTGAAATATATTGAGAACTTTCATTTTAACGAATATCTTGTAAGCCAGGTTATCGTGGAGAAGTACAAAGTGCGTGTTGGACAGTAATAAACAAAGTTGTCTAACGACCCAGTGAAACTGTTGGAATATGAACGCGGAATGTATGAACTAATTTCAAGAGGCACAGCTGAACAAACGAGCGAAGGCATTTCTCCAAATTGCGTTATCACAGAATAACAGAGATTGCCACAGATTTTTTTGCTTTAATATACCTATCGTAAACATAAATGAGTTGCCAAAGGTAAGAGTTTTTATTGAATGACTCGTGTAACGTGTGGAGCCTTTTGCAGCCCATTTCTTCAGTGTGCCACGCTCCAAAAACATTTCGAAATCGAGCCAAGGAATTTAAAGAAAAATTTGAGCTTTTGAACAAATGATTCTACATAGATGACCTCTTCCTGAGTGTTGATAGTTTACAACGAGCTTCGAAAATTTGTAGCGAGAGTTGTAGTATAATGTGTAAGATTTGGTTCGTTTCCGTCGTCATTAATTTTTACTTTAGACAAAAAAAAGGTGGATTCGCAGAAAAGGTGTCTTAAATTAATAGCACTTGAATGTTTATTGAAAAATTGAGCATGTCATTTTATGACGGTAAGATCTGCCGGCACCAAAGCAGTGTCATTGTCTGCCTGGTGTAATTGAAAATTAAAATGTTCGGCGCCAGACCTTTTCAAGATCCTTGAGGTATCTTAAATACCTGCATGAGTAGTTAGTGATTTGTGCATGTACATGCAGGTACATAGGATAATAAGGAGGTAGGATACATTCTGGTTCCGCACAGATCATTCATTCGAAAAGGTGCTGTGATCTGTGACGGAAGTGATTTATTTAAAAATTATCAGAGATATAAAGTTCAAAAATATTTGCAAAGTTGATGTGTCATTTTAATAAGGACTTAATTGTTGAAATTGATAGGGAGAATAAAAGAAAAAAAAAAGTTCGTTATCTACTCACTGATTGAAATGTGGTAATTTGTGTAGTGTAGTTTATTGATAATTAAAAATGAATTAAGTTATTTCCAAAATGCATTTAGTTGTAGCATAGAAGTGTTTCGTTTTGTGGGTCAAGACAGTAGGGATTGGCTCTCCTCCCGACTGTCTTTAAGGATTGCTCTCCTCCTTGTACCATGATGGGGTATATAAACCGCGGATGGCTCTCTTAATTCGATTCAAATTTAAAATTTATTTATTACCAACCCCTGCATGAGCGCCACGCAAGTATGCGTTGGGTATAGCGAATATAGTATTAAGACAGGGAATATTAAGATAAATACAGAGTTGAATATAACTAGAACGTAACACCGCATTCAGGTGGATGATTCAAGGACCGCGTAAAGATTCAGCTTGTGAACGTAGTTTTGCCTTCTCAATTGTTTCTATATCTTTGTGCACGTGTGTTTGTGCGGATGACCATGTCAAAAAATTTTGGAACTTAGAACAATTTGAATCAGGGACGAAACTGTGAAATATATTAAGAACTTTCATTTTAACGAATATCTTGTAAGCCAGGTTATCGTGGAGAAGTACAAAGTGCGTGTTGGACAGTAATAAACAAAGTTGTCTAACGACCCAGTGAAACTGTTGGAATATGAACGCGGAATGTATGAACTAATTTCAAGAGGCACAGCTGAACAAACGAGCGAAGGCATTTCTCCAAATTGCGTTATCACAGAATAACAGAGATTGCCACAGATTTTTTTGCTTTAATATACCTATCGTAAACATAAATGAGTTGCCAAAGGTAAGAGTTTTTATTGAATGACTCGTGTAACGTGTGGAGCCTTTTGCAGCCCATTTCTTCAGTGTGCCACGCTCCAAAAACATTTCGAAATCGAGCCAAGGAATTTAAAGAAAAATTTGAGCTTTTGAACAAATGATTCTACATAGATGACCTCTTCCTGAGTGTTGATAGTTTACAACGAGCTTCGAAAATTTGTAGCGAGAGTTGTAGTATAATGTGTAAGATTTGGTTCGTTTCCGTCGTCATTAATTTTTACTTTAGACAAAAAAAAGGTGGATTCGCAGAAAAGGTGTCTTAAATTAATAGCACTTGAATGTTTATTGAAAAATTGAGCATGTCATTTTATGACGGTAAGATCTGCCGGCACCAAAGCAGTGTCATTGTCTGCCTGGTGTAATTGAAAATTAAAATGTTCGGCGCCAGACCTTTTCAAGATCCTTGAGGTATCTTAAATACCTGCATGAGTAGTTAGTGATTTGTGCATGTACATGCAGGTACATAGGATAATAAGGAGGTAGGATACATTCTGGTTCCGCACAGATCATTCATTCGAAAAGGTGCTGTGATCTGTGACGGAAGTGATTTATTTAAAAATTATCAGAGATATAAAGTTCAAAAATATTTGCAAAGTTGATGTGTCATTTTAATAAGGACTTAATTGTCGAAATTGATAGGGAGAATAAAAGAAAAAAAAAAGTTCGTTATCTACTCACTGATTGAAATGTGGTAATTTGTGTAGTGTAGTTTATTGATAATTAAAAATGAATTAAGTTATTTCCAAAATGCATTTAGTTGTAGCATAGAAGTGTTTCGTTTTGTGGGTCAAGACAGTAGGGATTGGCTCTCCTCCCGACTGTCTTTAAGGATTGCTCTCCTCCTTGTACCATGATGGGGTATATAAACCGCGGATGGCTCTCCTCCCCGTGTTTATGGAGACGGTGCTCCTCTCCACCCTGCGACGATTTCATGCTTTTAGTTTTGTCATTGTCTTGTGGCTCTTCCTTGATAGTGCGACTCGCGAAACGAGCACTCACTTAGATAATTCTATAGTAGACAATACATAGTAGAATTGTGTAGAAAAGTAGTGAAATAATAGGCACTCACCTATTGTTTTAATATTTACAGGTACGGCAGCCCACCACGCGTGTATATAACTCAGGGACCCTTGGCCTGATAAATATTGTGGTATGAATGAGAAGAAAAAAAAATATATAAGGTGTAGCTGTAAATCGTCGTAATGTTTTGTTTGTCCCAAACTTATTCTTCTCGGAAATAAATTATTATTTCGTTATCGTTCTTGTTTTTTTTTTTTTTTTATTTAAATATTCATATGTTACAGAACCGGAATAAAAATAAGAAAGTGGAACACAAATGATCTACAGTTGTAGGAACTATTTAGCGACCCGATTAAAGTAGAAACCCAAAGGTTTTGGGACTTATCTGGAACATCAGCTCGGAAGATCTGCGTATTATTCTGAGCGAAATTGCTTTGACATCAACAATAGTAACGAAACGTATTATTTTTAAAATTTTGGCGAAAACCTATGATCCTCTAGGTGTTTTAGGATCTTTTACGGTTAAAGTGAAAATAACGGACGACCTGTGTGTTGATCTGAACGAAATTCTTTAACATCAACAATAGTAATGAAACGTGTTATTTTTAAAACTTTGGCGAAAATCTATGACCCGCTATGTCTTTTAGCATCTTTTACGGTTAAAGTGAAAATAATGTTCCAGGAAGCTTGGCGAGGAAATTACAAATGGGATGAGAGTCTTTCTCCAGAGTTTCAAATGGCTTGGAATAGTTGTGCGATACAATTACCACTACTAAAAGATTTCACAATCCAGTGTTACGTCTATCAATCACCTGAATGAATTAGTCAAGAACTGCATATATTTTGCGACACAAGCCCTTTGGTCTTCAGAGCTATGAGTTACGTTCCAAGTAGGTATATTAACGATACAGTTCACGTTGTGTATTTATACTTAAAAAATCTAATTGCTTTTATTAAGGACAATGAAGGCACCGATTTAACGCTAACTAAATTAGAATTGACAGCTGCACTTATTGGTGCTCGATTGAAGCGTTTCATTATTGATCATATAAATGAAAAATTTGAGTCAGTTTATTTGTGGACTGACTCGTTTATTGCCCTAAATTGTATATTCAATGATCCATATATACCATACATAGCACATCGAATTCGCGAGATTCGCAATCTAACGAACATCTCTGAATCCAGGAAATTGTAATTCAGCTGATATGCTAACAAGAGGTATATATGGAAAAAAGCTTATCAGTTCAACTGCTTGGATTAACGGATAATTGGCATATAATAGAAACTTTTCCAAATAATTCTTATTTCTTATTTTTCTAGTTGCTTGCAGGTGACTGTTGAAGATAATGATAATATTTCAGATTTATCTATCCTAAATATCGAGAATTACAGTAGGTACCAACGGGTTTTGCGTGCGGCAGCATATACATACTTTGCGATTCATAGACTTGCTCCGACAATGTCGCAATGAACGTCAATATCTCGATGCACGGAAACTCTCCAGAGCTGAACGGTATTGGATTAAGGATGATCAATTTTGCGAATTCAGCAAGGAGATAATATGAATCACTAAGAAATCCTAAACCAATATCAAATTCTTCAAAGACATTTTCACTTGATTCAGAGATAGATGATATTGGTATTTTACGACTTAGAAACCGTTTACGCTTATCTGAGCTTACCTACGATGAAACTAGCCCCATTTCTCTATCGAAGTCTTCACCTTTAACGATTCTTATTATATTAGATGCCGGCGAACGAACCCTACATAAAACCCCCATGCAACACTCAATCTTATAAGGGAGAGATCCTAGATCATTAGAGCAAGACAAGTAGCTAAAACTGTAATTCATAATTCATTTGAACCAAATTTGTAAAAGTTTTCAGAGCAAGCCCTTATCTCAAATATTTGCTCCTAGGAATAGAACAATAACTTCTAGATCCGTTACATGTACTATATTCAAGGAACTGCAATCACACAACGAAAGTCTATATTATGCTCCTCACCTGTGCAGTAACGCGAGCAATTCCTTTGGAGTTAATCCCAAATCTAGACACCCTGAGACTTTTTTTTTGGTAGAGAAGGATTCCCTAAAACCATCATCTCGGACAACGCTAGTGCCTCTAAGGAATTCAAACAACTAACTAACATTGACGACTCTGAAGCGATGCAAGGTTTTATATCCCCTAAACAAATACAGTGGGATTATAAGGTCCAACGAGCTGCCTGGTGGGGCGGTTTTTGGTAGCATTTGATTACAGTTGGCCGTTTAACACTCACGAGTGACGAGTTGCACACTTTTTTAGTGGAAGCCGAATCTGTTATCAACGTCACTCTACTGATTCATATTGGAGATGATCCATCGGATTTAACATCTCTTACCAACGCTCCCTTTGTAAAAGGTACTTATTCCATGCCTTTTCTGCCAATATTAAGTTCAGATGCTGAACTTCCACAGATTTGGAAAAATCGACTAAGAATTTCTTATACATTTCTCAAGGATTTCCACGTTGAATACATTAAGCAACTTACATCTATAGATCATACAATTCAACGAACTTCAAATGATGTCAAAGTGGGCGACATTGTAATTTTATACGATTACTATGCAAAACGACACATGTTGAAGCTTGCTGCAAATGAAACAGTATCCCCTGGCAGAGACGGTAAAGTGCGGGCCTGTGGGATTCGACTCCATACCGGATGCAGACGCCAAGGACTTGTTTAACATTTGTATTCCTTAGAGGTAAATTCATTTTTACCGACTCAAAGATGTTAAAAATATATGATGCATCGCACGAAATGAATTTAACAGTGTTTATATACAATTAATTCCTTCCAATACTTGTTGGTTATTGTATTTGCATTGTTGAAATAGTCTTTTGTATACGCTATTAAGCCTATTGAACTCTCCATCTCTTTCTTTGCTTTTGTTATTACTTGTATTGTAGTTTTAGTCAGTAAGTCTTCTATGAAAACTTGTGCAAATTGGACGTTAATACAAATAAATAAATAAACTATTTCTTTTATTTAACGGCTTACCTTGTCCTACTAGTTTTAAATCGGTCTAATTAGCCCCTGAGTCTGGGTAAATTTTTGACAGACTCTCTTTACTTTTTAACTTTACTTTATTTTCAAACTATTTGAAAATTTCATGTGTCAACCTATTACGGTTCAAGAGATACAGCGATTGTTAAGATCGAGCAGAAAACGCCGAAAAGATCACGTTTCTTGTATTTGGCCCCATTAATTTTAAATTTTTTATTAATTATTGTTTTAGCGACAATAAAAATACACACTCTTTGAGAATCTCAATTGTGTACTTATTACGGTTTATGCTGACAGCAAAAAGCGCCGAAATAAATCACGTTTCTTGTATGGGGGCCGCTTCCAAAAATTTATGTAATGCTTACAACAAGAAATAGTAACTTTCAAATAGTAACTTCAAATAGTAACTTCAAATGTTTCCTTCAATTAAAAAGTTTTTGTTATAAATATTAATGCATTTACATGAAACACTTTAAGTGTTTTCACGCATCATTACAAAATTCGATGATGATTTATGCGGCTCAAATAATTACATTAATTGCTGGAAACACTCGGCTTATTTGAAGGAAATAATACTCAAGTTGAACTAATGGAGATATTAGCGGCTACTATCTCAAATATGTGATACAAGTAGTATTTTTTCATCTTTTTTTGCCGCAAACATTTCGAATTGTAAATGCTTGTAACCAATTATAAAACGATGCATAAAAACATGTATTATTTCTCACAACTATTTATCACTTGCCCCAAAGTGAGTAATTGCTTAGTCTGGTACGTGCTTCTGTTTCGGTCATTTTGCAACTGGTAGTCAAAGTGTTTGGACTTACATTAGTGCAGTTCAGTGAAAACAGTGAATTTTCAGAAAAAGTTATAGAGAAGCCATTTGCTTAGGTAAGTAAAAATATTTCATATAGCTTTAATATTGAAAACAATTTTATTGTAATCTTTAGTTATCCGCCTTGAAATATTATATTTTAACGCGAACTTAAAAATTGTTTTATCGGAAATTCATAACTTGATTTCTCTTAATCACAGCATATTAAAAGTGTCTACAATCCAGCCTATTTTACCAATAAAATACAAAAAAATATTGAGCATTTCGGCCCAGCAATCAGTTCACTATGGTCGCCTAACTGAGTATTATGCTGATAAGATGTCTCTGCGAACGCTGGGTCGAGATGTTCAATTTATTTTTTATTTTTATTTTTCATTTTCAATGAATTTCAGTCTAAACGATGAGAAATTATTTAGCTTACTTTAAATACAGTATACTGTTTTATAATGATTAAAAATGTAGAAACAAAGAATTGCAAGATAAAAAAGATAAAAGAAAGTTCCATGCAAGTACTTTCATAACATATTTAAAAAAAAAAAAATACTTTGAAGCGCTCTCGTTTAATATTTTATTTAAACAGAGATTGTCGTCACTTCGGGAACAAGAGAGTTTTCATACGATATATTCTACAAAAAATTGGGATTTCGGAAAATTTTCACTAAAAAATATTTCCTTAGTTGCTCATCATTTAATAATTCAATTTTGCAAGTATCCAAAATTATATCGAATGATGGAAGTGACCAAAGCGAGCTTGCTGAAAATGCAATAGAAACGGAAGGAAACGTAAATATCACCAATATTTTTCAAGAAACTTCAACCACAACAAATAATAGTGAATTTTTATTTTATTATTATGAAAGATTTTTATAAACTTATCAATATCAATATGAATAAGTTTATTCACGTATCTAATTATACGTATGCGTCTAAAAATTTAAAATATCATCGTTCTTCATGTTTCTATTATGAAACTCGTAAATTTTAATAAAAACAAATATTATTTGCACAAAAGAAAACTTCGAGACGCAAACATCGAAGATTTAGGAGTCATCGTATAAACAGAGGCAGACTTCCGGGCATCACCTCCAGCAAAAGTAATAAGATCAATTTCTTGTCTTGGAGAAGATGAATTTTTAATTTTCACCAAAAGCAATAAAGAAAAACATTACACTTGGAGAGTAGAAGTATGACTTTTAGCTTATTGTATTATCAGGCCATTAATATTAAAAATTTTATATAGGAGATTCGAACGCATTTTGAAAAAACCATCAAAGACATTTTAAATAAATATGACAAATCGCCCCACACCTTTACAAATCAAGATCGTATCTATATTTCAAAAACCCTGATAAATTATATATTGAACCGACGACCTGAAATAGTGTAATTACAGAAATATAACATCTTGAAAAACTTGCACCAATAAATTAAACATTTTGCAACATTTGACGAGAATAATTTTATAAATACTTAATAAGGGAATTGAATGTAGGAATGTTTACTATACCTCTGCAGAATTTGGACAAGCAGCAAATGGAAAGCTTTTCAATACTTATTATATAACAAACAAAATCTTTATCTCAAGACGGAATCATCACACGTAGAAAAATAGTACATAAAGCTCATTGTCGCCATCAGCCACAGGAACAATTTCAAGTTAGGAAGTTGACTCAAGTATTGCCTTCAGCGTAGATTTTCTGGAAAAAAGCCTCTCACCTTGGGAAAAAGTTAAAGAAGAGTGGAGGAAAACCCATATTAGAAGAAATACCAACACAAAAATAACCACTGCTGAATATATTGAAAAGTTTTTGGGTCTCGCTGAACCAAAAGGATATGAGTTGATAAGTTTATACATAATTACAGTTGTGATATAAAAACCATATTTTCATTGTTTCCGGCTAAAATACATACATGCTAGCTTACGATATGCTTGAATCAAATGCTTACAAGATTCAGACCTTACAGTAGTAACTGAAAATTTAATATCAAAAGCAGCATCTTTTAAAAGTGCTACTGTAAAAAAATATCTGAAAATTTTATCAGTACAAAGACTAGGTAAGCTTTTTTTTTATTTATTAAATCATAACGATGTAAATGATCGCATCATTGTTTTCCTATGTAACATACATCAGCTGTGTCATGTCGTTCAAATTAATCAGATATGTGCATTCTCAACAACACATTTTTAACATTCAAAATATGTTTTATAGATACCACAACGAGGCAAATTATTGGTTTAATGCTGCTGCCTCACATAATACCCAATCCTATTATATCTCACAAAAGAGAACCTGCAAAACTAGAAGTGCAAGAATGTTTCATTCAACATTATGAGGTATGCATTGATTATGTTAAGACATTTATATTTTTAATGAAATTGTATCCTTTTAGTCACTGATTGAGTTTAAGAAGGACAAAACTATTTGAAACAGCCTAAATTAGTTCTGATTGGTGACTTTATAGCTTTTACGATTTGTGTGATAGTAGCTGGCCGAAAGTAAAGGGTTTTCCAATAAGAGGTGTTATTTTAATTAGCCCCCTATTTCGGAAGATGTTACTTTTGGAGCTGTCATTTGACAAGTAGAAACTACGCCATTAATAAAAATGGAACGATACACGATTCAACCACGCATTCAAATTATGAAAATTCACTTTAAAAATGGTGAAAATGTGGCAAAGACGGTTCGTAAAACTCGAACATTTTTGGGTCGTCGTGAAGCACCTTGTCGGACCGCAATACAGAAATTGGTAGAAAAATTCGAGCTGTCGGGACAAGTTAGTGATGTGAAGAATAAAACCCGTGCACGTCGCTCAATAACAGCCGAGAATATTGCTGCTGTAGCCGAAAGTGTTGAAGAAAACCTAGGTTTGTCCATTCCTCATCGTTCTTTGGAATTTGGCATTCCACAAACGTCATTACACCGTATTTTGCATAAAGATTTGGGTCTTAAGGCTTATAAAGTTCAGTTAACACAAGAACTCAAGCCGGCCGATCATCAACAACGTCGAGTCTTTGCTGATTGGGTCCTTGAAATGCATGAAAATGATCCGGAATTCCATCGAAAACTCATCTTGAGGGATGAGGCCGATTTCCACCTCGATGGCTTCGTCAACAAGCAAAATTGTCGCATCTGGGGCTCGGAAAACCCAAGAGTTATTGTTGAAAAGCCTCTCTATGCGGTTTATGGTCCCGCGGGGTCATTGGACCTTACTTTTTCGAAAGTGAGGCTGGAGCAAGAGTTACGGTGAATGGATTGAGCTATCGACAGATGATTAATGATTTTTTATGGCCGGAATTGGATGGTATTGATCTGGACAACGTTTACTTTCAACAAGACGGCGCTACGTGAGTAGTTACACTAGGACAGTTCTGGCCCACTTTTTTGAGCCTCCAGGATTTCCGTCGCTAGGTGGTTCGAGCCCATACTAAATGTAGGTTTGTGTCTTGGATGTATTGGTTTGTGCCTTGGGTGGACCATTGAGTCTCAACTGCACCCTAGTGGGATTAACCGGTACTACCGGGATGTGTCATTTGGTCTTGACTGCGCTCTAGCGGCATTAGCAGGTACTACCAGCATGCTCCGGTTTTCTTAGATAAATATCTGGTGCACCTAAATGTAGGCTTTTTATTATGGTTTTTCTTGAGCGCCTAAATGTAGGCTTTTGGTTTTGAACTAATAAGTAAAGTTAATAGTAGGAAATTTTTGTTCATGCCAATGGATTCTAGATGGTTGGTATGTGGGGGGATGTGGGAGGGGGGTAATGAAATTTTCATCAGAAATCCTCTACGGGCTCTGGTTTTCGAGATATTAGCGTATTCATAATTCAAGTTATTTTGGCTCATGGAAATGGATTCTTGGAGGTGTGGAGTGGGAGTTTTCATTAGAAATCCTCTACGGGCTTTGGTTTTCGAGATATTAGTGACATCTGTTTGGACGCAAACGCCATTTCTTGAGTAAGGTACCCTAGCGGCCTTAGCCGCTACTACCAGCATGCCTTGGTTTTGCTGTTTTCTTTTATTAGCGGGAGAGTTCTATATATCGTCATAACGTCATCATGGTTTTGCTGCACCTAAATAAGTTTTCTTACCAGGGAAGTTGTAGATATCAGCATCATTCGAATTTTACAACATGACATCAGCATTAACAGGTTCTAGAAGATGTCAGTGAGGGTTCTGGGTGTCAAACATTAAATGTAGCCCCTAGGCTTTTACAGGATTCGAGTGCAAGCGCCATATCTTGAGTAAGGTTACCTAGCGGCATTAGCCGGTACTACCAGCATGCCTTGCTTTTGCGGTTTTCTTTTATTAGCAGAGAAGTTGTAAATATCAGCATGCGCCTAGGCTTTTACAGGATTCGAGTACAGATGCTATTTCTTGTGTAAGGTTCCCTAGTGGCATTAGTGAGTACTACAGGCATTTAATGGTAGGTGATATGTTTCCCATCCAATGCCCTGATTAAATTTATCATATTTCATAATTTTTTTCGAGTTCAAACGCCATTTCTGGAGTAAAGTTCCCTAGTGGCATTAGTCGGTACTACCAATATGCCTTGGTTTTGCTGTTTTCTTTTATTAGCGAGGAAGTTGTAGATATCACGTATGACGTCATCTTGGTTGTTTCTATTTACAGGTGCTGCACCTAAATAAGTTTTATTAGCGCGGAAGTTGTAGATATCAGCATCTTTCGAATTTCATAACATGACATCACCTTGGTTTGTGTTTTCCTAGAAAATTATTATTGTTATTATTGGGTTTAGGGGATGTGTGTATTTCTCTTTCGAGGGCAAACACCATTTCTTGAGTAAGGTTCCCTAGCGGCATTAGCCAGTACTAGATAATGCCATTTCTTGAGTAAGGTTCCCTAGTGGCATTAGTGGGTACTACAGACATTTAATGGTAAGTAATATGTTTCCCATCCAATGCTCGCTACCGTAAAGGATTTGATACCTTTATTGTACTATAAAAGGATGAAACATGCGAAATATTCACAAGTCCAAGTTGTAACTCAACCGAAAGCACACCGAATCCTGTGGACCTGCTGAGAAGATTAAAGCTGTTCACATGTTATCAGACCTGTTTGAAAAGCTGTTAATCTGTTATCAGAGCTGTTTGAAAAGCTGTTAAGCTGTTATCAGAGCTGTTTTAAAAGCTGTTAAGCTGTTACCAGAGCTGTTAAGCTGTTACCAGAGCTGTTAAGCTGTTATCAGAGCTGTTCAAAAGCTGTTAATCTGTTATCAGAGCTGTTTGAAAAGCTGTTTGAAAAGCTGATAAGCTGTTATCAGAGCTGTTTAAAAGCTGTTAAGCTGTTATCAGAGCTGTATGAAGAGCTGTTAAGCTGTTATCAGAGCTGTTTGGAAAGCTGTTATCAGAGCTGTTTAAAAGCTGTTAAGCTGTTATCAAAGCTGTTTTAAAAGCTCTTAAGCTGTTACCAAAGCTGTTAAGCTGTTATCAGAGCTGTTTAAAAGCTGTTAAGCTGTTATCAGAGCTGTTTTAAAAGCTGTTAAGCTGTTACCAGAGCTGCTAAGCTGTTATCAAAGCTGTTTGGAAAGCTGTTAAGCTGTTATCATAGCTGTTTAAAAGCTGTTAAGCTGTTATCAGAGCTGTATGAAAAGCTGTTAAGCTGTTATCAGAGCTATTTGGAAAGCTGTTAAGCTGTTATCAGACCTGTTTAAAAGCTGTTAAGCTGTTGTCAAAGCTGTTTGAAAAGCTGTTAAGCTGTTATCAGAGCTGTTTGAGAAGCTGTTTGAAAAGCTGTTAAGCTGTTATCAGAGCTGTTTAAAAGCTGTTAAGCTGTTATCAGAGCTGTATAAAAAGCTGTTAAGCTGTTATCAGAGCTGTTTGGAAAGCTGTTAAGCTGTTATCAGACCTGTTTAAAAGCTGTTAAGCTGTTATCAAAGCTGTTTGAAAAGCTGTTAAGCTGTTATCAGAGCTGTTTGATAAGCTGTTTGAAAAGCTGTTAAGCTGTTATCAGAGCTGTTTAAAAGCTGTTAAGCTGTTATCAGAGCTGTTTAAAAGCTGTTAAGCTGTTATCAGAGCTGTATGAAAAGCTGTTAAGCTGTTATCAGAGCTGTTTGGAAAGCTGTTAAGCTGTTATCAGACCTGTTTAAAAGCTGTTAAGCTGTTATCAAAGCTGTTTGAAAAGCTGTTAAGCTGTTATCAGAGCTGTTTGAGAAGCTGTTTGAAAAGCTGTTAAGCTGTTATCAGAGCTGTTTAAAAGCTGTTAAGCTGTTATCAGAGCTGTTTGAAAAGCTGTTAAGCTGTTATCAGAGGTGATTTAAAAGCTGTTAAGCTGTTACCAGAGCTGTTAAGCTGTTATCAGAGCTATTTAAAAGCTGTTAAGCTGTTACCAGAGCTGTTTGAAAAGCTGTTAAGCAGTTATCAGAGCTGTTTGAAAAGCTGTTAAGCTGTTATCAGAGCTATTTGGAAAGCTGTTATCAGAGCTGTTTGGAAAGCTGTTTACCTGTTATCAGAGCTGTTTGAAAAGCCGCTATTCACTTAATATCGAAGATGAATAAAAAGCTATTAAAAGAAATCATCAAGACAAGGAATGCAGTGCGATGGAAATGCAAAGCTCTAGTGGCATCAAAACAGGCTGGGAACACCAGTCACAGCAATGAAATTGTATCTATCCTGGATGAGTTGCGAGAAGCAGATATTATAGTTTAAATACTACCCCATTACCATACTTCTACACAATCTACAGATGAGCGTTGACAAGATTGGACGTTTCTCTAAGCGGGGATATCTTGGCAAAGCAGGTGAACGTGAACCAACAAGAGCTCAGGGGCCAGGCGGTGAGCAAGGAACTCAAGTTTCATCAAAACACAATTCTCGGATTAATAACTAAGATGTTTTATAATATCTTGAAGAAACATTTAACAATTTAATATAAATTTATAGTTATAATTATAATACTTTATACATGTAGTTATAATGCAAATTACTTTAATAAATAAAACTAAAACTATAATACATTTATTATTTACACTAGACTTAGATACTGTCTGCGGTTTCCACTTGTTGATCTGATGAAATAGAGAAATGTCCCCATGGTAGAGTATCCGTCGCTCCGCTCATAATATGACGCTTATTATCATAGGGACTCAATGCAATCTTTTTTTGACTGATAGTGTATACGTTATGGTGATGAGATCGTATGGAGCTCTGATTAGCAGTTAATATTCGCTTGTTATTCAAACATTCGACGTAGTCTTCGAAATTGATATGCCTCTGGACTACATTAGTCTTTACTACTTTCGCTTTTTTTACAGTTTTACCAGCGTTTATACGCAGACTGTACATTTTTGAGCGCAAGCCTACAAATTCGCTCATGATTTTCTCATTCAGCTCATCCTTCATTAGCCCAGGAATCTTTTTATTCATGAGCGGTAAATTGAATTCATTATCTTCTGGGTAATCACTTGTATCAAATTTGTTTATATTTTCAGCCATAAACCCATATGCATTTTTCACTTCAAGTTCATATATTACAGAAACTCTATCAGTATACATGACTTTACATTTATCTCCATACTCACGCTGCATAAAACTGTAATGAAAATCGTAGAGGCATATTTTCGAAATTTCCATAACTGCCATTCCTATATAGAGCGGCTTATTGAATAATATTTTGAGTCGCCTTAATTCCACGGTAAATAAATTCTCATCAAATATCGTTGCACTGTGGAAGTTGGGTGCCGCAATCCGAGCTTTTGCACCATAGCGACCTTCCCACTTCATGCAAAGCTTGATATCACTATACTTGCGTACATTTTCCATGGTCCTACCAAAAGCTGCATTATTCATCTTCTTATAGCTGTCCTTCTCATGATCGCTTGTAGCCTGCATCCGTTTGGTGGTATTTAAGTCAATATATGGTTTAAGCCAAGCTGATTGGTCGAATTGAAGTACTCGGTGCACTTTTTTCAGGATGAGTCCATGTGATAAACATTGCTTCAAGTTTCGGTAGTGTATAACATATTTAGTATTTGGATGTAATGTTGTCAAAAGCTTTTCTAATTTTGCTCCAGGTGGTGCTGCATGCTCAGAGCAAAACGGTAAGTCCTTATGCTTCTCATGTGGATGTTGAGGATAATCCAAGTCGACTTCGAATATGTATCCAGTTGGAGAATCATCAGGAATTTCGGAAACGACAATATTGGGAACATCAACCCATTTGGATCCTCCGGTTGGTAAATGCTGTGACATGGCCCATCCATAAGGGTTATTCACATCATAATACATCAAGTATTTCTCTTTCTCCTCAGGCTTAAAATCATCCATATATTTATTATTGGCTTTACTATATCTGTTCGAACATTGACTTATACCACCTTGAATGCCTCTCTCTATGAATAGCAATATATCTACGTCGGTTATCAGCTCTCATTTCACATTAGTGTATTTTAGCATAGCATCCTATGTTAGGCCTGTCATGGTGTAATAATGCGCTTGATCTAAATTGTATGTCTTCATGCACACTTCTCGAAAGTTCTCAAACACATCGGCCAATAGGAGAACATCAGTCTTAAGGTAAAGATCTGAATATTCACCAAGTGTTTGTATGATTGTAGTCCTCAGGAGATATAGCACTGTCAGTCAGTTTATTGTAGAACGCTTCCTGTGTTGGCAAGTTCCGGAAATCCCATTTACCCCAGTCATCAATAAAATCATATGGGAAGACACCCTTGCGTGTAAGACGTTTGATAGTGTCATCATCCAATCCCTGCCATACTGATCTTGTAGTGTTTAATTTATCCATCGGCAGCAATGATGATAGCTTATCTAAAGATTCAGCCATAAAACGGAAGGAATCGATGAATCTGAATTTTATGTAGCTGCCGTCCATCTGCTTGGTGAACGAGATATATCTTTCCTTGTTTATTGGCAAGAGATCAACTTTTCCTTTGAAAGATGTAGCTATATCCTTAATAATGAAGTGGGCATCATATCCGGATAAATTGTGAAAAATTACAGGAACTATGGACCAATGTTGATACATCAGATTACATGCATTGTGCGCTGGCCCTCGGTATTTTCTTGTTAAAAGAATTTATGAAAAAATGAATTGAATTATGATTCTCAGTATTTACCTGTTAAGTGGCAATGGTCTCGGACTCGTTCCTCATCGGCTGCAAACATTTTTTCACATATATGGCAGCAAGTATTTTCCATATGTGAACGCCTTTCCTCTTTAGTCAGGGGTTGCATTGGCCTGATGTTCAGCTTCTCCTGTACAGCTATGGATGCAATCTTTTGCAATTCTAATGCAAACCATTTTTGACAGTCCTTTCCTCGATATGCTCGGTAATATGAGAGCTTAGCATCATATTTGCAGTGGAAGTAGAACCCTATGCTGTGAACTTCATGTTCCTGGATTCACTGTGTATTTTGATCGTTTCCCTGAATTGGCTTCAATATTGATTCAAGATCAGCATACACACAAAACGGGACTGGATTCTTATGGTTATAATTCTTATATTCAAACCATTTCTTTTCCTCTGAGGGAAACATAATTCTGCAATCGTTTTGATTCTCGCATTCAGGAGTGTGTGATTCTAATTTTTCAGCAGAGCGAAAGTAGAGCAAACATCTCTCACATATATACTTTCTACCATCATTTTTCGAAGTTTGTTTCGATACGAGGCGCGAAAGATCTTTAATCCAGCAGAAATGATATCTGGGGCATCATCGTCATCTTCATCGTCATCATCATCATCATCATCATCATCATCATCATCATCATCATCATCATCATCATCCATATGATCTTCATCATCATCATCATCATTATCCTGGCCATAGTCATCTTGAATCATTAAGAGATTTACATGTCGCTCCATCCTGTGTTTCGTAAGTCTAACTGGAACTGTGGTGAAGAAACGCTCTTTCTCTAGGATGAATACATTTACTGATAAATCGTTCTGGTCCTCAAATTGTGTAATTTGCTTATGCGTCATGGGAAATGTTATTCCAGTTAAATTTAGCACAGTAGAATAATGTGGATATGATGAGATCCTTTCAGAATGAGCATTTGTAGGGTATAGCGCTGAGACTACGGCCCACGCGAAGCATGCTTCATCATTATTTCGTACATTGATGCAAGCTGTCTTTGATACAATCTCCTTTGGCAGAGGTACATAAAATGATCCCCGAATCGGCTCAAACTTGTTGATATGCACCGCTAAATGTATTATAGAATGCAGAGCCCAACCACTAACTTTCTATTGAAACTCTTCTAGCTGAGTGAGTATTGGGTCATATATATTTAATTTATACCAATCATTCAAATCATCCTCCACACTGATTGGGGCAGTTCTTGCTTGGAAGTACTTAATATCTTTAATAACTTCATTATCGCCAGTTTCTTTAATAAACTCACCGCAAAACGTTGTAGCAACTTTAATATGATATTGTTGTTTAAACGTATTCTTAATGCGGCGAGCAAGTAGTTTGGAAGCATCTTGCGTAAACAGCTTAGGATCTAGGTGGCTTATACTCACGATAACACCTGCCCTAATGCTACCTACGAATGCTGTTTTTTTTTCTTCCCACTTAACAAAATCACTTCTTATTACTCGTTGATTAATTCCTGCACCTCGATGGGGAGCTTTGATTAACATTCTTAATGATTTAATTTGATCAATACAGCTGTCCAAATGTCGTTTTCTAGCATTCTTATTACACGTTCGAAATGCTGCTTGATATTTACGAATGTTTCTGTTACACTCTTTAACAATATTGTTTTTATTCACAAAATTTGCATCACTTAAACACTTCAACACATCTTCTCGCAATTTCTTAATTAATGAAAAACTTTCATTTATTACTGTAATAGACATTTTTAATTTTTTTTGTTATTCGGCACTAACACTTAGAATCACTTAGATTGACTGGTGCTCCCGAAGAGTTTGCTTGCGCTTTTATAGCAACGGTTTGTAGACATGAATGATCCTCCTGCTACAATAATCATTGCACAGGATGAATTCCGACGAAGTTGATTACAGGCTGAGATGATATCGAATTACACGATAAGAAGATCACTCAAATTAATTTGATTACTTTATTCTGCTGGTCGAATTTGCAAATAAGATTGTTTACATGAATGCATACATGAAAAAGTGAAAATTTGTTTACATTCCAATGAAACGTTTCGATCAGCAAAATTCTTGGAACAATAAAATTTTTGGCTGCCTACAGGAATTGTGGTATCAAATTATATGAAAAGAATAAACATGAATCATTTGCTGATATTGCCTAAATTTGTTTACAACAGGATGTGAAAATTTGTTTACGAATTCCAATGAAACGTTTCGATCAGTAGAATTCTTAGAATTGGGTTGCTTATAGGAAGTGTGGTTTCAAATTACATGAATCATTCATCTTAATGTGCTGATATTGCAAATTTGCTTTAAGCAGGATTAAACTTGTTTTGAAATCATGACTATAAATTGAGGAGCTGAATCAGATTTGCAATCAGTTTCATTTTGGTGTTCAAACGATAAGCAATCAAGGAGAAAGTAATCTGAAATGGCAAACGCAATGGAGGAACTGAAGAAGCTGGAGCAGTACCCACCTTTTCTAAAGACAGCTGAAATGGAATTTAATAAGGAATACAAGATTCTGGGTGTCAGAAGATGTAAGACTGCATTTGGATCTCGTATCATCCTGGACTTGGAAGACTGTCAACTTTTCCTTCCTGCACGGTACAGCACAATTACTGATGAAACTATACTGGAGATAAATACTGCAGGAGATTTTTATATTATAAATAGAGGTCCTATCGGCCGAACGTTTAAAATAGAGTTTATTCGCCATTATGTTAATTTGTATCCAATGAATTATTATATTAATTAAATAAAAAATAATGTGAAACTAGTTTTTTTATTATTAATATTTCTAAATTATTAGTGATAATGAAAGTTACGTTTAGTACTAGTGCTCCACAAGTTTATATAATTGAATATGAGCCCAGAAAAGGACCTTGGGAGACATATGCTCTGGATCGCTTTCGTTTCCAAGATAGGATTCATAGAACTTCACTTATATTGCTACCAATTTTGAATATAGAACATAGGGAAAAAGTTTATAACTTAAGATTTAGAAATAAATAATTAATTTGATGTGAATAAATATTGAAATTTAATTTTGGTTTGACAACATTATTTTCAGCAAAAGAAATTGTATCAATACACCTCCCAGCAACCATATTTTTACCTTAAACTTGAAGTTTTCTATTAAATATTTACAGCAAGTGTTGATATTACTTAAATTTGTTTATTTTATGAGAATTCCAGTAAAGCGCATCGCACCACATTACTAATTGCCAATTAGCTAATTACCATCCAAGCTGCTAATTGCCAATTGGTAATTATATAATTGCCAATTAGCTAATTGTTTGAACAAATGTCGCTAATATCTCGAAAACCAGAGCCCGTAGAGGATTTGTGATGAAACTTTCGTTCCCCCTCCCACCCCACACCGCCAAGAATCCATTTCCACGAGCAAAAATAACTGGAATTATTAATACTTTAATATCTCGAAAACCAGAGCCCGTAGAGAATTTCTGATGAAAATTTCATTACCCCGCCTACCTATCTTTATTATGCCCCCCCCCGCATACCAACCATCTAGAATCCATTGGCATGAACAAAGATTTCCTACTATTAACTTTAATTATTAGTTCAAAACCAAAAGCTTACATTTAGACGCTCAAGAAAAATCATAATAAAAAGCTTACATTTAGGTGCACCAGATATCTCTCTAAGAAAACCGGAGCATGCTGGTAGTACCTGCTAATGCCGCTAGAGCGCAGTCAAGACCAAATGACACATCCCGGTAGTACCGGTTAATCCTGCTAGGGTGCAGTCGAGACTCAATGGTGCATCCAAGGCACAAACCAATACAGACAAGACACAAACCTAAATTTAGTATGGGCTCAAACCACATAGCGACGGTGGCGCCATCTGTGGCGAAATCCGGGAGGCTCAAAAAAGTGGGCCAGAACTGTCCTAGTGTAACTCCTTACGTGCCATACAAGCAACGAAATCATTGATCTTTTACGGGAAAAGTTTCCGGAGCGTGTTATCTCTCGAAGAGGTGATCACAATTGGCCATCGAGATCTTGTGACTTAACACCTTGCGACTTCTTCCTTTGGGGCCACGTGAAAGAGAAGGTCTACGCCAACAGCCCAGTGTCGATTCAAGACCTCAAAGATGGAATTCGTGAGGCTATCGAGGACATAGGGCAGCCACTTTGCGATTTGGTTATGGAAAATTTCATGAAAAGGATATGGTCCTGTAGGCGTGGTCGTGGTGGTCATTTGGCAGATGTTATTTTCATTATTAACGGCATACCTTCCTCTTTATAATGAAATAAAGATCCGATCATTTATCTCAAAACATGGCATTTTTTTTTTAATATAAAAATAACACCTCTTATTGGAAAACCGGTTACTACTTCAGGATCCACTGGAGGGATTCGAAGTTTGCTTTTTTTTTGTCATGACATTGTCTATCCCGAGGAATGTTTTTACATTTGGGTGTTTGTAGAGCGTGTTATTTTTAGTATTAGTGCAACAACTAAAAAATTTCCCAATATTGAAGCTCTCATTAGATCTCTACGTGCCCAATTTGTGAGCTCGGTATTGATTCTATAAATGAATACAAACATAACTTTGTCATAATCTTGCAGCATTCTCTTGTACTTTCGTAGGTTGCAAGTGCCATTTCGCACAAATAAAATCGTTGAGAACTCATTTAATTTAGCTGGGAATTCATCCAGCATTCCGGAAGATACTCATTTAGATACTGACATGACGACTACACATATGATTAGTAGTTGTATAAAGCTTGATATTTTAAAATAAATTGTGAGAGATTACAACGAAAATTCTGTTTCCAGAAAAAGGATTCTTGAGATACTAAAAGAAACCTTTAAAATATTCCGGTTCCATATTGAACATGAAATCAAAAAAATTGATTGTAATTCTGAATACTCCAGCATTTCCCAGTATTTACAACAATTGTTAGATAATTGTACATTATCTACAGAATAGCAGCTTTTTAAGAAACTGAATGAAAGTGGCCTCTTATCTTACCCGGAATCTCATTTAATTACAAGTAATACTCAGTTAGTCAATACAAGAAATATTGAAATTATGGAAAATACGGTTACCATTCAGTACCTACATAAATTTGACAGACCTATTGGCGAAACTCTTTAACAAAACTAATATACTTCTAGATATACTGAATTACATTGCTGATATAAAAAATGATCAGAACCTATACATAAAAAATTATATCCAAAGTGTTCATTGGAAGAAAAAATTAGACACAATTGTTGCAAATGCCAATGAATTAATCCTACCTTTATTCATTTACTTCGATTACTTCGAACCGAATAATCCTTTCGGATTCTCTACTAGATCAGAGGAATTTATGTAACTCTACCCAGGCTTGGGCTGGCCCACCGGGGCGCCGGGAAGTTTCTCGGTGGGCCGGTTTTATTGCGCGACAGTTGGCCGGTGAGCAATCGACCGATTTCTATATCTATGTGTATTGTTTAAAAATTAAACAAGTGCACTTTGGAAATACTGAGTGCTAAAAAATCGATTTTTATCACGCTACCACTCCAACACCTAAAGATTCCCATGCTTCTGTATGCCTACAGTCATAATGCAGAACGCCACCATTCTAACGCCTAAAGGATTCCGATGCTTCTATTCGCCAACAGTCATAATGTAACATGCTTACAGTCATACTCGCATATAGTACGCCACCATTCTAACGCGTAAAGGATTCCCATGCTTTTATACGCCAACAGTCGTACACGCTCTCCGCTCGGTAGGTTCCATCCTTACATACCTATCAGAGCTTCATTGAGTGCACCTGCAACATTTGTTCAGAATTGTAACGGTTTTATGCTCAACAATTCCCAGGCTTTGCGAGGACATCGTTGGACATTTCGATAATATAATTAGTGGATAATTTCAAGAGGTTTTTGCCATCTGTGTCTGTTTTTGAACTGCAAAGAAGTGTACAGTGTATAAATTAAAAAAAAATGGAAATAAATGCTCATGAATTAAATTTTTGACCTCTTCTTACAAAATCATAAAAGTGTTGGTAGCAAGAAAGAAAGTTATTGTTTTCAAAAACATATATTGTTTTAAAATTATTGGTATTATCACAGGTAAATATCATCTTATTTGCAGCTTTACAGTTATAATTTAATTAGTAAATTAATTGCAGTTTAATATTTAAGTTTATATTCTATCACAAAATAGTAAAAATAAAACAAATTCTTTTCCATCCATTCAACTCAAAACCAAAACGAAAAGGTGGAGCAGAAAAACTTGGAATTAAAAGAAAAAAGATACTAACGGAGCATGCACCAAATCCCAAAATTTAAAAACTGTTTTCAAAAACCTTCCACTAGTACTCAAGCTCTTCACGACGAATAATTACATATATTGAGTCTGAAGCCAGATCTCTTGCACATGTAGAGCTACTTCAAAGTTATGATCAAGATATGGAAAATGTTGATGTTTCTATTATTGAAATAGAAGCAGATAATATTGAACTAAAATTAGGAACTGATACAAGTAATGAAGGAGATAGAACTAAAATTAATTTTAATTTTTTTTTTTCAAAATCAAGAAATATACGTGTTGAAAAGCTTTTACTTCATCACCCAGTTCAACCTAGAACGAAGTTTTTTCATAGTTTGAAAATTTATTTTAGAGCAGATGTTAGGATACGTAAAAGGATACCTTACTCACATGACAAAAAATCACTATTCTGTTCATTACGCTTGTGCTTTGCTCCATTGTCTGGAAATAGTACCTTCGAAAGTACAGGAATGAATGATTGGAAACATATATGTATATCAGAGAATTTCTGAACATGAAAATAGTAAAAGTAAAAGTGGCTCTAAGAATTTGGATGTATTACTGTTTGAAAAACAGGACAGCCTAAGAAAACAGAAAATCAAAAATAATATAGAAATTATCAATATTGTAATTAACATCGTTAAATTGATTTGAAAAAGAGGCCTAAGTTTTCGAGGAAAATATGAAAACATCTTGTCACTTGAAAATATAAATTTGGATCATGGTAACTTTTTAGAAATTTTTTTATTACTTAAACAACATAATACCACATTAGAATTCCATGTTGATAACTTAATAAAAAAGCAAAGAAGCTTTAGAGATCCGAAATGGAAAGGTCGTGGATCTAAATTAACTTTTATTTTTTCAAAAACAAGAATAAACCAAATTGTTAATATCCTGCTTAAACAAAAATTTGCTGAATAAATAAAAAGCGCTGGGATGATTTCTATTCAAATTGATACATCACAGTGTTCTGTTATGATGAGACATGTTTATGAAGGTGACGTATGTGAACGAATATTCGCTAGAAAACCTGTAATGATACAACTGGAAAAGGTTTTTGCAGTTTGATTGAAAATATATTAAAAAAATATTAAATTGGTATGAGTAAATGCGTTAGTTGCTCTACTGATGGGGCTTCAAATATGCGTGGAGAATATAATGGCTTTCGTACCTGGTTGGAAAGAATCACGAAATTTCAATTTTATGTTTGGTACTATTCACATAAATTAAATCTGATTTTAAAAGACATAACTTCTGAAACCATAAAATCAATTTCTTTATTTGGACTCATAACAGAAATTATAAATTTTTTACGAGAATGATATAAAAGAATAACTGTGCTTCGGAAATATACAACAACCATTATTTCTGCAATCGGAAATACGATGCTGCTTTACGGAAAATATTTGGAAATTACGGTGATCCAGATTTTTAAGTTTTTTTTTAAATATCTCTGACATTAAATCACATTCGGAATGATTCTTCGTTTCCTGCATATGCTCGTTTTAAAGCTTCAAATTTATTAGATAATTTATTTAAATATGAAACTGTATTGACGGCTCATATATACTTAAAGTTATTTGACGTCAATTAAGTTGGGACAGCCATTTCATTGTAGAAAAGTTTTGAATACGTCAAAATTTAGGGCTCAATTAGGGCTAATTTAATGCTACTTCCGCGAATGTAATGCTCTTGTATTTTTCAAAAAAATCCATGGATAATCCAGTTTTATTATAAGTTAGGACCACCACTACTGAGGATAGCGGGTAGTGGAAGATTTTGAGGAACAATTTTTGAATAACGAAGAGCTGTTTAATGAGATCTACATTTGCAACCCAAGTTTTTTGTGAGAAATGTTCGTGCAGAAAATTTTAAAACTCTAGGAGGAGTAATGGAAAAACTAGATTCTAATTTCGTAATGTCTGATTTTTTGGCGGAATATGAAGACTTTGTGGAAAAAGGAGAATATTTGATATAAAATCTGTCTGCAAAATATATTGTTGCGAATTATGATTTGGAGATTGTTGGGGCGGAACCGGAAATAATGAGTGAATGTAATAGCTGCAAGAATTGCTTAGTATGTTGTTTTAAGGTATTGAATGAATATAATTTATATAGCGCGGCTTACAAAAACGCTTTCTTAAAATGATAAAAATTATGCTGACGTTGTCAGTGACACAAGTTAAATACGAACGTACATTTAATATTCTAAAATATATTAAGAATCATGTAGATGCGCTGAATGTAATGAACGGAAAGTAGTAATTAAAGAAAAACTTAATAATTTAAATAGTAATCTTACTAAGGTATAACTTTGAATAAACATTTTTTTTTTTTTTTTTTTAGGGAAAATGGGCCGGTCTTCCAAAACTTCCTCCTGGGGGAAAAGAAAGTTTTATTCATCCTGAGAAGAAAAATTTCTTTCCAATTAAGTAATTATTATCGATTATCGATTTTTGCCGAAGCCCTCTGACCAGCCAGCTCACGAAGTCTTATCGCAGAGGTGGCTTCTAGGAAGAATATAAAATTCTATTCGTGACGTTAGAGAAAACACTGTTGATCAAAGAAGATTTTTTTCTTCGCAGAGGGAGTTTTGTTATATATATATATATTTGGATTGGACTTGTTAACACTTTTCGGGATATAGAGGAAGTGGTAAATTTGTAATGAGAGAGAGAAATGCGAACCAACGGTAGACTTTCTCAATAACAAGAAACAGGGAACAATTTGTGTAATCTGCTGACAAGCAGCTGACCGATAGATGGTATAGGGGAAAATGGAAGAAATGGAGATTTAATTTTTTGCAAATGTATATGATTAAGATATAGGAAACGTTTTAATATTCAGAAACTGAGTAAAATTGTGAACTTGTTGTGTTCAGTAAAATGCCTAAGTGGGATTGGTAATTGAATTTGTATTTCGTAGAAAAATATAAAAATGATACAATAAGGATATTTTTAATTTGTTGGCTTGCCCTTTTCTTTTATAGGAAAAACTTTAATCGTTTCCGTTCTCCTTCATGCAATAGACAAAAATATTAGTTTGGATGTAATAATAGAAACATTTTTTTTTTGTTAATTATGCAATGAAATATTATTTGATCAAACCCATTCAATAGAGAATAAAAATATATGTATATATATATATGTATATATCTTCCTCTCTTTTTTTTATGCGACAAAAAAAAATTTTTATATTAATTGTTTTTTTTTTTTTGTCCAATAGTAAGAACTAAAATTTCAATTTAATTCAAATAAAAACAAACTTTATATAAATCCTTTTGTAATAGAAAATATACACACACTTTTCTTTCGTAGTTGATAAAAGAGGAAAACGAAATTTATATAAATCCTTTTGTAATAGAAAATATACACACACTTTTCTTTCGTAGTTGCTAAAAAGGGAAAACGAAATTTATATAAATCTAATTTTCTTCTTTATTTTTCGAGGAATAGTATTGAAACTACCTTGACCTTATCCACTTTATGGCTAACGTTCCCGTCTTTTGAATGTAAGAGGATTAAGATGATAGTGCTGGGGCAGTTAGCTGTAATTAGTGTCCCTCGTCGTTTTGACCGTTTCTTCCTGTGGAATTTTTGTTAGTACCTTAGTGATGTTGGTAGTCTATATGACTTCCATCCTTCTGGGTTAGTCTAATTGAGGTAGGGATAAAGCCTCCTTGGGTTCCACGATGAGCGTTCTAGCGCTTAAACTTTTATTATATAAAATTCTTTTCCTCTAAGTACCCGGGCTCGTTTTTTTTTGTTTTTTTTTTATATTTGACAGAGTACAGATTTGTATTAGATTAATTTTAATTAAACTAGGTTTTTATTGACACTTATTTAGATGTTTTTTTCTATCGGGTACACCGCTATATATGTATATTTGGCACAAAATAAAAACAATTATGTATTTGTAGAAGTACCGCTTTTACCAAAATGTTTTTGTTTTGGATTATTTTTCCTTATTTTTATTTAATTTCAATTTAATTGATTTTTATAAAAAGCTCTGGATTGTTGGATAGGTACACCGTTGCCACCAAAATGTTGTATGACTCGTGTTCCATGCTCCAAGGAATAGGGCACGCGTAAGAGTTTAGATGACAAAAAAAAAACATATATACTTTCATGTTTAATAGCACATTTATTTCTTGTTGTAGACCTTTCTTTAATTAAGAGAACGTTTCCTTTTGAAACTCTCGATTCTAAATTATTACATTCAACTTTACTTATAAATCACTTTCTTTATTTAAAATTTTTTAAACTCAACTTTTTCTTTATTGCATATCTAGATTCTAGAATTTTTACATTCACCTTTTCCCACAATCACTTCCTTTATTTTTGGAGAACGTTTCCTATTGGAACTGCCGATTTTTAAAATGTTACCTTCACGTCCGGCGATTGAAAAACATACTTCCCAAGGACGTCGAAAAATTATGCGTGAGAAAATTCAGAAAGTTTTGATGCGAGCTATATGCCACAACAAAAACC
The DNA here is from genome assembly GCA_963924295.1 of Dioctria rufipes. Classification (NCBI taxonomy): domain Eukaryota; kingdom Metazoa; phylum Arthropoda; class Insecta; order Diptera; family Asilidae; genus Dioctria; species Dioctria rufipes. The sequence goes on along the minus strand of OZ002740.1, from coordinate 168,439,769 downwards.
TGTAATCTGATATGCACTTTTGCGCCCATCTTGAAATATTGATTTTAAGAGGACGCGAATAATTGTGATAATTGTATGTATGTATGTACGTACAATTAGATTGGAAGAAGTAAGCAATGTACGTATGTGGAGTGTACATGCGGAAAAAAAAGTATGAAGACACGGTATGTAGGTATGTACACAATTGTAATTGGAATATAAGTCTGATAACAAAATGCAATTTATGTTATTTGCATTTTGTTGAAATATGGAAATGCATTTTTAAATGCATTTGAAATTGATTTGAAAATTTTAAAATGGAAATGGTTTTCGTTTTCAGGGTCATATATAGTTATACATCAATATATTACATATGGCAATATCCTGATGTATTGACTTTAGGGTTGTCATTCGGGGCATTGGGCACCTGGATTAGAACAGACATAGTCAGTCCAACCCTGACTATACCATGTATTCCTCCGAGTCTCAAATCAAAGTTTTCCTCAATTTATTTAGCAATGCTGTTCTTTTCGTCTGACCGTAAGACTTTAAACAAAGATGGTAATAAACGCTTTCACCCCACTAATCGAACAATTGAATAATTTACAAATAACTGGGATAAATATAGATCATTATATTTACAAAAGAGATAAATTAATTCCTGCTTTATTTTTAAGAGATAATCTAGGTCTTAACCACATTTTGGGGTTTTCTGAAAGTTTTAGCGCCAACATGTTCTGTAGAATCTGTAAATGTAATATAAATATCACTTTGTGTTCAAGATTTTAATGAACTGTGAAATATAGAAAATTACTTTGAGGATATCAAATTTTGTGATCCAAAAGTTTCAGGTGTGTGTTTAACAGTTAAAAAATGTCCATGGTTTTGATAATTTAACTGCTGACGAAATGCTCATTATGACATACTCAGAATTTTAAAGCAATTTATATTTGAAGATAAGTTTTTAGATATTGATCTATTTAACACTAGATTGCAGTCGTTTGATTTTAGAAAATCTTTGAACAAACCACCACTAATTTCGGCAGATATGATAATGAAATGCATAAATTGAGATATTCTTCTGCTGAAATGTTCAACCTCCTTCCAAAATTGAACTGCCATTTTGGGGATTTGGTCCCAGTAGGTAATAAATATTGGAACTTGTATATAATATTGAGAGAAATAGTTTTACTTAAAAGTGTCAGAAAAACTAACGGTAATACATGCGATCTGGTTCCAAATTTTATAACAGAACATTATGAGCTATTTATTTTGTTATTTCGACAGCACCTAAGACATAAATTTCACTTTTTAACTCATTACCCCTGTATTATGAGTATAGTAGGTTCCATACAAAAGATTAGTAGCATTAGGTTCGAAGCAGCACGAAGAGTTTAAAGAAATTGGTAGGGTAGCGAAGTGCGAGAAAAATTTACTGTACACATTGGCGTTAAAAAATCAACTAAGAATTTCTTACCTTATTTTCTGTTATAATATAATTAGTTTTTATGAGCACCGAAATACATTTTAAGGCCGATAACATAACACATAAAAAATAAAGTACCCAAAATGAATTTCGTTTGCCTTTTAATTTATTTAAATTTATCAAATGGATGAAATTTGGAAGTATTTGGTACAAAGAAGGTCTTGTAATTCAAAACGATTATTATGAAGATGAAATAACTGTATTTTATTAAATTGAATATATAAAAATTTAAAAAGAAGGAGCACATTTTTGTTGTCAGCAACTGGAAAGTGTAACGTTTGACCCACATCTTAGAGTATTCTTCGTAAAAAAAAAAACTAATAAATTTTTATGTCTTCCGTTTAAAAAAATTGTTGAATAAAAAAATACATAACTTAATTACGTTAACTAGTAGACTTTGCATAAATAATATTTAAATGTAAATAAATAATAGAATAAGAGAAATAACAGATTAATCGAAATGTTAACATGTAGGTATGTATGTATATTTATATCATTTATAATTATAAATATAGCCCACTTATGCGAATACAAAATATTTCTTTGAAAAACATATTTCTTTAACTTACCCAGTTTTCGATAACAGTATACATAATGGTAGTGATCATCTTCTCTGATACTACATATGTATTTTCGTTAGTGCTTTTAGAAAGAGCACAATAAAAAATTAAGATTAAGTGAAATTATACGAATCTGAATTAGCCATTACATACTGTTGGTTGAAACATATATTAATATGCAAAAGGATTCGGTAGTGTCAAGCCGACCTTAATATTAAATTGTACTATTTTTAAAATAGTATATATATGTATATATAAAGTAGTAAAATCGGAGACTATGCCAACCACTCTTTGCTATATTTATGACAAACATGATATTGTTTGCAGGTATTAACGAGTGAACTAACTATATTACCTTAGAAGAATTTTAACTTATTGCATCAAATAATTAATTGTATATTGCAAATATAGAAGGACTTATCAGCTTATATCAACCAATAAGTTGATGTGCCGAAATAAAAAACGCTCGCCTAAACACTTCAGTCAAAACTATAATTTAGATCAAGTTACTATACTTGTTTGTTGTTGATTATTAAATTAACCAATGTAAACAATTGCGGATTCCCATAAACCAGAATTGTTTTCCTGAAATAACATTTCCATTTAAAGCGAAATAATTAATATATTTGTATGAAGCAATAATATTTTTTGTCGCAAGAAGAATTTGTTTGGGCTGAACAATAAATATTTTTGAGTCTAGACTCCTGGAAAACTTCAGAAGAGAACGTAAGGATAACAGAGAAAAAGAACTTCTAATAAATATAAATACTGAACTCGCCATAAAGAGATATATGGACTATTTGCACCTGGGCACTAATATTATACGGAAGCTTACTACTATCAGGTAAACCAAGCGACAATCATAATTTTTATCAAAAACAAATTTTTCAAGCTACGAAGCAGGTCTGGAAAATGAAGTAAACATTACTCCAAATGCTAAACCACGCCACTCAAACAAGCAATTTAAGTTGTCGACAGTCAACATCAAAAATGAAAATGACCTCCATCATAAATGAGATAGATTACCCATTGCATTTCACTGAGCAATTGCAATGACGATGAACTCAATTCAACCCGAATTGAGCTCTGCATCCGCATACTCAGCGAAACTTGGAAAAACGTTTAAGAATGGCATGACGAAGTGCTAGCATATCGGGAATCAGATGATTACAAAGAAGAAGAAATACTGGTACTTCGACAAGTTATCTTACTCCGTGATAATGTTTCAAATGGAAAAGTATGGGTTTCTCCCAATATTTCTAAAATGGACGGAGTCATATTTAGATAACAGAATATATCAAATATTATTCCGCCATAAAAAAGTTTCCAGACCGTGTTATCTCTCGAAGAGGTGATCACAATTGGCCACCGAGATCTTGTGACTTAACACCTTGCGACTTCTTCCTTTGGGGCCATGTGAAAGAGAAGGTCTACGCCAACAGCCCAGTGTCGATTGAAGACCTCAAAGATGGCATTCGTGAGGCTATCGAGGACATAGGGCAGCCACTTTGCGATTTGGTTATGGAAAATTTCATGAAGAGGATATGGTCCTGTAGGCGTGGTTGTGGTGGTCATTTGGCTGATGTTATTCTCCATTATTAACGGCATACCTTTCTCTTTATAATGAAATAAAGATCCGATCATTTATCTCAAAAGATGGCATTTTTCTTTGAATATCAAGATAACACCTCTTATTGGAATACCCTTTATTTTCGAAAGACCGTAATTTAAACAATGTTTTTACCTTTTAATAAAATTTACTTTATCTATTTAACACGCTGCTCTGGTCTCGTTGAAAGCTTTCGTACAAGTACACCCCAACTAACATAACATTATCTTATAGACAATTGAGCGAATTCACAATGGAGTGTATTGAGCAAATCATTAAATGAAATCACAATGTTGACTAGAATATAGATTTTAATTGATACAAATTAAACATGACATTATATTGAACAAGTCTTAAATTACAAATCGAATATTAATCTTAATTAATACAAGATTGAACATCAGGGCCGCCCTGAAAGGATCCCTGTTCAGGCCTGAACAAACATTTTTAAGCCAGCCGTAAGGTTTACAATAATTAAGAGTTTTTTTTTGTTTCTTATCAGCAATATTTTCTTTTAATAATTTCTGCTCGGCATATGAGGTCAATTCTGAGTGTACGCATTTGTTTTCAAGTGCATTGACTCATGACCCAAAACAGCATTCATAAATTGTCACTAATAAACCAAGTCAGCAAATTTGCTGACGAACAAATTTTACGTTTCTTATGAGGCAATGTACTCTGAAGAAATGCGATTGCTGACAGCATGTATGTTTATATATATATATATAGGAACTAAACCAACGGCAAACTATAAATTCAATACACTGCTCACAGAATCAGCACACTGCTGATTTCAAAGATTGTTGCAGCTAACTCATCCATCACAGTGGTCTTAGAATTAACACATCGTTGCTTCTATAAGAGCTGCATACATAACGCCCGCATAAAATCAACACATCGTTGCCTTTATAAGAGCTACATACATAACGCCCGCATAGAATCAACACATCGTTGCTTCACATACTTAACGCCTGCATAGAATCAACACATCGTTGCTTCTATAAGAGCTGCATATATAACGCCCGCATAGCTGCGAATTCGCTCTTCAAAGTAATTAATTTAAAAAAATAAAACCTACTGCATTTCAACAGCAAATCAATGGCCACCAATGCAGAAGAAATAATCCTTGCTCAAACGGAATTGTCAGAGGAACTCTAGCGGCAACTTGGCAACTTGAAAAAGGATGGACCAAAGAGAAAAACTCGACAATATATTATAAAAACGCTTGCAGACATACAAAGGCTCTGGGCTCTATTTAAGCAATTTCATATTCGACTTTAGGAATCAATCACGGCCGATCATCCATACGTTACTGAAAGCCTGTATGAAAAGACTCAGACCCTGTACCAAAATGCGATCGAGGCCGCTTCAAATCGGCAAACCGAGACTTCTGCTGGCAAGACCCAAGCAAGCGGCAGCACAGGCATTTTAGATGGTAACAGTCCATCAAAACTCACAGCAAAAAAACCTGCGGAACAAAATCAAAGTCAGTTTCCACAACAACCTGAAATGCAGAAACAAGCCGAGTTTCCGCAACAACCTGCGATGCAAGACCAATGGCAGTTTCCGCAACAGCCTCCGATACAGCATCAATTGCCGCTACCACAGCAACCCGTAAACTTTCAGCCGCATTATGACGCAAACAGGTTCAATAGCATTCCAAAGCTCTCAGCAATAAAAATACTTAAATTTACAGGAGATTAAAAAGATTGGAATTCGTTCATAGAAATATTCACGAACGTCATACACGACAACACATGCTTGTCGAGTGTTGAAAAAACTGCAGTACCTTCTTTGTCATTTGGAAGGCGATGCAAAAAGAGTTATTGGCCGTCTACAGCTTAACAATAATAACTACAGCACAGCACTGCACTTAATTAATGCCAGATTGAACAATAACCGGAAAATCATAACAACATACGTCAACAAAATAATGGATTCAAAGAAAACTGAGCACAGATGCCAAGAAGACATCATTATATTGTATGATTTGATACGGGAATGCCTAGAGGCACTGAAGAACTTAAATTGTAACACTGATGAATGGGGGCCTATCATGGTATGCATTGCAATGAGGAAACTGGATACTGAATCGCTTCGTCTTTTTGAAGAGAGTCTAGCAACGTCCAGAGAAATGCCGTCAATTCAAGAATTCTTAAGCTTTTTAGAGAAACGTCATCAAGTTCTAGACTCAATAAAGGGGTCTAGATTTCAGAAAGCTGAACCAGTCTACAAAAGCACCAAAAGGAACTTCCATTGCTGCTTTAAAATCTAATAAGAGAATGAATGTGCATGACCGGAATCAGCTGGTCGCACAAAAGGGTCTTTGCTCAAATTGCCTCGTTCACAGCAAGACACAAAAATTCAAATCAAACAAGACCTGCATTTATTGTAAAAGGAGGCATCACAGTCTGCTTCATCAACAACTTGGAAGTCATCATAAACTCAATGTATCAACAAATACCTATGATAACACCAAACAGGAAAATAAAGATGATGCTACCGTCTGTCATGCAAATAGCAAAAAAACACATCATATATTACTGCCGACTGCATTGGTAAACATAAAAAATATATACGGGCAAACAGAGCAGCTCAGAGCCCTAATTGATCCTGGCTCACAGGTAAATCTGATCACTGAAGAATCCATCCAAATGTTAAAGCTTCATAAAGAGCGGTTCAGAGCTACCATACTTTGAGTAAGTGAAGCGCAATTAGTAAAATCTAACAGCAAGGTAAGAATCAAGCTGAGACTAAAACAGCAAGGCATATATCTCTCCACAGAAGCATTGGTTTTACAGGAGCTCAACTCTTATCTTCCCGAAAGGCCCCTAAAAGGAATAGATATGAACAAATACAGCAATATGGTTTTAGCCGATCCCAACTTTGACACACCCGGTCCAATCGATCTGCTGCTCGGTGCCATAGTATATGCAAATATAATATCAGAAGGAATAAAAGGGGGTACACCGGCAGCGCAAAATACTAAATTAGGCCGGATACTATTTGGAACAACTCCAAATGGCCAGCAAACAACAGCCAGAGTAACAAGTTTCCTCTCACTTGCGGAGATTGACTAAAAATTAGCGGAATTCTGGGACATAAAAAAACTTTCAAGTCACTCACAAAAGAGATGATACAGGAAGATACATTGTACGCCTGCCCTTTAAGAGTCCAGCAGAGCCATTGGGCAATTCCAAAGCTGTTGCATTAGCTCGCCTGTTGCAGGTGGAGCAAAGACTAAAAAGGAATGAAGACGACATGATCGAATACAACAAATTTTTCGCTGAGTACCTAGCATTAGGTCACATGAGCTCTGTGAATCTCGATAAAGGAACCGAAGTGAATGTTTACTATCTGCCGCATCATGCAGTGTACAGAAAAGACAGCACCACCACAAAATTGCGAGTGGTGTTTGATGCTTCATGTAAATCACAATCTGGTCTAAGTCTGAATGACACACTTCATACTGGATCCAAAATTCAGCAAAATTTGAGTGACATACTGTGGTGACCACGACCGAATGGGTCTGTGCAAGAATTCACACTCAACACCCTAACATGCGGTACTGGTCCCGCTACCTAGCTATCAGTAAGAGTACTAAAATAGCTAGCTAATGACAAAGGAGATGCCTTTCCCATTGGGAAGAAAGCATTGTCATCTGATTTCTATGTAGATGATCTGCTTACAGGAATGGATACTACTACCGAAGCACTAGAATTGCAGGTACAATTAGCAGAGTTGCTACGCAAGGGAGAGTTCAATTTGAGAAAGTGGACGTCAAATCACAAAGACCTGTTAAAAAATATTCCGATGGAAGCTATAGAAGGAGGAATCCTTGAAGAAGAGCATGATACAATCAAGGCATTAGGGATACACTGGTATCCGACAAAGTACGAATTTCAATTCAAACTGAAGTCTAAGAAAACGGCACCAAACTTAACAAAGCGTGTGCTTCTATCTAGAATTCCCTCGATTTTTGATCCTTTAGGGCTCCTGGCTCCAGTTGTGATGAGATTGAAGGTAATTATTCAGTCACTTTGGAAAAGTAACATAGACTGGGATGAAAGGGCTACGCCAGAAATAATCTAAGCCTGGGAAGAACTTGAAACAGAGATACACAATCCACAAGAACTAAAAATCTCTAGATGGATAGGTTATCGCAAGAAGCAAGAAATTCAGTTACACGGATTCTGTGACGCTTCAGACAAGGGATATGCCGCAGTCATATATTCACGCTCGACAGATCTCGGGCACATACGTACCACGCTTTTAACCTCCAAAACCAAGATAACTCCGCTTAAACGGAAGATCACAATTCCACGTCTCGAATTATGTGGGGCATTACTGCTAGCGCAATTGCTGAAATCTACAATCGCAATTTTAGTATTAGAATCACCAGCTGTGCACGCATGGTGTGATTCTGAAATTGTGTTGGCCTGGATATCAAAAAATTCAAATACTTTGCACAACTTCATAGCAAACAGAATATCAGGAATACAGGAAACGTTTTCCACAAGCATCTGGAGGCATGTGTAATCCACCGAAAACGCTGCCGATATTGCGTCTAGAGGAACCTTGCCTAGCAAGCTAGTTTCACACAACACATGGTGGAGAGGCCCGCTTTGACTAAACCAGCATCCCGACGCTTGGCCAGTGCAAAAGCTGAAAATTAGCATAGATGTTGACACAAAAGCAACGGCTGCACGAGCACATTAACGAAACGCTGTTATCAATGGACTTTTTCACCTGTTCTACACTCACTCGCCAAGTACGAGTGATAGCTTACTGTCAGCGTTTTATCGCCAATTGCAAAATTTCCAAAGCTGAAAGGCAATTCTGCGATCACCCAACAAAAGAAGAATTGGAATGCTCAAGGGAGCGCCAGAGGTGGAAACTAGTAAACCATTTGAAAAACCAGTTCTGGTATAGATGGTCCAGAGAGTACCTCAGCGAACTACAGCATCGCTATAAGTGGAAGCAACAATGTACAAACGCACAACCCGGAATGATGGTGATAGTGAAGGAAGACAATCTCCCTCCTGCAGCATGGCATTTAGGAAGAATTGAAAGGGTCATCAAGGGTGAAGATGGTTTGGTACGAGTTGCGGATATCAAAACATCCAAGGGAGTTATAAGAAGACCTATACATAAGTTGGCTCCCTTACCTCTAGAGTCTGAGACAGACTGCGCAGAATCTACAGCAACAAAAAGATTGAGAGAAGATGATATATCGACGACATCCCCAAGTAAGCGCAACAATCAAACGAATTCGGACGCTTCAACTGCAATGAAAAGACCGTTGCGTGGTGGTACAGCTATGTGTCTGACCCTACTTACATGTTTAATCTTGCCAATCATGGGACAAATTCAGATCAAACCATTCGATACGCCGCCTGGATTATATTTTGAAAATTTGGGGAATACTTAACTGGTGTCAAATGAATGGAAATTGGTGATCTACTACAATACTAGCACATTATGGGCCGAGTTAAATACTATTAGCCGAGGTGTAGAAAGGCTCCAAGAAGGTTGTAACTTGATGAAGGAATGGGATCAGTGTGGTCCCATCATGGAACAATTTAAAGCCGCATTGGAGGAAATCACAAGTAACAATGAGTTACTCTTACACCAGAGTAGGCCACGAACTAAGAGGGGTGCTTTGAATATTGTGGGTAACGTAGCTAATGCATTATTCGGAGTGTTGGATTCTGAATATGCTAACCACATGTCACAAATCATAGAGAACCTGAAGGAAAATGATGTGCACCTTATGGCGCTGATGAAGAATCATACATCTATCTTAGAATCAACAGTCAACCTCGTACAACGATCACAAGGGGCTACGGTGGCTCCACTAAGGCACTTCGACAAGTACCTCAATCAATTTATTGCTCAATTGCATAACATTAACACCGAGTTGAATCAACAAAGAGCAACACAATCGTTTATGGCATTGGCACTGCAATTGACGCTAGTTCTAAACAAATACCAGAGGATTCAATCTAACTTGTTAGATGTGATTATAGATACCCATCATGGCTAAATAAATCCACAGTTGTAAAGCCAAAAACAACTATCGGAACAACTCACATTAATACAAGAAAATATCCCTACTACCCTTCGATTACCGTCACGTCCAGACAGCCTGTTAAAGATATACAGCTTGATGAGTGTCGAAAGTCGAAGAAGCGTGGATCAGATGATATTTCGTATAAAACTCCCGCTGCTTTCGCACGAAGATTTCGAACTACTACATATAATACCAATCCCATTTGTGGCAAACAACGAGCTCATGATGATAGGATCAATAGAAAAATTCCTAATCATTAGTCTACATCGGGATCAGTACTATCCCTTATCCGAGAATGATTTAAGGGGCTGCGTTACGTACGACGGGGCATTCATTTGTAAACAACAACACCCCATTTACAATAAGGGAGCAAACACTAGCTCCTGTGAACTCAGTGTTCTCAGTCATGGACCATTCGAGATCGCTTGTTCCGCCACTGCTATTAGTAAGACACCACGGTGGATCCAACTGTTAACTGTCAACAAATGGATATATGTGAGACCTACTCCTGCCACAATCAACGTCATTTGTAAGGGTAATCTCGAACAGAAGACCATAGAGGGATCTGGAATTATTACATTACAGTCCAATTGTGTAATAAGGGATGAAAACACCACTATTCATGGACGCAATGTCTTTTCAAATAATTTAAAGGATGTATTTACGCCACTAAAGAAACTTATCGACTTCATCCATTTGAATACTACACCTCCTCCAATAACTTACCAACCAACACCAGTAACAAATATAAGTAAAGACATCGAAGATCTACGAGAGAGAATCAAGAATCTCAACATAAATGCTACGCTGTCACCCCATACCACCAGTCATGACGTTCATCAATATACAGTTGCATATACTGGACTAATTATCATCATCATAGCCGGAGGCTACTGGTTAATCAAGCTAATCAAAAGCAATTCTGCTAAAGGTTGTCAAACCCAACAAGAAATACCTGTACCTAAGAAGAGAACACTACTCACCAATCAGACAGAATGTAACCCATTAGCCAGAGCGGTATCGCAACCAACATTTGAAATTTTCGTATAGGTTTGAGTAACAATCTAAGCTAGTTCAGTTTGAATCATTTGGTACATGTATACATGAAAACAGTACATACATAGATCATAAGATTATTGTTTTGAGCCAGAGCTCAAGGCGGGAGGAATGTATAAAACTGCAAATTGCATTTTAAAATCCCGAATTTCTTTAGTTTAAAATTTATATTTTATTCGCAATTGCATTACTCAAGTTACGCCACATAATTTTCTCACCGATCGCCAGACGCAACATGATCCCAGGTAAATTATCAAAACTTTGCCTGAGTAGGAAGCTTGCTAGAATTTGCTGGGAAAGTTGTGTGGTGTGAATTGAGTCAGCACTTTTTATGAAGTACAGGTGCTTAGATTATAACTTGTAGGTATATATAAGTGACATTGAATTTAATAAAATTGGTCATTCGTTTTTGGAGAATAGTTGCGTTTTTATTTAAAATATTTGTTAGTCGCTATTGCTGCCGGTACAAGAACCGAGTAGCCCGGGACATTAATAATTAATTTGCTTTCAGATTTATGAGTTTCGTGTAATCGGTGAAACACCGAATGCACAGCAACAAGGTTGAGGTGAATCACTTCAGCCTACCAATTTTAACAGGCAAACAAAAGAGTTTGCTTTAACAGTTAGATTGATGAAGCTACCTTATCTATGTACAATATCGAGAATTATTTCTAGCCTATTTATAAATTTTTTTTTTGTTTAAGATTAATTAGATACAGAAAAAAGAAATTTTTCTCTTATGCAGGTATAAATATGTTTTTTTTTGTATTAATATATCTGTATATATCAAGTTACAACTTAACCTTTTATGGCTTTACAATACCATATACGTATACATATTTTTTTATTTTTTTTTTATTTTTACAATTTAATTCTTTATGCTTTTATATTAATATATGTCTATACGTATGTTCTCATTCCAATTTTAATTTGTTGGCGCATATATCTGTATATACGTATGTTCGCATTATAATTTTAATATTTTTTTTATGCATTTATTGTAATATACGTGTGTGTACATATATTTTCATTACCATTTAATTTTTTATGCACCTACAATAAGATATGTGTGTGTACATATGTTTTCCTTACCATTTTAATTTTTTAATGCATTTATTGTAATATATGTGTGAACGTATGTTTTCATTACAATTTTAAATTTTTTATGCATTTACAGTACTATATATAGTAATGTGTATATACATTTTTCATTATATGTCTTTATGATCTATTGGTGTATATCTAATATTTCTTTTTGTTACAATTTATTTATTTACCTTAATCTAAATGTCTATATATATGTGTATACTTTTGACACCATGCATACATATTTCTCTCCCGTTAATTTTAAAATTTATATTTTAAACAAGACAGATATTTTCAATTTATTTTGGTTAACTTGGATTTGAGAAGTTACTAAACTACTTGCAAATTGCGGGGGCGTGTAAATGAATTGGGATGGGTTATAGATGGTGGGAGTGGTGGTGTTGGAGGTATTGGTAAATGTTGCCTCTCATTTGCCTGTGGGGGTGGTATAGTTTGTGGTTTATTTGAATCTTTTGATTCTGTATGAATGGTCTGAGAAGCCGCTTCGAGTGCATTGGTTAGGGATTTTACTCTGCACTTTTCTTTGCTTCAGTGGAATCATTTAAAGAGGAAAGGTGATCGTAACCGTTTATGTTGGACGTTAGTAGCATTTGTCGGAGGGTAATGCTGTTGTAATAGTCGTGCCATGTCTGGGGAGTTATCTATGTATATATATGTTTTGTTTCCAGACTTTTACTACTTTTACTCATAGAAGGTTTTTTCTATTATTGGATTATTATTGGATTTCAGTATTCACTGAATTCTGAACTTTAAGCACCTGATATGGTTTAAAAAAAAATTCTTACTTGGTTTCTTGTTAAATTTGGCAATAAAAATAAAAGTAATTAACTAATTATTGTCTTTCTTTAATAAAAACAGAAAAGATTTTACCTCCGATTTGGTATGTTGAGGTGGAATGTATTCTTTCTCTTTCCTTAAAAGGTTAACTATTATTAGTGGAATGGTTTTAACCTGTTGTTATGTACTGATACTCTTCGTCTGCCGATTTGAATAATAGTATTAACAGGAGTGAAAGCTTTTACCACGAGATATGTACCTAGCCATATCTGGGAAAGCTTGTGTTTCTTAGCTTGATTCTTCAATAATACTTTGTCACCTGGTTGGAAAGTTGCTGGTCTAGAGTGTTTATCGTATTGAAGTTTTGACTTTTCCTTTGCGATTAGTAAATTTTTCCGAGCGATACCGTAGGTTTTCTGTAATTTGTACCGAAGAATATGGTAGTAACTTTCGTGATCGTACATTGGCTCTGGCGCTCTTCTTAGATTTGAAGGTACATCCGCTGTAAATCCAAACAGACAGTCCATTGGAGTGAGCTTAGTGCCTTCATGTGGACTATTATTATACACAAAAGCCGCAGTTCTCAGGAATCGATCCCCAAGCCTTTGGATTTTCGGATACAATAGCTCTTAGATACTCCACTAGTGGTCTGTGGGTTCGTTCAAGTGCACCGCTGGATTGTGGATGATAAGCGGATGTTTGCAGTTTTTTTAATTTTTAAGAGCTTACAAACTCGTTTGAAGAGATCGCTTAAAAAGTTGGAGCCTAGATCAGTTACTACCTTTTTAGGAATGCGGTAACGAGTAATTATTTCGTCAAAAAATATTCCTGCTACCGTTTCTACTTCGCCATTTTGCAGGGCATAACAATCTACGAATTTCGTTAGATTGTCTTGAAAAGTCAAGATATATTTGTTTCCTGAGTGTGTTTCCTCAAGAGGACCTACGATGTCCAGATATACTTTTTCGAATGGCATTAGGGCAGTATCCGTTATGACCATTGGCATACGATACTCTGGGCTAGCCTTCATTTTCTGACATTTAGTACATTTGCGGACATATTTTCTAATCGAGCTGAGCATGTGTCTCCATTTATACTTTCTTTTTATTCTTTTATAGGTTTTGATTACGCCTTGGTGACCACCGAATGCAGAATCGTGGTAGTCCTTTAAAATTATTTGGATTTCCTCCGGGTCCGTGATAGTTTCCGGCAATTTAACCTGGGAGTCTATAAGATTATTCTTTGTAGGTGATTTGCTGTGCTCAGGTGCAACGTTTTCAAATTGGCTGTTCTCAGTTGAGCTAATTTCAACTGAGTCTTTTATGAAGTTTGGTGAATTCTTTTGAATTTTATGGGGAGTTTCCTGAACTATGCCTTCCATTTCTGCCTCCCTTGCTTGAGCTCTTGTAACTACGTGACAATGTTCTTGTTTAAATTTTGAAGGTGGCGGAGAACTAAACTCATTTTCGTCTATATCGGAATCGGCTCGGTGATGTACCTGAGCTTCCACAACGATCGAATTGGGGTTTGTCTGCTTTAGCTGGGCAGGTATTCGACTAAGCGCATCTGCATTAATGTTATATTTTCCAGGCTTATATTCAATTTTGTAGTCAAATTCCGAGAGTTTATGCCTGACTAATCTCGATGTTGGGTCTTTCACATTGAATACGCCTTTAAGGGGCTTGTGATCTGTGTAGACCGTGAAATTTCTGCCCTGTAAATAACATCTGAAGTTCCTGGCGGCCCATACAATGGCGAGTAACTCTTTTTCTATTGTGGAGTATTTTTGTTCCGCCTTATTTAAACTTCTACTTGCATATGCTATCGGCTTGCCCTCGCCTATTTTCCCTTGGGATAAGACAGCTCCCAACGCCTCATTACTAGCATCGGTTGTCAAATTGAAGAGTTTAGCAAAATCAGAATATGAGGGAAGGGGAGGATTTACAAGTGACCTCTTAATTTCCTCGAAAGAGTTTTGGCACTTTTGCGTCCAAGTAAATTTAACGTCTTTCGTAAAAGATTTGTTAGCGGTCTGAATATTTTTGAAAAATTCGGGATGAACTTTCGGTAGTAGTTAGCCAACCCAAGGAACGATTGAGTTTGTCTAACAGTTCGGGGTTGAGAAAAATTTTGGACACAACTTGTTTTGCTGGGATCAGGAAGTGCTACTTCGTTTGAAGGAACTGGCACTGTAATTTAAGGTTATGCGCTCGAAGTCTGTCGAATACCTTAGTTAATTTCTCGTTGTGATTTTGTAAATTTGTTCCATAGATTACAATATCATCGAGATAGACAAAGCATTCTAAGCCTTGGAGACCCGTTAGAATGTAATTCATTAATCGCTGGAAGGTCGCAGGCGCGCCTTTCAGCCCAAATATCATTCTCTTAAATTCATAGTGCCCATATGCGGTACTGAACGCAGTTTTGGGTCTATACTTCGGATCAACAAGTACTTGGTGATACCCGCTTGCTAGATCGAGTGTAGTAAGATATCTGGAGTGTCCCAGTTGGTCTAATATATCTTCTATCCTGGGTAATGGAAAGGCATACCTTATACTACTCGCCAACGTTTATTGCCGTCAGGCCCAGCTTTCTTGGGGACTACCAGCAATGGAGAATTCCACGGGCTTTTACTTAATTGGATTATGTCGTTGTCCAACATTTCCTTAATTTGCTCATTTATGACCTCCCGATGTGTTTCTAGGAGTCTATACATTTTCTGATTTATTGGTGGTTGATTATGTAATGTGGGCATGGTGTTTTTTGTTTTTTTGAAAACGTTAAAGAAGCAATATTAAACAAAAACAAAAAACACAAGTTTTCCACCTCTTTTGCTTCTTTTATTTATTAGGTGTTGTCTTCCACAAATACAAGATATAAAATACTTTGCTTAATATCTATACCGCGGTTTCGGCTGTTTGACTACTGTGTCTACTGAGGATGGCACAAACAGCCGAAACCGCGGTATAGATATTAAGTAAAGTATTTTATATCTTGTATTTGTGGAAGACAACACCTAATAAATAAAAGAAGCAAAAGAGGCGAAAAACTTGTGTTTTTTGTTTTTGTTTAATATTGCTTCTTTAACTTTTTCAAAATGAGTGCATACCACAAAATCTCTTCCAAAACCACAAATTATGGGAATGGTGTGTTTTATACTGTTAGTGTACGTTAACTTGTCCTACTTTGGATGGAAAATGTCATTATAGTCATAACATAGTTCTAGAATTGATTTTTTCTCTTCTTGATTTAAGTTTTTATCCAACAGTAATTCTTCACGTAAAGCCACAAGTCTGTCTGGGTTTTAATATGGTTTACATTTCTTGAATATGGATTGGAATTAAATTTTAATTTGTCGTTTTTGACATTGTGTGTGCTTTTGTTTTGTGCACGAAGGAAAGGTGGGTCACCCTCTTTATGAGTACTTTGGGTATTTACGTTGTCCAAAGGTACATGGAGAAATTGTACGTTATAGCAATTACTTGGACCTAGTGTAAGCGTGAAGTTCCTTAGGAATACTGGTTCCGTGTTTACATTTAGAACGGATAACGGTATGAAGCTTTTATGAGGACTAATTAGGCAATTTGAGACAAATACTCCTTCTTGAATCTCCTGAGACAAACAGAGCATTATCTGGTCCAATTGTACTGGTATGATTTGAGATCGAGGGGGTATTCTATGAGATCGCTGAAGTTCTACTTCATATTGCCTACCTTCATCTTCATTCAAGGTGTTTGAAATTTCTTGCATTGGAAGTAAGGAACTTTTGTTTTTGGGTGCCCGTGAAACGGTAGTAGATTCAGATTCCTCCACTATTTGCTCCTTTGGTATATCCTCTCCATCTTCTATGGATGTTTCGAGAGGTACCGTGAATTCAATAGGGTTGGTTTCCGTGCGAGGAAACCGGAGTAATCTGTTAGGTCCTTAAATATTGCAATTTTTTGCAAGAAAGTCATTGCCTAAGAGCCCATCGTGGGAGATTTGGGCAATGTCTTCTACTACCTGGAGTTTGCATTGAACACTGCGGCTAAATAAAAAGTTGCCTTGGCAGTTTCCCAATGTTTCTCCTTCTCCAAATGGAGTTTTCAAAGTCACCTTTTGGCTTCGTTCTATATGTTCTGGGTTATCTAGTGCTTCCTTTATTATGATGCTTACTTCAGCTCCAGTGTCTACTATCAGCCGAACGGCTGTGTTTTTGCCTATATCCAGTGGTAAGTCTACTACTGGTACATTTTCTCTATTTGATTGTTTTTTTTTTGCTTGAGAGGACCCTGAAGTAGTTTGCGCAGTTTTATTCAATGTCGAGCCGTTTCCCGAATGTGTGGCCTCCCATCGTTGTTTCCGCTGACATGTGGACACCGTATGACTTCTTCTCCCACAGAAATCGCACATATTATGTATGTGGTTAAATCTTTGTTCCCTATCTGCAGAGCCCCACCGAGTATTGTTTTTAGAGTTTGCATGTT
The DNA here is from genome assembly GCA_963924295.1 of Dioctria rufipes. NCBI lineage: Eukaryota > Metazoa > Arthropoda > Insecta > Diptera > Asilidae > Dioctria > Dioctria rufipes. The sequence continues at coordinate 168,422,656 of OZ002740.1, read as the reverse complement.
CGGGTGGTGCCTTAATATTCTGTTTGCAATATTGGGCATCATGGCCCTTCACTCTGCTCTTAGTACAATAAAGAGTATTCTCACACTTAGGCACTCGTCATACGTGTGCCTTTTATAATTGCAGTAGTTGCAGGTGATTTTGTTTAACAGCAATTTGTGTTTATCGTATTTTTTTTCCGCCTGCTCGTAAAAAGATTTGCTGTTTGGAGGTGGACTTTCTAACGATTTCCTTGTTATATTTGTTTGAGGAGAGCGCCAATAATTTTCTGAGTTTCTGTCGGTACTAAAGGATACTGAAGTTTCCTTTGGTGGTTCCGCTATTCGAGGTATACCAATTTCAGTTTTTATGTTATGTCTTCCGAATTCCTTTGTGTAAGGGTAGGAAGACAAATTTACACTCTCAGCTATGGGATAGCCATAGGTATTAGAGAAATTTGGGATATTATGTCTTAGAAAAGGGTCCACTTGGAAAGAGGTTGTTGGGTTAGGGATATAGTTTGTTGGTTGTGGAATGAAAAAGAGTCCTTGCTGCAACCTTTCCATATCTAGTGCCTTTTGGATGAGAGTTTCAAAAGAATTTTCATTCAATGTGAGTAAATAGGCGCTTAGATGGGGATTCGTTGCACCACTCTTCACTGAAGCCATAGCAAAATCCTCTATTTGTTGTTTCACTACTGTAAAATTTTCAGATCCGTATTTGCTCTGTGCTGCTTCGTTACATTGCAACAATAGGCCTTTTAGCCTAGTGGTGAAGGAGTAAAAAGACTCGTGCGGATATTGCCGATAAGTAATTAGTCTGTTTATCAGCTCATGGTATGTCTCACGAGGTAAGCAATTACGATAGAGTAACTTTTCAACCTCCGCAAATGTTGTGAGTGAGCTTGATGCTATTAGCTGGTATGCATTTCCTCGCAATCTAGTGGGGAAAATTTGCATAAAAGCTACTTTTTCTTCTTCCTCTAGACACTGCTGCACTTGCTTACAACAGCCTATAAATGTCTGCAACTCTGTGAGGATGTGGGAGCTGAATTCCCCAGCGAATAAAGGCGCCATTTGTGCCGTTAATTTAACCATCTTTTGATAATTCACTGGCATTTTGTTTGATTGTTTATTTACTCAGTCTGGACAATATCTGGCGTGCCTTTATCAGAATTAGGCGCGTTAAACGATTTTTCTGTTATAAGGTCGTTCAAACTATTGTTTCTTACGAGGAAGTGAATCAAACTATGCCTTCTGAAACGTTTGCCTGAACGATGTGCGCGATACCAGTTTATGGATGGTCTGCCTTGGGGTGAATTTGGTTCCACTATTGGGCTATCTGAAGGACTTCCTGGAGAGCAAGTGTTATCAAACGACAATGAACTTATTGCCGTCTCAAAATTGGAGCATGAAGAGCTTCGGTCAGGTTTAGGCATGAAAGCCAAAACTTCGAGATTCCACGAATAAGTGTGAGAGAGAGAAGTAGGGAAGAAAAGGGAATAAGTAGTTTTGTGACTTTTGTTTTAAAAAACAAAGAAATTTGCATGAATGTGTGAGATCTGTCCTATTTTATCACTTATAGTTAATAAAAGCTACTTAGATTGGAATTACTTTTCCAAGAATGAAAAGAAGGCGAGAAGAATCAGCGAATTTCTCTTTTTTTTTACTTTAACACTGTCTAAAGTGAATTCCCTAATAACTGTTGCATCTTTTTTTAACCATTTTTATGGTGACTTACTTAAAACTTTGTTGTTTCTTCTCTATCGTAGTGTTTTGCTAAGCCGTAATTTTTCTTTCTTCAATTAGGTTATCTATTGAATTCGTACTGCAGTTTGGGGCTTCTTCCCTGTGTTGGCTGGGTTAGAAGCGCCCTATGGTGGTATTTTGGTATTTATGATGTCAGGTTCAACAGTTAGATGTTCATATGCACTCGTAGGTTCGAGGATCAAGGTTTTTCAAGTATTTTTAGATTGAACTACCTGATCCTACCTGCTGCGCCGAATTGTTACTTGTTTCTTGCGAGGAAACTTGTTTCAGTTTATGAAGTACTATAACCAAGTACTCTCATACAAGCACCTTATTTGTTGAACCGACTATTAGAAATATCCTACTCGCTCTTGTTTAAAACGATATGTTGGTTGTAGACTCGATGTTTGATCGGAGTAGCTAATGTAGCTTTGCTCCCAAGGTGTATAATGCTTAGTGTAGTGGAGTAGCTAATTTAGCTTTGCTTCTTGGTGTGGTGTACTGGAGTAGCTAATGTAGCTTTGCTCCCAAGGTGTGTAATGCTTAGTGTAGTGGAGTAGCTAATTTAGCTTTGCTCCTTGGTGTGGTGTACTGGAGTAGCTAATGTAGCTTTGTTCCCAAGGTGTGTAATGCTTAGTGTAGTGGAGTAGTAGTCATCCCATATGCAGCAGCAGAAGAGTTCCAGTGTGTGGTAAATTCGCAACACATTAACACAGTAATCCGACAGTGGTGTAAGGTGCATAATTCTTATATGCATACAATTTACTCCCAGAAATAGTGCGCATTTGTATTCGCTTTTTATATATATTAATTCTGTCAGTGAAAAGGGGCATTACATAATTAAAATATTAAGTGAAAAATTGAATATAAACTTCACGAATTTTGGTGTTGATACTGGCTGAATAAAACCTTGGTATTAATTCACGAGAAACTTCACTGAGGTACAGGGTGCGCCTGATTTGAAGTCAGAAAGAAAATTTAAATTTTTAAATATTTTATTGATAAACGCTATTAATTAATAAAAATAAATAAATCTATATTGACCGCATAGGGAGTAAAATTTTTATTGGTAAAAAAATAATAATAATAACGAATGCCTAGGTGAAATATTTAAAGTTGGTATTTAGACGGAATTTTATAAATAAAATTAGATTTGGGCGTTTGCTTAGTAATTGTGCACTAAATTCGACAAGTAATCATCTAAGAAGGTTGTAATGGGGAAAAGTAAAAATAATAATAGAAGACAACGGTACGAAGAGAACGATACTGAAGGGGATAGGGTACGTTGGGAGACAGAGGCTGGGTCAAGCAGAGATTCTAGAGATAGAGAAATTTTGTTAGAACGGTATACACAGCTGGAAACTGAGCTATCAACATACAAAGAAATGCTAGCGGGTATTACAAGAGGGTCAATGACATCCACGAAAATGCAAAGTTGCGAGAGTGAAGGAACCACCAATCCTTCTCCGACAGTTGACGCGACATCGGTACAGACTAGTTTCGTAGCATCCAATATATTTAAATTCGAAGACATTGAGAGCTCTGTGTCGAAATTTAGCGGGAAAGATGGGGACCAAAGCATAGTTAAATGGCTCAGTGACTTTGAGCAAACGGCAGATACGTTAAAATTTACTGAGTTGCAAAAAAGTGGTGTACGCCAAGAGGCTTATCGTGGGCACAGCCCGGTCAGCACTGAATGCAGCTGGCATTATTAAGAACTGGTCTTCATTGAAGGAACTTTTATTAGACGAAATCAAGACGTCACATAATAGCGCCGATATTCATATGAAGATGACTAAACGTAGAAAGAAAGCTGATGAACGTTTTTTGCATTAGTTTTTTACAATGAGGGAGTTAGGTCGGAATGCCTCATTAGAAGACGAGGCTATCATTTCGTATGTAATTAGGGGTGTTCCAGATAATGAGTTTAACAAAGCCGTGCTTCATGGCGCGAAGAATCTACACGACTTTAAAGAAAGATTAAAAACGTATTCGCACATATGTGAAGAGTCAGGACGAAATAATGAACCAAGACGACAGAAGAATAGAAGTAGGCAACAATCGGGCAAAACGCATCAAGATTCTCGGTACTATAACTATGGTCTTCGAGGTCATCATTCCAAGGAATGCAACAGAAAATAATTAGGACCAAAATGCTTCCTGTGTTCTACATTTGGCCATAAAGCGTAGGCCAATGGTGAATAAGCCGATCTTATTTCAATGAGTTGGATCAGGAGAAATGCGAACATTGGGCACATTCAAAGCAAATATATTCCAATAATTTTGAAGAAGTCTTCCATGTAGCTCGGCAGCAGATATTCCCAAAAGAAGTCGTTATACGAAAGACACTATTAGACCGAGCATCTTTAAGAATCACTCCAACCAAGATTGAAGTACAACCATGGGAAGATTCACCAATATTTTCATGTTTACAAATTGACGTCCCCAAACTAGATATGACGCACATCAAAGATCATGGTATCGCGGAACTTGTAACGCGCATAATTAATGAGTATTGCCCGAAGTACACTAAGCCGCCACCAACCGAGATGAAAATTGTACTGCGCAAAGACACACCAATTTGGCAAAATCCGAGACGTTTATCCGCAACTGAAAATAACATTGTACGCGAACAAATAGATGAACGGCTAAAGAACAATATAGTCGAAGAAATCAATTCTGATTTCGCAAGCCCCCTGGTCAATAAAAAAAAAAAGGAACAAAACGCATTTGCATAGATTGTAGGCAGCTAAATAAATTCGTCATAAAAGTCCAGTATCCATTACCATTAATCGACGACAACATTGATCGTTAGTAGTATAGCTATGGGGATTCTGGACCACTTTTTCCATACAAAAAGTGTCCGGAAAATTCCAACTATTTTGGTGGCTCTGGACTGGGGTTCTGGGCCACTGAGGCGGATTCCGTCTAGTGGTATACGTCACAGGGCCTGCCTGGGGGAATTCCTTTCCTACCGTCTGGCTGACCAAGAGATCAAGCCAACTTTTTGTTTGATCTGGTCTTGGAGGCTACAATTTGACCTTTCCTGTGTCTGGGTGCTGGAGGTTGCCTGAGAGCTTTAGTGACAATATCTGATACTATGACTAGGATTGTCTGGGGTATGTTGGACTGGGCTACGTTACCTGTACCAAGGCTTGGGTAAAATGTGTGCAGCTTATTTGTATTGAGTAATGATATGAAATACCCTATGCGAATTTATATCGGGGCTATATACTTGTCAGCTTGAGTTTGGTGTTAGTTGTTTACTTTGGTATGAGTGCCTGTGGTATGTTGGGCTGGGCTGAGGAAACATTACCCAAGGAGAGGGTGGATGTGTGTAGCTGTGTATTTATGTGGATAAGAAATGTTCTGAAATTCCCTAAGTGAATTAGTGTAATTAGTATTATTAATAATTCAAGTTAACTCTAGAATATTTTTGTTCATGCCAATAGATGCTAGAAGGTGTCAGTGGAGGTATTAGTCCTGGAGGTTGACAAAATTTTCATCAGAAATCCTCCACGGGCTATGGGTTTCGAGATATTAGCGATCTTATCTTTGCAGGTATAATTAATAGTAGTAATAATTCAAGTTAACCCTAGGATATTTTTTGTTTATGCCAATAGTATTAGTACTATGGGGGTAAAATTTTCATCAGAAATCCTCAACGGGCTATGGTTCAATATATCACCGATCTTACCTTCTCAGGTGAAAAAAAAAAACAACAAAAACTATAACCGAAGTTGTGGATAAAAGATTTGATGATATTAATCTGTAGGTGCCTTTTATAAACATGATTGCACCATTTAACCATATATCTACAAATAGATCAGGCGAAGCTGGTTGGGGTGAATGTAGGTAGATATGTTGACTTAGATATGTAATGGAAATTAGTAAATGCTTAATTTTGCTGTTCAAGTGTAATGCTTCTAATTCGATTCCTTGCATAAACAAATTCGTACAGTACAGTAAAGTAAACAAATTCGCAGTCGAATAATGTAAACAAATTCGGACAGCGGCCGAGTAAAGTAAACAAATTGAGCGATTTATGACAGATTCCTAATTTCTTTAGTTGAAAACAACAACAACTGATATTACTCTGTAGGATATGATGTCTTAGATTAGTAGTGGAAGTTATAATTGAATATTTCTTTTGCTAAAAAAACAAAACAACAACAACTATAACGTAAGTTGTGGATTAAAAAATCTTTTATAAACAAGAGGGAACATGCTATGATATTCGATATCTAAAAATAGATCACGGCTGCTTCGGATGTTAAGAAATATAAAGTAATAGAAATTAAAGCCTTATCAGAAAATTTGCGATGTAGGTGTGTGTATGTGTATGTATTGAAAATTCTTAGGTTATATGAAAAATTGTTTTTTTAATTTCAATAAAATTTCTTTTTTTGGGCAGGTTAAATTTAAAGTTTTGATCACCTATGATATCAATGTGAGGTGATATAAATATAGTACGATATGTTGACTTAGATGAGTAGTGAAATTTGTATGGGTATAGTAAAAGACTGTTCATCAAATTTTTGGTGATAAGGTGTAATGGCATGACCAGTGTTGCAACACGAAATCTTTCTAGGGTACCTTGTTAGCCTAGCCTGAAAGTGATTGAGCAGCCACATCTGAAAAAATTGCATATTATCATTAGCTTGAGAGTGGGTTAATTAAAAGCATTAACGAGCTATCATGTTAATGTAGGATGATATGCCGATTTAGATCAGTAATATAAAGTAGTAAAATTTTCGATGACCAGGTGTAATGAGCTTGAAATATAATATGACTTCTTGCGTAGTTAAACAAATACATTCGAATAAAATAAACAAATTGATTTATGTTTTTTTTTGTGTCTAGGGTTGGTGAGCATAGGAAGCTGGCAGAGTTATTAACCAAGATATCATAGTTCACATGAAGCTGATAAGAGTATGATAATTTTATCTTCATACTATCAGATTGAACACATATTTTCTAACCATTACGTTGAGCGTGGGTTTAATTAAAAGTTTTGATGAAAGAAGGCAGTATTATGATATTAATGTAGTATGATATGTTGTCCTAGATGAGTAGTGGAAGTTATCAGCAATATCGCTTCATATTTATCTCTCTAAAGCATCATCCGAATTATCATGCTTGTGTTGGGCTGGTATGTATACTTGGTGGATGATAGCTTTAGCAACAATATGCTATCGTTTACTTACTAGCTTGGAACTTGGTGTTATCAGTTGTTTGCTTTATATGCTCTGGCCGTCAGGTGCTATCATGTGTTGAGCTGGGTTGGGCGAATACATATCTAAAAATAGATCATGCGAAACTGTTAAGAGCATGGTAATATTGAGATGGGCACAGTATTTTCTTGACGTGAAAGCTGCGTTAAATTCAAGCTTTGGTTTGATATGATATTAAACTAGTAGGATATGTTAACTAAGAATTCACTTGACGATGTCTTAGATGAATAGTGGAAGTTTTATGGGAGATTCGACTTAGCTGTGAGTAAGTAGTAAAAGTAAATTTTGGGTAGTCAGATGTATTCCTAACGGCATGACTAAGCTGCTGTGTTATTTAAAAGAATAAGTCTTTATTTAAGCATTAATTCATTTTACAGATTGCATCACTCAAAGTAGAATTGCTCTATAATCGACACCAGCAACGATGAAACTGAAAATTTATGGGTATACTAATCCTCGATAATATTATAATTAAGGTGATATCAACTGAAAGATTTTCGTATGGTATTAGACAAACAAAGAAATTGAGTATCTCTTCTAGCTACATGCAAAACCAGTACTTTGCTGGAATTAGGAAACCAGCAATTATCTCTTTAGTCAGCAAACCCTAACACATTGAATTTATCATTGAATATGTTAAAATTTAAAGAATAAAGCGGGGAAAATTTACTGGACGGAAGTTTCTATATAATTTGATTTTTATAGACTTATCATGTATATGTTATAAGAATTTGGTAACGGCATGTTCTGCACAAAATCCAACAGGCAGAAAAATCTAGTACAAGAATTTGGTAAGAGTATATTCTATACAAAATCTAATAAGCAGAAGAAAATCTTATAAGAATCTGGTAACATTATGCTCTATATAAAATGATTAAAAAAACTTTTTTTGCGGGTGTTGCTTTGGTGTTAATTTGGTGTTATTTGGCATAATTTGGTGTAATTCGGCATTATTTGGTGCTACCCGATACTGTTTTGGTGTTGTTATGTTACTATTTGTTGATCGGTTATAAATACCTGTTTCAGCTGTTCTTTCTTAGTGTTTTAGCAACCGCCAATATGTTTGAATGTATAGAGTGTAACAAATCATTTGGTCGTGGTTATAGCCTCTGACGACATAAGAAACGGCGGACACATTCACTTAAAAGTGAAAAGCATGAAAAGAACAAATACACCTGAGGATACTTTATTATCAACGTTCACCGATGAAAGCGGTTGTAGCCCCACAGAAAATATTCTGAACAAAATGATAGCACTGAGAAAAACCCAAGAATCCTTAAAAGCGCGGCTACCTTTTAAAATAATACCACAACACACCAAGCATGATCATAATTTTGGTAACATACTCCCCGATCAAATAAAAGAGGAAGACAGCGAAGGGGAAAAGAAGAATGATGACGATAATAATAAGTCAGTTGAAGGAAGTGAACAAAGCTATGATACCGGTGACGGTGATGATAATGATACAGGTTCAAAATATACGGAGCCAAATATACTCGTGAATGAATTGCGATTCTTATTACCATGTAGAAAGACTGCAAAAAGAGTTTTTGAAATCATACAGCAGTTAAAGAATCAGGGGGAGTTCAAAACTAAACAACAAACATAGCACAATAGCTGAGAAAAAATATATCACATACAAGAAAATGTAAGGAGAAAATTAAAAAAAAAATTAATTAAATTCTTCATTTGGATAATTCCTTTTATTTCCAGCAACTCATATCGGTCAACGTCCATTTTCTGCGTGGTGCTCCTTTTTAGGGAGAGACATTGATGGTGATGGGACTTCTGAACAAAATGTATGGTGCGAGGCGGACACGAAGAGTAGTCTAATATCCCGTCTTTCTTAATGCTTTTGCACTATATGTAGTTTAATAAAAAATTATATGTTTTAAAAAGTTTTTTTAATCATTTTGTATAGAGCATAATGTTACCAGATTCTTATAAGAATTTCTTCTGCTTATTAGATTTTGTATAGAATACACTCTTACCAAATTATTGTACTAGATTTTTCTGCCTGTTGGATTTTGTGCAGAACATGCCGTTACCAAATTCTTATAACATATACATGATAAGTCTATAAAAATCAAATTATATAGAAACTTCCGTCCAGTAAATTTTCCCCGCTTTACTCTTTCAATTTTTTTAACATATTCAATGATAAATTCAATGTCTTAGGGTTTGCTGACTAAATAGATAGTTGCTGGGTTCCTAATTCCAGCAAAGTACTGGTTTTGCATGTAGCTAGAAGAGATACTCAATTTCTTTGTTTGTCTAATACCATACGAAAATCTTTCAGTTGATATCACTTTAATTATAATATTATCGAGGATTAGTATACCCATAAATTTTCAGTTTCATCGTTGCTGGTGTCGATTATAGAGCAATTCTACTTTGAGTGATGCAATCTGTAAAATGAATTAATGCTTAAATGAATACTTATTCTTTTAAATAACACAGCAGCTTAGTCATGCCGTTAGAAATACATCTGACTACCAAAAATTTACTTTTACTACTTACTCACAGCTAAGTCGAATCTCCCATACAACTTCCACTATTCATCTAAGACATCGTCAAGTGAATTCTTAGTTAACATATCCTACTAGTTTAATATCATATCAAACCAAAGCTTGAATTTAACGCAGCTTTTACGGCAAGAAAATACTGTGCCCATCTCAATATTACCATGCTCTTAACAGTTTCGCATGATCTATTTTTAGATATGTATTCGCCCAACCCAGCTCAGCACATGATAGCCCCTGCGGCCAGAGCATATAAAGCAAACAATTGATAACACCAAGTTCCAAGCTAGCAAGTAAACGATAGCATATTGTTGCTAAAGCTCTCATCCACCAAGCCCAACACAACCATGATAATTCTAGACAGCCATAGCATATCAATCAAGCAACTGATAACACAAAGCTCCAAGGCAGATGTTGTGTGTTAGAGCGAGATGGTTGAAAAGTATGGTATTCAATAAAGTTTCCTACTAGATTATGAGCACCCTCCGCACATAAAAGAAATTTCATGCACCACCAAACTTAACTTCTCCTCAAAATATTTATTAATCCCAGACCGAAAAATATAGCGAATTGTAAACAAAACCTATAGGCTTCCTCATTGATCAATATCCATAAGATAATTTCAAGCTATCATGCCCACCTAAAATATGAACACAGATTTACGTTAGAGCGACACAGATGTTTTGATAGAGTCAGCTGGTTGACAAGTATGGTATTCACTAAAGCTTTCTACTATATTATGCACACCCACCACCCATAAAATAAACATCGAGCACCACTAAGCTTAACCCAATCTCAACCGCCACAATTTTGGTAAAAGGTAATATCAAATTACCTGCTAAGTCATGCCATTACACCTGACAGCCAAAAAATTATTCTTTTACTGCTCCCATACAATTCATATTACTTAATATCATAGCACTATCTTCTATCATCAATGCTTTTAATTTAACCCACTCTCAACCTAACTTAAGATTTAAAGGTAAACACATAATACTATCCTCTTCCACGCTCTTCACTAAAGCTTTCATATCCAGCTAGATTAATATACAACACAATTAATATATACACAACTTAGAGTACCCACGCTTAACCTCCACCACGGTCTTCACTATAGGCTTGAAGAATTATCAGTTTTTTCTTCGTTCATACAACACCATTCGGATGATGCTTTAGAGAGATAAATATGAAGCGATATTGCTGATAACTTCCACTACTCATCTAGGACAACATATCATACTACATTAATATCATAATACCGCCTTCTTTCATCAAAACCCACGCTCAACGTAATGGTTAGAAAATATGTGTTCAATCTGATAGTATGAAGATAAAACTTATCATATTCTTATCAGCTTCATGTGAACTATGATATCATGGTTAATAACTCTGCCAGCTTCCTATGCTCACCCAACCTAGACACAAAAAAAAACATAAATCAATTTGTTTATTTTATTCGAATGTATTTGTTTAACTACGCAAGAAGTTCTATTATATTTCAAGCTCATTACACCTGGTCACCGAAAATTTTACTAATTTATATTACTCATCTAAGTCAGCATATCATCCTACATTAATATGATAGCTCGTTAATGCTTTTAATTAACCCACTCTCAAGCTAATGATAATATGCAATTTTTTCAGATGTGGCTGCTCAATCACTTTCAGGCTAGGCTAACAAGGTACCCTAGAAAGATTTCGTGTTGCAACACTGGTCATGCCATTACACCTTATCACCAAAAATTTGATGAACAGTCTTTTACTATACCCATACAAATTTCACTACTCATCTAAGTCAACATATCATACTATATTTATATCACCTCACATTGATATCATAGGTGATCAAAACTTTAAATTTAACCTGCCCAAAAAAAGAAATTTTATTGAAATTAAAAAAACAATTTTTCATATAACCTAAGAATTTTCAATACATACACATACACACACCTACATCGAAAATTTTCTGATAAGGCTTTAATTTCTATTACTTCCTGTTTCTTAACATCCGAAGCAGCCGTGATCTATTTTTAGATATCGAATATCATAGCATGTTCCCTCTTGTTTATAAAAGATTTTTTAATCCACAACTTACGTTATAGTTGTTGTTGTTTTTTTTTTTTTAGCAAAAGAAATATTCAATTATAACTTCCACTACTCATCTCAGACATCATATCATACAGATTAATATCAGTTGTTGTTGTTTTCAACTAAAGAAATTAGGAATCTGTCATAAATCCCTCAATTTGTTTACTTTACTCGGCCGCTGTCCGAATTTGTTTACATTATTCGATTGCGAATTTGTTTACTTTACTGTACTGTACGAATTTGTTTATGCAAGGAATCGAATTAGAAGCATTACACATTACACAAAATTAAGCATTTACTAATTTCCATTACATATCTAAGTCAACATATCTACCTACATTCACCCCAACCAGCTTCGCCTGAACTATTTTTAGATAAATGGTTAAATGGTGCAATCATGTTTATAAAAGGCACCTACAGATTAATATCATCAAATCTTTAATCCACAACTTAGGTTATAGTTGTTGTTGTTTTCTTTTCAGCTACTAATATTAATTACACCTGAGAAGGTAAGATCGGTGATATATTGAACCATAGCCCGTAGAGGATTTCTGATGAAAATTTTACCCTCTTAGTACTAATACTATTGGCATAAACAAAAAATATCCTAGGGTTAACTTGAATTATTACTACTATTAATTATACCTGCAAAGATAAGATCGCTAATATCTCAAAACCCATAGCCCGTGGAGGATTTCTGATGAAAATTTTGTCAACCTCCAGGACTAATACCTCCACTGACACCACCTAGCATCTATTGGCATGAACAAAAATATTCTAGAGTTAACTTGAATTATTAATAATACTAATTACACTAATTCACTTAGGGAATTTCAGAACATTTCTAATCCACATAAATACACAGCTACACACATCCACCCTCTCCTTGGGTAATGTTTCCTCAGCCCAGCCCAACATACCACAGGCACTCATACCAAAGTAAACAACTAACACCAAACTCAAGCTGACAAGTATATAGCCCCGATATAAATTCGCACAGGGTATTTCATATCATTACTCAATACAAGTAAGCCTCACACATTTTACCCAAGCCTTGGTACAGGTAACGTAGCCCAGTCCAACATACCCCAGACAATCCTAGTCATAGTATCAGATATTGTCACTAAAGCTCTCAGCCAACCTCCAGCACCCAGACACAGGAAAGGTCAAAGGTCAAATTGTAGCCTCCAAGACCAGATCAAACAAAAAGTTGGCGTGATCTCCTGGTCAGCCAGACGGTAGGAAATGAATTCCCCCAGGCAGGCCCTGTGACGTATACCACTAGACGGAATCCGCCTCAGTGGCCCAGAACCCCAGTCCAGAGCCACCAAAATAGTAAGAATTTTCCGGACACTTTTTGTATGGAAAAAGTAGTCCAGAATCCACATAGCTATACTACTATCGTTTATCTAAGGCAAAACTATTTTCTACGCTCGACCTAAAGAACGGATTTTTCCATGTGCCAATTGCAAAGGAATGTCGTAAATACACTGGCATTGTAACACCGTTCGGACATTTTCAATTTAAACGAGCTCCATTTGGCCTTTGCACATCACCGGCAGTGTTCCAAAGGTTCGTTAACAAAGTCTTCGACCAACTAATTAGGCAAGGAAAGGCACTTACCTATGTAGACGACCTGGTAATACCGGCAACATCTGAAGAAGAGGCCATACAAAATTTGGAAGAAGTATTGAACATCGCTGCTCAGTACGGCCTTGAGATTAAATGGGAAAAATGCCAATTACTTCAGCGGAGTATACAGTATTTAGGACACGTAGTAGAAGAAGGTAGCATAAAGCCATCAGAGGATAAGATCCTAGCCGTAAGAAGGTTTCCAGGACCTAAAAATCTGAAACAAGTACAGTCATTCCTAGGGCTAACAGGCTATTTCAGGCGATTTACTGCAATCTACTCAGAGATTGCCAGACCGTTAACGGACTTGCTTAAAAAAGACTGTGCATTTGGCTCTAATCAGAAGAGGGCATTTGACGAATTAAAGGCTAAATTTGGCTCTAATCAGAACAGGGCATTTGACGAATTAAAGGCTAAATTATGTGTCCAACCAATTCTAATGATTTACCGAGCTGACGCCGATACCGAACTCCACACAGACGCCAGCAAGCTAGGTTATGGCGCAATTTTACTGCAGAGAAATCCCGAAGATCGCCAATGGCATCCCGTGTATTTCTATAGCAAGAAGACAACAAAAGTTGAACAAAAATTAATCAGAATCATTAAACATAAACAAATAATTATCCAGAAGACATAGAATACTCTGCACGATGAAACCAAGACGGTTAGGCCCATTGTACCCTGTGACGTTATCAAGACGATGTAACCCAACGAAGATGTTACCCCAATATTTAGAAGCTACCCCAATATTTAGACGTTAGGCCAATATAAAGATGATGCCGACACTGAAGTTATTGCAAAACTATGATAACAGAGAAAAAAATATTCTAAGGCGTTATACTAATATTAAGACGTTATCTCCCACTAAGACGCTTCCAGTATATAACGAAGATTTTTGAACATTAAGATATCATATAAGACGACACCCAGACAGACAATAAGATATTACCAATTATCTACAAATCCAAATATGAAGAACCATTGTGAGATGTGAGATCTACTTAAAATAAGATGAGAAAGATAAAATAAAATTGCGAATACTACTCTCTGTCGTACGGTGGAGTAAGAAGAGTAAGAAGATTAATAGACGCACTAACAATCACCGAGGCGGTAACCTACTCAGGACGGCCGAATGTGGGATTCAGAATTTTCGTAACTCTTAATAATCTCTACAAATAATAATGAGCACCCTGTTCAGTGTAAAAGTCTGCAGGCACACCAACACATGCAAGTCAATTGACTTGTGGCAAGACAAGCTTGACGACATGAGGAATGGGACACTGGTTGGAGAGACGTCAAAGAAATCGGATCGTGTGCGCGCATTCTACAAAGTTACCTAGTTTCACTAATTTGTCTAGTTTCACTAATTTACCTAGTTTACTAATTTGTCTAGTTCCATTAAATTGAATTGGCTACCTATGTTAACTTGCTATCTTGAATTTAATAAAATCGTGTAAATCTGAGTTCGCGAGATCATTTTATTTTAAATGTACGTCCCTTCCATTCTCAATCCCACATACATGTATGTATAAATTTCACTTTTTTCAATATCTATAGCTGGCCATTATCATCCGTAAATGTTATTTTCGTTAAACTTTTGTACTTTCTTTCTATACGTACATACATAAATATAAATTTTGCTAAATGCTTGCAACTGGTCATTACTACTTCACGTCATTCATCGTGAACCATTAATCTGGTCGCCTACATACATACATTTGTTTTACCTCCGGCGCAAGGTCGTCATATTACAATGTGGGATTTCTTGCGTGCCGGGGTATTACCTCACATTCTTTTTCCACTTGTTTTATATGCGGAAATAATTGCTGTAGGTCAGTAATAATATGTATGTATGCGCCATTCTTTAGGTAGAATGGTATAATGTACCGCAGGTATGTACATGCATGCAATGATTTGTTTCTCTTGCTATGCAATGTAGGTATGTACATATGTATGTACATATTTTATTTTAAAGGAGATATGATAGGCAATTTAAGTATGTACGTAATTTGGATAAACGTATGCCTGATATGTAATGTACGTATGTATGCACGTAATTTCTTTTTAGGAAGGGCTGTATGTAACAAAGTCGAGTTCAATCCATAAGATCTTAGTTTTTTAACCTTGTTTGGTAGTGTGAAATAGCAGCTAGACTAGTGGCCAATCGCTTTGTGAAATTCCTTTATTTCACGTATACGAAGTCGCAGTAAAAGTTTAAAACCCTGGCTGTTATTTGATGGGGTGTACGCAGTACACAAACCACTATACCAGAAAAATAATCTGAAAAGTAACGGGTTAGATATATAAAGAAAAATGCAAATATATGACTGAAAACAAACTGATCAGTTTATTAAAAATGTTCCTCTGTACATATATTTACAATTAAATAAAAATAATTCTTGATAATCTAGTATTTGCTCACTGCCGCAAGTCGCGCTCGAAAATATAGAATTTGCAGACAGTAAGAAAACACGCGCGTGAGATTAGCGAAAATTCACATGTGGAGCAATGAACTTAGTGCATATCCAACAAATTTATTAAAAAGAATGTAATGACCTGTATGTATGTGCTGATAATAAATTTGTTAGATATGCACACATACCTTCCACTATTTTGTTTCTAAGATTGTTCATTCTCATCCCCCTTGAACAGTCGCTGTACTTAGTTAGGTCTGCATTACGCGATTTGGACTTCTTGGCTGTGGCATGGGCTTGGTCACAATTAGGTTGCAATACCTAGCTCTAGATGTCCGTCCAATATATACTGCTATAACGATGATGAGGCTCAGAGCGAGATAACTTATACCGAAATGCAGAGTCGTGTCCTTGTAAATTATCTGATTGCATAAACCAGACTGATTTCTGTGGGCGATTGGCGTGCTTTATATAGCTGGGGCGGGGCTCAGAGCTTCTCAGTGCCTGAGTGCCTGATGCTTTTACTGGTGTACGTATAAAAAGCTTTCAAACTCTTTTGAAAAGCTTTTCTTATACTTGGCTGCTGGCATGCTGATCATACAGCCAGTGACTATGGCAGCATTGTTTGCATGCCCCAGTGGAGTGGTTGCTTGAACTTAAGTTCAAGTTTCAATTAAATAACCCAGTGGTGGGCAAAAATAATTTATTTCGGCTTCAAATTTGTGAATTAGTTCTTCAAAGTGAAAAGAATCAGGGATTCTATACCGCTAAAAGCAGGGGGGGGGGTAACTAGGAGTAAAAAGATCTTTTCTTGCCGGACTTTATTTTCAAAAACTAAGAAATCATATCCTCTGAGAAATTCAGTCTGACAGACTCGGGAGTTCAGCATCGATTCAACAATTCAAATACATCTAACACTTTCAGAAATATCACAATACATCGCTTCTAACACTTCAATACTAATTCAGAATTGGAACATTAAACAAAATAAATGCAAATTCTGCACTACAAGATTCCGCGTATGCCTACGTTAATACTAAATTTAATAATTCAAGAACATAAAACTTACAAAAAGCTACTTAATTAAAGCGGCTACTTCATGGCTTCTGTGTGGACTGCTTATGCTCCTCTACTAGCTCTCGCCATCGCAGAATCCATTTCCCGACCGCTAGACGTCAGGCCCGGACGGTACCAAAAGGAGTCATCACTCGGCACTCTCGTCCCTTGGGTTGGAGTACCTGGAGTCGGCCGCGGGCGGCTGCGAAAACTTTTCGCGGCTGGGATAGGGTGTAGTTCTGTGTCCTGAGTATTGTGAGGGATGGCTTCGTCTCGCCTCCATTCTTCTGTCTCCTCGGAATCGCTGAGCTCATGGTTGACGCGAGGGTTCATGTTCGTCATTTTGATTGCGGCCTATTTCAGCTTATTAACGGACGGTTTTCCTTGTTGGTCTGGGTTATGTAACTTTTTTTACTAGTGTTGTTGTTTCGGTGCGGGGAGCTAGCAGGAACGGCATGGTCTTCATTGTCTTCTTCCTTATTGTTCAGCTTGACGGGGGGAACTGCAGCATATTCTCGGTTGAGTACAAAAATGGGCTTCGGCTGGATATTTTGATCGGCATTGGTCTTCCTTGGTAATATCTATAGGAATGGCATCTATCTCTAGCTTTTTCTTCTTTGCGGAGATTGATTGGCCTAGTGTCAGCGTCCTGGTAGCTGCTATCGATGTCATCTTCACAGATCGTGTCGGTTTCCTAAAAGTGAGGACGCCCCTGGCACTAGTCATTTGTTGACTGGTCTCTAGACTAGTTGCACTTGAAAATATTTTTCTCTTTGCAGTTCTCTGCCTTTTAGTGAGACTCAGAGACGAGTTGTTTATCTTCTGATGGTAATTCTTTGGGGTTGTCTATGGCTAGGCTACTGCTCTGGACACTGTAACTGAGGTTCTCCTCATTTGGGTGAATTTCTTTTCCCTGAAGTTGTAGTCTAATATCGTTTTTCTATAGTAGATCTAGGCCAAGAATAACTACTTCATGTAGACCGGGAATGTAGTAGAATAAATGTGGCATGACGTTTTCTCTCAATCGGATGTCCAGTTCATAGCCGGTAGTGATCGACCATTCAGAACCATTGGCAACGGAGATTTTCCAGTTGCAGGTATTGGTGGTGATTTCGAGACTCTATATCATACTGCTTAGTTCATCATCTATAAAAGATTTCCCTGAGCCGGTGTTTATTAGTGCGAAGAGTAGTTTTCCAAAAATCTCAACGTTGAGAAAGTATCGTGATTCGCTACTGCTGCTACTAGCTACTTGACTGGTGTTGGCGGTATAAAGTACTTTTTCTGGGGTGCCCGGTCTTAATGGCACCGCTGCGGCGTTTTTCGAACTTATTTCTGGCCTCTTTTGGACACGTACAGTCTCGAGACATAATATCTTCTCGGCCGCAACGTGAGCAGAATAATCGACGGGGTTGCGACATTCCCGAGAGCGGTGCCCTCTCTCGGCACATCGCCAGCAACACTCTTTCCGAGAGTATGCTTGCCTAATTGATAAGACGCAGGGGACTGGCATTGTACGGCTAGTGGTGGGTTTCTGGGCTTTCAGCTCCTCTAGTTTGATCTGTTCGTACTCTTCGATGAGCTGACAGAGTTCTACTAGATTAGAAAAATCTCTTCGGCGAATGTACAACTTGTACTCGGGTCGTAGATTTTCGTAGATTCTCTCTAACTTCTACTTTGGCGATAGATCAGTCTGCCTTCGCGTTAGAGCTTGTATGGCGATAATGAAATATTTCGTCTTTTCTTCAGGTTTTTGTGTCCGGCTACGGATATTCTCGGCTAATCGGCGGTGAAAACGTGCTGGGAGGATGAATGCTTTGAATTCCCCCACAAATTCTGTCCATCCTGACCATCTGCCTCTGCTGCTTCGATACCAAGCTAAGGCATTCTTAGTTAGTAGCTCTGGAAGCGTTTTGAAGAGTCGGTTTATGGGTATCTCGTAGCAGTCGGTCAGCTCCTCAATTCGTTCGAGGACGGCGAGGGGGTCTTGTCCTTGGTAAAATTTGACTTGCCACCTACGGAATTTGTCCATAATATCAGCATCGGAAAGACGGACTTCTTTTCTAATCGTTATAAGCATGGGCGGGTCAGTATGATGCCATGGTCTCCGTTTGGGTTTCTATACTTTTTGTCTCTGTCACAGAGTAGGAGGAATTACGTTCGGCTCCTCGGAGGACTAAAACCTTCGTTTCTCTTTAAAGGACTCGCTGAGGCGCTTCCTCAGCTCATATACAGTACCTTGAATCTCTAACCCACGAGCTTCTATCTCTTGAATAAGTTCCTTTTTGCGCAGTAAATGTACTGTCGTTGTGGCTATATTTGAGACTGGCATTTTCATACTATTCTATTCTTCACTTTTACTACTCTTATTGAGTCTACACAGTGAACGTCGCACAATAATTCACAGGTGTGCTTCATTGTCAATCTAACTAACCTATTCTATTCTTAACTGCCCGTATTAAACCTACTTAGTGAACGTCACTCAATATTTAACAGGTGTAACAAATTTCTATTTCAATATAGCTGTCCTCTGCTATTCTAATACTAACAAATCTAACGAGTACACACTGTGAGTGGTAACACTCGAAGGGAAGTACTTATGTAACAAGTCGGGGCTATCTCGCAGGTCCTTGCTCGGGCGCCAAATTTGTATCGGGGGTTCGGTCGGATGGCTGCGGATAGTTTGTCGGACTCGGGTTTCTTAAAAATGAAACACCTTCAGTTACAATACAATAAAAATAATTCTTTATTCAACAAAGAGAGCCTATCATATAGACAGCTAGTTTAATCTAATTCTATTTATCCTATATTGTAAAATAGGTTGTGGTGAGAGGAACTTTACACGGCTTACCACTAGGATAACCTGAGAGGGGAACGAGGTAACGTATCAAGAAAAATACTTGCGGAGGCAGGATATTTCACACAGACCTCGCTAGTTTTAGGAGGGTACGAGGATTTCTCACACGACGTACCTATGGCTTAGTTCTAATACACTTGGGTGGGTATATGGTATATGGGTATATGGTACGGGGATTGCTCACATGGCGTACCAAGGAGATGTTAAGGCGGGATAGTACACATTGACCTTAACACAATAGATTATGATGGATGGTACAGGGATTTCTCACACGAGGTACCAGGAAAATGTTAAGGCGGGATAGTACACGCTAACCTTAACACAGCGGATCAGGACGGATGGTACGGGGATTTCTCACACGGCGTACCAAGGAAATGTTAAGGCGGGATAATACTCGCTAACCTTAACACGAAGGATTAGGACGTATTGTACTGGGAATAATCACTCGACGTACCAGGGGAATATTAAGGTGGGATAGTACACGCGAATGATCACACGACGTACCAAGTAATTATTGAGAATATGCACGGCGATTACTCAAACGACATGCCAGGTTTTCACTAGTACAGGACTTTTACGAATCACAAGTCACACTAGTAAAAATTGTCTGATTACCTAACTCGTCGAGCTCGCTGACTAGACTGTTTTCTTGGGCGATTGGCGTGCTTTATATAGCTGGGGTCAGAGCCTCTCAGTGGCTGAGTGCCTGATGCTTTTACTGGTGTAAGTATAAAATCTATCAAGCTCTTTTGAAAAACTTTTCTTGTACTTGGCTAGTATATGTGCTAGCGTGCTGATCATACAGCCCGTGACTATAGCAGCTTTGTTTGCATGCCCCAGTGGCGTGGTTACTTGAACTTAAGCTCAAGTTTCAATTAAATAGCCCAGTGGTGGGCAAAAATAATTCATTTCGGCATCAAAATTGTGATTTCCTTACAGTATATAAAGTTTTGGAGTTACCTGAATAGAAGTGGTGTCCATGTAGAGTAACATAGTCCTCCATAATTACGCAATTTGGCTGGATTTTTAGAAGACCAGAGTCGATCGAGACGATTGGAAAGGCTTCACCATCACAAACTACGTTAATTAATGTTTTAGATCTTAGAGCAAATATCCATTCATTAGTGTTTGTATCCAAATGGGTTGTTCTTGCACTTCAGTTAGTTTTCATTGTGTTAGCACTGGGTTATTGTTGAGTAGCTTGATCTCGCATTCGCTTTTGTTGGCTCTTTTTTTATATATTTTATGGAGCTGCTTGCAGAGATGGCGCGAACCTCCAAGCCCTATGCGTGAGTACAGGTCTTGCTCTTTTAAGGGATAATATTCATTTCGATGCGGAGTTACTGTCTAGTAAGAAGAATATGATTCTATTACATGATCATTAACAATTCCAGCCGTCATTAGGTGATATAATTCTAAGACATTCTCTTGATTAATCGAAAGCCGGAAGTTTAGTGGTAAATTGTTCGGAATTCGCACGATTTTTTGCCTTAGCTGTTTACCCCATAATAACAGCGGGTCTATTTTCCATGGCGAGTGTCTGTAAGTACTTCAATAATTACTGATTGAAATTGTTGGAGATTTCTGACGACGATCGACATTCGGATTGCCAATGAAGTGAATAGATGCTGGATCTTGGTATGCTGACCTTGTTCTTCTTCGTTGTTTATTCTGCCGATTATTTGACGTATTTGAGCATCTAGAACCTTGAACTTCTATTCTGTCGTAGTTTGGCCGTATTTGATGATGTTTATGTTGGAATCGATTACAAATTTTTGATA
Organism: Dioctria rufipes; assembly: GCA_963924295.1. Lineage (NCBI taxonomy): Eukaryota > Metazoa > Arthropoda > Insecta > Diptera > Asilidae > Dioctria > Dioctria rufipes. The sequence goes on along the minus strand of OZ002740.1, from coordinate 168,401,347 downwards.
TTTCAAGAGCCCGAGGAGATATTGTTCATTCTCCTAAATCTAGTTTATTGTTCCAGACATTTCTTCTGCATATTGGGAATTAAGACCGCCGAACAATGCGTTCGCTTTTATTACCGACGACGTTGATTGCCCCTCTTTTTTGTCTGTCTAGGAGATGTTGTTGCAATATTAATTCATTCTCTTTCTTTAATCCTTCCAGGATATGTTGAAAGTAGTGGAATAGTTGTTTGCACCAGCTTTTAGTAGTTATAATTAATTGATTACACATATGTTGTTATGCTGTAGTCCCGTTTTTTAGTGTGCTAATGTCCATCCAATAAGACTGCAACTCGTAGTGTACTATCAGCTTCCACTCCACTCATTTGTTTATTGTTCAAAAATTTTCAAAGTGCATGTCAAGTTGGGTCTTAAATCGAGTAACTTCAACAGGATCTCCTTTTATGACTGGGATTATGAGACAGGCAAGCAATAATGCTACTATTGAGCTACCTAGTGATGATCGTATTCTCTTTCTAGGTGGTTGATTTGTGGTGGTGGAATTTTCCGCAGCACAGTAGACTAAACTGTGCCGTTTTGGAGGAGGTTGCTTGTTCTGCTAGGAATTCACTTGTATGTGCTTCTTCACATAGTAAAGGAGCAAGCTTATGGATTGCACGTCGTAACACATTCGGTAACGTACGCACGTCGGCTACCCGTACTTGGACGAGGCCGCCCTCATGTACCTCCACAATCCTCCCTAAAGGTCATTTCATTACAGGTGCATTGTCTTCCTTTATCACAGCTATCGTCAATGGCTTAACATCTTGGGATGCTTGCTTCCACTTGAGATCGTGTTAAATCTCATGCAAGTATTCGGCTGATCAACGTTTCCAGAATTTCTACTTGAGATGAGATGTTTCTTTCGAGTGTCTTAACTGAATGCCGTTAGTAGGTTTGGTTTCGCTTGAGCATCTACTGGGGTGGTTAATGGTTCCCCTCTTAACAAGGTGTGAGTGTTTGGGGTAATTTGGTTTTGAAGACCTTGCCGTTAGAAGAAGTGAATTGAGGATTGCTTCAATTTCTACAATTGCAGTTTCTAATTCCTTACATGTGAGCGATGCTGATGACATGTTTCGTTGTAGCAAATGTTTGGCTGACTTGATGGCAGCCTTCCACAACCCACCAAAGTGAGGGCTCTTGGTGGAATAAAATGAAAATCGAGATTCTTGTTGCTACAAAATGATACTATTTTCTCCTGAGTTGGGTCTGGATATATTTAATCCTGCAGTTCTGCTAATTGATTTTTGCGCTAACAAAATTTGCGGCGTTATCACAGAGCAGATATCTACAGTGTCTCTTCCACCAATAAATCGTTTTAATGCTCCAATGAAAGCGTCCGTTGAAAGGTCGCTCACTGCTTTATGGTGTATGTGCGATTGCTTGCCTCTTATTTTGTAGTGAATATAGAGGAGACTACACAAATCAAGATGAATGGCCAGGCTGGTTCAACTCTCAATTGTGGTAAGTTGCCTATTCTTTGTTTTAGCAATTGTGGTTTGCTTCTTACGCATTTGACGCAATGTTGCACCACAGCACGAGCTAGGGTCTTTCCCTTAATAGGTCAAAACCGATGTTTTGTTTGGGGTAGTAACCCCTGTGGACCAATGTGGTAGTTTGCTCGATGCGTATCGACCATTAAGAACTTAATTCGTGTGTGTAGGGCAGCAACATAGGATGTTTTGCGTCAAATGAAGGAATTGAAGCTTTCAAACGACCTCCTACTGGTAAGATACCTCTATCGTCTAAAAACGGCGACAGAGTGGCAAATGAGCTTGTTTTTTTTAGCCTGATTGCATCGTTGTTGATAATGAATACCTTCTTAAAAAATGTTTTCTTGCATACGATTAAGAATAAGGATTCATCCATCTCCTTAGCAGTAACTGACCTTCGTTCAATATTTTATCACCTAGTGCTGTACTTCTTTTGATAAATCGCAGAATGTATCCAAACACCAGTTGTAGCATGCGAAAGGAGTTCTTGTGATTCATTTTTTTATATAAAGTAGATTTAACTGTCTTCATCTTCCATTGATACAGTTACAGGAAAGGCCGATGCCTTTTTTTCTTCGTTAAACTGAGCACTGTTTTTATAAGGCGGGGGCCATATATATTCCGGCCGTAGAACCAAAGATTGCAGATTTTTAATCTCTTGGTCGAGTCCTCTGGAAACAACATCGGCAGGTTTTTCTTTGGATGCTCCGCATCTTCATTTTTCGGAGATTGAAGCTTCTTGAATAGCTGCAATTCTTTTTGCTACAAAGGTCTGGAATGAAGTGGACGTACCGTTTATCCAGGCCAACGTGATCTCTGAATTAGTCCAGAAATAACTAGGTGTTTTTCTGAAGTTTAAGTCTCCTTTAGCTCGGACCATTAACTCTGCGGTTAACTTGGTGGCACATAGCTCTAGCTCACCCTTTGCGTAATTTGAAACCTGCTTCTTTGAGTACAGTAATTAGTTCTGTTTGCATCTAGATAGTAGTGGCGAGGGAGTTGGAGCCAGTGATAACATCTTATACATGGAATCCTGTTTGTAGTATTTCGCTTCCAGCTGGATATTTGGTTGCTTCTATTTGGACTAACCGTTGAAGACATTTCATGGCTCGCTACGGTGCCGCAGATGTGCAATATGTAACAATACATAGTTGGTAGCATTTCAACGCTATGTTTGGATCACTTCTACATCAAATAGGGTAGTATTTTCTGTCTTCTTCATGCATCCTCACTTGCCGATACATATTTTGTATATCCCCTACTAATAGAAAGCGTAGCAAACGAAACTTAAGAAGTGTGGTAAATATACCTCAGAATCTGTGCATAATTCACAAGCTGCCACAGCTGCCGTTCATTAACTAATCTTGGCAGCTACGAGGACAAAAGTCTCCAATCTGGTAGAAAACCGATTTATTCTGGAGTACTGCCATCCACTTCCAATGCCATGTATGTGCAATGATTCTAGCGTTGGGATCACACCTAGCCTTTTAACAATTTTTGTGGTAATCAGGCTTATTTGTGAGCCTGAATCAAGGATAGAACAGCATTTTATTTCTTTACCACTGTTACTGACTAATTTAACTCCTGCAGTACCCAGAAGTAAATGACCCAGTTTTTCTTTGTTATTGTAGGCAGTTAAAGCAGGTGGCTGATCGCTTATCCCGATGTTAACTAAAGGAGAAGGGATGAATTCCTGAACTTAATTGATGATTCGGAGGCTCAGTCCTTTGAGTTTGCTGTATGTGCACTAGGGTGCTATGACTTTTAGCGCATCTGGTGCATCCTCTGAGGGTACAAGTCGAAATCGAATGACCTGACTTTAGACATTTAATGCACATGTTGTGTTTACATAGTAAACTCAGCCTGCAGCTGGATGACATTTGTAGGAATCTACAGCAGTGAAACAGTTGATGGTTATCACTGCATGCTACACATCTATGATTTGATAATATAGTTGATGTTCGAGTTTTGGCTGTACTCTGCCTTTTGTTATAATCATCTAGACCCTTGCTTTATGACGTAGTAAATCAAGAGATTTAAAGTGAGTTTCACGAAATGCCAGAAATTACTTCAGTGATTGAATCTCCTTTGGCTTGGCTAACAGTTGCTCGTAAAATTGGTAAAGTGAGTAAAGTGTGGAGCAGGAGTGGATTCCAATTGTTGGTAGGTATGCCAAGATTTTCCAATCCTAATATGCACTCTTGCGTTTCTGCTGCATGAGATGACTGGTTTAGTAGTTTGTTGACGAGTGCTGTAACTAATAATCTTTTGTTTTCATATCTGCCCTGTAATAATTTCCAGGCAGTTGAGTAATTTTGATCAGATAGCGTGAAGTGTCTTACCAACTTCTCAGCTTCTCCCACTAGATTCATCTTCAAGTATCACATCTTTTGACAATTGCACATTGTCTGATTGTGGACCATTTAATAGAACAGATCGACGAATTGTAGCCATCTTGCGAAGCCGCCATCAAAGTATGGTAGCGTAATTTTTGGTAACATTGCTATAGCTGTACTAGATGCTGGAGCCTGTGTTGATGGCAGTAGAATATAGCCTTGTTTTTCTATTATTGCAGATAATTCGGTGAGATGGCGATGTACAATGCCTTCTAGCTGAATATAGACTCTTGTATAATAAACCTCTGTGGCGGGATCCTCTACTAGCTCCCATATTATGCTGTTTTGCTCTTTCGCCTGGAACCAGTGGTGCTATATTATCTTCACTTTTAACTCGGAAAAGGCTGTGGATGTATGTTGGTGTCCAAATTCTCGAGTGTGGCGAATATACGGTAAAGTGACTGAATTATCATTCTTTGTCTTCTCATTTTTATGGTAATCTCTGATAATGGTTTGGCAGATTGGGCATGGCCCCTTTGGAAACTGCTCTCCGTTATAAGTGATGCTTGAGAGCCACTCTATAAGACAATGTAAAACTATCGGTTCACCTCGTTCGCAACTTGCCATGACTAACGTTATCTATAGTAATGTTTGATGGCTTTCTCCGGTTACAAATGTAGTGTTTAACCCAGAAGCGCTATCGGCTGATTATACCCTTGTGTGTATGTTGTAATCCTATTTATTATTGCTGTATATTGTTTCGTTTAGTGACGTTGAGGCTTTTAGTGACGTTGAGGCTTTTAGTGATGTATTGCTCTGTCTTGTCAATGACTTGGTTGTTGGTTGTGCTTTCTGGAGGTTTCATGCAATGCAGTGTGATGCCTTTGAATACATTCAAAGCATTTGTATTTCGTACTACATTCATTAACGAGGTGATTCTTTGAAAAAGAATTGAAACAGCGCCCAGACATCTTAATGCATTTTTATCTTGCTTCTAATATGCATCTTTAGATATTTGGGACACTTCTGAGCAAAATGGTTTCCATTACATAAAGGACATTTGCTACTTTTTTCAGTGTAATAAGTTAGTGTTGTCTGTTTGAACATTGCCTTATTTGCCTTGCTACTGGCCTTAGTTGAAATATGTTTGTTCCTAGAACATCTATAATGGATTCCAGAACCTTCAATCGTTTATTTAAAAATGTAGTGAATTGTGAGAGGCTTGGCAGCTATTGAATAGAGCCTTGCTCATCTTTCCATGATTTCAAGGATATAAATGGCAGCTTCTGTATTAAATATGTAGCAATAATATATCCGAAGAGCTTGTATCTACTTGCAAACTCCTTACTTGTTGCAGAGATTCTTCTGTTGTATCTATTAATGACTTTATGCCTCTATATGTCTATCAATCTATCTATTCACGATACCTCGAGAACGCGTTCTTCTACTGAGATAAAATTTTACCATAACCTTTATAAAAAATTGTAGATTTAGTTCGAAAATGGGACTGATAGGGTTGCCATACAAAAATTTCCTATCTTACTATATATTTGGACACTGCCTGAGAACGCTTCAACCTGAAGAGCTCTAATTTTGTACCCTGCGTTTTCCTTAAAATTTCATATCAGTTCAAAAATGGGCCAAATCGGGCAACCATTTCTTGGTGTTGCCATATAAAGGTTTTGTTGTTCATTATGCAGATATTTGGACACTGCTGTGAGCTGAGAGCAGAAATTTTGTGCACAAAATTTTCATAAAAATAGAAGATGAAATCTCATAAGTGAAATAAATCGGGCAACCCCTTCGTGGTGTTACTACACAAAATTTTTGGTTTTCAATATATTTAACTTTTAATGTCATTGGTGTTAGACCAATTATAACTTATTGTCTTGTCTTTCTATATCTTAGATTCGCCTACGATCAACTTGCATCCACGCTCAACTGTTTGCTAAGCGACCCGTGACCACCTTTATTAAATTAATTGCTATTTATTCTGATTCAGTTTCTGCGATCGCAGTTCTAAAACCGACTTTCCTCAATATCCACCCTCTTAGGTGCTCAAATCGCTTAGTTCAGGGTCGGAAAACGCTTAATGTGATTTTCGACCCTAAGAAAGTTTTATCGCTGTAAGTGTTTAAAAATTCGTGTATGTGGATTTTCGGGCTGGACGGTCATGAGGAAAAAGCACCTCTTTAGCTTGTGAGAATTTTATTTGTCCTCCACAGTCTAATTAAAACATCAATGTAACTATTGCTTGATATAAAAATTAAAGAAACAAAGGCTACTTTCGGATTAAAACAAAATTGTAAAAATATTAACAGATAACAAACAGCAAACATTAATTAAAAACCACAGTATAAAAAATAAATAAATAAATAAATAAATGACAAAACATGGTAAAAGAAACTATAGGCGTTGTGGAAGGTTATCCAACCACTTGTAGAAAACAACTGGTGCCAGACGTAGCTTTATCATTTCCCAAACCTCTCCAAATGCGCGCAATAAATGTTATTGATATTGTCCGTATCCGTTTTTTTGTTCATGGTATTGGGAGTTTTCTGAATATATAATGGCTCCATCAATAATCTTTTCTTATAGTGTTGTTCGTGGTGTAGGATAGAGGCATTTTCAAAACCTGGAGCATGGTTGGATAATGCACAGTGTGTAGTTAGCGCTGTTTTATTTTGGTTTCCGCTTTTTAAATCTGATTTGTGATTAGAAATCCTGTTATTAAGGAATTTCCCTGTTGTTCTAACATAGCTCATCGGACAATTTTCGTTATTCCTACCCTTGCAGGGTATTTTGTAAATTACGTCAGAACGGAATTCTTTGGGTGTCGGATCCTTTAGCTTAGTGAAACAATTACTTATTGTTTCGCGTGGCTTGAGGCCTAAGCTAAGAAAACGGTCATTATACTCATATCTAACATGTTTAAAAACGTCCAAAAGAATCTCCGCGGATGGTAGTTTAAGATCTAAATTGATATTTTGATAAATCGTCGCCTGTATATTGAAAAGTCGTATGTGCATTTTTTATGATTCTAGTAAACTGAGCATTCAAAAATAAAAACTGTATGATACAGGTTTTTCGTTTTTTGCCTTATCGGATTAGTATTGATATCCCAATGCACTGATGAAAATCCATATTACTAAGCATTGTATAATAATTATTATTAACTAATATAAAACTAATTGTACTGCCCGTAGTTAGAACGTACACGTAAATTTGAATTTACTGAAGATTGCAATGAATGCACTGATAATTATGGATTAAGATCAGTGGTTTATCCTCTTATAATTAAAAACACTGTCCACTTCTTTTAACGTTCAATAAACTGACATTTATTTCTTAATATTGCCCACTAATTATAGTAAGATAAGATTATGTATATAAAGAATTAGGTCAGAAATCCACATACACTAGAAAACACACTTAATAACATAGATTTGTAATGCATAATTTCCAAGAATAGTTGTATTGGGATAAACTCAATATGTAAGTTTTGGGTCAGAGAAAACACGTATTGCCAAAAAATTGCAATATAAGATCGTTAAAAAGGCAGTATGTTTATAAAATAAATATAGAGTAAGTTGAATTGATATATTTGATAAATATGCACACGCAGTATATAGTATGTAGATATATATATATATATATGAGTAAATTTGTTATAAAATAAATATATAAATAAACAATAAAATGTTACAAGTGGCTGGTACTCACCGATCTAAACTTGGCACTTGAGGTGGTTGGATTTAAGCTAATGTTAAGAACCTTTGTTCTAATATTTTATTAGAACAATTCTTTATTCCCGTCTAGACCAGGAATAAAGTGTTAATGTTAGTAATTTTAATCTCAGTCAAGACCCCAGATACCATATACTTTAAATCAGTCAATACCCGAATTAAAGTCTTGTCTTAACTTCAGTCAAAACCCAAAGTACGATTCTTTATTTCAGTCAAAACCCGAAATAAAGTGTTTGTTAGTGACTGATTACTTCAGTCAATCCCCGAAATAATGCTCTTTAAATCAGTCAATACCCGACTTAAAGTGTTACTTGACTTCAGTCAAGACCCGAAGTAAGATTCTTTATTTCAGTCAAAACCCGAAATAAAATGTTGGTTAGTAAGTGATTATTTCAGTCAATCCCCGAAATAATGCTCTTTAAATCAGTCAATACCCGACTTAAAGTGTTATCTTGACTTCAATCAAGACCCGAAGTAAGATTCTTTATTTCAGTCAAAACCCGAAATAAAGTGTTTGTTAATAAGTGATTATTTCAGTCAATCCCCGAAATAGCGCTCTTTAAATCAGTCAATACCCGACTTAAAGTGTTATCTTGACTTCAGTCAAGACCCGAAGTAAGATTCTTTATTTCAGTCAAAACCCGAAATAAAGTGTTTGTTAGTAAATGATTATTTCAGTCAATCCCCGAAATAATGCTCTTTAAATCAGTCAATGCCCGACGTAAAGTGTTATCTTGACTTCAGTCAAGACCCGAAGTAAGATTCTTTATTTCAGTCAAAACCCGAACTAAAGTGTACGTTAGTAAGTGATTACTTCGGTCAATGCCCAAAATAAAATGATTTGTTCATAAAAGTTCTATATCAGTCGATACCCGATATAAAATATTAGTCCCTACCTAGCCAACCTATCCCAAGCGATGCCAAGTGCAAAAAGAGATCGAGATCAGTCAGCTTGTGGTTGTAACCAATTGACAGTTAAAACCGCCGTCACTATCTTTGACAATGCCTTGTGTGTGGTAACGGAACTTGTTTTAAAACTCAGCGACTGATTTATAGCATTATTCTTTAATTCAATGATCAACTTCAACCGCTATCAAAACTAACAAACTTATCCTTAGAACTTATTCACTATAATCATTTATATTATATTAATAATTACTAACTACCTAACCTTACAAAATTTCATCTAGTATGGTGGCGTGGTTGCTCTGTATACCGTTATCTGGCCTCCTCTGGTTAATATAGCTTCTTGCTCGCATGAGTTCTGGCTTCCAGTGTTTTCGTCTGCGCTTCTCCTTATGCTATGACGATCCAAATGCTTTCTTCCTTTTTATTTTTCCTGATTCATCCGCAAGGCTCTAGAGGCTTCTCAAAATTACTCGTGCGTGTCTTGGTTTTGTTTTCTTTGTTCACTTTAGTCAGTCTCCGTTATCCTACTCCAGCTTGGTGCCCTTCTGTTGGAATTATAATAGAATATTAACCTATCGCTACAACAGCGTCTTTCTTCTGCCCGCAAGGATTACGTCTTTTTCTCGGCAACCTGCTTAATTCTGCACGCCGGAGACTTCCCGTCAGCAATCGTTTCAGCGCTGACTTACATTTATGCCTTCACCATTATTCATTATATCCATTTATATTTAGTTTTTTTTTTATTTTTTTTTCCTGTTTTTTTTTATTCATTTATTCTTTTTTTATTTATTTCCTTTTCTTTTTATTATTTTTTTTAATTCATCAGACCAGCGTTAAGCTTCACAGTGTTACACATAAAATTTAGAAGTGATCTTCGTACTTCTAACGCACTGAACGTCTTAGCCTCGTGTCGCTGCCGGAAGTTTTTCTATCCACCTCCTCCTCCATCTTCGAATCACACCATGCAGTTGGTTACGAAAGTGCTAATTACTAAAGCCTCTCACACACTGGAGTGCATCCACACCACCATTTACAATCCTTAACTGCTAATTCACCACTCACATTTCAACTTCAACCTATTGTTTAATTATTCTATATCACCTTAAGATTACATTTAAGTACTCCATTAACAATCTCACTCAATGTTTGATTACTACTAACTTACAAATAGCAATTCTTATTTTCGAATACCACACTCAGGTGGGGCAACCCTAACTAACCGCAGTTCTGCCACCTTGGAGATACTTAAATCTGTTCCATTTCCACCCACTACTGATTGACTTGACAATTCACGATGACATTTCGCATTATTTACGTTTGTCACCTCGTCCCGGATAAGTTTTCATTAATTATGTCGCGCTAATATTACTAAACATCGAATATTCACGAAAAGAAATCTATTCTCCCAATGACAGAAGACAGTTCGTTAGAGTTGACCGCAGTTATGCCGATCTAGTGTAATTTGTGCAACGAATCTTCGGTTTGACGCTTAAATTCTTATTTCTTGTCAACAATCATAAAGAGAAATGTTTGCAAGGTTTTTTTTCGGTTAGCAAATCTAAAAAGGACCAGCCAAAGCGATTATTTTCTGGTTCGACTTAATGGCCAAGGTATTTCATAGTTTATACTATTAATTTTTGTTGATTAAAATTGAAAAATCATTTTCAAAGAGGCGTGAATTCAATTTTCAAGTGCTTGAAAACTTCTGTAAATAATTTTCATCCATAGAGATGTTGCAACTATTTAATATTGATATGAAGAGCCTTCTGAAGCAAAATCTTCAAGTTTACAGAACTCTGGAAATTAAAGGTGTCATTAAAAAAACCCAGGATGTATAAAGGAAGTTCTTCTTTTGACACAGGAACAATTGCAATTATCAAATTGGCGAGTAGATTTGAAACGAATCGATGAACAATTTTCTACCTGTACAGCAAATTCAGTAGCAAAACTCATCGAGAATGAAACAAGTTTTGAGAATAATCATTGTAAAGCTAATAAAAAGGAAATCGATAATATTAAAAACGATATGGAGAGAAATTCGTGCGTAATGCGAATCATCATTGATACTAGTGATCATGCAATTCCTTTTCCTTTTGATTACTTTCCTAATCAGAAGAATGATGTAGATTTTATGGAGGAAAATGAAGAAGATTTACGTTTTAATAACAGTAAACAATATGAAATCACTGTATCTTAAAATCCTTGAGTCCAAGTGATTCAGGAACTTTGTCAGACATCGGAAGTGTAACAGATAAAGATATCTTAGAAATAGTTGAATCTCTGATAGAGCAAGTAAATCTTTCAAAATTATCATTTTCTTCATCCACATCACCAAATTACGAAAAAGAATCAATTTCAAACGAACAAAAACAAAATGAATATTATGAAAATTTTCTCATCAATGTACAAGAAGAACCTAATTAGCTATTGTGGAACGGCTTAGACCGTTACAATCCCCCTTTACCTCGTTATAGTTTCATTGTCTCTATGAAACTATCTAAGATGCGGATGCAGTAACTCTACAGGACATGTCTCACTCTTGCGTCGTGAACATTTACGTTCTATCTTCATACCCTTTTGTGGCCGATAATACCACCGTTTCCCTATTTTTATTTGAAGCAGCCTTTAGCAAGGAGCAGTAAGCTGTTCAATTACCGTAGCTGCGCGATCCTTATACCCTCCCCATGAATTAGTGAGTACATATAGTACTGGACCTATCATTCTTCTAAATCTGTAAACTTCACTTAACCCACCGCCAGCGGGGAACCATGCATTTGTTAGCCCGCTAGATGCCTGATTTCCTAAGAGCTGCTTAACGCCTCCGATCGGACCCTACGTGTCCATCAGCTCATTCTCCTTTCGCTTTGCATCCCACATCTCCAGTCATAATACCGCCCCCGAATACACCATGTTAATATTTTCACTCCACCCGATATCTTGTCCCTCCTTTTTGTTTGTTTCCTTTTTTTTTTTTTTTTTACATATCCTATCTCTGAGTAATTGTAATCCAGCCCTTCCCGTGCTCCGGTTGGCTGACAGTATATCGGTCCCGTCTTCTATGAGTCATTTGCTAGGAACTGTTTTTCGGATACCGTACCTCTTACGAATAACACTAATTAGATCCTCTTACACTGAACTACCCTGCTTCAAGTCACGTACATGCCACCATCCCAGATCTGAACCCTTTATATCACTCAGCCTATAAACTAGATCCGACCTTTTGTCGCTCACTACGCCTTTGATAAATTTAGGTGCTAACTTTGCGGCGAATTGTTTACTAGCGTCCGATAACACAAAATTCCGTTTGAAGACTACGTCGCCCACGTTGAACTCCTTAAAACACGTTCTTTCATCAAAATACTTTTTGTTACGCCGATATGACTTCTCGATGCGCACATACATATCGCCATAAATACTCAGTAGACCTTCTAGATGTGTATTTCGCACATCCAGCGCATTAGCCTCATTAATTTCAATGCCTAGTCTATGGTGAGACCCAAAGCCTAAATATTCGCATCCGAAGTTGAGATAAAACGCACTAAAACCCGTAACCTCGTTGACGGCCGTTCTCAATGCTATGCCGATTTTTGCGATATGCTGGTCCCATAGCCTGTGGTTGTCGGCTACGTATGATATTAAAGCCGCACCAATAACCCTATTCCAGCGCTCGGTGAAATTACTCTGGGGATGGTATCTGCAATTCAACCAAAACTTGGGCACGTCATACTCTTCTAGCAGTTTCCTAAATTGATAACAGTCGAATTGTTTACCGTTATCCGATATAATTATCTCGGGGACACCGAATTCTAGGAAAATCCTTTCTTCCAAGATCTGAGTAACCTTCTTGGCCGTAGCAACGCGTAATGGAAAGATACTTACATACTTCGTAAACCAGTCACATATGACCAGTAGATATGTGTTCCCTTTGGTTGACCTCGGGAATGGGCCCATTAGATCTAACGCAATAACCTGCCAAGGTCGCACAGCACTACGGAATTTTCCCATTGGACCATAAGTTTTGTGAGTTGGAGTCTTGGCGGCTAAGCAGACCTCACAAGCCTTGACATATTTCTCTACATCCCTTGATACTCCAGGCCAATAATACCGTGACAGAACCCTTTGTTTGGTTTTGTATATGCCTAAGTGTCCTGATCGTGGTGCATCGTGACACTCCTTTAATACCAACCCTGGAGACGATTCCGGAACGACTCTTTTCCACCGACTCTCGACAAACTCATTCTCTTTACTGCCCTTTATGAACAGTTCGCCGTCAGTAGTCTTCCACCTCTTCATTCTTTCAGGCCTATCTCTGACAAGCTGGATCATCTCCTTGTACCATTTATCGCTTTCTGCTGGCATACATTCCAACAAGCTAACCTCGGGTATTCTTGATAGCGCATCGGGAACCACATTTTCCTTACCTTTCACATACTGGACTTCAAATTCATATGATTGCAACTTCATTACCCATCTCGCTAACCTTCCGGATAGGTCTTGCTGTCGGAACAGCCAAGTTAAGGCGGAATGATCCGTTACTACGTAGAATTTGTAACCCTCTATATACCCGCGAAATTTCTCCACCGCAAACACTATGCTCAGGCACTCCTTCTCGGTGGTGGTGTAATTGACCTCCGTGCCTCTCAACTTACGGCTTGCATATGCGATTGGCCGCTCTTCACCAGCCTCCGTTTTATGTACCAACACCGCCCCGATAGCGTGATTAGATGCGTCACATTGCACAAAAAATGGTTTGCTGAACTCAGGATTAGTTAGTACAGGAGATTCAACCAGCTTGGATTTTAAGTTTATGAATGCTTCCTCTGCTTCCGAAGTCCAAGTTAAAATTTTTCGCTTCTACTTTCCTTTTGTAAGATCGTGCAAGGGTGCCACAATTGCAGCAAAATTCGGTACGAAACGCCTATACCACGACGCTAGACCAATGAATCGTTTCATTTCTGTGAAATTATTCGGCTTAGGAAAATTTAGCATTACTTCCACCTTGGCTGGGTCTGTTCTCAAGCCTTGTCCATCAACTACAAAACCCAAATACTTTAAAGAGCTTCGCGCAAACTGGCACTTCTCAAAATTTACGGACAGCCTCGCTTGTTCTAATCTGCTCGCCACCCAATCCAATACCTCCACATGTTCCTCAAAAGTCTCTCTTGCTACAATAATATCATCCAAGTATGGAAACACTGCATCAGAATAGCCAAACAATCTATCCATTAACTATTGCAAGCTTGCTGCACTATTACACAAGCCAAAAGGCATCACTTTGAACTGGTACTGACCTACTCCAGGAATGCAGAAAGCAGTCTTTTCTTTGGACTCCTCGGTCAGGGATATCTGCCAAAAGGCATCCTTTAGATCAATTGTCGTGAGATAGCGTGTTCTGTTTAGTCGGGCCACAACTCCATGTATGCGAGGCAAATGATATGGTGAACGCTTCGTGACCTTGTTAAGCTTGCGACTGTTTATGCACAATCTGTCGGCTCCGTTTGCCTTCTTGACCAGTACCACAGGAGAACACCATGGACTGAACGATGATTCTATCACTTCCAGATACAACATACGTTGTATTTCTCTAACTTACCTTTCTTGCACGGCTGGAGAGACTTGGTAGCCCCTCTGCACAATGGACTCCGCATTTCCCGTGTCTATATGGTGTTTCAACAATTGCGTTCTTCCCAGCTTCCCGTTGCTTAAATTTTTAAATCGATTCCTGCAAGAGTTTAGCTGCATCACTTGCTCTTCAGATAAGGTGTTCGCACACTTCAGCCCATAATCTTCAGCCACCATTACTTCACTAATTTCCCATCTGCCAAGACGGTTCTGTACCGATACCTGGAAGGTTTTCCAAAAATCGACCCCCAAAATGATACCTTTCTCTATAGTTGACACTGCCATGATCTTTAAAATCTTCACCATGCCTTTGAATTTCACTGGAGTGTAAAATACCCTTGCCACGTCATGTCGAGTAGCATCAGCTGTATACACTGGACTGCATTTTTCCTTGACCGCCTTCAAATTAAGATCCTCTAATAATTTTATCCCCTTCTTTCCTACTATGCTAATCGATGCACCACTATCTAACAGAGCCTCTACTTCAGCCCCCATAATGCTTATTAAAATACGTGGACGTTCATCCTCAACTTCCATTATAACGTTACTATTATCGGTTACTCTGTTGTGTAAGGACGGCTTCCTTCCGAAACTGGCCCCGTCCTCAATCTTCCAGTTTCGTTGGAGTTTCCCGCTCTCAGGGTACTGGATGAGGGCTGATTTGAGCTTGACTCTAGCTCATCTACTTGGCGGCCACCCCGCATATTTGCATTCCTTGGCTGAGACTCACTCTTCTGATTACCTCCTTGCCAGGGATGATTATTATTAGGTCCAAAATTGGTGTAATTGCCGGATCTGCCGGAAAAGCGATTCCCTACGTTGTTAAAATTCGTGTTATTCTGCCCAAATCTGTTGCCCACCGGCTGCTGGGGACCGTCTCGAGGCTGTAGATTGCGACCTCTAAAATTGTTGCTGTGGTTAACATGATTAAATCTCGGATTTCTATCAGCTCCTTCATACATGCGTGGTTTAAAATTATCTCGAACGTGATAATTAGTGTCCACTCGTCTAGGTTGAGCACAATTTATGTTCTCTTCTACCAGCGCTTCGCCTTCTTCAATTTTTCTACATGCTCTTTTGAGTTCCTCAACCGTTTTAAATTCTATGAGAGCTAAGGCTCGAACAACCGTTGGTAAAAGATTCCGCCGGATTGTTCTCACTCGTTCTTCTTCAGTAGGTGGATGCGGCAAACGCTTAAATAGGTCTTCGACTATAGACACGTACTGAACAATACTTTCGTTCTGCCATTGCTTCCTCTCTTTGATGTGCCTCAGTAATTTCTCCACGCTATTTAGCGGTTGAAATTCTTCAAGAAATTTTTTTATAAATATTTTGTAGTTTGTAAGTTGATCGCGCTTCCTGCGATACCATCTTAACGCGGAGCCCTCCAAATCATCCGCTAAGGACCCTAAAACTTCTACGTCGGATACTCTCCTGGATCTAGCAAAGTCAGCGACTCGCTGTAAAAACTCGGAAGCAGATTCTCTAGAACTGTCCCCGGAAAACTTAATTGGCCACTTGTACAGCTCTGGACTTGTTTGACTATTTCTACGTATAGCGCTCGGTACTAGCAATGACGCACTCATCCCTTCTTCGTTATCAACAAGACTTAACGCGTTTATCCGAGTGGCGAAATTCGATTTATCTAAGCACGCACGTGCTTCCATACCTCCTTCAATACTGTCATTTTCCTGCTGGTTTACTTCAGCTTCTCCACTGGCAATCGACTCATTAAAATTGACGCTACTCCTTGCTTTCTTGTTTTTTAGGCTCTCTCCTTTCCAGAGTTCATACTCTGCACTCTCAATCTTCTCTTTTAGAATCGATATACTGGCCAACAAAATATACCGCGTAGCCTTAGCTTTTTCATCCTCTGCCACATTCACCCTCTTTACGCGAAACTCCAAATATTGCACCCTTACTGCCAGTCTTTCGAGCATAAGGCTATCACTAGTCTCAGCCTCTGTACTCAGCACAGCAAACCAATCATCTGCTTCACTTAGATCTTCCTCGCAAGGTAAGTAAGGCTTAATCTGCAGCACCTCTACGCCCTCCTTGGATTCCTTGATTAACTGTTTGCGCGACCAATCTACCTTTCCCTTCCTTGTGTAATCAATTGGTCGAACTCCTCTACATTGCATCTCGTACACAATTTCGCGGTCTGCAAAAAATTTGGCGATTTCACCAAACGACATCTTCGAGCGTCACTTGCCTTAGGTAGTGAGGAATTATTTCAGCCCAGCAAGTATATCCTAAATATTTGGTCAATTAATTAGATGGACCACCCTGTTTGCTCCGAAGTGTTTTGAAACTCCTCTGCTACATACATTAATAACTTAAGATCCAAATCTCTGGAATGCGAGTAGATATTCTATGGGAGTTCTGGCGCACTGTTTTAGCTTCCAGGATTTCGCCACAGATGGCGCCACCGTCGCTAGGTGGTTTGAGCCCATACTAAGTAGGTTTATGTATTGGCTGTATTGGTTTGCGCCTTGGATGCACGATTGTGTCTGAATCTCGACTGCGCCCTAGCGGGATTAATCGGTACTACCGGGATGTGTCATTTGGTCTTGACTGCGCCCTAGCGGCATTAGCAGGTACTACCAGCATGTTCCGGTTTTCTAGCGAGGATTTGGTCTTGACTGCGCCCTAGCGGCATTAGCCGTTACTACGGTTTTCTTGGATAGATATGTGGTGCGCCTAAATGTAGGCTTTTGGTTTTGAACTAATATTAGTAATAATTAAAGTTAACGCTAGGAAATTTTTGTTCATGCCAATGGATTCTAGATGGTGGGGGTGGCGGTACTAGGGGGGACGAAATTTTCATCAGAAATCTTCTACGGGCTCTGATTTTCGAGATATTAGCGATTTTACGTTTTCAGATATAGTTAATATTATTAATAATTCAAGCTACCTAGGATAGTTTTGTTCATGCCAATAGATTCTAGAAGGTGTTATAGGGGCGGTGGATTAGAGGGGGAACGAAATTTTTATCAGAAATCCTCTACGGGCTATGGTTTTCCAGATATTAGCGTATAAGTTATTTTTTGCTCATGGAAATGGATTCTAGGTGGTGTAGGGTGGGAGGGGGGACGAAATTCTCATCAGAAATCCTCTACGGGCCCGCCATTTCTTGAGTAAGGTTACCTAGCGGCATTAGCCGGAACTACTAGCATGCCTTGGTTTTGCTGTTTTCTTTTATTAGCTGGGAAGTTCTAGATATCAGCATGACGTCAACTTGGTTTTGTTGTTTCCAAGTGTAGATATCAGCATCATTCGAATTTCACAACATGATATCACCTTGGCTTGCACCATTGAGCCTCGACTGCGCCCTAGCGGGATTAACCGGTACTACCGGGATGTATCATTTGGTCTTGACTGCGCTCTAGCGGCATTAGCAGGTACTACCAGCATGCTCCGGTTTTCTAGCGGCATCTGTTCGGGCGCAAACGCCATTTCTTGAGTAAGGTTCCCTAGCGGCCTTAGCCGGAACTACCTGGCTTTGCTGTTTTCTTTTATGAGCGGGAGAGTTCAGCATCATTCATTTCAATTCAATTCAATTTCACAACATGACATCACCATGAACAGATTCTAGAAGTGAGACATTAGCCGATACTGCCAGCATGCTCCGGTACTGCGGTTTTCTTGGATGTGTGGTACGGTTCCCTTGGAAGTTTTTTGATTCACTTTTGGCCCACACGTGGCAGCATGCTACGGTTTTGGGAAGTTTTTTGCTTCACTTTTGCCCACACGGGGCAGCATGCTACGGTTTTGGGAAGTTTTTTGCTTCACTTTTTTGGTTGTGTGGTGCGCCTAAATGTAGGCTTTTGTTGTTTTCAAGTTTTGCGCCTGGTTTTGAATTAATATTAGTAATAATTGATTTTTCTTGAGCGCCTAAATGTAGGCTTTTGGTTTTGAACTAATAATTAAAGTTAATAGTAGGAAATTTTTGTTCATGCCAATGGATTCTAGATGGTGGGTATGTGGGGGGATAATAAATATAGGGAGGGGGGTAATGAAATTTTCATCAGAAATGCTCTACGGGCTCTGGTTTTCGAGATATTAGCGTATTAATAATTCAAGTTATTTTTGCTCATGGAAATGGATTCTTGGCGGTGTGGAGTGGGAGTTTTCATCAGAAATCCTCTACGGGCTTTGGTCTTCGAGATATTAGCGACATCTGTTTGAGCGCAAAACGCCATTTCTTGAGTAAGGTACCCTAGCGGCCTTAGCTGGAACTACCACCATACCTTGGTTTTGCTGTTTTCTGTTATTAGCGGGAGAGTTCTAGATATCGGCATGACGTCATCATGGTTTCGCTGCACCTAAATAAGTTTTCTTAGCAGGGAAGTTGTAGATATCAGCATCATTCGAATTTCACAACATAACATCACCATGAACAGATTCTAGAAGATGTCAGTGAGGGTTCTGGGGTATGTGTGTATTGAAAATCTTATGTTTTATAAACATTTGTTTTTATTTCCAATAAAATTTCTTATTATAAAACGTCTACGATGACAACCATCTTCTTAATTTAACTTTCGAACTTCACTTGTCAGCGGACTGTATTCCACTATTCGATCGTGTAGAAACAGGCAATATGCTGTTGTATTAGCCGGTATATTTTCAGATGTCTTGAATTCTAGCCTTCCAAACTTGTCAACGCTCATTTGTAGATTGTGTAGAAGTATGGCAATGGAGTAGTATTTAAACTATAATTTCTGCTTCTCGCAACTCCTCCAGTATAGATACAATTTCATTGTTGTGACTGTTGTTTCCAGCCTGCTTTGATTCCATTAGAAGGCGCAGTCTATCCACTAATTCATTTGGATCATCCCAGTAAATGTGATCAATGTTTTCTTTAGGCAGACGCATTAGTCCCATGCCTTTATGCTGTATAAGTTTACTGATTATAGCTTTATACTTAGCCGCTCTAGTACCCTTTATTTGCCCATCTTCAGCATGGTCACGTGTATATGCATTGGTATCTTTCAAAATAGATCCATAATTAGTTAAATCCTCTTTAGTATATAGACTTTTTACAGGATCTTTCATAAATAGCAGCTCACATAACCGCAAAGTTGTTTTATAGCTCTTCCCCTTGATAACAATATTTCCTACATCATCAACATCAAACGTTGAATTACCGATTCTCCACGCGCTATCATCATGGTAAACTCCATAGGTTGGATCAATTTTAGGGCTATTATCAGTGAATAGCTTTAAATAGTTTGAAACTATGTATCCAGACGTATCGTGGGAGGTGACAGGAGACCTTCCTGTTAATGTTCTTGAATGTTCAGGTGTTGCGAATTCTTCCTCAGATGTTAAGGAATAATCTCCATAATTTATAGGTGTGCTACTAGCCTCTATTTTAACATATTTTCGTTTTGGAGGGGTAAAAGGTTCCACAATTTCGTTGTCTTCTTCTTCTGCTTCTTCTTAAGAAGATGGTTGTCATCGTAGACGTTTTATAATAAGAAATTTTATTGGAAATAAAAACAAATGTTTATAAAACATAAGACTTTCAATACACACATACCCCAGAACCCTCACTGACATCTTCTAGAATCTGTTCATGGTGATGTTATGTTGTGAAATTCGAATGATGCTGATATCTACAACTTCCCTGCTAAGAAAACTTATTTAGGTGCAGCAAAACCATGATGACGTCATGCCGATATCTAGAACTCTCCCGCTAATAACAGAAAACAGCAAAACCAAGGCATGGTGGTAGTTCCGGCTAAGGCCGCTAGGGTACCTTACTCAAGAAATGGCGTTTTGCGCTCAAACAGATGTCGCTAATATCTCGAAGACCAAAGCCCGTAGAGGATTTCTGATGAAAACTCCCACTCCACACCGCCAAGAATCCATTTCCATGAGCAAAAATAACTTGAATTATTAATACGCTAATATCTCGAAAACCAGAGCCCGTAGAGCATTTCTGATGAAAATTTCATTACCCCCCTCCCTATATTTATTATCCCCCCCACATACCCACCATCTAGAATCCATTGGCATGAACAAAAATTTCCTACTATTAACTTTAATTATTAGTTCAAAACCAAAAGCCTACATTTAGGCGCTCAAGAAAAATCAATTATTACTAATATTAATTCAAACCCAGGCGCAAAACTTGAAAACAACAAAAGCCTACATTTATGCGCACCACACAACCAAAAAAGTGAAGCAAAAAACTTCCCAAAACCGTAGCATGCTGCCACGTGTGGCCCAAAAGTGAAGCAAAAAACTTCCAAGGGAACCGTACCACACATCCAAGAAAACCGCAGTACCGGAGCATGCTGGCAGTATCGGCTAATGTCTCACTTCTACAATCTGTTCATGGTGATGTCATGTTGTGAAATTCGAATGATGCTGAACTCTCCCGCTAATAAAAGAAAACAGCAAAGCCAGGTAGTTCCGGCTAAGGCCGCTAGGGAACCTTACTCAAGAAGGCATGCTAGTAGTTCCGGCTAATGCCGCTAGGTAACCTTGCTCAAGAAATGGCGAGCCCGTAGAGGATTTCTGATGAGAATTTCGTCCCCCCTCCCACCCTACACCACCTAGAATCCATTTCCATGAGCAAAAAATAACTTATACGCTAATATCTCGAAAACCATAGCCCGTAGAGGATTTCTGATAAAAATTTCGTTCCCCCTCTAACCCCCCGCCCCTATAACACCTTCTAGAATCTATTGGCATGAACAAAACTATCCTAGGTAGCTTGAATTATTAATAATATTAACTATATCTGAAAACGTAAAATCGCTAATATCTCGAAAATCAGAGCCCGTAGAGGATTTCTGATGAAAATTTCGTCCCCCCTAGTACCACCACCCCCACCATCTAGAATCCATTGGCATGAACAAAAATTTCCTAACGTTAACTTTAATTATTACTAATATTAGTTCAAAACCAAAAGCCTACATTTAGGCGCACCACATATCTATCCAAGAAAACCGTAGTACCGGCTAATGCCGCTAGGGCGCAGTCAAGACCAAATCCATCAATAAAGCTTCCCACGCTAATATCTCGAAAACCATAGCCCATAGAGGATTTCTGATAAAAATTTCGTTCCCCCTCTAACCCCCCGCCTCTATAACACCTTCTAAAATCTATTGGCATGAACAAAACTATCCTAGGTAGCTTGAATTATTAATAATATTAACTATATCTGAAAACGTAAAATCGCTAATATCTCGAAAACCAGAGCCCGTAGAGGATTTCTGATGGAAATTTCGTCCCCCCTAGTACTACCACCCCCACCATCTAGAATCCATTGGCATGAACAAAAATTTCCTAGCGTTAACTTTAATTATTACTAATATTAGTTCAAAACCAAAAGCCTACATTTAGGCGCACCACATATCTATCCAAGAAAACCGTAGTACCGGCTAATGCCGCTAGGGCGCAGTCAAGACCAAATCCTCGCTAGAAAACCGGAACATGCTGGTAGTACCTGCTAATGCCGCTAGGGCGCAGTCAAGACCAAATGACACATCCCGGTAGTACCGATTAATCCCGCTAGGGCGCAGTCGAGATTCAATGGTGCACCCAAGACACAATCGTGCATCCAAGGCGCAAACCAATACAGCCAAGACACAAACCTACTTAGTATGGGCTCAAACCACCTAGCGCCGGTGGTTCCATCTGTGGCGAAATCCTGGAGGCTCAAAAAAGTGATCTGGTACTGTCATAGTATATCTACTAATGCGACTTATACAGATTCTTGTACTTATTCAACTTCCTGTTGTGACGACGACATTTTGTATCTCGGGTACAGATCGGAACAGGTCGGCACGGACACCAACTTAGCCCAACTTATACGGCGCTGCCAATATATATTTTCCTTAGTATGTAAATCTCAATTAATTAGATGTCTTTTCTGGAAAACGTAGTGGACCTATTTGAGTCTTGGAACCTTGGTACTTCTGTTATTTTAACAATCAAACATATTACGTATTTGAAGCAATTTGATATCTTTTGATTATGTCGAGAGAAATAATGCCTTGGATCTTTCGGTACGAGCAAAAAAAAATAAAAATTATCTACTAACAATCGTGTCACAAAGTCAATAGCGGTTGCTGGGTACTATGGCATATACCTGTCCTTAGTTAATCCGGACCCTATCACCTCTGACGGCATATAATTAAGCTTAATTCTAAATTTCCGGTAACGCTTAGCTGTGCCCTCAACGTCTATGATTTCTATGACACCGCCTATGGGATACCACAACACTGAATCAGTTCAGAAACCCCTTAACTTTACTAATTTAACGTAATTCCTTTCAAATTACCCTGCCCTGAGCACGGCCCAAACTTCAACTATATTATTGTATACTCTCATTAATTCCCATAGAATAGCTCACTTCAAGCCAGCAATTACTAGTGGTTACTTCCAGTGGGAGCGTATTTATACCCGGTTTAGGTACAACGTAAACAAGATGCTAAAGACACTATGACGTTACCTGTTATATTGCTGTGCGTCCTTTGCGCTGGATAGTCTTTAGCTAAATTACAGAAATTCTGCACCAAGCGGCCGAAAGCAATCCAGAACACATAATATACTAGCTTACGAGGTTCACTATAACATAGACCTTGTTCCCTCTAATATTTTGAACGACTAATTATTTCTCACAGTGTTTTTAATTTGAAAAATCGAACGCAACATTGCTTAAGAACAAAACCGCTGTCAGAGGAAAAATGGGGACGAATTAATATGGCGGCCGTCTATATTCTTGTAAATATTAAAAATAAGAAAATGACAAACTTGAGGAAAATTTAGATGAAGTGATTTAGAGTTTCCATTTGTTTTATAAGAAAACGCGCAGGATAAATATTACGGCGTTTTTTATTTGGATTTAAAAATGAAATAAAATAAAATGTGTGTGTAATTCTGAAATTAAATCTCATGCTCCTCCACTGAAGAATACAACACGCTTAATCGTTCGTCATTCGAGGCATAGTATACAATTTTACATTTAACGACAAGCTTGTATTATCTCCTTCCCCTTACTAAACAACTACAACCTTAATGCGCATCCTACCACGAAGGCGAGAGCAAATAGCTGAATTATATTTCCTTCGAAAGAGAGGATTATTCAACGCCCTTCTAAAATTATTTCAATCCCTTTTCAGCTCGCTAACCAACTTATTCAAACTCACTTGCCCTTTATGCGCAATTAAAATAAGCGCAGCAATCGCAAATTTTGAGAAGCCCCTAACAGATTCTCGCAAAAGAAGGATCACCTCACGGCCTGTAGCCGTACGTCAATCGCCCGAAAATTCTTTCTCGTGAATATTCTCCCGCGGTTACAGTTTATCTGTGGTAAGTGTAATTGTTATTGTATTGCAACTTAAGATTTATTTATTTAACTCGCAATTCTAATCTGTTTGTTTCCTCCTGGACATCCGGACTTTATGTACCAACTATAGATATAAGTTAGTAACGTTTACGCTAGGAACACCTCCAACGCAAGCTCATGCAAAAATATATAAAAAAAAAAACAAACATTTGAAAATCTTAAACATCACGTTATCACTGCGATAACTCTAACGATTACTTAACTTCTTCGCAACTTCAATCCACAACTCTAAACTTCTATTCGCACATCCGAGGTTTCACAACGAAAGTTCCGATTTAAGTCTCTCCAAGGTGACAAAGCCAGTACACACTTACGCTTCATCTACAACTACCGCTAATTTCAATTACCAAATCTTAAACCAAGCCGTAATTAACACACACAGATCCCGGTTGAGCCCCCATTTTATGTAACCAATTGACAGTTAAAACCGCCGTCACTATCTTTGACAATGCCTTGTGTGTGGTAACGGAACTTGTTTTAAAACTCAGCGACTGATTTATAGCATTATTCTTTAATTCAATGATCAACTTCAACCGCTATCAAAACTAACAAACTTATCCTTAGAACTTATTCACTATAATCATTTATATTATATTAATAATTACTAACTACCTAACCTTACAAAATTTCATCCAGTATGGTGGCGTGGTTGCTCTGTATACCGTTATCTGGCCTCCTCTGGTTAATATAGCTTCTTGCTCGCATGAGTTCTGGCTTCCAGTGTTTTCGTCTGCGCCTCTCCTTATGCTATGACGATCCAAATGCTTTCTTCCTTTTTATTTTTATTTTTCCTCATTCATTCGCAAGGCTCTAGAGGCTTCTCAAAATTACTCCCCTTTTCTTCCGTGCTTTCTCCTCTCTTCTTGGTGCCCTTCTAACTTTTCTTCGGCATCTCTCTTGGGTTAGGCTCGTGCGTGTCTTGGTTTTTGTTTTCTTTGTTCACTTTAGTCAGTCTCCGTTATCCTACTCCAGCTTGGTGCCCTTCTGTTGGAATTATAATAGAATATTAACCTATCGCTACAACAGCGTCTTTCTTCTGCCCGCAAGGATTACCTGTCTTTTTCTCGGCAACCTGCTTAATTCTGCACGCCGGAGACCTCCCGTCAGCAATTGTTTCAGCGCTGACTTACCTTTTTGCCTTCACCATTATTCATTATATCCATTTATTTTTTTTTTTTTATTTTTTTTCATTTTTTCTGTTTTTTTTTATTCATTTGTTCTTTTTTTTATTTATTTCCTTTTCTTTTTATTATTTGTTTTAATTCATCACACCAGCGTTAAGCTTCACAGTGTTACACACATAATTTAGAAGTGATCTTCGTACTTCTAACGCACTGAACGTCTTAGCCTCGTGTCGCTGCCGGAAGTTTTTCTATCCACCTCCTCCTCCATCTTCGAATCACACCATGCAGTTGGTTTCGAAAGTGCTAATTACTAAAGCCTCTCACACACTGGAGTGCATCCACACCACCATTTACAATCCTTAACTGCTAATTCACCACTCACATTTCAACTTCAACCTATTGTTTAATTATTCTATATCACCTTAAGATTACATGTAAGTACTCCATTAACAATCTCATTCAATGTTTGATTACTACTAACTTACAAATAACAATTCTTATTTTCGAATACCACACTCAGGTGGGGCAACCCTAACTAACCGCAGTTCTGCCACCTTGGAGATACTTAAATCTGTTCCATTTCCACCCACTAATGATTGACTTGACAATTCACGATGACATTTCGCATTATTTACGTTTGTCACCTCGTCCCGGATAAGTTTTCATTAAGTATGTCGCGCTAATATTATTAAACATCGAATATCCACGAAAAGAAATCTATTCCCCCAATGACAGAAGATAGTTCGTTAGAGTTGACCGCAGTCATGCCGATCTAATGTAATTTGTGCAACGACTCTTCAGTTTGACGCTTAAATTCTTATTTCTTGTCAACAATCATAAAGAGAAATGTTTGCAAGGTTTTTTTTTCGGTTAGCAAATCTAAAAAGGACCAGCCAAAGCGATTATTTTCTGGTTCGACTTAATGGCCAAGGTATTTCATAGTTTATACTATTAATTTTTGTTGATTAAAATTGAAAAATCATTTTCAAAGAGGCGTGAATTCAATTTTCAAGTGCTTGAAAACTGCTGTAAATAACTTTCATCCATAGAGATGCTGCAACTATTTAATATTGATTTGAAGAGCCTTCTGAAGCAAAATCTTCAAGTTTACAGAGCTCTGGAAATTAAAGGTGTCATTTAAAAAACCCAGGATGTATAAAAGAAGTTCTTCTTTTGACACAGGAACAATGGCAATTATCAAATTGGCGAGTAGATTTGAAACGAATCGATGAACAATTTTCTACCTGTACAGCAAATTCAGTAGCAAAACTCATCGAGAATGAAACAAGTTTTGAGAATAATCATAGTAAAGCTAATAAAAAGGAAATCGATAATATTAAAAACGATATGGAGAGAAATTCGTGCGTAATGCAAATCATCATTGATAGTAGTGATCATGCAATTCCTTTTCCTTTTGATTACTTTCCTAATCAGAAGAATGATGTAGATTTTATGGAGGAAAATGAAGAAGATTTACGTTTTGATAACAGTAAACAATATGAAATCACTGTATCTTAAAATCCTTGAGTCCAAGTGATTCAGGAACTTTGTCAGACATCGGAAGTGTAACAGATAAAGATATCTTAGAAATAGTTGAATCTCTGATAGAGCAAGAAAATCTTTCAAAATTATTATTTTCTTCATCCACATCACCAAATTACGAAAAAGAATCAATTTCAAACGAACAAAAACAAGTTGAATATTATGAAAATTTTCTCATCAATGTACAAGAAGAACCTAATTAGCTATTGTGGAACGGCTTAGACCGTTACATGGTTTTTATAGCCGTTGCTTGCTCATGACACCAATGATGGAGTAACAAAGGCGCATGATCACAAGAATTGGCAGAACATTTGTGCACTTACGGTACTAGTGATAAAACTTACCTAGCAATCAACAAAATGCATAGCAACAAGAAACAGACGGCAGCAGATGCTGCTGTGATAAATAAAATTTCGGTGCAGCAGCCCATGAAGAAAAATAAATTCCCGTTCGATGTTTTGTAATGATGATATAGAATTGCAAATTGATCGGATTGATCTGATTATATTTGTGGCATGTATTGAATGCTACATGAAGTGCTTTTGTTATATGTCGTACCCATTTTTAGGGCACATTGTAATTAGATTAAATTTATTTGCTTTGCCGAACTCAATTTTAGCATGTTAATTTTTAATATGTTCAGTTTTTCAGGAATTGTTTTTATCACAAATCTAACGGTTCAAACGTATGATGATGATTTTAACTTAATCTACTCGAAGAGGCTAAAATATTGTATTGTATTTATACAATATGTTATATATAAGACAAATACATGGCTTTGTTTGGTTGTGTATCTGTGTTTTGATTGAGAGTGATTAGATTAGATTTCATTTTATAAAATTTGAATGCTATGTTTTCATTATGTTTTCTTTTCAGAAGTTTTAATATTTATGAAAATATATTCGAATCAGTTTGGTTCGAACATACTGCCCCCCGTTGAAAGACTGGAAGTGTCTTTCAAAATATTAGCTTACTGACGCCTTGAATAAGAAAAGCACTCTTGAACCTAGTAAATAAGGAAAGTAACAGAATACTTTGAATGAAATAGAAAAAAAGGCGGCCGCGATGTTTCCTTCACGAAAAAACAAAATGAATGTACAACCAATAATGCATATAAATCAGAAAGACACAATTGTTATTATAGTTTTTTTATAGAAACACATTTTTACATTTTAAATGTAACGATTTCGGTTGAAATTTGTTTGCTTGGGAATGAGTATTTTAATTTGCACGTAACGGAACATGATTGTATGTAACTTTAAATGGATGGGTGATTTTCTTCTGGAGACTATGTTATGTGACGAATGAATGTATGTTGGGTTTTTTTTTGTTTATAAGAAAACAAACAGGACATTTTAATTTTCTATATTGATGCAATTTCCCTTTCTTGTATCGGCATGATACAAATTTTGGCTATTGGTCTTTTTACAACTCCATTTTTTGTCTTTATACTGACTACGCGAACATATTTGTCAGCACCTGGGTGAACTTCAATTATTCTACCTAATAGCCAGCGGCATGCTACCAAATTCGGCTCCTTGATTATGACTAAATCTCCAATTTTCGGATTTGAGATTAGAGTTTGCCATTTGGATCGATTTTGTAGTGAATTTATATCATCGTTGGACCATTTGCGCCAAAACTGCTGTTGCAACAGTTGAAGATGTTTCCACCTCGTGAGAGATGAAACATTGTTTTTCATCACAGGTTCAGGTGGAAGTAGTAAGGAAGAACCGATTAAAAAATGCCCCGGAGTTAGAATATTGAGATCGTCTGGATCTTCTGTGATTGGACACAGAGGCCTAGAATTAAGGCAGGCTTCAATTTGTGACAATAAAGTAGTGATGCGGATTGCTTAAAATACATGTTTAACAATTTTTCGTCCTTGTGAGATCCAAAATTCACTTCGAATGTTGGACAAAACCAATTGCGGGCCACCATGCAAAGTTTTTATATGGAAATGTTCAATTATCAAGATTGTTAATTTGCTTTCCTTTGGGAGAATAATTGGATGCTTTTGATTATAGTGAATGTATGCATTTTTTAGTCGTCCTCCTACACGAATTAATCCGTCGTTATCTAAGAATGGTTCAAGAGATAAAACTTTGCTTTTAGCTGGAAGTATATTCCGTGCTTGTAATCATTGGATTTCAGTGCCGAAAAAGGCATTCTGTGCTAATTTAATGAGTTGAATTTTTGATTGAGACATTTCTTTTGGGCTAAGCATCTTTGGGTCAATTTGTTGCTCTTTAGTTGAGTCAACACATGCGTTGCTGCATTTATGAATGAATCTGATGCAACATGCAACTACGCGTTGTAGTTTAGTAAAACTTGAGAATCTCTCAAACAAGTCATTGATGTTTGACTGGGTTGTTGTAAGATGACTTGATCGTCTTTGTTCAGCCTCAATCTGGTTAGCTAAAATTGGCTTCGATTTGGGCCAACTTTCTTCACTACCTTGCAGCCAGTGAGGTCCATGCCACCATAATTGATGATCAATTAATAATGATGATTTAACTCCTCTGGAATTACAGTCGGCTGGATTGTCACCAGACCTTACATGTTGCCAAGATTTAATATCGATTAAGCCTTGAAATTCGGAAATTCTATTAGCTACGTATGTTTTATACTTGTTTGGGTTATTACGGATCCAAGCTAAGACAATAGAGGAGTCTGTACATGCGAATATAGGAACTTGGGTAAATTTTAGATCTATTTTGATGCGATTTATGAGTCGTGCTAGTAACACCGCACCACACAATTCTAGGCGTGCAAGGGAGACGGATTTGACAGGCGCCACCTTTGATTTTGCCATAAGTAAATTGACTTGAACAATTCCTGCTTCATCAACAACTCTAATATAGACAGCAGCAGAATACGCTTGATTGGAAGCATCGGAGAAACCATGTATTTGACAGGTGGATAAGTTGCTTGTGGTATGTAACCAACGCTGTATCTTAATGTTACTAATATAATGTAATTCTGTTTTGAATTCGCGCCATTGCTTGTCAATAGATGCCGGTATTGGTTCATCCAATGAACATCCTGCGAGCCATAAGGCTTGCATCAAAATTTTAGCACTAACTACAATTGGAGATATCCAGCCAAGTGGATCGAAAAGCGTTGCGATTTGTGAGAGAACAGAACGCTTTGTAGAGAGGCAATCGGGTCTCTTTCTGTATTGTAGTGTGAAGCAATCAGATCCTGGATACCAATGAATGCCTAAAGTTTTTACTGACTCATCGCTTGCTAGTCGCAAAGGGAGTTGAACTTCTCTATTGGTTTCGGGAATCCTTAATAGTAAATCCGAGGAGTTGCTGACCCATTTTCTCAAGTTAAACCCTCCTAAAGACAACAGATTGAGTAGTTGGTCCTGTATTTTGAAAGCTTCTTCCATTGTGTCTGATCCTGTAAGAAGGTCATCAACATAGAAGTCTCGCAACACTATCCTTGCAGCTTCAGGAAATTTATCAGCTTCATCGGAGGCTAGCTGATTGAGCGTTTTGATTGCGAGATATGGGGCTGGCGTGGTGCCAAAGGTTACGGTGGTTAATTTGTAGTCTTGAATAGGCTCGTTGTGTTTATTCCTCCAAACTATTCTTTGATAGTTTTGATCTGGAGCTTGAACCTTTATCATTCTATACATTTTTTCTATGTTAGCTAACATAGCGAATTTGTACTTTCGCCATCTGAGAATGATGGAGAAGAATTCAGACTGCAGTACTGGACCAGTATGCAACTGTTCGTTTAGACTTTTTCCATTAGTCGTTTTTGCTGAGGCATCAAAGACGGCGCGAACTTTTGTAGTGGTGCTATCTTGCTATCTTGCGCGTTACGAACATGAGTTTTTTGATAAAACTCTTCACATTCTTGATCTGCTTTAGACAGCTTTCTTCCTGGATTAACTTCTTCAGTTTCCCAAAACTGACGTAGAAGGTTATCCAGTGAAGAGTCGTCGTCGTAGTGAACCTTTGCTGTTAACGCAGATGCTTGTAAAAATGTGGAAGTATTTTGGAGTTTTCCGAAGAGTATCCATCCGAGGGTACTGTTTTGCGCAACAGGTGTTCCTGGAGGACCTTTCTGTAAACCTTCCAAGAGGATTTCACTATATACATCTGCTCCTAAAAGCAGGTCAACTTTTCCTGGTTTAAAGAAAAATGGATCGGCAAGTGATAGCTGATGTATATGACTCCATTCTTTGTTTGGAATGGTTGAAGGAGGTAAAATGACCGTAATTATATCCACTATAAGGCCTGTAACTGTAGTTGCCTTAGTTGTGGTTGAATAAGGATAAATGTTCAATATAGTTTGTTTTTGAACATTTGTAGTTTCAGTTTTTCCCAGGCCAGTGATTTGAATTTCGACGTTTGTAGTAGATGATTGCAGCTTACGTGCGGTGGCTTGGGTTATAAATGAAACTTGAGAGCCTGAATCTATAAGTGCCCTTAATACCAACATGTTTCCCTTTTTGGTGGGAACGTTTAACAATGCTGTGGCAAGCAGTGCTTGTTTGGTATGTTGGTTTTTTGCGTGAAGCGTATGGAGACATTTGTCGGATGTGGAAGGTGAATTACAAGGTTGAGCTTCTGATTGCTGCTCCCTTGGCTTGAATTGGGTCGACACCCTTGGAGTGGCATTATTCCTGTGAAGTAAAGAATGATGCCTCCTTCCACATCGCTGACATGAAAACTTACTCATACAAGTTTTCGTGTTGTGGCCTTTTGATAGGCAGTTATTACACAATTGATTTGATGTGACAATTTTGAATTTATTGTCTACTTCAAGTTTTATAAATTTCGGACATTTAAATAGACGGTGCTGCTCTTTGCACAAAGGACATGCTTGGGTGCATGAAGTAAAATGGGTAGATGCTCTCGTGACTTGAGAATTTTTGTTGGCTAGGGACGGTTTGGTATCGACTATGGCTTCTAAAATTCCAAATCTAGATTGTAAAACTATTTTTAAGGATTCAAAAGTGGGAAGACCTTTTGCTGTATTGACCTCTTGTTCCCATGCACGGTGCGTTTCTGCTGGTAAACATTGTACCACCATATAGATGAGAATTGCATCCCATTGCTTAGTGGAAACTTGCAATGCCTCGAGTTCGAAGATACATTCGGAAGACTTATCTAGCAAGGTTTTGATTGCCTTGGCTGATTCGAGGACTGCTTTAGGTAGATTAAAGAGTGCTTTCAATTGGGCATTTACCAAAACTCGTTTATTATCATACCTTTCAAGTAATATCTTCTATGCGCTGTGATAGCTCGAGTTGGTCATAGGAAATTGACGCAATAAGTGCTCTTCTTCTCCAGATACAGATACTGATTTCAAATAATGCAATTTCTGCACCGAAGATAACGCAGAATTTGTATGCACCAGGGAATTGAACAGACCGTGAAAAGGTCTCCAGGAATCCTAAGAACCTGAGAATTTTGGGATTGTGATGCTAGGTAGTCTCAGAGAAGATGAAGTTTCACATTCCGATTTTGGACTTGGTTCAACCGTTGTTTCGAATGCATCTAATGCATCCCTAAGAATACCTCGAAAGGTAAAGTATTGATTTTCCACCTTTGAAAATTGATCCTTTGCGAAATAATCGTACTTTTGAAGTTCACTATCTTGCAAAGCCTGCGTGGCTTGAATAATTGTATAGTGATCCTTCTTGTACTCTGACCAAATTTCACTTAGATCGGTTTATCGCTCAGAAATAAGACCTTTCGTTCGTTTTTCTAAATCAGTCTTGTTGTAGTTATTAAGCGATTTTTCAAAGATTATTGCGGAAATGGCTTGGTTGCCCAAAAGTTTTGGAAGTGCAGACATGTTTAAAAGATTGACAAAATAAAACACTAGACCTTAGATCCCGCTCGAAGGACCATAAAATGTACTGCCCGTAGTTAGAACGTACACGCAAATTTGAATTTACTGAAGATTGCAATGAATGCACTGATAATTATGGATTAAGATCAGTGGTTTATCCTCTTATAATTAAAAACACTGTCCACTTCTTTTAACGTTCAATAAACTGACATTTATTTCTTAATATTGCCCACTAATTATAGTAAGATAAGATTATGTATATAAAGAATTAGGTCAGAGATCCACATACACTAGAAAACACACTTAATAACATAGATTTGTAATGCATAATTTCCAAGAATAGTTGTATTGGGATAAAACTCAATATGTAAGTTTTGGGTCAGAGAAAACACGTATTGCCAAAAAATTGCAATATAAGATCGTTAAAAAGGCAGTATGTTTATAAAATAAATATAGAGTAAGTTGAATTGATATATTTGATAAATATGCACACGAAGTATATAGTATGTAGATATATATATATGAGTAAATTTGTTATAAAATAAATATATAAATAAACAATAAAATGTTACAAGTGGCTGGTATTCACCGATCTAAACTTGGCACTTGAGGTGGTTGGATTTAAGCTAATGTTAAGACCCTTTGTTCTAATATTTTATTAGAACAATTCTTTATTCCCGTCTAGACCAGGAATAAAGTGTTAATGTTAGTAATTTTAATCTCAGTCAAGACCCCAGATACAATATGCTTTAAATCAGTCAATACCCGAATTAAAGTCTTGTCTTAACTTCAGTCAAAACCCAAAGTAAGATTCTTTATTTCAGTCAAAACCCGAAATAAAGTATTTGTTAGTGAGTGATTACTTCAGTCAATCCCCGAAATAATGCTTTTTAAATCAGTCAATACCCGGCTTAAAGTGTTATCTTGACTTCAGTCAAGACCCGAAGTAAGATTCTTTATTTAAGTCAAAACCCGAAATAAAATGTTGGTTAGTAAGTGATTATTTCAGTCAATCCCCGAAATAATGCTCTTTAAATCAGTCAATACCCGACTTAAAGTGTTATCTTGACTTCAGTCAAGACTCGAAGTAAGATTCTTTATTTCAGTCAAAACCCGAAATAAAGTGTTTGTTAATAAGTGATTATTTCAGTCAATCCACGAAATAATGCTCTTTAAATCAGTCAATACCCGACTTAAAGTGTTATCTTGACTTCAGTCAAGACCCGAAGTAAGATTCTTTATTTCAGTCAAAACCCGAAATAAAGTGTTTGTTAGTAAATGATTATTTCAGTCAATCCCCGAAATAATGCTCTTTAAATCAGTCAATGTGCGACTTAAAGTGTTATCTTGACTTCAGTCAAGACCCGAAGTAAGATTCTTTATTTCAGTCAAAACCCGAACTAAAGTGTACGTTAGTAAGTGATTACTTCGGTCAATGCCCAAAATAAAATGATTTGTTAATAAAAGTTCTATATCAGTCGATACCCGATATAAAATATTAGTCCCTACCTAGCCAACCTATCCCAAGCGATGAAAAGTGCAAAAATGCTGACTATAGCCGTTGCTTGCTCATGACACCAATGATGGAGTAACAAAGGCGCATGATCACAAGAATTGGCAGAACATTTGTGCACTTACGGTACTAGTGATAAAACTTACCTAGCAACGAACAAAATGCATAGCAACAAGACACAGACGGCAGCAGATGCTGCTGTGATAAATAAAATTTCGGTGCAGCAGCCCATGAAGAAAAATAGATTCCCGTTCGATGTTTTGTAATGATGATATAGAATTGCAAATTGATCGGCTTGATCTGAT
Organism: Dioctria rufipes; assembly: GCA_963924295.1. Lineage (NCBI taxonomy): Eukaryota > Metazoa > Arthropoda > Insecta > Diptera > Asilidae > Dioctria > Dioctria rufipes. The sequence continues at coordinate 168,367,540 of OZ002740.1, read as the reverse complement.
TATATTTGTGGCATGTATTGAATGCTACATGAAGTGCTTTTGTTATATGTCGTACCCATTTTTAGGGAACATTATAATTAGATTAAATTTATTTGCTTTGCCGAACTCAATTTTAGCATGTTAATTTTTAATATGTTCAGTTTTTCAGGAATTGTTTTTATCACGAATCTAACGGCTCAAACGTATGATGATGATTTTAACTTAATCTACTAGAAGAGGCTAAAATATTGTATTGTATTTATACAATATGTTATATATAAGACAAATACATGGCTTTGTTTGGTTGTGTATCTGTGTTATGAGTGCTTAGATTAGATTTCATTTTATAAAATTTTAATGCTAAGTTTTCATTATATTTTCTTTTCAGAAGTTTTAATATTTATGAAAATATATTCGAATCAGTTTGGTTCGAACACTAATATAAACCTATTATAAAACTAATTTTAACTAAGTTTATTTTGGCATATACGATTTTCATATGCAAAAAAAATGTGTTTGGTAGAAGATGAGTAAATATATTTGAATAGACTATAGAAAATCTTAAAGAATGATATGTAGATAGGTACATATGTATTATTGTTGAAATTCATAAAAAGGCAATTTTTCAAACAAATGATAATTTTTATTACACTTAATGTATGTACATAAACGTATGTAATATATAACCTTAAAAATTTTCACTGAATTGTACTCTTCTCCAATTATAAAACATTTTGAAAAATTCAATTATTTATTTTAGTATAAGTAAAGCCTGAAAATATGTTTTTCCTTTTCAGACAAAAAAGGCTGCAAATCTTTTATATCCTTTATTTTTCCATTTTATTTGCAATCTGAATAGTTATAAGTGGCTTGTATAATAATGTTTTTGGAGTTCCAAGATAAGCTTTCTTTTGTCTTATTAAGAGGTTCGCCTCTTTAAAATCAATCTCTCTGGCTGAAGTTTTATATTTCAGCTTAAAGAGATCATCTGTTTCATAAAATAAAATCTTTTGAAAACGGAATGCTCTGAAAATTAGACTCAGTTGATCTTTTTGCGAAACATTTAAAATCACTTGAGTTCACTTGGATTATTCGTAAAATAACGTTTGGACATTTCGTGTTGCTTATAATCCTAAGCAATGATAGTGGGTTGTGAATTTCTGCATGCTTCAATTATTTGTCTATAATACTGTGAATGCTGTCCACTTCCTGGATTCGCGAATGGCCCTGTTCTGAGTATTTTTGAGTAACAGACTTGAATTTCATGTTGTCATTCAAAAGTTGTAATATACCTGTCGAAATTATTCTGTTACGGTTTTGAGGGACACATGACTCACTACACAGAACTATATGTTTTGCATTTGGGATATCCAGTACTAGTTTTGTCAATAACTTTACCTGATCGGCCGCTATGTACTTCTGTCCACACTCCGCAATATGTTATGTTTACATGTGTACAATGTGTACAATTTTCGTTTATAATAAAACATCGAAGCAAATCCCTTTGGTAAATTGAAGACACTCTGCAAATCGTAGCATAACAATAATATTGGGGTCAATATTTGTTCGGTTAACATTTCTTTCAACTTTAGTAATCTGTTTTCCTCTTGGTGTTTTTCATATACAATATTTTCTTCACGAGTATGATTTGTTTTATCACATTTATCTTTCATGGGTTTGTGAAATGAAAGGTTAAAATGATAATTACGAATATTACGGTAAATTGATTGCGATACTGAGTTGGGGATACTCTCCTTGTAAAGTTCGTACATCTTTGATAAAGTTACGTGTAACTCAAGATATTTTATCGTTGTGGTTGATCGGCAGTAGTGTGACTCAACTACTGGGAAGCTGTTAATATGATCCTTCACTTTCACACTTTTATCATCACTTTTAGCTCTTTTAAAATTGTTTCCTTTTTTAGAAAGAAGCGGTACATACAATCATGTAAATCTTTAAAATAACGATAAATTCTTTGTTCACTTATAGCTATAGTAATCAAAAATAAAGTTTTACACACTCTTTCTATTCGAGCATTGAGTCTTAGAACATACACTTATAACTATTTCTTTTTCTTTTAGAATTTAAAACTCTACGGCGTTTAACTTCCATTTCCCGAACGTATTCGCTATAAAAATTTATTTTTTCAGTATCCGTCCGTTTCCAAAACTCTTTATGAATTGTACTACGATAATCATTGGTAAATTTCTTGGAATATAGGAAAAAACAGGAATAATGATATGGGGTCGTATTACTCTTTTTAGCATAATTTTCCCTGGATATTGATATATTCTTCTCCTTTTTCTCTTTTATTTTTTATCATGTTTTGTTTCCACAAATCCACTTGCCTCTTTTTCTTCCTTGTCGATTTTGGTGTGCTTAATTCACTACATAAAATCAGTGACGTGGCGTGGACTTGGTGCCAGGGGAAGCAATAAGATTATGATTTTACAAAAGCGTTAAATAACAATGCGTTCAAAAGTTATTGCAGCGATTCTAATAAATTATCTATACTCCTGTCGTTAGCTGCTTCCTAATCACACAGGAGTTACTTTTTCAAGAAAATATGCAAACGCAACAGTGAACTGTGTCGACTGTGCGAAGAAGACATTGAAACCTCGAAGTATATAATATGCGAGTGCCTCGAGCTGCGGCTTTGATGATGGAAAACACTGGAGAAGTATTTATCTCTCCAAATAAGTTTTGCAAGCTAACTCGTAAAAGCTCGTAGAAAGACAGACTTAGCTGCACTGTAGGGTAGGTTACAGAAGATATCTCTGCTCGCGGTGTCCGAAGGGCGTTAGTGACCTAGTCACCCCTACCCTTAACCGTATGTTTAAGCACCCACGATCGAGTATGTGAGAGTAGGCATGAATTGCAGTGTTTTGGCCATCTGCTTTCAAATTAAAATAAAAGGTATTAGATAAATAGTCATAGTCAGGTCGAAATTTACTTGTATATTATACACTCCGTTCCACTCATTGAATAAATAACTAAGAAAGAAGCGGGATAGCGTTCGAATACAGTGTACGTGAATAGGACACTTACTGACAGTAGAATGAACTCGGTTGCACTTATTTCGACGATTTTGACAGAAGCCATTTCAGAGTTCTGGGAGTTCAGTGAAACTTTATAGAATTTAATGATATTAACAAATATTTTATATATTTAAAATTGTGTTGTTTCGGAAGTGCTTTGTGAAATTAAAGCTATTAGCTCTTAATTTAATGTGATGAATTATGCGGTGCAATTATACACAAACACTTGTGGAAATTTCAGTGGAAAACCGTTTTTTAGGCAAGTGAATACATTAAAAATATATATCATATTGTTTTATAATTATTCGTGGTTTTTTTGTTTTTAAATATGTACAACAGATGCAGAGAAATACACGAAAGTTTTAAGATTCTGTGCGATTGTTTATTCGATAAATGTCAGAAGATTTCTTCTTTTCCATGGCAGCCCTATATTTCTTTGGAGGCGCAAACGCTTTGGTTATTTACACAGCAATTTGGAGTATAAATAAGGTTCCCATTCAAAATGTTACAATTTCCCTACTGCTATGACGAAGCGAATATAAACTAATCCATTTCACGAGTGGCTTAAATTTTCACCCGATAATCCGCTTCCATATTAGTTATTTATTCAATAGTTTCAATCAAAGCTATAAACAAATTTTAAATTTTCAGTTTTCTCGAAAATGGAGGAATGATGAATGGTTTTCAGAATATGGAGAGATACTCAAGAAAGTTCTAATGCACTGGGTAAGTTGCGTGGTAATAACGGCATTTGAGCTCTGTAAATGAAATTTCAAAGTATTTGCAGAATATGAAAATGGAGAATTTCAAATTCATTTATAGCTTTGAAACAAAGTATACATATTATTCGTCGCCTTCTTCATGCCTTCAATTTCTGAAGTAAACTAAATATCTAAAAAAGTAGATTCGTGATTATGCATAACTGCGATAAATAAATTCTAAATAAGCTAAATTAAAATATCAATAATTGCTCATTTACTTATTTGCCCCCGACTGTACCTTTCTGTCATCAATATCATACCCAAATAAAAATCTTTTCTCTAAAGTAATATTCCCCTATCCAAATTGAAATTCCCTTAAAGAATTCACTATATCTTATCGCCTTCGCGACCCGGCTTGAGCATATTCGACAGCCAGCGAAATGATTCCTAATCGACCTACCGACAGAAATTGATGGAAGCACAATTAAAAACATCTACAGTCGAAACAAATACAGAGTTAATCTATCATAAGAAAATATATCCATGTTAATTAAATTAATCTAATACATGCTACCGGTATAGCAGTTTTGTAGGTAGCATTTTTGTAATTGCATCCCTTAGGTTTGGAACCAAGTTTTATTGAGCGTAGCTACACTGTAAGTGGCGAACGAGCATCAGAAGTGTGTGACGTAATAGAAAGATTCCTTACGGGTTCGAATGCCATACATTTTGTTGGATGTTGTTCGATTGCTGATGGAAGCAGAAGTGCAAGCCACCTCCACAGGCAGTGGTGTCGGTTGCGATTTCATAGACAGAGCCCAGCCGTGTTCGAATACTATACTTTTTGTTGCATGTTGTTCGATGCTTTGTTTTTGATTGTTTTGTTCAGAGGTAGGTGATTTTATTATTGCTTCTCGTTGATAGTTTACAGCGCAGGGCGAATAAAAAGCCTTTACGGAAAATATTTTTGATGAACATTTTTTGAATAATTTTTTATTTTATTTCATTTTTATTTGTTTTAATTCAATTAAATCAGAAATCCTAAGGGAAGAAATGCTTCCCTTGCTTCCAAAGACGCCACGCCACTGCCTAAAATTCAATTTCTCAGCTCACAAATTCTATGTATACTTCTATCACAGCTACAATAAAACCTCACTTTTCTACCCTCCAACGGCGAATATTTCCAATTAATTTCTTATTCGTAAGAAATTATTGATTTCTTACACTATTTCCCGAGAAAAGTACGTTTCATGTTTTCGTTGAATTTTTGGTCAGAAAAACATTGAAAAGTACTTTTCTCGAGTAACAATGTAAGAAATCTATAATTTCTTCTTGTTCTTCTTTTAAAATAAGTTTTCGTTTTCGTTCTTCAATGTGAAAACGGATTTAAGCAAAAAAATGCTTTCAGCTTTATGTTGAACTTTAATATTGTTCTTATCTTGATACAAGTTTGGCGATATATGTACATACAACTTATAAACTTATTATAATGCCGTAGTCAGTATACCTGAAGAAACGTAATCAGATGGAAGATTTCTAGTTTTCTGTCTTATATTTTTATGTATGATGGATCCTCCTAAGAATCATCATCTATAAAAGTAAAATGAAAAGTTTAGTACTTACTATAAATTTGTAAACTTCAGAAGTCTTTTTACCAGAAAAGTCCGTTCTGAATTTAAAATTTCGTCAGCCATCCTCAATTATAATTCCTATAGAAATAATGCAAAAATTAGAAGTTTTACTTGCATCATCAAATCTTGTGATAAGTCTGGAGCAGGTGACTCCATCGCGCACGTCTTCATTCTTCGACTGTCAAATCAAAAGTGAAAAATTACTGGAGCAAGGGCTCTATGTTATACTTCCTCAGAAAGTGAACGATTTGGAATACACATACGTTAAACCAATACTCATCTTGAGTGACTATGAAATGGCACATCCATATGAAAATTCTTATAAGCGAGGATATACGATGAAGCAATATTAAATGAGTTCTAATGTAAGAGGACAAGATATTGGACATACGACAAATCAAGATCTATTGTTCAGAAATATTTCGTATAGTATGTGTATAATAAACTCACGTACAACAAAATAATAGTCTTACAACAAATATCTTAATTTACATATAAAAAAATCGTATATTCCAAATATTTGCATTTACAACAAAACAATATTGTAATTCTAAAAAATTGGGTGATGTACGATAAACATCATATTAAATATCTGGAAAAATATAAGCAATTTTATTAAAGGGAGTGCACCATTCGAAAGAGCATGTTTGAAAATGAAGAAATAAACAAGTATTTAAAATTTAATTTTGTGATATAGGACATTCCAATATTCAGTCTTGCCGTTCGTTATCGCAACATAAATTTTTGCACATAAACGCAACGCACGTTTTTTACAAATCTTACTGAGGATCTGAATTTTTAGATATTTTTCTTTGTTTTTTTTTTAATGACTTGAGAGCTATTTCTAATGAAATGGAATGTCGTGCATTTGAAGAAATTGCTAATGCAATTTCTTCGTATGTGAGAAAGACAATCACGTTTTTATGCACTCATGAAATTTTTGAATTTAAATAGTTTTAGGTTTTTTTTTTCCACTTTGTGATATTTTAAGTCGCGTTGTATATAACAATGATATTTGTATATGTATATAGGAATAATAAGCCTATCGTATTTTTCACTTTTGACAGCGTCTGAAGGAACCTTATATGCTACAAAACTTCGTAAGTACATGAAAATATCACTTCGTAATATTTTTTTTTATCTAGGAAAAAGAAGGTGTTTGCAGGGCAGGTCCAGTAGACCCTTTACAGCCAGTACTCACCAGGTAGGGTAAGAATGGGTTCTTGAAACGCCTAAGGAGCGTCGAGCAAAGAAGGTGTGCATGTTTGCAACCTCCGCGCTTAAGCACATCTGGGAACGTAAGGAGACCGGTTTCTCACAGGCTGCTAAATAGCCTTTACTTGTGCAGCATCCATGGGTAAATGCACGGTCTATCGGAAGCCAATGTGGCACAAATTATTATTTTGTATTGCACCGCTTACTCCTAGCGCACTTTCCCTTTATCACATTGGACTGGCGGTGATTGATCTGCTGTTGCTAAGGTGGTTGAAGTCGAAAGAGTGAAATTGTCAATTTAAACCTTCTCGACCTTCAAGCACTCGTGTCTAGATTAAATATTTCCGGTTCTACTGACAGCGAGAAGTGAAACTTTGGCACTTTACATCAATTCCATTTTTCTTACTTAAGCGATTTTGTTTTCTAGTTGAAATGAGTTTATTGCATACAATTAATCTACCGTTTAGTTATTTTAGTGTTTGTTTAGCACTTGAATATAGTTTTCGAATTTTTAGATAGAAAGGAGTATTACATATATTATGCTTTATATATTTTGCATTCATTTTATGCAAAAGTTATGAACTCGAACAATTTGTAACATTTCTTATACACAATATAAATTTGAAATACAAAAAGCTTGTATGACGTAAGTAAATTTAATAAATTGTAATATGAGTTCTGGCTAAGAATAGCATTAAATAGACTTTCTACATACTAAACTTCTTCGCTATAAACCAGCTGTTTATTTGAATTTATCTTTTTGGAATGATTCTCCGTCTCACTCAGACTAGAATCTTAAAGTTACGGTCTTAAAGCACACTTGGGGTACACCAGAATCATTTTTAGTAGGTAAAATGAAATTCTTCAAAACAGGATTTCTTTAAGAAAAATTTCTTTTTCCCGTAACCTAAGAAATAATGTAGCAAGTGTTATACCAGTTTAGAATCCTTATTAAATGCGTCAACTTCTAAAGTTACTTGCCAAACTGGCGCAGTATATGTTTTTTTTAGTACAGTCAATTAAAGTTGGATGAAGTATTAATTTTCTATTCTTGGTTCGTCAAAATGTGACATTTTGTTCCAAGCTGGAGCAGTTAGCTTAGAATTTAAAGCAACAGGTTACATAAGGACTATTCGGGATTACATAAGAAAAACTAATTTAAAGGAGTAAAGATTTGTAGCAACAGGAGCTAAAAAACCATCACAGGGTGTACATATTCTCAAAAAAAAAATCCCTATAATTTAAAAAATACATAACTTAAATTTTTTTCTGGTAATGTAGTACATATCTCCATACATACCTACCTACATCTCTCCATACATAGCTACCTACATACATATATCATAACGCCATACCTATGCGCCAAGCACAACAGGTAATCATAATATCACATTGATATACCTACCTACATTCATAATATTGTGACATCTTAATGACACACTTAATTGCCAAACACAATAAGTAATCATAGCATCAAAATATCTCCGATGTATAATAAAAACTTGTCGTGCATAAAGAAACATGAGACTAAAGCGGCGCGCAAGCAAAAAGCAGTGACGCAATATCAATCGATGACCGCAATTTACCATGAGGGCTTCGATGTAAAAATAGTAAGAACGAATTATTGTAATTAAAATTGTAAGCTAATTTTAATGTGTGTAAATAAGCTAAGAAAATTAATTAAAAGACAGATTGTGTGAAACAGTACGATATAGCAAACGTCGAGTTCTCATTCAGTGGAGTTATGCAGTTTAGCTACTCCCATCCATCTTAGGAGTTACGCTTAATTAAGCTACTCCTTCCAATCATTTTTGGAGTCATGCTTTATAAGCTACTACCTTCTATTACCACTTTGAGGAGTTATCCTTTGGTTGTTACTCGTGTACTTGATACGCAAAGCAGAGGTCAACGCAGATAAATATCGGGAAGTACTACAGATGTACCATTCCGACAGTAACAATTTGCTTATATACTACTTGGTGACCCTGTCACTTCCATTTTCACTACAATACAGGGTGTCCCTTAGAAGTGCGATACCCGAAAGCTAACGGTTTCCGAGATAGCGGGACTTAAAGATATTTGGGCATGTTTTCATAGAACATCCTGTAACTTCTTAATATGAACCCTATGATTATGATTTGAATATTGTTCGATAGATGTACCTTTCCAATGGACCATAAACTTTTTCCCTCCTCCTCTCGTTTTGAAATTATTGCTCAACATAGTTAAAATTCCGGAATTTTTGCTCATTTGGTTTTTATTTCACTACTATTTTTATCAAGAAACACGTCATCAAAACCAAGTTTTCATATTGGATTTAAGAAGCCCAAAACCTTAGCTATAAAATGACCTCTCATACTCTGTACCGGAAAATATAAGCCTCTTTTGTGGGTTTTCTTAAAAATTATATGGCTTTTATATTTTATTTGGTTTTCATTACGTCTTATGATATAAACGTCCTTTTAGTGAAACCGACCAATAAAAAATTGCTTAACGCTTTAAAAGGCCATACCACTTGGGTGCAGTGGAAATTCGCTTCACTTTTCTTGCAAACTAGGCAAGCTAAAAAAAACTAAATTCCACGAACCGCCTCTGCTCGCCATACACAAATTTGAATTGAAAGGTTAAGTTTTAATGTATTGTTACTAGTGTGGCGGTTGTTCGTTATTTAAAACACAATATTTCAGATATCGTTAACAAGTTCTTCTATATTTAACTTAACAAATAATTATCAAATCACCTCTTTACAGTTATCGCTGCACTGTACTTCTAATTATAACAATCCAAATAGTTTACTTCGTTCACTTTACTGTCTGAAATAAGACTCGCTTCCTGAATGTGAGAAGTGCCGTATTTACAGTCTACAAATTATACTAGAACCTTCCTGAATATTCCGTTAAAGTATACTAAGATGTTTCCATTTCCAACAGATTTCGCTTATTTCACCTTTTTAAGCTTAACACTGCCCCCTTCTTAAAATTGTTCGTCCCGAACAACAGGTGGTCCACTGTCTAGATGCTCGCAGCATTTGCATAATCGGTCCAGGTGAACGAATTTCCGTTTGCCTCTTGTAGCACGAAGAAGCCTGTATACTACGTCATTAATTCTAGTTACCACGGAATACGATCCTTCCCACTGTTGTTGTAATTTTGGAGAACGTCCTTTTCGTCGTTTCTGTTTGTACAGTCAAACAAGGTCACATTCATTCAATCAGGCTCAATTAGCACGTAAATCATAGCGGGTCCTCGTCCGCTCTCGGGGGCTCGTGCACATCAGCTAATCGTTGTCTTAGTTCCGATACATAGTCGTCTGGTGACTTTTGTTCACCTCTGGTTGTACCAAACTTGAGATCGCAGGGTAAATGCATCACTCTTCCCCTAGCTGGAGTTTGTCCGGTCGTGTTGTGAACAGCTGATCGGTAAGCCATTAGGAACATGGGAATATTTCGAACCCAATCGTGTTGATGATAGTCGACTACTTTCTCCTGAAAAGTCCGTGTGTCAAAGTTCCGTCCTTGGTCCGAATGTAGATCCTGATGCACATCAAAACTACTGACCCAACCCATTATTATTTGTTCCCACACTTTGGTTGCCTCTTGATTAGGGATTGCATAAACCTCAGGACATTTACTGAAATAGTCAATAGCAACTAATATGTAACGGTTACCGTTATCCGTTTCTGGAAAGGGTCTGGCGATGTCTACGGCTATCCAATCAAATGTGGCTTCTACACTATATTTCTGCGTTTCTCATCGTCTCCTGTATGGCGGCCCCTTCCAAGAAGCACTTATAGTGCATCTGCAGCACCACTCCTCCACATCTTCTAGCATATGTAACCAATAAAATCTTTCTCGTATAAGAATAGATAAAATGTCTGGCTCTTCTCGCTATGTTGTTTGCATGCTCTCGTTTTCCCAACGAGTCGGGTCTACCGTTATCAATTGTATATTTGGTGTTGTGTCTTGTGCATGGGAAGTATTTTACAAGGCATTAGGCTAAAAGTTTCGTTAGAGGAATGACCATAGAAAGAGCGATATAAGAGAGACAGACATTCGACCTTACGTCGTCGGTGCTCTAGGGAATCAATAATTCCTGTTGATATGTTATTGTTTTAGCCTGAAGGCCTTCTTCTGGCCTTTGTCTAAAGTGGACAATGCAGTGCGTCCAGCGCTTGCCCAATTATGGGAATTATATTCTAATGCAGGCCTGATATGAGACTTGTAGACTTGCGCCAAGTCTGATGGAGTAAAATATTTCTTGCAGCTTTGCAAGAAGCAAAGGAATTTCATCGCGTTTTTGGCAATACCAAAAATGCGATCGGACCAACTAAGATTGTTGGATATTTCAGTGCCTCAGATGTTAAGAGGTGCTGAGTTCAAGATATCTTCTCCATCGACGGAAATGGGTTGAGCGGGTGTTGAGTATGTTTAAGTGATAACAGACAACATTACGTTTCGGAAACATTAAACAAGATCCGATATTCGCACTGCCCCAAACGAGTATTTTTGTGAGGTCATAGTTTAGTGAGCTCAACATGTGGCTTCGTTTGTCAGCTATAACATTCTCCCAGAAATCAGCTATCAACCCGAACGAGTACACGAAATCAAGGGTGATGTCGTCTGTAAAAGTATGAATAGGATTGAAAGTGAGAGCTAGCTGATCATTAATAAAAATGAGGAAGAGAGTAGTAGCAGAGTGAACTGAACCTTGCATAGATTATAAAACGGTCAGAAGTAACTCCGTCCAATAATACTTGAATTAAACGGCGAGAAAGAAAGCCTTCAATCCACTTTAGGAATATGAGGTCTAGACCCAATGCTTGAAAGGCCTCCGGAATATCTAATACGATAATCTGCGATTGCCCAAAATTATGGAATCATTGATTCCAATGCTCGGTAAGGAATATTAGTAAATCTCCAGTAGAGCGGGCAGCACAAAGGCCGTATTGGCGATCGTTAATAAGGTGATTAGTTTCTAGATATTTCATCAATGGGGTGTTTATGAGTGTTTCGAAAACCTTCGAAAGAATCGAAGTAAGGGAAATTGGTCTTAATTTGAGGGATCGCTTGCCTCTCTTTTTTGGGTATTGGCTGAACATGTGCAAGTTTTCATGCCGAATAGGACAGGTAAATAATTTGCGTACGGGTTTAGCTAATGAAGAGGCGCAGCACTTGAGTATCAGGGGCGAAATACCATCAGACCCAGCAGCCTTAGACACATTTATGACCTCCCTCGTTCGGAAATGTAATTGTATTTGCCTGTAATTGAATACTGGTGTAGAAGGAGGACTTTGCCTGAAATGCAGCTTCTTTGTTTTTAATGGCTATATATTTAATATTCCGGTAACTGTGCAGAATAAAGCTGCACATCGCGCACCATAAGATGTTGATAATGGATTCAGACCAACACTCAACATCTCTCGAGGAAAAACACTCAGACCAGTCTAACTCTCTAATGAATTTTTTGAATGAAGCCTAATCAGTTTGATCATAGTGCCACACCAATCGCTTTTTACGAGGGTGACTGGTGGGTTTCAGTGATGATATGGAGAATTGGGCTGAAATGAGACAATTATCTGTGCTGCCAAGAGGAGATGACACTGACGTGGAGTAGGTGTCAAGATGAGAGTTAGAAACAGATCTAATAGGTTGGCGCTATGTCTAATTATATCATGCAAACGAGTTGGGCTACCAACTAACTGTTGCAAGTTAAAGGACTCACTAAATAGTATAACATGTCTCCCCGCTGGATTTGGGGTTGAAGAATGTCTGAGCCACTGCATGTTGTAGACATTGAAATCGCCAGATATAACGATTTTGGAAATAGGAGATTTTATTAAAATAATTTCTATATTGGAGGATTCAGAATCAAATGAGCATACAGTGTCAAGACATATTGGTCCTGCTGTGTAAAAAACAAAAATAATAACAAGACTGCTATTATTTTTCTGCAACTGGGTTACCTGAATGACTTCGGAGCTGTCGACTCCACCAACCAACTCTTGTCTCCCGAAGTTGGTTTTTACATGTTTTCCGACTGCTGAACAGGGGAGTTGATGCGACTGGTCGCTGTTTGATTTCTAGTCCCGAATAGCTTGCTCCCTGGCTCGACATCTTTGGCATTCTGCTCAGTCCTTCTCTTCTTGTGATTCCATTCGACGGCATTTTCTGCAGTCCCTTTGGAGGTGTCCCGGTCTATTACAATTCCAATATCGAAGAATACCATGTGAAGGAGTGATGGCTGCATTCTATTACAAGTACCTTCCTTCACCGAAATTTATCTCACTCGTACTGTACTTCGAAAAGCTTGCCTGGCAGATTCATATGATAATGCATAGGCTAGTACTTCCGCTACTGATTTCTTTTCTGCTAACCTTAGCGCTTGATGTAAACATTGATCTGCAATAGCGTTCACAAATGCCTCTGTTTCCACTTTATTAAGGAAATCCGCATTGACGCTAGAGTATTACAGATAAGATAATCTTTCCAAACCAGCCTGCAGTTATTGTAGTGACTCGCCATTCTTGTGAGTCCTATTGCGTAATTGCAGGCGGTATACCTGCTGTATGTGCTTTCTCCATAACGTAATTCTATCGCCTGTAATAGTGAAATGTAATCACGTTGCTTCTCAATCTCTATAGTTTGTAATATCTCTGACGCAGGACCTCGAAGTGATAATACCAGAGCTGTAGCTTTGTCTGCATCACTCCATCCATTTACTTCGAAAGCTGCCTCGAATTGTCTCTTGAAAATATGCCACGAGTTTTATCCATCAAATATTGGAGGTTTTATTCTGCCTGTACCGGATATTTCAATTCCCTCGTGCCGAGGTTGTCGATGCTTTATCCTCTCCAAATCTGCTTTAAAGTTATGAAGCTGCTCCGTGACATTTTGTTGTACTTCCGACACTTGTTGTTGAAACTCCAACACTTTCTGCTTGATAACTTCAATTTTCACATTTTGTTCGTCTAATGGGTTTTTCAGAAAATTCTTCTATTTCTCCAAACAAGTTTCTAAATAATTCTGTAAAGAACTCTTTTGTTCATCCCAGAGAATTCTTTTGTTAATCCAAACGAGTTTCCAGAGAGTTCTGTTGTTCGTCCAAACGGGTTTCCAGAGAATTCTTTCGTTTCCCAAAAGCATTTTTCATCTACAGGGTTGAAAGCTCCATTTCGGTTATTAAAATACCCAAAAGCTGTTCTACGTTCATAGCGGGCTCTTCTTCAGCTTCTGGTTCTTTTTGGAAAACAAATGTCTCAGGATTCTTCTCTTCCTCTATCAAGGCTTGTCTAAGTCACTCGACTAGAACATTCTTTAAACCTGCCGTTTGCAATTACCGCTTCCCGAACTCCACTGGCAATTCCTCCATGCGAAGCTCCTCTAGTTTGCGTCCTATTACTTTAAAAATTCACGCAGTTTAATATAAAATTAATCTTTCGGAATTCTCACTTAAAGAGGGAAATTTTCACATGATTTATCAAATTAATCACTCTTCGAAATTCAAAATCAAATGACACCACTTTATTTCGCGAATTTATTTTACATCTGACACCAGTTGTTACGAGCGTGGCGTTTGTTCGTTATCCAAAACACAATATTTCAGATCAGTCATTAACAAGTTCTTCTTTTATTTAACTTTACTGTTTACTTTTATAACATTTACAAACATTTATCAAATCAACTCTTTACTGTACTTCTAATTATCACAATCCAAATAGTTTACTTCGTTCACTTCACTGTCTGAAATAAGACCTTGATGTAAGAAGCGCCGTATTTAATACTTTACGATTTATCCTAGAACCTTCCCGTAAATTCTATTCTCCGAAGCCAAAGTTAACTAAGATGTCACTAACCTAAAGCTGTTTCTATTTTCAACAGATGTCACTTTTGTCACTTTGTAGTCCGTAACAGTATACTAAGGTATACGTATAAATATAAAAACAATGAAAATGGCTATACAATTTATTAAATTTCGTGAACTGATTTTAAAAAAATTGTGAGAAAAAACGGAACGATTTAGCGGACACACTTTTAAAACAGTGGATTTACGGAATTCATCTGGAAGATCATAATTACTTTCCTAATTTTGCATTGCATTTAATTGCAAACCGATGGAATCGATGGAATTTGGATGAAATATGGGTTTGTGTATAATAACTAATTATGCCATTTATATAAATTGTATTCTATTCCTTGACGATTTTACCTGCCTATATGTTACTCTTACCACTTTTCCGGAATATGTTATAATTTTATGTGTGTGGGATATCCAAATATTTCTACGGATGTGGCAGTCTAGTCGGTCACAAAGCTTTTGTGGAAAATAAGTAAGTGAAAGAAGAGGGGCGAGATGCTGGAAATACAGATGGACTCACGCGAGGTGGTTCATTGTCAACGATATATCAATGGTATCGTGAGGTTTTCCAACGCATTTTTGATATTTAAGAAAAGTAGATAGATTCACTGCACCTATGGAACATATTTGAATTTGTGACCTGTCCGTAAACATATGGCAGAACGAAGACGATACTTTCATTCATGTTTTAACTGGCGTAGAAGAGCTCCCAGTATTCCTTGAATGTATATAAGTATACTTTACCAATCAAAACACGGTAAGGATGAACAGTATCATTAGTCGACGATTTCAATCATTGATTTAACAGATTTTGATTAGGGACTAGATCCAATGTCATCAAAACTGGGGGAAAATCAGTGAAAAACATAATAAAGAGATTCATAAGAACCGGAACTACTGTCTTCTCTTCAAACTATTAATAGCAATGTATCAAGGCCAAAAGCTATTCGATAGCATAGAGCAGCGAAAGGCATCCTTCTAGTAACAGTGCATTAGTTGCAGGAAATTACAATAAACTGGACGACCTTCACAAGAAAATTGCCCCAAGGGCCAAGCTTATTTAGCATTGTATTGAGTCAAGTCACTACTAGGTCTCAGCACTTGACTAAAAGAAGCTCTTGGTCAGGCCCAGTGACCCACAAACTATAGAAGAGATCAATTAAATAAAAACTGAAAATAAAGAAAATACATGCAACCGTAAAAAAAGGCTTTTGCGGTGATTTGATTAAGCATCGATCGGGTGAATTCACCAATGCAGACAAATAATATCAATGTAATACTTTGGCTTGGTGTTATGTAAAGTGTTAGGTGATTTTAAAAAAAGTCAAAAACTGTAATAATATGTATACCTACGATTAATGCATGAAAAAGTTAGTTGTAGTACCTACTTTATAATAAGAAACAGGAATTTAAGAGACTTACTCGTTATTTCTTTCGCAATAGTCAGGCGAGTCTTCTAAGTACACTAAATCGGACTTAATGAGTTTTTTATGATCCGGGTCCCTCCGCCTCAACTTCGCTGGTTTTCCATCTCTTTCAACTAACTATAAATTTTAAAATAATTTTCATAAAGTTATGGAAAATAATCCGGACAACCTTTACATGTGACGCACCATCATAAAGCGAGCCTAATGCTTCGCTTACTAATCTCATTGGTGGCAATCTCCGCCAGCAAACTCTAAGTGAGCATGATCCTGACATTCCATGACATTTGCAAATTCGTTGCATTCTTGACCGTAGTGCTCGCCTTCCGGCTTCGTTATTATGCAGATTCATTACACCTGCGACTGTCTGATTGTTTTCTTGAATATCCGTAAAACGGCGTGAGAACATTACACCATAATTCACATCCTTTAAAAGAACTTATATGGAAATCAGTCAATTGAGCGAAATACATGCAAAAAAATACCTCTGAGCACCCTCCCCATTGCCACTTACGTTGTTTCCTTCGAATACTGTTGTCACAAGAGCACTCTGTTAACTCCCCTCGTGAGCATGCTCTTGTTACTGACCAAGCCAAAGCAGCTGAATTTATAGCGTGAATGTAAGCAGTTTCACGACTCTCTAATAATAAAACTGCTCAAAAAAGGACATTTTGAAAACATAATTTCAAATATTACTTATGCTCATAATGTTGCCATATAGTGATGGAGTATTCGCAGCCGTGGTGCAGTTCCAGCGACTATGACTAAACTGATGCTGACATTCTTCCTTAGCTATTCTGGCCCCTTGAGAAATAGCCTGTAAAATTGTAAGATAATTTTTCGAGATTTTTAATGTTGTTTGTACTCACGGTCAATATTCTTTGACTTCGCAAACAAATGCGTTTCTGTTCATTTGTTAGTTCCTGGAAACTTTGGCATATTTCTGAATGACTCTGTAAGCTGCCGGTTGCGTCCAGTAATCCCATTGATTGTACTGTATATGTACCGAGCTGCCTGAAAACAATGAATGGTATAAATAATGTTGTACCGTTTGCAAATGTATTTTATAGTAAAAGATAAAGCTTTAAGACTATGGCCAATGATAGTGAAAATTAGAGTATAGTTTACTATTTGCTTAAAAAAGAAAAGAAAAAAGGAAATATTATTATTACCACTACAAAGTACTATTACTGGGCTATGTAGGCAATTAGTTGCCTCTACACAAGACAAAACCTATGTACCCGTAGATCACTCTCTTTAGTTTTATGCTTCTGACGAAAGCAACTAAATTTCTGGAATTTTCTGCTCTGTATCACTAGGTCATATAAATGTGCATAAGCTTTGTGTTGTGTACTAGTTCTTCACCTTATCATTTAACTAGAATTATTGTAAGAATAGTCATATCATCTAGTACCCACGTCGTCTCTTCTCTTCTAGTACCTAGTTGTTTTTAGTTTTTTGGTTGTTGTCTAGTCCGTAAGTCACGAGTAAAGAACATAAAAAGAAAAGCGGCTTTTATTTAAAACAGCCCCCTGCCAAATACTTATTAGTGACGACGAGGATAAAACTACAGGTGTGTATAACCTAAATAATGGAAAATTGACAGTGGATGGAAAAATTGGAGACTACATATATAGAAAGAAAAGTGCTTTAACCTCTAAAAATGGCTCAATCATACATTGGAATGCTTGGCGAGTTTTTACCAGGAGACGATTTCAGTGGTTATCGTAACCGAGTAAAACAGTATTTTATTGCCAATAACATCGAGGATAAAAAGAAAGTAGCAGTTTTTGTTACATTAATGTCAGCAGATGTAGTCGTAAATTTATTTTGCCCGGACGGGAATCGAACCGGGAAAAATAAATAAAAATTGAATTTACAATTTATTTGTGCGCTTTCATCGTTACTGGTTAATTCCAGCTGAAAGCAAATCGTGGCTTAGTAGGCTAGTAGCAAATTGATAAATGCAAGAGGAAAAATCATCTGTCTCGTTAGCTCAGTGGTAAGAGCAGTCGCCCGGCAAGCGGAAGGTCCCGGTTTCAAACCCCGGACGAGGCGGTTGTTTTTTCTTCTTGTTTTTATTAATTTGATTTAGAATCGTTAAAAATAAAAGTTCTTAAAAATCTTCTTTATCCAAAGTCGTAAAGTCTTTAAGAGGAGTCAGTACCAAGATTTGCAAGTTTCATACATTTTTCAATGCGAATTTCTGGCAAACTATTTGTGCCAGAATAATGATTTATATCTTAAATTAAAGGTAATGAAGAAGTCTAGTAAATAACCTCGAGAAAAATAAAAAAAAATTTATTGCAATGGAGAAATTAGCACGGAAAATTGTAAAAAATGGATCTTTTTCAAATCAAATTCCTGTTAGTAGGTATTTTCATTTATTTAGATTGTGACTATTTTAGAAAGATAAAGCCTAAATCTAGCAAATAACGTCGAGTTTTTTTATTTTTAGTGGCGCTTTTTTTAATTATTTGACTCTAATAGTACTTGTTTTTCTCTCGATATTTCACAGACGAGAAATTGCAATATTTCTTTGAAAGTTGTAGAAATATAAAGCAAAATAGTATATTTAACAATTATGTGCAAAATAAAATTTAGGAGAGTTCATTCTCGTTAAAAAATTTCAATTTCTTTGAACTGCAAATTTTCATTTCCGTCTTAAATTGTCGCATGTTTGGTTTCTGCCTTTCATGCTAGATGTCTCTAATGTGACTTGTGGTCCAGGTCTACGCTAATTTTATATGAATTTTCATACTTTCAGGACACAAACCTACGTATAGTAAGTTTTATTGCCTACAGGCAAATTGAAATTTTTGCTGAGCACTGACTCTTCTTAACAGCACATAAATTGCCAATTGAAAAAACTATCGATGAACTAATCACTCTTTTAGAGCAGCATTATGTCCCAAAAGTAAAGTAAGGGCAGAACGGTTAAAATTTCAGAGTACCAGGCAAGAAGCCGGCGAATCCATCAGTGAATTGATTGTTAAATTACTCTGGCTTGCAGAGACTTGTCAGTTTGGAAATTTCATTCCCGAAAAGACAGACAATGCTGCAGCATTACGAAATCTAGCGCTGGATCACCGATCGTTTTATTATGGGGCTTGCAAGTGAGAAAATTCAGCAAACATTACTCTCAGACGATACGCGTAGTTTCGAAAAATGTTGCGAAGTTGCGCTAAATTTCGAAATGTCTATGAAAGAGCAGAAAACATTAAAGCCAAATGTATGTAAACTGCATGAAAATCAAACGCCTTCATTTCAAAGCGCAGACATCATTCAGTTGATAAAAGAAGGCAACCCGAAATCAGATATAAACAAAGTCCAGAAATAACATCAGTGAGGTCCAATACACCTTTTCGAATAGAGCAGCAAAAGAGACAAGGGCATTGTCGTCGATGTGGAGGAGATCATGTAGAGCACAGATGTCTTGCAAAAACATGGATTTGTCATAAATGCGGTAAACCAGGTCATACTGCCCGGATGTGTTGGTCTAAAGTAAACATCAAGAGAATCCAGAGCATCAACCATATTGACAGAAATTCAGCTGAGATCGAGTTAAGCGTTCATGGAATACCTATGGTATTTGAGATAGACACGGGAGCGGCAGCGATTGTTATTTGCGAGGAAGAATATAATGCTAAGTATAAAAGTAGCTGTAAACTATTAAAATGTTCAAAAATTCTCATGACTATTACAGTTAAGCTTGAAGTGAAGGGCCAAATAGAGGTTGAAGTGGTGTTTCGCAAAGAATGTTTCCAGTTAATATTGATTGTGGTGAAAGCAAAATCTGTTTTTAGACCATTACTTGGTCTAGTATGGTTAGATGTATTGTTTCCGGACTGGAGAAATTCCTTTCAGGTAATTAATAGTATTGAAATCGAGACAAATTTCCGTATATTGTGTCGAATAATCCCAACCAAACGATTGTGGGGTATGAGGCTGAGATTGTATTAAAAAATTGTACACCAATATTTCACAAAGCATATTCAGTGCCGTTAAGATTACAGGATTAAGTATCCCAAGAAATAGATCGGTTAGTACGTGAAAATGTTTTAGAACCTATTAAACATAGTGACTGGGCTACTCCCTTGGTATGAGTGCCAAAAGACGGGGGGAACGGGGTACGGTTGTATCTCGATTGCAAGTCTACAGTGAACCGATATATTCAAATGGAGCACTATCCCTTGCCGAATATTGAGGAGATTTACGCGAAACTGGCAAACTGTTCGTTTTTTTGCATGTTGGATTTAACTGGAGCATACCAGCAGTTACAGCTGTCCCTAAATTCGCAATCTATTTTAACAGTTAACACATTAAAAGGTTTATTTCGGTGTAAAAGACTCCCTTTTGGAGATGCTAGTGCGCCTTCTATTTTTCAGTTCGTTATAGATAGATTTCTAGCGGGACTAGAGAAAACGTATTGCTATTTGGATGACATAATTATAGGCGGTGAATCAGAAGCAATTTGCAAAGCTCGACTGTTTCAAGTATGTGACAGACTTAATATACACAAAGTGAAAATTAATTTAGCTAAATGTAAATTTTTGCAGCAATAAGTTCAGTATTTAGGACACAGTTTGGCGTTTAACGAAATTCGTCCAAACGAAAAGAAGATTCAAGCAATAATTGAGGCATCATGCCCGAAAAACGTAAAAGAGTTACAATATTATCATCGCTTTATTCCTCGACTTGCTTCAGAAATTCCTAATTTATATTCATTGTTGCGGAAAAATACGAAGTATATTTGAAGTGATCCATGTCAAAAAGAGTTTGAAAACTCAAAGCAACTTTTACAAAATAATAACGTGTTAACTTTATACGATCAATGAAGCCTATTGTTGTAGGGTGTGATGCAAGTCCACACGGAATTGCGGGAGTATTGTCACACATAGTGGATGGAGTTGAATTGCCAGTCATGTGTGTCAGTAGCACTCTTTCGAAAACGGAAAGGGGTTTTCACAATTGCATCGTGAAGGGCTTAGTGTAATTTTCAGTTTAAAAAAGTTTTTTAAATACCTCTATGGCAAAGAGTTTACCATAGTGACTGATAATCAAGGTATTAAAGAGATTTTGAGTCCAGACAAAAATACGCCACCTGTTGCAGCTGCAAGATTGCAGCGATGGGCAATATTTCTTTCGATGTTTAAATACAAAATTGTGTACAAAGCAGGTTCAAAAATGGGTAATGTTGATGCATTATCTAGACATCCATTGTCAGTAGAATCAAAAATAGAAAGTGAAGTTATCAATGCGATTTGTTTTTTAATGAATTGCCAGTAAAATTTGAGGTAATTAAAAATGAATATACTAAGGACCCGGTGTTAGCAAAGGTCTATAGATGTCTTTTATCAGGATGGCCTGTCCAACTAGGCGAAGATATGCGTCCGTACTTTAAGGTTCAGAACTCACTTAGCATAGAATCAAATGCGTGTTTTATGGAAACCGTCTGATTATACCACAACAGTTACGACAAGCGGTTCTCACACAGTTACATAATAATCATTTAGGTATAGTACTAATGAAAAAGACTGCGCGATCGTACGTATGGTGGCCCTCAGTAGATAGGGAAATTGAAAACTTTATGCAATCCTGTCAAATTTGTCAGCAAACTCGGAATGTTCCCAAGGAGATAGTCAATACAAAGTGGCCGAAGTGTACGCATCCTTTTGAGCGCATCCATCTTGATTTTTTTTACTTCGGACCACATACGTTTTTAATGAATGTTGATGCCTTCAGCAAGTATGTATATAAATGTTGATGTACTCGGAAGTATTTCTGCTAAAACCACAAACTGTTAATAACGTTTAGCACCTTTGGGTTCCCGGAAGAGATTGTGACCGATAACGGTCCACCTTTTACGTATGCTACATTCATAAAGTTTTGCTTACAACATGGTATCCGTCTAACGCCATACCACTCGCAATCGAATGGTTGTGCCGAACGACACATTCAAACTGTTAAGAAATGTTTTAAAAAACTTTTACTGGGGGAAGAAAGGAATCTAACAGTCCAGGAACGGGTAAACAAATTTCTCATAAGTAATAGAAATCTAAATAATACTATTAATAGTGAAACACCAAGTCAACTTATATTTAAGTATAAACCTAAGATAGATTTAGACTTAATTAATAATCGAAAACAAAAGGTAGTAAACAAAGAGAAAAAAGTGTCATTTGATTTAAAAGAAGATATTATTGAGGTTAAAAGAGACAGAAATAGTAGCCACAGTGACAAGAGCACAAAAGACGTATATTTCAGATAGGCGAAGTAGTCCTTTATCGAAATCATTTCAAAGATACTATTAAGTGGATTTATTGTAAAATTTTGAAGAAAATTAGCAATCTAGTGTATCTTATAAACTTGAAAGGTAATGTAAGAACCGTTCATTATAATCAATTAAGAAAAGTTAAAATTAATCGGTATGATCATTATCGAAGCCATATTATTATTCCTAGTTTTGAAGAGAAAAGCACAGAGGCTGTCAAGCATAAATCAAAAGAAAGCAGTACGAAACCTCCTACCTTCTGTAGTTATGATGAGCTCAGAAGATCAAAAAGAATAAAAGAAAAATAGGATAGAGAAAGGTTAAGAAAAGATGCAGTTGAATTAGGTGGCCCTTGTAAGTTCTAGTAGCTTAAGTTAGACGTCCTTTAGTCATTTTTAAGAGAGGGGAGGGTGTTGTGTAGTAGTTCTTCACCTTATCATTTAACTAGAATTATTGTAAGAATAGACATATCACTTTGCTTAAATTTTTATGTGGTTCGTCTGTACGACAAAGTGTATTGACCTTAGAAATGAGAAAATAAAATTCCTTTTCTTCTATGCAAGAGTTTTTGGACAATATATAGCTACATATACTTTGGATAAGCTTGTGGGATTATCTTACAACAAGTTTACCAAAGGTTGCCCAACTTTTGAAACTACATCTGAAATTCTAAAATAATTACTTTACCCAAAATTTAGGGTATTTGTATCAGCGCGATTTGAATAAGGATCAATATTAGTGTTAGTTTATTTAAAATTTTTTAAAAAACCATGTAAAGGTATTAGGGTCCGCACTGTGAACTACTACACGCTGATGAAGTTATAATATAACAACAATAACAACCAGCAGTCGAGTTATGCATAATAAACGTAAGGCGCATTTTTATCAAAGGCACATTTTCAAAAGCGGTGATCCAAATATCTCAGGAACCACTCAAACAAATTGGTTGATTTTATGCAGACTTTTTCTGCCTGCTACAATCTAGTCCTTGATTGTGAGTTTTTCTTTCACATTGCATAGTTTTTGATATACAGGTATAAGAAAGATTAACTTATTTAACCAAAAATCGATACAATAACTTTGAACAGCCGCCATTTTCCCTAAAATTAAAATTGGGGGTATCGAACGAACAAGGACAAGATAATCTAATATATTGACATATTTAGATAAACGAGCTCATCTTAACACAGATGACCATAAGGGCCTTCAGATGCAGTGTAGTATCTAAATAAATAATTTATATATTTATTGGTCTTACAAGTAGGCATAATCCCTTAAAAGAATAGTTTTATAACCTCTTTAGTGATCTAAAGCAAAGCATTGAAATATTCCTTAGTTATTTTCGTATATCTTTAAAAACTGCTCATCCCGAAGAATAGTGTCAATGTTGAAACCAATTTTCAACATCTCTAAAAGACATTGCTGGCGACGAATTGTATCAAAAGCCTTTGAAAAATCAGTGAGGATGGAGTCTACTTGCTTGTTTTAATCAATACAAGTGGCGATAGTGTCGGTAAACAGAGCTAAGATAGTAAATGTAATGTCCAGGAAGGAATCCATGTTGCTGGTAAAGTTTGATGAAACCGCTGATTGTACACAAATCTTTCATAGATATAGGACGATAATTTGTGACGAATCTAGTATCACCTGATTTAAAAATTAGAGTAACAAATCCACCTCTAATTTAGGTGGAAATACTTTGTGCATGATAGATAAGTTAAATAGCATACTTAGAGGATTCGCTAAGCTACCAGAGCATCTCTTATATTATATACAATGTTTGGAATTCCACCAGGTCCTGGGTTTTTATCAAAATTTAGTTTATCTAGTATATAATGCACCTCTTCTGATGAAACAATGTTTAAGGTAATATTGGGAAGTTAATGAAAGGATACCAAATCAAAGTTAGACTACCTGTCAGGAAAAACTGACCTGAAGTATTCGGAAAATAAATTACTAATAAGTTTAAAAGAAGCTGAGTTGACTTCGTTGTACACCATCTCTTTTGAGAACGTATTCGAGTTTTTGAAATATTTGCTAAAAGCCCAGAAGGCTTTGGGGTTTTCTTGTAGTGAAAATTTAGTTGAGTTCACATACATATTGTAACATTCTGAGATAAGAAAAAGTTTTGCAGATTACCGGATGGTTACCAGCTCAATATAATCGACGATATTTTTCCTTCATATTTAGAACTTTAATAAGCTGATGAGTATGATGATATTTCGTAAAAACTCTGTAAAGTAAGAGCTACATCAGATGTAAAGACCAAAGAGAAATCAATAACATTGAGGTAGTTATTTAGACCAGTATTATCACATAAAAGAATATTTCTTTGCTTTGCAAACCCGTTTCGAGAAGACTTTGATAAAGAAACATTTAAAATTATGTATAAAGGTGGATGATGGGAGTCAATATTTGAAAGTGGACATTCAGGTGTTACTACACTAATGTTACTCTGAGGGAGATCTGACCATACCAAGTCAAGAATTCTGTCATTTAAAATTATGACGTTATTGTACTGGTTAAAGTTACACAAGGTCATGTTATTAAGTATAGATTTTGCAGATTGATTAAAAACACCCGAAGACGTCATACAATTATTGACTTAGTCAAAGAACCATGAAAGGTATGGTAGATTGAAATCACCCACACGCATTGGCCTACCTACGGTTTTGTTTTGTTTTGTTGCGGGGGGGGGGGGCTAGTAGGGGCCAGCCTGACACAAAATTGAAAAAGAATACTCTTCAATCAAGTATAGTTTTCCAAAAATTTGTAAAAGTTTCTAAGGCATCGCGCAGACTAAAAGCGTAGGACAGTGTAGCGTAAATAGTCGTTTTATCAATTCCATTGTTTCTTTGTATTGCGTATACTGCAAACATAGCATAGCGTAGATGACCCACACGATTGGTTTGAATTTTTACGCTCGTAGAAAGCGACCAATCGTAACTCATTGGTTGAAAAGTGAAAATGGATTGCGAAATTTTAATATGTGAAGTGTGTGTTCGGCCTGCGTATTATCATTACGCTCAGCTACAATACGCTTTCAGTCTGCAAATTTTAAGCTCGCTGTGCTACTCTTTTAGTCTGCGTGAGGCCTAAAACGTTAATCAGACTTAACGCCAAGTTTGCTTACATCAAGCAAACTATTTTATTGATTACCGTTATTTGATTTCGAGTAAAGGTTGCTTCTTTAATAAATATCGCCTATACATTTGACTGGATTTCATTTCGATCGAATACAAAATACATGTGTTTTTTTTTTTTAAATCTACTAGCATTACGATTTCTACCGGAGTCAGAAAACTTTCACAGAAAGGAGAAAACTTCTTCTAACGGCAATAAAACCGAAGATCTAATAGAAGCCAAATTTACTTAATATACGTAGAAACACTTCTGGTATTGAGAAAATTTCTTGTTATGATAACAAAATTATCGCTTATATACCGAAACTGACTTGCCACAAAGAACAAAATTTTACATGAAGTCAACAGAATATATATCTACTAGAAATTACCCAATTTGGAAGATTTAAAATAAATCTTTTCTAGAATAACGATAAGTAGACTACATTTAAGAAAATCTATTCTTAGGATATATAACCTTTTCTCATTCTTTATATGAAAATTCTCTGCTATAATCATAGTTGGAGATAATTTAGAAAATATATTCAGTACTACGAATTTAATTTTCCTATATTCAGTTTGAATAAGACGAAACAATTTATTTTCTTACATGTAGCAATAGTCCGCGTAGCAAAAGGCGCAACTAATTTTCCTTGATAGACATAGTACAAGGCTTTTTCTCAGTAAAAATTTCTCTCAGTGCATTATCTATTATTTTATTACTCACTTGAAGATGTTCTAATGTTGTCAACAGAAATCGCCAAAAACCAATAAAATAAGCTTTGGTTTTTCTGCAAATCGGTTCAATACATTTTTAGCTGTAATTTCTTTTGGCATTCTCTATGCTGAGCAGTGACATGTGAAAGAATCATTCCTGAAGCAATGTGCTTGCAGAAAAATTTCTCTCACAGCCGGTGGAGCTTACTGGGAGTACTATTGCTGCTTTGAAAATTTTATATAAATAAGGGCAGTATACTCTTTCGTAAATATTTTTCTCAAATTTTTAGCATTCATCTCACAATTGTTTAATTGAAGCATGTTTTTGTTGACCATCGCTTCAGCTTTCAACGCTGATGTATCAATTTAAGCGCAAATGGGCGTTTTTCTCGAGAAGAGGTATGTCTTATTAATACAAATAAATTTTAATGTTTATATAAAGGTCCAAACTGTGAGATATGTGTAGCAAATTTCTTAAAATTAATCCAGAAATTATTATATAATTATTTGGAATTTGTAAAATTGTTAAAAACTGTCATCTCTTGCACCACTTTCCAGCTAAGTGAAAGTCTGATAGGGTATATGCTCAATTAATTAAAATACTGGATGTTGAGATAAGTCAAATGCCGTTCTTTATTTTCTTTCTCACAATTTCCTAATTACAATCAATGACTCGAACTTAACTGGATGCCTGCACAATCAGAAGTGTGTTTGCATGGCATGAATAATTAGTTTGGTACATCAACAAAATTGATTTAGTACAATTCAGTTAGTGTTCAGAAATTGAGTTACTATTGTATAGTACGAAAATGAATGCAACTTTTTAGAATTAAATGTAAGTTCGATATTTCATTAGAGCAGTTTTTATACAAACAAAATAATAAATATTTCTATTCCAAAAGTAAACAAATATAAATGAACTTTGTAAGTATACAATAATTATAATAATTTAAAGTGAAATCAATTTAATTTAACTGATTTATATATAATTTCAGGTGGCGTGAACAAAGTCATTTATGACCCGACCCGATTTTGATATAAAACTGTAGATGGGCCATAAAAGGATCAGATAAGTTGTTTAATTTTTCTTTTCTGAATCTTTTTGGATAATATTTTAGCTAAACAAAATATGACAAAATGAACACTTTTCGATCAACGTTTTAATAGTGTTCCAATGTAAATCTAAAACTACAAAGTATTCAAAATTAAACATTGTAATGTTATTTACTCGATTTTGCTAAAAATTGCAAGAAAACTTACGCTTACAGCGTAATAATAAAATGATACAATTGTCAATAAATGATATTATCATGGACACACTTGCTGTTTTATGTGGTATTATCACGGATACACATGTTTTTTTTTGTTCGAAAGTTTTGCTAGGTAGCGCAGAAGGCTTATACAATGTAAATAAGTAGTGAATGATACATTGGAAGAAATTTATGGCGTTTGGATGTGTGATCTGCGACCTCTACCAAAAACCTCGACAATTCTTCCCAAGCCGTGATACAGAAACCTATTTGTGTGCGTTGGGAATCCGTTCTCAAAAATGTTCTATATTGTTGTTTATGGAAAAGGGCCAAGCATTGACTTTATATTTACTATAGAGTTTAAACTACTATCCATACAGGAAAATAGTATACTAGTAATTTACAGCTTGGTTCCTTACCTTCCCAAAGGTTACATTTACTATATACCTTACTTAACAAAATAATGAAATAGTTTTAATTACAAAGTAAGCTTACCATTTTAAGATCAATAACTTTCAGCTAAGTAGTAATTGCATGTATGCATATGTAGCCGGAGTTCGAATCTGTAGGTGCTACATTCCAAATCATCAGCCCACAGCATGCCATGACGGCACAGCGTCATATACAATGATTACTCTGCTGAGAGTTTTGGTTGAGGAGTCGTAGTCATGTGATTCAGATAAATTTTCTTAAATAATTTTGTTAGGAAAGGTATAAAAATTTTATTTCGGTTGAGAAGATAAGAAAGCAGGCTTAACATTGTCAGAACACCATTTTTCTATATGAAAAGTAGTTTAGGGCGAAGGAGCTATTCAAATCAAACTTTTGTCAGTTTTACATAAGAAGACTGTCAATATTTCAGAATGTAAGGACTCCGTTGGGGCTCTGATGTGGTAGTAAGGGAGTCTGTTTCTTGGCTTATGAAGTATTCTCGAGGGTTTTCACTACCTAACGTACAAACACCAGCGTCAAAACTTTTCTGATATTAGTGTGATTGCACATTATCTTATAAAATTGTAAATATCCAGTAATTTTCCGGAAGTGTGAACAGGAAAATTAGCCAGATTGTGAAGATTTATTGAAATTTTGAAAGTAAATGAAGTTTTGAAATTTATTGAGCATTTCAGATTGTTTTGCTTTTTTTTTATACCGTAGATGATGAAATCATAGGGTATACTAAGCTTGTCATTCCGTTTGTTACGCTCAGAAATGATGCTGGTAGAGCAAAAGAGATTGAACAACCCACGTATTAGGTATTGTGAAAGGTATTTTGATCAAACCTGTAAGAATTAGTCCTAGACCAAAGCGATTCTTCTTACTTGTTTCAATTTAATTCAATATGACAATTTTCGTTTTTTATTGAAGTTTTGTAAGGACTAGCATTATGTAAAGTTTTAACATTAATTGCGTCAAACAAATTATGTGTCTTTTGAAAAAATATTGATGTAGCTAAAGCAGCATTATCCGCAAAACATTGGCTTTGATTAGCAATCAGATAACTATGATACAGTCTACCTTAGTGTTTGTACTGCTGTTTTCACCCTCATTTTCTGAAAAGAATTTGGTTGAATATCCTCTATACCTTTTCAACTTCATATTGAGACTAAACAATTTCAAATTGAGACTAAACAATTTCAAATTGAGACCAAACAATTTCAAATTGAGACTAAACAATTTCAAATTGAGACTTACTCACATTGCAGCAGGCAGTCGAGGATCTAATGTACATATAATTGGGCGTATAGGAAATATGGGCTTAATTCATCATGAAATTAGAAGAGGAGCATTTAAGAAACTAGAAGCAAAAGAATTTATGCCTCGTTGTCTTCGAAATGCTGAAAATATGTACCGAACATCAATCGTAATGATAACTGATAATGCTCCTTGTCATGCTGCCATTGAATAAGTATTCCAAGAAGATGAATTTCTTAATAATCACCTACTAAGCCTCGCACCATATAACCCAATGTTAAATGCAATTGAATATGCTTGGTCAAACCTAAAATCTGGAGCCAAAACATGCCTCTAATTAGAAAGGCTCACGCTTCCGTGGCGAAGCTCTTCTCTCGTTTTGATCCGTCATCCGCTACTCCTTCAATGATGTCTAGCTTCATATTGTATTCAAAATCTTTCCTTATATGTAATCCATCTAGAACTACTATTCCTGTTCTTAAAATTTGGCATTGATTTTGAAAATTGGTTTTAGTCTATGAAATAGTTCAATATATACGAGTATTCCTGGAGAAATATCTTTGATCGGCAAATAATTTCTTAGTGTATCTGGACACGGAAATTTAAATTTTAGATCACGCAAATAGGAATGTACCTTCGGAGATCGAAAATATATTGAAGAGTTCGCAATCGTTGGTCCTCGGGAAATTGTGTACTTGCTTCCTTACTGGATAATAGCATTTTGCATAAGATTTTAGGTACTTTCGAAGTATTTGTACTATCAATAATACTTGGTATATTTTTTTATTTATTTTTTTACAGACGTTTTTTTTCTTCTTAATTTTTTGCACATTCAATTTCTTGAGAAGGTTTAGATATTTTTTTCCTCCAATATATTATATTTTTCTCTTTTTTTAAGCCCAACGTACATGAAGGTTCCTGGATTTGATAGTCGGACATAGCTTCGGTTGAATATGAACTTCAGTAGTTTTTACCGGATTAAAACCAATTATATACCACAAATAAAGCCGTGTTATTCCATATAATAGAAAATAGAAAAACCTAAGCTCTGGATTTTCCGTTTATGTGCTTTCACAATTTTTTATCGCACAAATAAAATGTTTTCCCTTCTTCATTTGTAATGCCATCCTACAAATTTGAACGAAATTGAAATTTGCTTTATATTCCTTACAGTCAAAACTGTTTACCGAAATTATTAAATTAAGTTATTGTTATTGCAAACGAAAAAAAAGTCCAAAATCCACAAGTATACCACCACAATATATAATATCAATTCGAGAAAAACTTTACGATATACCTATGCTAAAGTTAATTTAACAATAAGAAGCAGGTAAGATTTCCGACTGTTTCACATTTAAAATGCACATGGCTAGAAAAGGAAAGAAAGAGAAAACAAAAATCATACTCACTTAAAAATTCTTATGAATACATACAAAAAATGCGAAAACGCAGATAACATGCAACGAAACAAAATGACAAATGATTCATTTTCGTAAAGAAATAGGTTTTTCTGAAATATTCAGAAAGTTACTTCCAAAGTTGTTGCTGTGAGTCTATGATATTTGAATAAACATGCTTCTGTTTACATTCGTTTTGCTCTGAAGAAATTATGTGCGAGAAGCTCATGCTGGATTCTCTGATGTTTTTGGAAAAACGAAAATTTATTTAAGAGGAATTTTATATCTTCTTTAAGAACCTTGAAATTTATCTTTTTCTTAAAAAATTGAGGTATATAGTATGACCCGATGTATATTATTATGAATAGTTTGAAAGAATTTTAAAGGTATTTCAGAAAATTTTATCGTTCGGGTAATCCTACGTTCTTCCAATTTTTGTTTTTAGCCCCTTGTTTCAGTTGCATTACAATAATGCGTAGCCAAGTTCTTTTCCCCCATTCGTGCAAAAGACGAGAGTATGTGACATATACTTATTTCAGTCTTGAAAACACGGAAAATATCCACTTTTGTTCGGCTGCTTCTAAATCTTGTTATTAGATTGTCTTTGCCTATGCTTCGCACTTAATTAAACAACATACTCATTCACATTAAAACTACAGAAGAAACAAAACAAGAAGATTCGATTATAATCTGTGTTGTGATATGGCGCTATTTATATCGTAGACAACTTAATTTTCTCATATTTTCCAAATTTCTGTCAACAGATGGCGGACCTTTTATGAACCGTAATTCTGCTAATGTAGTGATTTGGCTTGCTCTGCTTTCGTTCTCTATTATATTTCTTACTCAATGATGGTACTTAGTTAAGGTGTCGCCATCTCTGGGAACTCCCGCCTCACATTATCAAGTCGGGGTACCTCCAAGATAATACCGAGTTTCTCTTGTGACCTGGACCCTGCGCGTCTTGGGGTTGGTTGAGGTAGGCTTAGTTGTGGCATCATGTTGTTTCGTCGCTTTTCCCACAAGAAATAGGACCCCACACTGATGATTAAGATAGCTGCCAATGTATAGAATCCAACATAATGTTGTATGTGGTGACGATGCAGGTGAGGAATTCTCGCGATATGTTGTTGTTGAGTTTTAATTGCCTTATGGAGCTCTTCAATATCATCAGCCTTGATCTCTTTAATTAGCAAGGGAATGGAATTATTGGTAGTATTTGGACTTGCTAAATATTCACCACTGTGCGTAGAAATAATTTCTTGCTCCGGTATGAATGACGAGTTTAATGCTCCTGGTTGTTGATTGTTTGCACTTATGAATAATGTTGGATGCTTTATCATACAGGTGGGCTGTATTTGTATAATCCCACTCTCTTCAAGGATTATAGGGTGGATCGTTGCTCCACATATGATGTCGAAATGAGTTATTTCATCCATTATAAAGATCCAAGTACTTGGTGTATGTATGTAGCTTATACCACATTTTCTTCAATGGCATATTTCGTAATTGACAGAAGGATGACAATTTTCCCTGGTGATTAAGCAGTTCTATCTCACATCCGCTTTGATTCGATTGCGCACTATATATAGGCTGTTTTAGATTACAAATTAATTGGGTCTCAGATAATTGTATGCATTCCTTGATATCTTCCCCTTTTAATGGTGTAAAGCGGTCCTTATGGAGGTTTACAGCCAGGTATTGCGTTGAGGGTTGGATGTGGATGAACTGATCTGCATGTTTCACAGGTATAGGCGTAAGTTTGAATAGCCGATATATTTCTGCATTGAGCAATGGAATTCGAACGTCAAATAATACATTCCTTTGCGTGATGCGCATCTTAACATGCATTGAATTGTATATTGGCAGTAATGATTTCGAAGTTTCATCTCCTGGTACTCTAAGATGTTTTGACAGGTGCTCTTTAATTATGCTTAGTTGTTCACGAAGCTGAATGGGTGTGAGCAGTAGTGTGTTAAGCCTTCCGTGTTTTGTGTCGGTTACTACAGCTAATAAGCTCTTTTGCATATGTTGAAAGTTATCAGATTTAGGGTTACTAGTAATACTGCCGACGTAAAGGCTTGCGTAGTTTTTAAGACTTCGTCAGCTTTATTAAGTCCATTTGTAATTGTCTCTATATGATGTTCCAAGATAGTGATTTGATGATTTAACGTCTCACTATTCTTCTTTCTGACATTAATTGTGTGTTCAGCAATTGATGTTTGATTCATTAGCAGTTCTTTCAATAGAACTTCATTTTCCTTGATGTTCTGAATTTGCTCTTCGTATCTCTCCGCAAACTCTTGATCAAGGATACCAAATAAACTGTTTGCGATTGAGCCCACTATTTCAAGAGGAGCTCGTTTGATTCTAAATCTTTCATTTTCATTTTGTTGTTGTAATACATCATTAAATTGACAGGATTCACCATACTGATGTTGTAACTGTAAAATTGTAGCATTACATAGTTCTTTTGGTATTGTTAGATGGGTGTTTTGTTGGCAGATTTCTGTAAGCCTTTGCACTGATTTTCTTATCCCTGTGAACTCCTTCCAATATGATGATAAGTCATAGTAAATGATAAGATTCCATTCGCTTGAATATAGCTGGATCTCTGATACGTCTTCAAAATATATTCCTTCTTGTTCTTTAAACCTGGTTATACTATATGGTTTATCAGGTTGCTGGCCTATAACTAATATAGTGAGAAATGCCAATATCATGAAGGTTAGCCATGATTTACTCAGTGAGCTTGAGTTATGAGGTGGAATTGTATTTGGCTGTCGGGTGCGTTTAACATTTCTATTTTCATGTAGTGAATCTGAGCACCTCCGCCTTTTGTTCGAGCTTTGAATGCAATGCGAATTAATTATTTTGCTATCGGACACAGGATTTGGAACCATCTCTATCGTAGTAGTTTCTTCATTTGTTTGATGCAGGAGTCTCTTTGGATCAACCGATTCATTCATGTGATTGTCGATTATAGGAAGCAGCGACAATTTAGTGACTGGTCGTTTGATCCTTGATCCCCTTGTTTGTAGTGTTACTACTCTAGTTAGCTCATCGAGTCCAGGGTGCGTTTCTATCACTCGGCCAAGTGCCCATTTTGTTGGCGGAAGCTGTTCGTCTTTAATAAGTACCAGATTTCCAATTCGTAGATTCGGTTGTCGTTGAGTCCATTTAGGACGTTGCTGTAGCCTTGAGAGGTATTCGGATGACCACTTTCTCCAGAAATCCTGATGCATCCGTCCTACCAGTTGCCATTTATCAAGAGCATTCGGATTATTTTCAAGATGATTTCTTTCAGGTACGGCAAGTAATGAAGAGCCAGTCAAGAAGTGACCTGGAGTAAGCACTTCCAAGCTTTCAGGATCTTCGGATATTGGGCACAGCGGTCGCGAATTTAAGCATGCCTCAATTTGAGTCATGAGTGTACACATTTCCTCATATGTCAGCCTGTTATCACCTACTACACGGCGCATATGATGTTTCATAGCTTTGACGCCCGCTTCCCATAAGCCACCAAAATGAGGGGAGGCTGGAGGAATGAAGTGCCATTGTGTGCCGATTTCTTGTAGTGCATTCTGCACGTCATCTTTATATGATTTTTGTGTGTGTATTTTGCTAAGTATGTTATTAGCGCCAACGAAATTAGTTGCATTATCGCTGTAAATATGAGCGATGTGTCCTCTTCTCGCGACAAATCGTTTGAAGGCAGCTATAAATGCCTGAGATGTGAGGTCGGTTACTACCTCCAAGTGAATCGCTTTTGTCGTTAAACAGACGAATATTGCTACATAGCCCTTGTGCGATTTGTTCCCTCTTCCTCTGGCCAGTAAAAGTTCGAACGGTCCAGCATAATCTACCCCCGACTGGCTGAAGGGTCGAGTAGAGATCACTCTTGCCTTAGGTAACATTCCCATCATTTGTTCGGTCATTTGAGTTTTGTTTCTATGACAGCTTATACATTGATGTATGAACCCTTTAACTGCTTTCAGGCCATTTAATATCCAGAATCGCTGTCTTATGACTTCCAAAGTCAAGGTGTTTCCACCATGTAAGGTAAGTTTATGCATTTTGTCCATCGCTAGTGTTGTCAGCCGGCTTTTGTAGGGCAATATAATAGGATGCTTGCGATCGTTTGATAGTTCTGCTTGATGTAATCTCCCGCCTACTCGTAATATCCCCTTAGAGTCTATAAACGGCGATAGAGGAAGTAATCTGCTCTTCTTATTTAGTGGTTGTTCTATTGATAACTGGGCTATTTCATCTTTAAAGACATGCTGTTGGGTAGTCTTCACTAGTGGTATTAGTGCTTCTTCGATTTCATTTGTTGTCAAGTACCCAGATGTACGGTTCGCCTTGCTTACCTTCATATTTTGTATAAACCTTTTAATGCATGCTGTTACTCTTTGTAATTTTCCTAATGTTGAAAATCTTACGAGCAACTCTTGATGCAAGTTTAGATCTTGAAGATCATCTTTCTCGTGTTCGGCTTTGGAATCATAACAAGAATGAGCCGTCAACACTTTCTTCTCTAGGTCAGTTGTCTTCTTTGGGTTTGATGGAAACGATATTTCCTTGGAGCTAAGCCAAGAAGGTCCATGCCACCAAAGAGTATGATTTTTAAGCAGCGATGGCGATATTCCTCTAGAGGCGATGTCGGCAGGGTTCTCGGACGATTGCACGTAAAACCATGTATTTTGGTCTGATAATCCATGTATTTGTGCAACTCGATTCCCCACAAATGTTTGCCACTTATGCGCATCTTCTTGTATCCATGACAGAACTATCATTGAATCTGTCCAGGCATAGCACTTTAAGTCATCGATTTCTAGGCTTTTTCTAGTCTCGTTTATCAGTCTAGCGAGTAGCGTTGCTCCACATAATTCTAATCTTGGAATAGTCAGCTTTGTTTTCAGTAGGGCTACCTTAGTTTTGGCGGTTATTAGGTGTGTCTGAACATGCGATTTGCGTATAATTCGCAGATATATTACTGCACTGTAGCCCTTTTCTGACGCATCTGAAAACCCGTGAAGCTCGCAGCTAGTGTCCTTTCCTGTGAACCCAATCCATCGTGGGATTTCAATTTCTTCTAATTTTGGGAGTTCAGACTTTATTTGTAACCATCTAGTTAATAATGTACTTGATAATGGTTCATCCCAGGACGACTTCTCTAGCCAAATGTTCTGTAGGAGAATTTTGATTGACATGACTACCGGCGATAGTAATCCAACAGGATCAAAGATTTTCGCCGCGTCGGACGCTACATTCCGCTTTGTTGTGGGGTTGTCGTTCATGCTTATCGAAACGTGTATTTTGAAATTGTCGGTTATAGGGTTCCAGTGCACTCCAAGTGCCTTAATTGTCTGTTCTTTTTGGAAATCTATAAAGCTAGGTTGTTCTCGAAACTCATAGGGTATATTCTTAACAACCTTGAATTTATTGCTTTTCCACTTGCGAAGCTTGAAAACTCCGCCCTTTAGCATGTTTATTAACTGCTGACAAGATTCTATTGTTTCATCCATGGAAGCGCCTCCTGAGACTACGTCGTCTACATAAGTATCGCTCAGTATGATTCTGGATGCGATAGGGTAATGTTTTTCTTCATCTTGCGCGAGTTGCTGCAGAGTACGTATTGCAAGAAACGGTGCTGAGTTTGTAACGGTTGTCAGCTTATATTCCTTGATAGGGTGATTTGGAGACTCTCGCCAAAGAATACATTGATACTGCTGATCTCTCACATCCACTTTTATCTGGCGGTACATTTTTTCTATATCCGCCGTGAATACTATTTTATGTTTTCTCCATCTTAACAGAATGGAGATTAGGCTTCCTTGTAGTTGAGGACCGGTCATCATGATATCATTTAGACATCTGGTGTTGCTTCTTTTGGCCGAAGCGTCAAAGACTACACGTAACTTGGTTGTTGTACTGTCTTGTTTGAAAACCGCATGGTGAGGTAGGTAGTATTTTATCTCACCATCATCTTCGGCTGGAACCATATGACCTAAGCGTTGGTATTCTTTCATAAAATCCTTATACATGGTTTCAAATACTTTGTCTTGGTTAAATTTTCGCTCCATTTGGAACAGTCGGGCAAGCGCTAGTTCTCTAGATCTGCTCAAATTGGCTTCTTTAGGATTTCGTTTAAATGGAAGGCGTACGATATATCGACCATTCTCGTCTCGTCTGTGCGTTTGCTGGTAGTAACTTTCACAAGAAATGTCTTCTGGTGTGGTAATAGTTTCGGCTGCCAGTTCTTCGCATTCCCAAAATCTCTGCAGCTCGCTGGTTATATCTATTTCTGTTACCATGCAAATAAGCTTATTCTCGTTGTTGCTGTTACTAATAGCTCCAGATAATATCCATCCCAGCTCTGTTTGTTGGGACACGGGAGCATCTTCAGTTCCACGCAGAAGGTTGCCTAGTATTACCTTCCCGAACACTTCTGCTCCTAATATGACGTCAATCCTGCCCGGCTTATGGAACGTAGGATCTGCCAAAACCAGGTTTTCGGTATGCGTCCAGTTAGTTGGAATGATTTTATTTGCAGGCAATTTTCTTGTCAGATTTTTTAATACCAGGGCTGTGGTTGTGAGAGAGAATGTAGATTTAAATCGTGGCGTTACTGTAATCTCTATACTGGATTTTGTGATTCCTGGACTGGAGCACCCAAGACCGGAAACTGTGGCTTGAATTTTTCTTCTAGGTAATCTTAATTGTTGAGCTGCATTCTCAGTAATGAACGTTGCTTGAGACCCTTGGTCAAGTAATGCCCTGAGTAGCACAGCATCTCCTGATTTATTAATTACTTGTATGAGAGCGGTTGCCAGTAGTACGTCATACCCCTTTGATTTCTTCGCAAAGTGGGCTGCAACCGCTTCGTTTGGTGAGCTATCATCTCGACT
Source organism: Dioctria rufipes (assembly GCA_963924295.1). NCBI lineage: Eukaryota > Metazoa > Arthropoda > Insecta > Diptera > Asilidae > Dioctria > Dioctria rufipes. The sequence continues at coordinate 168,330,336 of OZ002740.1, read as the reverse complement.
GGCTTCTTTTCTTGGATAGTTATTACTTTGTTGATAACATGGTGCCTGCTGGTTTTGGTAATGTAAAAGAGTGTGGTGTTTTTTCTGGCATAACTTGCAGGTGTACCGGCTTTTACATTGTAGTATATTGTGGCCTTTTACTAGGCAGTTCTGGCAAAGGTTTGCCTTTTTTACCGCTTTCAGTCGTTGTTGTACGCTTAGCTTACTAAATGTTTCGCAATGATATATTCTGTGATTTTCTCCACAGATAGCGCAATGCTTTGAAATCATTCGCAGGTATACTTTTCTATTTCTCCCATATCTTCCGGGTTGTTTTGGTTTCAATGGCTCTACTGCTTCAAGAGCTCGAAATCGATTTTCTAGGAATTCAAGAAATTTGCTTAGCTCTTGAACTTCTCTTGGTGTGGCCACTGATTGTTCATAGATTCGGTGAGTTTCCTTATCCAATTTTGTTATGATGATGTGTATGATCAATGGATCCCAATTTTTTGTATATATGCCTAGATTTTTGATGCTCTCTAGACATTCAATTGTCACATCATGTACTTCTTCAAGCCTTCCGATGATTCTTTGAATAGTGAAGGTTGTTTTAGAAGTAGATTTAATTGCGCTGTCAAGAGAGTCCTCTTATTGCTATATCTTTTTTCAAGAATTTCCCAGGCCGTCTCAAAATTTTCGTTTGTTATTTGTAGATGCTGTATGAGTTCACTTGGGTCACCTATGAGATTGCCTTTGAGGTAGAATAATTTTTGAGCTCCAGACATCTTGTCATCTTTATAGATGAGTTCTATGAACAAGTTTCTAAATGATTGCCACTTGATATAGTCACCGTTAAATGACGGAATATCGACTCTTGGCAACTTTACTTGTGTTCCCTTTGACTCGTTGGTGCTTATCGTATTTTTAGATTGAGGATTTAATTTATTCAATACTTCTTGTAGTTGAATTGTGGTAGTTTGATAGGTGTCCTCAATGCTTGAGAATATATCATTCTCCATATATTCGTGTTTTGTTCTACCCATCGACATGATCTCTCCATGGTTTCGGACAAGGTACTCCCAATAGTCATTTACCAACTTGACTTTTTGCATACAGTAAGCTGCAGATACCTCTTGTTTAATCTCTTCTCTGATTGAAACTGATGCCTTTTGTAGAGTTTCTATAATGGCATATTGCTTCTTAATTACCTTCAGTTGATCTTGCAATACTTCAGTTATTTTCTCTCTTGACATTACATCCGCTAAGGAATTTTCTAACATCTCCCGTGTTTCTTCATACAATTTTTCCACGGTGTCATAAAAATTCTCTTTAAAGTATGGCTGTTCTGAATTAGTTTCACGGTATAGCTCCAGATCATCATTTCTTTTGTCAAAACTTTCCCAGAGCTTGCTTATTTTAATCAAGGGGGTTTCAAAATAATCCCTTGTTTTACGTACGTCAGAGTCTTTGGTGTAGTTTGTGATAAATCTCTGAAGTTTTACAGCATCTGCCTTATTTGCTTTAATTAACTGTTCCATAGTAGTATATGTTTGTTGAATTATCGAGTAGCTGATGAACTGATGTTGCTAGGTTGAACGTAATTCTTCGCTTCTCGCTCGCCAATATTGTTTGAGGTATTAGGACTGAAAAAAATCTTTTTTATTAGTAAATAAATTGCCTGAGGACACTAAGTTCAACAGGAATTTCTGCGCTGAATAACACTTAACTGCAGACACTAAGTTCTACAGAAATTTTGTACTGCTTTGAAGACACTAAGTTCAACAAAGCAAGCTCGAAGGACCAATGATTGTATTGAGAACTGGCTGAATTAATAAAACTCGATCAAGTGCTGTCGGATAATCAATTAATAATTTTATTAGTTCAATTCGCTTATTTATACAATTATTCATACATATATACATATAAATACAATAAACCAAACCATACAAACAAAAATTTATATTAATGAAATAAAATAACAAGATCAGCATAAATTTGATTTGTAGGCAATGTCACCGACCGTAATTTCACTTGCACTTCCATGCAATTGCTGACATAGAAATTTGATGAACGTAAAAATTGAATAGCTAAGTGAAGGTAGAAATTGCATATTAGAATGAAATTACGGTCGTTGACTTATTGAGCTTGTTCTGTAGTAAGTTATGCGTGACTATGCATTTTGTATCTCTACACTTGATATGGCAGCGATTTTAGGTTTTCGTATTCAGAGGCGCCACCCATACGAGTAGCGGACTAAGTGCTATGATGATACTATCGCGCCTATACATGATCTTTTACAAGATAGATTTGAGCTATGGTAGTGATTTTAAGTTTTCTTATGGGTCAAACATTTTTGTTAAACATTTTGTCAAATAATTAATTAACAATTCGGTAATTCGCAATTATCTAATTAGAAATTAGTTAAATAGAAATTAGGTTATTAATTGGCAATTATTTAATTAGTAATGTGATGTGAAGTGTTTTACTTGAATTCGCGTAAGGTAGACAAATTTAAGTAATATCAACATTTGCGGATAAAAAATCCTCGCAAATATTCTTATGTAAATAATTTCATTTGATAGCACTTGCGTAAGCAAATTTAAGTAATTAAGTTGAGTGAATCATGTTTTTGTTTATCGCGTACTACGTACCAGGATCATTCATGTTTATGGGCCTATAAGCGTAGATACAGTAAATAAGTAATATCAGCATTTTCTTCTCCAAGTTTTTATTTTCATAAGAAATTCCCGAATTGTGCTCATGTAAACAATATCATTTAATATTTTAATAAATTAGATCGAATTATTTATTTACTTTTTGCTTACCATGTTATCTGCGTAAACAAATCGGCATTAGTTGAGCTTCATAACATGATGCAATGGTTGCGTTAAGTATTTAAGTTGAGTGATCAATGTTTTTGTTTATCTCACAAGTAATTCGATCTCACCTCAAACCTGCATAAACAAATTCGCTCAAATTCGATTTAAGTAAACTAATGTAGAGCATAAGTGCATTAATCAAATGCACACAACATAATATGCAAAGAGAAGCATACTGATCTACACACAAATGCACATAACAAATATCCAACAAAAAAATATTAAAACAAAAAATTACTTTACTACATGAATGGATCATACGCTGCATGAATGAAATTGCAGTTGAGTAATCGTAAACAAGCAAAGAAAAATAAAGAAAAACAATTCGTTCATTAAAGCTTGTCCATATGACCAAGCGTCATAGGTAAACAAATAAACCCATCATGAGTAAATAAGCACTATGCATGTGCAATGAACTTTGTCTAGCGGTATAAAGCTTACTCGGCATTTTTGTATGCAATCACCGATTTCAGGTGATCAATCGTGCAAATTTAATTTTCACATGCATATTGATGAAGCAAGCGATTTTCTAACTGTATAAAATACCTGTAATTTGGTTAATAAAATTGGAGTATTATCAGAACTCTCATGGTGTATTTTATTATGGCGAAGCTCCCTTAGCTCCTAAAAATGGATAGCCTTCCAGGTAATTAGAGCTCTCTAGCTCTCATACCTTTGCCTGATACTATTAGAGCTCTTTAGCTCTAAGCAAATTAAGGCATCCCATATAGAGCTGTCCTCAGCTCTATTGATTTCTATATCAGTTATATTAAGACCATACTTTGAGCTTTACAACTCTCATACGGTCGAGATACAAGTACCTAGAAGCTCGATATAGCTCTATCGCTTGTATCTCCGTTTTAATAAAACTTTGTTCTTCTTTTTTATAAGATGTTCCTCAACAATCGATAAGCGAAAAGAAGACAACTAGTAACCAACAAACTTTACATGGCGACCCTGCCCAACCAAACGTGGAATCACAGAAAACTTACGAGCATCTACTTAATCCATGCAAGGAGCTTAAAAAGTCATTAGAGGAGGCGTTAAAAAATCCTACAGCGGGACCGCGTCCGATCACTTTGGATGACTACAGAAAGAGATCAAAACAGACGGGGCAGCAAGTGGAAAACCAAGTAATAACAAAGAAGAAAAGAGCTGGTTTCGAAGTAAAAATAAGAGCAGAAATCAAAGATTACCATCGCCTCCTGGTAATAGCTACAGGAGAACAGCGAGATTCATTTTTAAGAAAAAACCCAGAAATAAAAAGAAAAGAATATAAGAAAAATAAAAATAAAAATAGAATGAATAAATAACAATAAAATTGGCTTCTTTATAAAAGTTTCGTCCTTTCTATAAGCTTTGAAAGAATTTCACTTTTATTTCTACTCCGTGTCTTCCAAATTTTCAGCTAGTTTTCGGAATTATTCTTTTTTTAACATTGTCTCCACGACAGCATTCTTGCAATTCCATTCCCAGGTCAGTCAACAAAGAAAATATCAATATGGGTAAGAAAGCCTCCAAATTACAAACAGAGGAAATACTCATTAATAATAATGCAGGTGCTTCAACCAATAATATTACTCAAAGTATACAAAGCTTATCAGACATCGAACTAATTCTGCTAATACTAGCAATCATTGCTTTGTGCCTACTAGCATTTTGGAAAATAAAGAAAATGCTCATAAAACAAGTAAAGAAGCAAGTAGCCGTCGCAACAGTCTAGAATAAAAAAAATGAGCTTAAAGGATTTGATGACAAAATTAAAAGATATATTCGTCCGCTCATATTTAAAAAAAAACTACAGAAGTTGAAGACATAAAATATAGCTTCAACACAAAATATAAAGAATTATTAAAAATAAATGAAGATCAAGCGATCGAACACAAAAAGAAATTTTGAAAAGTTGTACGATAACATAATTGCGATTTTGAAGAATAAGGCAAGAGATACATTGGATAAAGAAACTGAGGAAATCATAATGCCGAACTTTGACATAGCCACTGCAGTGAAAGTGATTCCAGAATTTTCTGGAGAGCGTAAAAATCTAGACAATTTTCTAAACCTAGTGCAATTCCTACACGAGGATTTATCAGAGGAAACACAAAAGAAAAGACTGCTAGATTTCGTTTTGAAAACGCGTCTAACAGCAACAGTAAGGAATAAACTGTGCACATTGCCAACCGCCATCACTTTAGAAACATTCCAAAAGAATCTACGAGAAATATATAAAACGAATAAAACACCACTCAATATTCACACTGAGCTAGCAAAGGTCACTCAATCTAATAGAAGTATCACAGATTTTGCAACAAAAATTGAAGGTTTAGTTGCACAACTAAATACCATACAGATAACGGAGCAAGGTGAAACAAACAGGTCATTGATCGTAAAATTGAATGATCAATTGGCACTAAATAAATTATTACAATTTTACAATTTCAATTTTTTTCAATGATGTAAAATACCTTCTGCCAATGTACACTAAATTACCTAACTTGAAAGAGATAAAAATTCCTGCTAGATCTGAAATAATTCAAGTAATAAAAGCCGACATTACTGAAGATAAATAGCATAGTTTTAAATGAAGAAATTCAGGATGGAATTTATATAGCAAATTTATATAGCAAATTCCATCATACCCGCAAAAGGAATCGGTCATGTTAAAATCCTAAACACCTTAGATAAAGAAGTAACTTTATATAATTTTAAACATAAAACTGAACCACTTCAAAATTATTACACTTTCAATACTAATATCAAGCAAGAAAATGGAAATAGATATAACAAATTTCTAAAAGAATTAAATATTGAGAATTCAGACCAACATGCTACTAACTCTATTTTGGACATTTGTAAAAATTTCTCAGATATCTTCTATTTACCAGGTGATAAATTAACGGTAAATAACTTTTATAACCAGAAAATCTCCACCACAGATAAAAATCCAGTTTATATAAAAAACTTTAGACTTCCCCACACCCAGATTGAGGAAATAAACACACAAATCAACAGTCTCATTAATGAAGATATAATTGAACTATCAGTTAGTCCTTATAATTCATCACTGTTGATCGTCCCAAAGAAATCAGATAATAATACTAGAAAATGGCGTCTTGTTGTCGATTTCAGACAATTAAACAAGAAAATTCTAGATGATAAATTTCCTTTGACAAGACTTGAAGACGTACTAGATAAACTTGGAAGAGCTAAATACTTTTCCACGCTAGACCTCACAAGTTCTTTTCATCAGATAGAATTAGAAAAGAAATCAAGACCATTAACAGCATTTTCTAGTAACAAGGGACATTATCAATTCAAAAGGTTACATTTTGGCTTAAAAATTTCCACTAACAATTTTCAGCGAATGCTATTAATAGATTTAGCTGGATTAGATTCAGAAGCATTCCTCTACGTGCATGATATTATAATTTTCGGATGTAGCCTAAAACATCATAACCAAAACTTAATAAAAACTTTTCATAGCCTGAGAAAATATAACCTAAAGCTAAATCCTCAAAAATGTAGATTTTTCCAAACGGAGGTCACCTATTTAGGACATTTAATAACAGAAAAAGGTGTCAGGACAGACCCAAAAAAATTTGATACGGTATTGAATTATCCTACCCCTACAAATGCTGATGATGCCAGAAGATTAATTGCTTTCTGTAATTACTGCAGAAGATTTATTCCAAACTTTGCTCAAATGGCAAAACCAATAAACTCGCTATCTAAAAAGAATACACCTTTTATATGGTCGAAGGAATGCCAAGAAGCATTTCGACACTTAAATGTAAATTGGTAAATGCACCAATCTTAAGATATCCAAATTTTGATGAAAAATTCATCATAACCACAGATGCTTCACAATTTGCCCTTGGAGCAGTTTTATCTCAAGGTGAAATTGGCTCAGATCTACGGATTTCATACGCTAGCAGAACATTAACTAAACACGAACTCAATAAAGCAATTATTGAAAAAGAACTCCTAGCAATACATTGGGCAATTAATTACCTCAGACCGTACGTATATGGCAACAAATTTATAGTAGTCACAGACCACAGACCTTTGGTAAGTCTATTCACTCATAGAAACCCATCTTCCAAAATGACAAGGATAGGCTTGACCTATCTGATTACAATTTCGAGATTATCTATAAGCAAGGCAAAATGAACACTAATGCTGATGCCTTATCAAGAATAAAAATAAATTCTGATATCCTTATAGCGATGATACCTACTGCAAATATAAAAATAACAATTAGAGCAATGTCTAAAAAGGACAATCGAAATAACGATAAAAAGAAAACGACCCAGTATGAATCCCCTACCGACGTAAAGACTGATCACCTTTATGCATGGGAATGCATATCAATTAATGAAGTAAGAAGGGTCAAAACATTACGCTTTGAAAGCCATAACAATAACAGCAACAATGCTGATAAACAAAATAGCTCTAGGAAAACAAGAAAAAGAATTAATGAAAGTTTGCCAGAAATAATAATAAATAAAAAGGCAGTGATAATCAAAATCGGTAATAATCCATATCATGACTTAGGTTTGATCTTGGAGACACTGATCTTTGAAATGAAGAAAATGAAAATAGAGTCACTATCGTTAGCGAAAGATGACATCATATTTCAATACATAAATGTCGACAAATTTAAAATAATATTTAATAAGCTGCAGCGCAAAATAAATCAGAAAAATGGGCAAACAGAATTAAAGATATTGATATATAATCCTCCCAAAAGAATTCTAGATGAAGAAAGTAAAAGTAATATAATTGAAGAATTCCGCAACTCTCCGCATGGAGGACACTCAGGTGTCAAGAGAACAATCAACAAGATTAAACAAAGATACATATGGAAAAATTTGAGTAGAATGGTCAAAAATCATGTAAATAAGTGTGAAAAATGTGCTAAAAATAAGATTCTGAAACATACAAAAGAAAAAATGGTGATAACAGAGACACCATCTACAAGCTTCAAGATTATATCTATAGACACTGTAGGACCATTAAAGATATCGAAGGAATACAGATATATACTAACTATACAGTGGGACTTGACTAAATATATTGAAGCAATTGCATTAAAGAATAAAGAAGCAATAACAGTAGCAAAAGCTCTGGTTAACAATTGCATATTAAAACATGGCAACTTTAAATCAGTAAAGACCGATATGGGAACGGAATTCGTGAATGAAATCTTCACTAACATATGTAAATATTTGAAAATAAAACATGTAACATCAACACCATACCATCATCAGACGTTAGGCTCAATACAGCGTAATCACAGAGTACTAAATGAATAATTTTTATCATTTACTCAAGATTACAACTGGGATGAATGGATTCCGTATTATACCTTATGTTATAATACAACACCGCATTCTGATATAGGATACTCCCCGTTCGAACTAGTTTTTGAAAATTATCAAGTTTATTCAATAACCTTGAACTCAATGACAATAACCCAATATATAATTACGAAGACGATTCTAATGAGCTTAAACTCCGTTTAACTAAAGCAAACGAAAAAGCTAGAAATTCACTCAACATAGCAAAAGCAAATAGAAAAGAAAAAGCTGATAAGACATTAAATGTAATAGATTTAGAAATAGGTAACTATGTACTTTTAAATAAAAATGATAGGAGAAAACATGAAAGCTTATATAAAGGGCCATATAAGATAAAAACCATAGAGAGCGTAAATGTATACTTAGAAATAGCTAATAAAGTAAAGAAGGTACACAAGAATAGGTTAAAGAAAATAGTTTATGAAGCTAAATAAGACAACTGTATAATATAACATTCAAATAAAAATAATCACCATATTTTAATAACAACTTCGTCATAACAATATATAGATTAGATTTTATCATAAGGTTTAAAAAGATTGTAAATATCGTATGTACTGTAACCAGCATTAAATTAATTTGAATTTGAATATAATTTTAAAGATAGTACATCTAAATTAATAACAAATAGCTAATAATTTTAATGTACACGTTTTCTTAAACCATACTTTTAATATTTAATGTTAAACGTTTACTTCATTCAATATAAAAAAAAAACAAAATTTCTCATGCACAAAAAAAAATTTTTTTCCTCTTTACGGTGAGGATGTAGAGCATAAGTGCATTAATCAAATGCACACAATATAATATGCAAAGAGAAGCATACTGATCTATACACAAATGCACATAACAAATAAAGAAAAACAATTCGTTCATTAAAGTTTGTCCATATGACCAAGCGTCATAGTTAAACAAATAAACCCATCATGAGTAAATAAGCACTATGCATGTGCAATGAACTTTGTCTAGCGGTATAAAGCTTACTCGGCATTTTTGTATGCAATCACCGATTTCAGGTGATCAATCGTGCAAATTTAATTTTCACATGCATATTGATGAAGTAAGCGATTTTCTAACTGTATAAAAGACCTGTAATTTGGTTAATAAAATCAGAGTATTATCAGAACTCTCATGGTGTATTTTATTATTGCGAAGCTCCCTTAGCTCCTAATAATGGATACCCTTCCAGGTAATTAGAGCTCTCTAGCTCTCATACCTTTGCCTGATACTATTAGAGCTCTTTAGCTCTTAGCAAATCAAGGCATTCCATATAGAGCTGTCCTCAGCTCTATTGATTTCTATATCAGTTATATTAAGACCATACTTTGAGCTTTACAACTCTCATGCGGTCGATATACAAGTACCTAGAAGCTCGATATAGCTCTTTCGCTTGTATCTCTGTTTTAATAAAACTTTGTTCTTCTTTCTTATAAGATGTTCCTCAACAATCGATAAGCGAAAAGAAGACAACTAGTAACCAACAAACTTTACATGGCGACCCTGCCCAACCAAACGTGGAATCACAGAAAACTTACGAGCATCTACTTAATCCATGCAAGGAGCTTAAAAAGTCATTAGAGGAGGCGTTAAAAAATCCTACAGCGGGACCGCGTCCGATCACTTTGGATGACTACAGAAAGAGATCAAAACAGACGGGGCAGCAAGTGGAAAACCAAGTAATAACAAAGAAGAAAAGAGCTGGTTTCGAAGTAAAAATAAGAGCAGAAATCAAAGATTACCATCGCCTCCTGGTAATAGCTACAGGAGAACAGCGAGATTCATTTTTAAGAAAAAACCCAGAAATAAAAAGAAAAGAATATAAGAAAAATAAAAATAAAAATAGAATGAATAAATAACAATAAAATTGGCTTCTTTATAAAAGTTTCGTCCTTTCTATAAGCTTTGAAAGAATTTCACTTTTATTTCTACTCCGTGTCTTCCAAATTTTCAGCTAGTTTTCGGAATTATTCTTTTTTTAACATTGTCTCCACGACAGCATTCTTGCAATTCCATTCCCAGGTCAGTCAACAAAGAAAATATCAATATGGGTAAGAAAGCCTCCAAATTACAAACAGAGGAAATACTCATTAATAATAATGCAGGTGCTTCAACCAATAATATTACTCAAAGTATACAAAGCTTATCAGACATCGAACTAATTCTGCTAATACTAGCAATCATTGCTTTGTGCCTACTAGCATTTTGGAAAATAAAGAAAATGCTCATAAAACAAGTAAAGAAGCAAGTAGCCGTCGCAACAGTCTAGAATAAAAAAAATGAGCTTAAAGGATTTGATGACAAAATTAAAAGATATATTCGTCCGCTCATATTTAAAAAAAAACTACAGAAGTTGAAGACATAAAATATAGCTTCAACACAAAATATAAAGAATTATTAAAAATAAATGAAGATCAAGCGATCGAACACAAAAAGAAATTTTGAAAAGTTGTACGATAACATAATTGCGATTTTGAAGAATAAGGCAAGAGATACATTGGATAAAGAAACTGAGGAAATCATAATGCCGAACTTTGACATAGCCACTGCAGTGAAAGTGATTCCAGAATTTTCTGGAGAGCGTAAAAATCTAGACAATTTTCTAAACCTAGTGCAATTCCTACACGAGGATTTATCAGAGGAAACACAAAAGAAAAGACTGCTAGATTTCGTTTTGAAAACGCGTCTAACAGCAACAGTAAGGAATAAACTGTGCACATTGCCAACCGCCATCACTTTAGAAACATTCCAAAAGAATCTACGAGAAATATATAAAACGAATAAAACACCACTCAATATTCACACTGAGCTAGCAAAGGTCACTCAATCTAATAGAAGTATCACAGATTTTGCAACAAAAATTGAAGGTTTAGTTGCACAACTAAATACCATACAGATAACGGAGCAAGGTGAAACAAACAGGTCATTGATCGTAAAATTGAATGATCAATTGGCACTAAATAAATTATTACAATTTTACAATTTCAATTTTTTTCAATGATGTAAAATACCTTCTGCCAATGTACACTAAATTACCTAACTTGAAAGAGATAAAAATTCCTGCTAGATCTGAAATAATTCAAGTAATAAAAGCCGACATTACTGAAGATAAATAGCATAGTTTTAAATGAAGAAATTCAGGATGGAATTTATATAGCAAATTTATATAGCAAATTCCATCATACCCGCAAAAGGAATCGGTCATGTTAAAATCCTAAACACCTTAGATAAAGAAGTAACTTTATATAATTTTAAACATAAAACTGAACCACTTCAAAATTATTACACTTTCAATACTAATATCAAGCAAGAAAATGGAAATAGATATAACAAATTTCTAAAAGAATTAAATATTGAGAATTCAGACCAACATGCTACTAACTCTATTTTGGACATTTGTAAAAATTTCTCAGATATCTTCTATTTACCAGGTGATAAATTAACGGTAAATAACTTTTATAACCAGAAAATCTCCACCACAGATAAAAATCCAGTTTATATAAAAAACTTTAGACTTCCCCACACCCAGATTGAGGAAATAAACACACAAATCAACAGTCTCATTAATGAAGATATAATTGAACTATCAGTTAGTCCTTATAATTCATCACTGTTGATCGTCCCAAAGAAATCAGATAATAATACTAGAAAATGGCGTCTTGTTGTCGATTTCAGACAATTAAACAAGAAAATTCTAGATGATAAATTTCCTTTGACAAGACTTGAAGACGTACTAGATAAACTTGGAAGAGCTAAATACTTTTCCACGCTAGACCTCACAAGTTCTTTTCATCAGATAGAATTAGAAAAGAAATCAAGACCATTAACAGCATTTTCTAGTAACAAGGGACATTATCAATTCAAAAGGTTACATTTTGGCTTAAAAATTTCCACTAACAATTTTCAGCGAATGCTATTAATAGATTTAGCTGGATTAGATTCAGAAGCATTCCTCTACGTGCATGATATTATAATTTTCGGATGTAGCCTAAAACATCATAACCAAAACTTAATAAAAACTTTTCATAGCCTGAGAAAATATAACCTAAAGCTAAATCCTCAAAAATGTAGATTTTTCCAAACGGAGGTCACCTATTTAGGACATTTAATAACAGAAAAAGGTGTCAGGACAGACCCAAAAAAATTTGATACGGTATTGAATTATCCTACCCCTACAAATGCTGATGATGCCAGAAGATTAATTGCTTTCTGTAATTACTGCAGAAGATTTATTCCAAACTTTGCTCAAATGGCAAAACCAATAAACTCGCTATCTAAAAAGAATACACCTTTTATATGGTCGAAGGAATGCCAAGAAGCATTTCGACACTTAAATGTAAATTGGTAAATGCACCAATCTTAAGATATCCAAATTTTGATGAAAAATTCATCATAACCACAGATGCTTCACAATTTGCCCTTGGAGCAGTTTTATCTCAAGGTGAAATTGGCTCAGATCTACGGATTTCATACGCTAGCAGAACATTAACTAAACACGAACTCAATAAAGCAATTATTGAAAAAGAACTCCTAGCAATACATTGGGCAATTAATTACCTCAGACCGTACGTATATGGCAACAAATTTATAGTAGTCACAGACCACAGACCTTTGGTAAGTCTATTCACTCATAGAAACCCATCTTCCAAAATGACAAGGATAGGCTTGACCTATCTGATTACAATTTCGAGATTATCTATAAGCAAGGCAAAATGAACACTAATGCTGATGCCTTATCAAGAATAAAAATAAATTCTGATATCCTTATAGCGATGATACCTACTGCAAATATAAAAATAACAATTAGAGCAATGTCTAAAAAGGACAATCGAAATAACGATAAAAAGAAAACGACCCAGTATGAATCCCCTACCGACGTAAAGACTGATCACCTTTATGCATGGGAATGCATATCAATTAATGAAGTAAGAAGGGTCAAAACATTACGCTTTGAAAGCCATAACAATAACAGCAACAATGCTGATAAACAAAATAGCTCTAGGAAAACAAGAAAAAGAATTAATGAAAGTTTGCCAGAAATAATAATAAATAAAAAGGCAGTGATAATCAAAATCGGTAATAATCCATATCATGACTTAGGTTTGATCTTGGAGACACTGATCTTTGAAATGAAGAAAATGAAAATAGAGTCACTATCGTTAGCGAAAGATGACATCATATTTCAATACATAAATGTCGACAAATTTAAAATAATATTTAATAAGCTGCAGCGCAAAATAAATCAGAAAAATGGGCAAACAGAATTAAAGATATTGATATATAATCCTCCCAAAAGAATTCTAGATGAAGAAAGTAAAAGTAATATAATTGAAGAATTCCGCAACTCTCCGCATGGAGGACACTCAGGTGTCAAGAGAACAATCAACAAGATTAAACAAAGATACATATGGAAAAATTTGAGTAGAATGGTCAAAAATCATGTAAATAAGTGTGAAAAATGTGCTAAAAATAAGATTCTGAAACATACAAAAGAAAAAATGGTGATAACAGAGACACCATCTACAAGCTTCAAGATTATATCTATAGACACTGTAGGACCATTAAAGATATCGAAGGAATACAGATATATACTAACTATACAGTGGGACTTGACTAAATATATTGAAGCAATTGCATTAAAGAATAAAGAAGCAATAACAGTAGCAAAAGCTCTGGTTAACAATTGCATATTAAAACATGGCAACTTTAAATCAGTAAAGACCGATATGGGAACGGAATTCGTGAATGAAATCTTCACTAACATATGTAAATATTTGAAAATAAAACATGTAACATCAACACCATACCATCATCAGACGTTAGGCTCAATACAGCGTAATCACAGAGTACTAAATGAATAATTTTTATCATTTACTCAAGATTACAACTGGGATGAATGGATTCCGTATTATACCTTATGTTATAATACAACACCGCATTCTGATATAGGATACTCCCCGTTCGAACTAGTTTTTGAAAATTATCAAGTTTATTCAATAACCTTGAACTCAATGACAATAACCCAATATATAATTACGAAGACGATTCTAATGAGCTTAAACTCCGTTTAACTAAAGCAAACGAAAAAGCTAGAAATTCACTCAACATAGCAAAAGCAAATAGAAAAGAAAAAGCTGATAAGACATTAAATGTAATAGATTTAGAAATAGGTAACTATGTACTTTTAAATAAAAATGATAGGAGAAAACATGAAAGCTTATATAAAGGGCCATATAAGATAAAAACCATAGAGAGCGTAAATGTATACTTAGAAATAGCTAATAAAGTAAAGAAGGTACACAAGAATAGGTTAAAGAAAATAGTTTATGAAGCTAAATAAGACAACTGTATAATATAACATTCAAATAAAAATAATCACCATATTTTAATAACAACTTCGTCATAACAATATATAGATTAGATTTTATCATAAGGTTTAAAAAGATTGTAAATATCGTATGTACTGTAACCAGCATTAAATTAATTTGAATTTGAATATAATTTTAAAGATAGTACATCTAAATTAATAACAAATAGCTAATAATTTTAATGTACACGTTTTCTTAAACCATACTTTTAATATTTAATGTTAAACGTTTACTTCATTCAATATAAAAAAAAAACAAAATTTCTCATGCACAAAAAAAAATTTTTTTCCTCTTTACGGTGAGGATGTAGAGCATAAGTGCATTAATCAAATGCACACAATATAATATGCAAAGAGAAGCATACTGATCTATACACAAATGCACATAACAAATAAAGAAAAACAATTCGTTCATTAAAGTTTGTCCATATGACCAAGCGTCATAGTTAAACAAATAAACCCATCATGAGTAAATAAGCACTATGCATGTGCAATGAACTTTGTCTAGCGGTATAAAGCTTACTCGGCATTTTTGTATGCAATCACCGATTTCAGGTGATCAATCGTGCAAATTTAATTTTCACATGCATATTGATGAAGTAAGCGATTTTCTAACTGTATAAAAGACCTGTAATTTGGTTAATAAAATCAGAGTATTATCAGAACTCTCATGGTGTATTTTATTATTGCGAAGCTCCCTTAGCTCCTAATAATGGATACCCTTCCAGGTAATTAGAGCTCTCTAGCTCTCATACCTTTGCCTGATACTATTAGAGCTCTTTAGCTCTTAGCAAATCAAGGCATTCCATATAGAGCTGTCCTCAGCTCTATTGATTTCTATATCAGTTATATTAAGACCATACTTTGAGCTTTACAACTCTCATGCGGTCGATATACAAGTACCTAGAAGCTCGATATAGCTCTTTCGCTTGTATCTCTGTTTTAATAAAACTTTGTTCTTCTTTCTTATAAGATGTTCCTCAACAATCGATAAGCGAAAAGAAGACAACTAGTAACCATCAAACTTTACACTAATTTAATCAACTAAGTTGAATGATTCGTGGCGGTTGAGATTGGGTTAAGCTTAGTGGTGCTCGAAGTTTATTTTATGGGTGGTGGGTGTGCATAATATAGTAGAAAGCTTTAGTGAATACCATACTTTTCAATCAACTGATACTGCCAAAACATCATTGTCGCTCTAACATAAATCTGTGTTCATATTTTAGGTGGACATGATAGCTTGAAGTTACATATCTTATGGATTTTGGTCAATGAGGAAGTCTATAGGTTGTTATATTTTTCGGTGTGGGATTAACAAATATTTTGAGAAGAGGTTAAGTTTGGTGTTGCAGGAAGTTTCTTTTATTCAGTTACTTGATTGATATGCTATGGCTGTCTGGAATTATCATGCTTGTATTAGGCTGGTCTGTATACTTGGTGGATGAGAGCTTTAGCGACAATATGCTATCGTTTACTTGCCAGCTTGGAACTTGGTGTTAACACTTGCTTGCTTTATATGCACTGGCCGTCAGGGGTTATCATGTGTTGAGCTGGGCTGGACGAATACATATCTAAAAATAGATCACGTGAAACTGCTGCGATATTGGAGTATTTTGTTATAAGGTTGAGAGTGAGTTAAATTTAAAGCTTTGATGAGAGAATGCGATATCCTAGATGGCAACAAAATGAAGTTTATAAGAATTTGGTAACAATATGTTCTATAAAAAAATATAATAACCAGAAGAAAATTGTATAAGAATCTGGTAAGAGAATGTTCCATATAAAATCTAACAGACAGAAGAAATTTTATAAGAATCTGGGTGTCTCTATTGAACCACAGGAGACTTGTTTTCACAGGTTTCGCTGGTAATCACTCTTTTCAAAGTTTCAAATAAGATCTTCAAATAAGTGATGGTACTGCAGAGTTATCCATTTCAGAAACTTTTTACACCTAGCTCATCAGCTGCTTCATTACTCTAGATATCCATATGTCCAGGAACCTAGAATAGGGTGACCTTATGCTGTATGGATATTTCTTATAGGCTAAAGCATTACCCAAAACGATGCCGGAGATCATTTTCTGAAATCAGTTCTAGGTGAAAACAGTAGTTATTCTATGTATGTGCTGGACCACTTTTTTTGGGTTCCAGGATTTCGCCAGAGATGGCGCCATCGTCGCCAGGTGGTTTGAGTCTATACTAATGTAGTTTTGTGTCTTGGCTGCATTGGTTTGTATCTTGGATGCACCATTGTGCCGTGGATGCACCATTATGTCTTGGATGCACCATTGAGTCTCGCCTGCGCCCTAGCGGGATTAACTGGTACTACCGGGATGTGTCATTTGGTCTTGACTGCACCCTAGCGGTATTAGCCGGTACTACCAGCATGCTCCCGTACTACGGTTTTCTTAGATAGATATGTGGTGCGCCTAAATGTAGGCTTTTTTATTATGAATTTTCTTGAGCACCTAAATGTAGGCTTTTGGTTTTTGAACTAATATTAGTAATAATTAAAGTTAACGCTAGGAAATTTTTGTTCATGCCAATGGATTTTAGATGGAGGGTATGTGGGGGGGATAATAAAGATACGGAAGGGGTAATGAAATTTTCATCAGAAATCCTCTACGGGCTCTGGTTTTCGAGATATTACCGAATTAATAATTCAAGTTATTTTTGCTCAAGGAAATGGATTCTTGGCGGTGTGGGGTGGGAGTTTTCATCAGAAATCCTCTACGGGCTCTGGCTTTCGAGATATTAGCGACAGCTGTTTGGGCGCAAACTCCATTTCTTGAGTAAGGTTCCCTAGCGGCCTTAGCCGGAACTACCAGCATGCTTTGGTTTTGCTGTTTTCTTTTTTTAGCGGGAGTCCTAGATATCGGCATGACGTCATCATGGTTTTGCTGCACCTAAATAAGTTCTCTTAGCAGGGAAGTTGTAGATATCAGCATCATTCGAATTTCACGACATGACATCACCATGAACAGATTCTAGAAAATGTCAGTGAGGGCTCTGGGTGTAAAACATTAAATGTTGCGCCTAGGCTGTTTCACGTATGACGTCATCATGGTGTTGCTGTTTTCAAATGCTGTAAGTGTTCTTAGCAGGGAAGTTGTAGATATCAGCAACATTCGATTTTCACAACATGAATTCACCTTGGCTTGATGTTTTCGCAGCAAATTAATATTATTGGATTTAGGGGGGTACTTATATTGAAAAGTCACAGTTGCTCTTTCGAGTGCAAACACCGGTTTCCTAGCGCCATTATCTGGTACTTCATATGTTGTTCACTTCGAGGGAAAGTAAGGTTCCCTAGCGGCATTATCTGGTACTACCACCCAGTTTTCTTGCTTGACGATTTATTAGTGGGGAAGTTGTAGATATCAGAATGACGTCATCTTGGTTCAGCTATTTTCAAGTGCTGCGCCTAAATAAGTTTGCTCTTTCGAGTGCAAACCCCATTTCTTGAGCAAGGTCCCCTGGTGGCATTAGCCGGTACTACCTACACATGTTTTTCATCTCGAGCTTGGGGATACGAGATCACTTCGGGGATACGAGATCACTTTTAGCACCTACGGCATAGGGAAATAGCATAGGATTTCGATTTTGTTTCTGGAATTCGCCTATTTTTCATCTCGAGTTTTGGGGATACGAGATCACTTTCAGCACTCTCCAGCATAGGGAAATAGCATAGGTTTTCGATTTTGTTTCTAGAGTTCAATTACTTTTCATCTCGGATATCTTAGCTCTAAATATTTGTGAAAGGGTGGGAAGCTTTATTGGTGGAGGGTGCTGGTTAAGTTTTATCTGGTCTTGGAGGCTGCAATTTGACCTTGAGTTGCCCCCATCCTGTGTCTGGGTACTGGAGGTTGGATGAGAGCTTTAGTGGCAATATCTGGTGCTATGAATAGGATTGTCTGGGGTGTGTTGGATTGGGCTACGTTACCTATACCAAGCCTTGGGTAGAATGTGTGCGGCTTATGTGTATTAAGTAATGATGCGAATTTATGTCGGGGCTGTATACTTGTCAGCTTGAGTTTGGTTTCAGTTGCATACTTTAGTATGAGTGGCTGTGGTATGTTGGGCTGGGCTACTTGGTGGCTGAGGAAACGTTACCTAGGGCGTGGGTGGATGTGTGCAGCTGTGTATTTATGTGGACAAGAAATGTTGTGAAATTCCGCATGGGCAGTGGAAATCGTGATCATTGCAGCATGTTATGAAATTCGATATCTAAAAATAGACCTCATGAAGGTTATTGGAGTGGTGAAAAACATGAAAGCATTAGGTTGAGAGTTGGTTCAATTTAAGGCTTTGGTGAAAGAAGGCGGTAGTAGATACTAATGTAAGATGATAAGAGGCATCAGTCAATTTTGATGAGCCCCAGCGATAGGTCAAATAAAAATAAAAATGTCAAGCGCGCTAATAAATGAAAGTATTTCTAGTAAAAAGAGTGGTACAAAACGGCATATGGAAAGAGCCTTCCTTCACCGCTGTTCTAGTTAGACCAACGAAACACAAGATGAAGCGGCATGTGAATCTATTAATGATACAAAATACCTATCAGCAGGATGATGATGATGATGATGATGATGATGATGATGATGAGATGATGGTGATGATGATGATGATGACGATGAAAGTAACAGGTTTCATTTCTGCTGGATTAAAGATCTTTCACGGCTTGCATGGAAAGAAACTTCAAAACATAAGGCTAGATTGTATATATGCGATAGATGTTTGTTCTATTTTTATTCTGCTAAAGAATTAGCATCACATATTCACATATTATATATGAGAAACAAAAAATTAATATTGAATTAATTAAGCCCGACCATACAATTAAATGTTTTAATAGCACAACGGGTACTCTACCATTGGGAAAGATTACTTAATTCCAACAGAGCAACAAGGAGCAGCCGCAGAAAGCATATGATTTAAGTCCAGTGTATTGTAAATAAAAAAATGTATTACATATAGTTATAATTCCATTTATTGAAGTAATTTGTTTTCATTGTATTATAGCCCAAGTCTTAAGTCTAAGATATACATATAAATGGAAAATAAAGAATGTGTTATAGTTCTAGATATATTGAAATAAGGAAGCCCAAAAATAGAATGATACACTACGAATTAAATGTTAATATTCTTTAATTTATAATAAATCAATAATCATATTTTATTTGTATATGTTATTCTTTTTATTCAATTTCCCTACTATGGCCAGAACTCCTGAAGGTATTCTTTAATAACTTTTACGTACTACAGGGGGCTGTTAGTCATGTGGTTGAGCCTTTTTTTATCCAGAATGCACGTTGACACGTTGATCTCTGGCATCACCTTTGAAACCGGAGGGCATTTTGTCCTTGACCTTGACCCGGAAGTGTGTGTCTTGGAGGTTGCAACCTTAATTTCCCATAATCAACTACGCCGCAAAGCAGGTCTGATAACAGCTTAACAGCTTTTCAAACATCTCTGATAACAGCTTAAAAGCTTTTCAAACAGCTCTGATAACAGCTTAACAGCTTTTCAAACAGCTCTGATAACAGCTTAACAGCTTTTAACCAGCTCTGATAACAGCTTAACAGCTTTTCATACAGCTCTGATGACAGGTAAACAGCTTTGCAAACAGCTCTGATAACAGCTCAACAGCTTTTCAAACAGCACTTGTATCAGAGCTGTTTGAAAAGTTGCTTTTCAAACAGCTCCGATAACAGCTTAACAGCTTTCCAAGCAGCTCTGATAACAGCTTAACAGGTTTCCAAGTAGCTCTGATAACAGCTTAACAGCTTCTAAACAGCTCTGATAACAGCTTAACAGCTTTTCAAACAGGTCTGATATTCAAACAGAATTCTCACCATCAACCACAGAGGAATCCCCCTGTGAGGTTGCTGACTGGATGGAATCTAGTACCAAGACCAGATACATCCGATATCAAAAGGTTGCCCAAGAGCAGACAATGCTAGAATCAAAGATCAAGTTTGATAGGCCCACCACACCAATATTAAGAAGATAAAACTACCATATTCTTATCGAAGCTGAATCATGGTCAAATTATAGCCTCTAAGACTCGACACTGTTGGTTTCAAAAGGTTACCCAAGAGCAGACACTTAGGTTAAGGATAAGGTGACGTCAGCCGTCAACGACAAATTGCTGTCTCCCTGACCACGTGTCAAATACATATAAATAATAGTTTCATAGCTTGTTTTTCAGTTGATGTTTTGCTCTTTACCCAAACAGACCGCTGTTGGCAAGCTAATTACGTAATAATTTCAACATGAGTTCTAAGGATACTACAAACCTTGTAAAGCTTACGGACGAAAGTCGTAAACAATATTCATATAAGGCTCAGTCTGCATCTATGTAATCTATGCTTTTTAGAAATAAAGAAGAAAGTTTCTTATCTAAGAACGAGACGGCTGTCCACCAAAAGCTCGAAAAATCAGGATATTCTAGCAAAGATCGCAGACGGAGAGATGTTATTTATGAAAATGGTGCACAAAGAATTTTCTAAAGTCATCTTGGTCTAAAGGCATAAGGAATATTATTTATAAGGGTCAGTCTATATTTTTGAAATCTTGGTTTTCCTGAACTAAAGAAAAAAACTTTCGATTTAAGCTATAATGTAATTAAAACAAATTATTTCAATAAATGGCATTATAACCATAATACAATTTTTATTTACAAAGCATATTTTACACTATATCATAGCTCATCAAAGCTTTACATTTAACCCAGCCAAAAAGAAATTTTATTGACAATAAAAAAAACCATTTTGCATAAAACCTAAGGCTTTCGAGACACACACACACACACACACACACACACACACACACACACACACACACACACACACACACACACACACACACCTACATCGAAAGTTTTCTGATACGGCTTATTTCCATTACTTCATATTTCTTAAGATCCCAAGCAGCCGTGATCTATTTTTAGATATCGAATATCTTAGCATGATCACTCTTGTTTATAAAAGTTTTTTAATCCACAACTTACGTTATAGCTGTTGTTGTATTTTTTTTTTTTTAAGAAATTTTCAATTATAACTTCCACTACTCTAACACATCATATCCTACAGATTCAAATCAGTTGTTGTTGTTTTCAGCTAAAGAAATTGGGAATCTTACATGAATCGCTCAATTTGTTTACTTTACTCGGTTGCTGTGCGAATTTGTTTACTTTACTGGACTGTACGAATTTGTTTATGCAAGGAATCAAATTAGAAGCATTGCATCTGAAGAGTAAAATCAGGCATTTACTAATCTCCATTACTAAGTCAACATATCTACCTACATTCACCACAATCAGCTTCGCCTGATCTATTTTTAGATATATGATCACATGGTATAATCTTGTTTATAAAGGACACCTACAGATTAATATCATCAAATCTTTAATCCACAAGGTTATAGGTGTTGTTGTAGTTTTTTATGTTTGTAAGCTACTAATATTAATTATACCTGAAAAGGAAAGATCGCCAATATCTCGAAACCCATAGCCTGTGGAGGATCTCTAATGAAATTTTTGTCCACCGCTAAAATCTATTGGCATGATCAAAAATATTCTAGAGTTAACTTGAATTATTACTAATACTAATTACACTAATTCACTTAAGGAATTTCACAACATTTCTTATCCACATAAATACACAACTGCACACATCCACCCACGCCTTAGCTCTCAACCAACCTCCAGTTCCCAGACACAGGTGGGGGGACACCTGAAGGTCAAATTGTAGCCTCCAAAACCAGATGAAACTTAACCAGCAACCTCCACCAATAAAGCTGAGATGATAAATATCTCTGATAACAGCTTAACAGCTTTGTCGTCAAAGGCCAGAGTCTAATTGAGACCTCCGAGGCCACGCGTCAAATATCCGTTTCAAAGCGCCCTACAAGACCAGGCACCCATTACCACCGCCAATACCACCGCGCCAATTATCACCCACCACCACCACCCACCACCACCCACCACCACCACCACCCATCGTAGTGTTCAAAAAATATTCAGGAGTTCCAGACTTGGTATGGGAAATTGAATAAAAAGAATGCCATATACAAAATTTTGTTACAAACAACTTACCCCATAGAGAGTAACCATTGAATTGGTATGCATACAATTTCCAGATGAGGAATTTTCTTGAAAGAACTCCTCCAAACGTGTTTCCATATCTCTATTTTGCTTCTCAAGAGGAGAGTCACTAAACATCGCTTCTAATCGTGACTGTACTAATTTGCTACTTATTGAATCTAGATTAAAAAGCTCCGATAAATGCATATTACTCGTGACCAATTGTTGTGGTTCCTTTGCATTAGACGTGTTCGGCACATTAGGTAAATTCGACGTAAACAAATCGGACAACTGATTTGCAACAATTTCAGAAAACTGGTTTCGACCGATGATTTATTTATTGAATTATTAGGACCACTGTCTTCGCAATGATTATAATTTGTAGCTAGCATAGAAGCAGAATCAAGTTTATTTTTCTCGCTGTTATTAGATCTAATTCGTTTTGTATACACAGCCATTCATCGTAATGCTCATTTTTATTGTTGGTCATTTGGTCGTCTTTTTTTTCCTTTGAATAAATCCAGATTGTCTGGAAATTGAAGGCTAGGTTGAAATATAGCTGATTGACTTAAGGGTGTGGTAGTATTCGAGAAATAATCACTTACAGGACAACATTCGAACCTTTAACACCAAAACAGCAGTGGATAGCACCTCCTTGATCCGTAATGGAGGAATAGAGGAACTCCTTTGTCTTTTTCAGTTCCACTTCAGCTTTATTTAATTCCCTTATCCATTTCTGTGCCTCTTCTGTACAATAGGGAATAAATGCTAGCCCTGCATGGAAATATCACGAGTGGGAAACTGAAGGCGACAGACAAAACGAAACCCACCTTAATGGCGTCGCTTACTAAAGATGGTGAAAAATTAACCAGTATGCTTCCTGCAAAAGATTAAGTACAAAAAGCCAAATAGCCAAAAACTACCATTAAGATATAACCCACATACAAATCAGTCGCTGATTTAACGATTTGGTTCATCTTCTCCAATGAAGCATTCGTAACAGTTTCAAATACCTCAAATAATTGCATTTGACAAGATAGCGCCATACCAAATATAGGGAGACATTGTAAAGTCTCAGAAGGTTTCCATTATTCAATACTCTGCATCCAGTCATTTGCTACTATACACGACTTTAATTCAGCAACTACTTTCACCGCTAAACACAGGTAAAATCCAAGAGGAATTATGCATAAAATAGTTACAGTGACCGTCACCCATGCTCGGAGTCTCAATAATATAATTCTCAATAATATTTAATACTTTGGCAGCTAGTTGGGGTAATAAGTCTCCAACAACTACAAAATATGCAATGCCTGTTCCAATTAAATAGCCAATTGGAAAGAGCATTGAATGAATCGCGAGACGTTTTGTCGTAAACTAAAAGAGCACCAGCTGCTACTCGATAATATGATCAAGTAACAGAACGAAAACGTTCTTGACTTGCGGTATCCCAAACTTGTAATTTAACTGATTTACCGTCAACGCTGACAATTCTAGTTCCAAATTCAACGGCAATTGTATTTGATCTGTCGTCTTTAAATTTGCTTTATATGAAATGATGCAAGAGACAGCTTTGTTGTTCAGCAAAAAATTCGAAGCACAGGCAGTTGGAAGGATGCAATTGCCTTGCTAAGAAATTACAGCAAGCAGCGACGACAGCATTTAATTGAAGCAAACAAGTAGTTGTAGAGTTTCAACTGTATCGTCTCGTAATTCAATAAAACCTGTGTAACAAAATAATACTGAACAAGAATTTGAAGAGCATCGCCATTTACTTTCCCCAGTGTAACTTCCTCTTGTTTTGTAACTCGCAGTGAACCCATAAACATTGCCAAAAGGTACGCGCTAGAAGCCGATAAGACCGTTCTATGAGCTGAAACTCTTTTTCCATCAATGATTGAATTTGTGCCTACAGGTAGTTGACATGCTCTAGATTCTACTACTTGTGGATCTGCAATTTTGGAGCAGTTAAAATTCCTCAAAATCGAATTCATTATATTGTGAATAGTTTCTTCTCACAAAAACAAAGTCATTTCACTTGACATCCCAGTCGATCAGCTGCTCCATGTCGGAGAACAGATGTCAGATAATAATGACAACTAATACAAGTAAGGACTCGACCCAAGTCCAAAGTTTCGACCATCCATCGAATGTTAAAGCAGACTGACAAATGTAGGGAGTTCGAGAAGCCAATGAATGGGGTTGACATTTACTGAGTTATGACCAAAAATAAGATTTTTATAGTCTCGAGAACGCGCGGGCATACCTAACCGCAGCAATAAAGCGCCTGAAATGAATCAAAATAAGTAATGCTAGAAATGAGGTATCTAAAATGAAATTGAGAAACCATTAGAATAATACTAGAAATAAAAGAACAATAAATAACGCTAGAAATGAAGTATCTAGAATGAAATTGAGAAACCATTAGAATAATACTAGAATAAAGAAAAATAAATAACGCTAGAAATGAAATATCTAAAACGAAATTGGGAAAACGTTAGGATAATACTAGAAATAAAGAAAAACTAAATAATGCTAGTAATTAAATACCTAAAATGAAATGTTATTAATAGAGTTTATTACCGAACTAAATAAATACTTGTAAAAATTATAGTAAGAGTACTTAGAAGAAAAAAGTAGTTAAGGTAGAATTTAGTACCGCACTGTACGAAAAAAAAAAGTAAAATCTTAAGAAGAGAGGGTGCAGATAGTCAGTGTGAAGTAGGTAACGTAACTAAAAGAAGTTTGTAAGCTAGTTTTTGTTTTCTCTCGCTCTAGCAGCCAAGAGATCACGTTTTTGGTAGTAAAAGGAAGTAAAAAGCTTGTAAGAGAAAAAATTATAAAACGCCATAATTATTAGAATAAAAATTATAACGTTGTGCGAAACGTTTTGTTTTTTTGTTTTTTTTTAGAAGAAAGGAGAATTCTTTTTGGGGTGTAATAAAACCTCTGACGAAGCCCCAAACAGAAGAGGCCTGGATTTTGGGAGGTTAACCGCCGTCTGGTGACGCTAATTGCTATCTTGCTAACCGAGGTAAATTGATTTCCTTCTACAAAACTTTACTCCGCTGGAACCTAATTGGGGTGTCCAAACCCGGAGCCCCTCAATTGGTAACCGCTCGGCCAGGAAGAAGCAGCAAAGGCTGTAACGTAGAAGGCAAGCAGCCGTAACCGAGGAAGAAGAAGCGAAAAAACCGTAACATTCAAGTGTTGGGTGCTTCAATCCCGTAAAAGGGACCCCCTTGCAACCCCCGACAATAAGAAGATGAGACTCGTCAACGGGCCCGTGGTGGCTCATACTACACAGCGATTAAGCACTGAGCATCTATATATAAAAAATTTTCTACCTAGATATAACATTTATTTCTTTTTATATTTAAATAACATAGATATAACATTTATTTCTTTTTATATTTAAATAACCTAGATATCACATTTTTAGCTACCTATCCTAAAATTTCACATAACCTAGATATAACATTTCTTTCTTTTTATATTTAAATAACCTATATATAACATTTATTTCTTTTTATATTTAAATAACCTAGATATCACATTTGTAGCTACCTATCCTAAAATTTCACATAACCTAGATATCACATTTTTGTTACCTACATCCAAATTGCACCTAACCTATAACCGAGAACCCGAGTTAAGTAGGGTACCGACACGTGGTAACCAAAGTGCGTTGAGATTAGAAATGTTCGTTCTTTCTCAGAAGACAAGAGGCGGTTACTAACTCGTCTTAAATATTGCAACTAATTTGCTTTGGAGCTCGGAAATATTTTAATTGTGCTGTCCGAGTAAATAATTAGTGCAAAAGTTGCTTTGATTTCAGCGGTACCTATGCAGGTATTTTTTCTTACTTTTGGTCTAACGTTAACTTTCAAAGTATGCAAACAATGTAATTAAGGAGGCCCTGCCCAAGTAAGGCAACATCTTCTAATTACGTGTAGGCAGGGGTTGGACGTGTTTTTTTTTTTTTGTTCATTTTAGTACAAGTCATTGGTACAATTTAGCATCCTCAATTCAATTTGCATAAAATTCAAGTGGGCACAAGATAAAGATAATAATCCTTAACTACAGTTGGGAGAAGCATACGAATTTCTATCAAATCAATTTAAATTAGATAAAGAGCTGTCTACCGAATTAAAAGAGAGAATAGTGGATTACTTTTATAATCGTGGCAAATCGCAATATGTTGATAATTATCACGTATTTTCGTGTTTCCTAAACTTTAATAATAGAGTGCCAATAGCTGGAAATTGTTCTATATTTTGTGTCCGCAATTGCTGAAATAGAAAAACTCTTGCAGAGTTCCATATTTGATAATAGACGATTCGGAACGTAAAGTAAGTTCTAGATTGTCTAGTATATGTGATAATTCCTAGATTTTTGTTTGCGAACTTATTCGTTGGTTTCGTTTTGTTTCGAATTTCCTGCATTTGTTGGACTGTCTTTCATACGAGCTTGTAAGCGAGAAAAGATTAGACATATTTGGAGTAATGGTTTATACATCGTGGAATAAAGAATAGAATTTTGATACTTGGGGCAAACTCTTGTGACCCCTGGGGTCAAAAGGACACTAATCTCCTTACGTGCCTTACCTATTTTCGAAATTGTTATTATATTCTTAGTTAAGTAACTGTACTACGGGTTTATTATTATTACTATTATTAGTACTGTGATACTGAATTGATCCCAACCGGCTTTCATTTCCAATTGCCGTCGATTGCCACATCGAAAGTGTACGAATCACAATATTGTGGTGCAAGTTACAGTAACAATTCAGGCTTAATATTCGTTACGGTTCGAATATAATCCTTCGTGTCAACACGAATTTATTATTGAAGACCCAGCCAGGTCTAGCATTCAAACACGTTGATAAAGGTAACTGAAAACTTTGATTATCCACAATTGTTAAATAAGGCCCAGCACTCTCTAAGTAAGGCACTTTTATAAGGAAACGTTGGAATAAAGCTTTCGCGATATCGATATAATAATTTTTCGACGTTTACATTTACCGGTACTTGTCGTTTCCTGATTGACTTTATGCATAACTGCGGACAACTCCCTCCTTACATTATCAGCAGATTTTAATAATTTATGGTAAATGAGATCTGCATAACACTAATTCAATCTCATTGCGTTGCTTAAATTCACGACACACGTTTAAGTGATCCCATTGAAGTGGGGAAACGGCATTTTAGCTAAGAGACCTTTAATAATTCGCCATAGAGTGATTCAATTTATTAGAGAACCACGCAATAACAAAGATAAGCAAGTTACAAGCTATTACTGAACGAAGGTGAAGTGCCCTTTGATTTTACCCCATAGAAGCTTCTGATGGTTCTAGGTTGTATGAACTTTCATTAATCCCTAAGTGTGCTTCGTTGATTTGGAATTAAAATACGGCAGGGCGATGGCCGACGAGAAATTAGAACGAATTCTTGAGAGCACAGAGGCTCATGCTGCCTCACTAAAGGAGTTGACGGTAGAAATTCGGAAACAAGCTCAAGATGTATCGGATCTGAAAAATGGGTTGAGAGAAATACGTGAAGACAATGTGAGTTTGTGAGAGGATTTCTCGGCGCTCCGTAAGCAGGTTAATGATATTATGGGTGCTTCTACCTTTGTGGAGAAAGTTTGTGAAAGTACCAACGATCGGCAAGAAGCTGACGAGCCTGTTTCGGAATCACCTAACGCGAATTCAACTTTACTTACACCCGAGTCTGTGTCCGGAGCAAGTGATAAGCTTGGAAACCACGCAAAAGATTCAAAGAAGGTCCGTTTTGCGACACTAACAAACAGTAATGACTCGAATCGGCGACAATCTGGTGCGAATACTGTACAGCTGCCACCCTCAAAACCAACGGAGGCCCAAGCTTGTACCTCACAGAGGCTGGCCATACCACCGACGGAGTATGACGGTAAAGTCATTTGGACCCGATACGAGGTTCTCTTCAACGCTGTCTCCCAAGCCAACGGTTGGACCAGCGAATTGAAAGCCATTTGTCTTGCTGCCTATTTAAGAGGTACCGCATTGACTTACTATTAGACCTTAAGCCCGGAAACTCGCGAATCATTTGAGGAGGTAAGTAAAGCCTTAAGATCCCGATTTAGCGTCGAACATCACCAATCTGTAAACCACATCCAACTACGAACTAGGGCCCAGAGGAACGGAGAGAATTTTGCCGAGTTCGCGAATGATCTACAGAGACTAACACAGCTGATATTTTGTGATTGTCCCGAAGGTGCCAAAGATCGCATTGCGCTTGAGCAATTTCTAGACGGCATTGCAGACATAGACATACAGGAGAAAGTTCGGGATTCAGACCCAGCCACACTACAACAAGCTTTGCAGACAGCCATAAGAATAGAAGCCAACCACAGAGCAACAAGAATAGCCAAGAGGCACATTCGAGTAGCTACCGCGTCTACTTTTTACAGAAAGCAGCCGAGAGGTAGGGGAGGAAGGCCTACAGGAGCAATTGGACGAAATGAAATCACATCTAGCCACCAGAGTTCGGGAAATGCCAAAGAGCTAGCCTGAGGGGGCAACAGCTAGCTCATTCAGAAAGGAGAGCCCCAGCAAATGCTGAAGAAGATTATGCCCGTCCTACAGTAATACGGCGCATTATTCGGCATCACATGCAAGGAACGATTAGATGGTTTGATGCGCAACGCAAATTTGGTTTCATTACCTGCAATGGCAGTCATGGAGATGCCTTTCTACATATGGCTCAGGTCAAGTATACACCCTCGAATCCCGAGAGGAGCTTAAATACCGGCGATAGAGTCCAATTCGATTTAGCGGAAGGCAACCCAACGCCTAAGGCAATAAACGTTACCATTATAAATGACGAAGTGCGACGCGACGAATATTCTACAGAGACGTCGCAAATCAAGAAACTGGAGCAGAATAAACTAGTGAACTACCAAGCACAACACCTGCCCCTCAAAACAAACCACCATTCTGGCTTCAAAAGGCCGATGCATCCCAACCTAAACATGATAGTTTAAACCAGAACGCGCTGATCCTAGGGAGCGGAGATCAGTGTGGCCACAAAGGCTCCATACACGACTTATACCAACATCCACACAAGAAACACTAACACCAAGCTAGCCGATCAAAACGCGTTAACTATCAGAGACAACGCCGACCGCAAACCACAAACCACCGTCAAATGCTACATCAAGTATTATTGTTACTTCAGATGCCCACACCACAGCCAGTACTAGGCTCACACCAACAACCAACATCAAATATAATATGGACACCACATCAACCATTAACAACAAATCGGCTCCAAACATTTCACCTGATATCAACAATGTTCCGACCATCAATCCAAACTGCACAATCTCCGCCAAAGCAATTGTTCATACTACACCCACAATCAAAGCCACACCAACCATAATTTCATCGGAAGACACAATTAACGTAACCCAACCACAAACTTCGACTTTACCAACTCCACCGTTCATCACCATAAGCCAAAGTACCGCCACCGACACAATTAAAATATCAGGGAGAATCGGGGGGGGGGGGGGGGTTTAAGTAGTATGATCATTGATACAGGGGCGACACATTCAGTGTTACACGAGCGGGTCTGGAAGCACACGAACAGTCGATCGTGTCTTCAGCCACGCTTGACTTATCTCAGGAATATTACCGGGAAAACAAGTCAGGTAAAGGGAATGATAAAGCTAACGGTAGCCATCAAGTGCTTCAAGACCACTCATTCATTTTATATAGCTGAGATTTTTGATGACTGTATCTTGGGAATGGATTTTTTAGCAGGTCACAAATGCACAATCGATTTAGAAAGCCTCAGTCTCAAGATAGGAAACTAGCATATAGCACTGCAAGATCAGGAATCACGCATCAGTGTGAAGGGCGTATACGACTACACCATTCCTGCCGGTTCAACTTGCTTCATCCCATTTGGCAATGCATTTCTGGGAAACAATAAAACGGTTTTCCTTTCGCCGGATAATACGGCGCCTGACCTTTTGCTGCCACCAAGCCTTTGCCAGTCAGACCATGGGAGCGTTACCGCACCGGTAACTAATGTAGGACAGGAACCAATTGAGTTAAAAGCTACTAGTCTGGTGATCAACGCGGACCTAGATACCCAAATAATGGGACCTGCATACAAGGTTACTACCGACAACGACATTCTGCCAACCGAACTGCATGCGCTATTCGAACAAGCGGCACCTAATCTCGAATTTTACAAAAACGGCTTTAATACACTCTACTCGAACATCGGGACAACTTCGCACAATCGAAGAATGATCTAGGCCGAACATTAATCTTACGCCACAGCATTGACATCGGCGAAAATAAACATATCGAACAGCCCCCGCGCCGACTACCACTAGCGAGAAGGGAAGAAGCGAAACAATTAGTCCAGGAAATGAAAAGCCAAGGAATTATTCAACCATGGTTTTAGTTAAAAAAAAAAGACGGCTCCACACGTTTCTGTGTCGACTATCGTCGATTAAACGAGATAACAAAGAAGGATTCTTATCGGCTTCCCCGTATAGACTTAACACTTGACGCGTTAGCAGGGTCCAAGTGGTTTTCGACCCTTGATCTCCAATCCGGGTATTGGCAAGTAGAAGTGGAGGCGGCCGATAAAGATAAGACTGCATTTACAGCGAGCCAGGGGCTGTGGGAGTTTAACGTCATGCCCTTCGGTCTAACAAATGCCCCAGCTACATTCCAGCGGCTAATGGAAGTTGTATTGCAAGGCTTATCGCCGCAAGCATGAGTATACCTAGATGATGTCATTGTTCATGGGCCATCTTTCGAGAGCATGATACAACATTTACACCTAGTTTTTGAACGTCTTAGTCTGGCAAACTTGAAGGTGTCTCCAAGAAAATGTCAGCTTTGTCAACGAGAGGTTAAGTTTCTCGCACATGTAACAAGTGCCGACGGGATGTCAACTGACCCTGAGAAGACTTCGGCTGCTCGAAATTGGCCTGTACCAAGGAGCAAGAAAGATGTGCAATCCTTTCTAGGATTATGCGCTTATTATTGACGTTTTATCAAAAAATTTTCGGTCATTGCCAAACCACTTACTGAGCTAACGGAAAAAGGACGCAAATTTTGTTGGACAAATGCATGTGAAGAAGCATTTCAAACTCTAAAGGAACGATTTACATCAGCACCAATACTAGCCCAACCGGACGAGAAGCTGCCATTTATTTTAGACACAGGTTAAAGACGAAAATGAACACGTAATAGAGTTTTACAGCAAAACCTTTAGTAAGCCTGAGCGAAACTATTGTGTGACAAGAAAGGAACTAGTAGCAATTGTAATGGCCTGTGCCCACTTTCAGCCATATCTGTTGGGTAAACCATTTACTGTTAGAACTGATCAAGCCTCACTACGCTGGCTGATGAATTTTCGATCGCCCGAGGGGCAAATAGCCCGCTGGATAGAACGGATGCAAGCTTTCAATTTCGAAATTGTACATCGCGCGGGAGCCAAACACAGCAATGCCGATGCCTTATCACGAAAGTGCGCGGAATTTAACTGCCATTACTGCCAACGCCTGGAAGACAAACAGGAAGTGACAATGCATATATTCACGGTACAAGACAACATAGCCGAATATCAGCAAAGTGATCCGGATTTGAAATATGTACGAGACTGGCTACAAGTCGGAAAACGGCCGGAGAAAGATGACATCAAACACCTCAGTCCAGAAGTCAAAAGCTACTGGTCGATGTGGGCCAATCTCTCTTTGGAAAATGACATATTCTATCGACTTTTGAATAATGGACCGGACACCGTAAACCAGATTACTGTGCCTAAATCATTACGGAAGCTAGTGCTACAGCAGATCCATGATTCACCCGCTGGAGGACACTTCGGTTTTGATAAAACGTTAGGAAAATGACACCTTGGATACTACTGGATCGGTTGTAGCACGGACGTGAAGAATTGGTGCACGACATGTACTCAATGCGAAGCGCGAAAAGGACCTTTGCCAAGGACAAGAGCAAGGCTACAAGTTTGCAACTCAAGAGCCCCGTTCGAACGAGTTGGCGTGGACATCTTGGGTCCATTACCAAAAACAACAAACGGCCATCGCTATTTGGTCATATGCATAGATTATTTTACAAAATGGCCGGAAGCCATACCAATACCCGACAAAACTGCGGAGGTGGTAGCGCTTGTAACAACAGTTTTTAGCAGATATGGAGCTCCACTTCAGCTGCATTTCGATCAAGGGAGGAACTTCGAGAGTGCTGTATTTGCAGCGACACTCAGCCGATTTGGTATAGAAAAAACACGGACTACTGCCCTTCACCCACAGTCTGATGGGCTAGTCGAGAGGTTCAACCGCACCATACTGGATTACCTCGCTAAATTTCTAGACAAAAATCAACAAGATTGGGATCAATATATTCCATTCCTACTTCTTGCATACAGAACTAGCATCCATGACAGCACCAAACAAACACCAGCTCATCTCCTCTTTGGACGTGAGTTGAGGCTGCCCCTTGAAATGGTTCTGAGTAGTCCACCATCACCTGCCGAAACAACCTACTTGTATGCGGAAATCCTTGTCGAAAGGCTGAACGCAATTCACCAGCATAATCGCACGATGCTTAATAACGGGAGCAGACGGATGAAAACGGATTACAATCTACGGTCACGAAACTGCGTTTACGAAATAGGAATGAAGGTATGGTTGTATTTCCCGCGTCAAGTCACCGTACGGTGTCCGAAACTCCAGAAAGACTGGGACGGTCCGTACATGATAATTGAACAAATTACAGAAGTGGTATACAAGATAAAGAAGTGCCGCGGCGGGAAAGTAAGAACGGTTCATGTCGATCGCTTAGCGCCGTATCACGAGCGCAACGTGGTACACACAAACATTTAGTGTCGCCACGCGCGTATTTGTAAAGCGCAATCGACGCCTCGAACTAACATCAGGCAAGACTCGCATGAGGTGAACGATTAAGCTTCCCAAAAACAAAACCCTTGTTCGTATACGGAGAATTCAAGTCT
This sequence comes from Dioctria rufipes, assembly GCA_963924295.1. Lineage (NCBI taxonomy): Eukaryota > Metazoa > Arthropoda > Insecta > Diptera > Asilidae > Dioctria > Dioctria rufipes. The sequence goes on along the minus strand of OZ002740.1, from coordinate 168,296,633 downwards.
TTGATCGACAAATGCTCTCCGAGACTTAGTTATTGTCTTATTTTTTTTTTGCAAGCCTTCAACATCAGCGCTAAACCGAATAGTTGAAGCCTGTATCTGTTCTTTAAACTTATAATTGAAGGTACGATAATATTTTAATTTTGACCGGAAGCTTTCATTTTAGTTATCTCTGGTGCTATTTCGGTTATCTCTGACATCATTCCTGGTAGCCCTAAGAAGGCATCCGGCCAGCTTCACTGGTAACTACAGGGTACCAATGTGCCGTTTAGGACCTACCCAACCTAGCGGCCGGTATACCTCTTATTAGTAATTCCTCTTCCTCACTGGATAATACGTCGAACCCCTGTTACGTACCTTTTTGTGAGATGGGCGGGTAATTTAATCCAAAACACCTTTTGATTTGTCGGACTTGTGTTATTTATTTTTTACTTCTTTCACCAACTAATCCTTTCTCTTTTGTACAAACTTTTTATAAGCTTCTTCTTATGAGCTTTTCACAATCTTATTCTTCTAAACGTTACACAATTTTATTCTCTTTTTTTTTACTTTTCATAATCTGATTCCTATAAACTTTTCACAATTTTCAATCTCTTTTTTTTTCTTTTCACAATCTGATTCCTATAAACTTTTCACAATTTTTAAACTCTTTTTTTTTTTCTTGACTGCCGTTTTTCAAATTATAAATCCGACTCGCTTTGTTTTCAAAAATTCAACTACCGAACCGCCGTAACCAACCGCTTTCAGTTTTTCAATCCAACTCGCGTGCTATGATTCGACTGCCGAACCGCCGTTAACAAAATTAAAAACCCAACTCAGCTCTTGATCACTTTTGTCGCGATCAAGAGCCTTCGTTCAGGGTAGAAAATGCATAGTTGCATTTTCACCCTGAGAAAATTTTCATTTATTCTGGACTTGATTAAACAAGTCCAGAATATTTTTCGTTGGACGGTGGCTTGACATTTGATGCTTTTATAAACATCAGCCACCGTCACGACGATTAAAATTGCCGCGCGCGTATACATACAATGTAATCTCGCGGCGCGCATTTCTTATCGCGAAAGCTTTTTTTTGTGATATGTATGTACGTTCGTACATACATATTATAATTTTCACGACAAATCGTACTGAAGGTACGATTTGTCTTTTGTTTTATATTTTTTTAAATAATTATTTCTACTGACAAATTTTGCTGAAGGCAAAATTTGTCGTGGGAATAAACTTTGTAAAAACGAATGGTATGTGAAGAAAATTGCTGATGCAATTTTCTTCACTGATTGAATAGATAAGCTAATCGTGTTTTTAAGCATGATTAGCTTATATGAAAATTTATGTATGAAATATTTTAAATAATTATTTATTGCCTTTTTTCAGATCTCTTTTTAGGCATATTTTATATATAACAATCCTTCCCCCTGAGAAAAAGAGAATTATTCTTTGAAGAGGAATAATTCTCAGGGGAAGTTGTTTTGGCGCTAATTGGGCGGCTCGGATTCTGGTCGGTTCGGCTAGGCTTTACATTTAGGTGATTTAATTTTCTAATTTTTTAGAAAGGTTTTTACCTCTCTTTTCTTATTTTGTTGTTTTTCTACCTTAGTTAACAAATTTTTGTTTTTGTTTGGTTACCTATGAGTTTGTTTAAAGTAATTTAAGTATATTCCCCTTTTTATTTGCTTTTTTTTTGTGGGGTGTTAGTATTGAACTAGGTCGGCTCGGCTAGGATTTATACATTATTATTTTTTTTTTACATATATATGATAATAATATAATTTCATTTTTTACATTAATTTTTTTTTCTATATGCTAATTGCTTTTTATTTTGTTATTTGTAGCCTGGTAAATCCCTTTTTCTTTGGCTTTTATTATTTCAAATTCAATCTTATCTATAGTTTTTTGTTATTTTTATCTTTTCTAGTTTTAAATATTATATTTAATTCTAGGGCATTCTATTTTAATTTATTTATATTTCTAGCTTTATTTTTTTTCTAGCTTTAGTTTATTTGTTTTATCCATAATTACGTCTAATGTATTTTAATTTTTTGGTCGCCCTATTTATTTTTATATATATTTATCTCTCCTATTTTGTTTATTTTATTTATATATTACTAATATATAGTATTTTGATACATTTTATGTTGTTCTTCTTGTTTTTACTGACTTACAGTCTTTTAAGTTTATTCTAAATTCTAATGCGTTTTTGTATGTACCTAATTTTTTATTAATTTTTATTCTAGGGCGTTTTTCTTTCATTCTATAGTTTAGATCTCTTTAAATGTTTTATTTATTTTTATATTAGCTTATAAACTTCCTGTTTATAATTACTTAATTACTTAATGTCCTTAATTAGGTTGATTGGTTGTCCATATTGACAGTGTCCGTGTTCCATTTTTAAACGATTTGGACTGACTTTGGTTTCGGGAGGCTTCTGGCTCGCCTTAAACTGGGTTTTGGAGCATTAATTCGCTCCTCTAAAGGAATTCCCTCTGGTGAAATTTCGGGGTTACCTTGTGGTTGTTTCCTCTGTTGTCTCATCTTGATGACAACAGGGTTAAGATATTTTACTGCCACAACGATCATTATGGCCAGAACTAGTAGGCTCGTAAATGATAGAGAGGTTGTGGACAGGATATGGGAGTTTTTTCTCGATACCTTTTCTTGATATTTGCTGATTTTGTTTTGGATCTCTTCCAATGAATGTGTGCCTTTATAGACTGATTTGTGGATATCTTCCCCCGTTAAAATTTCCATTGAAACTTGCGTTTGGTTTTGAGGTTCTGGTAAAATGTCGACCAGACTCAAATTCAATAAGGAATGATTGAATTGTGGAAATTGTTTGGGTTGAATTATATTCAGCGGGCGTTTACTTTGACCTTCGTATTTGAGCACCTTGTCACTTATTTGCACTTGACATGGTTGCGTTATCTCTAATATCCCTTGTCCTTCCAGTTTCGAGATCAGAAAGTGATCTGGACATGTGATGTGTAGCACCGTTGAGGTGATAAATGAAAATAGCCACGTATTTGGCTTGTTTAGTTTGATCAACATGTCCTTTTGGGGAGATTGAACTCTGGTCCGGCATTTGGGCACTTCATTTAAAGGATTATATAACAACTTAATGGCACATTCATTTGATGTTGCTGCCTTTATTATGGGCATATTTAGTCGGCCTACATACGTGTTTTCTTCCAAATTACTTGTTATTTTCTTAAAGTTTTTCATGTCCTCGCCTCTTAGTAAGAGAAATTCCTGGGTTTTTTCGCTATTGGCTATGTATGAATAACCAGGGTTTGGAATTAATGAATAATTTGCTGACATGGGTACAGGATAGCATTGAATCTGTTGTAGCCTCATTTTTGGCAGATTAAAAATTGGGAGAGTAATTCTCACCACCAATTTGTTCTGCATAAGGAGTGACTGAGCTCCTGCTGTTTGGTATAGAACAGATAGACAATTTTGGTCATTCGGGCAATTCGAGGACGTCTTACGGTGTATTTCTAACAGATTTTTGGGGGACATTAGGAGTGGATGAATATGATTGGTTTTACTAGCCATTATTATATCCAGGAGGGCTTGTTGTCGATATTCAACTTCGATGATTTGGAGCAATAAGCTTGATATAATCTCTTGTCTTAGCTGCCTTTTAGTTAAATCATCGGCCACATGGTGGAGATCGTTTATCTGGTGTGCTATTTTTTGTTGTCTGTCTATTAACATGGCCAGTGGTTTTTGAATCTTTTCCAAGGTTGTTTTAACAACACTGATTTGTTGTTTCTCTAGCTCGGCTAGGGCTTGTGTATTCGATTCAAGTTCTTCTAACCTGCTGTAAATTTCTTTTTCGTTATTGCTGTCCATAGTGCCAAACAAATAGTGCATGGCATTGCCTATTCCATCAAATAGCGATCTGGCCTTGCGTTTTGCTGGTGCTAGTTCCTTTATAGTTTCCGTGCGCTTTCGTACGCTGTCTATTATAGCGTGTATGTGTAGTTGCTGCACGTTACACAGGTCTTCTGGGTTGGTTACATTTATGCAGAGTTTATGCACTAAGTGCTCCGCATATTCTGCTAGCTTTATCTGGGCATCTAATTCATCCAAATCTATCTCGGTGAGGACATTCCAGGTGTCATGATATACCATGAGGCTTCCTAGGTCCTCGAAAAATATGCCCGAGCCATTTAGTTGGGTCCTTATATAGAGTTTGCCAGCGATCTCTCCTGTTGTGTATTGGATAGGGAGGGCAAATACGATGAATTTTAGCGCCATTTCTGTGGACAATTCGGAGGAAGGAAACAATTCTTTAAGTTTATTCGTACTTGCATTGTGCCGTTTTAAACTGGGCAGTGGAGTGACTCCACCGCAAATGTTTCTGGGGAGGTATTGAAATGACGTTTAATGGACATTGAAGTAGGAATTGCAAGTCAACCTGGTTCATTTTTGTACAACCTGCTTTTATTCGAAATATGGTTTTAAACGATTATTATGTACCGTCACCATTCGCTTACCAATCTTGATTGTGGTATTCACATCACTTGGTATTGCTATTACCTGATAAGGTCCTACCCAGATTTGAGAAAGCTTATGTTTTCTGCTTTCATTCTTGATGAGGACCTTGTCTCCTACATGGAAAGTTAGGGGCCGTACTGTCTTATCGTAGTACCCCTTTGAGCGCTGTTTACTTGCCAATAAGTTCTTTCGTGCCGTGGCATATGATTTTTGGAGCTTATACTTCAGTATATGATAATAGCTCTCATGATTGTAAACGGGTTCGGGATCCCGTTTTAAATTTGATGGGACATCCGCTGTGAAGCCGTATAGGCAGTCCATTGGGGTAAGTTTAGTACCCTCGTGTACACTATTATTATACACGAATGCAGCGGTTCGTAGGAATTGGTCCCATGTTTTGGGATTTTCGTCTACGATTGTTCGCAGGTATTCAATCAGGGGTCTGTGGGCACGCTCTAGTGCTCCGTTAGACTGCGGGTGGTATGCCGAAGTCTGTAACTTCTTTACCTTTAGAAGCTTACATACTCTTTTTAATAATTCACTCAGGAAATTTGTTCCCTGATCGGTGAGTATTCTTTTGGGTATGCGATAGCGCGTAACGATTTCATCAAAGAAAACTTGCGCTACTGTGACTGCTTCGGCATTAGGTATTGCATACCAGTCGACAAATTTTGTTAGATTATCTTGGAAGGTCAAGATATATTTGTTACCTGACGTGGTCTCTTCTAATGGACCTACAATATCGAGGTAGACTTTGTCGAACGGTTGTTCTGCGATGTCCGTGATAACCATTGGCATTTTATATTGTGGAGAAGCTTTCATCGTCTGGCACTTTCGGCATTTTTTTATGTATTTCTTGATGTCGCTAAGCATGTGTCTCCACCAATACTTGCGTCTTATACGTTTGTAAGTTTTTATGACACCTTGATGGCCACCAAATGGAGAATCGTGATAATCTTTTAAGATTGTTCGGATTTCCGTAGGGCTCGTGATAACTTCGGGTGTCTTGCCAGTACTTACTTTTTGCTCAAGCGATGCTGGGTTTAGTTTTTCCGCCTCCGTGTGTTGAATTTCGTTTTGGTCCGCTTTCGTGTGCTCTTCTGTCTCCACACTGGAGCTATCTAATGTTTCTTGAGCCTTTTGCTTCTGAGCTCGAGTCACGACGAAACAATGAGCGGATTTCTTTTTCTTTTTATTATTTGTGGAATCGTCTTCCTCCACATCTGAGTCCATCGTGTGGTGGACTAGGGCTTTTACCGTTAAGGTATTGCCTAAACTGTCTTCCTTTAATGCTTGAGGGATGCGACTTAGTGCATCTGCATTAGTGTTGTACTTCCCTGGTTTATATTCGATGTTGTAATCGAATTCAGATAATTTGTGGTGAAATCTCACCAAACGGGAAGTAGGGTCTTTCACATTGAAGACACCTTTGAGAGGTTTATGGTCCGTATAGACCGTGAATTTCCGGCCTTGAAGATAGCACCTGAAATTCTTGGTAGCCCAGACAATAGCCAATAACTCTTTTTCTATAGTAGAGTAATTTCTTTCGGCTTTGTTTAATGTGCGGCTTGCATAGGCAATGGGCTGGTCCTTTCCGACTTCTCCTTGAGAAAGAACAGCTCCTAGAGCCTCGTTACTTGCGTCCGTAGTAAGATTAAAAGATTTTGTGAAGTCGGGATAAATCAAAAGTGGTGGGGAAATTAAAGCATTTTTTATGCTCTGAAATGCTTCTTGGCATTTCTCTGTCCAAGTGAATTTTACATCCTTTCGGAGTAAGTTCGTGATTGGACGTACAATTTTGGAGAAGTCTGGAATGAATTTCCTGTAGTAATTGGCAAGTCCTAAAAATGACTGAACTTGCCTTACTGTTTTTGGAACAGGAAATGTTTGGACGCAGGCCGTCTTACTTGGGTCTGGTAGGGCTCCTTCGCTGGCACATTTATGTCCTAGGTAAACAACTTCTCTGCGTAGAAACTGGCACTTCTCTGGCTGCAGTTTCAAGTTGTTCTCTCTCAACTTATTGAAGACTTTCCTCAACTTTTCGTTGTGGTCGTTTAAATTTTTTCCATAGATGACAATGTCATCTAGGTAGACAAAACATTCGAGGCCTTGTAGGCCTGTTAAGACGAAATTCATTAGGCGTTGAAATGTGGCGGGGGCTCCTTTGAGCCCGAATGGCATACGCTTGAACTCGTAGTGCCCATAGCTTGTGCTGAAAACAGTTTTATGTCGATCTTTTTTGTCGACAAGAACTTGGTGATAGCCGTTGGCCAAATCGAGTGTGGTGAAATACCTTGCGTGACCTAGTTGGTCGAGAATATCCTCGATTCGGGGTAGCGGGAATGCATCTCCAATTGTCTTTTCGTTTAATTTACGAAAATCGACAACGACGCGCCACCTTTTTTCACCGTCAGGTCCCGCTTTCTTGGGGACAACTAGTAGAGGTGAATTCCAAGGGCTTTTACTAGACTGGACTATCCCGCTGTCTAGCATTTCTTTTAGCTGCTCGTTAATTACTTTCCGCTGTGTTTCAGGTAAGCGGTACATTTTTTGATTGATTGGTGCTTGATCCTGCACCAACGGAATATTATGCGTTATCGCATTTGTATAGGTGAGTTTGTCACCTTTGAGGAAGAAGATATCGTTATACTCTTCGCAGAGTTCCGATATCGAAATTTTTTCTTCCGCGGTTAAATTAGGGTCTAGGCTGAGTTCTTGCTCTAGCCTAGAAATACGCGGGTATTGTTTTGGGTCGTCCGGAGTCTCATTATCCGGGTATAGATATCGTACATGTTGTAAAATTGCTGATTTTTCAGCTGAACCTTGGTTTGACTTACTATTCCTTGTAGATTTGTGTCCTGAAATTGGATTGAATTTAGTTAATTCCTTATGAGGCTTTATTTTGTTGTATTTAGCATGTAACAGGGTACTTGCTTCCTGCTTTGTTGACGGCTGAGTTTGATACACCTGTGTGGTCTTTGCCTTAGGTTGTGTGATATACTCATGCACGTCAATGCTATTGCTTTTTGACCATGTAGAATTTTTTGTGCTGTGTGACGGTGGAGTAATATGCACCTTTAATATAGGCTTTGGCGACTCGCTACCGTTCTTATATGGCCGTTGTTTGTTTAATAGTGATTTATGCCTCGGGATTTTGGACGGAAGAGTTATATGCACCTTTTTGGCAGGCTTTAGACACTCAGTTCCGTCTCTTGTGTTGTTTGATATTGCCTCTTTGTTTGGTATGGGAATGTGCGTTTGGTTGTGGTCTTTTGTGTGCGTCAATGGGACTAGTGTGTAGTCGTTTATTGGAAATAGCTGTAACTTTAAGCTATGTATGACTACTTGATGACTGTTAGCGTTGAGAATACTAACCAGCACTAATTCTTCTCCAGATGACAGCAAACTGTTTGCCAAGAAGACTCCATCGCTTATCTCTTGGGATAAACAGAGCATTTCTTCTTGAATTTGTAACGGCACTGGGGCCACAATTTGAGAGCGCGCAGGTATGCAGATTGGTTCCTTAAAGGTAACCAATTGCTGCCTGCCTTCATCGGTCTCTTGCTCGCCCAGACAGCTTTTTTCACATTCCTTGGGCCCTTTTGGAGCTTGGCAACCAGCTTTTCTCGTTTGAGAAGCCTTGAAGACACTGCAGGTGGATAGTTCAGCCTGTTTAGACTCTACCTCTTCTGCAAGTGTTCTTACTTCGACTGCTTTTTCAGAATGTAGCTTGTCCGTTTCAAACTCTAATGGCAAAGCAAATTCGTCTGGATTAGTTTCCGTGCGAGGAAACCTTAGTGCCTTATTAGGACCCTCAACGTTGCAGTTTTTTGCTAGGAAATCATTTCCTAGAAGTCCATCATCGGAAAGGCCAGGCAAGTTCTTTACGACTTGAAACTTGCAGGGAATTTGGTTTTTGAAAACGAAGTTTCCCTGGCAATTTCCCAGCGTCTTTCCCGTACCAAATGGGGTCTGAAGTGTACATGCCTCATTGTGGTTAATTTCTTTGAGGTCTTTTAATGACCTTTTCTTTATTATACTTACCTCAGCGCCTGTGTCTACTACTAGTTTAGTTTGGCCGTTCAGGCCTATGTCTAAAGGAAGTTTTACTGTAGCGACACTGGAATCGGGCTGCTGAGGAGACCCTAATTTATTAGATGGGAGATTTATAGTCGAGCCGGGGAGTTTTGGGTCGACTGTACGTCGTTTCCCTGACTCCGGGCTTCCCATTTACGTTTTTGTTGACAGTTATTTACTGCATGCCCAGAACGACCACAAAACTCGCACTTTTTACGCACGTTATAGACTCTTGAGTTGTTATTGGGGTTTTGCGGCTCTCTAGGACGTTGATTTGGTGGTCCACTATTATTGTGTGGCCTCTGGAAACTATTGTTGTTTCTTCTGCAGTCACGCACGTCATGGTTATACATTTTGCAGTTCACACAATAAGGCGTATTTTTCCTTTTGAGGCAATCGGCATATGTGTGGCCTCTTAAATTACAAAAACTACAAGTCACTTTATTTAAATAGGTATTTTTATTTTTTACATTATAATTTTTATCTGGCGACCTTGGTTCCTGTTTATTATATGCTGGGCCATCCTGTGTGAACTGTGACGTTGGTATGTGACTGCTTGGGTTAGTGGTTATATTGTGTTGCCGGGGATCTTGTGAGTAGGATATGATGCCAGGATTGTATACGCTTTGATTTACTAGGGTACTGTTTGGAGTTAAATGTGTGTTATTTGGTACACTGGTACAGGCAGAATTTGGCAATGTATTCTGCATCATATTTGTGTGGAATTGTCCTGGAGGTTGCAGGAATAGAGTACTTTGCTGGAGACGTTCCATGTCAAGTGCTCTTTGTACGAGGTCATCCACCGTGCCGTCTGTCATGGTCAGAAGGTATTGGCACATATATGGGTTATTTACGCCTGTTTTCAGTGCGTTTTTCGCGAAATCTTCCAACTGCGTTTTAACAGCTGGTGCTGCTGTGGCTCCGTATTTGGATTCTGCTGCTTCATTGCAGAGTGCCAGCATTTGTTTCACTCGTGCCGTGAAGGCTGTGAGGTTTTCCAAGGGATACTGCCGTGTAGTGATTAATTTATTTACCAGTTCCTGGTAAGTTTCTCTAGGCAGGTATGTGCGATTTAGCCGTTCTTCTACTTCTTTGAAAGTAGTGGGCATATTTGAGGCAAAAAGCTGATAAGCTTCGCCTCGAAGTCTGGTGGGGAAGATTTGCAAAAATGCTGTTAGTTCATCCACCGAAATGCACTGAATTACCTGCCTGCAGCATCCTAGGAACGTTTGGAGCTCAAGGCTCAATTTTGGGTGCTGCTCTCCCGAGAATAGGGGGACGAGCTGGGCAGTCAGTTTGGCGATTTTAGCGTAATCTGCCATGTTTAAACTGGGGATTCTGAAGCTAAAGTTTGGCACCTTTGGGGAGCTAGTTTCTTCTATGCTGGTTTCCAGAAGGGAGTCGCCCAGCCAATTCAAAAGAATTTCACTCACGGTAGAATCACTGACACTGTCCTCAATGGCACCTTCTCTTAATTCTACACTATTATTTGTAATTTCTGTTTCGAGAGAGTGCGAGAGTTCTCCAAACTGCTTTAAGCTTTCTTTAAATTTTTCCGTACTTTCTTTGAATTGCGCGATTTGCTCAAGCCGCCGTTCACGGGACTTTTTGAGCTGTTTATCGATAGAATCGCACTGTATAACAGAAAGTTCGGAGGAGTCTCGCACTTTCCCCTATAGATATTTTAAATAATTTTCTAAATTTAAAGTAGAAGGTCTTACTTGTTGGGGACCTGTAAGGATTGTCCCACTCCTGAGTGTTACCCCTTTTTTTGTTGAATTTGTTGGGGGTGTTTGAGTAGCAGCCTCTGTTGCGGATGTTGCTCCCGCGTTGCCTCCTTCGTACCGGGACGGATCTTCCTGTGCGTCGCCCGGCGAGGAAGATTGTTGAGGAGTTGATGGGAGTTGGATTTCCGGCGGTATTTCTTGGTGGGAGCTTTCCTCGCTCATGGACCACCGTGTGTAAAATTTGCAGCTAGGGGGGCTTCTGCCGTCTTAATTCCCTTGGTTCAAATTGAGAGGGGGGCTTATTGCCTTCTTCGAGGTCCCTCTCAATTCAGGATCGTTGGTTCGGTTTCTTGAAGTTCTTTTGCTGCCGGGGGGGCCCGTGGCCTTCTTAAATTCCCCTGGATAAAAGCTGAAAGGGGGGCGCGTTGCCTACTTCGAAGTCCCTTTCAGCTCTGGATCGCAGATAGCGGATGGTTTGCAAACTTCCTTCCTTCAAGTGTAAATTTTAAATTTTTGGAATGTGGACTTCTTTATCCTGGGCTGGGATGAAGCCCGCTATTTTCCCACGTTGGCACTTTGTGCTTTGATGAGGGGGTGGCTGCGTGTTTTTCAAACAGAGGCAGTTAAAGCTGTCCGACCCCGAGCGTTGGGAGCCGACAAGATCGAAATACTCCTGAAGCCAGACTCAACTTCAGGCGGAGGGTAGGGTGTCTTGCCCAGTATTCGATCTCGTCCTAAACTCCTTTTAGATTCGTAGGATAGAGGGTTTTCGAGCGCTTATACTTTTTTTTGTTTTTCAAAGTAGGCTTCCTCTATCCTACCGGCTGCGCCAATTTTGTTACGTACCTTTTTGTGAGATGGGCGGGTAATTTAATCCAAAACACCTTTTGATTTGTCGGACTTGTGTTATTTATTTTTTACTTCTTTCACCAACTAATCCTTTCTCTTTTGTACAAACTTTTTATAAGCTTCTTCTTATGAGCTTTTCACAATCTTATTCTTCTAAACGTTACACAATTTTATTCTCTTTTTTTTTACTTTTCATAATCTGATTCCTATAAACTTTTCACAATTTTCAATCTCTTTTTTTTTCTTTTCACAATCTGATTCCTATAAACTTTTCACAATTTTTAAACTCTTTTTTTTTTTTCTTGACTGCCGTTTTTCAAATTATAAATCCGACTCGCTTTGTTTTCAAAAATTCAACTACCGAACCGCCGTAACCAACCGCTTTCAGTTTTTCAATCCAACTCGCGTGCTATGATTCGACTGCCGAACCGCCGTTAACAAAATTAAAAACCCAACTCAGCTCTTGATCACTTTTGTCGCGATCAAGAGCCTTCGTTCAGGGTAGAAAATGCATAGTTGCATTTTCACCCTGAGAAAATTTTCATTTATTCTGGACTTGATTAAACAAGTCCAGAATATTTTTCGTTGGACGGTGGCTTGACATTTGATGCTTTTATAAACATCAGCCACCGTCACGACGATTAAAATTGCCGCGCGCGTATACATACAATGTAATCTCGCGGCGCGCATTTCTTATCGCGAAAGTTTTTTTTTGTGATATGTATGTACGTTCGTACATACATATTATAATTTTCACGACAAATCGTACTGAAGGTACGATTTGTCTTTTGTTTTATATTTTTTTAAATAATTATTTCTACTGACAAATTTTGCTGAAGGCAAAATTTGTCGTGGGAATAAACTTTGTAAAAACGAATGGTATGTGAAGAAAATTGCTGATGCAATTTTCTTCACTGATTGAATAGATAAGCTAATCGTGTTTTTAAGCATTATTAGCTTATATGAAAATTTATGTATGAAATATTTTAAATAATTATTTATTGCCTTTTTTCAGATCTCTTTTTAGGCATATTTTATATATAACACCCCTCCCACGTGGTGCACTACGGGTAGCCGAGCTACCGTAGCAGTTCCAATCGTTAATCCGTCTCCGAAAATTTAAACTTAACACATCTCTACCTTAAAAGAGTAGATGTTTCCTCTCTAATCCCTTTTGGATTAGCCTCAATATGAGGATTTTACTTTCCTGTCTCTTCTTCATAATTTCTTCAGTCGGCGGTGGTCGAGCACCATTTTATAAAGGACAAGTATCAGTTGACAATAACAGAATATTAGTTTTCGTAGTGAACATAAAAGGCAAATTGATCAAATAACACCAACCAGTTTTTCAAGAAGTGATATTAATTGCGTCTGTACCTGAAAATGGTCCTGTCACGAACAGAACAGAAAAACAAATCCTTTGGTAGAAATATTTATTCTCGCTGAGTACATCGCTTCGTCAATTGAATTATGGCACCCATTTTAAAGCGATAAGATGAGTCTGGATCGGTAAGATTCCAGCCTAGCTAAACAGGCACGAGGATAATGATGCTTGGTTGGAACTTCAAGCTTGTGGGTGGGGGGTAGTGTTACAAAACAACTTACCCCATAGAGAGTAACCATTGAATTAGTGTGCATACAATTTCCAGATGAAGAATTTTCTTGAAAGAACTCCTCCAAACGTGTTTCCATATCTCTATTTTGCTTCTCAAGAGGAGATTTATCAAACATCGCTTCTAATCGTGACTGTACTAATTTGCTACTTATTGAATCTGGATTAAAAATCTCCGATAAATGCATATTACTCGTGACCAATTGTTGTGGTTCCTTTGCATTAGACATGTTCGGCACATTAGGTAAATTCGACGTAAACAAATCGGACAACTGATTTGCAACAATTTCAGAAAATTGCTTTCGACCGATGATTTATTTATTGAATTATTAGGACCACTGTCTTCGCAATGACTATGATTTGTAGCTAGCATAGAAGCAGAATCAAGGTTTTTTTTCTCGCAGTTATTAGATTTAATTCTTTTTGTATACACAGCCATTCGTCGTAATGCTCATTTTTATTGTTGGTCATTTGGTCGTCTTTTTTTTTCTTTGAATAAATCTAGATTGTCTGGAAAATGAAGGCTAGGTTGAAATGTAGCTGGTTGACGTAAGGGTGTGGTAGTATTCGTGAAATAATCAATTACAAGACAACATTCGAACCTTTAACACCAAAACAGCAGTGGATAGCACCTCCTTGATCCGTAATGGAGGAATGGAGGAACTCCTTTGTCTTTTTCAGTTCCACTTCTCCTTTATTTAATTCCCTTGTCCGTTTCTGTGCCTCTTCTGTACAATAGGGAATAAATGCTACCCCTGCATGGAAATATTACGAGTGGGAAACTGAAGGCGACAGACAAAACGAAACCCACCTTAATGGCGTCACTTGCTAAAGATGGTGAAAAATTAACCAGTATGCTTCTGCAAAAGATTAAGTACAAAAAGCCAAATAGCCAAAAACTACCATGAAGATATAACCCACATACAAATCAGTCGCTGATTTAACGATTTGGTTCATCTTCTCCAATGAACCATTCGTAACAGTTTCAAATACCTCAAATAATTTCATTTAACAAGATAGCGCCGTACCAAATATAGGGAGAAATTGTAAAGTCCCAGATGGTTTCCATTATTCAATACTCTGCATCCAATCATTTGCTACTATACACGACTTTGATTCAGCAACTACTCTCACCACTAAACAGAGGTAAAATCCTATAGGGGCAGTGCAAACAACTACTAGGCTATCTACATTTTTCAACATTCCAAGAGGAATTATGCATAAAATAGTTACAGTGACCGTCACCCATGCTCGGAGTCTGTCATTCTCAATAATATTTAATACTTTGGCAGCTAGTTGGGGTAATAAGTCTCCAACAACTACAAAATATGCAATGCCTGTTCCAATTAAATAGCCAATTGGAAAGAGCATTGAATGAATCGCGAGACGTTTTGTCGTAAACTAAAAGAGCACCAGCTGCTCCTCGATAATATGATCAAGTAACAGAACGAAAACGTTCTTGACTTGCGGTATCCCAAACTTGTAATTTAACTGATTTACCGTCAACGCTGACAATTCTAGATCCAAATTCAACGGCAATTGTATGTGAACTATCGTCTTTAAATTTGCTTTCTATGAAATGATGCAAGAGACAGCTTTGTTGTTCAGCAAAAAATGCGAAGCCCAAGCAGTTGGAAGGATGCAGTTGCCTTGCTAAGAAATTACAGCAAGCAGTGACGACAGCATTTAATTGAAGCAAACAAGTAGTTGTAGAGTTTCAACTGTATCGTCTCGTAATTCAATAAAACCTGTGTAACAAAATAATACTGAACAAGAATTTGAAGAGCATCGCCATTTACTTTCCCCAGTGTAACTTCCTCTTGTTTTGTCACTCGCAGTGAACCCATAAACATTGCCAAGAGGTACGCGCTAGAAGCCGATAAGACCGTTCTATGAGCTGAAACTCTTTTTCCATCAATGATTGAATTTGTGCCTACAGGTAGTTGACATGCTCTAGATTCTACTACTTGTGGATCTGCAATTTTGGAGCAGTTAAAATTCCTCAAAATCGAATTCATTATATTGTGAATAGTTTCTTCTCACAAAAACAAAGTCATTTCACTTGACATCCCAGTCGATCAGCTGCTCCATGTCGGAGAACAGATGTCAGATAATAATGACAACTAATACAAGTAAGGACTCGACCCAAGTCCAAAGTTTCGACCATCCATCGAATGTTAAAGCAGACTGACAAATGTAGGGAGTTCGAGAAGCCAATGAATGGGGTTGACATTTACTGAGTTATGACCAAAAATAAGATTTTTATAGTCTCGAGAACGCGCGGGCATACCTAACCGCAGCAATAAAGCGCCTGAAATGAATCAAAATAAGTAATGCTAGAAATGAGGTATCTAAAATGAAATTGAGAAACCATTAGAATAATACTAGAAATAAAAGAACAATAAATAACGCTAGAAATGAAGTATCTAGAATGAAATTGAGAAACCATTAGAATAATACTAGAATAAAGAAAAATAAATAACGCTAGAAATGAAATATCTAAAACGAAATATTATTAATAGAGTTTATTACCGAACTAAATAAATACTTGTAAAAATTATAGTAAGAGTACTTAGAAGAAAAAACTAGTTAAGGTAGAATTTAGTACCGCACTGTACGAAAAAAAAAAGTAAAATCTTAAGAAGAGAGGGCGCAGATAGTCAGTGTGAAGTAGGTAACGTAACCAAAAGAAGTTTGTAAGCTAGTTTTTGTTTTCTCTCGCTCTAGCATTTTTTCTTGTTCTTCTGTCTAGAGTGCGCGCCAAGAGATCACGTTTTTGGTAGTAAAAGGAAGTAAAAAGCGTTAGGATAATACTAGAAATAAAGAAAAAATAAATAATGCTAGTAATAAAATACCTAAAATGAAATATTATTAATAGAGTTTATTACCGAACTAAATAAATACTTGTAAAAATTATAGTAAGAGTACTTAGAAGAAAAAACTAGTTAAGGTAGAATTTAGTACCGCACTGTACGAAAAAAAAAAGTAAAATCTTAAGAAGAGAGGGCGCAGATAGTCAGTGTGAAGTAGGTAACGTAACCAAAAGAAGTTTGTAAGCTAGTTTTTGTTTTCTCTCGCTCTAGCATTTTTTCTTGTTCTTCTGTCTAGAGTGCGCGCCAAGAGATCACGTTTTTGGTAGTAAAAGGAAGTAAAAAGCTTGTAAGAGAAAAAATTATAAAACGCCATAATTATTAGAATAAAAATTATAACGTTGTGCGAAACGTTTTGTTTTTGTTTTTTTTTTTTTGAAGATAGGAGAATTCTTTTTGGTGTGTAATAAAACCTCTGACGAAGCCCCAAACAGAAGAGGCCTGGATTTTGGGAGGTTAACCGCCGTCTGATGACGCTAATTGCTATCTTGCTAACCGAGGTAAATTGATTTCCTTCTACAAAACTTTACTCCGCTGGAACATAATTGGGGTGTCCAAACCCGGAGCCACTCAATTGGCAACCGCTCGGTCAGGAAGAAGCAGCAAAGGCTGTAACGTAGAAGGCAAGCAGCCGTAACCGAGGAAGAAGAAGCGAAAGAACGGTAACAATATCATTTATTAAAAATTGAGAAAATACTAACATTTAATTCTTAGTGTATCATTCAATGGTTGGGCTTCCTTAAATGGTTTCCCTATAACTGTAATATTACTTTCTTTATTTTACGATAATGTGTATCTTAGGCTATAATGCAATTAAAATAAACTATTTCATTAAATGGTATTTTAGCTATAATACAATTTTTATTTACAATACATATCCTTAGATTATCTGTTTTCTGAGGCTATTCCTTGTTGTTTTGATTGAATAGAGTAATGTCGCCATGTAGAGTATCGGTTGTCCCACTCATAATATACCGCTTATTACCACATGGACTAATACAATCTTATTTTGGCTGATCGTATAGACATTATGGTTATGCGATCGTATGGAGCTCTGATTAGCAGTTAATACTCGCTTGTTATTCAAACATTCGACGTAGTCTTCAAAATTGATATGCCTCTGGACTACATTCGTCTTTATTCCTTCGCTTTCTTTACAGTTTTACCATCGTTTACATGCAGACTGTACATTTTTGAGCGCAAGCCTGCAAATTCGGTCACGGTCTTCCCATTCAGCTGATCGTTCATTAGAGCAGGAAGTGTATGAAAGGTAAATTGAATTTATTATCTTCTAGGTAATCACTTGGATCAAATTTATCAATATTTTCAGCCAGAGACTCATACTGATCCATCCGTTGAATCATCTCTTGCCCAAGCGCGGCAAATTACGTTATACACATAAAATTTTGATTCGACTTTCTCAATATTTTTATATAATTTTAAAAAGTTATAGCATTCTTGAATTTGTTTCTTATGCTCATCGAAATAAAATGTTATTATATTCTCTTATAACCTCCTCAATATCCATCTTAGCAGTCTCACGTTCAAGAACACAGTAACTACTAACCAAATTCTTATGCAATTCCCTTTTTGCCACTTAGATTTTGTATAGAATATACCAATTTCTTATAAAAATTTTCCCTGCTTATTAGATTTTGGATTGAACATACTGTTACCAAATACTTATAAAATTTTGTTTTATCACTATGTATTTGTAAATATTATAGGCTATGTTGTCACCTAGAACTGATTTCAGAAAATGGTCTCCGGCATCGTTTTGGGTAGTGCTATACCCTATAAGAGATATCCATACAGCATAAGGTCACCCTATTCTAGGTTCCTGGACATATGGATATCTAGAGTAATGAAGCAGCTGATGAGCTAGGTGCAAAAAGGTTATGAAATCGATAACTCTGCAGCACTATCACTTATTTGAGGATGCCATTCGAAACTTTGAAAAGAGTGATTACCAGCGAGACACCCAGATTCTTATAAAATTTCTTTTGCCTGTTAGAATTTGTATGGAACATTCTCTTACCAGATTCTTACACACTTTTCTTCTGCTTGTTATATTTTTTATAGAACATATTGTTACAAAAATCTTATAAAGCTCATTTTGTTGCCATCTAGGATAATGAATTCTTTCATCAAAGCTTTAAATTTAACTTACTCTCAACCTAGTAAGGAAATACTCCAATATCGCAGCAGTTTCACGTGATCTATTTTTAGATAATTATTCACCCAGCCCAACTCAACACATGATAACCCCTGACGGCCAGTGCATATAAAGCAAACAACTGATAACACCAAGTTCCAAGCTGGCAAGTAAACGATAGTTTATTGTCGCTAAAGCTCTCATCCACCAAGTATACAGACCAGCCTAACACAAGCAAGATAATTGAAGTCAAACATAGCATATCAATCAAGAACTGAATAAAAGAAACTTCCTGCAACACCAAACTTAACCTCTTCTCAAAATACTTGTTAATCCCAGACTGAAAAATATAACAACCTATAGACTTCCTCATTGACCAAAATCCATAAGATAACTTCAAGCTATCATGTCCACCTAAAATATGAACACAGATTTATGTTAGAGCGACACTGATGTTTTGGCAGAGTCAGTTGCTTGAAAAGTATGGTATTCGATAAAACTTTCTAGTAAATTATGCACACCCACCACCCATAAAATACACTTCGAGCACCACTAAGCTTAACCCAATCTCAACCGCCACGATCTTGACAAAAGGTAATATCAAATTACCTGCTAAGTCATGCCATTACACCTGACAAAAAAAAAATATTCTTTTACTGCTCCAATATAATTTCCACTACTTAATATCATAGCACTATCTTCTATCATCAATGCTTTTAATTTAGCCCACTCTCAACCTAACTTAAGATTTAAAGGTAAACAAATAACACTATCCTCTTCCACGCTCTTCATTAAAGCTTTCATATTCTACTAGATTAATATACAATACAATTAATATATATACAACTTACAGTACCCACTCTCAACCTCCACCACGGTCTTCACTATAGGCTTGAAGGATTATCAGTTTTTTCTTCCTTCATACAACAGCATTCGGATGATGCTTTAGAGAGATAAATATGAACAATATTGCTGATAACTTCCACTACTCATATAAGACAACATATCATACTACATTAATATCATAACACCACCTTCTTTCATCAAAACTTTTAATTAAACCCACGTTCAACGTAATGGTTAGAAAATATGTGCTCGATCTAATAGTTTGAAGATAAAATTGTCATATTCTTATCAGCTTCATGTGAACTATGATATAAGGGTAAATAACTCTGCTACCTTCCTATGCTCACCAGCCCTAGACACAAGAAAAGCATAAATCAATTTGTTTATTTTGTTTGAATGTATTTGTTTACGCAAGAAGTTATATTATATTTCAAGCTCATTACACCCTGGCCACCGAAAATTTTACTAATTTATATTACTCATCTAAGTCGGCATATCATCCTACATTAATACGATAGCTCGTTAATGCTTTTAATTAACCCACTCTCAAGCTAATTATAATATATAATTTTTTCAGATGTGGCTTCTCAAACCAATTTCAGGCTAGGCTAACAAGTTCCTCTAGAAAGATTTCGTGTTGCAACACTGGTCATGCCATTACACCTTATTACCAAAAATTTGATGAAAAGTCTTTTACTATACCCATACAACTTCACTACTCATCTAAGTCAGCATATAGTACTATATTAGTATCACCCCACATTGATATCATAGGTGATCAAAGCTTTAAATTTAACCTGCCCAAAAAAGAAATTTTATTGAAAATAAAAAAACAATTTATCATAAAACCTAAGAATTTTCAACACACACACCTTCACACTCACTCACACACGCACACACACACACACACACACACACATGTACACACACACACATCTTGGAAAAACGTCTACAATAGATTCAGTACCGACTAATGTTTTCAAAACCAACCTGTAAAAAGCCATAACTTTAGGCGCAACAATTGACATTAACAAAAATGCTAGGGTTATCTTGAATTATTAAAAGTCTTAATTTAGGCATGTTGAAATTATATACATCTATGTAACAATTCTGCGTATGCGATGGACGAAGATTGAAACTTAAAATTTATTAAGGTAAAAGGAGATGAAATACCCGGCTTTAGAAACATATAAATATAAAATTAGAATTTAACATATTGTTACGAGCGTGACCTTAGTTCGTTATTTAAAACACAATCTTTCAGATATAATACAAAAGTTCTTCCTTTATTTAACTTTACTGTTTCTCTCCCAATTCACAAAAATTATCAAATCAACTCTTTAGTTTTCATTAGTACTGAACTTCTAATTTTATCATAGTCCAAATAGTTTACTTCGTTCACTTCACTGACTGAAATAAGGCTCGCCTCCTGGATGTGAGAAGTGCCGTATTTATACTCTACGAATTATCCTAGAAGCTTCCTGAATATTCCGTTCTGCAAACCCAAAGTTTACTAAGATGTCACTAGCCGAAAGTTGTTCCTATTTCCAACAGAGTCGCTTTTGTCATTTTGTAGCGCGCAAACATATTGTCAATACGACTACATACTGATAGCTCTTTCACGATAGGATCCTGGAATAAGTTCCTTTTAACCACCGAAAACTTAACTAGAATGTCAGGCATCATTGATGTTGAGGAATTCAAACAAAAAACAGCGTGTTCAACCTTAAAAGTTGCGAATTTAACTAGTGAAAATCAACTTCAACCTTACATATGTATTTAAACCACATTTTTGCTATAAGAACTTAATTTGAGCTGAAAAAAAAACAATTCTTATGGATTAAGATGGGACGCTACTGTATATTATATATGTATACTAATTGAACCATTGCTACAAAGCGAAAGTGCTACATGTTGGAAATGCCAGATGTTCAAACCTAACAACTCTGGAAAGAAATGAGACATCTTGTATCATACGTCGAGGCCGATGTGCTGTGAAGATTTTTTATAATAAGGGATTTTGAAAATAAAACAGTTTCAAAACGCTACAAAAATTGTTTTTTTTTTTTTGCATATGATGTCTTAATCTAATTTACATTATTTTCTTATATTCACATTAATCTATTATACTATAATTAACCCACGGTAACGTTTCATAATTACTTAGCGTTATATAATATCTTTTATCATCGTCGGGACTGAGAGCAATTTTAGATTGAGTAATGGAAGAAACTTGATGGTTCTGAGACTGAATTAAATTTTGCTTAATTTATTTTTCAGTATTACTATTTAAACATTCAATATAATCATCGAAAGTTATAACATTTTTAACAATATTTCTTTTTACACCTTTAGATTTTTTTTTATCCTTACCCTCTACAAGGATTGCGTACACCTTTGATCTTATGCCAACCAATTCTGTGATAATTGTACCATTATTTCCATCTTTTATGAGGCCCAACACTTTTTTGTTTACCAGTGGGATATTGCAATTGTTTTCTGGCGGATAGTCACTGGTATAAAAATGAGTATGACAGTCACGTTTAATAATTTGATACAAGGCAGGACAGATTACCTCATAAATGAGAAAATCTGTATCTGTATAAAAAATTGTACAGTTAGATCTAAATTGAGCAAGCATATAATCAGAATGGAAATTCTATATGGTAGCTTTAGCCAAGTCGAGAAAGCACAAACCTACATAAAGTGTTTTTTTAGCGAAAATCTCAGATCTATTAAGTTCTATTGCTACTAAATTTTCGTTGAATATAGTGGAGGTTGTAAATGCGGGACTAGAAATTAGGGCTTCAGCTCCATATCAGCCGACCATTTTGTTACCAATTTCACATTACTATATTTTCGAACGTTTTCCATGGTTTTACCAAAGACGCTCTAAGGCTAGTGTTTAGATCAATGTGTGACTTAAGACATGTAGATTGGTTAAATTGAAGAATTTTGTGAGTTTTCTTTCATACTAAACCATGTTCGAGAGTTTGCTTTAAATTTCTACAATGTAAAATATATTTTGTTTTATTTTTGAGTGTAGTTAAAAGTTTCCTTTGCTTAGATCCTGAAGCACAATCGCGTTCCTTACCAACACCAATTGAAGCTGGTTGTTGCAGTGATACCTCCAAAGTAAATTTCCTATTACCAATCGATTCATTTCAACAGCTTGAGAAAATGGAATCGGCTATGGCAACTAAAATATATTTGCAGCAATTGGTTCGTAATAAATGTTGAGTAGTTAATGAAAATATAAATATTGGTATTTCATTTTTATAGGCTGAAAGCAAGTTAGATATATGCGGCACCTCTGGCAAAATGAATGGTATTAATTGCTGCTACATTGATCGACAGCTATTTAACAAGATAATTTTTTCGGCTGAGTCAACAAAATTTAGCAAATTTTCATGTATATCGTAAGGAATGTTATCTTTCAGTATAACGATTCCTATCTCATATAGGAACGTACACTATTCCAACCCTTTCTAAAGCGCAAGACAATCAAGACCTCTGACTGCACGATGAAGTTCTGAAGGAATTTTACATTTCTCTGGAAATTGTGAAATGCTTATGATGTCGTATGCAGACCATTTCATTCTGTTTTTGCGAAAAGTGCCATCTCTCCATCCCATAAGACACCTTTTCATAATTGCAAAATCGATAAGGTGAAGAGAATCCCCAATCGGAAAGTCATCAATAATGTTGATCGTTAGTTCTTTCAGTGGTGTATACTGTTTGTGATGTAATTCACATGTTTTAGCACGAAAAGATTCATCAGCTCTGTTCCGGCCTTCTTCTGCCTTTCTTCTGATTTCCTGCATAATAATTATCTCTTTTTATAATTGCATTTTAATATGTATTTCTCTATAATCATTTTTTCTAAACTTGTTTAGTCTAGTCATTTGCTCCAAAAAAAAATCTATTGTTAAATCATTACTGTAAGTTTATCGATAGGCAGAAAAAAGAATTGTATTGAACTCATCACAGCAGAGAACGTGCGCTTGGATTGTTAAGAACCGAAGTAGAAAAAATTCAGTAAAATCATTTAAATATCAAATTAAGAAATTCTTCAATTTCTAAGTACCTTTTACTTCCCATTGGCATTATTAGCGAGGGAA
Source organism: Dioctria rufipes (assembly GCA_963924295.1). Classification (NCBI taxonomy): domain Eukaryota; kingdom Metazoa; phylum Arthropoda; class Insecta; order Diptera; family Asilidae; genus Dioctria; species Dioctria rufipes. The sequence goes on along the minus strand of OZ002740.1, from coordinate 168,273,879 downwards.
ATCAGTTTTTGTGTGCTACTAAATTCAATTGGTGAATATCACGAGCGGATATCATCAGAAATCAGACCCAGCAGTAGACAATAGCGGTTTGTCAATATTCATACATACAAAGTGGTCCTTCAAAGCCGGATTAATTTTCGACAAGCAACAGAAAATACATTGTACTCTACAAGCAACAGATAAGTACATTTTACATATGATTTTTCACTATTCTGAAATAATTATTGAGCTATATACATACACATATATTTAAACATAATAATTTCACAAAAAGTGCATAAAAGACATTGATATTATTATGGTGTGTTTCTATCAATTCCAACAAAAAATATATGTACATATACAGTCCATCTATTTAGAGATAATGACTATGACAGTGAACATAACTGGATTGCATACCAAGAGGACTTATTAATGGCATGTACTGAAATATCGTGAGCACATTTTCATATAACTTTTTGAAATAAAATCTTTTTTGTAATTAATTGATCGGACGGGTTATGTACCTTTAACCCGTCCGTCTCAAAACGTATGCGGATAGCCCACTGACTTATAACAATGGACTGAGTGATTTTCTATTTCATGTTGCACAAAAAATATTGTGTTTCTGTATATCACCGTTAGAGCACCCTTTAAAACGTTTACTACATAAAAATATGTAAAACTCAACCAATCAGATGAAATTTTACACCCGTAAATCGAATCAAATTAAACAAAATTATTTTCTTGTGTCCAAGTGATATTTTAATCGTTTATAAGCACTCTTATAAGAAATTAAATTAATTACGACTTTAATTTTCAAAAGTTATTCTTAGCTGAATACTGCGTATGGGCAAGAGAGACGGCGCGTGGTAAACACTATCTTTACCTTATTCTTTCTGCGGTGATTGCATCTGCAGCCAACATAAAAACATCAAATGGCATAAATAAACGTTCAGTAAGCAATATTTTGTGTTGGTAACTCCAACTCTGCCATAGGGCGAAAGAGAGAACTGTAAAACTTGTGCCATTCTTTCCTATAGGAAAATGGCAAACGCTCAGTCCATTGTTATAAGTCAGTGGGATAGCCTAGAAGACACGGCAACATTAGAAGATATAACCTCGCGTTTAGGGAAATTAGATAAGACGTGGAAGGAGTTCTGCATGATTGAAGATTGTCTTTTACTGCTTGAGGGACAAATCTCTGAAATTGAGGAAAATGAAAGGAGATATTTTGAAACGAAGTCATTGCTGTTACGTGCTCTTAATGGTCGCACTCCCAGAGTCCAGTCTAATAATACAGATAATATGCGCTAAGCTCTGAATTCCACCATGAACAATTTTTGTTGCAACAACAGCTTCTTTTCCAAAGCTTAGATCGGCCAGGTGCTAAACTCAATACAGCTAACCTACCTAAGTTGAACATACCACATTTTTCTGGCGATTATAAAGAGTGGTGTTCGTTCAAAGACCTTTTTGAATCAGCCATTCAAGCTAATGAGTCACTAAGTGAGGCAAACATATTCCAGTATTTAAAGGGACTATTAAAAGGAACTCCAACGAGCTTAAACAGACATACCCGTAACCGATGCAAGCTTTTCTGAGGCATGGCATATACTTAAGAAGCGTTTTGATAAGCCATCTTACATATTTACGTCTTTATTAAGACATTCCTTAATCAAATACCAGTACATAGTCCATCTGCGAATGGTTTGCGACACCTACGACGAAGTGATACGCGGTTTGAAAGTCTTATGCAAAGAGGCTGAAAATCGTGATCCATGGCTCATACACATGGGTCTTTCTAAGATCGACGCTGAGACTAGAGAATTGTGGGCACAAGAAATCGCAGAGACAGAATATCCTAACTTTGAAAAGTTCTTAGATTTCCTTAATTAGAGATGCGATTAGAAGCTGCGAATATTGAATCAAAGAAAGGGCATACGGTAAAAACATTGCATAATTCGGTGTCACTACAATGGCTCAAATGTACTAAGTGCGAAGCAGATCATGCGTTATATAAGTGTCCTGAATTTAAGAATTGCTCACCAAGTGACCGCAAATCATTAGTGACATCCCAGTCGCTTTGCCTCAAGTGCCTAAACTCCAGTCATTCCGTACGAAACTGCCGTTCACACGTTCGATGCCAAATGTGTAAGGGAAGTCATCATCCACTGTTGCTTGACATTTCAAAATAAAAATCTGCTCCATTCAACTCATCGAATAATGTAAAATCTTCTCTCAACCTTCTTACTTCAATCAACTCCAAAACTTCAATCAACACGAAGCCTTCAAACAACACAGCACCTACTATCAACGAAACCGTGTAAAACAACGCTCCAAGTTCGAGCTTTAATTGTGTTACGTCTATGCCTATACAATAAACAGAAATTGAGTTAGCTCAGTCACCATATTCCTTATCGTCGTTCAATACTTGTACAAGTACTTCCACAATCAGTGCACCATCAGTTTCTCTTTTGCCTACTGCTCTGTGCAATATTCGAGATTCAAGGGATTCCCTCCAACAATGTCGCTTACTTTTAGATTAAGGATCGCAAATATCCCTGATATCAGAGCCATGTGCTAAACGTCTTGGGCTCAAACACTAAAAGGCTCGGTTGTCTGTAAATGGATTAGCCTCCACTAATGTTGGGGTGACCAAGGCAAAGATTTCTCTTCAAATGTCCGCTCTGTGAAACAAAGTTCATCAAGTTAAGGTTGATGCATATGCCATTGACAACTTGTCGTCCAACATTCCAGCAGAACCAATCGCAGAACAGGTGTTCGAGAAAATCAAAAATGTTAAATTGGCAGATCCAAACTTTGAGAAGCCAGGAGTCGTAAATATAATTCTTGGAGCAGACATATTTTTGAGAATCGAAGGAAAGTTATATGATGACTTAGATCATCCAATTGCGATGGAAACTATATTTGGCTGGGTAATTGCTGGAAAAATCGGTGCGAATGAAACGCCGATTCTGAGCATGACATCGATACTGCTGACAGATTGGGATAGATCCTTGCAGAATTTCTGGAAAACAGATAAAGTAGGAATTGAAAATCCTGCTGCTCTACTGGCCAGCATGCAGGAAACACCTTGTATATCTATGCATATTAATTTCAAATTTTTATCCAGCACCAGTAGAATGTTATCCCACAATTTAAATTTTACACTACAATATCATCAAATTAATTAAACAGCATAGCGGTTAAAAAACACATATTTGAAAAATTTGAAATTTGACATGATATTTAATTAAAAAAGTGAATATAGGTAAATAAAATTTTATTTCTATCAGTTAAAATGTACCTATGTAATTTTAATGGCAACATAAAAACACATTACGTTAACTTAAATAAAGTTTTTGCTTCTTCAATTTTAAATCTATATAAATTTTAACTGACTTTTTGGAAATTCTTGACTTTATCAACTAAATATGTAGTCAAATTTTGCAAAAGTTTGGTTTTTGTTTTATTAACCGCTACGCACCTTCTACTGCTTAGTTAACTTGATGATATTATAGTGTAAAGTTGAAAATGGTGAATAACTTTTTACTAGTGCTGGATAAAAATCTGAAATTAATATTTATGTAGGTACCAAATAAAGGTACTAAATGCTCATAACCACAAAACCAGAATACTGGACAAGGAACTATCCAAAATAAGTATTGTCCAACCATCCTGACATCAAAACCTGTATCTCATGCAGTTGATTGATTTCCGGAAGAACGAGTCTATGTAACATATTTGCAACAGAAGCTCAGTTCGAATGCCTTCAGTTTTACCAGAAAGATCATTTACAATACTGTACCGGTACCGGCAGGGGATAATCACATCAAAATCAGGAATACGACTCTCGATGATGACTGATTTATCAACAACTATATTATTTTATTTGTATTTTACTCCGCGAATCTGTGCTTTACCTCGCATTTAATGATGTGCCAAAATTCATCAAAGCAAATTTATTTAATCAAATAATGGATTTGATTGAATTTATTATGATCTTTAGCGACACGACGTGAAAATCACACTTGTTTTGTTCTTTTTTACAGGCAAAGCACCGATCTTTGAATTTTCTGCAAAAAAATAAATAAAATTAAGTTTACTTGCGAGCGAACGATTCTCTTAGTAAGATGCAAATCTACTGGAACAAGGAAACAACCTTAGAAATAATCACCCTTCTAATATCCTTCTCAAATCCGAGTTCCCCTAAATAACTGAGGGTGATAGCCAGATCTAAGCCAAAAGCTATATGTAAACCATTTAAAGGAAAATTAAAATATCCAACTGTTGACATTTTCATCTAATTTCTTATGCAGTGTATATCAGTTAGTCATCTAGCATTATTAACTAAATATTTTAGCTAGCTATATTTATTACTCAGTTAAAAAACTTTCATTTTATTTTTTCGATTCCTACAGGTTTTCAATGAAAAGAAATTCCGACACTTCTTACGATGATTCCAAATTATAAAAGAAAAGTAACAACTACCATTTTATTTGTGATACTTTTAGGCCGCTCACAGATTGACGAGCGATAGGCGATGAGCTGTTAGTGTTGAGCGGTGCACGATAATCGCACACTGATGCGTTTTAGATTTTAGTTGCATCGTACCTTTTAAAACATAATGGTATCAAGACTTATAAAAAAAATTTTATTACTCGTTAATTGCAAGAAACCAATTCAATGTTCCAGCTCAAAGTCCGCTACCAGGAACCAATGTCGAAAGTCCCTACGTGTTAAAAGGCGATGAAGCCCCTTAAACCCTACTTGTGCCTGTATTCCTCCAGAAATTTAAACGTTGTAAAAGAAAATTTCAACAAACGGTTGTCTACTGTAAGGACAACACTACTGAGTGCATGTTGATATTTAATGCCAAATCTACAAATGCATGGTAAAACCACGTCGTCAAAACGATATGGATTTTTGTGTTTGCTTCCACTCTTGCATTTGAAAATTCATGCTTGCAAAATGTTTCTTTTCATTCATTTGACGACATGAGCACGAGCTTATATATAGTAGTTAATCAGCAAAACGATCTAGTAATACCTCAGGAGTATTCAACATAATTTAGAACCATGTAGGGGAATTTAGAACATAATAGCTCTAAACTGGAACTTGTACTTTCAGTCTTGAAGGCAATATTTTATATAATTCGACTTGCCCCAAACGATTTTTTTAGTTTACTATACTATAGTATAAATAATTGAGACCAAATACTTCCTCTGGTGTAATTCTGTAATGAAATCGAAAAAGCAATTACATTTATGATAATTGACAAGTCAACGGCTATTTAATTTGGCAGCTTACCACTTTTTACATATTTCGTGTATTTATATGTATTCTTCAGCAAACGATATCGTTTTGACGACGTGGTTTTACCCCGCATTGTATCTACATTAGGCATTACGCGCCAAATGTAGAATTTTAGGAAAAGACATCGAAGTTTCTCTGGATCGAGCAGAAATTATAATCAAAGCTGTATTTAACATTTCACAATGATGTAAGACTAACGAGTGCTGACAGTAACATGGACTACTATAATCAAATAAAAAAGTATTTTCCAGGAAATTTTAATGAAATTACTACAGTTCACTGGACATGGTGTGCGATAAAATCTTACTTTGGGAGGAAAACTAAGAGACGAATTTGCGAATTACTTCCCACATTTTTAAAATTCTTGTATAAAAACAGAATATATAATTAAATACCTCTAATACGTATGGTAACTTTCTTAACGTTTGTTTTTTGTTCTTTTCACCTGAAAGTTCTAAATAATCTCCAATTTTCTTCCACAGTTTTTTTATAATTTCTCTGTATTTATAGTCGGGTTGTCGATCATTCCACAAACGTCTTCTGGATTGCACTTCTGCGAATCTGTGAATCACTTAGCTTGTCAAAAGACATTATTGAACGTCTTCATTCTAGAAAAATTACACCACAACTAATGGGCAACGTGCGCAGCTACCACTCACCTATATGTTGAGGTCAGTGATTGGACTTTGCTACTATAGTAGCAAAATTGCTACCTTGCTACTTTAAATCCAAATTTGCTACTTTTTCGCTTTTTCTCATTAATGGTAACAAAAAATATATATTGTTTTAAAAAAAATCTACTGTTAATGTTGATGTTTCAGATTTTCTGGGATTTTTTATTCATTTAAACAAAACTACTACCACAGTATCCATACAGTCAAACAGTTTAGAACAAACAACTGAAAAGAGAATTTTAGAATTTTATTTACAAACTATTAAGTATGATACGGAACTATTAAGTATAACACGGAAGTACATGGGCGAATGATAGCTAGTTGCACCATCTACGGGAACAAGTATTAGTTTTATGTAAGTGCATATCTCGACAATCTACTTTCAAATGTATTGGTCCATAAAATAAACAGCTGTTTGACCGTAAAGTGGTGTTCGTTCAAAGAGTTGCCATGGACAGTGTAATAGGCAAAATTGTTGTAATAATGTTTGCGACAGTTTCATAGTTATACAAAGCCGAATGGCTTGGAAAATAGAACAAATTGTTATTAGCTGTTTTGCTTCTGATTTTACCCCTTTTCCTCTAGTACAGGTTTGTGTATGTTGTAAGTTCTCTTTCTTCCACTTTAGATTTACATAGCAATCTTCGTATTAAAAATTGACTAGTGTGTTATAGAAACAACCTATTCATGTGACAGTTTTAACAGAGCTGTTATACTGTATGAATATACTGTGCTACTACTACTGCGAAGATAGGAATTGTGGAAAAAACGCACGGAATATAATTGCGTATATTACGTACATTGCGTGCGTTTGCATCTTGTTTGCATGAACGGCGCCCATTGACTTATAACAATGGAATGTGGCACAAATATTGTGTTTCTTTATATCACCGTTAGAGCACCCTTTAAAACGTTTACTACATAAAAAACATGTAAAACTCAACCAATCAGATGAAATGTTACACCCGTAAATCGAATTAAATTAAAAAAAAATATTTTTTTTTCCCAAGTGCTATTTTAATCGCATATAAGAAATTAAACTCATTCCGACTTTAACTTGTTGTTGCTGGGATGGAAACACAGGCTACAATATATAGACTGATGACAGCTCGCAACAAGTAAAAAAGCTAGAATTGGTCTAAGACCAATTCTTATCATACCCTAGATGAATGCCGGTATGAATTTTCGTATTGTCACACTTCTGTGCAAGTTTGATTTTTGAAGTGGTTTTTTGCATATATTACTAGAACGGTTTGTCGGACAGAAAAAATGATTATAACAAATTTTGAAGAAGTTTTTGGTACAATAAAAATGTCTTGGACTGATCGGAAGGAGTTGCCCGATTTAGTCCATTTTTGAAATTTTAATTGCTAGTACAATGAAAACACCATGTACCAGATTTCAGCTCTCTATATCGATGCGTTCTCAGGCAGTGTCTAAATATATAGTGGAAAACGAAAGTTTTGTATGGCAACCCCACGAAGGAGTTGCCCGATTTGTCGAACTTAGTTTAACTTTTTTTTAAAGTCCGTGTACAATATTTCAGCTCTCTAAGTATACGCGCTCTCGAGTTATCGTGCGCACAGACAGACGGACATGCAAAAACCAAATAACTTTTAATATTATGCGTGGGTGTCCAATCCATTTTGCTCTACCATCATTATTTCGAGGTGTTACAAGCGGAGTGACAAACTTAGTGTACCCTATAGATTTCATCTAGGGTATAAAAAGTGAAGCCAGCATAAAATATGCTTTTTATGTTGCAAGCGACTTGTGCTGCCGCAAAGTAAGAAAACTATTTCCAGAAGGGAAATTATTTATTGCAATTACATATGTTATTAGCTTGATAATTTACAGTATTTCAAGCTAATAACAAAAATTTTGTGCTTTAATATTTATTTTTAATACGGAATTGGTTTGTATTAATTTAAAAAGAAATCTTAAAGAAGATTAAATGTATTACAGCCATAAAAAAATATGTATATATAAATATTAAAAATTTGCATGTCCAGACCACCTTCTATTGAAATATGTTCTTATAAGGTATATAGGAATGATTCATATTATACCAAGCATTATTCGGGTATTTGGATTAGTGCATACATACTTGACCGATATGATAAGTAATTCGCCTTTCTACCTGGGATGTGAAAGTGGCGCTTTATTCTGGCTATAGCAACTAAATTTATAATAAAGCGAAACAATAGTTGAGCTATTCTGACATCAGGGTATTAACTATTTTGCTCTTTTACTTAGGAAATAATAATGCATTCATCGTCGACAATTTTAGAAACCTATTCTGGTACTCATTTGTTAATTTTTTATTATGCCAAAACAGACGCTCCTTAAGAAAAATTACGAATCTTACAGCATCTCTGCTTACCTTCGTTTTTCTGACTACCAAATGATATAATAATCGATACAGGTTAACAATGTCGTTACTCAAAAGAATGTTTTTTTACGCTTATTCAGAAAGTTTAAAAAGTGGTATTAATAACTTTAAAACTGTATTCCCACCACATAAATTGTTGGCGCTCTTAATTTGATTAAGAAAAAGTACACAATAGGTAAAGAAACTTTTCGCAATATTTATTTCTCAACTTTAAATGGATTACATGATATAAAAACTCGTGAATAAACATACATATATACTTTTGAGATTTTATACACGTCCCGATTCTTAAGATTCTTACTTTTCTTATAAAATACAAAATTCATTACGCATTGCAGTTGTAATTACATATGAAGCGTAGTTTTAAATTTGAAACGGGAAAAACGTATATAATTAAATTAATTAAGAACTGCGTACAGAATTAATTTTTAAAATAATATTGAAAATTTCCTTAAATTTTAGCTAATCACTGTAGTCCTAATTATGTAATATCCCGCAATATGACAGTAATTTGTGATGTCTTACCCTCTGCCCCAATATGGCCGGATTATATTAACAACGCCAACGCCGGGTGATCGTCGTTTTATGTCAAAAATATTTAGAGACAGTACTGAATATATGAAATGCATTACATTACCCACGCCGGCGTCGTCGTCTACCCATTTCTAATCCTAATTTTAACGCTGGCGTTCCATTGCTGCCAATATGCAAGATCTAAATCTATTATGAAAAAACATGAAAAAATGAAATGATACTTGAATTTCTGAAAATAAATGATTTTGTATTAAAAAAATGTGATTATTTAAAATTTTCAACTGTAAAATGTATGAGAAAATAATGTATGGCTGTGCCGCCCAGTGTTAATGTAACTTGCCCGGCATTTTGTTCGGCGCTTGACGACGACGACGTTGTTAATGTAGTCCAATCAATAGTTAAGCTGGCTTCAAAAATTTTCTATGGAAAAGGCCTACTGCTAGCAGTCTATATAATTGAAGTCTGTGAATGGACAAGACAAAAGTGTCAGTGACAGCAAGTTGGCGTGGCACTGGCGTGTTTCTTTCAGCCATTAAGGAATTATATTTTGTGTTGTGGTGATTATTTTAAATTTTTCACTTCAAATGCATTTGCACTTTGCATCACGTTTTGCTTTGTTTGACCATTGTAATTGTCAATGTCATTGCTTGCTGAGCTGATGCTGATTGCTGTGTTTGATAATTGCTATATAAACTAATTACGCATTTATGTTGTGAATTTGTGATTATTTTTTATTTGTGCTGATTGCTGCTGTTTGTTGTTGTGATTATATTTATACCTACAACAAAAAGGATAAGCAAGAAAGAAATTCTGCGTAAAATTTTATTGGCCTTGGTACTGACAACACATCTGTAATGAGAGGTGAAGTTACGGGAGTTAGAGCACGATTCGAGAAATTGAATAAACATTTATTTTATCTTGGATGCAGTTGGCACTCCCTCCACATAATGTCTTACGGTTTCTATGAAAAATATCCTCGGAAAGTTGAAAATTTCCTTTCTTGTGTATATAATCATTTTGCTCACAAGATAGTTTTAATTTAAATGTAAATAAGATTTTAAAATCAAACGGTACCCACTGGTTGGAGCTGGAGCAAGTCATTATAAAAATCTTAGCGCAATGGTCAGCTTTACTTCATTATTCACTCTCTTTACTTTTGAAAGCCCTAATAATATTGATGCAAATTCAATTCTTGATTGTTCGGAGATAAAGTTGTACTTATTATTTTTGTGCTATATTTTAGGTGAGATAAATAATCTCAATAAAACCTTCCAGTCTGAAAAAAATTTAATACACAAACTAAGACCTTTAATTGAAAATAACTTCAAAAATATTTTAATAAATTGTGTAAAGCTAGAATACATTCAGTTGACTGCAAATTTAATTACGGTTCATTTCATCTTGAAATATCAAGAAAGTTTTTCTGGAATTAAATTTACACAGTTTCAATTTTCAAATGCTTGTGAAAATATTAGTAATATCCAAGATAATCTCTTGTCATTTTACATAGAATTGTGCTAAAAAATCAAAAAATGTTTTGATCTTAATGATCACAAATGCGGCTATTAGAATATTTGGATCTAAGGAAGATTAGCACAGGCGAAATGACTTCAATAGAGGCTGGAGGCTCCTTATAATCTTTGAAAAGTTAGACCAACATGTTGATTGTCACGATATTGCTAAAACTTGGCTAAATTTATCAAAACAGAAAAATCTTTTTGAACAACCAATTTTCGAGAATCTTCCCAACTAAATAATTACTTTATATGTCCTTCCCCACAGTACGGCTGCATTTGCAGATTTTAAAAACTTAAAGAATAAAAAACGTGAACGTTGAATATTGAAACAGTTTCGGCTGTACTTCATTGTAGGGAGCTGATGGAAGATGAAGAGATTTTTACACCATCAAACGAACTAATTAAGTACTGCAGCCTGAATAAATTTTTTGATGGGGTTTTTGTAAAGAAATAAGCGAAAGTTCTCACAATTAATGGTATAAACACAATTATATTAAAATAAAACCTAATATTCTATAATTATGTTTATTTTGTTAACATATATTAAATAAATTACATAGAACATAACATTATCTAAAATATTTAAAGAATAAGAAAATTTATAAAAAATATCTTCTTAAAGAACAAAAAAATCAAATATGCTCTTGCTTTTCAATGTGAAAACTTTCCCACCGATAGCCTGGCTAAGCGGTGTTTGACCTCTCACCGCTCACCAATATGAAAACGACCTTAGCGTAGCTACAATACTTTCAAAATTTTGCCAGAAACGAGAAAAGCTAATGAAATTTGTCGTTTTGTTTTTTTTTTTACCTGAATGAAGGAATGTCTATACCTATTACTATTAGTTCATAATCCATTTTCAATAAATAAATAACAATTGCTTATAAGTTTTTATATATTGCAGATGAAGCAAACGAAATCGATTGCTTCCATCGCTTCCATTCCCTATGCTGGAAGAGCATAATAGTAAAATAAAGAGTAGTGAGGTTTGATTCTATAATGTAAGTAATACATAAATAAAATATTTTCCTGTTTACATTGTCTGTATTATAATTCTGTACTCGCTTTGTAGTTGCCTGCCATATATTCAAAATTAGAATGCCTTAGAATGAGTACCTACTGTTTCTACAAAATATAATTGTCCCACTCTTGTTATACATTTAATGAGTTATTTAAAAAACAACTTAACTTGAATCCTTGAGCTTTTGAATTTTTGAATCCTCATGTTAATAAAACAACAAGGTAGAAGACTTTTGCTGAAATAACTCTGAACGGTTACATTTTCATTCAACAAGTTTATAATTGAAAACTGAAAAATACAAAACTACAAGAGTTGTACAGGCCAGGACACGACCCACAGCCCCATGCAAAGTAGCATCCTTCTCAAATGTTTTTGTGCTCATGTGTTCGCCCTTTCAAAGCTAACCGCCTCTCATTTGTCTGACGCAACATACCCTTTTATACATGTCTATATTACCTTCTTGAGCATGCAAGTATCTTCAATATCCCCACATGTTTTGCTTTTTTAGAATTTGTGATGTTTTTGTTGTCCTACTGCATGTACAAGATTCAAAGGGCTCGGCATATCAGTATTCTTCTTGAGCAGCCAAGCCCCATTTATGTACGCTTTGTAGGGTTATACAATACCTCCATGTAAATACTAATTAGCAGATTTTAAACAAAAGATGCTTCAGTTCAGCTTTACATTGCTAGGCCGTGCGATATTAGAATCCATTTACCCTCTTTTAAGTTTCAAGTTTCAGCCAATCAGAAAAACGTAATGGTTTTTAATAAATCCTATAAAATGAATTTACATACACTTCTAAGCTCTGGCTGCCATCTATAATTTGGCTTCGTGTGCCAGAAATATACTTTGATGGGGCACAGAATAAAATGGAGAGACCTTCTTTCGGGCACAATCAAAAAGTAGGTTCAAAGATGGTGGTAGAGACAGTGGGATTTTCTGAAATATGCTGCAGGCTATTTCATTGTTTACGAATAACAACATGCACGGCTTGTATGAGTATCATACTTAATATATATGTAGGTATATGCTTCTGGTATTGCATTGTAAATAATTAGAGAATGTATTGGTGGGTTTGCTTGGATTTTATCAATATTCAATTACAATGTCCCAGAGTGAAATAATTAGTAACTGTATTAACTTGGAGGTTAATTACTAATGTAGTTATTATTTTAACGTACGTAGTATATTTGACCTCTTAAAACTTATTTCTGTACTGTAGGTATATAAGGAAACACAAAATTTAAAATTTTTAAAGTATACAATTCATAATTACTTTAATCAAAATATCATATCACATTTAATCACAAATTCATATAATTTTCGAACAGGTGTGCACAGAGGTAGCATTTTTGGTGTGTACATGCGTAAATTGATGCGAAATGTATAGCTGCATTTTTAAATTCAGAGCTACCTGAAAGCTGGAAAAATTACCTGAGTAGTTAATTACTTTTCTGAAATTTTATATACATAATTACAATTTTGTTGTATACATACGTGAGACCTGAAAAATTACTTTTTTTATATATTATTAAGCCAAGCTCAGCGGATACCCTATTATGCAAAGCACTCTATGGCAGGTAGGCGACAAGGAAAGGATTGGGGGCATGAGGAAAGTGGCGGAGATTATAAGCCCGAGGAAAAACAGAAGATGGTGGACTATTTCACATTCGCACTGTACGGCCGAAAGTATTTTGAAGGGTAAGAGGATGTGCGCGGTTTGCAGCGCGAGTATTGAGCGCAGCAATTAATCTACAACGTATCAGACTAGATATTTAATCGGAACATTGGCCATGCATGTAGCGATAAAGGTGCGAAAGACTTCCAACATTGCGGCGGTGCTCGAATGAGTCTATATGACAAGTTATTTTAAAACCGCCAATGAGCTTAAAGGCTCTCTTTTGTACAATGTCCAATGATGCTAAGGTTGTAGGGCCAACCCAGTCCAGATATGAGAATTGTATTCCAATCTAGGTCTGATAGAGGTCTTGCAGAGGAGCCCTAGATTTAATGGGCTAAAATTTTCCATACACTTTTCAGAAATTCAAGACATTTCAATGCTTCTTTTGCAACAGCTTAATTTACTGGAAATGTTAATGCCAAGAATGCTTAGTGACGGTGAATCTGAAATAAAGGCTCCGTTAAATGAAATGATAGTGGTTAAATGGTGATCTTGTTTTAAAGAACTGAAACAGCTTTGGGTCTTAGATTCATTGAATTCGATGTGATTCGCTTTGTCCCAAGCGAGGATAATACCAAGATCTTTATTTAAGGATCTAGTCATGCAATCTCGGGTTAGACCTACGGCATTCGTTCTAGAGTCTGTAAGAGTATCAAAGGAGTAAGCGAAATGAAGGGTAAGGTCATCGGCGAAGCTATGGATGGGATTGCTAGTAAGGGAAAGAAGATCATTAACGAACATTAGGAAGAGATACGAAAAGATAAAAGAACCATGGGGCACACCAGCATTTATAGGATGAGGTTCAGATGAAACGCCATCTAATACAACACGTATTTGGCGACCAGATAGAAAACTTCCAATCCATAATAGAAGAGGAGGGAAGAGACTAAGTGCTTTAAGTTTAACTGAAAGCAGGGTCTATCAAAGACCTTTGAAATATACAAAGCAACGATTTTCTATTCACCAAAATTGTGGAGACTACGGTTCCGACGTTTCGTAAGAAAAGTCAGCAAATCTCCAGATGAGCGACCAGTCCGGAAGCGATCGTTGTGAGTTTCTACATACTCGATAATTTGAGGGATCGTTACTCTCTGCTTTTTTGGGAATAGGCTGAACGTGAGCTAGTTTCCAAGCTGCTAGAAAGATTCCTGTCGAATAAGACAAGTAGAGTAGTTTACGCAGAAGTTTAGTCAAGGATGAGGCGCAGGGGCGAGAGCCCATCAGGACGTCATACAAGCTTCCCTCTTATAAAAACTCACCTGTAATTAAATCCTCACATAAACTATGTAAAACTGTAGCTAACTACAAATGTTCTGAATTTCTGAGCAGGCGGTATATCTATGATTTCCGGGTGAAGGATTCTGGATTTTCCGAGTTTGATACGAAAGTGTGTTCGATCTCATAAACTAAGTGAAAAAGACTTAAAACCAATATTATCTTGGATGATATAGATATATTATTATTTCAGTAGAATTGAAGTGTCTGAAACTGCGATGAAAATATCTTCTAAATCTTCTGGTATCTAAGCCTAGAATACCACGCAATAATTATCTGAAAAAAACAAACCTAATGTATGAAAACTATAACTGCAGAAAATCTTATCGGATTGAGACACAAGGACAGCGATACTAATGGTGCTCTTGAAATACACTTCGCTGAAAATCTTAGGGGAAAATATGGGCAAGCAGTAAGTGAGGACACCAAAAGAAGACATGTTGTCACTAGTTCTGGAAAAGTGGAGTGCGACGAAAACAGTGGAGAAGCTCCCGAGTACATAATTAACAATCACCATTGAGAATTAACGTAGATCTTTGGAAACTAATGTTATAAAACTAGTTGAGGAGTTCTACTCCAGTAATGAAATTAATAGATTAATACCTGCTGTGATGTGAATTGGCACATATAAAACAAAAATCAACAAATTACAAAACAATTGAAAATGCCAGAACGCACATTCTGCATTATTGCATTATTCACTTGACCCGAAACCCATTGCTCTATTAATCGATCACAATAAATGCGATCGATGATATTATTGCAAGTAAGCAAAACATGCGTTCAACCAAATGTATGTCACAACCATAAGAAGTGACTGCAATTGTTCACACGCGTTTTTTTTTACATGTTTTACAACCAGCGTAATACGGGTCAAGCTACTTGCGTCAAATCTTTTCCTAAGTTAAGCACTTAAGTGTAAATAAGCAATTTGGCTTAACATCATT
Source organism: Dioctria rufipes (assembly GCA_963924295.1). Taxonomy (NCBI): domain Eukaryota; kingdom Metazoa; phylum Arthropoda; class Insecta; order Diptera; family Asilidae; genus Dioctria; species Dioctria rufipes. Next base: position 168,258,537 of record OZ002740.1, on the reverse strand, counting down.
ATGTACTACCATAATTAAGTTTAGGCTACCAAATTCACGTTTGTATAAATAAGCTAGCGATACTCCAATAAAAATCAATTAGTATTCTGACTATCATCAAGCTGCATCTTTTAATTCAATAGGGCATCTGCTAGTTGTAGCTTGCCCAATATAAACGGTGATCTGCTTTTATAAAGCTTCCCCTCTGTGAGATCTGCTTGTTAAGCTTCTCACTGTGTTTTTAATCTACTTCTGTTTGATAATCATACTACATGGCGACCGTGCCCATATATACCACATGTTATTATATTACTACATGGCCACCCTGATAAAAAGAATCTAATCTAATCTAATCAATTTTTATGTCACTAAGGTATAGTTATCTCGCCGTGAGAGGTACCAATTCGTGTATATGATAGCTTTCAATTATACTACCTACTGTTGTACCTTCGTGGGAGATGCCAAAGCGATCATCTGTACTTCTAAAACTCCAATACTCCGTTCAACAAATTCTTCCATCATGTATGCAATCTTTCGTCTTATACACCTTTCACCTTGGCAGCCCTACGCTTCACCGTTGTAGCGGCTCAGGCCTTAAGCAAAGTTTAATATACATACATACATACATATGCATAAATAATAATTGCCTAAAAGAAGAGTTTACTCAACGTCTCTTACCTAGTGATAAGAGAAGAGAGCACATCATCATTCCCGATTATTTCGATAGCATCTAACCGAATTAGTTTTTAGCCCAGTAGATCTAGAATTTAAGTTAGTCCGTAACCAGTGTTCAAGTTGACAGCAATAAAGAAATAAGTTAAGCCGGCGTGTTGGTTTTATTTAAGAAAACCTTATTAGCATTTACAGCACCACCAACAAATGGTGACCCCGACTGGTTGAAAAAAAAAAAATAAATCAATCAAGTGGAAATTAAGTGATAAATAATTTGTTTTTTTATCCAAACTTAAAACGCCACCGTACGAAAATATTGAAATTTCTGGCAAAGCAGCAAATAAATTAAACATTACTTGGACATCGGACTCAACAAAGTGCATCCGAGCTACCTTCTACCTTCTACCTAAATTATTGGAAAATATTCATTGGGAATCTCGTGATTTGTGTAATTGGCAGCATATCTACAACTATCATTCAGCATATCTAAAAGGTGACATTAGTAAAGGCATCAAAACCAGCATATCAGTTTAATAATTGCACAATTGGAAAATAATATGTAAATTCTGGCAATTTCTCATCGGATATTTTACGAGGATTAACGGTACAAGTAATTAGCCGCTGTTAATGTACTACATCAAACATCTATACAGAAGTTGCACAACGTGAAACGACACACACATTCCGAGGAAGTACAGTTTGATTTTGTTTAGGAAAAATAGTTTAAATTTCTTTCTCGTTATCAGCTATCATCATTGAGGAAATTAAAAACGTTCGTTGTATTGTTTAAATTACAAAATCATTAAGATAGCCAATTGCAACAATTAGGCAGATCATTGCGAAACTGTAAGTACACTGAGTAAAATCCGAATATATATATAAAAAAAAAAGAACAGTGCTTTCAAGACAAATAATTAAAAATTTTGTTTTTACCCCATTTGCATACACACATACCTACTACTGACAATTTAAGTAGGCACATTTTGTTTTTTCTAGTGTAATTGAAATTTGTATTTATCTTTTTCTCCTTATATATAATACATTTGAACATAGGTACATATTATTTTCAAGTTTTCATGATTTCACGTGATATAAAGGTATAGAATTAAAGCATTTAAGATTAATTCATGACATTTAAATGCGTAAAGCCGGGAAAGACTTTAAAATCGATTTAGTTTACAAAAAACACCTTAATTACCAACTTCTCGTACGTTTTTTGCTATCAGTAATTATTCGCAATGCCCAACACGGGAACAATAAACACTGATCATCCCAAAGCAGATGTAGAAAATATCCCGGTAGAAGTACCGGAAAGTAATTTCACACAAATCGTTTCAACCCTCAAAATTCCACCTTTTTGGAATCATAGACCAGATCTATGGTTCCTCCAAGTGGAAACGCAATTCCGCGTGAAAAATATTACTGCATCCGGCACAAAATATGATTACCTTGTTGCTTCCTTATCCAATGAGACTATGGAACTGGTAGCCGATGTCTTGTTACACCCGCCTACGACAATAAATATGAAAACCTTAAAGAATGCTTGTTAAAACGAAGTAGGGATTCAGAAGAGCGTAGGCTAGACGCGCTATTACATAGAATGGAACTCGGTGATTCCAAGCCATCAGAATTATATAGGCAAATGGAGTCCTTAGCAGGAGGCAACAGCCTCGTGAACAATTCCCTATTAAAAAAACTTTGGCTTACCATCAGCTTTGCAAGCCTGCGTAATAGCAATAGAAGGTACGCACTCTAACGAAGAACTGTTTAATATCGCAGACAAAATATATGACTCTACGTCAACTTCTTCAGCTTCGCGAATCTGTTCAGTACAAGGCACCTCCTCTTCAAACCATAATCGAAGCAATTCTCCAAACGCAATACGAAATCTTGAAACTCGGATTAGGCGACTAGAAATTCGACAATCTCGGTATAGAAACAGAGCTCAATCCAGAGATAAAATATTTAGTAGACAAGCAACCCCGGTACGGTCAAAGCAAAATGTATGTTGGTATCATAAACGATACGGTAACATGGCCAAAAAATGTACACCACCCTGTAATAAGCAAACCTACGGCTCATCCGCGGAACAAAAAAACGATCAATAGCTACTTCGTCTGCGGCAACGAAACGTAGCCAACACTCACGCCGCTTATTCGTTTATGACAAGGCTACACAAATACAATTTTTAGTCGATACGGGTGCTGAGATATCTATCGTACCAAAAAAACTATTTCCCAAAAGTATTAGACAATCGGACTCGAACCTTGTTGCAGCCAATGGCGCACCCATTAGTACATTTGGCTGTAAAGCTTTAACCTTAAATCTAAACTTGCGTCGGAACTTTGATCACATATTTGTCATCGCAGCTATTGATCACGCTATTTTAGGAGCCGATTTTTTATACAAATTCAAGCTTGTCGTTAATTTACGATACAGACAACTTCAGGACGAAACTACTTCGCTATCAGTCAAATGCATGGCTTTATCTGTGCTGTCGGACTCACCCAAATTATTTAATAACATAGGCGAGTACGGATGTATACTGAACCAGTTCCCGTCTCTAAAATCACCACCTGATTTTAAAATTAAAGCTCGTCATAATGTAATTCACCATATAGACAGAGGGTCCTCTCCCTTCAGCACGAGCTCGCCGTCTCGACCCTCAAAAATATAGCACTGCTAAAGCCGAATTCGATTTAATGGTAAGATTAGGAATTTGCCGTCCGTCTTCATCCCCAGTGGCATCCGCTCTTCATATGGTTCCTAAGAAAATTCCAAATGAATGGAGACCATGCGGAGATTACAGGCAGCTAAATGCAGTTACCGTGTTCGATAAATATCCTCTCCCAAACATTCAAGATTGCAATCGCAGCTTGCACGGTAGCAAAATTTTCTCCAAAGTGGATTTGGTGCGAGCATACCACCAAATTCCAATTGCCGAAGAGGACATATTCAAAACAGCGGTCATTACTCCCTTCGGCCTGTTCGAATTTCTCCGTATGCCGTTCGGAATCAAAAACGGAGCACAATCTTTCCAAAGATTTATAAATGAAATCTTGTCAGATTTCGACTTTATTTTTTGCTACCTTGATGACATTCTCATCGCTAGCGAATCCTCTGAAAAGCATAAACAACATCTACGTCTTCTTTTCTCCAGGCTACAAGATAATGGAATTAACGTTAATCCTAATAAGTGTGTTTTTGGTCAAAGTAAAATAGAGTTTCTTGGTCATGTTATTTCTTCTGAAGGAATAGCTCCTTCTGAGGAGAGAATCCAAGCAATCAATGACTTTCCTTCGCCTACTTCTTTTAAAAAGTTACAACGCTTTTTAGGAATGGTAAATTTTTACCATAGGTTTATACCTAACGCCGCGCACATATCATTACCGCTGTATGAATTACTGAAAGATACGCACACAAAACAAAAGGCGAAAAGCAAATTTGTTTGGCTAACAATCCACGAAAATTCGTTTCAAAAAATTAAAAACGTCTTAAAGACAGTACATTACTTAACCATCCTGACCCAAGTGCACAGATTAGCCTTTGTACAGATGCTTCTAGTGACGCCGTAGGTGCCGTTTTGCAACAAAAGAATAAAGATACATGGGAGCCTCTTTGTTTTTTTTCCAGAAAATTAAAGCCAGCTGAGCGAAAATATGCGACATTTGATCGCGAACTACTCGGAATTTATCTCTCCATCAAACATTTTAGGCATTTAGTCGAGGGACGAGACCTAGTTGTCTTTACCGACCACAAGCCTTTGACCATGGCCTTGTCATCCTCAACTGAAAAGTCTCCTCGTCAAACAAGACATTTAGACTATATTTCCCAATTCACGAACGATATCAGATACATTAAAGGTGTAAATAACATAGTTGCAGATACGTTCTCCCGAGCCTATATCGATTCAATAGATCAAACCGTTCTTAGTTTAACATCTTTATGTGAAGCCCAAAATACAGACGATCAGCTAAAACAAATGACACAAACAGCTAACAAAGCAGACTCGAAAAGTTCTTTCACTCTTTCGAAAATTCACATTCCTGTGGAAGACCAAGTAGTTTGGTGTGAAACTTCAACAGGTATAAATCGCCCCTATGTACCGGAAAATCTGAGACGAGTAATTTTCAACAAAATACACAAACTGTCTCACCCTGGTATCAGGGCCACTAGAAAACTCATAACGTCAAAGTACTTTTGGCCAAATATGAATAAGCAAATCAATATTTGGACAAAAACATGCTTAAATTGCCAGAAAGCTAAAGTAAATCGGCATACAATATCCCCACACGGGGTTTTCGAAGTCCCTAGAGGAAGGTTTGAGCACATCCATATGGATCTAGTCGGACCTCTACCCCCCTCTAACGGCTTTACGTACCTTCTTACAATCAAGGATCGTTTTTGTTACTGGCCGGAGGCTATTCCTTTAAAGGGAATATCAGCTGAAAACGTAGCACAAAATTTCATTCATCATTGGGTTGCGCGTTTCGGTGTTCCCCGTATAATAACAACAGACCAAGGTACCCAATTTGAGTCGTCTCTTTTCGCAGAACTTTCAAAAATTTTTGGTAATCATAGAATCAGAACAACAACATACCACCCACAAGCCAACGGTTTCATCGAACGATTCCATAGGCACCTTAAGTCGGCTATTAAGGCATCAGACGAGCCTAAGAAATGGTTTAATTCTTTACCCTGGATACTCTTGGGGATTCGATCTGCTGTAATAAGCGACCTTGACATTGCCCCTGCACATTTGCTCTACGGCCAGCCATTACGGTTGCCAGGGGAATTCATTGTTTCAGATGTTCCAAATAATGTAACTCTTAACACTACGATAGCAAGAAATGTACAAGAAGCGATTAGAAGTAACAAACCGCAATGCAAAAGAACGCGAAAACAAAACAATATTTTTATATCAAAAAGCATGGAAAGCTGTTCTCATGTATTTATAAGGCAAGAGGGACATAAGGGCGCGTTAATACCACCTTATGAAGGACCATATATAGTAAAAGAAAAACATGAAAAATTCTTTAAGGTGCTGGTCGATAATAAAGAACAAATGATCTCAATAGACAGATTGAAACCAGCTTATATTCTGGACTCAGGCGTACTTACAGATAGTAATGATAAAAGAATTAGGAATAGTAATAATAAAAGAGTTATGTTTCAACTATAATAAAAATTACTTGTTTTAGTTATCAAATTATTAACTTGTATTTTTCTGTATTTATTTTAAATGTAGGTATACATAATGCAATAATGTAAGACATTGCAACCATCAAATAAACTGAAATTTAAAAAAAAGATAAACTTAAGCTTAAAAGTGAATTAAAATCATAAAATCAATTGAAGTTAAAAACAAAAATTTATTATCAACAGTATAGGAAAACTTTCGATAAGGGGGAATGATGTAGCGGCTCAGGCCTTAAGCAAAGTTTAATATACATACATACATACATATGCATAAATAATAATTGCCTAAAAGAAGAGTTTACTCAACGTCTCTTACCTAGTGATAAGAGAAGAGAGCACATCATCATTCCCGATTATTACGATAGCATCTAACCGAATTAGTTTTTAGCCCAGTAGATCTAGAATTTAAGTTAGTCCGTAACCAGTGTTCAAGTTGACAGCAATAAAGAAATAAGTTAAGCCGGCGTGTTGGTTTTATTTAAGAAAACCTTATTAGCATTTACCGCACCACCAACAACCGTCTTCTTTTCCGCCGCCAGGACTATGAAGTACAAAAAAGCCCCTAGAATCTTGAGCTAGTCTTCAGAGAGTATACAGCAATTTCATTATAACATCACTAGAGCGCTGCGCGCCATAATACCACCATAAATATTGCATTATAACACAGAAGAACATTCCCTTCAAGAATTATATTCCCGCCTCACATAAACAAATATACCTTACATTGTGTTTTTTTTATTTAAATATTTAAATTGTATTAAAAATTTATATACTTTATATAAGGCTATAAGCTGATAAAATTTCAGCCAAATCGATGACGTCGCGCTTAGAAAATTGGTCAAAACATCGCGGAATGGCTCCATATTATTTATTATTTTACCCATTCAATAAAATAATCAATCTTCCATTCATCAAACCAATCCAAAAGCGTGCCTACATATGTATTTTGATCAGGCTCTACCTCGTTAATGTGAGACTTTCATACTTGTAAAGAAAGCTATCTTTTAAATCTTACATTGGTTATATAATATCTTGTGATACTTGGTTCTATTAAAGGAAACATATATAAGAAATTGTAGTATCCCTAAGAATTATATATTTTCTATATCTGGTATGGGATAATAATAAAACCTTTTTTCTTTTTGCCAACGTTTTCCGTTATATTTTAACCCTTCATCAGGGCTAAAAATACAAACAACAACAATTCATTGGAACAACAGTAAACTTTAAAAATATCTATAAATTACCTCAAGAAAATTACCAATAGAAATTACAATTATAATTCACAATAAAAAATTATTTCATTTCACTAAAATTACGTTTGTATCAATTGCTCTCATAGTCAACAATGTTTATATTTTCAAAATTTAAACTATGATTATCTTCTTCAAAATAATGTTTGGCTAGGGCTGTCATCTCTTTTGCGTGACTGGTGGTATTTCTGCAATCATATCCGTGTTGATATAGTCTCTTTTTTAACAATTGTTTCATCTGACCAATATAACATGCCTCACATGACTTGCAATCCTTGGAATACAAAAATGGCATCTTTCCACTGTATGATTGACAGACTATTAAAAGTTCCTCTTAGTGTAGCTAATTTTAATAAAGAATTGTCCACCATCTTGACTATAGCAATAAATAATGGATATAAAGAGAGTACAATTATCTGTATTCTAAAGAAAAAGTCTTTCAATCAAGTTGTCGTTTCCATTTACCCTTTAGTGCGGGGTAATAGTTTAGATGCCATATACAAGAAAATTCCACATATAGAAGGTTTATCTAACAAATTCAAAACTACTTTAAAAAACGCTAATATAATACCAGCCTTTTAAAATAGATATACTCTCAAAAATTTGCTATTCAATAACAAGATAAAACCTAAAATGTATACAGTGGATAAAAGTGAAGTCTATAAGCTTAACTGCAACGATTACCAAGCTGTTTATTTAGGGAAGACAAAAAGATCTCTTAAGAGAAGATTTTCTGAACATATAAAATCTAGTAAATCCAATAACCCGAACTCTGGCTTTGCAAAACATCTACGCGATAATAAACATTCAGCTAATTTAAACGACATGGAACTGGTGCATTGGTTAAAAGGTGGAAAAATATTAGACAAGTACGAAATCTATTAAATCAGAAAGCAACAGAAGAATGGTACTTTTTTAGTTAATGACCAAATTGATTTCAGTAATAGAAGCCCTCTGATAGACCGTGTTATAGTTAAAAGTAGCTCTCAGAGCATCTAGACTGCACAATCACAATTGATAATTAGTAGTCGTTTAGCCTTGATAATGTTCTGATCGAACGAAACGCGTCGGCTTTAATTTTTTGTTTTTTTTAATGAAATGACAAATATATTTATAAAGTGGAACATAAATTGCCAAGTGTTTTTTTAAATAAATAAAAAAAAAAAATTTAATTATTTATATTTGCTTAAAATTTATAATACCTTACATCATGTAAACTTTAACTATTCTGTATTTAATTTTATTGTAATGTTACCTATTTATAAAATATTTATAAAAATATTAGAAACTAATAGATGAAAATCTAAATTTGATCTTAATAAGCTACAATTATTAAAATTTATTTTTTTATGTAGGTATTGCATATAACCTTAATACTAAAGATTAAAATATATCCCCAAATTATTAACCGTCTACTTTCGATAGAGAAATTATAATAATTATGGATAATTTATGCAGAGCGTAGACTTCCATATAATCCATTCGTCCTCACTCTGATTGATTGAATCCGATACAAATATCCAGTGCGTCAAACCTGACTGGGATTAATAATTCGATTAATAATAATTGTTAACATCTAAAAATCCAGTTTGCCTTTAGATTTAATATAATCTTAAATATTCCTGAATGGGACAGTTATTGATTGAATGAGATTGTTCACGGTTATGTTCAACATTATTTATCAAAATCATAACATGCTTGAGCGAATTTAGTACAACTGCAATAAACTCGTGCCATAGAGCCGTTGTATTAAAATATCTCAGCATTATTGGGGTGATATACGAGCGACAAACACCCAACAGACCCCACCTTAAAGGATGGTGAATAATTACCTTGTTTACTCAATGTACATATACATATTTTGTACAACATTGCTCTGCAAATCTGAGTTATAAGCGTCATGAATTCGGATTTAATCCGACAATTGCTAAATGCCACTAAAGGAGATTAAGACATTCTTTATGACTGCGCTCGCATAATTGTTCAAATAAAAGGACTTTATTACAAAAGAACATGCTTTATGAATAAAGTGCATCATCATTTAATATTGGGTACTTAATAAATACAACTTAGCCTCACAATCACCCTGAAATTGGATAGCTTTAAGGCATAGAAATAATAACTAAGGACTGGAAAATGAGTGTACTTCCAATATGTGAATTATTGAATTATTTGCACAGGACAAGCGGGTGAAATTGTTAAGGGTAGTTTACCTTGCACGAAAAGAAGTTACATAATATGTAATATGTATATTATTACTGTGAATTTACCATTCACTCGTCGTGATGATGCTGTCAATATAAAATCACCATATTTTATTTCAGAGAAAGTAAAATAATTTTTTTACAAATGCACCAAAAAAAATGTAGTGTTACTCTGCACGAGATGCTTTATTTTGCCGTGCTTTGGAAATGAATTACACTTTTTTTTTATATACTCATTGCAAATATTTAACTCTGTTAAAAAAGAACGACTGTAGAAGTATAAAATTTAAACCAATTTCTACCTGAAACGCAATCTTAAATTGTATTAGCTCAGACTTTGAAAAACTACATAAATTTCAAGTGTTAATGCTGCTGTTGCAGATGTGTATATAACAATATTATTCCAATATCCCCAATCGCAGTCAGTTTTCGTGCTAGTATTTGTAGTAATTCCAGTCCCATATAATATTCATAGTGTTTGTTTCAACAGACTAGACCTTTGCGGAGATATGAGATAATATTCTAAGGGTGGGTCATAGATATTTTGCGTCATCTTTTAGCTATGCTGGCAGTAATGTTTTCTGTTTAAAGGTCTGGATTAGAGAATTTTATCTACAAATCGGAAGGTTTTCGATTTGATGTTTTTAAACGTATTGGTCTCGTCGGAAATTCAAAAACAACATACATATATTGAAACTCACAAATTTGAAATGCCCCCAAAATTTTACATTCTTTGACCCACATCTTAAAATGTTTAATGAAGATTACAAAAAAAAAAAAAAAAAAAAAAAAAAAAAAAAAAAAAAAAACGTTGTGTATAAATTAAGAAAAGCAAGAATATGCCGAGAATAGTACTCACTATTTCAATGTATGCTACATTGTGAAAAAACTGATAAAGATCACTTTATCTGCCCGGAAATGCCTAATGCGGCCGATTTGTTGTTTAATATATGTGTAAAGGTAATTGAAATGAAAGTGCAAAGCATATAAATAGAAGAAATTAATTGTAGCAAAATTGTGGAAAGTAAGAAACTATTTACATTAAGGCCTCAGCTGTTCAACATTCGCAGCATTTGTAATACAATATGTATAAATAGATCTGCAAAAATAGATAGCATGTAATTAAGGTTTACTACACTACGACTGTTTTTCTAATCAAGGAATTAGGATATAGCATAGTGAACATGATCATGAACAGAATAAGATCCTCTAGTAGCAAGAAAAAGTTTCAATATAAGATGTATTCCACGTGAATAACATAATATGTTTTGTGCTACTCTCTTTATAGTGCTGATATCCAGAGCTAAGGAAAAATTATAATTGATTCAAAACTAATTATTTTCGAAATCCTAGATAAAATTCATGGTAAACATTTTGATCATATGAGCACACAACTTATAAACTCGCTTTTATTTTGCAACTTCTATTTTTAGTCCTAGAAGGCAGTCAAGTTATAGTTATTTCAGCAGTATCTACATTAGGTGTATGGGTACTAATCTTGAACAGTTAGAGATACCAAAAGAAGACCGAAGTAAAAAAAGAAGGATATAACTAATATATAATAAAAGAAAATATTATAGCACAAAATATCGCTTCGACCCTTTAATACGCGGTCTGGAAAGAAACTCCTCGAGGATCGGCGATATTGCACCCAGGCACCCATGAAAGCTTCGAAAAGCTTTTTATTCTTTTTGTTACTTTCTCACGACGTTTAAAAATTGTACGTGAGAAAATGTAGAAAAGTTTTGATACAAGCTATATGCATAAATGCAAAACTGTAATCCGATATACACTTGTGCGCCCGGCTTGAAATATTAATTTTAAGAGGGCGCGAATAATTGTGATAATTGTATGTATGTATGTAAGTAATGTACGTATGTAGAGTGTACATGCGGAAAAAAAGTAAGAAGACACTGTATGTAGGTAAGTATGCATATCGTGTGAGTGGAATGTGCTAAATTGCATTTTGTTGCAGTATGGAAATGCACTTTTAAATGCATTTGAAATTGAAATGGAAATGTTTTTTTTCAGGGTCATTTATGTGATACATCAATATATTGTATAGGACAATATATTGATTTATTGATCATATGGTAGTGATTCGGGGCATTGGGCACCTGAGTCACAACAACAGTAAGATGGTAATAATTATTTGCATTTTGCACTTACGATTGATGTGTTTCCCAACATTGAATTTTTATCTAAATATATATATGATTTAATTTGATTACAACGAAAAAGATAATTGCCTACTTTCTGGCACTTACTGAACTTTTTCAGCCATTTTCGCTGGAGATGCTTAAGAAAAAGTGCAAAAAAAGCCGAAAGGATTACATTTTGGGTACAGAGTGTGATAGGTTATTTTAAAGCTAAGCTTTTGGGCTTTTTAAATTCAATACGAAAAATGGATATTGATGACGTGTAGTGTAGTTAAAAAAAAAAGAGTAAAAATTACAAAATTGTAACTTTGTTGAGCCATAACTTCAAAACGGAAAGGGTGAGGGAAAAATTTATAGACTATTGGAAACACCCAACAATTATCTATCTAACAAAGTTTAAATCATCATGTGCAACGTTCAGAAGTTACAGGCTATTTTATAAAAACATACCCAAATATCATAAAGTCCAGTTATCTCGGAACCCGTTCCGATTTCCCCACCCATACAATTCTTTGTTTATCTAAGCATGACTTATTCGTAGCCTTCGGGTGCCAGACCACATATGGGACACCCTGTATAAAATAACATTTAGTCGCTTATAAAGGATTTTCCAATAAGAGGTGTTATTTTGATATTCAAAGAAAAATTCCATTTTTTTATATAAATGATCGGATCTTTATTTTGTTATAAAGAGGAAGGTATGCCGTTAATAATGGAAAATAACATCAGCCAAATGACCACCACGACCACGCCTACAGGACCATATTCTTTTCATGAAATACCATCCAATTCCGGCCATAAAAAATCATTAATAATCTGTCGATAGCGCAATCCATTCACCGTGACTGTTGCTCCAGCCTCATTTTCGAAAAAGTAAGGTCCAATGACCCCGCGGGACCATAAACCGCACAAAACAGTCACACGTTGAGGATAGAGAGGCCTTTCAACAATAACTCTTGAGTTTTCTGAGCCACAGATGCGACAATTTTGCTTGTTGACGAAGCCATCGAGGTGGAAATGGGCCTCATCACTCAAGATGAGTTTTCGATGAAACTCCGGATCATTTTCATGCATTTGAAGGACCCAATCAGGAAAGACTCGACGTTGTTGATGATCGGCCGGCTTGAGTTCTGGTGTTAGCTGAACTTAATAAGCCGTAAGACCCAAATCTTTATGCAAAATACGGTGTAATGACGTTTGTGGAATGCCCAATTCCAAAGAACGACGAGGAATGGACAAACCTGGGTTTTCTTCAATACTTTCGGCTACAGCAGCAATATTCTCGGCTGTTCTTGAGCGACGTTCACGGGTTTTATTCTTCACATCACAAACTTGTCCCGACAGCTCGAATTTTTCTACCAATTTCTGTATTGCGGTCCGACAAGGTGCTTCACGACGACCCAAAAATGTACGAGTTTTACGAACCGTCTCTGCCACATTTTCACCATCCATTTTTATAGTGAATTTTAATAATTTCAATGCGTTGTTGAATCGTGTATCGTTCTATTTTTATTAATGGCGTAGTTTCTACTTGTCAAATGTCAAAAAATGACAGCTCCAAAAGTGACATCTACTGAAATAGCGGGCTAATTAAAATAACACCTCTTATTGGAAATTAATACAAAATTGAGTTTTTTACAAGTATTCTACTTCGCTATTTAGGGTTCTGACTTCAGCCAGACGACCGTTGGTTTACAACTAACTTAATTATTTCTTTTCTTAATAAAATCTAACCGTCTCTACGAAACTCTTTATCATCACTTTTCGTGAGAAAGAATTTTGTCTGAAAATATAAAAGCGAAATGTGAGATTTTTGTTTGTTCACGACTTGACTTGAAAAACAAAAATCTCATATTGCAATTCCGTACTTCGCTTCAATATTTTCCCAAGCTAATTTTTTTGTTGAGTCAGGGTTAAATCCTGATGTAACTCCTCCATCCTTAAATTTTGGATTCTCCTGAATCTTTTGTTTTATAGTTACATTTATCGGTTTTTTCTTGCAATAAAAATATAATGCCAAAATACATACAATTGCAATTATTAAAGTAAATGATCCTATACCATAGTAGTAAATATGTTTAGTGAATTTTAGTTCGACAATTTCTTTCAAATTTTTCTCTTGATTAAAAACAATTGATAATTCGGTACTATTTCTGGAGTTATTTTCGATTTTCGGTATTACAAACTTTTGGATAAATACATTTTGTCGATTGCTAAATTCTCGGTTATTAATTCTTATTGTACAATTGAAAAAATTTATCAAATAGCTACCTTTTAATGTTATCTTCCTTTCATCACAGCTACTATTTAGGAATCCTGACTCTAAATTATTAATTATTATAGTATTTTCTATCTCTATAATTTCATCTTTAAACTTATTGATAAATTTACAATTTCCATTTAAAACACAATTTTTACTTAGTTTTAATTCTTTCGTAGATTTTCCTTCTTAAAAAGTATAACTTTGGTTATTGATAATGACAATTATTTCTATTTCTGAATCCACTTGTCTATTTTCTGAATTTGCAATCGGTACTAACAATTTCTTATCTAATGTTATGTTACTTTTAGGAATTTTAATGGCGAATATTATTGATCCATTCATATACTTAGCTATACCTAAACTAATGTTTGGTAGCTTCTGAAAATTGATCTCGTAGGAATTGATTTCTTCGTCAGTGAGAATGTTTGGGTGCAATAGCCCTAGAAGTGCTGATGCTATGTTGTCCTGGATATGATCTACCTCTTTTTCGACAATATCTAATTTGAATATTTGTTCTAAAGCTTGACTTTCTGCATATAGCTTAAAGTCGTTGGAATTTAGTTCATTAAATTTTTGTAAAATTTTTATTCTATCATTGTCTATTATGTTTTTTAGCATCGTGAATGTCTTGTTAAAGTTGTCATTAATTTAATTTGTTGGTTCATGGATCAAATTGTGATTATTTGAATCAATAATATTTAAATGTTCTTCAATATTTTGCCTATCTTCATCATCCATTGTACCATACAACCATTTAGCTATAGTTCCACCAAAATTAATCAGTCCTCTCTTTTGCCTATACGGTATTAGAGTTTTGATTTTGTTTTTAATTCTTTTTATGCGATTATCTAGCAACGCTTGGTATTTACTTGAGTTAAGAGTATTAAATGTAATTTCTAAATTATTGGTTATACTTAACAATTCTTCTGGATAGATTTTGTGGAGTATAATATCAAATTTATTTACTACTTCTACTGTACCTAATTTAACCCCTGCGTATCCGGAATTTGATTCAATTTTCTCAATTATCATGGTTTGTTGTGTTGCTGTTGGTAGCATCAGAAGTATTATGGCCATGATTATCGCTTTGGTCTGTAAATTTAAATGGGCGTTTAATGTTATTTTCGTGTAGATTGGACAGATTATATTTTCTAAACTTTGGCTGCTCCTTATGTCTGAGGGATTTGTAATTTTTAATGAACCCGGTTTCTCTATGTTCGTCATAATCTTCTCTACTTTTATTTCTTTTGCTAATTACCTTTTCCTTAAAATTTACTAGCCTGTCATAAATAATTTTGAGATCGATTTCCTTATTTTGAACTGATATTGGTGTCGTTTTGATTGTGGAATGATAAGACCTATTGTATATTTCTATTGCCTTAAGGAGTTGCACTCTGATAGGTTGATTTCCTTCTAAATTTAGTGCTCTTATTTTTTCTGTTATCGTTCCATTAAGCCTTTCAATATCTGCATTGACAGTATGATTGTTAGGTTTCGTGACGTGATATTCTATATTTTCTATGTTGCAAAAATCTTTTATGTATTGTGAATTGAATTCATTATCGAACACTAACTTTTTTCATTTTACCTCTTATTGATATCATTTGCCTAACCTTTTCTAGTATGGTTATGTGATTTCTATCCTCTAAATGTAGACTAATGGCGTGTTTAGAAAATTTATCTATGAAATTTAAAAAGTTATGTTAGCTATTGGTATATATATCCATATGAACAATTTCGTTTATTGTTTTGGGTGTTTCGGTTACCTGAAATTTCTTTTTGATGGGCTTCCTATCGTATTTTGCCCCTAAACAAATATCGCAACTATTTAAAATCTCATGGATATTAGTTTTAAGTTTGGGATTATAAATTTTATATTTTAAGTCTTCATAAGTAGCTACTATGCCTGAATGACCAGATTCTTTTTTATGAAATAGCGGTATTTGCCTCTTTAATTCCTCGTCGTTTTCTATGTCTTTTGCAAAATAACTACATTTCACAAATTTTACGATGTCTCTGTTTGGAAATAGCTCTATTAATTTCTTTTGCAACTTATTGTACTCGTGATCATTCAACTGAGAATAAATGCCAATTTTTCCTTTATCTATATACCTCCCAAGAACATCTGTTTCCGCTTCTAAGTCTTTTTTATCTACGAAGATTCTTCTACATATAGTTGAAGATTTGTTCAAATTCCTTTTCTTTATTTTCTACCAAGATAATTTGTGTTCTAAACTTATTAACTATAGTTTCTAACAAGGGTATATGATCGTTCAAATCTTCCTCCTGAGAATAGACAGTTTGTACTTCCATTGAATGTAGTGGACTGGTGCTCAAATTTTCAGTATCAGTGCCTTCGAACTTTTCTTCTGATGAGTTACTATCTAGATTTTCAGTATTACCTATATTCCGAAGATCTTCCCCTATGCTTTCATTTTCTTTGGGTTTGTTTGTCTCAAACAGGTTAATTTCGTTGGTTTCCGCGTTAATTCGACTTAAAAAGTCGGAAATCTTATTCTCCTTTCATTTTATGTAGTCTATCTTAATATCGTACTCGCCTAACTGTATTAGCCATCTTTGTAGTCGTGGGTTAATGTCTTTACCTGTATGCTTTGCTTGCAGCCACTTAATTGGTTGGTGATCTGTTTGCCGATCGAATTCCCTACCAAACAGGTATGGTCGAAATTATTTCGTTCCCCACACTATTGCCAGTAACTCTTTCTCGATAGTTGAATAATTTTTCTCATGATCGTTTAGAGTTCTAGAGGCGTAGCAAATGGGATGACTATCTTGAGTAAGGACGGCTCCGATTGCTAAGTTACCAGCATCTGTTATTAATTTAAATTTTTTATTGAGATCGGGGTATCTTAATATGGGATAATTAATGATAATTTCCTTGAGTTTGTCAAACGCTGTGATATAGCTAGGGTCATTAAGATTAATTTTTGCATCCTTCTTAAGGAATTTTACCAAAGGTTGTGCAATTTTTGCATAATCTCTTACGAACTTTCTGTAATAGGTTTGGTTTTATTCTGCCCGGTGTCAATATATGACCCAGGTATTCGGTCTCTTTACTTAAAAAGTTACACTTATCAATTTGTATTTTAAGTCCTGCTGATCTTAGTTTATCAAAGATTTTTCGAATACTTGTTAAATGTTCTTCCAGTGAAGTACTGAATATTAGTATATCATTTAGATATACAACACAAAGTTTATTTATATATTCCCTCAATACTGAGTTCATCAATCTTTGGAAGGTGGACGGAGCATTCTTCAATCCAAATGGCATCCTTAGATACTCATAGTGTCCAAATGGAGTTGAAAATGCCGTCTTCTTTCTGTCAGATTCTTTCATTAAAATCTGATGAAAGCCCTTTGCTAAGTCAAGCGTCGTGAAATATTGTGCTCTTCCAAGTTTGGCTAAGATACCCTCAATATTAGGGATTGGGAATTTATCGCTTATGGTAACTTCGTTTAATTTTCTATAATCGATAACAATCCTCCATTTTTTCTCGCCTGAGTTATCTGTCTTTTTAGGGACAATCCATAATGGACTATTATATGGGGAGTTACTTTCCTTAATAATCTTTTGTTCGAGCATGTCATGAATTTGACGCTCTATTTCTTTTTCGTGTATCTGAGGATACCTATATATTTTACAATAAATTGGTCTGTCGGTAATAGTAACTATTTCATGTGCAATTTCATGAGTTGAAGTCAATTCATTGCCTTCTTTACAAAATAGATCTTCATTTTGATTGAGAAATTTAATCATCTTGTCTTTCTCTTCATAATTTAAATGGTCTAGTTTTAGTTTTTGTATAAAATTATGTGAAATCCCTTCTAAGGTGTATATTTCGCTAATTATGAAAGGATATTCGTTATCTTCAAATAAGATTTTATTATTATTTATCTCAATATATCTATATTCTAGGTTTATTTTGGCTTTAAAGGGTACCAAGAAATTTTTACCCATAATTGCGTCGTAATTTCTACCCACTAAATTAATGATTTTCCAAGTTATGGTACCTATAAATTTAAATTCTTTAGGCATTGTAGTAACTATTTTACTCGTAATCTTATTTGTTCCATTAATGGTAGAATAATAGACCGGCTCATTTAAATTTTCTTCAGAAAATTCTGTTAGGACGTTTGGTCTTATCAAGCTGGTAGCTGAACCAGTGTCTATTAAACATCTAATCTTTTGGGTTCCTAGTGTTATAACTATTACTGGGATTCTGAGTTCCGAGGCTCGTTTTGAAAATTTACATCTTCGTAGAAATTTCCTATTTTCATCGGCTCAGCCAGATTGTTACTTCTAACTTGCACTGAATTGTTTGATTGTCTAGACTGGTAAGGGTTAGGGTTGTTCTGGTTTGAGTTGTAGTTATTTCTATAATTATATTTCTATATAGTCCAGAACTATTATTATGATTATTACTTGGATTAAAATTTTGGTTATATCGGGGGTTATTATTTACACCGTTTGCATTATAGTTCCTATTAGAAACATTATTATTACCACTAGAGCTATTTCTATTGAAATTGTTAATACCGTTGAAACTATTTCTGTTTGAGTAATTATTACCATTAAAATTATTTCTGTTGGAATAATTGTTATTATTGAAATTATGTGTATTTCTATAACTATTGTTGCTAGATATTTTATGAAGGTTTGTTTTATTCTTCCTACTATTTGGATCTACCGCATTTTCATCGTCAAGCAACTTTAACTTATCAAATTTATTATATATTTCGATTATTGAACCATTTTCGGGAATATTACCTCTAATAAAATTATGTATTTTATTTCTAACAATATCAGCTAAATGTCTATCATTATTGGATGGATGATATGTAGTTGGTTTATCATCATCAAATTCGTACAACTCATTCAGGTTATAATTTACTTCTCTAATACTATTAAACAATTCCCTTAGGGTACTCACTTTTAAAATTCTACCTTCATTAAGAAGTTCTACATATTCCTTCCTTGGTCGAAAATGTAACTTAAGTTCACTTTTTACCTCGTTCCAATTATTCACTGCGTTTGCTCCTAAGCGTTGTATACATTTCTTAGCTTCACCTTGTATTTTATCGTTGATTATGATACTGATGCAATAATCATAGAGTCCTTGGTTGTTTCTGCATAATTGGGTTGTCCGTTCCACAGAGTTTATGAATTCTTGAACAGTGAATTCATCTCTTCCGTTGAATATTCTTAGCCTATTGATGTAATTTAAAAATTGCTCTGATGTTAGGGAGAATTCGTTGTTTTGTTGTTGATTATTGTTTTTTTGTTGTACTAGAGGATGTGCTGCTAACTGTTCAACTCTTGCCTGCAGGTCCTGTATTTGCGCTTCCTGTATTGGCGGATTTATTATCAGCTGCTCAACTCTCGCTTGTAAAGCCTGGATTTGTGCTTCCTGTTGTTCGATTATATTCCTAATTTGAGGATTAACTTGCTCCATTTCGTTATTTGCTATTCTACGGTTCAAATCGAAACGTTCTTGCCTATTTCTACTTATTAAGGTTTCTTGACCACTGTGAAAACTTTAATTTTTTCGTTCGGATAAGAGATTAAATCACTACAATTTTTACACAATTCTTGGAAATTTTCTTTCAAAAAAATTTGTTTAATTCACTGATAATTCGAACGATTCAAACGCTACATTTTTAAACACTTCCTGAAAACTATTTCCTTCCACAAATTTTATTTAATTCACTGATAATCCAATCAATTGATTCATTGATTTTATTTGAGGCACGAAACTTGTTTCTCCGTGTTTACAATTTCGATTAAACACTACGTTTTCCGTTTCGATAAGTCTCAGAAAAAAAAAAATATTCGTAAATTCGAATCACTAGATTGCCAACCTTTTGGTAGCAATCCTACCGACTGTGCCACTTAAATTCTTCTTTTTAAGTATTAATAAAAAAAATTAAAATAAAAGAAATCACTTCTTCTTTTCAATAAATCTTAATACAAAATTGAGTTTTTTACAAGTATTCTACTTCGCGATTTAGGGTTCTGACTTCAGCCAGACGACCGTTGGTTTACAACTAACTTAATTATTTCTTTTCTTAATAAAATCTAACCGTCTCTACGAAACTCTTTATCATCACTTTTCGTGAGAAAGAATTTCGTCTGAAAATATAAAAGCGAAATGTGAGATTTTTGTTTGTTCACGACTTGACTTGACAAACAAAAATCTCATATTGCAATTCCGTACTTCGCTTCAATATTTTCCCAAGCTAATTTCTTTGTTGACTCAGGGTTAAATCCTGATGTAACTCGCGTAATATTGAAAGTTATTTTGCTTTTTGCATGTCCGTCTGTCCGTTCGTCTGCCTGTGCGCACGATAAGTCGAGAGCCCGTATACTTAGAGACCTGAAATTTTGTACACGAACTTTAAAAAGGAAAAGGAAAATTAAGTTCGAGAATGAGACAAATAGGGCAACTCCTTCATGGGGTTTCCATACAAAAATTTCGTTTTCCACTATATGGACACTAGCTCTGAACGCGTCGACAAAGAAAGCAGAAATTTGGTTCGTGGTGTTCTTATAGTAATAGTAAATAAAATTTTAAAAATGAACTAAATCGGGCAACCCCTTCCTGGTGTTTCCATATAAAAAATAGATTTTTAACATATACTGTGACAACTATGAGTCCTAGACATTTTCATTGTAATAAAAACTACTTCAGAATACGCAATCCTATAATATTGGTTATAATCATTTTTCTGTCAAAAAACAACTTCCAAAAGCAAACTTTCATAGATCGGTGACCATGCGAAATTTCATTTTGGCATTTACCTAGGATACCATAAGAATTGGTCTTAGATTAATTCAAGCTATTTTACTTGTTTGTTTTAACTTTTCTTAATTACTTCCCTTTTTTTCCTTCGATGAAATCAAAGGGTACACTAAGTTTTTCATTTCTAACAACTAGAAATAATGATGGTAGAGCAAAATGGAATGGACATCCGCACACAATATTGATTTCTGCATGTCCGTCCGTCTGGCAGTCCGTCTGGCAGTCCGTCGTCACGATAAGTTCAGAACGCATTCACTTAGAGAGATGAAATTTTGGTAACGGGCTTTTTTTTTTAAAAAAAAGGAAATTTTTATTATACTGAAAAGTGTTCCTCAGAATATGAAATCCTATGAAATTTTTACCATAGGGTATACTAAGTTTGCTATTCCGTTTGTAACGCACAGAAATAATGATGGTAGAGCAAAATGGATTGGACATCCACGCATAATATTCAAAGTTATTTTGATTTTTGCATGTCCGTCCGTCAGTCCGTCTGTCTGCTTGTCTGTCTGTCTGTCGGTCTGTGCGCATGATAACTCGAGAGCGCGTATACCTTGTACACGGACTTCGTAGGGTAGGCATACAAAAATTTCGTTTTCCACTATATATTTGGACACTGCCTGGGAACGCATTGACATAGAGAGCTCAAATTTGGTACATGATGTTTTCATGGTAATAGCGAATAAAAGTTCAAAAATAGACTAAATGGGCAACCCCTGTATTAAGGGATGAGTTTATAGAAAAAATACATTTATTACAATCCAAATGATCTATTACGGGCTCTCTAATGGTGTGCAATTGCTGCAGCTACGATATCTGAGTTCCGACTGATCCTGGTGTGATAATCATTGAAGCATTTTGTCAGCTCTCTCTTCTCATACAGATTTTGATATGATAATCGCAGTATACGTATTGTTTCCTCTAGAATTGGCATCGGGATTGGTGATACTCGATTGCTGGTACTCGTAGCATCATGCTAAGATTGCAGCGATGTAGTTGAATTTTGTACATTCTCCCGCACCTTGAAATATCTGGTACTTTCAAGAATCTTTAGGTGCTTGAGAGTTGATGCCATGGTTGATAATCTGTGTATAATGTTCAATCAGCGAAGCGGAGTCTTCTGCAGAGTTGTCTTACATCGGGAGTATTTATTTCTTCTTATGTGTCCATGAACCGAACAGTATTTTATTAAGGAAAGGAATATAATGGGAGTTCTACTACTAAAGTTTCGAGAAACTGTTGCTATTAAATTCTATATTAAACGCAAAAGCATGATTTGAAATACATACATTAAAGCTATTCGTATATTTAATTATATGCTGAGTTTAACGGTAACAAACAAAGCTTTGTTATAGGGCGTTTAAATCACCATTTTTGGTTCGTACATCAACGACACAAATGAGGCTGTCGTCTCCCAGATAAGTTTTTGTTATTCGTCCTAAGATTCACATGTGATTAGAAAGTTTCTCATCTTTTAACAGCACAATATCGTTACACATATTCTTATTTCCAAGCCTGCCAAAAGTCTTGTCACAGTCGTTGGACGAAGTTCCATCTACTAAGGGAGTTCAGTTTCGATGAAGTGAAATCTTTTTCAGGAGGAGGTGTCACCTGTTAAAAAATGCCCAGGTGTAAGCGTTCTGAGATCATTTGTATCAACAGTGAGTGGACAGAGTTGCCGAAAGTTTAGACATGCCTCGACTTCGGTAACCAGGATATACATTTCTTCAAAAGTCAAAGGAACATTTCCGGCTACTCGTTTCAAGTATTATTTCACCGACTTTACTCCGGCTTCCTACAGCCCACCGAAATGAAGTGAAGCTGGAGGTATGAAATGCCATTGAACCCCTTGTACAATTATAGTATTTGCTGTTTCATGATTGGCTTGAAGGTATGCCTTTTTTACTTGGTAATCTAATTTGGTTTCTGCATCGACGAAATTAGTTTGAATAAACATGACGGCTAAGACTACGACGTGCTATAAATCTCCTAAAGGATGCCAGAAAGGCATCTGTGGATAGGTCACTCACAAAAATGACTAGATATCCCTAGTCTCTCGTTCGAGATGTGCCGAGATTGAAGGGCCCCGCGTAATCTGTGGGCGTAATAATAAAAGGACGAAAAATGTTGACCCGAGGCGCAGGTAGATTGCCCACCAAATGGGTCTGAGTTT
The DNA here is from genome assembly GCA_963924295.1 of Dioctria rufipes. Taxonomy (NCBI): domain Eukaryota; kingdom Metazoa; phylum Arthropoda; class Insecta; order Diptera; family Asilidae; genus Dioctria; species Dioctria rufipes. The sequence continues at coordinate 168,235,817 of OZ002740.1, read as the reverse complement.
GACTGGAATGTTTGAAGCACTTGACGTACTGCCTTATGTACATTTTAACCACATTCCAAACATTGAGAATCCAGAAAGATTTTCGTGGAACCGATAACGTTAGGGTCGGACCTCCATGGAGGCATGAAGCATGAGCGTTCTTAATGTAAAGCTGTGTTAAATGGCTGTTTGTGGTTAAGAGAAGTGAATTCCGTTCATTGTAAGGTAGAGAGGCGTGTGGCAGGCGCCTTCTTATTCGTAATAAACCAGAGTGGTCTAAAAAATGAATGAATGAAGCTATCTTTCTAGATTTCGAAATTTCCACTCTACTCAGAAGGTTGTTCACTTCACTAGAAAAATCAATTGGCTGTGACTTATCTAGAAAGTACGTGCCGATTCGAGCTCTGCTTTTCTTAAGGAAGATGTTTAAATACAGTTCCTATCATGGCACTTGCATTCTATTCGCTAGCAAGTGCTGTAGCTCTAAGCAAACGACCTATTGATGAGATGTTTTCAAAATATCTTCAGCAGTGCCATTTACGTTTGTTGTATGAAAACTTTTAGGGATTTTGAACTCAAACCCTTCAGGGTCAGGTAGGTAGGTCAACAGATCTGAGATTTTGCAAGCCATTCAGGTCCGTGCCACCAAAGGCCATGCTCTGAAAGCTTCTTAGCTGTGATTCCTTGACTTGCCATATCTGTGGGGTTATGTGCGGAGGGCACATGCAATATTTTCCGTTTCGTAAAAGGGTGCTCAGTGCATTTCAAGTCCCAGTCATATGAAAATGAATCGTCTGAAGGGTTCCTGTTATACCTAATACTCTGACAACATTTTCTTTAGTCGCTCTGAAAAAGGGATATCTGTCAAAATGCTTTCACCATTAGAAGTCCATTTCCTTAATTGAAATTGACCAAGTTTTAGTAGAGCATCTACTTGATTTCGGCATTAAATGGCTTCCGCGATAATGCCGTCATCCACATATATGTCCTGGGAAATAATATTAACTCTTTTCGTCTGGTGTAAGTTGATGTAGATTGCGAGTTGCAAGAAAAGATGCACTTCATATACCAAAGATCACCGTCACCAGACGAAAATCTTCCATCCTACGCCGCCAACTTGACGATACGTACGAGCTTATCTGCTGTGAATACGTATTTTTTCTGACGCCATTCAAAGAGAATTAAGCAAATCTCTCGCTGAAGGGAGTACCCGTAAGTAAATTATCGTTGAGCGAATAGCCATCTAATGTTTTGCAACTAGTATCGAAGACTACACGCGTTTTTGTAGTTACACTAGCAGCCTTGAGAACGGCAGATTCCACAGGATATACTATGTCCATCTTTGGAACCTTTTCCATGTGGCCTAATTGCAAATATTCTTCGAGGCTGCCATTATAATTCCTTTTGAGGGAGGAGTTTGCTTCAAGGCGTTTCTCTAAACTAAGAAATCTCTGTAGGGCTATTTCTTTCGAACCCTTAAAATTGGGTCTTCTTTCCGAATCGTCCAGTAATCGCTCTTGATTGCGTTGTCCTGAACTTGGCTGAAAAAGAATAGAGATTGAAACTTCTTCGAGTTCCCAAAAACTCTTCAACAGCTCAAATTCTATGGATTGATTGCAAAAGTTCTTAAATATATTGCAGGCTTTCTTCGATGGAGTGGGATGGGATGTTTCTGAAGAAACTTCACCAAATAATATCCATCCAAAGGACGTATTCTGAGCAGTCGGAGTGCCAGGATTGCCACTTATCACACCAGAGTGAAATATTCTTGCATATACTTCTACTCCAATTATTGCATCTATTTTATCTGGCTTATCAAACGAGGGATCTGCTAAACTTAATCCATTTATTTGATTACAACCTACGGTTGAAACCTTTTTAGGGGGAAGAAAATCCGTTAAGGAGCTCAACACTACGGCTTTGACTTCAATGCTTGGATGGTCTCCAAAGTGGAGTTGAATGGAGAAACAAACTGAACTTCTGGATTCTACAGTGATCATGTTTTCTAATCCAGAAATTTAACTGGAACCGCTAAATGGGTTTAGTCTTAATCTACAAACAGTCTGATCAGTTACAAATGTGGCCTGAGATCCAAGATCGGCTAGAGTTCTTACCATGTGTGGTTTACGCTTTCTGTTGAAAACCCTCATAAGCATTGTTGGTAGAGGTATGTCCTTTTTTTATGAGAGAAGTATGAACTAATTTTTAAGGTTGCGGGTTCTGGATATGACTGAGGCCTTGATGACTTGGGGTAGCAGAGCTTGCGGTTGAAGAATTCTTTGTTGTGTCCACATTGTGCAGCAGGGAGTTGTTTCACTTTTGACAAAATCGACGTGTACTATTTCTAGTGCAATTACTGGCAAGACGGCTATGTGGCAGACAATTGTGACAAAGTCAGTTTAATGTTACTACTTGGAGTCTATCAGTAGGAGTCAGCTTCTCAAACTTTGAACATTTTCCTTTGCAAAAAGACATCTATGTTGAGTGACATGATAAGGTCGGGCTGTGGGTTCTACCACTTTAGGGGTTGCCCTTTGGAGTTTTACTGAACCTAAGGCTTCAAGAGCTCTAAACCCAGCTTCTAAAAATTGAGTGAAATCTGAAAATTTCACAGTCGATGTTGTGCTTTCTTGCCCTTGTTCCCAAATCTGTCCACTTTCTTAAGGTAAGCGATCAACCAGGATATAAATTAATATTGGGTCCCATTCTTCAACCTTTATCCTTAAGTTTCTAAGAGCAGCTAATCACTAGTTGGTACAATCAAGCATTTTTCTTTTCCGAGTGAATGTACAACATTTTTAAACTATTATTAACTAGCACCCGCGGATTCTGATATCGTTTACAGAGTAGATCACAAGCCTCCTTGTAGTTCTCTTCTGTTACAGGCAAATGCCTCACTATTTATGCTACTTCACCACTCAGAACTGATTTGAGGTAATGCATCTTTTGTACTGAAAGAATGAACTATTGATTCAAAAGAATGGAAACGACAAACAGGTTTTATAGCCACCTGGCAATTCACGTACTATACGAGGTAATTTCATATCAAGTTGTGCTATTGCGGCTAATTCAGAATTTGTATTGTTAAGTAGTAGCTGTGGTGGGTCATTGTTCTGAGAAATTTGGGTTTGCATTACCTTTTCAATACAATCTTCAACTTTTCCTTTGTATACAAAGCATAAATCCGAAGTCCTTCGAAATATTCGAACTGTCTTTCTTCGGACGACGGAGTGACACCTTAAGGTGACCAATGCTAGCAAGACATTATTTTTTTGAAGATTTATAGAAATTTGCAACAGACTTGTGCAGCTGTTCCTTAAGAATTGCTTTTTCTTTTATAAATTTCTTTGCAGAGCGTATTTTTATTAATTATTCACAATAAAATCTTCAAGCAATAAAACAAACCATGCACACTTGATATTAATTTTTGCAGCTGACAAAGATCAGAAACCGATAACACAAGTGAATTACACACTTGAACACAATAGAATGAACCCAGGGGTATTCAGATAGTAACTCGTTTGTGTCACTATTCCAAGCACTTGAACAATAAAATTAAGGAAGCGTCTACCAGTGTGGTACCGTTAAGTTATATAATATATTTAATTATCTTATTTAATCAATCCATGCACTATATAATCAACGCACCTGAGTAATCTTAATTCATTATACAGGGCGTTTCCGCCTAGGAGGTCAATAGAGCCGGAGGTGATAGTACTCACTTATACAAACAAGAACTTTTATGGCATGGGGGGAGAGAGAATATCGACCGTTTAGGAGTTCCTGGGTGATCAAGAAAAAACGGTTGTCTTTCATAAAACACGATGTATCTTAAAAAGGACAGGGTATGCGGTCATCGTCTGAAGCTGATTGTTTGCACAACTTCCTGACCTTGCCAACGACTGCTCAACCAACCCCATATCCCTCTTTTCTCAGGAGTTATTGTGATCTAATCTATAGATCTAGGATTTTCTTACCTTGTTCTTCCTTTTTTTTTTACTTTGACCTCTATTTATTTTTTTGGAAAAATGTCATTGATATAAAACTGTAAACTATGAACTCTCCTTTTTAATTTGACCTATTACGCCTTATGTTCAAACTGTAGCCTTTAAACAGTTATTAGCTCATAACCTATTCTCGAAGCTAGTTTCAAATCCAAAGATCATTTATTCCCATAGTGACTGAAAACACGTAATTTAACATAAATATCGTGTAATTTCGGTATGATCTGAATAAGTTTTGAGCTAATTACTCTTTTACGGCTACAGGTAGGACATGGAGTGTAATAGGTCAAATTAAGTTGGAGAGTTTACTGCTCTTATAAAAAAAGTTATGTTAATGACGTTTTTGCAAAAACACCAGAGGCCAAAGTAAAAAAAAAAGGTAAGAAAATCCGAAACTTTTACTTTTGACCATCATAATTCCTAAGAAGAGAAGGGTAAGAAGATAGTTGGGCCAACGAAGCGCCAACGAAGGCTATGAAGTTCAGCATACAACGAGATCTAAACTGTGACAAAAACTAGCATTTTTTCTGAATCATCCTGTAACTGGTAAACGGTTGATATCCCCCCGCCTGCCATACAAGTTTTTGTTTGCCTAGGTGAGTATTATCACCTCCTGCTCTATTGACCTCCTAGGCAGAAACACTCTGTATAGTTATATCAAATTTAATCAGTATGAACCACGTATAGTTAACGCACCTGACTAATCTTGCTCGACAAAATTCGTCTTCCTGCTAATAGATGAAATGTGCAAACTTTTCTCACCTTCTGGAGGATTATGATTATCCGGCTTCGTAACGACCAGTCTTAAGGGGGTGAGGCTTATAGGAAAAATACTTGATTTAATAATAATAAAAGAAAATCATTTATCACAATCCAAATGATCTATTACTGGCTCTCTAATGCTGTGCTATTGCTGCAGCTACGATATCTGAATTCCGACTGACCCTGGTGTGCATCACCAAAGCATTGTGTCGGCTCACTCTTCTCACTGAGATGATTATATGATAACCGCAGTATACGTATGTTTCCCTCTAGGGATGACTTTATAGGAAAAATACTTGATTTAATAATAATTACAAAAAAAAATCATTTATTACAATCCAAATGATCTATTACTTGCTGTCTAATGGTGTGCTATTGCTGCAGCTACGATATCTGAATTCCGACTGACCCTGGTGTGTATAATCAAAGCATTGTATCGGCTCTCTCTTCTCATGGAGATGATTATATGATAACCGCGGTATACGTATTGTTTCCTTCTACAATTGGCATTGGAATTTGTGATGATCGATTGCTGGTACTCGTAACATCGTGCTAATATTGCAGCGATGTAGTTGAATTTTGTACACTCTTCTTTGTGTTGCCATACAGAAATTTACGTTTTATACGTATACTGTGAAAACGATCAGTCCTAGAAATTTTTATTGTACCAAAAACTTCTTCAGAATAAGAAATCGTATAAAATTTGTTAAAATCATTTTTTCTTTCCGACGAACCGTTCTAGAAATATATGCGAAAAACCACTTCAAAAATCAAACTCGCACAAATTGGCAACCATACGAAATTTCATACGGGCATTCATCTAGACTATCATAAGAATTGGTTGTAGAATATCAATTAATTTTAACATAAAATAAGTAAATGAAGTCATAGAAATTTCTTAATGATACATAAACATTACGAGGAGAGTGCACTCAGGAAAGCAAATTTCCAAATTCTCTCATCGAGTAAATGTGCATGCTTGCAGTTTTTTATAGTTCTGTCATATATAAATAAGTTTTGCAATATAATGTTTGGTTACATGAAAGTTCAATACAGTTATTCTTTAAATAACAGTGATGGCCAAGTAAGTGTCACGAAAACAACTATAATTGTACTACTGTACTCTGACAGCACTACTCTACTGTTTTCGCAGTCGCCGTGCCAAGAAAAGGCAAACACAGTAGTAGAGTACTGACGTGCTATCAATCGGACGTTTTTAGTTATTATTAATCGTTCTGTTTTTTTTTAAAAAAAATTATAAATTATATAAAATCGCGAATCATTCTTTTTATTATTAAATCCTGAATCCCATCGTTTCAAAGTTATTCCTGACAACTCAGAACTGGGATTCAACAGGATTAAACGGGATTCGATGGAATTCAATAAAAAGTTGTATCTTCCGTATTAATTGAAACACAAAATGGGTGGCTTTCGACATTTAAAAGTTGAGACACTCAAGAAAAGGTGTAGAGATGTAGGACTTACGACAACTGGAAATCGAATTAATCTGATTGAATGACTCGAGGAATATAATTGCGATCAAAATTCATCAATTGTGGAACGCATGACAAATTTGGAAAAAACAATTTCTCAATTACAATTGGAGAAAAATGTGTCCAGTGATGAAATTGAAATGTCTGGACACTCGAACGTAGCACCATCAGGCGGTTTCCAACCATTGTTAGTGTCATCACCAATGGCGCACACGACTGCATCATGTACTATGAAGCCGATATTCTCATCTCTATCATCATCGCCGTCATCGCAAATGACAACTTCAAATTCAACGACTTGTGCTTCAATTCCGACCGCTTCATTCCAAAATGTTATTTGTTCGCAAGCATACAAGCATGGCAGTTCGCCGCCATTATCAAGTGTACCAATGCATCTTCAACCAATTCCGTCAATAGTTTCACACATACCTACCTACCTACCTGTATATACTCAGCCGACATCAGTGGTATCTTCTGCACCAACTATAGAGCCGCAATCATATAATCTTGGACAATATTATCAATATTATCCTTCTGCGTTTTCTACACTGCCAACTTTTAGTGCTCCGTATGTTCGCCACAATTAAATAATCCATTTGGAAATTTAAGAGACGTAATGGCTATTTTGCCTGAATTTGACCCGTTAATATCGACGTCATTAACTTCACAACAATATATTCAACGAATTATTCAGTTAAAGGAAGCGTATCAATGGGACGATAAAGTGCTAATTTTTGCCGTTCAGGCTAAATTAAAGGGATCCGCCAAAATGTGGATTGACGGTATTCAAGAACTTTTCTTTTCATGGCAACAATTTGTAGATAAATTTCTTAGAGATTTTCCTTGTACAGTTAATGTAGCCGATATACACATCGAAATGATGGAATCCAAACGAAAGTACAACGAGCCGCCAGAGGAATATTTTTATAAAATGCTTACTTTAGGCCGGCAGGGAATGCTTCCCGAAAATTCTATAGCCAAACATATAATAAATGGAATCAACCATATTGAAATCAAGAAGCATATCTCCAAGGATTCCGTTGACTGCAATACCTTAATACGTGATATAATCATTTACGTGAAATATAACCCAATTCAAATTCAACCATCGGAAAGATCGAAATCTTCATTTTCATCATCGTCTACAAATCCGAATAGTTTTGCGAAACATTTAAAGATTGAAAAGAGAGTCGACAATAAGCGAGTAATTTGTTACAATTGTTTCAACCCTGGGCATCTTTCTATTAACTGCCCCGAGCCGCAAAAACGAGAGCTCTGCACGATATGTCGACGAACAACTCACCAAACTGTCAACTGTCCAGAGAGAGATAAAACCGCCGCCGATCAAAAATTGAAACAGACAATTCACAAAATCGAAGGTAATTCTTTACCAACCGCCGCCGATGATCTCATTATGAAAGAAATCAAAATCAACGGTAAAGTAACTAACTCATTTGTGGACCCTGGAAGTAACAGGACCCTTATCCGAAACTCTTTCGCCGCCGATATTGGACAAAAAGTTGATTGCAGTACTCTATTAACCGGATTTGCTGGAGGTCAGTACATGTGTACTGGAAAAATTCATGTAACGTTAGAAATTGACAACAATACATATTGTACGGAACTACTCATAGTCGAAGATGAATATATTAACGAAAATGTCTTATTAGGAAGAGATATTTTGTGCCGCGATGGTAATCGGCTCATCATTGAAGGAGAAGATTGCTGGATTGAAAACGTCAAAAACATTAAAACCGGTAAAGACTTAAGCGATCCTGAAGTAAATCAACTAAAATCTTTGCTCGCGAAACATCGTACTTGTTTCGCAGCTACTCTTTCGGATTTGGGAAAATGTTCCGTGGCCAAAATGGAAATTAAGATTACGACAGATATTCCAGTTATGATGAAGCCATATCGAATCGCTTTTGCCAAACGACCCATAGTGCAAAATATTATCGCCGAGTTTCTACGACATAATATTATTCGACCTTCAGAGTCTCCATATGCATCCCCAATCGTTTTAATTGACAAAAAGAATGGAGAAAGCCGAATGTGCATAGATTATAGGCAACTTAATAAAATTACAATTAAGGAGCCTCATCTTATGCCACACATTGGCAAACAATTTGCACAGCTATCAGGAAATAAATATTTTACGATATTGGACCAGAAAATGGGTTATCATCAAATCGAAATTTCTGAGTCTTCCAAAAAGTATACCGCATTTTTCACTAATGATGGCCATTACGAATACAACCGGATGCCATTTGGACTTGTTAATGCACCAGCCGTATTCCTGAGTATAATGAACAAGCTAATCGGACGAACGAATACAGGTGAAGCAATGGCATATCTAGATGATGTGGTAATCCCCAGCAAAACAGACAGTGAGGTACTACAACGATTAGAAAAGATGCTTACGATTTTTGGAGAAAGCAGATTGACTCTACGTCTGGACAAGTGCAAGTTTCTCGCCACCAAAATTTCATACTTGGGTCATGTAATTAATGAACAAGGAATTTCACCAGGTGAGGAAAAGGTAAGCGCAATCAAAAATTTCAGAACACCTACAAAAGTAACCGAAATTCGACGATTTTTGGGCTTAACCGGATTTTTCCGGAAGTTCGTAAAGGATTATTCTCTCATATTCAAACCATTAACAAATTTACTACGCAAGACCGAAGAAAAAAAAATTCTTGTGGCGCGAACAGCAGCAGAAAGCTTTTATGAAGCTAATAAAGAGTTTATGTAGTCACCCGACCCTAGCTCTTTATGATTTTTCGGGATATCATGAGGTTCATACTGATGCTAGTAGTGTCGGACTCGCAGGTGTGTTGTTACAGTCAAATGATAAAAAAAACTTGGCATCCGGTCTTCTTTTACAGCCGTCACTGTACAGATGCTGAACGAAACTACTCCAGCTGTGAGTTGGAAGTACTAGCTATTGTGGAATCACTGGAACGTTTTCTGATTTACATTCTGGGTAAACATTTTCGGCTTGTGACAGACTGTTCCGCTATTTTACGCTTAAAGGAAAAAACCGAAATTATACCACGAATCGCCCGCTGGTGGATGAAGCTTCTTGAATACAATTTCCAGCCAATTCATCGAGCAGGATGTCGCATGGCATACGTCGATGCCTTGAGCCGCTCACCAGATCAACCGTCGAAGGAAATGGAGCGAGCTGGTTTTGTTATGAAGGTAACTGCTAATAATGACGATTGGTTATTAACCATGCAACTCCAAGATGATGAGCTTGTAAACATCATTGCTGTACTACATGGAGAAAAAAAATCAGACCAACAAACCCAGATAAGGACTGACTATCAATTGAAAAATTATGGACTATATCGGAGGGCTGGAGACAACTTAAAATTTGTGGTTCCCAAAGCAGTAAGATGGCGCGTGGTCCAGTTTTGCCATGACCGGATGGGTCATTTCGGAGTCGAGAAAACCACGCAACGAATCAGAAGAAAATATTGGTTTCCAAAAATTAAGAAATATGCAAAAGACTACATCGCAGCTTGTGTTCAATGTTGTTATTACAAAGCTCGAACAGGAAAACCGGAAAGTCGCTTACATTTCGACGAGATCGAAGCTATACCTTTTCGACTCATACACATCGATCACCTTGGACCGTTCGTGCGTAGTAAAAGGGGTAATTTATACATTGTAGCCATATCTGATGCTTTCAGGAAATTCTTGGTAGTGAAGGCTGCTCGCACTACGAAAACTACACCTGTTCTTAATATTCTGAACGAGCTCACAAGTTATTTTGGGCTTCCGAAACGTATAGTAACCGATAGAGGTACCGCTTTCACATCAAATGCTTTTACGGATTTCTGTGTAAACAACAATATTAGCAACATACAAACCGCAGTACGCACCCCAAGAGCGAATGGACAAGTAGAGCGTGCTAATCATTCGTACAACTACCGAAAACCCAAAGTGTTGGGATGACATTCTTCGAGATCTGCAATGGACTGTGAACTCCCAGAAAAACGCAACTTCAGGGTTTAGTCCAAACGAACTGGTATTTGATTTTAAATTAATCGATGTTCTAGAAAATGAGCTAACAGCTGCCGTCCATGACGACATTGAATGTCAAGCCAATCCAATCCCTATCCAACTTAAGAGAGAACAAGCAATTCACAACATTATGATCGAGCGAGAAAAATGGAAACACCGTTTCGACCAGAAACATGCTGAACCGTCCAAATATGCCGAAAACGATTTGGTGGTCGTTGAGCACGTGGCCCCCGCCACAGGCGAATCTCGAAAGTTAGAGCCAAAATATCGAGGACCGTATGTCATTACAAAGATACTCGGAAATGATCGATATCTCGTAGAAGACATTAAAGGCATGCCGGTATCATCCCGAAAATTATGTTCAACTTATACGTCCGACAAATTCAAACCTTGGTGCGGAATTCTTCTCGATTTGCATGGAATTGAAGTCACCGAAGATGACGATGAAATCGAGGATGATTTCCCATCAGGAGTGGCCGAACTGTCATGAAAACAACTATAATTGTACTACTATACTCTGACAGCACTACTCTACTGTTTTCGCAGTCGCCGTGCCAAGAAAAGGCAAACACAGTAGTCGAGTACTGACGTGCTATCAATCGGACGTTTTTTGTTATTATTAATCGCTCTGTTTTTTTAAAAGAAATTATAAATTATATAAAATCGCGAATCATTCTTTTTATTATTAAATCCTGGATCCCATCGTTTCAAAGTTATTCCTGACATAAGTCTTTTTAATTAACGTTAAATTTCAGATAATTTGTTGTAGTGGTATTAGAACTACTGCATCCCAACAAAGGCCAACGTGTAACACCTTGACTTAAAACAGCATAAAGAGCAAAGTAGTTCTTAACATTGGTCTTAGACCAATTCTAGCTTATTTACTTGTTTTAATTGTAAATTAAAGATATTATTTTCGCAGGTTTAAGCCATTTTTTTAGTAATTTAATATTTAACTTTAATTGTATATTATGATTATTATTTTACTTATCTTGTGGGGATTAATTGTTCTCTTATTTCTCTTCATTTATTTATTTATTTCACTTTATTTATTTTATTTATTGTTTTATTTGTTGCACTTTATTTATTGTTTTATTTATTTAGTCGGTTATATCTTTTCCTTCTTTGGTTATTTCGTTGTTTTTTATTTATTATTTATGTGTCTTGTTTTGTCACATTGTCTTTGTTAGGAAAGCTTTACATAAGCCAGAAGTAATTTACGTGATATGAATTCCAATCTTCCTTTGGTAAGAGCACCTGGAACGTGTCTGCAGTACAAATATACTATATCGTGTACACTCCAAACAGAAAATGCGCATAGCAGATTGGCAAATACTTTCAAAATAAGCGAAAAGTACTTTAACTCATGGTTTGTAACAAACAATTGTTATTAATTACTATTAATATTAAGTAATAAAAGTAGTACTGCTAAGAGGAACAAATATTACCTACTAAGCAAAATACGACATTAGTGATTACAAGTGCCAACCATTAAATTGCTATAGGATTGTAAAAGCAAAATTATTTTGACACCGAAAAGTTGGAAAAGTGAACTACTATAATTTCAACGCCCATAATTTTGACTATATGTCTTGCAAGGAATTTCTACTGTACTATTGAAACTGGGTGAAACTGCGCGTTTCAAGGTGTACTTTAACAGTAAGGATAAAAGTGGTCATTTCTACCGGTCAAAATCTAAAAGCATCGAAAGCTCTAAACGAAGTGACCTATTTAAATAAAAAACCAATAGTATTTTTCCCGAAATTTCTATCGGGATTATTAGAACATCCTGAACCTAAGCTTGAAGAGCATGGAATCTCTGTACCATATTCCTGCAAAAGCTAGGAAGTTCACTAGAACAGCGCTCTGTTTTCCTAATCATTACTTCAACTGCTTGGCACTTTATGAAATGAATGACTTCCTCGTGATACTGCTATGTGACCTTGTTCCTGCATTCTCATAAGCGTGAATTCTACAGGATGATGGGCGCAAGCTAATTGTGTTTTTAGAACCTCCCTCTCCACTTCACACTTGTTATACACTTTTTATATATCATATAAGAGTTGAGAGTTCGAATCTGTGCCTTAACATGCCTTTATACATATATCCATTCTGCGTTAACATAAGTGAACAGACCTAAATTTTTAGTATTGCAAGGTTTTTACAGAACCAATAATGACGGCCTGTCTACTTTCCTGAGCCTGATATTGGAATGGAATACTCACATGGTGGACACACCACTGTTTTCCAGGCTGAAGTCTTCGCTATATAGATGGCAGCGAAGTGAATCCTTGACATGCAAATCAAGGAGAAGGACATTGCTATCCTTTCGGATAGTCAGACATCCTGAGTGGCCTTCGGAAAACATCTAACTTACTGGGGATCGCAGGGCTTCTGTGGATAACCTGTGTATACACAACAAGCTGTCCCTTCTGTGGGTTCCTGGTCACATGGGGACTGACCTTTTAGCTAGGGCTGGCTCTGTTTCTCCGTATCTCGGACCGGAACCCGCCGTAGGCGTTGACACCTCGAGTATCGGGTTTCTCGTCAAAGCGGATGCTCGTAAAAGGCATCAGCAGAGATGGGCGAACATTAATACCTGCAGGTGTACAAAACGGTTTCTTGATGGGCCCAATGGAAGTATCTCGGATTCTTTCATGGGGTTCAAAAGGAAACAATTTACAACTGTGGTTGGCATCATCACCGGCCACAGCTCACCTCACGCATATCTAAGAAGGATGGGAGTAGTTGACAGCCCTGAGTGTCTGTCCTGCCTGGACGGATAGCCCGAGGCTAGATACTCTAAGGTCTGCTCTTCTATCTGTAGATGAGCTGAAAAACCTGCCTCACCAAGACCTGATGCGCTTCATTAAGAGGACAGGAAGGTTTTGGTGAGTCGACTTCTAGCAGGATAGCACAATGGGCCGCTTTGGCATCCGCACATTAGGGATAGCGTCACCTGTCCACTGCCTAAAAAACAAAAAAAACAAAACAAAAAGCGTACTGTACCAGTGTAATCAGTGATTGTAAATTCAATTGCGAGTACAACAATGACGTCAGTCCCCAAGTTTATACCGTATGTGTAAGCTGTTTCTTGGCATTTGCCATTGGTGTCTACGGATCCTGCTATGCTTTCTGTGCATGAAGTTGATGCTTTAATCTTGATATTAGCAATTATCCGATTATTTTGAAGGTGATATGTCGTTTTGCATTCTTCTTGTGTTACATCAAAAAAAAAAAAGTGCTTAAACTTCCGGAACTAAATATAGGTGACTGGACATACGAAATAATATACTTGTTGTATTATGGAAGCGACTTCTTTAAGTTCTAATAATTAAATATCCTCTTCATGTTGTAAAGCTTTTGAGGGCTCCATTTTACAATTCTCTACATTCAGCAATGATATTGTTGTTTCGTTTATTTTCTCATGTCCACAATCATAAGCTATAAGAGCGACGGATCCCATTAACGTAATGCATCCCAGCAGCGAATATCCGCATTCATGAAGATCGCATTAATGGCTACCTTGATGAACATAAGTGTGAGATATTAGTCGAACATGAGGTCAGTTCGACCCCTGGAAGTGACAGCGGTGAATTCCAATGAGAAAGTGTCCTGGTGTTAGCGGGTTGAAGTACACCAGGAGGAATAAAATACCAATTTATGTATGTTCTGATTTGCACAATGCTCAGTAGCTGCATGTCTAATTCTACTCATAATTTTTTGAGCCTCCTTTTGCAAAATTTTTGATGCTCGAACGAAATTTGTTCCATTCTCTTGTATATATCTTTACATACACCTCGAAAACACCTGGGAAAAAATCTTCGGAGTGAAACTATAAATGACTTGGAGCTCAAATCGCTCATCTCTTCGATAAGAAGTGCCTTTGTAGCGAAACATCCAAAAACGTCTATATAAGCTTTCGATGTTTTTGTATTTCGAGGTTTGTTCAATTTAATCCTTATTCGACCTGCGAAATCAATGCATATTGCATAAAATTGTTGTATAAAGGTAATACGTTTATTTCGTAAATTACCCATAATTTGAGTAGCCGTTTCTTTCTTCCAAGTCGGCAGTGTGGCACATAAGTGTAAGTGTTTTTTAATTGTCATTTTCACTCCAGGTATCCAATATCTTTTCCATGCAGTGTCATTTTATGTTGCTGGTCAATTAGTAAATTTACTAGTTTCGAGCAGCGTGATAAAACCATAGTATATTTTTCTGCAAAGGTTAAGTTGAGTGCGCTAAACGTCCTCCAATACGCAGTATGCGATCCTGATCTAAAAATGGGCTAAGCGTTAGTATCGTACTTTTTTATGAAATTGAAAGATTTACCTTCAGATTTTCTATCTCTTCCATATAGGTTACCTATTACCTTTCTCTCACTAAATCGAGTAGAAGTTCGCTTGCAGAAAGATACTGAGAAAATGCAACATTTTTCTATAAAACTTTTACATACTGCTATAACTCTACAGGCCCTCGAAATCTTTGTATCAATTCTTCTGTTTGGATACGAACCTCATAAGCCCTTATATTTTTTTATTTTCGCAACAGAGATGTCGGAATTATCCATTATCGGCATTTGTTGCCACTGGATGGACCATTCCACCACATGCATCGTTTTAACAAATTAGATGGAAGTGCCCTTCCAGAGGCTAAATCAGCCGGATTTTCTTCTGATGGTACATGACGGCAGCAAATGGTTAAAGTGTTATTGCGTATTTCCATTTCTCGGTTAGTTACAAAAGATTTCAACGATTTGGATGATTACCGATCCATGACAAGACAATGGTATAATCTGTCCATAAATTGACTCTTTTCCTAACTGGGTTTTATACTGTTTAACCAGTTTTGAAAGTAGATGCACCCCACACAATTCTAAACGAGGGAGAGATACGGTCTTTACGGGATCTACTGTGGTCTTTGAAATAAGAAAATACTTCGAGATGTCTCTACTGGATTTGGGCTCTTGCATATATCACAGCTGCGAACGCTTGCTCAGAACTATCACAGAATCGGTGAAGCTCTACATCGCTAGAGGAGTGATAACCGATCTATCTGGGTAACTTTATGTCTTCAACGCATTTCAAATCTTTGATAAAAATATGCTATTCAACTTCTAAGTATTGGGGCAGCAGCCTAATGGATCAAAAAGTTTAGTTATTTTTGAGAGAATATTTTTCTTAGTGGCTGGTTTATTAAGTTCCATGTTCAATTTGTACTGAAAATCGTCTTCCTTTTGACTCCATGTAATTTAAACTGAAGATATTTTACTATTTTACCTTATAACACCCCTTACCCCTTACTTGAAGTGATTACTTCGCCTTCAGCGTATATAATTAGGCCATTTAGGAAGTTTCTAAATTGATTGGACCGAGGGTTTAAATCAATTCACGAAATGTTTAACTAGATTGGATTGATGGTGTAATCGGTTGGTATTACAGTATCAGCGTAAAGGCTTGTACCACTTCATTAAGTGACTAAAAATTTCAGACACTTAATGTAAAAACCTGCCTACACTTTTCATGAAGTGGTAAGATATGTCAAATGTCTACGATATAAATATGCATTTGATGTGGACAGCTCTATCCAATGACTGCTGGTCGGGGTCAGGTTTTGTAAATTGATACCTTGCTCAGAATTTATTTATTCACTTATAATAATAATAGTAATATTTATTTCTTCCTTTTACTTCCAATATTAAAGTTTGAGCATCTCCATAGACAGCCTAGGGCTGGTATTAGTGAAGAGCACTTACCCTAATTTCCAGTTTTCCTCCTTTTAATTTTCTTGTTTTTCGTGTGCAAACATCTTTATCAGATTCTTGAACTCGATCACTTGCTTTGTATTTGTTATTTCTTCTGGTAGTCCATTGTAGTTAGGTACAGCTGTATGCTTTATACTCTTTAGCTTTCTGCCTGTTCTAGCATAAGGCAGACGTATATGTTGTCGCAATCTCGTGTCATGGCTATGTATATCTCTATGCTCTATTAAGTTTATGTTGGACTTTATCATTTTATTTCTTATCTATATCATTTTAGCTTTTTCCACGTATATTAATTGCTTTAAGCTGTCATTGTCATTTCATAAAGCACAAGTGTTGGTGTAAGACTATATAAATTGAAAATGGACTTTATTGCTTTATTTAATACTCTATGCATGCATTTTCTTTGATTATTGCTACATTGCGACCAATTGATTATATTGTAGGTATTTTATTGGTAGTATAAAAGCATTATAGATCAGGTTTCTCGTCCAGTAATTAAAAAAGTCTCTTCTCCTCATGATTCCTATAAGTGATGCCACGTTTTTCTTCACATATGTAGTGTCATGTTTCCAGGTCAAATTATCGTCCATTGTCATTCGCAGATATTGTATTGATTTAACACTTTTAATGTGCTCATCTTTCACTTGTAGTCTAATGTGCAGGTTTTGCTTGCCTCTCTGTTGAAACACCATAAAACTTGTTTTCGATGTATTTATTGTAAGCTTATTACCATATAGCCATCTTATGTGTACCGCGTTAAGTCTTCATTTCCTTTCCTTGTACAGGAGTAGTGTGTTATCCGTATATATACATATAATATTCTGCGGTCATCCCAGCTTCCATTAAATTTTGGATGTACAGAGAGTAGAGGAGCGGACCCAGAATTGATCCCAGAGGGACTCCAGTGTTCATCAGTTCATTCTTGCTATAACAGTTTTCCATTTTCGTACAGAACTGTTAGTACAGCAACTGGTTAGTCTTTCTTCTAATTCCCAATTCGTTTAATATTTCGATTAGTATATAATGATTTACTGTATCAAACGCCTTTTTCAGGTCTACAAATACTCCAATGACATAGTTACCGACATCTAGTTCTTTTTTATCGTACTCCATTAGATCTGCCATGATAATTGTGGTGTTGCTTTGCTTTTGGAATCCATATTGTTTTTATAAAAACCTCCATTGGATTGTATAAAAGCTGTTAGTTGATTAGTCTTTCATATATTTTACTGAGAACATTAAGGAGCGATATGGGACGATAATTATTAGCATCACTTTTATCACCTTCTTTGAAGATTAGTAATATTCAAGTAGTTTTCAGACAAACTGAAAATTCCGCATTCTCATTACAATTATTTATTATTCTCGTTAATGGTTCAGTGATTACATCTTTGACAATCTTCACGCTTTTACTCTTATTCCATCAAGACCAGGTGCCATGTCCTTTTTCATCAGAGATAATAAATACTTCCTCCACATCAGTACAATTCACCGTCCTAATAAAAACACAGTTTGTTCTTGTAACATTTTTGATTGGTTCATTACGAGAACCACACTTGTGCTCCAAGTGAGAGGTCTACATTTAAAAAGTGTTTGTTCATTCAGTATGCTGTTTGTCTCTAATATCATTATCTTCAACTTTTAGTTCAACGATACAGCCGGTTCTGTTGTGTTGTGTTGTGTTGTGTGGTCATAATATATATAATGGATGTATTGGCTTTTCTAGAAAAAGTTATGACTGTACATTTGGAAATATTCAACGGCAAGAAGTATGCTCCAATTTACTACGGTAAGAATATCTCTTTGAAGTCATTTATTTTATAGAGTCAATGATAGCTTAACGTGGTTCGTGCTGCTCCCGCAATTTTTCTTTTATTTGCCGGATAATCTAATTCAGTGCTTTCTTTTGAATTTACATTTTTATCGGTGAAGTGACCTATTATCGAAGAGTGCAACATCTAATCGATTCCTTTTGTGAATTTCTGTAATTTGCAAATAATTTTAATTACTGTGGCTTTAACAATGGCAGGTCGCAATACCAAAAATTCGGGCAAAGCTCTACAAGTGCAAACTAGTCAGCAGAGTGTTGGTGATCAGGTCCGCACTCCAACATCGCTATGCATTCCAGCTAATGCTACTACCGATGATGATGTGTTGGTGCGTTTAGAGAAGCGTATGATAATAAGCATTACAGCTATAATCGACGAAAAGATGCAGTCATTAAAAGCAGCATTGGTTGACAAAATAAATGAATCTGTCTGTGCCCTGCGCCTGGAAGTGGAGTCACTACGTAAGACTGTGAGTGAAGTGCAGCAAAAATTCGAATCGTATGAAGCAGCTATAGATGACACGAAACGTATCAATCGTCTTAGTGACGTCGTTGTAAATTACATCCCACAAGTAAATACGCTTGAGCCTCTTGCAGTCATTAAAAATATCTCTGACGTCATCGGACATTGTCTATCTCCCTATGCGGATGCTTTTTGGCTGAAGTCTAACCGAAACAAGAACACAAATGGTCAACATAACAGAAATGTATACAACCCACTCATTGTCAGGTTCTCATGCCACAATGAAAAAAGGTTATTTATGGGGCTTCTTAGAAAGCACGGCGGACTCAAATTAAATGAGATTAATTGCAAATTTATATCCGACGGAATTATCCATATTAATCAAAGCCTAACGCCCCTTAATAATACTATCCTTCGTGCGGCTCTTCGTATGCGACGGTCAGGCGAAATATATTCTGCTTTTACGAGGAATGACCTTGTCTATATTAAAATAAAAAAGGATGATGCAGCGAGTAGAATAATAACCAACCTCAGCCAATTGGAAGCTCTACCACCAGTTCCAGTTCCGTAAACTGCGGGAGTCAATAGTAACAACCAAATTATTATGAATATTATATATTATTTCACATTCTGTATTTTAAGAAATTTTAATAATTTTATTTCTATTTTTCTTCAAATTTTTATATTAGTTAATGAATTACTAGTTCTATCATCAACTCTTGAATTATTTAGTTTCCTTCTAGTTGTCGGGAAATCGTGTGAGGTGTACATGTGCATTGCTTTTCTTAAATCATCTCAAATGTCATTAATTTGCGTGGTGGGCTGGTCGCGGGCTTGTTTGCTTGCCGGATGTCTCAGGTGGAACATAGCATATCTATGACACCTTTTGTTAGCCAATCGCCGCTGTATGGAGTCAGATCGCTTTTCAATATCTTTTGTGCTCAGAATTCAGGACTCAATGTATGCCATCTAAATGCGCGTAGCATCCGAAATAAGGTTGATATAATGCTAGAGCTTTTCGTGGGATCGGGAGTTCATGCTGTTCTAGTTTCTGAAACGTGGTTGAATGAATATGTTTGCTCTCGTTCGGTCTCTCTGCCTGGATATGGCATCTTTCGCTGCGACCGTGTTGGCCGCAGAGGAGGAGGCGTGGCAATCTATGTCAAGGACTCTCTAAGGCCGAAATTGATGATGTATTCAAGTCCCTGTGCTAGTTTTGAGTTTGTTTGTGTCGAAATTAGCTCAAATGGATGTAACTGTGTATTAGTTGCTATTTATTCACCACCAAATAGTTTCAGTGAGGAGGCCGTTGCTGAATTCCAGAGGTTCCTGTCCGATCTATCAACGTGGTGCAACAATATCATAGTTGGTGGAGATTTTAATGTCGATGTGTCGATGTGTATTGAATTCAATTCCGACATACTACAACACTCAATATCCATCTCAACTGGATCTTTTCCTAACAGTTCACACTGATTCTGTGCTGTTAGTAAACCAGGTTAGCCCACCCGATAGTTTTGACCACGATTTCTTATACATGACATATAATTTTCCAGTCAATTTCGCTCCTTTGTTTACTTCATTCGCTTACCGTGATTACAACAATCTGGATCATGATAATCTGTTCAATGACTGCAGGGCGATGCCGTGGGAAAATGTATTTAACTGTCACTTGGTGGATGAAAAGGTTGTACTCTTCACAGAGTATATCAAATATTTATACGATAAGCACGTTCCATTGCGGATTTGCCATCAGCGTACCAGTGGATGCCCTTGGTTTTCAAATGAAATTCGCCATCTCATAGCAGAGAGAGATCTACTGTACCATCAGTTCAGGATTTCTGGCTCTGATTCAGACCGTAGTCGCTACAGAGTGGTGCGAAATAGAGTCACTTCTGTCATTCGATTGGCCAAGCGAAGCTACTTCAATTCGAAGTTAAATCCTGCTCTGCCTGCTAGAAATTTGTGGAGTAACCTGCGTAGGCTAGGTGTATACTATAAAGACTCCGCTCCTTGTGAACTCGATCCTAATGAACTAAACAACGCTTTCATATCTATTCAATCCCCAGCCAATTTACCCTATCAGCAGCGACTAGGCACTGATGAAGTAGTTCAGAATAATAATAATAGTGGTTTCTCGTTCAGATGTGTAGATCTCCATGAAATATTTAATGCGATTAGTAGAATTAAGTCATCTGCTACTGGTCCTGATGATATCTCGCCAAGATTTATAAAAATAATTTTTTCATCCATTTCTCATATTTTAGTGCATGTGTTTAATATGTGTTTAACTACTTCGCAGTTTCCATCACTTTGGAAAAAAGCTATCGTGTTGCCAATTCCCAAGTCTCGAAAATGCTCTGCACCAGATGATTTTCGGCCGATTAGCCTGCTCTGCTTCCTTAGCAAAGTTCTTGAGAAATTAATGCATTCTCAAATTACTTCCTTTCTCAATCAACAATCTTTACTATCTTGCTGGCAGTCAGGTTTCAGACCACGGCCTAGCTCTGAGTCGGCATTGCTCAAAGTGGTGTCGGACATTTGATGCAGTTGACAGAGATCGGATAGCCATACTAGTCCTTCTGGATTTCAGTAAGGCGTTCGATTCGATTAATCATGATATCCTTCTTCTTAAATTGCAGCAGAATTTCAGTTTCTCATCTACCGCTATCTCTCTTATCAAAAATTTTCTCCTCTGCCGTAGCCAATCGGTTAAGACTCAAACAGTTTCATCTCCTTTAACTCTTCACTACGGTATACCCCAGGGTTCTATTCTCGGTCCTCTTCTCTTCTGTCTATACATAAATGATCTACCCACGATTTTTCAAGATACTTCGGTCCACCTTTACGCTGATGACGTACAAATCTATCTAGATAGGCCAATTGGCTTAATCGAGGACGGCGTCATTCGGCTTAACAATGACCTTGATAGGATCTGTGACTGGGCCAGTCGCAATCAACTAATTCTAAATCCGAACAAGTCAAACTGTCTATTTGTGAATAGGAAGGATTATGACCTAAATGATCTACCAGTAATTAAGATCAATGGCATCGTCATACCATATGCTAGGTCGGTTAAAAACCTGGGCGTCGTGCTAAATACCAAGTTTACTTGTTGTGATTATATATCTAATACAGTTGGAAAGGTGTATTCTTCCCTGAGAATGTTAAGAATATCTGTGAATATATTGTCACAATGCATGCATATGAGGCTTGCAAAGGCTCTCGTGCTACCTCACTTTATCTTCGGGAGTCTAATATTTCCAAAACTGGATTCTTGCTGTCAGCGGAAATTAACGGTAGCTTTCAATGACACGATTCGATTTATATTCGGCTTGCCCAGATTTCCTCATATTTCATCCTATGTCGACTCATTTCTTGGATGTTCTCTCGAAACATTCCTCATGAACAGAAGGCTGAAATTTTTGTACAACTTGATCTATGCGAAAGAGCCAGCTTATCTCCAGGACCGTATTCAATTCCTGAGCTCCGCTCGACATCGTCGTCTTCTGTTACCTAGTTTTGTTACTCAAATTGGTGAGCGATCTTACTTCGTACAGGTCATTCGTAAGTGGAATGGCTTACCCGTCAGCCTTCAGCGGGCTGGCTCCGTTGGTACATTCGGCTGGCTCTTGGCTTCGACCCTTTTGCCTTAGTACGCACTGACCGATGCTGTGCACTGTATTGCGCTACACCTCTTCGATTTCTCGACTATATTTTTGTACACATTATCATTATTATTATTTCATATATCAATTGTTCTAAACATCTGTGTAACTTTTTCATTGTTATGATTCTTCCCGCGCTTGTATTTTACACACACACTGTTAATATTTAGAATTTTTCCTACGTTAATTGTACACTTTTAAGATTTCTAAAATCTTATGTATCTTTGCCAGCAATAAAATTTATTATTATTATTATTATTTACAGTCTTCTTCTGTGTGAATGACGGTAAAAATCTTCGAATTACCATTTCTTATAGTTTCATTTAATATTTTCCATATATTTTTTGAGTCGCTCAATTTTGTTCTTCTTATATTCCAAGTGATGTCGTTCTTAATCCTCTTGTAGTTATGTGTTAACTGTGGATTAATTGACCCATCTTTTATTTTCTTATATAATTTATTACGTTGTTTTATTTTGCTTAATATCAATAAAGTTATCCAGCTATTTTCACGAGTTCTGACCATTTTTGTTTCAGTTGCTTCCTGCTTTGCTTGTTGAATTATGTCAATAAGTTTGTCAAAGTTTAAATTATCACAATTATCAATCGCAGATCTGACCTTAGTTCTTAATATTTCAACATTCAATCTCTCCACTTTTCTTTTGGACATTTTTACTCTCCTCCTCCGTAGTAGCATTACGACAACAGAATATCGGGGTAAAATGAGACTGGTTGCTTATGAATGGCACAGTGTAATAAATTGGGGGTGTTTTACTTTACATTCGCTGCATTCAACTGTACTGAGATATTTATGAATAGAATGATACTTCCCCAGACAATTTATGCACCAGTTCCCAGATTTAGCGACCTTTAATCGATATTTTTGATCTAATTTTAAAATTGCCGGCATGAACGTGAACTGTGATTATCGTGACATATATCACAAAATGGTTTTGCAGTATAAAAGTTCTGTATCTCTGACCTAGGTGGAATATCAACAATTTTTTCTGCAACATTTATCATCTTGGGTTTTGTGCCAGATATGGAATCGTTGTCCCAAGAATTTACACCAAGTAGGAACGTTGAATTCTTCTCAAGCACTGTGAGTTTTAGCAGGGTTCTTTTGAACTATAAAATGAAATATAAGAGGATTCCAATGCAAGACGTTAATTTCTAAATTAATTAATGCAGCTAAACACTCACTCATGACGTCTAACAAATGCTTTATTGAGTTTCCTGACTCAGCGATTATTTTTTCTTGTGCAGTGAAAATTTTTAATAATGATGATACTAGAATCTTTTTGTTGTCAAATCGTTTAATCAATGCTTTAAAGGATGCTAAAAAATTAACGTTGGTAATGCTAAATTTCTTCATGAGGTTAGCAGCTTCACCTGTTAAGCTAGTTTTCAGGTAACGTAATCTCTGCAGGTCTTCTAGTTTTTGATGGCAGGACGCTAAATGTCTCTGAAACTAGCCCAATCAGTATAATCTCTAGTAAATTTTGGCAGATTGATTCTAGGTAGATTAGGTTGTATTATTGTATTATTTTCAGAGACAGAGATATTATTTTTAGATATTATTCAAAGGTAAACTCGTAGAAAATTTGCTCCTGAGTTGAAAACACATCAGCCGTAAAGTATTCTTTACCGATATCGGCTTCCATCTTGCGATCATTGACTAGAAATCGACAAGCAAAAATCAATAATTACAAGACTAATTGCTATGTTAGCAATTTCACTGTTTTCTTGATTATTTGCTTATAGAATAACCTTTTACAATTTGGGTAAAATTTTCCTATTTGACAAATTCATTTCATTGTACACAATGACAATTGACACAA
Source organism: Dioctria rufipes (assembly GCA_963924295.1). Lineage (NCBI taxonomy): Eukaryota > Metazoa > Arthropoda > Insecta > Diptera > Asilidae > Dioctria > Dioctria rufipes. The sequence continues at coordinate 168,211,984 of OZ002740.1, read as the reverse complement.
GTCTTAGTTGGATGCAAGACTATGTCAACTGCTATCGCAGGTCATGGATTTATGTAGACTTAGTGCCAAAGCTTTGACTTAACTGCTTTATGTAGCTACTTAGATTGGAAACGTTCACATTGGACTTGTTTTGCACCCGAACGTTTCCGAGTTCTATGAAACTTTCAGAGCTTGTATGGAAATGAAAATAGCTTACCCATATTTTGTTTCCCCCAAACCGGGTCTACCCCTATAAAATTAAAAAAGTTTAGATCTGTGAAATAAAAATATAACATGAAAAATTCTAGTGGTTCCCAGCAGAGCAAAATACAACATTCCCCCCAAGTGTAGTGCTCACACACTGCGTTACATTCCATATAGGATTACCTCAAAATTTCGAATGTCAATAACAAATCTGAACACCTCCGCGATTTTTGCCACATCAATAGATAAAGGCTAATATCACTTAATAAGAAATTTTAGAAGAAAAAAAACTGCTAGTGCTCTCCAGTAGAAAAAATATTACTCTAATATTACTTACTGCATTAATTGGGGTATGTGGTGACTTTAAAAATTCATATCTCCAAAATTAAGCCGACCACCATAGCAATTTTCTGCACATAGATAGAAGGCTTCAAAATAGAAATAAAAAAAAAGTGCTAGAGGTAAATAATACTACTGTTTTGACAAACATACCATTATTAACAAAAAAAAAATGGATTTCGGAGTTTCCGTATTTTTTTACGAAAAATATAATAGCTTCATTTAGCATTTGGTCATAAAAATCGGTTGCTCCGTTCTGAAGATATGATTTTTTGAAAATGACGCTTCATCGTCAAACCACGAATTTTTTTTTGCAGCACAACAAATAAAACTAATCTATTTTCGTATTCCATAAAATCTGTTAAAGTTTCATCCAAAATGTATGTATGTATAGAAATAACGAATCGATTAACGCAAACAGTCAATCCAGAAATAGCAAAGTGGTTAAAATCACAAATTTTAATTAAGTTTTCTCTTATAATTTTAAAACCACAGTTTGAGCGCGACACTTCTTTCCAGGTATAGATGGCTTAGTCAGTTGAGGGTTAGATTCCACTATGAAAACTAAATTTCCTACGCACAGAATTCAGGTTGTACAACATACGATTTTGTAGAATTGCAACTAAATCAAACCCCTTTTCAAGTTACTAAGATTATAAGATTTATTCCATATTACTGATTAGTTAGAAAAAAATTACAAATACTTTTCATCATCCTAAAATTAAAAATAGGTTTATACATATATACTGTGAGAGAAGTAGGCCGATTTATTTAACTGTCAACAAAAAATAAAAATAATTATTACAAATTTTTTTTTTGTCTTTTTTTTTCTCTTAACAATTTTTTAAATTTTTTAAATTTCTTTATACTTATTTATCTAAAGAAAAGTAGTGAAATAATATAATATATAATTCTATCAAAATATAAAAGTGTTGGTGGTCGCAAATATGACGGAAAGGTATAATGCCAATGAGGATTCTCAATGCAAAAAATGCGAAAAAACAGTTGGAAATGAAGATAAAGCACTGCAATGTGAGGGATTTTGTGAAAAATGGTACCACATCAAATGCTGTGATGTAAGTACAAAAGACTATTTAAAAATAAAAGACTTTAAATTAGCAATGTGGGTCTGCACAGAATGCAAAGGCATGATCAAGTGGCTATCCGAAAACAAATTATGTGAAATAATTAAGTTACAAAAAAAAAACTTTATCAAAGATAGATCAATATGGGAACTCAATCAAAATAGTTGAAAAAGAAATTGAAAAATTACATGTGAATATTGAACGACATACCAACTCAATTGCCACTTCTTATGCAGCTGTAACAAAGAGAAGCACAAGTAACTCCCCACCAAACCAACAAGTAAACAAACCTGCGACAGAGGGAATTATAGTCAAACCCAAAAAAGAACAAACCAGTGATATTACAAGCAAAAAAATTTAATCAAATGTACAACCTAGTAATATAGGAACGCCAATTGTTGAAATGAAAAGCATAAAAAATGGAGGAATAATTATTAAATCGGACAATAAAACAAATAACATAAAAATAGCTGAGTCCATAAAGAACAAATTAGGACCTGAATATGATATCTATATTACCAGAGAAAGATACCCAAAACTTTTTGTAACCAATCTGGAAAAAAACTATACTACAGAGGAACTTCTATTAGAACTTAAACAACTTAACTATTCTATTACAGAGGAAGACAAAATTAAAGTTGTCTACAGCAGAAAAAACAAACGAAATGAGAAATGGAAAATTTTTATGGAAGTCTGTGGTTCAACGTACAGAAAAATGGTGGACCAATATATAAATATTGAATGGAACACGCATTTTGTGAGAGAGGATTTTGGTATAAGAAGATGTTTCAATTGTAGTGGTTATAACCACAAAACGGATAACTGTAAGAACAAAACAATATGTGGTAAATGTACAGGTGAACATAACACTTTACAATGTAACTCAAACACTTCTATATGCGTAAATTGCCAAAAAAATACGAAAAATCCAAATAATTGCAAATACCACCAGGCTAACAGCAATGATTGTCCTGAATATATAAGAAAAATTGAATCTATTAAAAGAAGCACAAACTACAATATAGTAAACATCCAAAAATGAATCAAAAGAAAAGTGAAATAAATATATTATACCTAAACATTAGAAGTCTGCGGCACAAAATGCATGAAGTCCAAGCATTCTCAATAAAACATCAACAAATTGAAATAATAGTATTAAACGAGACTTGAATTTATACGAACGAAATACAATATTACCAGATGTTTGACTATTTTGGGGAATTTAATTGTAGGAATGACTCCAGAGGGGGCGGTACTGCTATATATATCAACAAACGCCTAAATTATCGTGTTATTTATAAAGACAAAAAATTCAACACAGTTATTATAGAAATAAAAACACTAGAAAAAAAAATATAAAAATAATGACAATGTATAGGTCACCCAACGAACATTTGCTAGATTTTATCCAATATTTCGAAAATATACTAGCCATATATAAGGATTTAATTTTCATAGGTGATACAAATATTGACCTACTAAAAGGAAATAGAGCGACAACTGTACTAACTAACATGATAACAGCCAACAACTTCTCGATAGCCAATAATGCCATAATAGAACATTATACAAGACAAGATATATCCTCACTCACAATAATTGATCACTGCATCACAGATCTGGTACACTCGCATAAAATGCAGATTTCTTTACACAATACTGCAATTTCTGATCACCGTATTATAATAGTCCATCTTGCGGCTAAATGTTATACAAAAAAACCTATGAAAGCAATTAGAATTCCAATAAAAAATAAGGAAAAATATAAACAACATGTCAAAAAACAAGTCTTAAATATGAAAAACATCTCAATTGAGAACATAATAGATATTATGAATGAAGCAAAAAGAACTACTACTACATATAAAAAACTCCGAACTAGATCAAACACGTGGATAACTGATGAAATTATTATGGAAATGAAAGAACGAGACACCCTGTACAAACAGATGAAAACATACCCGAATAATCAGTATTTGAGAATTAAATATCAGAGAATGCGGAATGAAGTAACAGCCTCGGTAAGAAAAACAAAGGAAAATTACATAAATGAGAAAATCTTCTTAGCAGGAAAGGATACAAGGAAGTTATGGCACATTATCGACAGTGACATATTACATAAGGAAAAAACCAATATGCCTAGACACATACCGGAGATTAATTTAAACGGCTTATCTATAACAAATCACGAAGAAATAACAAATAAATTTAACATCTACTTCAATGGGATTGGTGCCAATGTACAAAACACTATTCCAACCGTAAGTCCAACATTAAACAATATGACGCTGACCTCAATTTTTTTAATGCCAACAAGTGCAGAAGAAGTGGAAAATGTCGTTAATAACCTTAAAAAGAAGACAGCCCCAGGTAAGGATGGCATCACGATCGAAGACATAATAGATGTAATTTATTTAATCAGTCAACCACTTGCGCAAGTGATAAATACAGCAATCAGCAGTGGTATATTCCCAGATTGCCTAAAAACAACTGTAATCACACCTGTTCTCAAAGGAGGTAATCCTACAGAAATGAACAATTATAGACCTATAGCCCTAATAAGCAATTTAGGCAAAATATACGAAAAAATTATGGAAATCAGGATTAGGAAATTTATTACGGAAAATGGAGGCATAGACAGAAAGCAATTTGGCTTTCAATCCAAAAGTAATACAGAATTAGCTACAGCGGAAACACTCAACAAAATTAATGACTACCTGGACGAGGGTTATTATGTGGGAGCAGTTTTTATCGACTTAACAAAAGATTTTGATACAGTTCATCACGGATTGTTGTTGGATTTTTTGTGCACACTAGGAATTCGAGGTGTAGCAAAAAACTTATTAAAAAGTTATTTATCCGAACGGGAAATCCAAGCAAGAGTAAATGATATATTAAGTGATACTCTAGTATCTACATGCGGAGTACCCCAAGGTTCAGTATTGGCACCATTACTATATCTGCTGTACATAAATAATTTACAATATGCTAAGCTACGTGGACAATACAATATTTTCGCAGATGACACTAATATAATATACAAAGCAAAAAAGATGGAAGATTTAGAATTTATGATGAATGATGATTTAAAATTATTTAAAGCATGGACAGATAGAAATAAACTCAAAATAAATGAGGTAAAAACCAAATATATGATTTTTAAACAAAAAAATAAACCAGATACAAACATCAACATTAAAATAGGCCCAATTGGCATACAAAGAACCCCAGAAACAAATTACTTAGGCTTACAAATCGATGAAAAGTTAAACTGGAAAAAACACGTTGACAAACTAGTAAAAAAACTTACACCTTTGATTGGTGTATTAAAAAGAAATATTAAACTACAAAGACCAGTAGCGAATTTAATTTATAATGCACATATCCTGTCCCGCATTCGATATAATGTTATAAATTGGTCACAATGTTCGCAAAGGTTAAAAACAGATGTTAACATTTTAATAAATAGAGCTTTAAAAGCTCTGTATGGCCTGCCGTGGGAATCCGCCTCAAATCTAATCTATGAACAAACGAGGCAATTTACGCTGAAACAAATCATACAAATAGAAAACTCAAAGTTCATGTACAACATACTAAGAAAAAACATAAGGACAAATATAGTAGTCGAACTACACTCGGATATGCACAATCACATGACAAGAAACATGAACAACATCGCCCAAAACCAATCAAGAACTGAAAGAAGACGACAGGGCCTATTAACCACTGCTGGACAATTATACAACGGACTGCCGAACAACATCAAATCGTCACCATCACTAAAAATTTTTGTAAAAAACTTAAAGAATTATTTGTCATAACTCCCTATTGTTAAATCTTTTGATATTTACTAAAATATGATACTTTTTTTTATAATCTAGATCTAAACTATCTATCTATTGTTACCATTTAATTTTTGTTTTTTTATGAAATTAGTAATTTGAATACATATTGTATTATATTTAGATTCCCCAACTCTCATACCAGCTAAGCTGTTTGAGTGGGCTTAAATTACAATAAAAAAAATATACCATTCAAACGATGAAATTATCAAAATATATGTGAACTAAATAGTCAATAAATAAATAAATATATCCAACCACACAATACGGTAAAAGAATTTGAAAAGAAACTAAAGGAAAATCTTTATTTAAGTAAAGGATAAGATCGAGAAAGTAAATCGACTGAAAAATTAAATGCTTAAATGAAAAAAAATTATTCAACTGACAGAAAAAGGATCGCACACTAAAAGGAAACTATTAGAAAAAATATAGGTATATATATGTCGTTGACATTTGACGTAACTCAGTATTTCACGTAAAGTCTAGACACTTCATGGAAAGTAGGCAAATAATGTAACGGTTTTGACTTAGCCCCTTTTTACATTATTTATTATTTATTCTACTGTATGCACACAACACAAAAATCCAAAAAAACAAAGAGGTCAGTATTCAAAGAAACTACTTCTGACTAACTGTTCACATGTATGACAATTTATATTGCAGCTTTGCATTTACTCATTTTATCTGATTTCAATAAATTAAAGGTGTTTGGCTACAATGAACTTTACCCGCTAGAAATGACATAAGCACAATTAATGCGGAAAAAATATGGGTTTTATTCGGCAAGTAATAAAACCCATATTGTTTCCGCATTAATTAATTTTATCACTAATGGAAATTTACAAGAAATGAATAATGAAAAATATGTATATATAGATAAAAAAAAACTATATAATAGGAAAAATATGATAACTTAGGCTGGGTATGTAATTCTCCTCCATTTGAGTTGATCCACGTCGACGATCAAAGGATTTATGCTGTGTGTTCCAAATGTTTTGTTTATTTTCCGGTACACTCCAAAGATGATAAGTCATAATGATAGGGATGAACGTGAATCAACTGCTTATCTTATAGTAGTCTCTTAGCTGTGCTAGGCTTCCAGGGGTTTTATAATTTCTGTTTCAGCAAATAGTTATCAATTTTTTGCAGACGTATGTTGACGGGAACCATTGTAGTATTATAATTTCCATCCCAATAAGTATTATCGGCTGCAGTATGAATGATGCGTTGATTTGAACTTCTCCTTGTTTTGTTATAAATATAGGTATTAAAGTCTGTAGCTGATTTTATATAGTTCTTTTAGTTTTGTTGGAAAATGCTTCTTCTCATTCATCTCTCTATATAAAATATGCGATTTTTCTCACATTTTTGTAAAGTTTCTTTTAAATGATATGTTGGCTGAGCATCGTTAGAAGTAGTCGAGCAATTGATCACTAGATCGAGAAGCGATCGGTTGTTACAAATTGTAAAATTGTCTAATTTGTCAAATTTATATATAAATTCCGATTTTCAATTACAAGCGATTAATGTTTTATTTCATATTTTACTTTAGAAATATTCCAGGTGTCGGTTAGGTGTAATTGCTTAAAATTCACGAGTTTACCTCTTACCTTATCACTGTTTTTTTGGAACTGACCTAGCTTAAACAGATTGTTTCCTTTTATAGATTTGGCTGTCCCCAGTTGCATTGAAAGAAGGTCCTCGCTCTTCATTAGGTGTACTATCTCAATTTTCAGTCTCGTCGTCAATGTTGTTGATCTCGTCACCAGTATTCTCAGTCTGAAAAGTTCCTTACGCTTTTATTTTAGATTTGTGAAACTTTCTTTAGGTGCACCACGTACAAAATTTTTACTGGGCAGTGAATACGATTCAAAGTGAAACGCTCATTCGGGAATACTCGAGGGAGCCGAATATTTTTCAAAAAATATTGCACGAAATCGGAAGAGAGCAACATCTAATTCTCAAATAACGATCTTTGCCGTCACGGCATCAGACGATTCTACTAAGGATATTTTCTTTTTATTTTAAGAATCATGAACAATATACTAACACTTTATTGCACAGATTAAAATTTCTGTAATTACTTACTTAATGACTTGAAAAAGGTTCAACATTTCGTACATTTAGCTGTCTTTATAAATTTTCTAAAATATTGCACTTTTTATTTACTATAATATTATCCATACTAATTTCTCAAAACTGCTATAAAAAGAATATATTTCAATAATTTTTCTGAATTCTTCGTATGAATTTGATGTTGTGACGTTACAGCTCAAGTGTCAGATTATTAGTGGGAATACCATGCTACTCTGTATACCATGGCTTGAAGTCATCAGTATGGCCGATTCGAGGGGAACTTTTTGTGTTGCTACGTCATGCGGAGACAATGACATTTCCCACGAATTTGTTTTGAGTTTTTCGTATTTTATTGACTGAAATACATTTTGAATATATTAAAATAATTAACAAAACATTAGTTTCTTCGTTTAAATCACTTCGGGAAAAGCAATAATTTGCTATTGGGAAAGCAAAGAAATTTCCAAATAGAAAATTTTTTTCACTTCGATAAGGACGATTGAAACTGGAACGAACAAATTTGCGGCATTTGTCGCAATATGAGGCAAGTAGTAAGAAGTAAAGTTTTCACTTCGGTCGTGTGGTTTTATGCCTTAGATCACAAAAAGGATAGGGTATGAGGTAGAAAAACTTAAGTATTTTTCTTCATGTACACAGTAGAACCACATAAATGTATTCGTTTAAGTCATGGAAGTAGTAAACTACGATATTAATTATAATTTAATGAAATTTTATTAAGTATTGAAGAAATTCAATACAAGAGATCCCATTATATCGAAATAATTTTAAATTAATTTGTATGTTTATAATTTTATAATATTTTTACAACATTTTAAATTTTGAAAAATTTTCTTAGTGCCCCGTTTATTTTCTGATAATATTTTTTGCCGTTGCCTTAATATGGCTGTTATAACTTGAGGCCACAAAGCTAATTCAAATTAAAACAAACAAACCGGCATTTGAAAATGTTAAAGATTTTTGACATGGCTGTTCATTTTTATAAATATTTCTTATTTTATTTAAAAAACCTATAAATTATTATTGAAAGAATTAAACCTGCCTGAAAAATGTTTTCCTAAGAGAATATTTCCGCTTGTTTCTGCAGCACAGCACAGCGCGCTTCATCACGATAATTCAAGACACCGGAGTCACGGTTATATAAAATCTCTTTCACAAAACAATATTTCACTATTGTTTCTCACTCCTATTAAATACAACAAAACCGAACTTGTTTTCATAAAATCTGAAATGTCGAACTGACGAACATCAAGGCGATAACCCTCCTGTCACCCCCCCCCCCCCCCCCGCCCAGGCCGTGTAAACAAACCAAAAATGCTTATCACACGAACAACACAGTAATCTGTTTATTGTTTTCGAATTAATATTTAGTAAACCCTCCAGTTACATTATTTTTTACATACATTAACACCCTGCAATTCAGTTGGATTATTAAGCTTTTTGATAAATAATTTACCTCCACAGATGAGCAAGCCTTTATTAATGCAATTTTCCACGTAAGGAAGTTTAATTAAGAATTGCAGATAAAGTTGAGGGCCAAGAGGAACAGCATCCTAAGAATCTTGGAAAACTAGTGAAGGATACCCTTATTGTATAATTTTTAACTTGAGTTTCATTTTTACTTTCTTCACCTATAAGATTGCTCACAGACTGTTATAAATTCGAAATATACAATCTAAGTCAAATATTGGTTTTTTTTTATAATTAATTATATGCTTTTTATACCCTAGATGAAATCTATAGGGTATACTAAGTTTTTCAGTCCGTTTGTAACGCACAGAAATGATGATTGTAGAGCAAATAGGATTGTACACCCCCGCATAATACTAAAAGTTATTTTGATTTTTGCATGTCGGTCTGTCCGTCCGTCCGTCCATGCACACAATAACTCGAGAACGTGTGCACTAAGAGAGCTGAAGTTTTGTACGCTGACTTAAAAAATAAGAAAATTAAATTAAGTTCAATAATGAGACAAATCGGGTAACTCCTTCGTGTGGTTGCCATAAAAAAAAATTTCATTTTCTACTATATATTTGGACACTGCCTGAGAACGCGTTGACATGGAGAGCTGACATTTGGTACATGGTGTTTTCATAATAATAGTAAATTAATTTCAAAACTGGACTAAATGAGAAAACTCCTTCTTGGTGATGTTGCCATATAAAAGTTTAGGTTGTTACCAGATACTGTGAAAACGAACAGTCGTAGACATTTTTATTGTATTACAAACTTATTCAGAATATGAAATCCTATAAAATTGGTTATAACGATTTTTTCTGTCCGACGATCCGTTCTAGAAATATGTGCGAAAAACCACTGCAAAAATTAAAATTGCTCAAATGCGTGACCATACGAAATTTCATATGGGCATTCTTAGACCAATTTTACATTTTTTTTTGTTTAATTATGCTATTGTTAAATTTTGTTTTCTAATAACTTGCTTCAACTCATTTATTTTAAATCAAAGATGGCAAAATTCTATAGCCTCTGTCTGTATCACCAGCACAAAAGAATTCACACAAATTTTGAATCTAAACAGTAAAGATTTAGTAATTAATAGTTGAAATTGAGAAATAGCACTTCACTTCTTCACTATAGTCTAATCTTTAGTCCAAAGTTAAAACATATTATATTGTAACGCATCAATTTTGACACACACAAAATAATTAACAAAAATTGTATATGTACTTATGAGCGTATATTATGTATGTGAATACTTGTATAAAACTTTTAAATTCAAATTTAATCTCCGAATCCCACAACCAAATCAACTACCTTATCGACTTCAATTTATAGTCGACAAATAATATAAGCTACCAGGGAGTGGAGGAATACCCAGTACTTTTCCGATTAGGGCAACGACATTTTCTGTGTGAAGTTAAATGTGACCTATTATATAGTAGTGTATCGAGTACAGTGATATTTAAAATAAAACAAAAAGAAAAACAATTCTCACAAAGAAATAACTAAATCCGCGAGTGAATCAAGGAAATAAAATTCAAGCAACAACAGGACAATTATATTTTAAAAAGAGTTACTTACATATAACCCTACGGGTAAGGAATATTTTATAGCTGTATACATGTGGGCAAATTATATAAGTGTTTATTACAATTATTAAATCCAGGGTTAAAAGTTGTGGCCTAAAGACTTACAAAAAAAAAGTGCAGACGCATGCACAGCGCACTCAAGGTCAACGCGGATTCAAGCAAGCACGTGGATGGGCACTTTAAGTCGACCTCACACTAAATTGGGAGTCCAGTAGGGCGCAGCTAAGTCTCATTTTATATATCGTATATTAAAGTAGGAAGTGATTTCGCCCGCCGTATATTGTTTAATTAGTTTATTACATTGTCTAGTTGTAGTATTTATTTATTCCTTGTTATTGCATGCATAGGTTAAGTATTGAATTATTACATAGGACTCCGGAGGTATTTAAGCAGGGAGGTTTTCTTGAACGTATTTATTAAGAATAAAAATATAAAATTCTATGGGCTCGTAAAAAAAGGCATCCTAGTAGTTTATTAGATTCCAAAGCCCCTTGGTACTGTCGGCGTGTATAAAAAAAATCAACAAACAGTAGAGAGGTACATGAACCGAACAAAAGAAAGTACATAGGTCAAGCTAAACATATATATAAAATTCGCAATCATATTTACATATATATATATATATCTGATAACTCGACGCTCAAACGGCCATCGAGAGAGACCTTAACTGATCCGAATTTCAATTTTAGTCAGGCAGAAACTATGATGCTGCTAAATTCAAGTTAAATGCTATAATAAATGGGGGCTCAACCGGGATTGTTCGGTTCATTTTTGCAAAGAACACCCGCAAACACATACAATACCTAACTCGGTAATTAAGTCAAAAGTGCAAAACTCAATTTGTAATTTACGGCTATTGTGCATGAATATCAGTTCTAGTTCATCACGTCGCGTCGTCAGTAAAGGTCAAAATCGGGGCATTTAGATATTAACAATAAATTTAATTGGTGATGGTGTCTAATTGCATATATAATACAGTGTTACAAGTTAAGGACATATTAAAGATTACATAAAATATCGTGAATAGATGTTTTGTTTTGCATGACATCACCACCACTTAATATCCAATAGATGTAGCAATTTCTATATTAATCAATAAGCATAATCTCCCATATCGTTGTTCAAAACAAAAAAAATCATCTGGTCCATATAATTGTGCTACAAAAAAAAAAAAAAAACGAGGTCCTTTTCCTGTTAGCTATCTATCGCAATTTGTGTGACGACTTGTTAAATTTACAGTAAACGCAGAGAAAAAAAAAAACATCGACAACAAAATCAAAATATTTTGACCCTGCAACCCCAAACAATTCAGGTTTCATGTATGTATGTAAGTGAGTCTGTTCATTCATTTTGTGTCATTTTAGTCTAGTTTTAAGTACAGCTCAGACAAAAAATCTAAATGTAGAAATGTTTAAATCTCTCAAGAGAAAAGAAATTGAAATCGGTAACCTGACTACTATGACTCCTTTTCATTCCTAGTTAGATACTTACTAACGAGTTGCATAACATCCTTAGTATTCTTATAGAAAATAACGGTAGGACAAAACAAAGTCGGGAAGTCGAATTGGTCTAATATAATTGGTATAGACATTCTGGCTTCACAGTCGTTGTTCTGTTCGAACGTGTTATTTCTGCGTGAGATAAGGCAACATTTCACAGAAATTCTAGCCCTTATATAACAGAAAATTTCTTTCCTTTTCTCTTCAACATCTTTTTGCGTGAAACATTAATTGGCATACATTAGACAGTTATACCTCTGCTATAGTTACCCCGTGTACACCATTCCGCTCGTACAACTATATCAAAATGATTCGCAAAATGATGGATTATATCCCTGATAGTCTAGTTAAGTATGAATTAGAATGCCGGGGAGAAAGAATAACATATAGTACTATGCGTACGAGAAAAAATCTCTTAATAAAAATTTTGGAAGAGGAAAACAAACAAGAAATCCCTCCTCCAATAAGTTCAACTAAAGCTGCCAAGGATGACATAGCCCAATGTGGGTTAATTCTAAGTTTCTTTGAAGAAGAATTCAGTCTCCAAAAGCATTCCATAGATGGTGTAGAAGCTTTATCCTGTAAAATGGATTTCCTACGAATTCGAATCGATCGCATTAAGGCCATAGAAGAAGCTGATACCAAAAGCTTTAGCAGCTTAAATACTAGATTCGAGGAACTTTATGTGAAAGTATCAAACACTAGCATAACGTCTGAGACCAATAATACCGTACGAGATCCATCCGCAAGCCTTCTAAATCCTGAAACAGAACGGAGTAACGCTTTAGCGAGCTCTAGCTTGGTAGATAGGGTGTTAGTGACCGATCTCGAAGCTACTCCAAGACCCAACGAGAACCGAAATAAAGTACCTGTGTGGAACTGGAATTATAAATTCACGGGGGATCCAAAGGGTCAGTCCGCATCTGATTTCACTAGAAAGACATCAGACCTTGCAAAATCGCGAAACATTACAAATGAAGAATTACTTAATTCCGCCGTGGAATTGTTCGAGGGAATAGCTCTCAAATGGTATCACTCAGCCGCTTCTCACGCAGACATTAGAACATGGTCTGATTTATGTAAAAAACTGATAGCAGATTTCGAAAGCCCATTGTATGTCGATGACCTACTAGACTTTATAAAAGCTAGAAGACAAAACGCAGTCGAGAATATTGTTGCCTACTTTGCCACGTTAGAAGATCTTTTTTTAAAATTGGAAAACAAGCTCAACGAATTAGAGAAAATAAAAATCCTGAGGAAAAATGTTCTGGGAGACTATTCTCGCAACCTCGCACTGTCAGAATTTAAATCGGTAGACGAATTAAAGGAAGCATGCAAGAAACTAGAGAATGCTTTTAAAGAAGCAAACAAAAATCGTAAACAAGATAATATAGGCCAAAGGGGTATATATACAATCGAAAACACCATCCGCAGTGAAGATGATTGTGGAACAAGGCCTCAACATAGACCACAAGACTCGCAACGAAGATGGAACAATAACAGGCAAAGGCCTAGAGAAAATTATCAACATAACCAAAATCACTATCGTAAACAGCTTAATAATCACTCAAACTATTATCGTCGGGACAACCAGAGACAATTTCAACAGGGATATAACAATAGACCCTGGCGAACTCAAAATACGCCTATGGGAAGCAATCAAGATAGAAACTCCCCATCAACTTCTCGGTCGGAAACCATCACTGGGACCAATGTGATTGGGTCGGCAGAGGTCCTCTCAGAAGATATAAGAGATCCAATACAAAAGAATGTCCGCGACCAAAGCAACCATTAGACATCTTTTCTTTACCTCGCGATAATAGACCATTTATAAAAGTAAATATCCTCGCAGTGCCAATTCCCTGTCTATTAGATACCGGCTCGGTGTATTCTATTGCAGGCTCCGATGGCATGACTTTTCTAAAAGAGTTGGGTTTGAAATTAGATAAGAGAAAAACTAATAAATTCTCTACAGCGGACAATTCCCTTCATATTTCGGTAGGAAGCTTTTCTGTCCCCATCGAACTTGGCGACAAAGTCAGGGTAATAACAGTATATGCAGTCCCAACATTCCCACACAAGATAATACTCGGTATAGACTTCTGGCACCATTTTTGTGGTAAGCTGGAATTTGAGGGACGTACTTGGCCCTGCTATCCCATTGAACACTCTTTCACAGCAGAGCAATTGCTTTTAACCAGTCTGACCTAAACGAAAAGCAGAAAGCTATTCTTGAAGAAATAATAACAGATTTTAAAGATCTTTCAAGAAAAGGTTTAGGGCGCACACAACTTTTTTCTCATAAAATAGATACGGGTGATAATGAACCAATTAAACAGAGGTACTACCCTGTCTCACCCGTTGTACAAAAGAGAATGAAAGAGGAGTTAGAAAGGATGCTTGGTCTAGATGTGGTAGAATCCTCTACCAGTCCTTGGTGTTCACCCATAGTACTAGTGAAAAAGAAGAACGGAAAAGATCGGTTGTGCTTGGATAGCAGACGCTTAAACAGTGTCACAAAGAAATGTGCATATCCGCTGCCGTACGTTTCTTCAATATTGGATAGACTAGGAAAAACTAGATTTATTACCTCCATAGATCTAGAAAGTGCCTTTTGGCAGATCCCCTTACAGGACGATTCAAAAGAAAAAACAGCTTTTGTTATACCAGGCTGCGGGCTCTATCAATTTGAAGTACTACCCTTTGGTTTGAACAATGCTGCACAGACGATGCAGAAACTTATGGATGGCCTATTCCTCCATTGCGAAGATAATGCGATTTTCATCTATCTTGACGATATAATTATTGCTTCAGAAACTTTTGACGAGCATTTGAATGCTTTGAATCTTGTTTGTAAAAAACTTAGGTACGCGAATCTGAGCATAAATGTTAAGAAGAGTAAATTCTGTCGTTCATCTCTTCAATACCTTGGCTACCTATTAGACCGGAAAGGCTTGCGAACATATCCAGAAAAAGTAGATACTATCTTAAACTTTCCCCGCCCTAAAACATATAAAGAACTAAAGCGATTCTTAGGACTTTGTTCTTGGTACAGGCGCTTCGTGAAAAGCTACGCGATAATCGCTGCACCGCTACACGATCTCACTAAAGGAACTAAGAATATAACTCTGAAATGGACTGAAGCGGCGAGCAACAGCTTCGTTGAATTGAAGAACTCATTAGTAACTGCTCCTGTTTTGTCAACACCAGATTTCTCAAAAAGCTTTAGTGTTCATTGTGATGCATCTGATATTGGCCTGGGAGCTATAATCACACAGGGTGAGAGTGATGATGAACATCCAGTCGCATATGCCAGTAGAAAATTAAGAGGTGCCGAAATTAATTATTCTACAACAGAAAAAGAATGTTTAGCTGTTCTCTTCGCTATAGAAAAGTTTAAACCCTACATAGAGGGTAGCAAATTTAAAATCTTTACTGACCACCATTACCTTGTCTGGCTCTTTAGACAGCAAAACCCTACAGGTAGAATTGCTAGGTGGGTATTACGGTTGCAACAATATGACTTTACCATAATACATAAAAAAGGGAAACACAACGTTGTTGCAGACTGTATGTCTAGAATTCCAAATATAAATGTGGTAAATTTCGATGTGAACCCCGAAGACCAATGGTACTTAAAAATGTTGGCAAAAGTCTCCCTCAGCCCAAAGCGATTTTGTAATTGGAAGATTGATGATCAGCTCTTATATATCAAATTTAAAGATACTGATGTTAGGTACGGACAAAATCTTTGGAAAGTTGTAGTACCCGAATCAGCCAGACGGAAAATACGAGAAGAATGCCACGACAGCCCCATGGCTGGCCACTGTGGAATTTCAAAAACAAAGGCAAAAATATTGTCCAGGTATTACGGACCTGGGGTTCCTTTGGATGTCAAAAAATTTGTCTCAGACTGCGAAACCTGTAAGAAAAGTAAGGCGACCAACAGCAGAAAAGCTGGGGAGATGGGAAGATGTAAAGGTGCCAGTCACCCATGGCAACTAATTTCTATGGACCTGTTAGGACCTCTTCCACGATCTACAAAGGCAAACATAGCCTTATTTTTGGTCGTAGATTTCTTTACGAAATTCAGCTGCTTATTCCCTTTACGCTCCACTACATCCACGAACATTATAAAGTGCGTAGAGGAACACGTATTCTTAAAGTATGGTATCCCCGAGACCATTATAACAGACAATGGGCCACAATTTAAATGTAAAGATTTTACGAAGTTACTCAAACAGTATAACGTGCCAAATCAATGGTTCAATTGCTATTACCACCCACAAAACAATTTTACTGAAAGATATAATAGGACCATTGGCAACATGCTGAGAGCCTATGTTGGGGAAAATCATAAATTGTGGGACAAAGAGTTACCAAAAATCAACGTGGCAATAAATACGTCTACCAACGAGACGACAGGACAAACAGCCTTCTTTCTTAATTATGGGAGGGAATTTAAATACAGTGGTAATGAGTACAAGCTTCTGGAATCAAGTATAGACTCCCTTACTCACCGTTCTAAATTTTTAGAAAAGTTTGCTCTAGACAGAATAAGAGTACTAAATAGAATTCATAACATAAGAGAAATAAACACTATTATGATAAAACTAGAGAGAAAAATATATGTTTTGATATAGGAGACGTTGTCTTCAAAAAGAATTACCCAGTGTCGGACAAGTCGAAGAACTTCTCTGCAAAACTGGCACCAAAATTCGTTAAGTGTTTTGCGTTGGAAAAGGTATCTAATTTGTGTTATAGGTTAAGTGATGAGCGTGGAAATGATATTGGCCTGTGGCACGTCAAGGATTTAAAAAAATAAAAACCCACCTTATATCATATAGTGGAAATATATATAGAAATAGGAAACAGCAAGCGTAAATCTCCTGTTGAGCCTGATTAACTTAAATATTTTCAAATAAAGTAAAGTGTTATTTGCACATAAACCATGAAGTGAAGACTTCAAAAATAAATAAATTCAAAGAAAATTGAACTTTTACAACCTAGCACAATTTCCTTTTTTTTCCGGGTAAGGAGGTAATGTAACGTATCAATTTTGACATACACAAAATAATTAACAAAAATTGTATATGTAGGTACTTATGTGCATATATTATGTATATGAATACTTGTATAAAACTTTTAAATTCAAATTTAATCTCCGAATCCCACAACCAAATCAACTACCTTATCGACTTCAATTTATAGTCGACAAATAAGATGATGGCCGGAGACTTCCGTTTGCAATTCGATATAGCTACCAGGGAGTGGAGGAATACCCAGTACTTTTCCGATAAGAGCAACGCCATTTTCTATGTGAAGTTAAATGTGACCTATTATATAGTAGTGTATCGAGTACAGTGATATTTAAAATAAAACAAAAAGAAAAACAATTCTCACAAAGAAATAACTAAATCCGCGAGTGAATCAAGGAAACAAAATTCAAGCAACAACAGGACAATTATATTTTAAAAAGAGTTACTTACATATAACCCTACGGGTAAGGAATATTTTATAGCTGTATACATGTGGGCAAATTCTATAAGTGTTTATTACAATTATTAAATCCAGGGTTAAAAGTCGTGGCCTAAAGACTTACAAAAAAAAGTGCAGGCGCATGCACAGCGCACTCAAGGTCAACGCGGATTCAAGCAAGCACGTGGATGGGCACTTTAGGTCGACCTCACACTAAATTGGGAGTCCTGTAGGGCGCAGCTAAGTCTCATTTTATATATCGTACATATATTAAAGTAGGAAGTGATTTCGCCGTATATTGTTTAATTAGTTTATTACATTGTCTAGTTGTAGTATTTATTTATTCCTTGTTATTGCATGCATAGGTTAAGTGTTGAATTATTACATAGGACTCCGGAGGTATTTAAGCAGAGAGGTTTTCTTGAACGTATTTATTAAGAATAAAAACAGGGAAAGGAAAATATCACTCGCGAGTCAAAAAAAGATTCAAATCTTCACATTTTCAGCTCACGAGTAGAATTTTATTTCTAAATACTCGGAAGGGATTAAAAATGATGAGTGTTATCTACAGAAATTACACTCACGAGCGAGTTAAATATTTTCTGTTCGATTTAACTCGCTCACGAGTGAGTGTGAAGCTTAAATCTGTGAATTTTTTCTCTCATGAGCGAAAAAGGATCAAAACGAGCAGAACATTTATAAAATTATATGGGCTCGTAAAAAAAAAGGCATCCTAGTAGTTTATTAGATTCCAAAGCCCCTTGGTACTGTCGGCGTGTATAAAAAAAATCAACAAACAGTACAGAAAGTACATAGGTCAAGCTAAACATATATATAAAATTCGCAATCATATTTACATATATATATATATATATAACGGATCCGAAGTTCAATTTTAGTCAGGCAGAAACTATGATGCTGCTAAATTCAAGTTAAATGCTATAATATGTGTTAAGTATTACGCTGGTGCGTTCCCTTAACAAAATCACCTTAATCACCTTCAATTTGCTCAGAATCTCGATGCGGGAATATCTTCAATGAAACACCTTTTTGGAAATTTTCACTTATCGGTCCTTGGATTTATTTACTAGACTGTTAAACACAAATTCATAAAATAATAGTAATATCGCCTTAATTAGTATTTTAGTAAGTCAACAGCCATGTATTTGCCCGGTTATTGCGACTCGTTTCCAGCAGCCTCCTATTCTCGTCAATAATAACGGGGTCGCGAAAATATTCGTATTGGCAGCGTATTTCTTGACAGAATGTAATCAGTTTGTGCCCTTTTTTTTAGAAATTTAATTTAATATCTTTAGGTATTTTTAGGAATATGGTGTTGTGTATACAACATATGCATGCATATTCCGCAATACTGTTTCACTAAACAAAAATGTTTTACACCTTGTGTTCGCATAATCTTATATTTATAAAAAAATACTGCTGTGCTTAAAAGAATAAAAACGCCTTTAATCCATTCACAAATGAAAACGGTTTTATTTCCTTTTGATCTTTGTTCAGTTCAGTATATTGACGCTCGATCAGGTTATTAAACTGCATCCTATGGTAATTCGGAATAATTTCTAAACGAAATTATAACCAGTTAAATCTCATTTATTAGATAAGAATTCATGTCTTCTAAGATTATAATTACTGAAAATACTTCTGTATGCAGCTAATTTTGCATGTATTTTAACTTCGTATAGTTATTATGTTTTCAATTATAGTTCATTTATATACCATCGTAAGAATTGTTTCAGCTTTCATATCAGATTTGTACTTTCATAAGAAAAATTTAAGATCTCAAGTAATTTCATTTTAGTATCACTTATGAACCCTGCATAACACCATTATATTTTATATTTTATCTAACATAGGAATCTTCGCAGTCTTTACCAGCTCCACAAACATCATAAATTTTACCTACATTCAATGGTATTTATCCTCCAATAATTACGGACATATAAAGTGTTAACGCAAATTCGTATAAGGGCAGATGCTGTGGAAAGGAATATAAAAATTTATTCCCATATATGTATCCTGTATGGCATTGTGCGATTTTGACAGGTTAATACAGGAATTATCAAGAAATATGAACATATATGTCTGTAATAACAAAAAATGGTTTTCATCTATAAAAAATTTCTTCGAGTAAAAGCCAGTGAGCATTGATTCGTTCAACTCAATGCCAGAGAACAAAAGAGAATAAGGCTTGGGAATTACACACAAAGGCGAAGGGAGCACAATTTTATGTCCAAATAAAAACGTAAAAGTCTCATAAAACATTCACACATTCAACATTCCATGGAAAACATTTAATTTCCAGCATTTTCTAATAAAAATCAGGATAGTTATATTAACGTTCATTGATAGCTTTTATGGTTCTATTTTATGTGTTGAGTAGTCGCCATTTCAACATTGTGCACTAAAAGGGATTTTATTAGAGCCATTTAATGAAATTGTTGTGCCGTGACTATGCATCTCTACTGTTCCATGCCATATCCAAGCCTCAGTATGTATTGCTTAGGCATGTTCTATTTTTTAGTATCATTTATAAGCAACAGACTCATTCCAATTAGGCAGTTTTACGTCTTCATAAAAATTAACTGATTTCAGCATATTCTAGAAGGAAACGCATTGTCGCCATTGCCTTGAAATTAAAACGGAACTCATTTTGATTAAATCAAATTTATTGAATATCCCTAGCTAAATGGACAGTGGCTTAAGTTTATAAAGTAATGAATGCTTTCGGCAATTGAATAAATGTTTTACCTTAACAGAGATTTTTGACTTTTACGAACAATTAACATTACACGTTGCAACTAATCACGACTTTCTCATTATAATTTATATGTACCCTTGAAAATCGTAAAGTATGGCATTTTTTATTCTTTTGAATGCACATTTTTGAAAAACCGTATGTTTGGATCGCGGATGGGTAAAATCGGCTAACGCTTTCGCAGTGTCGATATATCTACAAAAATTTTCTCAGCATTGAGCTAAAATGAGCTGAAGTTTTGTACATGAGCTGTGTTATCTTAATAATTGTTGATTTAACTTCAAAAACGGGTGAAATTACATGAATGAGCTTTCTGGGTTGTCACACACAAAATTTTTGACATGGTGATTTTTTATGTAGTATATATACTAAGAAAAGGGCTAGTCCATTGCCGTCTTTATATTCCAGGCCGTGACACAAAACGATTTTGGTATTTGCAAAAGTATTAGGGTGGTACGATTTCGCACTTCTTTTAGCACTGATTGTTATGGAAAAATGCATTACTTTCAACTTCAACTTTCTGCATCATGTAAATAAACCTCCATACTAAAAGTTTTATTCAGGAATTGTGTTAATTCGTTTTGCATTTACCAGCATAAAAATCTAAGTATTTTCTTTAAGAATATTGTTTATATTTTATTTTATTACTCAAACATAACACTACACATAAAAATGAGAAAATGCATTGATTTCTGTTGCCTTCATACGCTTCATACCAGATTTCATTTCTCTATGTGTTTTTTTCACAGAGAAATGAAGGCTCACTTCAAAGTGGGAGCAAAGTTCTTAATCAGATCTACTTTGGTTTGAAACTGATTTTCTTTTGAAAATGTATAAAAACCTAAAGTATAAATTATACTACCATAAAGGCAACAAATTTGCCTATAAAATTGGCTAATATTTGAATTACCTTTGAATTATAATTTAAAAGTTTTGAAGAGTTAAACACAGAAAACCGTTGTAGCCTGTTCGATTCACAGCGCAGTGAGAAAGCGTAGCTTGTGAATATATGAGGCGAATGTGTACCTCTGCCGATAGATTGATTAAAAAATACTTTGAGTCATGTTTGAAATGAAAAAAAAACTGAATTATTTGATATGGAATGATGGAAATATTTTTAAATTCATAGAAGCATTACGGGAAAATATAAAAAAATGGTTAACATTGTCTTTTTGTCTTTATTATACTTAAGAAGTTACCTACTGTGTGTTAAACATTGAAATAATTATTTTTTTTATTTGGATTATCGCATAGAAACGAGCCTATCCACGTTAACCCGGCGCAATGATATGAAAATAATAACGCGGAGAATGACACCGTGTCATTATGATCCGAAATATATCGACAAATTATCACAAAATTAGGAGGATTACCTTATATTTAATAAGTATTTAATTAATAAGGGTTCTTTCATTTGTGGTAAAATAAGCATAAAAGCAATGTATTCTATAAATCAAACCTTAATTAACTTCCTCAATAACGCATGGAAACGCAACTCTGAAAACAAAACTTTGATATTTTTCTTTTTTAACTTTTATATCCGGGGCCATATTTATCCGTTTTGAGTTAACGCACGGGTTTCTTGCTGCGTAGACGGAGTCGCACTGAAAACACTGACGGTACGAGTAGAGGGGCGCTGTATCTCCAGCTACACAAGCGTTTAAATTGTATGGTCAGCGTAAACAAAAATACCACCGTATTAAATTGACCCCGGTCAATTTGACCCAGCGTCATTAGAGCCGGGTTAAATAAAGAAAATGCATTCATTATCTTATATAGGATATTTCAATACCACTTCAGGTAGTCGTAATAGTATTTTCTGGAACATAACTTTGTCTTTATCTTGGCTGATGAATAAACTTATGTTTAAGCCCAGACAAGAAATACCCAGATATCGACGACTGTACTAAAACAAAGTGATCTATTTTATGAGTATTTAGCCGAGATCAGTGAATTAATGAGGTTTGTTATGAGCTCCTCTCATACATTAGTTTGTAAGAACAGCCTGGGAAGTTCTTACCTGTGGTTTAAGTGTTCTTAAAGTTATCCATTTAATAATTTTGGTCTGTAAATATGTAAAAAACAGAAGGAAAACTTTGCAAAGTGTGTGTGATTAAAATCCCAACCTCTTTATAAAACCCCACGCAGCATTGGCCACCCATATCTTTGGTATTGTCAAGTTGGGTTGTTTCTATATGCACTAGAATTATAGTGGAAGTTGCATCTTCTTTGAACAAGGGACATAAAGGCACGAACGGAAAAGAGAGGAGCGACTCAATAGAGACAAAAAATTTCCAAAATTTAACTTTAATTATAAAAGCTTTTAAGGTTTGTATGTATGGCCCAGCGTTACACCGATCCTGGTTTAGCGACTACGCCCAGCCATACCCCCCAACTACTCTAAACACATAAGGAAAAAGATATTTCGAATAAGCTGGGCGTTTAACCGCAACAGCAGCTCATATCTAAGGCTATTATATCACAAGACACCGCACAAAAATAAAATAAAATCATGAAATAATTTTGATAGGAACAATTGGAAAGGAACATGTTTTTTTCTAGCAAAAATATGAAAAAAATGGTAAATTAAATAAAAAATAACACAAAATGATACCAAAAGGGTTTTTCTTAAGAGATCTGTTAGTATCCTACGCTATCGTTAACAAGTTAAGCTGAATGAATGCCTACTTGGGGCAACCTTGGATGCGCCTTATTTCTTTCCTTTTAGTAAATTCCATTTGACTTAGCTTTTCCTCCAAGTCACACAACACACACTTACACACTACCGCACGGAATTTAAAGTAAACAAATATAAAAAACAGATGAATATTTATTGAAATTTGAGAGAAACACAGCACTATGAGAAAATACAAACCGTTCGAAATCAAAACATGCGGGGAGTGGAGTGGAGGCGAGGTAGTAAGGTAAATCTACTGCACACACAATTACATTGTACTAGCTATGCTAAAGTGTCAATTATAAAAGTTTTTAAGCTTTGACTAAATATTAGGTGTAGTAAAATAAGAACAAATTTAATTTTCCAACCACTACAGAGATCCGGATCATGCGAAATATTGAAAAATAAAAAGTATTTTTTTAAGTATTATAAAAACAAAGTCCTGTCGTGGCCCAAGCTGGCAGCAAGTGTACGGGTAATTAAGCGGTTTGCAATAACCAATCATTTTACTTCACATAGTGAAATGCTTGGCGATTGCGAATTGTTTACTTAAAAACTGCCGCATCCACTGCTGTTTGTAATTAGGCATTGAGTCATGGTTAAGTAATCCACTTTGCATAGTGGAATACTCAGCTGGGCTTACTGTTGTTTACATACAGTATGGGGGTTTCCAGCTGACGGCAGTGATTGACGTAATACTTTGTGATTATAATTGCGCTGGTCACTGGGTCAAAGTCGCTTCCGCCTAGTTGTATAGTGAGGAACGGCTGATTCGGTGGATCAGGTTGCTCAGTTGTGTTTTGGCGATTAGGAGTTAAGAGTTATAAGTATCAGTAAAGAAGCTCAAATTGTGTTGTTATTCGAACTAGATTAAGTAAATAATGTTTATATGTGGATTACGCGAGTGTTTTACTGGGGACACGACAGTCCTGCAAATGACACACAATGTTACTCTGATTGTTTCCATAATGTGTTAAATTTGCAACTTATTTTGGCACCCGCAACATAATTATTTATTGTAAAAGAACGTGGGCCGGTAAGAGGGGAAGTGGTGGGGTGGGATAGCTAGAGATGCATATGTACCTACGTATTAAACATAGATTAAAAGAAACCCAAAATACCTGCAAAATGGTAGAACAACGTCTTACTTGGCTGTCAATTTGAAAACTTAAAACATGGGCGAAAATTAACAACAATTATATTTAGCACACCTTTTATTGTAATTTTACATAGTCCTTGTAATGTGCTACCTCATCAGAATATAAATTTAGCAACCCTTACTTGTAGCACAAATTTTTACAATTCGGAAATAATAAATTTTATTTTACCAGAGTTACTGAATATTTTTATGAGATGAGATAAGTATTCATTTTTTCTTGTGAATTTACTGGAAATTTGTTTTACTGTGCACTATGGTGATCGACAATGTAAGCTCAGATTCGGATATCTGTGCTGTATAAATTTTTAATGAGCATTACATAGACATTGCATTGTTTGCAAGACATCGGTGATGGTTGCAAAATTGAAATCATTGTTTTTTACCTCACCCAACATCCCAACAAAGCTTACATTTTGTGGAATCAATGCGAATTGATTTATTTTATTGACTGGCCTAATCCGGGGGTTATATGAGATAGTACAGCTTGCATGCAAGCCTCCATTCCAACGCGATTTTAAACTTGACAGCAGAAGGCAATTCCTTTGATGTCTTATCATCTTGCATACAAATTCATTTAAAAAATGCCATTGAGACGTAAAGTCTTACTTAGGATATTAGAATATTAAGATAGGCGACGTCTGGGAGTAGCTAAGGTATGAGGGAATGAAGGAAAGTGGTTGATTTGGGAGTAGTATTTTGAAATTAATTTCGCAATCTTTCTTAGTTAACTTTTTCTTCTCTATACTGTAATAATTGTTCATTCACATGTGTAATTTTAATTTTTTGGGAATATCTTATTACCTTTTGGGCCTTACCAGCAGATTGCATGCACGCGGCAAATTAATCAAATTGATTTTTCACAGTGTCAATTTGACAGTCGCGGTCGCGGTTTTTAACAGCGATAGTGAAGTGCTGTTTTGGTGTTTTTGTCAACAAATCATGGATTATTTATCCAGGTAAGTGAACAATGCAATTTGCAAGAAATATGCAAATTATCTGAAAATATTCCTGTCGATAAAGTGTTTTTAATTGTCAACATTGGCACAAAATCGTTAAATTTTAATGCTGGAAATTCATATAATTTGCATATTTCAACACCTTTGTATGTTTTGCAAGTGTCTATGAATATCGTGCAAATAATCGATTGTTTATCTTTCCATGTGTGTGTTGTTTCTTGGCAGTTTTTGCATAAAAATTAGTTAATGGAATAGTTTTTAGTTGACCAATTGTTTCTTTTGTTCAATTTAAATTAATTCATGTAATAATTTTCCCTTCAGGTTAGTTCCCGAAAATACTAAATACAGCTGATGAATACCCACTGGAGGAAGTTAAAGAAAAGTACTACTATTAGATGTTTAACAAATGCGCGATAATTGGCCGTCGTAGCTCATCTTTTATACGGTCAACATTTGAGAAAGAACTGTGGAACATTTCAATATGAATAACTAGACATCTAACTTTATACTACATCTAAGAGATACCCATTGCACGCAAAAACGATCAAAAAGTTCCTGTTTTGGACCCGACCATCTCAGATTTGCATGAAACTTTTACAATTTGTAGGGAATATCAAAATAGCTCACCCATAATTTTTTGAACCCCCCCCCCCCCCATACACTACTGACGACCTCTAGTACTGGTTTTGTGTTCTTGTATTTTTATATTGCAGCTAGAAGCCTTATCTATCTATGTATACAAAATTGCGATTTTTTCTGGTTCTTCCACTCCTTATAATGTAGGCGGTAAATAGAAAAATAGTCTTATGACGTATATGGTATTTTCTCTCAATATTACTTCCTGGTTTTTTTCTTGCTGCCATAAGTACAGAGAACAACATACAGTGGAGATGAATTCATCGTTCTATTTGATCTCTTTGGGTGAATATACACAATCTAATAATGTAGTGATAAGCATTCTCGAATTTCTCTCCGTCTCTCGAAGCCTTGTCCGGGATCAAGGTCGTTAGCGCCGAATGTCCAACGTGATGTGATGGAGGGACTGGTCACGAGGACATTTACGATATTGTCCTCCAGATTAAGCTAAGTTTATGTTGACACCTGTCCTTATCTTTTTCCCACATACTATCCCAATCGCAGTCCTTTTCTCTGTTAGAGCTTTATTCCGGCACGAATTTCATGCCAGGGGGCGGGTTATATTTAAAAGGATCCACCCCACTACTCTCTGAACCCTTAGCCGAGGTATGCTAGCGTACCGGCCTGCAATATTGCTGCGACAATTTGCATATACCTAATCATATAGATATAAGATAGGCGCTGATATTAAACCACAAACCTTACTAAAAGGAGTGAAAGCTGATTCTGACTTTACCTCAATCGCTCAAAATACGATATTTGGGTAGATTTTATTTAAACAGGTAAATCAGAACCAGTACCGAAAATCAAACCCAAATATAATCTCTCTTATCAACACAGTCGATTTAATAACTTCTTTAATAAAATTCAATAATCCAAGGGCATATGGAGGAAATATCCATCTCTGACATGGACATTCTGTAGCATCCACAGAATACTATGTTCCACATCACGCAGCTGTTAAAACTACAAGTTCCACAAAACAACTACGAGTGGTATTCGATGTCTCCTGTAAAATCTCTTCCAAACAATATCTTGCTAATTGGCCTACTATGCAACAAGACAATAATGACCATTGAAAAGTCGTTTACACAGATTTGTTTTCACCGCAGATATTGAGAAAATGTATCGCCAAATGTGGATGCTGCTGCATGATGCTAATTACCAGCGCATCTTTTGGGGCAGAAGTAAAAGCTGACCCATAATGGAGTATTGACTTCTGACGGTCACTTTCGGAGTTGCCTTCAAACCTTTTCTTTTTATTAAAATAGCAGGGTAACGAAAGATCTCAAACACGGAGGCCAGAGCGGCCCATTATGAAATCCTGCTAGAAACTGTATCACCAAAAATTTTCTTGTGTTCTTAATGAAACGAATTGGTGAGACAGGTTTTTCAGCTGTGTTCTATCTTGCACCAATACAAAGCAATAATTTTCTACAATAAAAGATAAACTAGAATTCAGTTTGCATCCGGATCTCGTGGTGAAAGTACAAGTGCCATTGTTGAATTAATTGTGTGTTATGTGCGACGCCTTGAATAAGTAAGTAAAATTGTAGTTTTTAGAATTCATGAAACGGCGTTTTAGTCGATTATTAGAGTTGTTATATAATTATAATTAGTAGTTTACTTGAAAATGTTGACAAATACTTTAAAATATCTGCTGTCCGATGTTAGTAGCTTATGTTGTATGGTGTGTGCCGTGCTCCAGGCGGAGAGCACACAGAGTCCGTTTATTGACGAGATAATGTCCACAGAGTAAAAAACTCAAAAAGTGCTTTTATTTGTTATATTATTGTTTATTAAAACACACAATAATTTAATAGCACAATTAGGCGGAGTAATATAGATATAATTTACATATATGTATATCATGAGGCTTTAATTGATCACACAGGATTTCTAGTTAATTTTCCGTGCTTGAAAAAACGACTCCCCGAGGTTTGAAGTTGATGGCCCCAGGTAGCCATTAAAACTTTAAAGAAATTTTTGAGTATTCTTATTGCTTTCTCACGACGTTTGACAAAAACGTAAGAATGCATAAAAGTTTTGTAGCAATGTTTATGCATCAAGAAAAATTGAAATCTTATATGCAGTTGTGCGCCCGTCTTGACATATTAACTTTAAGAGGGCGAGAATAATTGCAGATGATTGTACGTACATGCAATTAGATTTGAGAAATTAAATGATATACGTATGTAATATGTACATACGGAAAAGAAAAAGAAGAAAAAGACACTGTCTGTAGGTAAGTATAATATCGTGAGAATGGAATGTCTGCCTGATAACAAAATGAAATTTTTGCTTAATTGCATTTTATTATGGTATGGAAATACATATTTAAATGTAAGTGAAATTTTGGATGAAATTTTAAACGAAATAATTTTATTTTTCAAATTAAAAATACATCAATATATTGTATAGTATAATATATTGAAGTATTGATGTATTTACCTTATGGTTGTGATGCGGGTAATGGGTACCTGAGTCACAACACATACAGTCAGAGGCGCACCGAGGAGTTGGGGAGGGGGGCGAATGGGCCCGTCCCTCACAGACGGTCAGTTTTTGAACTTTATTTACAAATTATGTATAAAATGTAATCTGTATATTATTACAAAGTCCGATAAAATACAATAAAACCTTTAAATATGTAATAGCAGTTCTTCCTTAGAGGTCTATTTTTCCGACTTCTTTTGGACTTGGGACACCAATTCCCCCCCCCCCCCCCCCCCCAAGACTAATCCTGGATGAGATACTGTTGTCTGCCTTGTCGGACACCGTGTCCAAAAATAAAAACAGTCTTATTTCAAGTGCAGCTTATCTCGGATGGCGGGGACGAGAAAAGGAATGTGGTATGTATGTTTTCAAGATCGGGCAAAGCATATGAAAAAAAATAATCAGAAATTTTTGTATTTTTATTGTCTACTTGCAATATAGGTTTAATTATTTTATCCGTTACTCGTATTACTCGTTGTAGAAAAATTTGTGGATTGGATTATAACCCTAACTAAATGTGGATTTCCTTTCAAAGAAGAGGATATGATAAATACAATTGAAAATATAATACAATAAAATGGCAGAGTAATACCTTTTAATAACGGTCCTCCTGGAAGGAAATGGTTCTTATTGTTCTTGAAGCTGCAAACCGAAATAGTTCCACGCACTCCAGATATAAGCAAGAGCAGGGTTGTGGTAACTGAAGAAGGTAGCAGAAAATGATTTAGAGAGACTGACCCCAGATGGATTTTAAATGGTGACCGCAGCGTAATGTATCAACCCGGGTATTGCAGACCCTTGGTTCTTGGGGAGAACCTCTTGTGAATGGATGGTCAAAGAGGTTACCACGTCGAAAAAGGTATTCTTGGTTGGATTAAGAGAGGGAGCATACCTCTGTGTACATGGACACAAATCGTAATTTAGCTATAAACTAAGTGAGTTCTTTTCCAACAATGGAATTATTTTATATGCCCTACCACCAAATACCACGCATTTGATGCAGAGATATAACTGTCTTCAAACCGTTGAAATCTGAGTAGAGTAAAACGGTTTCCACATGGCAGCAAAAGAAGAAAACATCAATAAAATCGTAACAAGAGGTTCATTTTGCCCGTTTCTGGCTTCAGTTTTGCAGATGCCTACATTAAAAACCAGTATTATAAATGGGTTCCGCAAATGTGGATTGTTCCGTTTCGAATCATATAGTGTCGATTATAGTAAATCTGTAAGAGATACACTTCAAAGGGGAAATGAAACAACCGCGCTATACAATCTACCAGCACAATTCTGTAACTATTATAGACCGGAGGATCACAGTGAATCTCTCGAAAGTAAATTCAGAAGATATCTTCGAAGATATTTCTTTTGAAGATAAATTTATAGATTCCGAAGTAGTACAAAACCTTGAAAGTGATATAGAAAACATTTTCTTAAGAAGCATTGAGAAGCATGCGATCATGAATTCACTTTTATTAACAATGAAAAATCTGAAAGTACTTCTAATCCTGGAGTAAGTACAGCCTTGACTCTGCTCTGGGGATTAAATCGAATTCCGGAACACACAAGAATAATACTGCATTACCAAACAGGGTGTCCGAATCTCTTGAGCCGTCTCAACAGGCCAAACTGACCGATAATAGCCTCAATTTACCCATCACTCTACAAGATGTAAGAGACCCTTTGCTTTCCAAATGTTTTTTAACAGTAAAACATGCGCAAAAAAGTAATACTAAACATACGTCAATTTGACCCCCTTTAATTCGTAACATGTTTATAGTAATATAAACATATAAACAACAATATTCTTCTTTTTATTAATTAAAATTAATAATGCATAGGAAACACTAAATTATACAAAACTTTTGTTTGTCTGGGAACAAGTTTTAATAATACATTCTCCCCATATTTTCTTATACACTTTAAATAGACCGCTGCTGTATTTTGCTGGATTTTCGAAGAGGAGTATGAAGAATATGCACTCTGATGAAGATTTTATGATGATTCCGGATCCTGTGGAGATAATTCAATAGCCTTCTCCATTATTTATCGCAATAAATACTGTACATGAGAAAAATTAATACCGGGACAAAAGTAACACTATTGCTAAACATATGTATGTAATTTTGACTCCTATAGCAGATTCATTAATGAAGGTACTGAGAAGTTGTGGCTACTTTGGTATGTAGACAATGAAATAACGGCAATATTATTTGGCGAGGAGTCAATTTGACTCACGTTTAGCATTCTAGGGGTAAAGAGAAGCATTTTTTATATGGAGAGTATTTAATAATTATTGCGATATTTTTTCTTTCAGATAATCAATTTGGAAACAGGTTTGAGCTTCGAACTCAATGAGATCTGATTTCTCCACTTTCCAAGGCTGCTGTACCAGAATACCTCCCAACTACTGTAAAATCTTCCATTCCAACCGTCAAACAGTTAGATAATATGTTAGTTCTTCGCTAAAAAATATAAAAAGACAGGAAGAGAGGCTAAAATGGAAAATATAAAGTGTTAAATGTCCTGCAATGAAAATGAGAAAAATGAGAAAGTTTGCAAACGGAAGGGGAAGCAATTGACCTTTAGTTACCCAAAGAAAGCTTAAACGAAGAAGGAATGAAATGTGTGGTACATGTAAGGAAGAACTGATATCAGATATTGAAAAAGATGGCCTTAAAAATATAGGATGTGCCATAAGTCCTAAGTGATACAAAATGTACCTAGTTTTGAAAAGCCTGAAAACAACAATCTTTTATTCAAGTCATGTAACAATAATATGTAAGACATATAACTACATTAGATTAGACTGTTTTGTATCCTTTTTTGCTCTATTAGTATTGAAAAATGTATTTTTCAAAGAAAGTTTCTAACACTATTAGCTGTGTACAATTGTACCTACTTCGCAAAAGTACCTACATAATTTAATGACGGCGATAAATAACACCATAGAATGGTATTAAGTTCACTAATGGAAGGGTATATGAATTTCATGTGATATCTTTTTTTGTCTTTTTCTGAAAATAAATTATTATGCATATTTCTTACTGTATTGATGATTGTTATGTATAACAAGTATGTAGCAAATTATTAATCGTACTGTACTATTGTCGGGAAGTGTACTTGATTCGTAGAGACGAACGGGGTCAGCTTCACTTCTGTTCTGACTTTCGCACCAACATTACATCCAATTATAATTTTGATAAATTAGAATAAACTTAAGTATAAGTACTGGAGTCTTTTTATTCACAATCCTTAATCCCAGTACCAAATACAATAAGTGGCGACGAGGAAAATTTAAATCGGCAAAAATTAATTAAAATAAACAGCATACACACACGTGGCCATAAAACTCTAACATAAAAGCGTGCTTAGTGTAGTCTAAAAATTAGTGGAAGTGCAGTGAAAAAAAATAAAGAAATAAAATGTCGAGATTATTGGGAAATATTGAGCCGTTTCTTCCAGGCGCAAATTTTAAAGCTTACGAAGATAGATTGAGGCAATTCTACAAAATAAATGATATTCAAGATGAAGGTAAGACGGCATTATTTATAACGGTAATGGGTGCAGAAGTATATGAGATATTGATGTCGCTAACAGTACCAGATTTACCCAGCACAAAAGAGTTTGAAACGTTAATCACATTACTTCGAAACCATTTTTCTCCCAAGGAAAATAAAAGAGCAGAGAGGTATAAATTTTATAAAGCGCATCAAGAAGAAGGTGAAACTCTAAATGAGTACATAGTTCGACTCAAATCCTTAGCACAAACATGTCGCTTTGGGGATTTCTTAGACGAAGAAGAAAATAAATCGTCCGCAAATTCCACATCGCAAATTAGCTCAGTTGCGAAATATAAAGCGAAAGTCTTAGAGGAAGCCCTAGTCGATCGTTTCATCATGGGGTTATGCAGCACGAAAATTCAACAAATTTTGTTAAACGAAGATGCTTTAAATTTCGAACAAATGTGTCAAAAAGCTCTAAATATCGAAGCGTCAGAGAAGGCCTCGAGGTATATGCAGCCATCACTGCAACATGCTATCGTTAGTCGGAGTCGCATTCAGCACACGTGCAAGAAAAACCAGTCAAGTCAAAAATGTCAGAACAGAAGTCAGGGTCAAAGTCAAAATCATAGCCATAATCATAGCAGTAATCAAGAAGAGCAAAAAAACAAGAGCAATTCAAGTTACAACAGTAATTCAAGCAACTCACAAAATTCCAGTAAAAAATATACACACCAGCAACAGCGATGCAATAGATGCGGTCGAAATCATCAAGAAAAAAATTGCCCTGCTAGAAATTGGAATGCTTCTATTGCCAAAAAAAGGGTCATACATCGGTGGTATGCAGAGCGAGGAAGGAAATAAGACCCATTCAGACTATTCAAGGTAGTAATCAGTCAGCTGAGTGCATCATTAAAGTTCAAGGTCAGGAGATTTGCATGGAAATAGATTCAGGAGCATCGGAATCTGTCATCAGTGAAAGAGAGTATCGCAATATATATAAAAATATTGAATTAGACAAAACTAAAATTAAACTTTGTACTGTTACAGGTAGTCAAATAAAAGAAATTGGTACATTAGCGGCGGAAGTGGATTTTGGAGGTAGACGAATGGTATTGGATTTGATTGTGATTGAAGGAGATAAACCATCAAAAGCTATTATGGGACGTACTTGGTTAGATGTTATTTTTCCAAATTGGAGGAAGAGTTTTTTAATCAAGGAAGACAGAATCGCAGTAAGTCAAATTTATCAGATTGATAGCATAGTCGAGAAAATTAGAAAAAAATTTCCTAAAGTGGTAAATGAACAGTTGAATTCGCCAATAATTGGTTATGAAGCGGAGATTGTTTTAAGGGATAGTCAAGGTCCAATTTTTCATGCTGCGTACAGCGTACCATACAAATTACGTGAAAAAGTAGAACTCGAATTAGATCGTCTAGTGAAGGAAGGCATCATTATACCAGTCAAGTATAGTCGCTGGGCCAGCCCAATTGTGGTTGTACCTAAGCAAAATGGGGATATACGTATCTGCGTTGACTGTAAGGTTACAATAAATAAATGCATTCAAACTGAGCATTATCCATTACCGCGCATGCAAGATATTTTTGCTCGTTTATCCGGTTGTAAATATTTTTGCGTTCTTGATTTGACGGGAGCATATCAACAGCTATCAGTTAGTAAGTCATCACAAGAAATTTTAGTGATAAATACCCATAAGGGACTTTTTGCTTTTACACGACTAGTGTTTGGCGTGAAAAGTGCCCCTTCGATATTTCAGTCTATTATGGATCAAATCCTAATAGGGTTAAAAAATGTATTTTGTTATTTAGACGATATAATTTTTGGAGGTAATGATATTGAAGAGTGTACGCAAAGATTATATGAAGTATTAGAGAGACTAAATCGTCACAACGTCAGAATAAATTTAAAAAAATCGTCTTTTTTAAAAACCTCGGTGAAGTATTTAGGTCATAAGGTTTCCGAGAGAGGGTTAGCCCCAAACGAAGAAAAAGTGCGTGCTATTGTAGACGCACCAGCACCAACAAAAGTGTCAGAGCTACAATCGTATTTAGGTCTGCTAAATTTTTACGGCTCATTTCTACCCAATCTAGCAGCTACACTTCACCCGTTGTATAAATTACTTAGGAAGGGGGTGACATTCAATTGGGATAAATTTTGTCAATTGTCTTTTATTAAAAGCAAAAAACTTTTAACTGAAAATAGTTTACTAGAATTATATGATCCAAAAAAACCGATTATTGTGGCTACCGACGCAAGCCCCTATGGGGTTGGGGCTGTTTTGTCGCATCTTGTAGATGGGAAGGAGAAACCTGTGTTATTCGCATCTAGCACACTGTCACCAGCAGAGCGAAATTATTCGCAATTACATCGTGAGGCGTTAGCGATTGTATTCGCATTACAAAAGTTCCATAACTACATTTATGGTCAGCAATTTACTCTATATACCGATCATCAAGCTTTAAAAGAAATTTTTCATCCTCATAAAAATACGTCTTCGGTGGCGGCGGCACGTCTCCAAAGATAGTCAATCCTTTTGTCCATGTATGACTATAAAATCGTTTATCGCAGAAATGTAAACATGGGTCATGCCGACGCATTGTCACGCCTACCCCTCACCGGACCTACCGAAATAGAAGAGTCACCTATAAATTATTTTACCCTAGAAAATAGTGTTATAAATATGAAAACAGTAACGCATCATCTGGAACATGATGAGGTACTAAGAAAGGTACATAGAGCTCTCTTGGCGTCGTGGCCTATAGAAATAAACGAAAACATGCGTCCATATTACCAAAATAGAAGAAGCTTATCCACAGAAGGTATATATGTCTACTACGGAAACAGATTAGTCATTCCGACATGTCTAAGGTCTAAAATATTAAATTGGCTTCATGAAAATCATTCCGGAATTGTAAATATGAAACGAATGGCCAGATCATATGTATGGTGGCCGTCCTGTGATAAGGATATTGAAAAGTTTGTCAAATCATGTAAGAGTTGTGAAATAACGCAAAATGTAAAAAAAGAAGTAATATCAAGTAAGTGGCCAAATTGTAGCCATGTATTCGAACGCATTCATCTAGATTTTTTCTTTTTTCAAGGGAAATCATTTTTAATTTTGGTAGATGCTTTTAGTAAATATGTTGAAATAAAACTTATGTCGACTTTAAAGGCAGCTGAATTAATAAAAGTACTAAACGAAATATTTTCAGTTTTCGGGTTGCCAACGGAAATAATTTCCGATAATGGTCCGCCGTTTAACAGTTTTGATTTTAAAAAATATTGTGACGCCTTGACGATCACCTTGAAACACTCCCCGCCTTACCATCCACAATCAAATGGTCTAGCTGAAAGAAATGTTCAAAGCGTGAAAAAGGTTTTAAAAAAATTTTGTTTAGATCCAGACAAAAATCTCTCCCTCCAAGAAAAAATAACAAAGTATTTATATCATTTTAGAAATACAGTGTCATCGTCTACTAACAGAACTCCTTCCGAGTTAGTTTTCTCTTATAAACCTAGAATAGCTTTAAATATTCTTAGAAATAAAAATCATAATAATATACAAGAAAATTTAATAAATGATGAAGAGAGTAAAATTAAAAACAAACAAAATGAATTAAAAAGTCATTGTATTAAAAATTACAATAACAACTGTAAGATAAATAATACAAGTAAATATAGTTTAAGTGAGGAAGTGCTGTACCGAAATCATTTTCAACAATTTGTTCGTTGGATTCCTGCAAAAATTTTAAAACAAATAAGTAAACTGACATATTTAGCAGAAGTAAAAGGACGGGTTAGACTAGTCCACGAAAACCAATTAAGAAAAAAAGGATTGCAAGACAAATGCTTTTTAGCTGATATTAAATCAAATTGTTTTGTTGAAAAGGATTTTGGTGCAACAACAAATGTTAAGCTAAATTATGAAGGGGAAGGAAAAGTAAGTCAAAAGAAAGACTCAAAAAATGAATTGAACAATAAGGTGGAAATAAACATATTAGAATTAAAAGTAATAGGGAAGAAAAAGATAACACAGACCCTAGAAGGTCTACTAGAATTAGAAAGCCAACCAGGCCATTTAAATATTCAAGTTAAAAGAAAATAATTAAATGTAAAGCAAAAATTATAGCGAGGGTTAAAACAGAAGGGGGAAAGTTGTTATGTATAACAAGTATGTAGCAAATTATAAATCGTACTGTACTATTGTCGGGAAGTGTACTTGATTCGGAGAGACGAACGGGGTCAGCTTCACTTCTGTTCTGACTTTCGCACCAATATTACATCCAATTATAATTTTGATAAATTAGAATAAACTTAAGTATAAGTACTGGAGTCTTTTTATTCACAATCCTTAATCCCAGTACCAAATACAATAATGATGACCTTATAAAACATCTAAATTTTTCCAACGTCCAGAAATAGGTACAGCATGTAAAAAAAAAATCAATTCAAAACGGCATGAATAAATTCACAAGTAAGCAGATTCATGTACCCACATATATTATTGTGCAAGTGTCATATTACCTTGTGAACATGCAATATGAATCATAAGCATGATTAAAAACAAAAGAAAACATTTTCAATACCTCCGACAAATTTATAAAGTAAAATCAATTAAAAAGAATAAGCAAGTTTGTACAATTTAGCAGCAGGTCAAGTGACGCAATGTATTTGCGAATAACACAAAAACTGTGTCATAATAAACAAATAAGTTCAATATTGTAAAAGGTCCTGCTATAAGTAAGAAAACAGGAAAATTGCTTTTCTAGCCATTTCTTTTTGAAATTGTTATTTCTTCCTTACGGAAGGACTTTACTTTACTTTAATTTAATTTGTATAAAAAGACAATAAAATCAGAATTGTTTCACCTAGCAAGTGTGTACTTTCTCAATAAGTCGGCTCTTTAGCGTAACTGATCAATAAAGCGGCACTTAAGCCTGATCACACTTTTCACTGGCGCTTAAGCCTACAGATCAATAAAGCGGCATATAGCCTGATCTTCAGCAATATAAAAACATAGGCAATATATCGGCATACAGCCTGCCCTATAGCTCACTTGGCGATCTACGAGTCTTAGACTGAACAAAGTGGCATTCTTACCCTACTTTAGAGTACGATTTGATTACTTTATCATCTTTGTCCAACTGACATAGAAACACCACAAAAGTGAACGATATTTTTTCGCTAATTTTGGGCTATATCCTTATAACCTAGTAGCCAAAAATTACAACAAAAAAAAAACAGTGGAATCCGTGAAAGTAGTTTTTCAAAACGATACCTCATCCATTAAATAAATAACTAATAAGGAAGCGGGGAATAAGGCGAATACAGTGTAGGTTAGTAAGCTACACTTAGAGGTTCAGATCTATCTAAATTATATACATTTTGACCTTTCTGAAAATAAACATTTCAAAGTTCCGGGAGTTCAGTGAAAGTTTGTAGTATTTAATCATTTTAATAAACATTAGAAATTTTAAATTGTGTTATTTCGGAAGCTTGTAGTGTATAATGTTATTGCGATCAGTGATCTGTGAAATTAAGCGCCACAACATCCATATGGATGCACAATGGGATTTTGCATACACTCAGAGAAATATTAGCATTTATATCAAAAACCTTGTATTGTTGAAACAAAAATTTTTGAAATCGGTCAAAAAATATTCATATCAAACGCGTTTTCTGTTGCTCTAACTATAATATCATTGAGTCAAAAGTTTTATCTTAACGAGAAAATTTTTAGCGCGTTTGAAAAAAATTGTTGGTTTAGCGTTGTTGATTTAAAAGCGCTCGCGTTTGATTTTAAAATTCTTGATTGTTTAATCAAATAGATCCGTCTTACATTTGTGTACTATAAATGGCTTTGATATTAGTATTAAGAAAGTTCAAGATAAGTATTATAGTGAGAAAGATACGCTTCAACCTTTAATTGTAACAGTAGGGAAAACAATAGCAGAATGTACAGAATTTTATATATATATTGATGGGAAAAAACTTAAGTTTCATAAAAATTTATTAATACGCGAACATGAGACGAAAATAGATCTTTCATCTCAAATTGATTGCTCAAGTTTGCCTATAAACACTACAATTAATTATTCAGATATTTTAACTTCTGACAAAGTTATATATAAGGGATTTACAAACAAAAGAAACTATTATTTGATTTCAAATAAAAATAATATCATTAATTTACATAAAATAATACATCTGGTTATAAGCGAAAATAGAGAGTTATTTGTAGTAACTAAAGAAGAAGATTTAGCGAACATTTTGTATCATATGAAGTAGGCTCTTGAAAACAAGATCTTGAAATCTTCAATGTGATCTATTTTCAGTCTTTGAAATAGAAAAATGTCTTTAAAATTGAATATTTTTAATTTATTGTGCTACTGTAATATTATTATAACATTATAAGTGTATACAGAAAACGATACGAATCAAATTTCTGGCGAACAGATATTTTTTACATAAAATTACAATAGTAGTTTCAAAATGTATCTTAGGTAGAAACTAGTTCCATTTTCGAGTTTTTATAATAGGCTATTGACTATCTATATTATATTATTCTAAATGTTAAAATAAATGTTTTCGTAAAATTGAAATTGAATTTGTGTTCAAAGAAGAGTACCTACCTACTAAATTGAATTCAAATTATTTTGATACACCTACATATAAATGGCGTTCATCGTAGAATCCAGATTTTTAAAAAGTCAGGAGAGGAAACTAATTTGCTTAAAATGTATGTAAGTGTGCCATAAACCTTTTTGTTATTGTGATCTCACGATGGAATCAAAACATTTTTGTTTGTAACCTACGCATTTAACCAAAAATTAATCTTGTTGGTAAAAAAGTGTTGAAACCAACAATCTTACATGTTTGAACCAAACATATTTCTTGTAAAAAGTGTTTAAACCAACACACTTACGCGTTTGAACCAAACATATTTCTTGTTAATAAAAAAGTTTGAAACCAACAATCCTACGCGTTTGAGACAAACGTTTTTCTTGTTGGTAAAAAAGTGTTTAAACAAACAATCCTACGCGTTTGAGACAAACGTTTTTCTTGTTGGTAAAAAAGTGTTTAAACCAACAGTCAAACGAGTTTGAAACAAACGTTTTTCTTGTTGTTAAAAAAGTGTTTAATCCAACAAACAAATATGTTTGAACCAAACATTTTTCTTGTTGGTAAGTAAATCGTTTCAATGAACAATCAATGCGGGTTTGAATCAAACATTTTTACGGTTGGCGCACTTTCAAACACGAAAATTGTTGGTTTGATACGTTTTTCGTTTGTTTTAACATGTTCTTTTCTCTGAGTGTAGGGCCGCGTGCATCCTCTCGTATACATACGTAACACTTACGAGGTAGCAGCATCTGTATTGATGCACAGAGCAGCTATAAAAGCACGGGTAACTTATATGCGTGGCCCGCTGGGACAAATAGTGAAATGACCCATGAAAGTTTAAATCATGTCCGATTTGTTAATTTGAGAAATGTCAGAAGGTTTCTTCCAATTTCAGCCTTATATTCCTTTTACCTAAACAAAGAGGGCCATAATGATTTGTTTATTTTACATAGATATTTGGTTTATAAAAAATTACCCTCTTCAAAATATCACGATTTCATTACTGCGATAACGAAACGAATACAAACAAAGCACATTAATACATTTCCCGACTGGCCTTGGCCTTCACCCGATATGGCGTTTCGTTATTAGTTATTTATTCAATGACCTCATGATACAAAAAAACTTTTTTGCGGGAGCCCAACCCACTCTTATGAAAAAACAAGAAATAAAATCTTCTTTTTAAAAAATTAAAA
This sequence comes from Dioctria rufipes, assembly GCA_963924295.1. Classification (NCBI taxonomy): domain Eukaryota; kingdom Metazoa; phylum Arthropoda; class Insecta; order Diptera; family Asilidae; genus Dioctria; species Dioctria rufipes. Next base: position 168,172,372 of record OZ002740.1, on the reverse strand, counting down.
ACCGATTTCAAAAATATATACAGGTTGTAAATTGTTTTTCAGGTAAATGAATAAAATCTATCGTTCTGTTTTATAATTATTCTTAAAAAAAATATTTATATGTATACAACAGAAACAGAAAAATATACGAAAATTTAAATCATGTCCGATTTGTTAATTTGAGAAATGTCAGAAGGTTTCTTCTTTTTAATGACACCTCTATATTCTTTTCACTTAAAGAAAGGGGGCCATAATAAGTTGTTTATTTTATAAAGCAATTTGGATTATAAAAAGTGACCCTCTTCAAAATGTCACTAATATATATCCCGATTGGCCTCGGCTTTCATCCGATATGCCGTTTCCTTATTAGTTATTTATTCAATGACCTCACGATACAAAAACAAAAACTTATTTGTGGGAGCGCAACAAGATCTTTAAAAAAAAACTGATTTCAAAAATATATACAGGGTTTTCCGCCTAGGAAGGTAATGGAGCAGGAGGTGATAGTATTCGCATAGGCAAACAAAAAATTATAAGGCACGGTGGGGGGGCATATCAACCGTTTATGAGTTACAGGGTTATTCAGAAAAAAAGCTAATTTTTCACAAAACATTCTTTATCTTAAAAAGTACAGGACGAACGACTTCCCCGTACCCCTCTCCTTTCAAGCGTTATGGCTGTCTAAACTAACAATTTCGACTTTTCTTACCGTTATGTAGTTAGTCTGACTTTGTTTTATAAAAAGTATAATCTGTGGACTCTCGTTTTTAAGTTAACATATAACACCCTATGTGCTAACTGTAACCTTCAAACAGTTATTAGCTCTAATCTATTCAGGTCATACCGTAATTAGATGTTTTTAGGGTTCCGTACCCAAAGGGTAAAAAGTGGAACCCTATTACTATGGCTCCAATGTCTGTCTGTCCGTCCGTCTATCTGTCACCGAGCTGTGTCTCATGAACCGTAATAAGTAGACAGTTGAAATTTTCACAGAGTGTGTATTTCTATTACCGCTATAACAACATATAATAAAAATAAAATTAAATTAATATAAGAAACGTGATATTTTCGGCGTTTTTTTCCTCGTCTTATTCTCATTCATTATTATTATCATAAATAGGCATTATTTTTTCAAATGACGCCTACTCTCATTTGAAAAAATAAAAAATAAATGTACATAGTATTAAGTTTTGTACGATGGTGCGGAGCCCTTTGTGCGAAAGTCCGACTCGAACTTGCCCTTTTTTTTTAAATGACGTCTTTTCAATAACAAGGGAGCAAACTACCTTCGGGGATAGGTTTAAGAATAGATTTGCGAATAGGTTGAGAGTTAATAACTCTTTAACTGCTACAGTTAGCACATAAGATGTAATAGGTCAAATTAATTAAGAGTTATGTTAATGATCTTTCTGCAAAAACACCAAAGGTCACACTTACACTTTTTTATAAAAAAAAAGTTGAACTACTTATTTATTAAAAGGATGTCAAATGAAAAAAAAAGGTAAGGAAATCCGATGGTTTTAGTTTAGACAACCATAACTCTTAAGGGATAGAGGCACGGGGCTAGTTGAACGGGAAAGACCCTGTATATTGCTACGAGATTGATAGCTAAATCTTAAGTCTCCTTGGTGCAAATAACCCTGATGACGTGGCGACATTATCATTCAAAATAACGTAATAATTCGCTGGCAGCAATGGTAAATCTGTAATAATAGTTTTTTAGTTGGTGTTAAGCCGTAAGATGCGAGTTACTGTTCTGGGTAGCAGTTCGCGATGCGAGGGAGGAAGTGGTAGAGTAGGAGTAGGAACCCGAACGTGGGCAGTCTCATGAGGGTAGTTGTCTTTGACAGTCGTTTTTCCACTACTGCGCAGACGCATATAGTACTGCTTAGCACCGACTCCAAAATAAAATTCTTACAGAATTACCATTCTTGTCGACAAATCATTAGGTTTTTTTGAATGACAATGCCATACCCCTACACTTATTTGCACCAAGGAAACTAACGATTTAGTTCTCAATCTCGTTGCAAACAGTTGACTGCAATAGTAATTGCTGCTTTTTCTCAAAAATATTTTAATTTTAACTCTTTAGTGCTTCAGTTCATATTTGCGAAGTCGCTTTTTATATTTTAAAAAAGATTTTATTTCATAATTTTTTGTAACAGGTAAGGTATATTATAATATTGAACATCCTGCACAATATTGTGAAATATGGATAGGCCTACGAAACGAGCAGCTCGTATAAGACAATAACAATTAAGGGGTCTGGCTCGGGAGCAGAAGTAGTTGATCTGTGCTCCTAAGGAAGTGCCTATATTACCTCCTCGTGGTGAACCCTGGTAAACCAGCATCAGCTGGACTAAAAGTATAGATGCCTGGCATGGGAGCAGGTAGGTTCGGAAGAAGGCAAGGGTCAAATGGCACCAAACTCGATTCTTGTCCTACTGAAGCAACTCCCACAGGTGTGCTCATTTTTTCTGCTTAGCGACAGTAAATTGGTCCCAAAGCCAAGGTGGAACAGCATACGCTGACCGTGGCTAAGGGGGAGCTTAGTCGTTAGTATTCGAACTCCGAATACGAGGCGACCTCCGGTTTTAACTAGCTCTCCCACGGTAATGCGGCTCTCTGCCCGGGGTGACGGCATTTCTCCACAAGTCGTGGGAAAAGCCATTTTTTAAAGAGGGTGGCACTCCTCTAAAAATGCCAAAGGATGCAAAGGAGCAGACAACCTCCATCCGCTGACCAAGAGAAATCTCCTGTTGAACATTACCAGCAGCCATCAGACACTGACCTAACTAGTGAGAATGGCTGTACGGAGGTAAATATGCTTAGCTTGAGCGAGGGAGCCAAAGCGGAGCTCCTTCGATCTCCAGCCAAAGAAGGGGACAATAAGAATAAGGGCGGTGACGTAACCGGCTGCAAGAAGCCTCCAAAAAAAGACACCTCTGAACTTAGAAGGAAGAAACGGTGCAAGAGAGCGAGGTTTCGTGTTGAAAAGATAGAAAGTCGAGACGAAGGGTCTCGGACACCGGGGGACAGGGATACGATGAAACGGACAATACCTTGGCGCAGGATACGTATCATGTCGTTTTTGTTCGGACAATGGTCTCTGATCGACCTAGGGCAAAGGACGTTAGGGCAGTATTTGCCACAAGCAAGAGGGTAGTATCGAGGGACGAAGAACTGAAGGAGGCAAGGAAAGCGAGGCCTGCCGTTCGTCGATCGGCTGCAACGTCTCCTAGAAAACATGCAGTGGTTCTACTAGCTGGGCAGCAGTTGCAAAAAGCTTCATTGGAGCTCGCTTAAAGATCCGGTTGGAGAGACGAGCGGTCGTAAAGGCTAGAAGAAACCCACCTGTAGCGAATCCTCTCTTTCGGAACTTAGCAGATCTGAGGATGCTGCTAAACGTCCAACTGTGAGCGACATGGTTCGGGGGCTTCTAAGTGTTACAGTGATAGACACGGGCAACAAGGACTTTAAGATCTCCGCGGACCGCTGGATGTTGGTCGAAAGAAAGCTCATGATCAGTTTGGTAGAGCACTTGGCGGCCAATCCAGCAAGCCCAATACTACAATACGACGTCTCGGGATGGTTCAGAGGCGTGAAGGTCATCAACTGTACGGACCAATACTTATTTGATCTCATTGTGAAGTCCAATATAAATATCTGTAATAGAGTTAACACTCCCAATAGGGCGGAGGTAGTAAATGTGACATTCATCAGTGAAGCGAACAATCTAAATGTTGTTAATTAGAGAGTCTCCAGTAAAAAATCCTTCTCGGATCACTGCTGGATAATCTTTGATAGCACTCACCCGAACCCCCAAAACCATTCAGGATTTCAGCTAAAACAAGCTGAATAAATTCAGTAATATCGTAGCAGGAAGATTCACTTTCTCGAATATGGGTTATTACCTTGACCTTCATCAATAGATAACGCGGTCAAGAATATAAATGACGCCTTTAGAACAGCCTTTGTTAAAGCCTGCCCACTGTGGAATCCTTCACGGAAGTCCTACCCACCCTGGTTGAATAAGGACTTGAGTATCCTCAGGAGGTGCGCACGGAGACTATTCAACAGAGCAAAAGCGAGCAGAAGTCAGGTAGACTGGGCACAGTATAAGGCAGGTCTTAGAGACTACATACGTTCAATGAAAAGTGTTAAGTTCTCTTCATGGAGGAGCTACTGCCAATCCGTAGAGAGCATAAGTAAATCCGCCAGACTTAGGAAGATCTTATCCAAGGATCCCAGTGTTCCCTCCTTTCTGAAAAGGAAGGATGGTGCCTGGACCGGGACTAGCGAGGATACTCTAGATCTGGTTATGAATACCTATTTTGCTGGGAACTCCGAAGCAGACCACAACTTTAACAATAACTAGTACCAAATTTAGGAGCAATTAGGGACCCAGTCACCAAGGAGAAAATGGAGTGGGCAATCTCATCTTTCGCTCCCTATAAATAACAAGGAATAGATGGCATTATTCCTATTATGGTACCAGATATTATATTTACGGGGCTGGTGGTGATCTATCGGAGCTGCCTATTTCACTCCTATGTTCCATTCATCTGAAAGTAAACTAAAGTGATCTTCATTCCCAAGGCAGGCAGTAGCGGGCACATGACTGCTAGGGACTTCAGATTGATAGAGAACTGCATGGACGGCCTGGTCAGGGGAAGCGAGATTTCGAGTAAAAGGAACCATTGAAAAATCAATCGATAAAAAAGAGTACACTATAGGTGCATTTCTGGATGTCGAGGGAGCCTTTAATAATGTTAGTATAGAAGCTTTTCAGGACGCTCTGGTCGGTCTAGGAGTCAATATACTCAGAACTTAGCAGCAATAAAGTCTCTAAGAGGGTGTCCAGAGGTACCCCACAAGGAGGAGTTCTTTCACCTAAACTGTGGCTATTGGTGGTTATTGAAATTCTCGTCTCTTTACATAGAAATCTATTCACCTGAAGGGTCTCACAAAGATACAGAAAGCTGCCTATCTAGATGTTACATGTCCTCTTCTCACAACACCAACGCAGCAATGGAGATCATAATCCGGCCCCTGCCCCTTGATATTTATGGGAAATATATAGATGCGAAAAGATCACTGAGACTGCTGGATAACTGTAGACCTTGATCACAGTAGGATACTGAAGTTCTGTCCTGAGGACTGTTTACGGGGAGCTACGGGCTATATCGTCCCTAGACTAGAATTCCAGAACGGATTCTCAACTAGCATTCCTAACAGAGAGGAATGGGATGATAATCGCATGGTAAAAGATTATGATATATGTGTCTTCACAAATGGTTCGAAATTGGATGTGGGAGTGAGGGCCGTGGTGTACTCAGCGTTCTATCAAATGCAGGAATCGTACCGCCTACCGGACTAATGTAATGTGTTCCAGGTTGAGGTTCTGGCTACTAGCAAAGCAGGAAGGCTGCAGGCAACAACTTATGTTGTACCGAGTGATCGAGCAATCAGGATTTGTATTGACACTCAAGCTGCAATCAAGGCCCTGAAGTCGAGCACCATTAGATCGCGCCCTGTACAACAGTGTGTCTGTAAGCTTGGGAAACTGGGTGCTAACCACAGGATTATTCTTTGCTGGGTGCCTGGTCACAATGACATACACGGTAACAAAGCAGCTGATCCTCTGGCCAAAATGGCTCCGCTATGACTGCGTGCTTAGCGGAGGAACCTATTAATCGGCCCCTAGAATCAGTGAAGGGGATTCTAGACGTACGGGCATGTAAGCAGGAAAATCGCAGATGGCGAGAATTGACCACATGCGCGATTTAAAGATAGCTGTGGCCCGAGGTTTATCCTAAGAGGACCGAATCTCTGCTGAGGAGGAACCGTATTAATGTGCGTAATCTTATCGCAGTCATTACGGGGCATTGTCCCTTCGGTAAACATGCAGAGCGCATGCAAGCTCAATACAATGACTTCTGCGGAAGCTGTATGGATGAGAAAGAGGTTGAGAGCGTGCACCACCTGCTGTGCGAATGCCTTAACCTTGCCACGCGTGGGAAGAATGCGCTTGGCAGCTGCTTCTGCGACGATTGGAAGGAGCTGGCAGACAAAGATATGGGAGACCTAGTAAGCTTCATTAACTCTTGTGGCTGATTTCAGCCCACCCCCTAAATTTGACGTATCTGTCCCAGGTAGGTTCCCATCAAGGTGGTATAACAAAGGACCGGAAATGGTCTAAGTGAGACTGATCACAGGGGTTCGTTCGATGGCCGCTACTCTAACCTAACCGAACCTAACTGACACGATAGAGGAAACAGAAGATCGTTAAGAAAAAGAAGAGAAAAGTTATAATTACTGTAAGACAAATAATATCATTCTCTACATAAAAAAAAATTAAATAAGAATAAAAATTAAAGTTTTTTAGTCAGCACCAAGAATGAGTTTCCCGATTGAGTCCATTTTTTGAAAGTTTGTGTCCAAATTTATAGTGGAAAATCAAATTTTTTTTTTGGCAACCAACCCTGCGCTCCAGTTACCTAATTTATCCGTTCGAACTTAAATCTAAAATTTTATAAGAAGACTGCGTGCAAAATTTCAGCTCTCTAGGTCAACGCGTTCTCAAGTAATCGAGAAGACGGATAGATAGACGGACACACAGATGGACAGAATTTCTACTGATAACCTTGAAGGCATCATTTTTTAAATATATAATAATTATCCACATTGGTCCAGAAATACCGGAGATATGAGGTAACATACATAAAAAAAATGTCGAAAAAATCGAGCTAAAATCTGATATATAGTAAAAGTTGAAAATTAAAAAGTCTTTTTTACCAAAACTCTCGCAATAACCGGCCGATTTTTTTGAAATTTTGTATTTCCATAGAGTATGTATACTGAATTTTACTCCATTCACTTTTGAGTACGAAATTGTAATTCGAAAGTACCTTTTATGATGGTTAAAGTTGTGCATATTCGAATAACTTTTGTTTAAATCGTATGATTTTTTAATTATTACACTTTTTCGAAAGCCCTTCTTATTCTATACCTGTATTTGTAGTCTCATTTCATTTAGTGATTTGGGTGGCGAAGAAAACGCCATGCCTACTTTTCCGATATTAACTTCAACTGGAGTAGTTGAAGGAGTAGGTGGATGAAACTTTGCAAGACTTTAAATCTTTTAATAGTCTATCTTTTTGCTTTCGAAAATATTGCGAAATTGACGGAGTTGAAGTTTTCAGGTGTTCATTTTTATATTTTTCCATATTTCTCCACTTCCTGGGGGTCTACGGAGATGTTTCAAGATTTGTTGGAAAGCCTACGGCCGTGACTATAAAATATCAAAAATTAAGAAAAACGGTATTCTCGAAACGGTCGGAAAAGGGGAAATAGGGTTTGATTTTCATCCGCAAAAATCACCGTAGATTCCGTAGTTCTTTTCACAGAGAGATGAAATTTTGTGTGTGCATTGAGTTTACAACATGCCATAGCATGGTATTTTTTCAAATTGATGATTTTCGAAAAGGTAGTAAGGTTCACTTTGCCGGCCAATTAAAAGTAAAATATTAACTTGGGGTATCGTTAGAAAGAGGACAGTTCAAGATTTACGAATCTCCAAATTTCAACCCCTTTCATGTTAAGTTGTAGGTGGCGGAGGTTAGATTTAACATCAATTGTCAGGGGGTGGGGCGGGGACGTGGGATGTCCTAGGAAAATTTCTAGGCCGAATGAAAGATCCCTTCGAGGACTATCGACTGAACTGCTAATATATTTTCTGCGTGATACCGAGTCGATTTATTCGGATGTTCAAATTACATCTAACTTTGGTTTTTTCACATCCCCAAAATCTGGAATTTGGGTCCGCTGGCTCTTTTTTTCCCCGAAGCCACTCAAAAGAATGAAATACACCAAATAACTGTCGAAACCTTCGTGGTTGTAAGTAGCTATATCTAATCAAAATCGGGATGGATTTGTGATAATGGTGAATAGGGGAAGTTCACCCTTTGAATCTAACGTAGAGTCTGTTCTGGAGGGGGGGGGGGGGTATGGATCAAAGCTGCCTACGGATTCGTCTTTAGTTTAGGCGAATAAATATGTAAAAAAATTGTGGTGGGGGGATTTTGGGGTGGTGTGACCTTACCACACCTCCTCAGACCGCAAATATGTCTAATGGGGTGTCTAATTAAAGCCCCCGAGAAGCTCTATCGAATGGCATTATTTAATTTTATTGATTACAGTTTACATGAAAAGCACTTTTTCGCTTTGTCGGAAATTTTGCATTGGAATTAAAGCTAACAAGAACAACATTCTCTATCTATTAAAAGGTTTTTATTTCGAGACATTTTCACACTGAGCTTTTACTCCCGAATTTCATGAAAAACCGGCATTGCTTTAGTTTGTTCATAAATGTTGAGATAATATTGAAGATTTTTTTAAAATTTTTCTCCGAGGCCGGAGAGGACTCCGACGGGGCCATTTTATCATTCTGTTCCCATAATTACATTGCCAGATAAGCTAAATTAGCTTGATGCACATATAGGTACGTAGGTATGCATAGTAGAGTCTTCATATGGTTGATGTGGTCGTCCAGCTTTGAAGCTTGATGTTGAATTGCTTCTCAAACGGAAGACTGGGAGTTTCTGTATTGATTATAGTGAGTCTACGGCTTAGGGCGAAGATCGGAGGGCTGAGCGCTGAGTATGTTTAAGTCTGAGGGTTTCATATTGACATTGCTTATAGTGAACCCACGGCCCAATGTGAACATTTAAATATAGTGTATACTATTGCTTATTCTATTTGTTTTTTAATTAAAAGTCCTTATGTCTATATATTTTATAAAATAATTTACTAATGTCTAATGGAGAGAACGCTGTGGACAGATTCACTAACTCGGATAGTTGTGGAGTTATGAAGATGAGAGTTCTTTTTCCACTTAAATCTCCAATCGGAATTATGTAACTCAGGGAATTTGTATTGAGATTTACCAAACTCTCTATTCCACTCGGTAAAACTCTCGGCTGTGTTAGTTGTGGAGAAGTAAGAAAAATATTTCTCCACTGACAGTATTGTCCGCTTTTATTGTGCTTTGTGAAGGTACCTATGTACCTAGGATTTTCAAATTGAATTATGAATTCACTGGATATCCTGATATTGTTTCCAAAATAAAATTATGGAAATCCATGCAATACTTACAGAGGATTTTGGTGGTTCAAGGTAACCGCTACAAATTGTAATTCATGCGAAAATAGTCAATTTTGTCGTCTTGCAGTACAGAAGAGATGCTATAAAAATTTTAAATATGTACGTTAAAGCTTTTATGTAGCATGAAATGGCATCTACATTTTGTCCCCTAATTAGATATGTAACTAGTTTTTGAGTCCGGTAAATAGTTTTGGCGATAAGTGCAAAAGAAATGAATCAATCCTTCTTAAGATGAAAAAATTGCCGTGTTTTGGTACAAAAATGGATATATTTTCAATTCGTCATTATGAAGAACTGGTAAATCATGGAAATTCACTTACCATGAGAAAATTTGTCATAACAGAGTACTAATGGATGTGAAATAAAAAACGGATGAAATATATGCAAAATATAGGAACTAGGGTGCATATGACCCGAGTGCAAAAAACCTGTATTTCGGCGGTAAAAAGTCAGCTATGAAGATAAAATGATCAAAAAGCTACACCAGTCGATTACCCATTCCTCCCTCTTTAATTTGATACTAAACATGAAGTATTTTGCAACAACCCCCAATGGTGGTACGACCCCCATCCGCAAAAGCCCGTAATCTAAAAATCGTTCATCTATATATTTGTACTCTAGTTTTTATGACCAAATACCCCGAAGAATATAGTTCCGTACACACAATTTTAAGTAAGTTAAGCCTGTTTTGGCTAGAATCTCCGGAAACAGATCTACCTATATTTACTGACCTGAATATAGACAGATACTGCAACTGACACCTCTAGCTGCAAAATCATCTCACGAAACTATTATGGGTAGCTGCATAGAAATTTTCCGCTAGCGATCAGCCGGCTTGAGGAATTTCTTGCCATCCACATCTCTTCGATGCTGACAAGCTGTGCAAAAGATAAAATTTATGACATCAGACGAACGGACAGACGAAAACTTATATGAAACTGCTTCCTGGATGCATCCTGAAGATTCAGGAAACAAATGTTTAGATGCTGAAAGTCGGAAAAAAGCATTCCTACGCAGTACCAATGAAAAGAGAGAATATTCAAAGCCAGAAAGAACAGTGTTCGAGAGAGAGTGAGAGCGAGGCCCTGATGGAGTTGGAACTCCGGCTTTGGGAATGTTTGGGCTCTGTCGCCCCCATCCGCACAATATTCCAAATATTATTCGCAAGTCCTCTGTATTACATACAACATTGTTTACTGTTATAAATTCACATACAATCACAAATCAATTCTACTTTAAATTATCGCTAGTGTATTCTTCAAATATTCGCAATACAATTAGAGCACTTTGTTCTATTTACTAGATATGCTTCACTGCCTCAGAAAAGACTGCCTCCTGGCGGTGACAAGTGCCGTATTTATACTCTACAAATTGTTCTACAATCTTCTCGAAAATTCTTTTCAAGAAACATTCATTCTCCGAACCCAAAGTTGTTTATGTACGTACTTTATAAATGTCGCTTGCCCTTTTCTCTAATACGATTCAACGAAAGTTGTTAAGAGGTTAATTAACTCTTGTGGCTGGTTTTATCGCACCCTCTAGCTCTTAAATATCTTTTTCATGTAGGGTTCCAATTAAGTGGTATCACAATGGACCATAGATGGCCTAAGTGTGGCTGTTCGCATATGTTTTGTACGAAGGCCACCACTTTAACCTAATCTAACCTAACCTAAGTATTAAAAAACATTGGACCGATATTTTTTTGTTTGGCCTGCCGGCCTCACTGGCGACATGTTTTTTAATTTGCTGATTATTTGGGATCGGGTTACTCGATTTCTTTGTACGATATATAAAATTAATTGTATTAAATGCGACTTTTCAAAGAATTAAAAGATAAATAAAAACCACAATTTTTATTAATTTTGGATTTTTGTCCCCCTCCGGAAGAGAAACCTCACATAAATCTATTGAAATGCACTAACGTTAATTAATATCATATCAATATTTGCGGATGTTCAGCTCTTGGTTTAGGCGATACAATTTTTTTTATTAGCGTCTCTAAAAAACTTCATATGAAAATTTTAGAATTTACCCCAAAAAAAATTATTTTTTAATTGTTTTCAGATACCTACTGACATAATAAATAGTTCTGTTTTATTATTTCATAAATTTCATAATTTTATTTTTATTACAAAACGAGTATTCTTTAACACACAGACGGTTTTGGAAGTGATTCGAAACAAAAACTTTCTGACAATGGCAATCAAAATTTAAAAAAACACGAAGAGTGTATATAATGAATTTAAATGAAACACGAGTAGCCCTAGGCTCTAGTCACTTTTAAAACTTGCCAACATATTGTATAGTAGGACATTAGCTAATTATAAGTATGCCACTCAAATAGATCTTTCAGGTTGCAGTGAATGGGAGGCTAGCGCCTGCGCACCCCTCCACGAGTCAAATATGTAAGGTACGTATGCTAAAGGAGAGATCAGACAAGCCTAAAGCTTTAAGGTGGTAATTGTCATTTTTAGTATACATTGGTTTCTCTTCTCCAGAGTGGTAACATGAATTAGTGATCTTAGAGGGTAGTGTTTTTCCAAATGAAGGCTAGATTGTTAAGGTTATGTGCTGCTCAGTAATGTGTTGAAATCAACTAAATACATACCTCTCAGCGCGAATAAGGGAGAAAAATATAATGACGCAAAACTTGATTGAGTATCGTTCCATAGACCACACCCACGAAAATATTAAAATTTATTGCATTCACGAGAATTGCGTTCTAGAGTTATTTTCCACACGGCATCTTTAAAACAATTGTAGATTCCAGTTCGAAATCGGGGCGTATGGAGTAACTCCTTCGAAGGGTTGTCGTACAAAAGTTTCTGTTTTTACTAAATGTATATTTGCGCACTGCCCAAAAACGCGTGCGCGTAGAGAGCTGAGATTTTTTGCACGGCGTTGTCATAGAAATAGTAAAAACCGAAAGGTTTTTCGTTATATAAAATCCTATAAAATTGGTTATAATCGTTTTAATTTCCGACGAACTTTTCTATAAATAGATGTGAAAAACCAAAAATCAAACTTTTTTAGAGGGGTGACCATACGAAATTACTATAGGCATTCATCTAGGGTTTCATCGGAATTGGTCTAAGACCAATTCTAGCTTTTGTCCTTATTTTTCTTATAATATAAATAACTTTTTTGTTACAAACATTTTGTTTACAACCACTATGGAATTTACAGTTTCTACATTACGGTAATTTCTGGTTTTAGTTTTAATAAGATTGACCTGCGAAAAACTTTTTTTCGCACTTGAGGCAACTAAAACATTTTTCTATAGGGCATTCACACTAGCCCGAAATTATGTAATATCGATTAAATCGTCGAAATCAGTTCAAAATTGTGCAATTTTCCATAAATATTTTTCAACGCATTTCGACGTAATTTCTACAAAATTACCATCGAATTTAAGTATTTTTCGCCGAAAGCATCCCAAATTGTTGGAACATTAGCATTTTCTTCGTATCAAAATTGTTGAATGTGGTTCATAGCTATGATGACTGGTACATAGCTATGATGACTGCACGAATTTTGTTTTAAGATCAAAGAAAACAACAGTGACCTGTCAACGAAATTGCGAAAAACATAGTGAAAACAGTGTCTTGTAAAACTTTTGCTCGAAATTACGTAATTTAAGGCCTACTGAAAACATACTATAAATTGAATAACCTGTAAAAAACACGACGACAGTTTTCGTCTAATGCATCGATATCATTCCAATCAATAAAGTTTAAGAAAAGTGTGATTAAAGGTATTAAGCTTCAGCTAAAAAATTTGGAAATGCCAACTCATAGCAGACTCAACAGAAGCAATGGAAGAACACGAGAGAATTAATCACGGAAAAAGTGTACAACACAAAACTGATTCGACCAACGCAGCTAGACCCAAAATCACGGCCTTAACGGAAAACACACGGAATAAATGCAGAAAATGCATGCTCACATCAGAGGATATAAATGATATAAAAGATCATTTCAGAATAAATCATCTTGATGATGAAAATCCCTAAGATAAAAAAATAAATGGAATAGGCGGCAACCTACTCATTAACTTGGTAGCTAGCATAAAGGTGAAATATGAAAAGCAAAAAAAAATTTTTTTTAATAATGGCAAACCCTCTCATCGTCCAAATCCAAAATAAACCCATATTCCTGTTACGATTATATCAGCAGTACTTGTAAAACAAATATAACAAGAAAGAAGCTAAGTGCACTGCAAAACATTGAAAAAACAAAATAGAAAAAAAAACCCACACGGCCAAAAATGGCGTCAAGAACAAAAAAAAAAAAACGTATCTCAAAGCTAGGCAGCCTGATCATCTGCGTATCACTGAGGTATTGGCAACACGACAAGTCGTAGGGTTATAAAAACGAAAATGGGAAATAAAAAAAAAACAATAAGCGGTACATTATAGAAAAAGATACGTGATGAAGATATAAAGATTGAAGCCATGAGGAAGCATATTATAGCAACTATATGTAGAAAGGTAAACCAACGAGTAGAGCCTGCACTAGAGCAGGTATCCGAAAGGTTCGAAGTAGTGGATATCAACTCATAGGCAGTAAACAAGGATGGCAAAACCAATTGGCAGAATTTGCACTAGAGCGGGATTCAAAAATATAAAAAGAATGATATAAATAAAAACCATTGATGCTAGCGCTAATAGAAAAAGTTACGAATAAATATATATACCCAATTACTATTAGCATTAGAGCAGGTTTCGAAATATTGGATGAATTAGAAAAAACTGAGGACCTCTAAAAGAAGATCATTCAAACTTAAACCGCAAGTACCTAAGTATCAAAATCGTCAGTAAAATAACCCAAAAAGCTCATAAAATTCAAACTAACACGAATAAAGCACCTAACACAAAATAAAAAAATTTAACGAAAAAGCTAGTTACCAGAAGTTTGCCGTTGTTCAATAAAAATAACATGAGAAAATTCAATAGCTAAACTAAAACTTAAGTAGATTACATAGTACCTATATCAGCTCTATTTTGTACCAACAAACCTAAGAAAATATTAAGTCCATTCAATTGCCACAGTGAAATCTATAGATAATGTAAATTGTACAGTAGAAGATAAGAATAAAAATATAATTATAAAAATACTTAAAAATAGACTAAGGAAGATAGAAAATGAAATTTATATCAATAGCACAAACATAAACATAAGAACATAAATTAGTGTATATATATTATGTAAACAAAACCATAGCAATGTAATAAAATCCAATAGCTAACTAATAAGCATGAAAAAAAAAATAACAAAAGATTATTATTATTTTTTCCGTAAAGGGAAAGATGTGATGTGAATTTGCACATACAATAAAAATCAACTAAAATACAAGAATGTGATTACTGCATTCTTGCAATATTCAATTGAACCCAAAACTCATCGCTTAGTTCTTCCTCCATGATAGTGTTGAGAGTATGCTCTTATTGCATGGCTGTAGCAGTTAAGGCCTTTTAATGTGTCGGCGTCATCGCCGACTTCATGGCTTGTATCTTCCGGGGGTTAAGACCTGGTTATATTAACATGCCAGGCCACCTTGTCACCCAATAATACGTATAAGTTATTAGCACAGATTTATAACAATGTACTGAGCGATTTGCTATCTCATGTAGCACAAATATTGTGTTTATGTATATCACCGTCAAAGCACACTTTAAAACTTTTACTACATAAAAAACATGTAAAACTCAACCAATCAGATAAAATTTTACACCTGAAAATCGAATTAAATTAAAAAAAAAAATGTTTTCTTGTGTCCAAGTGATATTTTAATCGCTTGTAAGGAATTAAACTCAATCCGACTTTAATTTTCAAAAGTTATTCTTAACTTATTTTTAACTAACTGAATCCTGCGTATGAGCAAGAGAGACGGAGCACTATCTTTACCTTATTCCTTCTGCCGTGACTGCATCTGCAGCCAACATAAGAACATAAAATGGCATAAGAAAACGTTTAGTAAGAAATATTTTGTCAAAGAATAAATAATTAAAAGAAGGGACTTTTTTCATTTGAGAGGAACTTTACATCTCCTTTCAGCATCTTGGCCAAAGCGTAATTTATCTTTTTCTTAAAAATGGGAGATGGTGTGACCCGAAGTACATTATTATGAATAGTTTGATAGGATTTTGAGGGATTCAATAAGATTTTGTCGTTCGGGTAATCCTACGTTCTCTCGATTCTTGTTTTTAGCTCGTTGTCTCAGTTGGACTACAATAGTGTATAGCCAAGTTCACGAAAAATTTCCTATTTTGTTCGGCTCTGTCTCTACTTATCCTTATTTGTACTTTGATTTTGTGTTGGTAGCTCCAACTCTGCCATAGGCCTAAAGAGAAAACTATAAAACTTGTGCCATTCTTTCCTATAGGAAAATGGCAATACGGCATTCGAAGTTGCTCGAGTGAGCAGTGGCAGTGGTAAGAACTGACCAAAGGCTTAGTTAGATTTGTCTTAAAATAACGAAAGATCTTACAATTTCTTCACGAATATTTTCATTACGTAGTCCAGTTATCGTTGTTTTATTAACATAAGCGTATGTTAGGGTGTCCAATCGATTTCGGTCTATTGGCATTAGTTCCATGCATTACAAATAGAATGACAATCTTAGTATAGACTATATATTTAATTTAGACCTAGGGTATAAAAATCATTTGGAAAACTTTCAACTATAACAGCGGATGCTAGTTATGTTGACCTGCTTAGAAATTAGGGGAATACAAAATAAAACTACCATGTTGTGGTAGATTTCAAGCACTCAGATAATGGCGATGATAGGCATTTTTCGTTAACCAACTAACGAGCATCTCAATTCCCAAAAGAACATGTAACTTGATGTGGTGTAGTCCAAGTTGAATTCACAAGAATGGTCCTTGTTATTGCATGAAATACCCCCACGCGCTGTCTTGCATTGTGTCAAAACCCTCGAGAATACTTCACAAGCCATGAAAGAGACTCTCTCCCTACCACATGCGAGGCCCAACGTAGTCCTTACATTCTAAAATATTTGCAGTGTTCTTATGTAAAACTGACAAAAGTTTGATTTGAATAGCTCCTCCGCCCTAAACTACTATTCACACCGAAAAATGGTGTTCTGATAATCTTAAGCTTGCTTTCTTATCTTGCGAACTGTAATAAAATTTTCATACCTTTCCTAACAAAATTATTTAAAAAAATTTATCTTAGCCAAATGACTACGATTTCTCAAACAAAAATTCTCAGCTGAGTAATCATTGTAATGTCGCTGTGCCGTCATGCGATGCCGTGGGCTGGTGATATCGAATGTAGCTACCTACAGATTCGGACTCCGGGACACATGCACACATGCATAGCTGAGAGGTATTGAGCGTAAAATGGTGAGGTTACTTTGTAATCAAAACTATTTTATTATTTTGTTAAGGAAGGTATGTAGTAAGTGCAGCCTTTGGGAAGATAAGGAACCAAGCTGTAAATTACTAGAGGACTAATTTCCTGTATGGATAATAGTTTGGGCTCTATAGCATTTATAAAATCAATGCTTGGTACTTTTTCATAAGCATCAATATAGAACATTTTAGAGAACGGACTCCGAACGCACACATATAGGTTTCTGTTTCATGGCTTGGAAAGTATTCTCGAGGGTTTTGATTGTGTCCAATCTCCCATCAGAACTTACCATCTGTGAATTTAAGTCAAGGATTATTGGTAAAGCTGAACATCTGTAATCGAACTGTGTTAAAAGGCAAACGAAGACGTGCTCGTTTCCCACTGACTTATAACAATGGACTGAGCGTATTGCCATTTTCCTATAGGAAAGCATGGCACAAGTTTTATAGTTCTCTCTTACGCCCTATGGCAGAGTTGGCGCTACCAACACAAAATATTGCATTCGGGAACATTTCCTCATGCCATTTGATGTTTTTATGTTGGCTACAGATGCAATCACTTCAGAAGGAATAAGGTAAAGATAGTGTTTACCATGATCCGTCTCTCTTGCCCATAAGCAGGTTTCAGTTAAGAATAAATATTGAAAATTAAAGTCGGAATGAGTTTAATTCCTTATAAACGATTAAAATATCACTTGGACACAAGAAAATACATTTTTTGAATTTAATTCGATTTTCGGGTGTAAAATTTCATCTGATTGGTTGAGTTTTACATGTTTTTTATGTAATCATTTTAAAGGGTGCTCTAACGGTGATATACAGAAACACAATATTTTTTGTGCCACATGAAATAGCAAACCGCTCAGTCCATTGTTATAAGTCAGTGTCGTTTCCCCTGACTCGTGCCGCATTTATCGACAATCGATTGGTAGAATAAAACAGACCAGAGAATCGTGTCCGTGTGCAAGTAAATATAGCCTCATATCTCATCAAAAAACTAACTGAGAAACCTAGGCACTTCTCTAATGAGCTCAACGTTGACAGTGTATTAAACATTCAAGAGTGTGGGTGCGGTGTAATTTTGTATAATGGTAAACAAGCAACCGACAAGATGTCTCGAATAGTCTTTCGCTATGATATTGGGCGGTATTTAAGCATCAAAGCAAAGGAAATTTTCATCTATGTACATACTAACCAAACAAATAGGAACATAAGTGTATGTACGTATATACAAACCTAGGACCCTGGGTTTCTATAAAGAACACTCAAGCGAAAACTTCTTAGATAAACTTGATTTCCTTTTTTAAGCATTTTTATACGGTTGCCCAGTTCTCATTAGCTAATGGAAAAATCCTGGAATCGGTTGTTTCTCTACAAAATTAGATACAAGAGAATAATTGAACATAAAAGGGAAATGATGCGTGGCTATGGATATGTTTTGCCTAAGCCTTCTATTTTTGTTTCTCTTTAGTGCCTTATATGGTATTCCATGTTGCCGTTGTCAAAGATTTATGTACTTTCACCAGCTTGGGGTAATTTAGAAAATTTGTTTGTATAGATTGTTTGCTGTGAAACTGAATGAAAATAAATTATGTGTAAAAGTAAACTACATTAAAAATTTCCTTTCTTATACCCTACATGATGAAATTGTGGGCTATACTGAGTTTGTCATTCCGTTTGTAACGCATAGAAATAATTCTGGTAAGAGCCAAATGGATTGGACATGAACGCATAATATTGTTATTATGATTTTTGCATGTCTGGCTGTCCGGTCGTTTGTGTTTTCTTGCGTGTTCGTTCTCCTGTCCTCACGAGAACTCAAGAACTCGAGAACGCATGCACTTACAGAGCTGAAATTTTGCACACGGCTTTTATTAAAAAATTGAAGATCTAACTTCGAACATGGAACAACCCAGGTAACTCCTTCGTAGGGTTGCCACATAAAAATAGCATTATACCCTGAAAATCTATCTATAGGCTATACTAAGTTTTAATTCCGTTTGTAACACATAGAAATAAAGACGGTGGAGCAAAATGGACTGGGTACCTACGCATAATATTAAAAATTATTTTAGTTTTTGCATATCCGTCTGTCTACCTGTCTGTCTGTCTGCCTGTCCTTTCTTTTGTCCGTCCGCAACTCCGTCCTCGCAATAACTCGAGAACGCGTGTACTTAAAGATCTGAAATTTTGTACACGGACTTACAAAAAAAAAAAATCCGAGTTCGAAAATGGCACAAATTCGATAATTGTTTTGTGGGGTTGCCATACATTAATTTCGTTTTCAACTATATATTTGGACACTGCCTGAGAACGCGTCGACATAGAGCGCTTAAATTTGGTACATGGTGTGCTTATAGTAATAGCAAATAAAATTTGAAAAATTGACTAAATCGGGTAACTCCTTCCTGGTGTTGCCATATACAAATTTAGGTTTTTTACATATACTGTGAAACAGTCCTAGTCCTAATCTTCAGGATACGAAATCCTATATAATTGGTTATAATCATTTTTTCTGTCCGACGAACCGTTCCAAAAATATATGCGAAAAACCACTTCAAAAATGAAACTTGCATAGATCGATGACCATACGAAATTTTATACGGACATTCATCTACGGTATCATAGGAATTGATCTTAGACCAATTTTAGCTCTTATACTTGTTTCTTTACTTGTTATGCTTAAATTTTTAACAGTGCTTATAAAAATTTAGGTTTTTTACATATATATTGTGAAAATGATCAGCCGAAGACGTTTCTATTGTACTGAACAATTTTTTAGAATATAAAATCCAATTGAAATGGTTAACCACACCTCATCGTTTGGCTTATCGTGACTTTACGAAGCTTCTTAATTTAACCTAATTGCATACGATCAATAATGAATATTCTCTATAATGCAGAGAGACGCTACCTAACGATAGAGAAGGAGTTGTCAGCCATACTCCGGGCTGTAAAATTTTTTTGATGTTACCGTCTTGGAAAAAGCTTTTTGGTCTATAAAGAACATCAGCCACTGCTGGAAATATTCAAGATTGATGCGAAGTATACGCCAGGTTGGCAAAACCCCAACACGGACGTATTAAGCCGGATAACTGAGGAAGAAAATTCTATAGTAGTCACTACCAGATCTCAAAATAAGAAACTGGAAACATCGGAAAACTTGGAAAATCTAAACCAAAATGCAACGATAAGCGAAGAAGTGTCCGCTTTACGGTCCAGAAAGCGAGATCAAAACGATAGCTCAGTATCAGGTTATTTATTGCGAATGAAAAAGATGTCTACGAGATATTAAAAGCATATTATATGAGCCCATTGGGTAGTTACCAAAGCATTGCACAGGCATATAAATAAAGAATATGTCAAACTCATTAAATCCTGCCCTAAATGTAACAAAAATAAACATAGTAAGCGAACTCAAATGCCAGTGTTAATGTCGAATACTGCAAACAGGCCTTTCGACAAAGTGTGTTTCAACACAATAGGTCCACTTCCTGTGACCAACCAAGGAAATAAGTACATACTTACATTTCAGGATGACATAACAAGGTTTACGGATTCCCACGCTATCCCCGAAGGAGAAATGGTCACTGTGGAGAAAAAGTTTTATGAAGAGATATTATACAGAATACGCGACAAATTACTAACTGATAACGGCACTTATATCATGACTTATTTAAACGTTTATGTAAATTCCAGAAAATTAAAAAAATTAGCACTTCAGAGTATCACCTTCCTTCAAATGGTGCTTTGGAAAGATCTCATAGACCATTAGGAGAATACTTCTGAAGCTTCGTTAGTGAGAACCCTTATACTTGGGATGAATGGGTAAGAGAGGCTGTCCACGCACACAACAATATTAACCACTGACTGACACGCTCGACAACGATGGCTTATCTCTTTGGATTTACGGCGAAGTCTGGCGATCTGAGAACTTTAACATAAAGGTAACTTACGTAAACTATTCCAATCCATATTTTAGACTGCACGGTAATCCTCCAAGTTGTTAAATTCTAAAAACTTATACAAAATAAATTTTAATTAACTATAAATATAACAACTACAAAAGCTAGAATAGGTCTAAGACCAATGAGTTCCAGTCCTGGGGATTTCAGATTGAGAGCCTTACAACACTTGAGGAGTTCATAATCTTATGTCCGTTACATATTACTGCTATCTGTTATTCAGTTGCATGCATGATGTTCGATTGTTTTATTATTACTCTTTTTTCATCCTATAGCTGTATATCTTTTCACGGCCGAATTTTCTAATACTATTGTTACTATTATTGGTTTTATCATATTTTTATTAACAATGATCTTAACTCCTAGCTTGCTTATTTGATTGATTGATTAATCTTGATTAATTTTCATTGCTTTCGTTTGATTGGTTTAAATTGTAGTTTAAGTACATACTTATATGAAATTATAACAGTTGAATTTTTCTAACTCAGAGTTTGCGCAAATTAATGAGAATTGTATCTCAATTGTGCTCTTAATAAAAAATTATTATTATTATTATTATTAATTCTTATGATACCCTAGATGACTGCGCATATGTAATTTCGTATGGTCTCACCCATCCGTACAAGTTTGATTTTTTTTTATATTTCCAGAACAGTTCGCCGTACTGTAAAAATGACTATAGGATTTCAGATAGTACAGAAGTTTTCAAGGAATAATCGTTTTCACAGTATATATAAAAATTCTAAATTTTTGTATTGCAAAAGTAAGAAGGGGAGGCCGGGTTTAGCCCATTTTTCAAATTATATGTACTATTTTTATGAAAGCACTATACAAAATTTCAGCTTTCTATATTGACGTGTTCCCAGGCAGTGTCCAAATACGTAGTGAAAAACGAAATTTTTGTATGGCAACCCTACGAAGAGGTTACCCGATTTGTCTTATTTTCGAACTTAATTTTACTTTTTTTTTTAAAAAAGCCCGTGTGCAAATTTTCAGCTCAGTAAGTGCATCAGTTAAAGTTTCCTCTAGCAGACCCAGTCTAGCGGGCCCAGAATCAGGGAAAATTGATTTATTACTGGGCGCAAATACATCTGTAGAAGTTTATGTGAAGCCATTAATAGTGTACAACAGGGCAGTCTTGTAGCTCAAAACACAAAGTTGGGATTTAACTTCTTCGGTGGAATAACATCACAGTCATACAAAAACTTAAAAGATGTACATTTTTCGGCATTTTCCACCGCAAATAATTATACTTTTGCTGAAAAAGAAGCTTTCATTCAAATATTGCCTACACGGTTACGAGGGAAAGCCTATCAATTGGCCACCTCCTCAACATGGCAAGATGGCGGAATTAGAAAATCTCTTAAATTGAGCGTATCTTCCACGGGAGACTTACCATGAACTGGTTAACAGACTAATTACTTGTCGTCAAATCTCGGCAGACAACACAAGAGGCGCCATATGTGGCACAAACACAGCCCGAAGTAAGTACACAGTCCGAAACAGCAGGATTTACATAACTCTAGCCCAGGCGTGAGATCAACCTGAGTATGGTAAGATTAAATTTAGAACAATACAGAGAAAAATGCATTCAATACAACGCGACCTCAGAAGGATGGTTTATCAAAACAAACCGCACGACAATATCAGCGAAATGACGAGTACCAAAGACGGCCGAGATATTCACAGGCCACCTTTGGTTCCAGAAAATTTTCACCTACACAAGTAAAGTGTAGTTATTGGCAAAAATTAGGCAACACATACGATGACTGTTTCACCAGAAAAACAGCGTATTCTGCAATAATTGCGAAGCTCACGGGCACGATGTTCGTGATTGCAGACACCAGCGGGAGCCCCGTGAATAGTCTCAACAAGAGGCCCCCAATGCAGGTGGACCCAGACTCTACAACATTAGACTAAAATGCGATTTTTGCAACCGAGAAGGACATTTGGAAATTGCATGTTCACATAAACGTAAGTGGGCCAGGGAAACGACATACAGTCGACCAAAATCTCCTCGGCTGGACTATAAAAGCCACTATCAAAACGAAAGAGTAGTAGTCTCCTCCTCTTCAATTTACAAAATAAAGTTCCCTGCAAATTTCAGGTAGTACAAAATCTGCCAGGTCCTTCCGACGACGGACTTATAGGGAATTATTTTCTCTTCTAGGAACTGTAATATTGGGGGCCCAAACAAAGCATTGAGGTTTCCTCGCACGGAAATTAATCCAAAGAAGTTTACTTTGCCTTTAATCTTTACAACGGACAAGCTGCGTTCAAATCAAGCAGCCGAAGTAAGAACAATACCCGAGTAGATAGTGCCTCAACAGGCGAAACTATCTACGTGCATTGTCTTCAAGGCATCTCAACAAAGAAATACTGGCTGACAGACTCTCGCAGAGTTTAAAAAATGCAATAAAAGCTGTCTGGGCGACGAATTGACTCACGACATCAGGCGGCTATTGGTTGCTTTAAAAGAACCCATATGCCTGTAGGCGCGGTCACAGATTCTTGCCAGAATTCCGTTGCAAATGAAGGAAAAAATACTCTGGCTATCCCAAGAGATAGGCGATGGAGTCTTCCTGGCGAATACCTTGCTTCCTCTTGGAATAGAAACACTGCTAATTGGCATCATCAATGCGAATAGTTTCCAGGTGGACATAACCAGTTTGTCTCTAAAGTGGAACACATGTTTATGATTATGTAGGCGTTAATAGGTGCTATAAATGTTTCTGGTTACAACCACAAAGGAAACAATTGTAATACCGGAACTATATGTGCGAAATGTGGGGTGAGTATATCTGTCTTAATGTGCAAGAGTTAACATGTAATTTTAATGAAAAAATTGCAAATGATAACGAATTTGATTTAATTATGTTAAGGTTATTGTACTAAAACAATCAACAATATTATTGCAGGCTTATCTGATCAAAGTATGATGGCAGCGGATTTGAAAACCGCTCATGAGCTGTTGAGGCGCATTAAGAAATTTGAAGAAATTCAAGATCAGAGACAAAAAATAACTAGGTTATTGCTGGGTATTGTCATTCAACTATCTCACAAATGAGCGTCTCAAAATTTTCGCACCAATATCATTATTTTCATAGAAAAGGAAATTAATTACATAACCCACAGCAATTTAAAGACAAATAAGAAGGTACCTATTTCCCTTAAACAAACAAGAAGCTGTTCAGAAAACATGTCTCACACCAGCATATATTGACCTAAAAGTAATAAATCCAATTGAAAAATATTTAACACTTTTCGCTTAGTCTGTAATTATTTAAATTAATAATTGTATTGAGCAATTCTCGATATTCATTATTCTCTGCCAATGAATAAGTGTAATTATTGCTTAGTATGTAGTTCTCAAATTATATATAAATCGATATATAATAAGAACATTTTCAGTGATAATAACATTTTCCTACAGTTACACAGTTACAATCAAGTTTATTCTACGTCCCACCAGTGATAAGCGCAAGTAACACCTATCAAACCGGTCCACTTATCTACCATTGAACTAACATGGTCCTTCGAACCTATTAAAATCCAAAAGTAAATATAAAGAAAGGCCCGAGTTCTTAAAAGAAAACCACGTACAAAAAAAAAGAACAGAAGCAGTAAAGTATCGTCTTACAAAACGATATTGAACTCCAAATTGACCTACGACAATGGAAAAACTCAGTGCACAGCAAGTAAAAACTGGTACCACCATATCCCATCAACTGGAAATAATAAGAAAGAGCCCATTTATAGGGGGAACATTTCATCAGAAAAAAAGAAGAGACAATTAGAAACCTCTGGGAGACATTCAACCAAAAACCATCTAGAGATCGTCGCATTAAATTCCCAGACCAAGAGTACTTCTTCAAATGTTATTACCAACAAGTGGAGACGGCGAAGCAAAAAGGAATTGATAAGCACAGCGCCTACGCTGCCGCTTTAAGTGGGTCATCATCAAATTTCACAACACCAAAGGTGTCTACCGATACGTCAGAGAATGGGGAGAATACCGAATTTAATATAAAAAACTTTAATGAGAATATATATTCGCTACGTTGCCAAAAGGAAAAAATTCGCATTGACTTATTTCTTAATCAATTACAACAAATTTTATTGCAAAACGCTCACCGAAGATTGGAGTTATTTGGAATCCCTACATGATGAAATTCTGATGTTCATGAAGACACCGATGACGTGCCATACACGAATGACGAGTTTAATTAACTAATAAGAACTTATATGAGAATGGTAATTGAACTTCAAGAAAAAAAAAACAACAAATAAAACCAGCGCATCTGAAAACGATGTACGCCTCCCACGTCTAAGTATTCCTATATTTGAAGGAAAATACCAAACTTGGGCTGCATTTCACGAAATATTCGTGAGACTAATTCATTGCAAAAAACGATTTCCCAATTTCGCGAAAATGCAATATTAAAAAAAAAACCTAAAAGGCGAAACAGGCAAGCTCTTGAATCACTTGGAAATCTGGAGATTTTAAAAGATCGATTTGAAAATATGTTAGTCCATATTCAGATAGTACTTACATTACCCAAATTAGAAGTGAAAGCATCCAACGGGCTAAAGAAAATTCACGACACAATGAAGCAGTATTCGCATGGAATAACGAATCTCGGGGTGGGCACTACAAGTTGGGCTCCAATAATACATCTCATGCTACAAAAGTTCAATTATGAGACGTTTAAGTTATATGAGCAATCCTCTGCAAGTGCAAAAGAGATTTCATCATATGAAGTATTTTACACATTCCTCACAAGAGGATTCCAATCTTTGGAAGCCATAGGTGAGAAGAAGAATCGTAGTCATCATTCCCAAAGTCAACAATTCAGGCACTCTGAGAGACCTACATATGTATATCTCCTATTCTACGCAACTACTTACCAACAGCCGATCAGAAATGTGGTTATTGCCAAAAGATGTATATAATCTTACTTCCTTTAGGTGAATTAGAACTGATAATTCGATGACTTACCTAAAACAATTTCGATGACTATTTTAACTAAGACCTTAGAGATCCAGATAATCATTTAGGTGAATCTCCAATTTTTAAAAAATTTTCTTAAATTTCAAAACCATCAATTTATTTTGTTAAAATAGTTTAGGTGATTCTCCTCTCAT
The DNA here is from genome assembly GCA_963924295.1 of Dioctria rufipes. Lineage (NCBI taxonomy): Eukaryota > Metazoa > Arthropoda > Insecta > Diptera > Asilidae > Dioctria > Dioctria rufipes. The sequence continues at coordinate 168,146,740 of OZ002740.1, read as the reverse complement.
AAGTCGGTGATTCACCTATTGAATTTAGATAAATAATATTTCACCGAAAATTTCCGATTTTTAGATAATTATTTCGGTGAATTTAATGTTCTCGATTATCAAGTGTATATCAATGCACATTTAAATATGACCATGCATGACATGACTATTATAATGCTTTAGTACGTAGTACAAACGGAAATTCGGGTATCGTATAAAATTGGTTACATAAGTTAAACTAATAATATCTCGAAGGAGTAAGTGATAAGGACGAACAGGAAATACAGCACAAATGGAATGCAAGCCAAATTCGCACTCTTATTAGAATGACTCCGCTACTCCTTCATGAACTCTGCTAGCTGTTTACACTTGCACTGTACTCTCACACTAGAAAACTTGAGCTAAGCCATGAACAAAGTTTGAAAAAGAGAGTAGCGGGCCGATTAGCAGGCGAACATTAGTCTTCCTTGCATATATAAAGGGCTTTGCAGTAAGAGGCGTTATTTTGATATTCAAAGAAAAATGCCATTTTTTGAGATAAATGATCGGATCTTTAATTCATTATAAAGAGGAAGGTATGCCGTTAATAATGCAAAATAACATCAGCCAAATGACCACCACGACCACGCCTAAAGGACCATATCCTTTTCATGAAATTTTCCATAACCAAATCGCAAATTGGCTGCCCTATGTCCTCGATAGCCTCACGAATTCCATCTTTGGGGTCTTGAATCGACGCTGGGCTGTTGGCGTAGACTTTCTCTTTCATGTGGCCCCAAAGGAAGAAGTCGAAAGGTGTTAAGTCACAAGATCTCGGTGGCCAATTGTGATCACCTCTTCGAGAGATAACACGGTCCGGAAACTTTTCACGTAAAAGATCAATGGTTTCGTTGCTTGTATGGCACGTAGCGCCGTCTTGTTGAAAGTAAACGTTGTCCAGATCAATACCATCCAATTCTGGCCATAAAAAATCATTAATCATCTATCGATAGCGCAATCCATTCACCGTAACTGTTGGTCCAGCCTCATTTTCGAAAAAGTAAGGTCCAATGACCCCGCGGGACCATAAACCGCACCAAACAGTCACACGTTGAGGATAGAGAGGCTTTTCAACAATAACTCTTGGGTTTTCCGAGCCACAGATGCGACAATTTTGTTTGTTGACGTAGCCATCGAGGTGGAAATGGGCCTCATCACTCAAGATGAGTTTTCGATGGAATTCCGGATCATTTTCATGCATTTCAAGGACCCAATCAGCAAAGACTCGACGTTGTTGATGATCGGCCGGCTTGAGTTCTTGTGTTAACTGAACTTTATAAGCCTTAAGACCCAAATCTTTATGAAAAATACGGTGTAATGACGTTTGTGGAATGCCTAATTCCAAAGAACGACGAGGAATGGACAAACCTGAGTTTTCTTCAACACTTTCGACTGTTCTTGAGCGACGTGCATGGGTTTTATTCTTCACATCACTAACTTGTCCCGACAGCTCGAATTTTTCTACCAATTTCTGTATTGCGGTCCGACAAGGTGCTTCACGACGACCCAAAAATGTTCGAGTTTTACGAACCGTCCCTGCGACATTTTCACCATTTTTATAGTGAAGTTTAATAATTGTCAAATGTCAAAAAGTGACAGCTCCAAAAGTTACATCTACCGAAATAGCGGGCTAATTAAAATAACACCTCTTATTGGAAAACCCTTTATATAATTTGGTGCTATTGTGTTATAAATATTTCTTTCTGTCTTTTTGCTTTTGTGCGTTTTAACAAAAACTTTATAACTGCAAACGCTGTATATGACGTAGACATTTGACGTAACTCAGCATTTCACGAAAAGTCTAGACACTTCATGGAAAGTAGGCAAATAATGTAACGGTTTTGACTTAGCCTCTTTTTACATTATGTGTCTGAAATTTTTAGTCATTTCATCAAATGCTAAAAGCGTTTACGCCGATACTGTAATACCACCCTATATAACCAAATACTAGTAGTGGGAGATGGGTGGTGGAGGGGGAGGTCGCGCCCAGGCCTGCGCACCACTTACCCACACACCACACACACACACACACCCATATACACACTCATATACACACATACACATACATACATTATTTGGGAATTTACTTATATGCATACCAGTGGGATTTATCGAATTTACCATAAAAGTATTTGGGACTATTTGTATTGTTAAATGTTAATGTGTCGAAGGAAGTATTTTTTACAAGGCATTTTGATTTGAAATACCGCTGAACCTCAAGCAATTTCTCGTTCCCAATCGTTACAGTTCAGCGGGAAAGTGTGCTCTCACGGAAAGAGACAGGAATATGAAAGTGGTGCCATTTGATTTCATGCATTTTTGGTTCAACGAGAAGTCCATTTATATATATGTCCGTGGGTTCAGCCTTAAAATTTTGTAATTATGAAAAAAATTATTGAAAAATGTAAAACGGAGCTACCAGTGACAGTTCTTTATTTCATTTATCTTACATAATATTCCGTGAATGAAATAGGCGCGATTCTTTGGAAAACCATTTTGGATCTCGAATAATAGTAATTTGTTTGAATACAGTTTTACGTTCATGGTACTGATTTAATTAATATGTACTTTAACATTTTTTTTAATCATATTGCCTGAAAATTTCTAAAAATTGAGAATATGAAAGGTGATTTTTTTAATCTAAATACAAAGGTGATATAAATTAGACAGACAAAATAAAAAGATATCTCAACATTTAAACCATATAGTATTTCTGATATTTCAGATTTTATGAAAACAAGTCGGGTGTTGTTTCAATGATTTTGTTATAAAAAACTGCTTAGAAGTGGCTTAGACGTTATAATAGTAATTAAGAGTAATAACGTATTGTTTTGTGGAAGAGATTTTATATAATCGAGACCCCGGAGTCTTGAATTATCGTAACAAAATGCGCTGTGCTGAGCTTCAAGAATACCGGAGTTATTGTCGTAGGAAATCCTTTTTCAATCTGGTTTGTTCAATCTGGTTGTTTCAATAATAAATTATAGTTTTTAAATAAAATAAGAGTGAATAGTTATAAGAATAAACAACCGCGAACAAAAATTTTAACATTTTCCAATGCCGGTTTGTTTGTTAACAATTGATTTGTTACCGTCCCCTTAAATTATATTAGCTATACAAAGGCAACTCCACGTAATTCGTAAAAACTTAAAAAGTGTAACAAAATTATAAAATGATGAGATAGTATGGGATCCGTTTTATTAAATTTCTTCAAATTTAATCTAGTGTCAGCCACTAAATTTTGTGCCCGCTCTGAAAATATTGTGGTTTGTTACTTCCATGACTAAAACGAACACGGTTCTACCACATGAAGAAAAATGCTTAAGTTTCTCTTCCTCAAAGGCTTATCCTTTTTGCTATATAATCTAAGTCTTAACGTGGTTAAACATTGACAATGTAGAAGACTGTACAATTAAAGTAGCTAATCAGAATAGTATTCAATGGACAAATAGCAATTATTTTCATCATGGGCTGGGAAAATTTTCAAATATTAATAATTATACAAATGGAAGAGTGAATTCAAAACTCATAGATACACAATTGCACTAAAGATCCAGTTCATATGCTATGATGTGTCCTGTCAGTTATACAACTGTTATAAATATGACCTAAAATACGGTTATGCAAGTGCAAATCGGCAGAGCGTCTTTTTTAGAAAGGGCAATAAGTTTTAATTATTATATTTTTTCCCTCAACTTTAGACAAGGGAATCGACTTCCAGGTATTAAAGAACCTTACGGCTGACGACCTTAATAAGCTTATTCCAGACAAGAAATTCGGGCTCAAAATCAAGCTGCGAACTAAACTCTTTGATTGGAGAAGTTTAAACGTAAATTTTCTAAATTTAAAATCTCAAAAAGTTTCAAATTACTCAATAATCTACATAGGGATGTTCAGCAATCGGTAACACTATCACTCTACTTTTAGAAAGTTGAATTCAACTACAGATCTGCAATCTGTATCAAATTTAAGTTCTCCTTCGTCTAGGTCGCTAAACGAATTTTCACTGGTAAATATTTGAAAGCAAAATGAAAAATTAAAAAAATAAAATATATAATTTTTATAGGACTTGAACAATCTGCTTAACTCCTCTTCTCAAAAATTACAAACAATTCGGATATCTTGGCAAATCTGATCGGCAAAAGTTATGCAGTATAATTGCTGATTATTGGATAAATAGTCACCAACGTGTATTAAACTCACATTACAGAAGTTGTGGCAAAAATAAAAAATTTATTGCCGACAGAAGAATTGGTATGCTGAAAAATTTGTTTGTATTATTTAAATATTTTCAAAATTCAAGCATTATCAATAATGCATCTTTTGCAATTACATTTTCTAATAAGAACTTAAGTGTTGTTCGTCGGGGTAAGGAAAGGGGAATTTCGAAAAGCTTATTCAGGCTTCTCTGCCTATAAATAAAACACCAGCATAATATGTTTTCAATTCTTTCTTATTTTGTTTTAACCCTTGATTTGGACACACTTAGGCTAGTAATTTGTAAATTATGTCATAAGTACTTCTATTATCTGTCAAACCGTTTCCGAAAAAAAATCATAAATCGCTTTTAGTGTCATTTTGAACATTTTCTAATTGACTGAATTACATAACTTGGGGCAGCGATTAGCTAGCGAGGCAAAATTTTTGTTGTGGTAATTTTATAAATTTTGTAAACCTCTACTCGAAAATGAGTATATACTAAAATCAGAATTCAATATACTTGAACGTTGTTCGAAATGTAAATGTAATGAAAAAATTAAAAAGTTATCGATAACTCTTACTTCATAACTAAACACCATATTTTCTGAAGTAATGGTTAAGCGATAACCAAAAGCAATTAATCAAAAATTAAACATTAAGGTAGAATTTTTATTGGTTATACTTTTTTTAATTACGCCAGAAATTTAAAGTTCACCTTACGAGGATAAGGTTAGTCCTATTCATTTAAAGATCCGATAATTATATCTGTGATGTTTTTGTTTGAAAAAACAAAAATAATGGTTATTTTCGGTACCTGGTTTTATGTATATTGGCCTAATGGGAATAAATCATATTTTAGGAGACTTATTTGGGAAACAGATGCCACAGAGGAAAACTAGCTGAACGATATTACACTCTGTGCAAGCAATATCGATCTTCCGGACTGATTAGCAGCACATATAATTTAAAGAGAAAGGCAAGCGAAGATTATAAGATAAATGAAAATTTTGCATTAGAAACACCTGGTACTTTTCCAAACCAAATGTTAAATTCATAAATAAATTTCTACGTTTTATATAACAGATTACGAAAAAATACCATCCAACAGTAAAGCGGATTTCGAATGACTGCAAAGTAACAACGGACCAGAGCTGTTAGTGATTTCAAAGTGGGAAACATCATATCCCATTCGGCATCTTGATTACTTCAGCCAGAGAAATATTTTGGAGAATTGGCCCAGGAAAAAGCTCACTGCTTTTTTCTAACTGGAAAGTTGTTTTTGAGAAAACTTCTCCAATTTTAAGAAGAGAGATAAGACATCCCGCTAACAAGAAACTCATTCATTATCTGGACGACGAAAGTGAAGGTGAGCTTATTTTCTTAACGTTTTAAGCTTCTAATGAAATGAAAATTTTAATATCTACTTAAGATACGAGAAACTTTATATTTATCTCCTTAATTAATGCGTTGCTAGCTTTACAACTGATTAAAAGTAAAGGAACGAGACGCCAATGGAAACCAACGATTGCTGACAGTCAAAAATTTTTCACAATTCATGTTACGGTAATTAATTGACTTTTATAAAAACCAATCTTTTTCAAAAAGCTTGCCTTAATTAACCAATGATATTATCTATGTATATAGGATTAAAACTATACTCTTTCCGCACACGGAACCACTAAGCAACCACTGATTATTGCCATTGGGGAAGACGTAAAAAAGTTAACCGCATTCTATGTATGTTTTAACGACGTTTTTTATGATGCTGAAACTATGCTTATAGTCATTTCGCTAACGTTTCAATTACAACAAAAATTTTGGTGTTGAATATGCCAAAGAATGTACAAAACTGTCGCTGCAAGCAACAGGTCTTGTTTTTGTGTAAAAATGTAATATTTTCTAATACTTATATCAAACGTTAAAAATAGTTTCATAAGTTTACTTGTACTTACTGATTTCAAAATCAAAGAAAGACCAGTTTTCGAATAAACTTAAAATTTTAATTTGAACTATCAAGCCTGCCTTGCTTTTTGTACAAAAATTTATTATATTCTAACACTTTAAAAAAACAACATTAAAAATACTTTCATGAGCTTACTTAGTTACTAATTTCAAAATTAGGTAAAGAACAGCTTTTGAATAATCTTAAAATTTTAATTTAAACTATGGAACCAACAAGCAAAATATCTTGTTTTTTGTGTAAAAATTTATTATACTTTAATTCTTATATCAAATATTTAAAATATTTTCATAAGCTTACTAGTACCTCCACGTTTCGTTCTACTGAATTGCCGCAAGTATTTCAATCAATTGTAGCAAATGGCGTGAGTTAAAGTTTCTATTTGTAACTTTTATAAAAAAAATTAAAATTTTATTTCCAATGGTAATTTTTTATTTTACACCTGTTCACAGCTCGAGTAAAAACTTAATGCGGTTACTCCACATACCGAAATTCTATCCTAGCCTACTTTTTACAATTCGTTTTGCTAACGCTAGAAAAATTGTGTCTGCAAGTAATTCTTAATAATTGTCTGGGTAACTGCTGACATGAAATTTAAATGAACTTTAATGAAATTTATGCAATGCTAAGTAAACGATTTATTAAGTAAAACGATTGAATATTTGTTGGGTATGTAGAGTTTGTTTAATATTATGTAGGTGTGTAACTATTATGTAGGTATGTAACTCGCGCAAGATAATAAAGAACCCAGGTAAAAGTCCTCCTGGAGCCAAACATAAGCATAAGCACCTTCCCCTATCTATGAGCAATAATATCGACATCTCAAGGAAACTGAATGCTTGAAAATGTGTGCATAAATGCGAACGAGTGTAGCTGGGCTTATTGCCGGCATAAATTAGGGTTTGCAGTTTTGCTTTGGAAAAACACTTGAGTAGTTGATTAGATTGCTGACGGGCATGGATAGTGGTTGGCGCATTTTAAAGTAAAATTGTTCATTCGGTCATTGATTCTTTCTTATAAAAAAAGGTGATTATTATACAATTAACTCCTTTAAACTGCACATTTACAAGCATCATACACACTCAGAAAATAGTGATAACATTCCAAACAATGATATTCACGCCCAAAAGCAGATTTCAGATTCAAAAGGAAAGCAGTGTTCAAGAGATGTGATACTCCAAAAACCAAGGCTCCGCTAGGAATCATTTTCCAATAAATGTTTTGATGAGATTGAGTCTAATGGTCTTAACTATGCTCTTAAATTGTACGGGCATATGTCTCTAAGCAGAAATGTTGCTACAGAAATAATCTTTGATATTGAAACACTAATCATTACTCCTTTGGTAGATTTTTTTGAAGGCCAATCTAATTCAGAATCAAAAAATTCCATACTTCCTGTAAATTCAAAGCAAGTTATTATAAAATTATATAAATTAAACATAATTGTTCAGATATTAATTCTGAATACAATCTTAGAAAGCTTTTAAAAGAAAAAGACCTTTTCTATGAACCAGTGCAATTCACAGTAGATAAACAGCTCCAAGTCTCTAATGTCGGTGCAGAGGACGCAACAAGAATTTTATTGCGTTTGAGAGACAACTTAAGACGCTCTTTTGAAAGCTGACATTTTAATTACTATGTTACGTAATACATAAAATTCTAAAAGATCTGACATTTTAAGCAATATTATCGAATGTTTAACGTGGCGGGAAAAAATTAGCTCCTTGCCTTATCAATATATATTGCCATATATATAGGGTTTTCCAATAAGAGGTGTTATTTTAATTTTCCCGCTATTTCAGTACATGTCACTTCTGGAGCTGTAATTTTTTGAAATTTGACAAATAGAAACTACGCCACTAATAAAAATGGAACGATACACGATTCAACAACGCATTGAAATTATTAAAATTCACTATAAAAATGGTGAAAATGTGGCAGAGACGGTTCGTAAAACTCGAACAATTTTGGGTCGTCGTGAAGCACCTTGTCGGACCGCAATACAGAAATTGGTAGAAAAATTCGAGCTGTCGGGACAAGTTAGTGATGTGAAGAATAAAACCCGCACACGTCGCTCAATAACAGCCGAGAATATTGCTGCTGTAGCCGAAAGTGTTGAAGAAAACTCAGGTTTGTCCATTCCTCGTCGTTCTTTGGAATTAGGCATTCCACAAACGTCATTACACCGTATTTTGCATAAAGATTCGGGTCATAAGGCTTATAAAGTTCAGTTAACACAAGAACTCTAGCCGGCCGATCATCAACAACGTCCAGTCTTTGCTGATTGGGTCCTTGAAATGCATGAAAATGATCCGGAATTCCATCGAAAACTCATCTTGAGTGATGAGGCCCATTTCCACCTCGATGGCTTCGTCAACAAACAAAATTGTCGAATCTGGGGCTCGGAAAACCCAAGAGTTATTGTTGAAAGACTCTCTATCCTCAACGTGTGACTGTTTGGTACGGTTTATGGTCCCGCGGGGTCATTGGACCTTACTTTTTCGAAAATGAGGCTGAAGCAACAGTTACGGTGAATGGATTGCACTATCGACAGATGATTAATTATTTTTTATGGCCGAAATTGGATGGTATTGATCTGGACAACGTTTACTTTCAACAAGATGGCGCTACGTGCCATACAAGCAACGAAACCATTGATCTTTTACGGGAAAAGTATCCGGACCATGTTATCTCTCGAAGAGGTGATCACACGCCACCGAGATCTTGTGACTTAACACCTTGCGAATTCTTCCTTTGGGGCCACGTGAAAGGGAAGGTCTACGCCAACAGCCCAGCGTCGATTCAAGATCTCAAAGATGGAATTCGTAAGGCTATCGAGGTTATAGGGCAGCCACTTTGCGATTTGGTTATGGAAAATTTCATGAAAAGGATATGGTCCTGTAGGCGTGGTCGTGGTGGTCATTTGGTTGATGTTATTTTCCATTATTAACGGCATACCTTCCTCTTTATAAAGAAATAAAGATCCGATCATTTATCTCAAAAAATGGCATTTTTCTTTGAATATCAAAATAACACCGCTTATTGGAAAACCCGTTATGTATTATATCAAGATGATTTTGAAGTAAATAACCCCCTAGGATCAGAAGAGGATTACAGAAGCTATCAGCCTTTTATTTAACTTTTCCTGTCATGAACAGTGACAGCTTGTCTAAATTAGATAATTTTGTTTTGCTGCTTATCTAAAAATAGTAGTTTAAGCCTCGGGTCGGCTTATATTTTCGGTCCACTGGGCACTGAATTAAGCAGAGATGAAAATGATATAAAACAAGTTCCCTTTGTTTTGACGGCAAAACGGGCGATAATCTGAATATGTAAAACTTCTAAAGATTTAACGAAAAAAAAAAATAAAAAAAAATAAGATCTTATTAAGGGATGAACGGGGTTATAAGAAAGACATTACCAAATTTGATCCTTCAAACACTGGAATTAAAGACGCATGAGATTTTAGTAACATCAAATCTTTCACAGTGTATGGTAACGTGGCAGTTGGTATTATGCATGATACCTTTGAGGGTATTTGTCACTGCGAATTAAGTCAGATTTTAAAATATTTTATATGCGATAAAAATTTCTTCAGTTTAATAATTTTAAATAGCAGAAAATTCAATTTCAATTAGGGTAGCTCCGATTCTAAAAACCTGTCTTTGAATATAACAATGGTTCCTTTAAATGCTGGAAAATTTCAAATGTATGCATCTGAAATGCAATGTTCTGTACATTTTTTTTTTCACTTTTGATAGGTGTCTTTGTCTATAAAAATGATATAGTTTGGCAATTTTAGATCCTTCTCATAAGACTTATTGAATTAAGTTTTAATCCTTCATTTAATGAAAAACGGTTGTGTGAGCTTGAAGTATTAATAGAATCTCATCATAAAATGTATCTTAAATTACTTAATATCTAAACGTCAGTTCATATTGCACTATCTGACTGTAATTCCAAAACTAGGCCCTTTAAAACGCTTGTGGACTATGCGACTTGAAGGCAAGGCTTAAAGGAGAAACATGGCTTTATGCTTGGGTCTTAAATTGCAGTTCCAATTCGCCTATAAACTAAGTTCTTATAAAGAAACCAAAGATTTACTTTGCAACTATAAAAATAAACTAACAAACCTTTCTGAGGAAAATATAAAATGTTATGAAAAGGCTCTTATGGAAAAGAATGACATGAATCCGTTCAAATGTACAATACAGTACACAAACCAAATGACATAATTATAATTGGAAAAGAAGCAAATCTAATGTATTTTTATAAAATTGATAATGTTCTTGAGCATTTGAAAAAGGTTATTTCATACTTGGTAAAGAAATAATTATGAAGAGGTTTGATAGTCACTCTAATTGTTTTGCAATTGCTCAAGCTGAAAAACAAAATACATTAGTGCATGTGAAAGAAATAAAATATTTATCTATGTATTATAGAACGATAGCAAGTGGAGAAAATGTTGTAAGTGTTAAACCTCCACTTATGTTGTCATAAAATAAAAATTGTTAAGAAATTGTTGTAAGCAGAGCTCAAAATAAGTGTTAACTTTTATTCAGAAAAAAATATTTTAATTTCTAAGAAATTAATGTGTTTGTTGAACTTATAATTAATCAGCACGACAACATTTTGAATAGACTTTTTCAAAACATTTATTTAATAACTCAAACGATAAAATTTGTATGGAAGCATTTATTTTATATTTTTGTATAAAAAAAATTAATTTTCATCTAAAAAAGGTCACGATAATATAACAGTAAACTGTATATAAAAATAATTGTTTATGTTATTGCTTCAAAATACCGTTTAATTTCTATTATGTGGATAATATGCTTAAACTTATAATGCAAAACGTTTAACATCTTATACAGAAAAAAATTTCAGTTTAATTTTAATATTTTGAAAACAAAATCAATACTTAAAAATTTACTAAATGTGTCACACCTTTGTAGAAAAATGAAATAGTGTAAAATAATATAGACTTACATATAAGTAGGAGCCGTAAAACTTAGCAAACTCTTAACCAGATATTGAATACGATATCAAAATTTTAAATATAATACAAATACGTAGTTTACCAGTCTTTTACATGAAATTCTCATATTGCCTTCAGTCTTTATTTACATATACATATTTATCACACATATTTTTTTTTTTCAAGGTCATATAACAATTTTATTTTAACTGCCATACACATATACATTTTTGATAATAATACTAATGTTTTTTATAACTTTTATTAAATTTCAAATTACTGTTTGATTCGAGTTCACACCAAATTATTTCAAGTGCCTCATTTTAAAAAAATTAACCTCCTTCTGATGTTCATCCACTGCTTTCCAATAGTTTCTAAGTTTTTTCAAAAGTTTTCTTTCAGTGTAGGATCTGGCTCTTACACCACCATTGTGCTGAATGGAATCCGAAAAGCAAATAAAAATATACTAGCACAAAATTCGTAATTCGGATGGATTTTCTCCGGCAAAATACCCGAATACGCAAGAACAAGTCAGACTTGAAACTATGATATCCCAAATGGATGTAGATGACCAATTAAAATGCTTCTGAGAAATTGAAGAAACACCAACCGAGTCAAGGACCTAATCAGACGATGATGCATGTGAGCAATACTTTCGAAAAACTCATGTTCGTAATGCAGATGGGCGACATACTGTTCAAATTTCATTTGAGAAGTTACCAAAACCTCCAGGAGAATCCAAAACAGGCACTGGCCCGACTAATCCAAACCAAATAAATAATAACAGCCGGAAAATGCACAATTCACCTACTTACAGCAAAATCAAAATTAGCCCCAGTTAAATCAAAATTAATAATCCCATTAATAATTAATTAATGGAACAAACCATAAAAACCTTAGAGCTAATTAACCCGATATATACCTTTGGTCAGATGCTATGATAACTATTGCTAGAATCAAAAGCACTACAAAGAAACAAACCAATTTTGAGGCAACCGAGATTGAAAAGATTCGAGCAACAAGTAGTCCAGATCAATCGAGCTATGTCAAAATAGATGATAATCCAGCAGACTGTGCACCCGGAGGAGTCAATCCGGACCAAAGTAAGGAGCACAAGCTCTGGTGGAGCGAGCCCTCGTGGCTTAAATTAACTAAAGAATGCTGGCCAAATCCAGCAATCCAAATAGTCGATAACTCGGATGACTTACTCGAAAGGAACATCACATTGGTAAAAGTATAGTATCGCCAAACATCTCCTTTTACAAATTCTCATCATTAAACAACTGCATCAGAGTAATTGTCTACTGCAAACGCTTTATCGACAAATGCAAAAATATCAATATCATGGCGGGTAACAATCTTTCGAACCAGGGACTTGAAAGGGCCCACGATATCAAAATTGGTTATATTAAAAAAAGGCTTCGCAGAAGAAATTCAAATGTTACAACGAAAGAAACCAGTATCAGCAAAAAGCAAATTACTACAGGTAACCCCATTTATTGACGGGAAAGGTATACTATGGGTTGGTGGGCGCTTGGAGTATTCAATACTTCCTTACGAAGATCGTCATCCAGCAATTCTACGACATCAATCCCACCTCACACAACTTATCATATATGATGCCCACCTCAAGATATTGCATGGAGGAAATCAGTAAACACAAGCCTACTTACTTCACAGGTATTAGATAACAAATTCTAGGAGTCTCATAAAAAAGTTCATCCATAACTACAAGGGCTGTTTCCGTGCTAGAGCATAAAGAAGTCAACAGATCATGGGAAATCTACCGTCGTCACGAGTAGTACCATCACCACCATTTACGTATACAGGTGTGGACTATGCTGGACCTATACGACTGAAATCCTCAAAGGTTGCAAGAACGAAGCTGTACAAGGGATATGTAGCATTATTGGTGTACCTATCCACCAAAGCCGTTCATATTGAAGTCGTATGTGATCTAACAAGTGACGCATTCATAGTAGCTTTCAATATATCTACGGCTAGAAGAGGTCACTATAAACACATATATAGTGACTCCGGCACTAATTTCATTGGTGCTCAGAAAATACTTGAAAAAGACGTACATGTGTCTATTCAAATGTCCACACAGCAGGAAGTAGCAGACTTAAATGCATCCCACGAGACACAATGGCACTTCAACGCACTATCTGCACCTCATATGGGTGGACTGTGTGAGGCTGGAATAAAATCCATAACGTACCACTTAAAACGAATAGTGGGAGATGTAGCACTTACCTTCGAAGAATTAACACAACCTTAAACCAAATTGAATCAAGACTCTACTCACGACCACTCTTCCCCCTACCTAATGAACCATCATATTGCAATGTTCTAACTCCAGGTCACTTTGTAATGGGAAGGGCACCAATATTTCCACCCTATGTAACAAATGAAGACAAAATGCAGAGGTGTCTCACAAGACGGAAAGTAGTAAACAAGCTTAGTGATGACTTTTGGAAAATTTGGTCATGTGAATATTTATCCCGACTTCAGCAGAGACCAAAATGGAGAAAGGGGAAATCAACGAAAATTTACCTACTTCAAAACGGTGATGGGCAAGAATAACAGCAGTAGATCCTGAAAAAGACTATAAAACCCGAGTAGTAATAGTGCGTTGTGGAAACAACATAATATTGAAACAACCAATAGCAAAACTGTGCCGATGGAAGAAAGTATGACTGAAGAACTATCAAAATTAAAAGAGCATTTCCAACTTAACGACGCAAATACTCACTACATTCAAATTGACAATAAACTTATCACAACAAATGATTAATCACCAAAGAAAACGCGAGCAAGTAAAAGGAAGCTGTCCGATCCACATCCTGTTGAACAAATTGAAAAGAAAAAATATATACAAGATATTGAACAAGTAAAACAACTTGAAAAAAAGAGATGCATACAGGGAGATTGAACAAGCAATTCTCTAAGGAAATCTACAAAACCGTAAGAAAGTTTGAATCCGCCCAGTCAGCGAATACAGCAACTAGTACCTTTACAAAAGCAACAGCTAGCCAGAGAAAAATATAAAGCACAGAAGTCATCATTAAGAGCCGACCATAATCAAGCTACGGCTAAAATACAGGGATGCGTCTCTGAACATATCTGAGGAAACATGTCTCAAACCAATACATCTATATTGACCTAAAAGCAATAAATCCAACTGAAAAATCTTTAACATATTTCGCTTATTATGTAATTGTTTAAACTAATCATTTGTATCGAGCAATTGTTTGTTAGAAAAGCAAAATTCTCAATACACACAGTTCATTATTCTCTGTCCATTAACAAGTGTAATTATTGCTTACTATGTAGTCTCAAATTATATATAAATCGATATATTGTAAGAACATTTTAAGTGATAATAAAATTTTCCTACAGTTACTATCAAGTTTATTCTACGGCCCAGACCGGTCCACTCATCAACGATTGAAATATACTCTTCTGTAAGTAACTAAGGAGATGTGATGTAAGGTGTTATAAATTTTAAGCAAATTTAAATAATTTAAAAAAACACTTGGCAATTTATGTTCCGCTTGCAATGCTAAAAGCTTTCAAACGACATGCTTCTAATACAAATGCAAGCAAAGAAAAGTGTTTGCGCCGCGGCCTGTAGTAAAGAAGACAATGCCGCAGCGAAATGTTTTGGAGTACAATGCACAAGAATATCACAGCATCATATAGCCTTGCGTGTACATAATTGATTTGTCTCAATTTTCAAATTGCATACTTTTATACGTTTATGTTCACTGACGTTTTGAAAAAAAAAATCGTAAGTTTTTTTTTTTTTTTGTTTTGTGGTAACCATGCTTAAGTGGCCTGTTTCGTTACAATGGAAAGATTTCTTAGTTCTTGATTTTGTTAACCTGCTTCATCACATCGGAAACATTTCCTTATTTAATCATATTGATTCTACTTTGTGTGGGCACTTGGTGAAACATGTTATACATGATGTAAGGTGCTATAAATTTTAAACAAATTTAAATAATTTACAAAAAACACTTGGCAATTTATGTTCCACTTTATAAATGTATTTCTCATTTTATTAAAAAAGCAAAAAACAAAAAAGTAAAGCCGACGCGTTTCGTTCGATCAGAACATTATCAAGGCTAAACGACTACTAATTATCAATTTTGATTGTGCTGCCTAGATGCTCTGAGAGCTAAATAACAGGGTCTAGCAGAGGGCTTCTGTTACTGAAATCAATTTGGCCATTAACTAGAAAAGTAGCATTCTTCTGTTGCTTTCTGATTTCATAGATTTCGTACTTGTCTAATATTTTTCCATCTTTTAAGCAATGCACCAGTTCCATGTCGTTTAAATTAGCTGAATGTTTATTATCGCGTAGATGTTTTGCAAGGCCAGAGTTCGGGTTATTGGATTTACTAGATTTTATGTGTTCAGAAAATCTTGTCTTAAGAGATCTTTTAGTCTTCCCTATATAAACAGCGTGGCAATCATTGCAGTTAAGCTTATAGACTCCACTTTTATCCACTGTATCAATTTTTGGTTTTATCTTATTATTGGATAGAAAATTTTTAAGAGTATATCTATTGGAGAAGGCTGGTATTATATTAGCGTTTTTTAAAATAGTCTTGAATTTATTAGATAAACCTTATATATGTGGAATTTTCTTATATATGACATCTAGGCTATTACCCCGCACTGAAGGGTAAATGGAATCGACAACTTTATTGAAAGATTTTTTCTTTAGAATACAGATAATTGTACTCTCTTTATATCCATTATTTATTGCTACAGTCAAGATGGTGGACAATTCTTTATTAAAATCAGTTACACTAAGAGGAACTTTTAATAGTCTGTCAATCATACAGTGAAAAGATACCATTTTTGTATTCCAAGGATGACAAGATTTACTTGGAATTACCGTGTCAGAAAATGTTGGTTTTCTAAAAATATTGTAACATAATTTGTTATTGTCTATTTTAAGCGTCAGATCTAAGAAATTGATTTTATTATTAGCTACTTCTACAGTAAAAAAAATATTTTTGTCTAATTTATTTAGAGTTTTACTCACAAAATTTTCAAGTTGTCGTTCGGTTCCCGTCCAAGTGCATAGAATATCGTCTACATATCTTGTCCAAAATAAAATATTTTTTACAATAGGAAAACCAGAATTAAAAAGCCCATTTTCTAGATTACACATGAAGAATTCTGATAGAAAAGGTGAAAGAGCGGAACCCATAGCCAAACCATCACTCTGAATGTAAAATTTCCCGTTGAATTAGAAATAATTTTGGTCAATGCACAGGTCTATTAAACTAATCAATTGTAATGTTTTATTTTTATCTAAGATTTCGGTTTCAATTTTTTTGTATAAAATATTTTTTAATTTAGTTAGAGAAATCGACGGAAACAAATTACTAACATCAAATGAAATTAATTTAGCGTTATTAGGTATATATGTATAAATCCTTAGTTTTTGTAACCAATTCTAGCGAATTTTTGATTGAAAATTTGGGTTCAAAGTTAATCAATGGCGGTAATATTTTATTTAAAAATTTACTGAGGTTTTGTGCAGGTGCATTATAAGCAGAAGAAACAGGACGAACTGGTGCACCGTTTTTGTGAAGTTTTGGTAAACCATATAGAAGCGGCGCAGAAGGATGGCTATTCTTTACAATAAATTGCTGTTTTTTGTCTAAAATTAACCCTGCTTTAGCTGTGGTACTTTAAATTTAATGGTCGGATCTGTACTTATTTCAGTAACTTTCATATTAGATAAGTAGTCTTTCATTTTATCAAGGTAATTATCTCTGTTTAAAATTGTTATGGTATTACCCTTATCAGCTTTACATAAAATCAAATTATTGTTTCTTAATTGTTGTTGAATACTGCTTATAATTTTAGAATCTGATCTACTGTTATTAATCATACATTGATTCTGTTCTATTATACTAGCACATTCAAACTTAATCATCTAATTATCTGTATTCTAAAGAAAAAATCTTTCAATCAAGTTGTCGATTCCATTTACCCTTCAGTGCGGGGTAATAGTCTAGATGCCATATATAAGAAAATTCCACATATAGAAGGTTTATCTAATAAATTCAAGACGCTAATATAATACCAGCCTTAAAAATTTGCTATCCAATAATAAGATAAAACCTAAAATTGATACAGTGGATAAAAGTGGAGTCTATAAGCTTAACTGCAATGATTGCCACGCTGTTTATGTATATAGGGAAGACTAAAAGATCTCTTAAGACAAGATTTTCTGAACACGTAAAATCTACTAAATCCAATAACCCGAACTCTGGCCTTGCAAAACATCTACGCGATAATAAACATTCAGCTAATTTAAACGACATGGAACTGGTGCATTGCTTAAAAGATGGAAAAATATTAGACAAGTACGAAATCTATGAAATCAGAAAGCAACAGAAGAATGGTACTTTTCTAGTTAATGGCCAAATTGATTTCAGTAACAGAAGCCCTCTGCTAGACCCTGTTATTTAGCTCTCAGAGCATCTAGGCAGCACAATCAAAATTGATAATTAGTAGTCGTTTAGCCTTGATAATGTTCTGATCGAACGAAACGCGTCGGCTTTACTTTTTTGTTTTTTGCTTTTTTAATAAAATGAGAAATACATTTATAAAGTGGAACATAAATTGCCAAGTGTTTTTTTTTAAATTATTTAAATTTGTTTAAAATTTATAGCACCTTACATCATGTATAACATGTTTCACCAAGTGCCCACACAAAGTAGAATCAATATGATTAAATAAGGAAATGTTTCCGATGTGATGAAGCAGGTTAACAAAATCAAGAACTAAGAAATCTTTCCATTGTAACGAAACAGGCCACTTAAGCATGGTTACCACAAAACAAAAAAAAAAAACTTACGATTTTTTTTTTCAAAACGTCAGTGAACATAAACGTATAAAAGTATGCAATTTGAAAATTGAGACAAATCAATTATGTACACGCAAGGCTATATGATGCTGTGATATTCTTGTGCATTGTACTCCAAAACATTTCGCTGCGGCATTGCCTTCTTTACTACAGGCCGTGGCGCAAACACTTTTCTTTGCTTGCATTTGTATTAGAAGCATGTCGTTTGAAAGCTTTTAGCATTGCGCATTATGGACTAATAAACTCGTTTCGTGTTTAAAAATTTATATAAAACAACGCTTCTGGTGAAGACAATTCTAACGTCTTTTTATAAGTCAAAGTAATTGTGAGTATTTCAACAAAATTATGAAGCGTTTCCGCATTTTTCTAAACTGTACCCAATTCGCTGTGAAATGAGAGTACAGCTTTCATAGTTATTTTTTAAGCTTAAAGTCTCTTTCCCCTGCAAAATATGACTAGGATTTTCTAACAAATGACAAATTCAAATGCATTATAATTATATTTATGAATTTAATATAATAATTAAATTTCTTTCAATTACATTTCACTTGTTTGTTAGACTAAAATCATTAATTTTAAGCTTTTGATTTTTAACAATCTCTAATTTTGAACAATAAAACTGAGTACTACTCGAATTACGCTTCTAAACAACTTTTCAAAATTAGAGAATGGCAAATTGGAGGTAAAAAAAGGGGAAATGATTGTTTTATGAAGCCAAACAAACAAATGTCATGCAATTGAAAGAAATGTGATTATTGTATTAAAGCCGTACGTTTAGTAATTATGCATTTGAATTATTCATTTATTAGTAAATCATATTCATACTTTGCAGGGGAAAGAGACTTCAAGCTTAAAAAGGAACGTTGAGGAAAAGCTGTACTCTCATTTCACAGCAAATTGCACAAAAAAAAAATTCTTTCGTAATACTTATTAACGAAACGCAATTTTTAATTCAATTCCTTTGTTACAAAGAAAATGTTCAGTTATATAATGAAAGAATTCAGTTTTCGTAAATGCCATTCAATGAATATTACGTTATCTAAATCAATGCAAGTTCCTTAAATATTCTTAACTTCAATGTTATGAAATTGTACATTGATAGCAGGAAAGCTTACACTGAAGCATAATACAAACAAGTTTTCGTAGATTTTAAGTAACTTTTATTTAAATTTTGTATAAAGTAATTTTTCGTTGAAATAACAGTATATGTACCTTATACTTAGGAAACATTTCCTATCATTTTTATATAAATGATATTATTCCTTCGAATATAATAAGTACGAAGTAAAAAAGAAATTTATTTGACCCGCTTTTTTAAACACCAACATGTTTTTTCAAAAAGTTGATAAGCTTTAAAATTTTATTAAATAATATACCAATGGAAGTTATTTTAATACATTGCAATCAGTATATTCATTTTTAACCAACATTAAAATATCTTTAGATAAGAATACACATGGTCTGTACAAAGTAACTATTATAAATAACAAGATAGTGAAATATGATCAGGAATCTAAACAAGGCTCGTAATTTTGTGGAGTCGTGGTAGTATGTTTCTTATAACAACAACAATCATTCAGGAATAAGTGAATATGCTTCACTTCCCCTCTTTCCTCACTCTTAAATAGAAATGCTTACCATAACGTTATAAGAGTGCTACAAAACATAACTAAAGTAAATTTTTCGTTGTGTCAACGTATTTTTGCATAGAACTACGAAATCTTTCATTATATTAAAGTAAGGCTCTCTTTGCTTTACGAAAATTTTCCTTACGTTATCGAAAATTTCATTGAATTAATGTAAATCTTCAAGTTTACTGTTGCTGGGATCATTTAGCTTCCTCAGTGTCAAGCGTGGCTTCTTGAAGAGTAAACGTGAGTGGTAAACAGCAGATATTTTATATGTGAAAAAAAACTTTTGTGTAATATTGTTGGCATATTTAATTGTGGCAGTTTTTTTAAAATACATTTCTTATTGGTTGCGACTTTGTGAAAATCAAGTGAGTGTTGCTCATTCTAATATGTATGTTTACTTCATTTCTACTCCATTTCTAGATCTCCACATTAAAATTATTTATATTCAAATTAGAAAAAGCATTAGCTACAGAGATATGTGCCTATTTCTGAACATTGGTCTTCACATCTGGGTATATTTGCTTTATTTCAATTACAAATTTTCAATATTTCGTTACATAATGATTTTTTATTACTTAATATTTAAGATAATGGCTCAATTTCACCAACATGCAAGTCAGAAGCAGTAATAGGTACAGGAAAAAAACCAAAGGTATACTATATTAGAATCACAAGAGTCCTTCATATGCATTAAAAATAATGTTAACCAGCTTGAAGAACATCTTCAATCACTACAGGATAAAGCGGAAAATATTCAACCTCATCTGCTAGAAATAGGCGACGACTTATTAACAATCAGGGAATTTTTATTGTACTTTGATGGCGTAAAATACAAATTTACAAATTTCCTGCGTGCTAAAGACATATGTTATAAAATTTTCTTTTTGTTCAATCTAGATATCCAACCGCTGGGGCCGGATTCTGTAACACGGAGAATTTAGGAATCTGGGAGATGAGAATTTCGTTTTCTTAGAATTCCTAATTACCTAATTCTCCATTCCCCATTCACTAACATGGTTGGAGAATTAAGGAAAAGTTAAAAAATATCCAAAATTGCGAATCGCCTGGGACAATTAAGGGTATGACTTTTTGTTGTAGAGGGTTGGACTTTCTTTCATAAATAAATTGAAATTTCTTTTTCGTAGGGGTTGTTTCTGAGAGATGTAGGAGGATAGTTTTTTTTCGAGTTTTCCGGGATAACGAGAGAATGAAGAGAAGCAGGAGAATGCATGTGTAATAAAAAAAATGGGAGCTCAGGGCGAACAAGATAGGTGTAGGAAAAAGGGCGGGGAAAGTGCGGGGTAGAAATAGGAGCTGATAAACGGAAATTAAAAAAAAAATAAAGACAATATCAGGAGCTGTAATAATTCGCAGGAGTAAGCTCAGGATGCATGGGAATTATAGTTTATATTTTACTTCGATTAACGGTAATTTACAGATTTGAGCGGCCTCGGCGGTAAATTTTGTTGTCGCAATATTCACGGGTGTCTAACTCTGCGTGGGAGGGCTGTAGAGAATTGGGGTTTTTTTCTGATGGATTAAGGGTTTAGAGTAAAAAAATATGGTGGACAAATGTCATGTTGGTACCAAATTAAAGAGGGAGGAGAGGGTTTTCGAGTGGTATAGTTTGCCTTTGATCGTTTTAACGTGATAGCTGACCTTTGATCGCCGAAAAACGTTTTTTTGCACTAGGCTCATATACACCCCAGATTCTATATTTTGTATATATTTCTTCCGTTCATTGTTTCACATCCATTAGTACTCCGTTGTGAAAATTTTGTTATTGTAAGTGAATTTCCAGGACTTACCAGTTATTCGCAATGATGAGATGAAAATATGTCCATTTTTCGGCAATTTTTTCACCTTGAAAAGGACTGCTGCATTTCTTTTAGAGTTATCTCCAAAACCGTTTATCGGGTTCAAAAATTAATTACATATTTGATTAGGGGACAAAATGTGGATGCGATTTTATCCAACCAACAAGCTTTACCGTGTATATTTACAAATTTTACAGCATCTCTTCTGTACTGGAAGACGACCAAATTGATAATTTTCGCGTGATTTATAATTTTTATCAGGTACCTTGAGACACAAAATCCACGTTCCTCTTTAAGTATTGCATGGATTTCCATAATTTGTGTTTTTTTTTAATATAGCCAGGATACGCAGTGAATACATAACTCAATTTGGAATTCCTAGGTACCTCGATACCTTCACAATACGCAACAAAAGCAGATAATAAAAGTTTTCCACTTACTTTTCCACTTGCAAAATACCGGAGAATTTGAGAATTAAGTAGAAAATTCCCGAATTCTCCATTCCACTTTACAGTAGATGAGCCAGGCCTAAGTATAACACCTAAAAATAAGAAGCTGTCAAATAAAACTTGTAATTGAATTGTTGAAAAATAATGAATTGTTAGTTGTAAGTTAAACAAGACAGTCAAAAACACTAGGCAGCTGCCCAGATGGCCTAGTAGCCGTGGGCCCACTAACATTAGTTGCTAATTAGGATAGGTTAATTAAGATCTATGTTAAATTACAACTAATGTATAATAAATAAATAAATATATATGGGAAATTTTAAATATGAATATTTAGATATAATTCATAAATCTTCGGTTATATTAAAATGAACTTACCTGTATTTTAAGAATCAAATAAATGGTTAATTTGGGAATTGATAAAGAAAAGTCTGGAATTTCAAATTTAAGACGTTACAACCTTACAATCAGGGCCGGACTGGGTCTTCAAATCGGCCCGGGCAAATAATGACAAACCAGCTACCAAGGGTCTTCAAAAATAACTATTTTATATGAGGCAAACAACCCAAATTATTAGGCTGATTTCCTACAGAACCAAGCACAAGGAGAGCAAAAAAACCTTTTCTATAAATATTGAATTCGATGCTAAATAGGAAGAAAGAAAGAAGAAATTTATACAGAAAATATGTATGCACAGAATATGTGTAAGAGCGGTTGGCCGTTTAACACTTAAAATTAAAACTAAAACAGGGTTTCTCTGGGGAAGCAATTTTACTTACACAGCTGTAAAAAAAGTAAGGCAAGAGAGGCAGACGTTGAACCGGAGGGGAGCCGCCTATTTAAAAACAAATTATTGCGGGTGAAAAAAATAATATTAATAACATTTGCCTTTAACAAATATAAATTAGTTTTGAGTTTTAAATGTTAAATAAATTTTTTACTCTCGATTTGAATTTACCCGTTTGACAAGGCTGAGGTTAGCTCGTGATCCTGATATGGAAGACATTTTGCCAGTGCTATAAAATTTGCTGAAGATATAGTTATTCCAGCAAACCTTAAAGAAACAAAAAAAAAGAAGCAACTTGGACTTTTTGAATCACAAAATCATGAGTGATGCCAATATTGCCACAAAACAAGAGCTTCGTACACCAATTTTTGAATCGATTGATGTCCTTTTATTCTACTGACGAGAAGGTACGAAATATTCGAACAAGATTTTGGATTCCTTTCTGGCGATCTTATTAGCAAAATGTACGCTGATTATCTGAGAAAAATCGGCTTTGGATTTGCTTCAATCAATTCACGGCTAAAGCCCCCAAGAATCCTATCTAAATGTCGAAATCGCGTTCACAGTTTTTGCAACATAGCTTCATGTGAACGAAGTTTCAAAAAATTGAAGTTAATAAAAAATTACCTGTGATCTACAATGGGTGAAGAAAGATTGTCAAATATAGCTGTTTTGTAAACCGGCAAAGAAATGACAGGCACGCTTGTGATTTTAACAATATTATAAACTAATTCGTAGCAAAAAAAAGCTAGAAAAGTCCATCTATAAAATCTTGCAAATATTTCTATTGATTCGCTTCAATGTTTTTAAATGTACTTTATTCGTAAAAAATTAATATCAACTAATAATTTTATGTGCTATACATTTTATTTGCTATTCTTCTCATGATCAACTGTTGCTCAACTTTATATAGTCAGTTGATAGACCACGTCAAAATAGTATTGTTAAAATTATATAAGGTTATGTTGAGAATTTTATGGATCAGGGGCGCAAATTTATACGTTTGCCTCAGGCACTAAAATCAGTCGTTGCGGCTCTGCGTGAAGGAACTACTCTTTGTTTTTGGAATCTTTTTGTAACCCATTAGAAATTCAATCGGTCCTTCACTTACTTATATGGCACAATATAGGAACAAAGACAATGCCACTGCTTGACCAAATGTGGAAAAATGCAGAGTATTTCTAATATTATACTTTCTAACACTAGAAATTTGTCATAAGTGAAAGGTGCCTGTAATATACCATGACCATTTATATACTCTACTTCAAATTTGATTTTACATGAAATAAAATGGCTTTTTTTTACAATTAGAAAATAAAAACAAAATTTAAAAACTGTTTTTATATTTGCTCTTCAATTTCGAATTTGTTTTGAAAGTACACATAGCTATATCAAACTTTTGAAAGCCTTGTTGAACCCTTCTGATAAAAAACACATTTTCCGTGCGTTTTTCGAAATAAAAATGATATGATGCAAAAAATAATGTTAACTTCTTTATAAAAAAAGGGAATGCTTTTAAAGCCACGAGAATGCTAAATTTGCATATATAATGCTATCTCGGCAACACCCATTTAGCTCCAGGTCCTGTCAGTGTTTATAAGTTGTGGGACATATCTGAGTATTTTTAACTAATAACTCTTCTCTGCCCAGATGGCCTCGTTGCCGTGGGCCAATCAACTTTATTGTATTAGGCTTTTAGGTTATGCAATAAAGCACTTTTTCAATTTCAATAGCTCTCCTCCTACTGCTGCTGCAACATTCGTCCAGAGGTGTTAAATACGTGTGGTCGCGTTAATGTGGAGACCACCGGCCCATCGGGCTAGCACCCGATCGCCCGTACTGCCAGTCCGGCTCTGCTTACAATTATAGATAAGTGAGGAACATGGTTGTTTAATTTATTAAAAGCGATGAGAAGTTCCTCATGAAAGACGTGTATAATGTGTGATAATGCTAGATCATTCCCGAATTCTCTACAACTGTTTTTCTGCAGTGCCTACATGGTTTGATTCACCAACTGAATTGTAAGAAAAGATTACATTCTTACAACGTATGTATGGCGTTATACAAAGAATGAGGTTTTTAAAAGAAAGAAACTGTATACGTTATTAGTAAGTAATATTACTTAATTTGCAGCAAAAATTTCGTCACTGAGAAGAAAACTATACTTCGTGTGAATTAGATTTTATCTTAAGTAAAGAAGATTTTCTTTCACTCAATAGAAAAAAATTAAGGAAAATGTTTTGTTTTTACGAATCCTATCTTAATATCAACGAAATGTATACTTTTCTATTTCAGGAAAAAGTTTCTTTAATTCAATGAAAATTTTCTTTAATTTAACGAAATTTCATTGCAGTAAAGAAAAATTTCTTTGGTTCAATGATTCTTGCTTCAAAAAAATATTAAACTAATCAGTTACTTTGATACAACGAATGAGGTTGTTGGAGGTTTTTCACGCAAGTTTTCATTACTGCAACGAAATTTTTCGTTTTATTTACGACCATTTTCGGTTCGGTGTGAGTAGAGTTTAGGAAAACGCCGAAACTCTTCGTAATTTAATTTTGTTGAAAGGCTCACAATTACTTTTGTTTTCCTAAAAGTAAATATTTTATCCTTAAAATATGCGTTATAATTATCGTCAACAGAAGCGTTGTTTATTTTATACAAATTTTTAAACATTAAACGTGTTTGTTTTTGCATAACGCGCAATGCTAAAAGAGGGTGTTACATCGGGCGCGGCGTGACGCGGCATATTTCAGTTGCCACTGCGCCATTGGTCTTGCAAAATGGAATCCATAAGTCACAACGGGAGTGGCGCGGCGCGGCAAGACCCTTGCGGTCCGGCGACTTTGTAGATTACTCAGAAACACGATATTTCCGCTGCCGCATGTAGATAAAATCCGGCCATCTCGGTGTGAACACTCTATTTTGCCGCGTGCTACCGCGCCGTAACGCGCCGCATCGCGCCGCTCCCGGTGTGCCCAGGGTTAAGGCCAGTGTTGCCAAGTCGTTTTGACTGTTGAGCACCGTCTCGAAGAATTTTGAGCGTTAATTTTTCTTCTTAAGCACTAAAGAGGACTTTTCGAATTTTCAATGTGTAGTGTTCTAAGAAACTGTCAATTGTTATAATTACACCTATGTTATTTTAATATGTACATATATATGTATGTATTTCTATGAATAGGACTTTGAATGATGTATATTAAAGTACAACATAAATTTTAAAAAGAATGCTAAATTAAAAACATTTTTCTCTTCTGTAATGTATTCTGAACATAAGCAAAGCAATAACGAAAATTAAGATAACAAACATAAATATTCAAAGATAAAATATTCTTTGATAATAAAAAGGAAATCCTTTACATTCATTATTGATTAGCGTTTTCAAAAATAGACTTAAAGTAAATCTAAATCTTTTGCTGTGGAATTTCATAGACCCAACTTTTGGAGGAAAAATATAATCAACACCACTTTTGTTGGTTCTATGCCAGCCAAATCGTATCGTTAAAATCGCGTGTAACATTTCCGTAGTTATCCTGTTTCTGGTCTTGCTTTTAATAAAGTTGGCTTGGCGAAACACTCTTCGAACATCTTCGTTTGAATGTGGTAAACACAACAATTTCAAGGCCAAGAAACAAATGTTTTGAGAAGAATTTGATCCGATCGAGTCTTTATAATTTTTGATTTCAATCCACAAATCTTTTGTTCCCTTAGATTGTCTGTTATGGAACTATAACACTATGCAAGCTCACAACGTGTCGAAGACACAAGTTTCGCTCTACAAAAAAAAATAATTTAGCTAACAACACCAGTTAGACTCAGGTCCGCCTGTAACTTCTACTGGATATGAGACTACCGAGTCAGACAATTAGCTAACAGCCAAATGTCCATATCTCCAAACAATCCCAGTCCCCAGCATCAGTCACATTTAGACGCCGAAGTCTAACTGAGGTGGCCCCACGTTGGGCGCCATTTTTGTTATGGAACTATAGTAAGTAATGGGCTTGGACGTGAAGTCCCGACTGCCAGCATGAGCCGACAGATCACTCGACGGACAGCGTTGACTGCAGGGCGGCACGCTAGCTCGCCTCGCCTCATTGGGAGAGAGTGTGGGGAGGTTCCACGAAAACCTGCCGCCTCCGTCAGCCATAATAAAAAAAAAATTCGTCGTGCCTATAAACAAACAGAAGCCGGCACACATTCGGTCCTGAAGGGACCCTTACGTCACTTACCTATATACGCAGTTGAAGGCGCAGATGTTCTGCCTTCCTTGCCTACCCCATCCTCCCATCTGACTCTGAGGGGCATAATTATTCAGAGTCTCTAATTGACCTGTAAAGAGAGAATAAACGAGCGAACCTAAACGACTTTCATGCGAGAGGGCTCCAGGATAGTGAAGGAAGAATTAAAACTTTCAAAGATTCATGTTCACGTTATAATAGCAAATGTTTCCTTCTTACAAAAATTGCTACTGATTCGTATAACTATTTTTAATTTTAAATCGCCGCAGCATTCATGGCAAGACTCAGTACATGTGTTTAATTTTGCTTTTCACATTAAAACAAATAAAGCCAAAATTAATGAACTTCCTAGGATAATAATAGAGTAAGGATAAATATCATTAAAAAAATGATTCCATATAAAAACATCTCAATCTTGCCCTGCAGCCATATTTCATAAATTTAAGCTTTTAATTTCAGACTAATTTATCGTAAGAAATGTTTCAAAATGTATGTACATAAATGTTTGGATGATGGTGCATTTAACTACCTATGTACCTTAAACTAAACGAGAGAAATTAAATCTTAAAAATTATTTATATAAATGTGTATGCCAGTTTCATAGTCTCAAAAATATGCCGCGATGTGAGGCGACAATCTAACATATACGTACGATGTGAGACGGAAAATGAATGAGAATATATTGTTAACTGTTAAGAGATTAAAAGTAAGTAAAGAAGAAGTAACTTAGCTGGCTTTGTGTATGTGGGTGTAGAATCACCCTTCAATATTAAAATTCAGTTAAGTTTAATTGATTGTAAGATGATATAACCTTGAAGTAAGTATCTAATTTAACAAGTACGTATGTACGTATTGCATGTGAGCATTACTGTATTCAATGATTCAATATAATACATAATATGCATATATAAATGAAGAAGAATCTTTAAAGCTTTTCATTATTCTCTTGATTTTGAGACAATGAACTCATGTATGTATATTTTCCTTTATAATAACAATTGCAGCCTGCGTACGCAGAGTGATAATTTTAATTCCCGAAAATGCTATTTGTGTATTTGCTATAAATTACCAAAAAAAAAATCTTAAGCTATAATTAGTTAAAATGATTTTAGCTGCACATTTTACTAATTAGTTCCGTGCTTTCGTTGTTTTTCATTCTTTTTGTTACTCTATTATTAAATTACTTATTAATGATACTTAGCTGTGTTGCCGCTACAATTTACCCCTCTGTAAAGGGATGTTCTGAAGTTTCACTACTATTTCGGCGTTTACTTCCTAATATTTTTGTTGCTTGTTCCAGAGATACTTGGTAGAAGAGATTATTTGATTCTCCAGGTAGAGAATATTTTGTTTCATCTAAATGCCATATTAGTCCGAGTACTATTTTAAATCCTGATTTTGCTACCAGTTTTATTTATTGCAGCTGTTGCTGGTGAATATACTGTACTAGATGGTGTAGAATCATTGGAGAATTTTGAACAAGTAATCCAGCTCACACTTCGACTGGCAACACTTCGAGCAGTGGAAATTTGTGCATGAAGCGCCATAAAACAGGCAAACTTAGCCGAGATAGCACTGCCTCTGAATTAATTTTTGAACGTAATCCCAACAAAACTCTATGAACAATATCATAGAAGTTGAAGTCTTTCTTCTGAAGATCTCGTTGCAGAAAATTCAGTTCACAATTCAAGGATAAAATTTTCTTGGAACTTTCCTGCTCACAAATTACAATACGGACCGATGTGAAATGTCCAATATCCAGACGTAATTATGGAATTATTTGCACAACTTTTGTTGAGACTTTTCAAATATATATTTTGAGCTGCAACCTCGGCTAAGACCGCGAGATGCAGTTCTGTCGGAGTCTCGACGTTTTTCTTTCTTTTTGTGGGTTTTTTTTTTTGGGCTGCGTTGAATTTTCTCAGATGTTTTCTGTAGATTGGGAATTCACTAGATTTGGTTTACGTTGCACAAATGCACCTCGCCTTCACTTTTGGCAGGTTTCCACAAGACAGAATTGTTTTCTTCTTCTCTTTTCCACATCAACATGTTATCTTGAGTTTGAGGAAACGCACTTCTCTCGGTCGGGGTGCGTTCAATTTTTATGCTGACAGCAGCCGGCTTACACGCTTCAGTATTTTATGTAGCATATTGCTATATGCAATACGCTACGACCATAACATGTCACTTTATATTTTAAGAAGCGTTAAAACGGCGGTAATATATTTTGGTGAGCACTAATTTAACGCGCAAGCGTTTTGCCAGCGATTTGTCCGCTAAAAATCATTCAAAAGCACTAAAATTAACGCTGAAAGCACTGATTTGGCAACACGGGTTAAGACAGGTTTCTCATACATATCCATTTTATAACGCCATAGCTTGTAACAAAACCTTCGAGAATGCGTCCCAAACCATGAAATAGAATTCTATATGTCTGCGTTGGCAGCCTGTTCTCTGAAAAGTTCCCTATATTTATACTTATAAGTACTAAACATTGAATTTATATATGCTACAGTGCCTACACTACTATCCCTACAGTAAAATAGTCTTAAAGTATTTTACAGCTTGGTTCCTTGCCTTCCCAAAGGCTACACTTACTATATATCTTACTTAATAAAATAGTTTTGATTACAAAGTAAACTTACCATTTTACGCTCAATAACTCTCAGATGAGTAATAATTGCACTAAGCACAAAATATACTCCACTTTTGGAAAATCTATTCCACTTTTCAATAATCTACTACACTTTTCGAACAGCAACCATTCCGTAAAAGAAAGGTTTATTCACCTAAAATTTGCTCGTTGATGCGGAGTTAATTTGACCTTTTAACTTGGTAACCTTATTTGATAGAGAAACTCGCATAAACGTAAACCAAGTTCCATTTTCGTTCAGAATAAAAATCAACTTCTTCTGGTAGAGGAATTTTATAATGAACATGGTGAAATTGGGTGCTGCTTCTGATGGTGAACCTCTGCACTAACAGAATTTCTAATATAACTCTCACACAAAAACTGAAGAATTTCTATAATTTATATTTAAATTTAAATAAAATTTAATTTAAATTTAATAATTTTTAAAATTTATTTGGTTGGAATTTTTACATGGGATAATTTAATTTGATTTATGTTAATTGAGAATTATTTAAACATGGCAGCAAATAGAAAGATTCACTTAAAGTGGACAAGCGTTTGTTCAACTTGGAGTAGGTTTCATTTTATTTGGACCAGCCTTCATTAAGCTTGACGTAGGTTTTATTTAACTTAAACAAGGTTAAATTAAAACTAAGAAGATTTCATTTCACTTGAGTTTCATTTAAATTGAAAATGGTACATTATTCTTTTCTATGTTTTGAATGGAAGCCACGTATTTTGTTTTCATAGTTATATTAAACTCATGTACATTAGGGTGGCCCAAAAACGAAAGTGTTAAAATGTCTAAATGCTCATTCAGAATTTGTTAGCTAATGTTATTTTAAACTTCTATGCAGAATTTCAGTGAAATTCATTAATGTTTAGAGGTCGCTCAAATCGAAAATATTATTTTTTAGCTTTTTTGGACTTTCAGGAAATCCGTTTCAATACTTTCTGTCATAATTCTTTAATTTGATAATATGTTTTCTTGATTCGTTTTTTAATTTAAGGGAACTTAGCTGTGCAAGCGCAAGCGTTTTGCCAGCGATTTGTCCGCTAAAAATCATTCAAAAGCACTAAAATTAACGCTGAAAGCACTGATTTGGCAACACTGGTTAAGACACGTTTTCATACATATCCATTTTATAACGCCATAGCTTGTAACAAAACCTTCGAGAATGCATCCTAAACCATGAAATAGAATTCTATATGTCTGCGTTGGGAGCCTGTTCTCTGAAACTTTCCTATATTTATACTTATGGAAAAGTACCAAACATTGAATTTATATATGCTATAGTGCCTAAACTACTATCCATACAGTAAAAGGGTCTTGTAGTATTTTACAGCTTGGTTTCTTGCCTTCCCAAAGGCTACACTTACTATATATCTTATTTAACAAAATAATAAAATAGTTTTGATTACAAAGTAAACTTACCATTTTACGCTCAATAACTCTCAGATGAGTAATAATTGCACTAAGCACAAAATATACTCCACTTTTGGAAAATCTATTCCACTTTCAATAATCTACTACACTTTTCGAACAGTACCCATTCCGTAAAAAAGAGGTTTATTCACCTAAAATTTGCTCGTTGATGCGGAGTTAATTTGACCTTTTAACTTGGTAACCTTCTTTGATAGAGAAACTCGCATAAACGTAAACCAAGTTCCGTTTTCGTTCAGAATAAAAATCAACTTCTTCTGGTAGAGGAATTTTATAATGAAGATGGTGAAATTGGGTGCTGCTTCTGATGGTGAACCTTTGCAGTAACAGAATTTCTAATATAACTCTTACACAAACAGTGAAGAATTTCTATAATTTATATTTAAATTTAAATAAAATTTAATTTAAATTTAATAATTTTTAAAATGTATTTGGTTGGAATTTTTACATGGAATAATTTAATTTTATTTATGTTAATTGAAAATTATTTAAACATGGCAGCAAATAGAAAGATTCACTTAAAGTGGACAAGCGTTTGTTTAACTTGGAGTAGGTTTCGTTTTATTTGGACCAGCCTTCATTAAGCTTGACGTAGGTTTTATTTAACTTAAACAAGGTTAAATTAAAACTAAGAAGCTTTCATTTCACTTGTTTTTAATGGAAGCCACGTATTTTGATTTCATAGTTATATTAAACTCATGTACATTAGGGTGGCCCAAAAACGAAAGTGTTAAAATGTCTAAATGCTCATTCAGAATTTGTTAGCTAATGTTATTTTAAACTTCTATGCAGAATTTCAGTGAAAGTCATTAATGTTTAGAGGTCGCTCAAATCGAAAATATTATTTTTTAGCTTTTTTGGACTTTCAGGAAATCCGTTTCAATACTTTCTGTCATAACTTTTTAATTTGATAATATGTTTTCTTGATTCGTTTTTTTAATTTAAGGGAACTTAGCTGTGAGCTTATTGCAGTAAAAATTGTTTTAAACAATTGAATTCAACTATTTTTTATAAATTTTTTGACTTTGTGTAAATTTTTTTGTAAAGAGAAGTGGCACGCTGGTATACTTTTTCTATTAAAACGTTATTTACAGTCGGTTATCTGTCTGGCGACTATAACTTAATGGGCTCAAGCTGCCACGAACTGTTCTCAAAATGAGATTTTCGATGGTGAAACATTTTTACAAATTACAAAGAATATGTGCCGGTTCATAAAAGCAAGAGAGCAGACTTAAAATTATCAGAACACCATTTTTCTATATGAATATTACTTTAGGAAGGAGGAGCTATACAAATCAAACTTTTGCCGATTTTACATAACAACACTGCAAATATTTTAGAATCTCAGGACTCCGTAGGGGCTCTCATGTGATAGTTTCATCTCAGTAAACATTGCGAAGGCAATGCGAATCGCAAAAATATCACAAAGTGGAACATAAATTTCGCTAGTTAATTTAAATAAGATACGAAAGCGAAACCTTACTCGGAAGCAAATGTTGACAGAACATCTTATCACATTGGTGGTATCACTTCGGATTCACTTTGTCTTTCTTTTTCGACAAAATGTGATAAATTTAACTGTATCCAAAGGGAATACTGTAGTAACGATGAGTTTAGCGATTCGGATATAAAATTATTTTTCAATCATTAACGATAATAGCGTGTCCCATCTATGTATGAATATAATTTATTAACCAGTGCTTGTGGGCACCTACCTATTTAATCCAGTCTGCTATAAATGTATCCTCTCATTTTACCCTTATAATTCACTGCAACACAATCGCAACAAAGTTTCTCATCTGTTCACGCTGAAATGGGAAAATAGTACGATCCTGAAAATGTAAAATTCTCAGAACAGCGAACATGCACATGTATCATGTCGCATTTACTCTCATGTTTCAGCTCTTTTGTCGCTTAAGTTTCGCTGTTGCGGATGTTCGCCGAATTGTTTGCTGAGATGGCTTGTGAAGTATTCTCGATGGTTTTGCCTGTAGTAAAGAAGGCAATGGCATCTCCACAGCTGCAGGATTTTATTGGCATGGCGAGATTTTAGATTTGTCCGTCGGATTTTTCATAGAATTATTTTGGATGTTTTGCATGAAGGGCACGCAAGGGGCGAAAGAAATGTGTGCGCTCTGTATTACTGGTCATACACTTTTCCTACACCATTTATTGCTTTGGCAACAAGTCGGTCATCAAATAAATCCTTTCGAGAACTTTGAGTTGTAATGTATCGTATAATTTTGGCATTGTTCTCACTTTGTCAGTTATTAACTAGATAACCAAAATCTACATTAAAAATACAGATTTGAATTTACCAACAACAGAATTTCCAGGTTGAACTATGTCTGGTAGAATTTGCAATTCAATTTCCTGTGTAAATCATGTACTGATCAATCTCGATTTAATTTCTCAGTTTTGTTCGTATATCTTTTTATATTTCAAGGAACCTAATTAAACCAGATTAGTATTTTAAAATTTTTAGTATTTTTAATATTATAATACTTAATATTTTGAAATATTACCCCCTTGTAAATTTCTTTGTATTTATAGTAGTATTAACTCTACTTATTGAAATTCTAATTCATATAATTAAAATACGTCTAATGACATCTTTTTATAAAAATATTCTTCCCAATGTTCTATTCTTTTTTCTATACAAGGAAGAAGGTAATAGAAAGTAAATTTTTTCATAACTTTTAAAACTAATTTTTCTGCATAAATTTAACTGTAAAATTTTTCGCTACATCCAATCCGAATATATTTTTGAATATTTAGCAGGAATTTTCTCTTATTTTTATATTCCATAGTAAATACCTATGTAGGATCAGCGATTTCTACAAGAAGATAATTAATATAAAATTATTTAAGTTTTTCCACATTATCATCCCAGAATTGGTCATCTCTGCGCGTGGTTTCCATTTACATATCGTTGTCACTGCTAGTCTATGCAGCAAATAAACAATATTTTCTTTGAGTGGTATGTAGTTGAACATGTATTTGATAGTAATATGCAGGGTTTCTATTAATTTAAGTGATATCTTTTACACCTTCCAGAAGATGATTTTTCTTTTACAGATAGCATCATAAACTGCCATTTCTCTTGCGGAAAAAAACACTTTATTTTAATAATTCCATCGTTGTTAATCAGGCTGTCTTGAGTGGCGCTCAAATATATGTAATTTTTATCATTCATTTTGACACCACATTGAGTCTCTAATTTCTACAAGGTAATGGATTCATTTTCTTTTCCATATATTATTGCCGGGATGTTAAACATGTTTGTGTAAACTATGGATTTGATTAAATTGTTTACTCTTGCAATACGTCTCCTTCAAAATTTACCAAAATTCGAATTCGGAAGAAGATTTCGCCTTATATGTAACCACTTGCTACTATTACTTTGATCCCGTGTCTGTTGCCTAATACTTCGCGGGTTTTTATGATTTTCGGACAATTTCAGTAGTAGATTTTCTTTGCTCCTTGTCTTACACATGTTATATCTAATGTGAATTGCTGTCATTTCTTATTAGTACTAAATTGTTTATTGTGCAGCCCTGTGCATTGCAATGTTCATAAAGCATTTTCAACTCATTACAAAAGTTTCTTAAATCTACTTTGATATTTTCGTTCGGTCATTCCTCATGAAACCGATCACGTTGGAACACGACCATCTCCGATTTGGATGAAACTTTCGCTGTTTGTAGGGAATACCAAAATAGCCCAATCATATTTTTTTATTCCCCCTACCACGATCCAGCCCACTGCTAGGGAGATTAGATATTTCGTAGTTTTACTCAAAAAATCATATCTCGAGAACGGAGCAACCGATTTTTCTGATTTAAATAGCAAATGAAACTTAATGCTTTATAATTTTTACAAAAGTACATAGTAACACCGAACGAAAAAAAAATTATTAAAAATAGTATTTAAAAAAAAAATAGTATCATTTACTATTGAGGACTTCTAGCACCTTTTCTTTTCTATATTTATTTTGAGGCTGGAAATCTTACATATATCTATGTACAAAAAATTGCGATGGCATTTGGCTTCGTTTTGGAGATATTAATTTTGAAATTCACCTAATTTTCATCTTTGTGTCTTCGGAAATTTTATAGATTTACACAAGAAGTTTATCTATAAATCTTCTTACAAAGCTGTAAGTTGCTTTCCCACCTCTTCCAGAAACTACACTTGTGTGCATTGTTTCAACACATGTCATTTGGTGTTTGGACTTACATGGGGACATGGGGTTACTTTGGGTATGTGATGACTTTAAAAATTCATAGCTCTAAAACGAAGCTGAGCACTATAGCAAGCATATAGCTTCAAAATTACAATACAAAAAAAACATGTGTCAGCGGTTACTAGAAAAAAAATATTCCCCTCAGTACAGTGCTCCCATAGTCCGTTACTTTGGGTACACGGTGAATTTAAAACTTCATAAGGTTCCTAGCTTCAAAATTAAAATAGAGAAAAAGGCACTAGTAGCCCTCAATAGTAAATAATATAAGTTTTTCGCAAAAAATACTATTATTAACAAAAAGGTTTTTCATTCGGTGCGTATACATTTTTTTAGCGGTGGGATGGGACGTGGTAGGGGGAAACAAAAAAATATAGTCGAGCTATTCTGGTATTCCTTACAAGCTGCGAAAGTTCCATCTAAATCGGAGATGGTCGGTTAGGCAAAGATACATTTCTAGCAATATTCAGTTTTCTCTTCTGTATTCCAGAATTATTGGACCGAATTTTACTTACACGTCCTATTATTAAATAATAGTTACTCGAAGTATACTGTCTGAGCATGCTGAGTTTTCAAAACAAGCGGAAGCTTTCAAAAGCACATCATTCCATCTGACGGTAATGAAACGAATTAAAAACCCCACATTGTATGCAAAAGATTGTTACGCGCAACAAACTGACACAAACGACATCTGTTAGAAATGGAAACAACTGTAGGTTAGTGACATCTTAGTAAACTTTGGGTTCGGAGAACGAAATATTCAGGAAGGTTCTAGTATAATCTGTAGAGTATAAATACGGCGGTTCTCACATCCAGGAGGCGGAGTCTTACTTCAGACAGTGAAAACGGACGAAGTAAACTACTTGGATTGTGATAATTAGAAGTACAGTACTAGCGATAACTAAAGAGTTGATTTGATAATTGTTTGTGAATTGTGATAGTAAACAGTAAAGTTAAATAAAAAATAAATTTTGAATTATATCTGAAATATTGTGTTTGAAATAACGAACTAAAGCCACGCTCGTAACAACTGGTGTCAGAAGTGAACGAAGGCCGTGAAATAAAGTGCTGTAGTTTGACTTAAACAAAGTATGAAATTGAGTGAAATTTTGTGTTTTACGTGAAAGCTCTGGAAGATAATCTAAAGCAATGGAACGCAAGATGGAAGAGCTGCGAGTACAGGATTTGAAAAAGGGATTTGGGCAAACGGTCATTACAAACTGCAGGCACAAAAAATGTTTTAGTCGAGTGACTTAGACAAGCTTTGGAAATAGAAGGGATAAATCCTGACACATTAATTTTCAAAGACAATTCGCAAGAATCTGAAGCTGAAGAAAATTCGGAGATGAACATCCAACAGCTTTAATGAGTAAATTGGAACTTTTAGCCCTACAGATGAAGAATGCTCTTGAGAAACAAAAGCAATATCTATTAGAAGAACAAAAGAATGCTTTTGAGGAACAAAATAATCCTTTTGAGGAGCAAACGAATTCTCTAGAGGCCCATTTGGACGATCAAAAGAATGCTCTTGAAGTCGAAACAAGAAAAGAAAGAAATACAAAGACGAGGACAATGAAAAAATTAAAAAGACGAAAAGTAAATGGTCTAAGGATGCTGATAATGATGATGGTAAGGGTATAGTTAAGATCGGAAAAAGTAAAGACAAAGGTGATGATAATAAGCGCAAAGGCTGCAATGACAAGGATGACAACGGCTATAAAAAGGACAAGAAAATTGAGGACAAAGGAATCAAAGACAATGATGATGAAGATGATAAGAAATGAAATAAAATAAACGCATGGAAGAGTGCTTCAACATAACTTTAATCGAACACCTA
The DNA here is from genome assembly GCA_963924295.1 of Dioctria rufipes. Classification (NCBI taxonomy): domain Eukaryota; kingdom Metazoa; phylum Arthropoda; class Insecta; order Diptera; family Asilidae; genus Dioctria; species Dioctria rufipes. The sequence goes on along the minus strand of OZ002740.1, from coordinate 168,109,608 downwards.
AGGAAGGTAGTCAACTATAATCAGCCCAATTGGGATCGAAATCAGTTGTTTACAATACGACCAGACAAAGCCCAGCTAATGTCATATTCGGAGAAGAAATGCGCTGAACTAGCGACCTCAGGTTTGGTATACTCAGAAGCGAACAAAAGTTGCCAGAAGACTACGTAGCGGAGCTCAGAGAACTATTAGCTTACGTGCACGAGGCCACTAGACGTTCTACAAAATTACCACAACACTGAGAGGGACCGTATGCAGTTGAATCCAAATTTAATGAGGTAGTATACAGGATTCAGCGTGGTGCAAGAGGCAAACGGAAAATCGTTCACCGGGATCGTTTGTGTAAATACTGCGAGCATCAAGACTGTGGACCATCTGTTGTTCGGGATGAAACATTTTTAAAAAACGGTTAGAAATAGAAACAAGTGTAGGTTACTGACTTCTTAGTAAATTCAGGAAAATGTGAATTCTTCAAGAAAAAGGTCGAGTTTGTAGGACATGAAATCTATTTAGCAGGTATTAAGTATTAAACCAGGATGAAACAAAATTTTAGAAGTTAAAAACTACTGGAGATCAAAGGACATTTGGGAAGTACGTTAATTTCCTGGACTCGTGGGCTTTCCTAGGCGCTTAACAAATTGTTAATAAACTATTTGGTTTTTGTATTGGGCGTTATAGGTTTTGAAGCCTCTGAGCACCTGAAGAAGATACTAAAATACCTCTGTTAGTTTTGTTTGTGGAAATTGCCAATTACGAAGTGCATACTAATACAAGCTGCCACGGAATAGCTGGAGTTTTATTTAAATAGTGCAAAGATTTCTTTAAACTAGTTATGTATTATAGCCGAGATACAACGGAAGCATTGGCTGTTGTTGAGACTTTAGAGCGTTATGTTTCGTCCAGGAATCATATCTCACATGCAGCCGCATTTAATTTTTGTCAAGTGGAAAAAGAATGTGAGTCGGATAGGCTGGCTAGTAAAAGGCTTATAGTAAGAATACCGGAACGAGATTAGTTAGCACTGACAAAGACAATTTCCATGGCTAGTGGAAATGCGAAAATATTAGAAAGGTGCAGTACGAACGATGCGGAGAAGAAATGAGTAACAGAGAATTTTATTCTTGAAAGTGTACAAAAAAACCTCAGGAGGAACTAGAGATGGCGCAAAACCAGCACACGATGATATGGGACATCCGAGAATCGACAAAACTAGGGTACAGTTTAGGAAATATTTCTGGTTCACGAACATGAGAACAGTGATGAAGAAGTACATCAATTCTTGTACCGATTATCTTTATATGAGAGCAATTATGAGTTGCCCTTCCCATAAATGAAAACGGACCCACTCTAATCCGTATTGAATATCTGGACCCTTTCCCAAAAGCAAAAGTGGAAAGTTATTCGTCAATCACAAGCTTACTAAATTGATAATAGTTTAATCGACGAGAATCACTAACAGCCTTATTATTGTTACCCCTTCAGGAGTTAATTGAAGCCGTGCATGGAGAAAATTTGCCATTTTCTGAGTTACGAGGGAAGACTTTAGATCGGATTTACCAATAGCAACAAGTTCATACCGATAAATTTAATGCCACTCACAAAGAACCATGGAAATATAAACCAAAAGATCTTGTGTTCATTAAACAAGAACCTTGATCGTCTGGAGAGCCGCGCAAGTAGCAGTAGATCCTAAGGAGCCAGGGCTGGACTGTGCCTTCAAACTGGCCTGGGAAAATGACTCCAAACCAGCCCTTTTGGGTTTTCAAATATGACTTTTTTCTACAGAATATAACCCAATTTATTAGGTTTTTTTTTCCAAGTACAAGCAGAGCAAGTAAATTTTACACTTAGTATATGTGTGGCTTAAATTGAACATTTTCCATTAAACCCAGCAAAACAAAGTTGAAATGTTTGTCAATCGAATGATATGTAGCAAACGAATAGTGCTCTATTTCAACGAAGGAATGCTAGATCCCATGCTAAATACCGAACCATTAATAATAAATAATAGATAAAACTGCTTTTTTTTTCTAGAATTGGAAAGTTTAATAAAGAAATTAAAAACTAAAACAGAGTTTCACTATGAAAACAGTGTCCGACAGAACAACAATTTTACTCATGAAGGAAGCGAGGACATATTTGAACTGTTCATCACACTTTTTTGTAACTGCTTAGAAATTGAAAAGCTCTTTCACTTGTACTTATTTATAAGATCCAATATAGAAGCAAAAATTAAGCCACTGCTTCATCAAAAGTAGAATAAAATATATTAAAAAACTTTTAAAATAAATAACTGTTATAAATAAATTGCAATGATATACACATGAAAAGTTTCATTGCAAAGACTTCAAGCATTTAAAGTCAAATGAGGTAATATTATTTTAAAATATTAGTAATATATTCAATTTTAAGATTTAACCTGAGTTCTAACATTTCTTATTTTGTAATAAAACTTTTCTTGTGTATATTACTGAGAAAGAAAAATGTATTCTTTACTTTTTAGTGCAATTTATTTATAAAAGTTATTTACTTTGAAACTTTTTTAAATATATTTCTTTTTCTACTTTTTAGTCATTACATTTTCGGTAAAGACTCAATAACGGTACATAATCTATCTAACATATTCGTATTAATTCGCTTCTATGTGTACATTATAGTGCAATTTTCTCTTCTCTGCGGTAAGTAGTTTAGAAGATTATCACACATTAATGTAAATACTAAAGTAAGTAAAAACATGTTACATGAAAAAACCGAAAACATTTATTTCGCATTAAAACCCATATAAGGGTTAAACATAGAAAATCGAAATGCTCGCAAAACTAGATAAATTCAAAACACCACGCATTTTAATGATATTCGGGTGAAAAAAGTCTGCGATAAAGTTTCTTACAGAAGATAAAAAAAATAAGACATTTCATAACGCTCAGCGAGAGCTTTAATTTTATATCGCACATGGCCCAAATTGGATAACCTGGAGGGTGGTGGCTACAACCCTCACCTCAAAACCCACAAAAATTCAAAATGCTTTTACCCCATCGGAAAGCTCTCCACTCTTTTGTAAAATTTGAAAATCCCATGTAAGTTTATTCACATTTACTACCCTAAAACTATTGCTAAAATTTCACATTTTCGTCACGACCGTCGCCCTTACGCACAAAGTTATTTAGTCAAGGGGGTTTGTGAGTGTATGAAAGTTATTGACAAATTCATACTTTTTCTAATACAGGGGTGGTGGATATTTTTAGTATTCATGGAGCAGTAGTCGGTTGAGCACCGTGCGTTTGTTGTCGAGGCGATTTAAAAGTGACGATTCCTGCGTTGCTGTTCAGCGGCAGTTCTGTACGCGTTTTATTGTGCTTCTAAGAGAAAGAGTCCCAGATCGTAACACAATTCCGCTATGAGTGAGTAACTTCAGAGCTACCAGTTCAATGTTAAAACTGAAGTCGACACGCCGTCCTAGGTCAGCCCGGACACCAGAGAATATCGATCGAGTAAGAGAAGCAGTGGAAGACAGCCTTCGCCGGCCGGCCCGTAAACAAGCTGCTTCTTTGCACATGTCTGACCGCTCGATAAGACGAATATTGCGTTTCTATCTGCATTTCCCCCATACAAAATGGCTATTGTCCAGCAGTTAAAGCCTAACGAATATGTAAATTGGAAAGCATTTGCAAAGCAAATGATTGACTTGATAACTGTTGACAAAATTTTCATGATAAGCGATTAGACACATTCCCATCTTGACGGTTGTGTAAACAAACCGAAATTTTGATATTGGTCGGCTAAACCAACCTGTCTAGTGCAATGTTAGAGAAGGTGTTCGACAGCTTCAATGCAAAACTGGAAGAATGCTTGGTCAAAGATGGGTATTATTTATAATGAAATTGGTTGTTCTGATGTTATTATCATTAAGTTACATGAACAACCTTCTGTAATAAGCAATAAAACAATTTGTATCACTGTTAATTTTCGTGTTGTTTTTATTTTAAAACCGTCAGATCTTTTTGCGGCACCCTATATAGGTATTTTCTTTAGTTATGCGGATAACGGTACCAAGTTTAATGAATAAATCCAAAAACTTTATGACTGCCATCAGAATTTTACTTTTGTGACAGGTACTGACAGTGTTGTATTAGTAACACAGGAAATTTGTCATAAGTAATGGCTGACTGTAATAATTTTGTTCGCTCACTTCAAAATTGATTTACATGAAATAAAATTACTTTATTTTTTTTTTAAATTATAAAATAAAAACAAAATTACAGTTTCGTGTATTTGTTTTTGAATTTCGTTTCTTCTTAAAAGGATAAAAAAATCAGTAACGCAAAATACTGAATAGCATACACTGTAGTCCATAAAAAATATAGAATAATAAGAAATTACTACAAGCCTAGAAAGTACACCTATGTAATGTAGATATAGCAACGCTTACAAAACCTTTGATAAAAAAAATTGTTCCATTAGTTTTTCGAAATAAAAATGATACTCGTATGATGCTAAAAATAATGCAAAAACTTAAAAAAAAGTGAATAGTTTTGAAGCCGCGAGAATGCCAGATTTTCCAGTTATAATGCTGTCTTATCCTGGTAAGACTCATAAGCTATAGGACATTTTTGAATATATATATAATAGTGTTGAACAATAAGAGTGCATGGTGAATACGTGTGGCTGCGATTAACCCGGCGACCACCGCCGCGATGACAACCGGCCCATAGGGCTAACGCCCGATCGCCCGTCTCGCTAGTCCGGCTCCGCTAGGCGCTGCAAATAAACCGGAAACTGTACGATTCGTCAAATCGGCAGACCTCAGGAACGTTGGTGCGATCTACATAATATGGACTTTGACTTATCGCATCGTAAAGGCGAGATGGCAATGGACGAAAATTTTGGATATATCAATCGATTGAAAAAAGGATTTGATTAATATTAAAAATAGAAATTGTTATGACTTCAAAACTGTGCGTTAGATTTATGAATTCTTGCATTAAGTTGCCAGTGATTAAGTGTCCCTGTGTATAATGTGTTGATGGATAGTGGTTGGTGCGTTCTAAAAAAAGAGTTTTCAATCGGTCGTGTGATTCTCTTTTATATTAAAACAAGAAATAAAGTTATTATTGGTTTAAGACCAATAATGTTATACTCTAGATGGAAATAAAAGTTAAATAAAGTCAAAACCCCAAGTTTTGTATAACAGCTCCAAGAAGGAACTGCCCGATTTAGTCCATTTTTGGAATTGTATTTACTTTTTGTATGAGAGCAGTGGGTACAAAATTTCAGCTCTCTACGTCAACGAGTTCTCAACCAGTGTCCAAATATATAGTGAAAACGAAATTTTTGTATGGCAACTCTACGAAGGTGTCATCTGATTTGTCCCATTTTCGATCTTAAATCTAAGAATTGTGCAAAAGGTCAATTCTCTAAGTAAACCCTTTTACTAGTTATCGAGAGGAATATACAAAAATCAAAATAATTTTTAATTTTTATTCGTTAATGTCCAATCCATTTTGGTCTCCCAGCATTATTTCTATGCTAAATGACAAACTTAATATACCTTAAAGTTTCGCAGGGTATCAAAATGGACTACATAGGACTACCTCTTCAAAACTTTGGCTTTTCACTATATGTTTGGCAGCGGCCTGATAACGCGTGGACATAGAGAGCTGAAATTTTGTACACGGCGCGGCGTCTTCATAAAAGCAGTTAATTTAATTAAAAATTAGAAATCTTGTTTAAATGCACTCTGTTTCAAAGTTAAAACAATTTATACAAATTGTTCAGAATTCATCACAATTCTGATATCATTAAAACCAGAAAATTTACATGTCGACACATGTATATACCGACCTAAAGAAATAAAAATTTTTAGGTCTCAATTGTACTAATTTCGCAGAGAGATGAGCCAGATAACTGTCCACGGGCAGTACATTGCATTCACGCATGATAATTTTTTCTGTAAATTATCATCAGAAGTTCAAATTATCAACGCTGCAGTGAAGTGAGCCAGCGAGAAAGAACTGTACATTGGTAGTACAATGGATTTGCACTTGGTAAGTTGAAAATAAAAATCTATTTAGAAAAAATTCAGTAGGCAACGAATATTTCTGACTGAATAGAATTTACAAACAAGTTTTTTTTTTTTTTTTTTTTTTTTTTTGTGTTCTTTTGTTGCATTTTAAACAATAGAAAACGAAGTGCAGCTGCTATGCCAATTTGCCATGCGCCTTTGAATGCCGTTCTTTGGTGCCATGAGCAACCCATGGCTATATAAATCGGAATCTGACTTGACTCGTTCTCTTTTTGCAGTTTGGCAGTGCAGTGATCAAGTTGGTATTCTAGTTCCTAGTGTTATTTCCAAGTGCTCTAAATTTTATTAACATTTCCCAGTGTTATTCCCAAGTGCTATAAATTTTACTAACAGTTTAAATACTTTATTTAATTGACAGTTCAAATAATTATTTTTATTCTGGGTATCGACTAGATTAAAGATTTTATTTTGAATAGCGATTAAATTAAAGATTCTTATTGCGGGTATCGACCGAATAAGAAATTTACTAACATAAATCACTTTATTACGGGTCTCGACCGAATAAAGATTCTTATTGCGGGTATCGACCGAATAAGAAATTTACTAACATAAACCACTTTATTACGGGTCTCGACCGAATAAAGATTCTTATTGCGGGTATCGACCGAATAAGAAATTTACTAATATAAACCACTTTATTACGGGTCTCGACCGAATAAAGATTCTTATTGCGGGTATCGACCGAATAAGAAATTTACTAATATAAACCACTTTATTACGCGTCTCGACCGAATAAAGATTCTTTCTGTGGGTATCGACTGCAGTCAGAATTACTAACCTCACTTTATTCTGTATATCCACTAGAATAAAGAATAGTCCAATTCCAAACCTCAATAAATTAGAAAACCAATTTGATCGAGTGCCTAATACTGAGCTGGTGAGTACATTGTCAGATACAATAAAATTTTCTAAACATAAATTTAATTTAATCTTACTTATTCTTTCACATTTATTCAATATTAAATTTAACTTTACAGATAAATTTAAATTATAATTGTGGTTTTGAAATAATATTACCAGGCATATATATTATGTATTAATTACAAATTATAGCATTTATTAAATTTAAAAAAAATCTAGTTGGAGTGCGAGTTACAGTGTAGTAAGCTTGGTGAACGGAAAAATTAAGCTACGAAATCACTAACTTTGAACCAGGGTTATAACTTTCATCATATTGCTTCATTATTTGCGTGTTCGCTCTAACTACGGGCAGAACATTTTTTGGTCCTTCGAGCCGGATTTAAAGTCTAGTGGTATATATTTTCAGTCTTTCAATCATGGCTACACTGCAAAAACTTCTCGCTAATCAAATCACCTCAGCTCTAATCTTCGAAAAATCGTTCAATAACTACAACAAAACTGAGATAGAAAAACGAACGAAAGGACTTATTTCTGAGCGGTTAAACGCCCTAAGCGAAATTTGGTCCGACTATAAGAATACGCATTATACAATTCTCCAAGCTACTCAGCCTTTAGAGGCTAGCGAACTGCAAAAATACGAATATTTTGCAAACGATCAGTTCTCAAGCATGGAAAATAAATATTACACGTTTCGAGGTATTCTCAGAGATGCACTAGATGCATTCGAAACAAAAGTGGAATCAAAACCGAACACGGAGAATGAATCTTCGTTTTTGAGATTGCCTAGCATCACAATCCCAAGATTCTCAGGGTCATATGAGTCATGGAGGTCGTTTCGTGATCTATTCCAATCCCTGGTTTATACAAATTCTGCGTTATCTCCTGTACAAAAATTGTATTATTTAAAATCAAATATTTCTGGAGAAGCAGAACATTTGTTGCGTCAGCTTCCAATGACCAACGCGAGTTACCACAACGCATGGAAGATATTGCTTAATAGGTTTGACAATAAGCGAGTATTAATAAATGCTCAATTAAAAATCCTGTTCAATCTACCTAAAGCAACACAAGAGTCAGCCAAGGCAATAAAAACTGTGCTAGACAAATCTTCCGAATGCATTTATGAACTCGAAGCATTAGAAGTTCCCACTAAACACTGGGATACAATCCTGATTTACATGCTAGTGCAATGTTTACCAGCAGAGACACATCGTTTATGGGAGCAAGAAGTGAATAGCGTAAACGAACTTCCCACCCTTGAATCTTTAAAGAAATTTCTAGGGAAAAGATTCCGAACTTTAGAAGCAATCGCAGACACAAAACCATATGTAATGAATAAACCAGCTCAGATTTCAAAAGTATCAACTCACTTTACGTCATCTGGTGACAGATGTACACTTTGTAAAGAGCAACATCGTTTATACAAATGCCCAAAATTTGTAAAATTGGATGTAGATGCTTAATTTAAAATCGTCACATCAAATAGCTTGTGTATAAACTGCCTTTCAAAAGGTCACAATTCAAAGTTTTGCTCAAGCAAATTTACATGCCAACGATGTGGAAGGAAGCATCATTCCTTACTTCATAGGAATAGCACAAATACACAGAGCTCACACAAGGCCACACCAAATTCACTGGAACGAGTTCAGCCTTGTAATTCACCTTCCACGTCTAATATTCACTCGCTTCATGCAAGTCAATCAGTAAGAACTACACAAGCCTTGCTTGCCACAGCATTGCTTAAAGTTCCGTCAAGAAAGGGTACCATGTTTACTCTGCGAGCGTTGATTGACTCAGGTTCCCAAGTCTCGTTCATAACACAAACCGCCGCACGCAAGCTGCAGTTGGCTATTATGAACACATCCATACAAATCACTGGCTTAGGAAAGTCAGAAGCTATGTATGTCAAAAAACAAGTAACAATTGATATACATCCTTATTCAACTTCGAATAAGGTGAGCACGATTGATGCTCTTGTCGTGAACACTATCACAGACATATTACCTCCGTCCACCATTCCAAACAAGGAATGGACCCATGTACGTGATCTGCAACTCGCCGATCCATATTTTTTCAAATCAGGAAAAATCGACCTGCTATTAGGAGCGGACGTATACGGAGAAATCCTCTTAGAAGGATTACGAAAAGGTCCTACAGGAACACCAATCGCGCAAAATAGCACGCTCGGTTGGATTCTTTTCGGGAACCTAAACAGCACTTCCACAATCTCTAAAGCGTCTGCGTTAACAGCAAACGCGTATTACGAGGAAGAGTCTTCATTGGACAAACTTCTGCGACGGTTTTGGGAAGCCGAAGAATTTATCTCAGGAAGACAGCTATCTAGAGCAGACCGTGATTGTGAAGAATTCTACAAGAAAACTCACCATCGAGACACAAACGGTCGCTATGAAGTCCGATTACCCTTCATCAATGAAAGTCCTAGCTTAGGAGACTCTCGTGGCATGGCCGTACGAAGATTTCATAGTTTAGAGCGTAAACTACAGCAAAATCCTGAGCTTAGTCAGGAATATAAAGCTTGTATTAATGAGTATCAATCATTAGGACACATGACAGCAGTTGACAAGGAAGTTAATAAAGATAAATGCTATTATCTTCCTCACCACGCCGTTATTAAAGACAGTACAACTACCAAAGTACGAGTTGTATTCGATGCTTCGGCTAAGTCCTCTACTGCAATCCGAACTCTTCTCAACGTTACTTAGATGGCGAAAGTACAAATTTGCTATGTCAGCCGACATAGAAAAAATGTACCGAATGATAAACGTTCAATCTCCAGATCAAAATTACCAAAGGATTGTTTGGAGAAACAACCCCAATGAAGTCATCAAAGATTTTAAGTTAACCACTGTTACATTCGGCACAACTCCAGCTCCATATTTAGCAATTAAAACCTTACATCAGGTAGCCACCGATGAATCTGCTAAATATCCTATAGCTGCCAGAATTATACCACGGGATTTTTATGTTGATGATTTGCTCACTGGTGCAGATTCCATCGTGGAAGCGTTGGAAATACAAAAGCAGCTTATTAACCTCTTATCGTCAGCAGGATTCAATTTAAGGAAGTGGGTCAGCAATTCATCGGATCTCTTATCAAGCATCCCAGAAGAACATAGGGAAGTGCAACTTCCTTTACGGTTCGCAAGTGATGAATCTGTAAAAACTTTGGGCATCCATTGGCACCCGGGAACTGATCACTTCACTTTGCAAAACAAACAGTTTGTAGATCGAATTTCTACAAAGCGTTCGGTTTTGTCAGAAATTGCTTCACTCTTTGATCCACTTGGTTGGATATCTCCAATCGTAGTTACAGCCAAAATTCTGATGCAAGCCTTATGGCTTTCTGGATGCTCATGGGATGATAAAATTCCTGCGCACATTGACCAGCACTGGCGACAATTTAAGGCAAAATTAAGTACCATCAGCACAATACACATACCACGGTGGATATGCACCACCAGTGACTTATCTACATGTCAAATACATGGATTTTCCGATGCGTCCAATCAAGCCTATTCGGCGGCCGTTTACATCCGTGCCATAGATCACGAAGGAAACGTCCATGTAAACTTACTGATAGCAAAATCCAAAATAGCACCTGTTAAACCTGTCACACTTCCTCGCCTTGAGTTATGTGGCGCTGTACTTTTAGCTAGGCTTATTAATCGTGTTAAAACAGACCTCGAATTTAACAAAGTTCCCATATTTGCTTGGACAGATTCATCTATAGCCCTAGCTTGGATTCGCAATCATCCGAACAAATACAAAACATATGTAGCAAACAGGATTGCTGAAATTCAAAACCTAATTGATATTCCATCATGGCATCACGTGCGGTCTGTTGACAACCCGGCCGATTGTAACTCCAGGGGCATTGAACCTACATCTTTAAGTTCCCACAAAATATGGTGACACGGTCCTCAGTGGCTATTGAGCTCTGAAGAAAATTGGCCTCAGTCAAAACCCTTGGCAGACAATATTATCGAATCTGAGCTAAAGCAAGTAAGCTGTTTAACTACAACTCACTCAGACATCAGTGAGTTGTTTTGTAAATTCTCAACATTTGTCAAGCTGCAACGTGTCATTGCTTATTGCTTCAGATTTATTAACCACAGCCGGAAGACTATTACCAACACTCATCGTAACAGTTCATTGCTTCTAAAACCATCCGAAATGATTCAAGCAAAATATTTGTTAATCAAGTTAGCTCAAAGGATTGCATTCGAAAAAGAAATTAAGCAACTGAAGGCAGGCATTTCACTACCTACCAAAAGCAACATCTTGTCTCTAAACCCATTCTTAGACCCGGACGAGTTATTGCGTGTGGGTGGCCGACTTCAAAACGCCAATATCCCCTTTAATCAAAAACATCCTATAATATTGCCGAAAGAAAGCAACTTGACAACATTAATAATCAATCACTTTCACATGAAAACATTGCATGGAGGTTTGCAATTAGTTCTGTCAACTTTAAGAAACGAATTCTGGATTCCACAAGGACGAAAAACCGTCAAAAATATTTTGCACAAATGTGTTACTTGCTTCAAACAATCCGCTTCAAATAGAAACCAAATCATGGGGAACCTACCTGCTTCAAGGGTAAATATGTCAAGACCCTTTCAACAAACCGGGGTGGATTACGCTGGTCCTATCAATCTGAAAATGTCCAAACACAGAGGAAATCGTTTTTACAAGGGCTATATATGCATTTTTGTTTGCATGGCCACCAAGGCCATACACATAGAGCCGGTATCCGATCTAACCACAGCAGCCTTTATCGCAGCTTTTCGACGCTTTTCTAGTCGACGAGGACTTTGCACGGACATATATTCCGACTGCGGCACCAACTTCGTTGGAGCGGACAAAGTCCTGCAAAAGGATCTCAAGAATGCCATAAAACAAGCTAGTGAAGAAATGGCAGCAAAGGTAGCACAGGATGGAACACGTTGGCATTTCAATCCACCCTCAGCACCACATTTTGGAGGACTATGGGAAGCAGGAGTAAAATCGATCAAATTCAATTTAAAGCGCATATTAGGAAATTCTTCACTGACGTTCGAAGAATTCGCAACCGTTTTGGCTCAAATTGAAGCCTGCTTGAACTCCAGGCCATTATGTTCTATTTCGGATAATCCAGAAGATCTAGATATATTAACACCGGGGCATTTTTTAATCGGCAGTTCATTAATAACTCCACCAGAACCAATATTTGAGACAAACACTTCATCAATAACAAGATGGAATCACATACAATTACTACAACAACAGTTCTGGAACAAATGGTCCAACGATTATCTAAATTCCTTGCAGAATCGACCAAAATGGAAAAACCCAATCTCCAATCCTAAAATTGGAGATCTAGTTGTTATCAAGGAACCTAATTTGCCAGCCTGTCGTTGGGTATTAGGACGAATTATTGAACTTCATCCAGGCGTGGATAAGATGGTCAGAGTTGTAAGTATGAAAACGCTGAATGGAGTGCTGAAAAGACCTATTACAAAACTAGCCATCCTTCCTTTAAGCTAAATGACATTCCAAAATTTTAGTTGTTTTTTTTGTCTTGCAAAAATAGAACATTTATTCTTAATCTGAAAGTAATTCCTTTAATTTATTTCATCGTCATACATTTATGAACTAACCTAAAGGTTAATTTGTAGATATAAATTTTTTTTTCTTTCTCTTTGTTCTCAAGAAGAAATTTCAATAGAGTTCACAAAATTTGGTATCCAAAATCGAGAGTGCATGCTTACAACTGCACACATATAAAACGCAAAAACAAAATACAAAATATCTAATTCCTCAGAAAATTATTAAAAGGTGCATTCTTGATACAAAGTGGTCAAAAGTACCGCTACACCAAATATCTTCCTAGCAAAATTTCAAAATTCATACTCCCAATCAAACCTTAAGACAATTGCATGTCAAATAAGTATTCAAGCACATCTGCCTAATAAACAAAAAAAAAAAAAAAACTAACTAACCAAAATTCACATTTTTCACACAATTGAACAAGCGTGCATTGTTGCAGCAAAGTGGCATGATAGATTGATACAACTGATAACAAAATTTTCGCCAATAAAAAATTTGTTTTGCAAGATAAAAAGACCCGTTAGTCCTCTTTAAATATTGATCACATCGAAATTCAAGCCACAGTTAAATTTCAATTTGATAAGTTGTAACATGGAATCACCAAAGGAAGAAAAAATTATTGAGGTTGAATTGCCTCCGACTCCAGGGAAAACCTTTGAACAGGAGGTCAAGGAGGTATGGAAGCTACAAAAGCAGCTCAACAAATTAAAAGAAAAAAGGTTAAGAGCATTGTCACGAAGAAGTAAATTCGCCAGCCGTCTTCGCTATCCGCAATTGGAAGAGTTGGACACCATTGAAGTGATCGATTCACCACCACAGTCTCCAAATCACCAACCATCAGCCGTGCCAGGAACATCCAAGTTGGAGACTATGGCGGAGGTTCCAGCCCCTGGGATGAACGTTTCGCAAGAGGTTCCACCCCCTAAGATGGACGTCTCGCAAGAGGTTTCACTCCAATCACCAATAGTGCCAGGAACATCGACATCAGGAGCTTTATCAGAGACTCCAGCACTTAAGGTAAACATTTTAGAGGACGTAACTTTGCTACCTGTTGCAATGGACAGCAATGATTTCAAGCTAACAATAACGGATCACGAAACGGGAGACACCGAATCCTTTATCGTGTCTTTGGAGGCACTTAAAAGGCCTAAAAGACATAAGCAGCGCTTCAAGACCAAAGGTGGAGCGCGCTATAATGTAAGACTGTTTAAGGACGGCACGACTAAAGTGCTAAAATAAAAAATATAATAACAAAGTTTGTTGTTTCTTTTCATTCTCTCTTCTCTCTCAACTGAACTCCTTTCAGCTTATATTCTGCGTGGTTCTAACAAGGGCTCAGTTATTATTCTTTCCATTGAAATTGCTCTACATACCTTCTGCCGCATTCTTAGGTTTCTCAGAATCATCGGAGTTGCCAACAGATCGCATAGTATTTTGTATATTTGAAAGGCATTGTATCCTTTCAACGGGGGGCAGTATGTTCAGAATTCATCACAATTCTGATATCATTAAAACCAGAAAATTTACATGTCGACACATGTATATACCGACCTAAAGAAATAAAAATTTTTAGGTCTCAATTGTACTAATTTCGCAGAGAGATGAGCCAGATAACTGTCCACGGGCAGTACATTGCATTCACGCATGATAATTTTTTCTGTAAATTATCATCAGAAGTTCAAATTATCAACGCTGCAGTGAAGTGAGCCAGCGAGAAAGAACTGTACATTGGTAGTACAATGGATTTGCACTTGGTAAGTTGAAAATAAAAATCTATTTAGAAAAAATTCAGTAGGCAACGAATATTTCTGACTGAATAGAATTTACAAACAAGTTTTTTTTTTTTTTTTTTTTTTTGTGTTCTTTTGTTGCATTTTAAACAATAGAAAACGAAGTGCAGCTGCTATGCCAATTTGCCATGCGCCTTTGAATGCCGTTCTTTGGTGCCATGAGCAACCCATGGCTATATAAATCGGAATCTGACTTGACTCGTTCTCTTTTTGCAGTTTGGCAGTGCAGTGATCAAGTTGGTATTCTAGTTCCTAGTGTTATTTCCAAGTGCTCTAAATTTTATTAACATTTCCCAGTGTTATTCCCAAGTGCTATAAATTTTACTAACAGTTTAAATACTTTATTTAATTGACAGTTCAAATAATTATTTTTATTCTGGGTATCGACTAGATTAAAGATTTTATTTTGAATAGCGATTAAATTAAAGATTCTTATTGCGGGTATCGACCGAATAAGAAATTTACTAACATAAATCACTTTATTACGGGTCTCGACCGAATAAAGATTCTTATTGCGGGTATCGACCGAATAAGAAATTTACTAACATAAACCACTTTATTACGGGTCTCGACCGAATAAAGATTCTTATTGCGGGTATCGACCGAATAAGAAATTTACTAATATAAACCACTTTATTACGGGTCTCGACCGAATAAAGATTCTTATTGCGGGTATCGACCGAATAAGAAATTTACTAATATAAACCACTTTATTACGCGTCTCGACCGAATAAAGATTCTTTCTGTGGGTATCGACTGCAGTCAGAATTACTAACCTCACTTTATTCTGTATATCCACTAGAATAAAGAATAGTCCAATTCCAAACCTCAATAAATTAGAAAACCAATTTGATCGAGTGCCTAATACTGAGCTGGTGAGTACATTGTCAGATACAATAAAATTTTCTAAACATAAATTTAATTTAATCTTACTTATTCTTTCACATTTATTCAATATTAAATTTAACTTTACAGATAAATTTAAATTATAATTGTGGTTTTGAAATAATATTACCAGGCATATATATTATGTATTAATTACAAATTATAGCATTTATTAAATTTAAAAAAAATCTAGTTGGAGTGCGAGTTACAGTGTAGTAAGCTTGGTGAACGGAAAAATTAAGCTACGAAATCACTAACTTTGATCCAGGGTTATAACTTTCATCATATTTCTTCATTATTTGCGTGTTCGCTCTAACTACGGGCAGAACACAAATACTATATAAATCAACCCAATCTATCATAAACCTTGCCTCATGAGAGTACAGGAATAAAATTCTCCAAACCTATTTTATAAAATTGTTCTTTGTCGCCAGTCTATAGTAAATTCGTTGAAGTAAAAGACCAACAACGGTAAACTAACATGTTTGGTCTTAACAAATCCGCTAATCAATTGACAAGCAAACAAGAACCTGTTGGATTTAAATTTGCTTAGGTAAAAGTTAATGTACCGTATTTGCACACCACCCAACAATTTCGCTTTTATTCAACGATCAGAGAGTGAAAGTGTTTTCAGTTCATATAATATCCTCCACATAATAATGCAAAAAGAACGAATAGACCTTTTCGTATTATGGGGATTTGGCCGTGCGCCTATTAGCTTATTTTGGTTGTAAAGCAGCTCAAATTTAAGAGTTCAAATAACTGCGGAATATCTCTGTTCAGATTACCTTCTCTAGAACTTCTACTTTCTGCACGTGTGTTCCCTTCTGGATTCTTTTTTGATTATTTCATTTGAAGGGTGAGCAGATTTGAGGGAACACAGCAATAAAGATGCTCATTATTAATTTTCTGGCTTGTTAGGAATGATACCATTCGGCACTGTCAATGAAGAATTTTTCGCATATGTAGGCCTCCTCTGTTTTCGGTGTTTTCCTCCTGTGCAGCGTTTCACTGAAACATTTGACTTTAAATAGGGGTGAATTCCTCCTTCGCTATAATTGGTTTATTGATTAAATCAACCAAATTATGCAAGTCGAAAGTTACACAGATTTGATTTGTAAATTTTTGTGTTACCCTTGCCGTTTTGCTTATTGAGCTTAGAAAATTGTTGTGAACTGAAAAAGGCATTTGATCATATTACCTTGTATTAGATGTGGCATACATTTACGGTAAAATAACAAACTTAACAGATTGTTACATATACGAGTACATATTAGTAGCGGAGAATATGTCAAATCTTATAGAAGCTTTAATGATAAAACGGTGGTACTAATTTAATTTTGTCAGAAATCACGTATAAATGAATGATTTTCTCAGGTTTGATAACGTCATTTAAACGGTATCCAATTAATGTGGCCAAAAAACAATCAGCAAACCTCAGCTGTTTTAAAAACGTTGCTCTTAATCATTTTTCGAGCCATCTTTAAGCTATTTCTTGGTTTGTCCATGAACTATTTCTTGGCTAATCTTTAAACTATTTCTTGGCTTGGTTTCTTCTCTCTTCACTTATTCTTTTTTTTAAACTATTTCTCTGTTTTATTATAGTTTCTTTCTGCGTTTGTATTTCTTGTTAATTTTGTTTTCTCGATAGTTTATATTGTTAAATTTCCTTTTACGAGTTATTACCTAGAGTAATTACATCAGTCTTGGCTTAACAGAAAAGAATGAACAAATTTTAATTATACTAGTTATAAATTATATAAAGCAAAGGCTCTGAAATCTGTATCTTCAAGCAGTTATTTTACATAAATTCAAAAACTTTTTGCCTCATACTAAATATATGACAGATTTTAATCTCCAGTGATATTGTGGAAATGCTATGCGATCAAAAACTTCTCAATGATCCATAGTCATCACCTAATGCCACCACAACAACCTTACCTGTACCGTTTAGTTACATTATAAACCTTAAAAAACCTTCAGTTATTTTCCATTTAATTGCATTCTTTTGTTTGTATAATAACGAATAATAAAGTCCATATGTGTTAAAAAAATACAGAGTTAAAAATGTAACAAAATTTCGAGTCACAGCAAAATGCATGGTCCTTGACCATTTAAACCCTATCACCTTCTTCCCCTCTTTTACTTTAAGATTATGTTGCGTTGTCTTGAGTCTGAGTTTATATCAGAAACATGCTTACTTTTCCGATTTTTATTTTTATTTGCCTTAAAAACAGTTTCCTTTTTCTTTTTATTTTCCTCCATCATCGCAGTTAAAGTTGGCTCTACGGTCCTCAAACCTCATAATCAACGGCATTTTCATCAAATTGAAAAGGCCCAAAATTCTACCCATTAATAAATCTTTCCGGAATAAACTACGATTGCATTATTTTGTTCAGAAAAGACCAACAATTTTCACATTTTACTCTTGCTTTTAATTTTGAATAAATGCCATTTATATACGATAGTTTTTCACGAATTCTATAGCGGCTGAACACAGCCAAATCCATCGGCGGAGTTAATGCGTAAATTTAAGAAATAGGCTATTAATAATTAATATTATTTCATTCTCTGAGCAAATACTGTTGAAAAACAATATTAGATGCGATATATGACCGTTCACAGAGCTACACGATGCTATATGAAATTTTTAATAAGTCATTGTTGAATTGCGGTATATTCAAAGAACTTCTCTCCAGTTATCCAACCTGAATCGAATATGTCAATTTCCCATCCAATGGACAATATAAGGTGGCAAATGCTCTTAACGAAAAATTACCATGACTAGATCAACTCCTGCTGCATTATCCGCAATCAAATTAGTTAGGCATTCTTTTTCATTGCAATGCATGATTAACTTTCGCCTTTTCTTACCAAGAGGACTCTTACCAAATGCATAGGCTCCATTAATCGAAAATCCTCAAGCATACATTCATTCTACTATAATGTAGTTTTAAACTTTTTCTGCAAACCGAATACGTATGTATATGGCCTTGGGGAAAATCTAACGTATGCAGATAATTATCAATATTCAGTGAGGGTACAAAATACAAATACACATACCGGAGTTTCCCGATAATGATTTAAAAAATCTTTCTAACTATATAGGCTGATTCAGAAGGGCTCCAACATGTGCCGATCGATTCCTTACAGTGGTGTAATTAGCGTTTTTTCGTAAAACCCCTCCTTCGCCCCTTTTTTAACGGTTGAAATATTTTCGCATTTTCAGGGAGGTGAACTCATGTAAAACGTAATAACTTCTGTTCGAAAAACAGTAGGATGGCAGATAAGGTTTTGATAAAAAATAGTACGTTTGTTATAGAAAATTGGTATTTTTTAAGTGATTTTAACAGGCGTAGAAAATTTATTTCATGTAAGTATTATAAGAAATGGTAAATAGTTATGTAAGTTGAAAATAATATGAGCTCAATGAATGTGAATTAGTAAATATATATATATATATATATATATATATATATTTGCTCTTTCATTTTGGTTTATACATATTTTGTGTTTAAACGTCTCTTTTTTTCCTATCCTTACACCAAATTATTTAAACCGTTCTTATCTTAAATTGTTCACTCCTCTGATGTGATTATAATAAAGGTTTATCCTTTTGTGCAAATCGACTACTACTCCAAAAAGTTTATTATAAGTTTTTATAATTCTGTGTAAATTGTTCACTTCTCCGAAAGGATTATAATAACAAACTACAATTCTTTTATTCAGGAACTTCAATTTATTTACATTAAAGGGAACGAGGTCCCACACTCTCTAACAGACCACGGTTGCGGACGAAGATAACAAATTGGTTGCAGCGGTAACGGTACGAAAACCAAAATAAATTAATACACTGCAAAAACAAGTGCCTAGTGATAACAAAAATTATAATAATAATAAAATACTAAAATATAATAAAAACATAGCAATAGCCAGCGCATAATAATAAATATAATAAAAACGAAATACAAAATCAAAAATAAATTATTATAATAACAAAACTAAAATAACCGGTGATAGCGCTTTTCTTTTTTATTAAGTGTCTTAACTTTAAATAACATAAAGCAAAATAAAATTAATAAAAATCCGCCAAAGGATAACAACATCCAATTTAGTGCAAAAAGATTTTTTTAAATTAAATTAAACAAAAAAAATAATAACAAAAAATATATATATACAATAAAATCTGCCACGCATTAGCAAAAGTGGGCAGTGGTAAACCATTCTTTAAATAATAAAAAAAAAGATAACACATAAACAGAAACTAACACAAATAAATACAGTAATAACCAAAATTATAAAATAAAGACAAAATTTGAAAATTAAAAAGTTTGATTTAAAAACAAAAAGCCCGGGTACCCAATAAAGGTTACTTAGAGGAGATAATGAAAGTTTCAGCCCCAGATCGCTGAACCTGGAGCAGTTGTGAGGCCACATCCGTGCCTCACCAAGGCATGCTAAAGGAGGAAGGAAGACATATTCCCAATATAATTAGACAAAACAACATCTTCAAGAAGGAAGGAAGACATATCTCCAATAAAATAAGCAAAATCAGCACTCTCAACTACGAGAACATGTCGATCAGCACGCTCGAAGCATTCATCACAACCACAAGGCTCTTTAACCAGTACCCAAGGAATATGAATAAAGTAGAAAAAGGGCAATTCATTGATTATATCATAATATATGCACAAAAGAAAAAAAATCATTATCAGAATTCACAACATTTTACATACATTTTGGCATTTGGTGACAGTAACTATACATATGAAAATTTAAAATTCAATATACTTATCAAAAGATTTCTGCAACACTCTTACATTAGCATAACAAAATTTTCAAAAATATCGAGATTTTGCTATTTGATGGTAAACAGATTATAATTATGTTACTTCATACAACAAGGCCTCTTTTAATTCATGACCCACTGCTCACTTTATCATTTGTTTTCAAAAAACAAAACATCTACAACGCATTTTCAAAAGGTGTATGAATTGGTGAAAATTTCGTTGTAAAATCTTACATAACTACATATTTTTTATCTTTTACTCTTATAGGCTTATAGGAAATTTTCATAATAATAGAAATCCGTTGAAAGGGTGTAATCGATTTTGTTGTTGTTTACTCTTCTCTTTTGTCTAATATTTGGTTGTTAATGAAAAACTTCATTGAGTTCCTCTTCCTCAATTTTCCCATTGCAATTTGCTCAGCTAAATTACGCTCTTTCTAGAAGCGACCTCTGAAGTAAGACTTCGAATAAAATCGATAATCGATCCCCTGTGATAGGACCATTTGGGCCAACTGTTCAGAAGAAAGATGTTGATTGTGGACCGAGCAGTTGCGGATTCCATTAAAATCCGCGTAAGTACCTTATCCACACAAAAATATTTAAATTCTTATGTAGCATATATATTTATTGTTTTGCTGTTTTGACTCAATTAAACTAAAAATATCCTACAACCACACCACTACAATTACACATGCATACATACAGAAAAACTCATTTGACAAACTGATACCAAAGTAAAATTTCTATCAACCATTTTTCGTTTCTTGCTTTTGAGGCATCAATAAATTACCGTTTGTCAGTAGCATTTTCTCCTTTCCCTCTCAGTAATCATAATTATTTTTGTAACATACACATATACATCATATTTAAAAGTTCTAGTTTTCATTGAAAATTTTGTTTCTCTCTTTAAAAGGATTATAGATATAATTATTTTATTTTATTAAAAATTTGCTTTATCCATAAATCCAACAGTTTGCCTACATCGCTATATTTTCTCCACATATTACAGCTTATATAAAACTCCCTTTATTTTTACAAAAACAAAATTATATAAAGCATAACAAACTTATTCGCTACTTATTGCTGTTGAGATTTAACAATTTGTTCTCCACTTGGCTCTGTTTTAATTTCTCCATACAATTTCGTCATTTTATCTATAGTTCTCCATATATGTACAACCAAATCTAAGGCCGAACTTTCCCATAACGTGTGTATTCCAAATATGTATTATAAAATTTTATGTTATATTTATACCCAATTCTCCGTCTGTTACTAAACGAATCAATCATGACTGAAGAAAACAACTCATTGGATGAGCTTTGCTTATCTTAAATAGCAAAAACCAGTGCAATTAGGTAAATACTAGTGGTTTATCACCAAACCGGTAAAGTGAAGCGTACCCCTACCTTTGTGAACGGTAAACTACAACAACTCGAAGAAATATTTAGCGCCTTTGAGATAACTGAAGCACAAAAAATCAAACATAAAGACTTTACTGAGGATAACGATTATTTCAAAGTATCGTGTTCAGACGAAACTGAGGACTGGTACAAGCTAACGAAAGTAACGCTTACAAAGATTGAAATCAATCACAGAAAGTGTTGCGACGCAGCAAAGCCCCTTTCACATTCCATCATCCAGAGCTTCACGGATAACTCAAGTCAACACACAGAATACAGAAACCGATAAAGAAAAAAAACAGACCAGAAAATGAAAATACATACAGAAGTCTAAATACAAAAATTAATCAATCGAGCGAGTGATACAGTCATTAAATCCCAATATCTTACCCACGGCAAGCACAACATATTTGGAACAAAAACTATGTAAATATTCTGAATAAATACTGGGCAGGATTCCAAGAACTCAAGAACTTATTTGGAATGCAATCTACGTCACAATACTTCAAGAACATATATTTTAGCGAAGATGTAATTGCAATCCAAGAACAGCTAGACGCCCAATTCCTTACTGACCAATGTGACAAACAAAAAAACTCAACATACCGCCATAAAATAAAATAAACCACGTCCGCATATTTCACTATCAGAAATTAAATCATTAATATCAAATTTTAACAGAGACTGAAAATATCTTCACAAGCTGGTGTCATGATGTGATGACATCAATAGACTTTATCCTTGTTATGACCCCAATACCGTATTTTCAATTATAAAAAGTAAACTATTTGGCGAAGCCTACAACGTACTGAAACATAATGATACACGCAGGTGGTCGGATCTAAAAGAAATACTACTCCAAATATTCAAGGAAAAGTTAGAAAAATTAGTACTAAAATCAAATCTTGCTAATACAAGCCAAAGAAAAAGAGAGCCTGTCAAAGAATAGCTACAACGAATAAATATGACATACACATAATTAAATGAAGCCACGCATTCGTACACAACAGATAAACTGTTACTAAATTCTCTAATAAAAGTCAATGAAAAGCAAGCTATTAGAACAATTGAAGACGGGTTGATTAGTGTACAACTGCAAATAGTAGCCAAGCTCCATGAAAATAGATCTTTCAAACCAATAATTGGCATATTTTGGTGAACAAGCACTACGCCTGGAATCAAGGGCGACCAAATTCAACCCAAACTCTTTGCAAACGAGTAAAATCATACAACACATAACCACTTTTATTATAAATGTGGGAACCAGGGTCATTTAGCCCCAAATCGTTCAGAAAATACTCAGACAAATCCAACCCCAAAATACAATTTTCCTAATACTATAAACAAAAGCACCGCTCCTAGTAGTACCTTCAACAACTCTACTCCTAGAAGCAGGTCACAAATTAGGACATACAGGTATGCAGAGCAAGAATCGCAAACCACGGGAATGTTTACAAACAAAACCTGAATCCAGTTACCCAAAATTCCAGAAATTCCCAATACAAATACACTACCACAAAAACAAATCAATTTTAACCAGGGGCTGCATTCTAATCAGAGAAAAATGACAAATGACAATGCATCGTGACTTTTTTCCGAAAATGCGATTCTTACATCATGACTTCATCCATAAAAAGTGATATCTAGCGTTAAAATGTGACTTATTTTCGAAAGGCCGATTCCTAAAACACTGGCTGCCATGACAAATAACATTTTTTTATGAAAATTTTTGCAAACCGAAGTCACTTAGTCCTTGCCGCTGTGACTTTTGTCATATTCAAGTGATATATCAAATATGTCAAGTAAGTAAAAAAAAAAATTAATATTTGTATTTATTATATTATTATATATTATTGTATTATTAAAAACAAAAAATTCAATGTTAGCAGCAAACCGCTAAAGGATACGTTACCTTCGTTATAACATTTCAGCAATGATTTTACATACTGCCTCCTTCTTTGCATACGATGTCGCATTACTTTGCCAAAATGTCAAATTGTCACTGCTATAATTTAAGATATATGTCATGTCACCCAACAATCAGTATTCCACATTATGGTATAGTAACATTGTCCTTCCTTCCAAGTCATTTCGACATTGTCATTTTAATTGTATCAGAATCCAGCCCCTGGTCCCCCAATTATGAAAGGATTAATAAAGAACACATACAAAATCCGAGAATATTTTTAACACATTCGAAAAACAAATCAAAGCGAGAGGAATTAGTCGGCAGCCCCTCGTAAATCCAAACAAAAGCCGACTTCCACACCAACCCAAATTAGATACTTTACGTTTACTAAATAATCATATAACACTTACAATACCAATCACCATTACTCCCAGTTTCATTACTTTCTCTATATCTATTAATGTGTTCTCCAATAAACAAACTAAATTCCTCGTTGACCACAGGAGCGGCAATTAGCTTAATATAATTCAATACACTGAAAGCAGGTAGCACTTACGACAAAGATGCAGTCTGCAAGATAAATACTTTATTTACGCAATCTACAACTACAGAAGGATTAATACTGGCAAAATGTCAGACACATCAAACAAAGATTTTCTAGTAGAACATCCCTTCAAATAGTAGGGGAAATCTCAACCTTGGCATATGACGCCCTAATTTGTCACGACTTCTTGTCCAGATACAATGCTTGTATCAATTATAAAAACAATTATATTTCCTTAGAGATGAAGAAATATCATTCATCCTAACCCATAGAGCAATATGGCTTAGAATATCCAAATACATTATCTTAGATATGATAACCCTGACAAGAAGTCTCTAATGTCCAATCTACAATGCATGGTAAAACCACGTCGTCAAAACGATATGGATTTTTGTGTTTTCTTCCCACTCTTGCATTTGAAAATTTATGCTTGCAAAAATGTCCCTTCTCTCTCATTCATTTGACAACATGAGTACGAACTTATGTGTAGTAGTTAATCAGAAAAAACGATATAGTAATACCTCAGGTGAATTCAGCATAATTTAGAACCATGGAGGGGAATTTAGAACAAAACAGCTGTAAACTGGAACTTGTACTTTAAGTTTTGAAAGCAATATTTTATATTATTCGACTTGTCCTAAACGATTTCTTAGTTTACTATACTATAGTATAAATTATTGATACTAAATACTTCCTTTGATATAATTCTGTAATGAAATCGAGAAACCAATTACATTTATGATAATTGACAGGTCAACAGGTGTTTAATTTGGCAGCTTACCACTACTTACACATTTCGTGTATTTATATGCATTCTTCAGCAAACGATATCGTTTTGACGACGTGATTCTACCATGCATTGTAGATTGGGCATAACAAACAACCTTCGTAAACCAATAAAAACAATGTAAATGTTAACAACAATAAATCGCGGACTACTTCACATGCAGTCAACAGAAAGCGTGAAGCCTATCCCAGAACGAATATTCTCAAATCCAATGAAAACCCAGGTTAAACGAATAATTACGCAATACAATTATCACAATTCCTGTTCGCTCTGAATTCATTATTCAAATCCCAATTTCGTCAACTACGGAATCCGTATATTTTAAAAGGGAGGTAACTCAGGGTTGTTCCTAGGTAATACAGTCATCACCCCACATAAAGAAATGGAAAAAGTCCTGGTTCTCATCACGAATGAGCAGGACATCTAACTGGCAGTTCTTGACATGGATCCAGAATGCCATTACTTTAGCGACTTTGATTGCATCTCTCCTGATTCCAACAAAGATCCAATTAGGGGCATAAAAAAAAACTGTACACCCTGATAAAATTAGATCACTGTAACTTGGAAGAAGCCGAGAGTATGCGGAAAATTTGTGAGAACGATCTGTTCCACTTAGAAGGGGAAGATAAATGAAATGCTGGACCCTAATATAAAAGCACTTCAAATGGCCCGTGGAATTCACCCCTATTTCCAGTTTCCAAAAAGCCGGATGAGCATGGTAGCAAAAAATGGCCAGTCGTTGTAAGTTTTTCACAGTGTAAATGATATTACCATTGGTGACGCTTACGCATTACCGAATATTATAGACATATTAGATCAATTGGGCAAATTAAAATAATTTACAACACTAGACCTCGTCAATATATTCCAACAAATTCGCATGGACGTAAAGAACGGGGGCCGTCTTACGTTGGTCATTACGAGTTTAATCGTATGCCATTTGGATTAAAAGTGCACCTGCAACCTTCGAACGTGCCATGAATAACGTCCGTTTCCGATCTCAAAGGCATCTAATGTTTCGTATACATGGACGATATTGCAGCCGATGGATACAATCTAAAAGACCATAATATCAGACTTAAAAGTGTATTTAATCGCCTTCGGCATTTCAATTTAAAACTACAACCCGATAAGTGCCATTTCCTAAGAAACAAAAAGCACATCATTACTGAAAATGGAATAACCCAGACTCGACAAAAATAAAATCATTTCAATCCCATCCTATACCCAAGAATGAAAAAGACATTGAAGCTTCCCTTGGTTTTGTCAGCCATTATCGCCGCTTTCAATTTCGATGCAATTTGCTATGAAGCATTTTGCGAATTACGAAAGAAATTAATATCAGATTTCGATAAGTAATTTTTTTTCACCTCCAATGCCAGTGACTACGCCATCGGAGCAGTTCTTTCCCAAGTAGACGATCAACTAGACGATCCAATCGCCTATGTGAGTCGAGTTCTTATTGGTGCAGAAACTCGCTACTCAACAATTGTAAAAGAGCTGTTGGCAATTGTTTTCGCAGTTGAGCAATTCAGACCATCCATCTGTTTAGTTCTTAATCATAACTAACCATAGGCCATTAGTATGTCTGATGAATCTAAAGGATCATTCCTCAAGACTAAAGAGATGGAGAATACGTTTTGCAAAATATGACTAGAAAATAGTCCATAAACTTGGAAAGCTCAACACAAATGCGGACGCTCTCAGTAGAGCTATCCCAGAAAATGTCGAAGCACAGCAGAACCCACCACCTGTATATATGTGGTAACTAGCAATCAAGCCAAAGCTCAGGCGAATTTGGATACCCCCAATCCAAACATTACTATTCCAAATCCAGATACATCACTAGGAAACATTCCTCAGTGATAATAACTGAGACTAATTTCCCATTACTTTTAGCCAAAAATAAAATAAATCTTAAATTTTTCATCTTGCCAATGCAAGATACAGAACTTGATAGAATGCTGAATTCTAAACTAAAGCTTTCAGATAAAACTCTCTAATTACAAAACGAACTGAAGTTTTTTAAGAAGAAAGACTCTGCAGTAATCACTTCAAAAGTCAATATACCTTGCCGATCACAAAGAGATAGATCAGACATTGAAAACATTTTAACTGAGATCTGCTCATACACAGAAGCAAATTAGTTAAATCAATTAAGTATTTCTTTTCCCGTATTATACCCACAAAAATTAATCAATTATTAAAAACATTATTACCATGGTCTTCGCTAATCTACAAATAAATATCAAACTTCATCAAGATATCATAAAGTATTTATCCACCGCAGTGATATTTAACAAGTTCTAAAGGATTTCCATTCTTTACCGACGAGAGGACATCAAGGCGTCTCCTGTATAATTAAAGGAATTAAAAAATAATTCTATTGGCCTGGCATGTCAAACGATGTTATAAAATTTGAAGGAAATGCAAACTTTGTCAAATGAGCAAAGTATCCAGAAATCCAAAAATTCCTATGAAAATCTCGAGCATAAGCTCCAAACCTTTCGAAAGAGTGTACCTAGATGTCGTGGGACCTCTCTGGCATTCCAGAAAGTATCCTAACAGATTAGGGTTCTAACCTCAAAGTAGTGATGTGAAAATACTAGACCAAGACCAAGACTATAATGGCCTTGGTGTTGGTCTTGGTATTGCAAACTTAGTCTTGGTTTTGGTCTTGATTCTATAATTGATGTATCATGCCATAAATTTATAAATAGTTAAAAACTACCTTATCCCCGTCTAAATAAATCCTGTATGTACACGGGATGTGTTATTTGTGTCCTTTTAATCTTTATATAAATAAAATACAATAGTGCTATGACTTGTGATTGGACTATGAAAATGAAAGAGAAAGGAAGCAACAGAAACGACATTTTGTGAATCCAGTATATTTATTACATTTCTTTTGCCCAGTTTTTCTCTCAAATTCCGGTAAAGTACGTACCGATCATAACTATGCTTCGCTATTGCACAAATTACCAGATTTTTATCTTGCATAATGTGGTCTTGCATAATGAGTCTTGGTCTTGCATAATGTGGTCTTGGGCTTGGTCTTGTTAACGTACACATGGTCTTGGTGTTGGTCTTGTGAGCATGTTTACAATCTTGGTCTTGGTATCGGTCTTGCATATTCTGCAAGACCAAGACCAAGACTGCAAGACCAAGACCAATTTTGCTCATCATTACCTCAAAGGTAGCATGTTCGCCGAGGTATCTAAACTTCTGAAGATCAAAAGGCTCAAAACTACTCCATATCACCCTCAAACAAATGGTGCATTGGAGAGAAGTCATAGAACTTTAGCAGAATACATCTGATGTTATGTAGCGAAAGATCCTCAAGACTGGGATACATGGATTCCATATGCAAAGTTTGTCTATAATATCACCTCTTATTCGAGTACAATTATACTCCTCGCGAACTCCTATACGGATTCCCAGCCGAAATCCCAAATAAGCTTAAATCATTTCCTATTATAACAATTATACAAACAAGTTAAAAGCGTGCTTACAACACAGCTTTCACATTGCAAATGACATAGCCATGGCTCATAAAAACAGTCCAAACTCAAATACGAAAAAAACACAGTTCAAAAATCCTTCAACATTGGAGACAAAGTCTTGCTAAAAAGCAGAGTGGGAGATAACAAATCAATTCCCCCGAAAACGCCACTGTGAAAATAAATAAACAATAAAAAATAAACCCGCAAAAACAAAGTTTTCCACTATAAATCCTTTATATGTGATAGTGTTTGATAGTGTTTTCCCAATTTTTTTTTTGGTAAACTAAATATATATGTGCGTGTGTGTGTGTGATGCCAAAGTGCATTGCCATTGACCCCAAATTGATGTGGAAAATTTCAGCTCGATTGGATACCGGTAAGTAATCCTTTCTAAGTTTGCGGAGAAGCCCGGGGATGAAGTTAATACAAAGGAGTTAAAAATAAAAGATTCCATATTAATGAATTAAAACTTTTCTACGATTAATGTCTGAATATACAAAAACACTATAGCGAGCCCGTCGGCGTTGCCGGAGATAATTTAAATACTTAGATGGGTCGGGGTGGCGTGGGGTGGTTAGAGATAAACAATATCTAAGACCGCGCGATTCCATACTCTAGGGTTTCACTCTGTCTTTGTATGTGTGTGTGTTTCTGTATGTATGAGTGTGCGTTCATACATTAAGAGTGATGGAGAGTGTGACTCCTCTACGTCGATGCGTTCTGATGCAGTGCCTAAATATATAGTTAAACACGAAATTTTGGTATGGCAATGCTACGAAGGAGTTGCCCGATTGGTCCCATTTTCGAACTGTATTTGCAGTTTTTATAACGCCGTGTACAAAACTTGAGCTCTCCACATAGAAGCCTTCTCAGGCAGCTACCAAGTATATAGTGAAAAACAAAAGTTTTGTATGGCATTTACCTATTTTTGAAATTTTATTTACCATTACTATGAAAACATCAAGTAGCGAATTTTTTGTATTGCAACCTTACAAAGGAGTTACCAGATTGGATCCATTTTGAACTTAGTTTAAGTTTTTATTAAGAAAGTCCCGTGTACAAAATTTCAGCTCTCTACGTCGACGCGTGAGGCAGTGTCCAAATATATAGTGAAACCCTAAAGATATGTATGGCAACACCAAACGCTGGTAGCCCGATTTGATCCATTTTTATACCCTAGATGAAATCTAAGGGGTATACTAAATTTCTCATTCCGTTTGTAACACCTAGAAATAATGATGGTAGAGTAAAATGGATTGGACACCCATTTATAAAATTAAAAGTTATTTTGATTTGTGCATGTCCGTCTGTCCGTCCTCACTATAACTCGAGAACCAACGTACTTAGAGAGCTGAAATTTTGCGCATGGGCTTTTAGAAACAAATGTAAAATTTAGCTCGAAAATGGGAAAAATCGGGTAACTCCTTCGTAGGGTTGCCATACAAGAATTTCCTTTTCCACCATATATTTGGACACTGCCTGAGAACGCGTCAACGTAGAGCGTTGAAATTTTGTACATAGTGTTTTCATAAAAATAGTAAATATAATTTAAAAATTGACTAAATCTGGCATCCCCTTATTGGTATTGCCATATACAATTTTTAGATTTTTAATCATCCTGTGAAAACGATCAGTACTATACTGTTTTAATGCACTGAAAAGTTCTTTGAAATATGAAAGCCTATAAAATTGGTTATAATCATTTTTCTGTTCTAGATAAATTAAAAAACCACTTCAAAATCAAACTTGCGCAGATGGGTGACCATACATACATCTAGGATATCATAAGAATTGGTTTTATTGTTAGACCAATTCTACCTTTTTTATTTGTTGAACTTGTATTTGCAATTTTCATGGAGCCGCCGTGTATCAAATTTGAGCTCTGCACGTCAACGTGCTCTCGGATAGTTTCCAAATATATAGTGAAAAACCACAATTTTGTATGGCAACATCAGGAAGAGGTTGTCCGATTCAGAACATTTTTGTAATTGTATTTACTATTAAAATATATACTAAGAAACGAACTATTTGTATGCCAACCCTACGAAAGAGTTGCCAGAACAATTTTGAACTTAAATTTCAATTTTTTTTTAACCTCCGGGTACAAAATTTGAGCTCTCCACATAGACGCGTACTCAGACAGTTTCCAAATATATAGTGAAAAACTAAAGATGTGTATGGCAACCCTACGAAGCAGTTGGCCGATTTAACACGTTTTTGAACCTGAACCAAATATATAGTAAAACACTTAAATTTTGTATGGCCTCACCAAGAATAGTTTAACCGATTCAGGCAATTTTTTAATTTTTTTTACATTGCTATGAAAATACCACGTACAAAATTTCAGCTCGGAATGTATTCTCGTTGTCAGGCAGTGTCCAAATATATACTAAAACTGAAATATTGGTATGGCAAACGAAGGGGTTATCCGATTTAATAAATTTTTAAAACTGTATTTGCAATTTTTATGAAAACGCCATGTGCGAAGTTTCAGCTTTCCAGGCCTAAGTGTTCTTAGGCAGTTTTCTAGAACTCGACAAAAGCGTTATCTTCTTATCCAAAACTATTCTACCGTTCAAGCTGGAACCAACCAAACACAATCACAAGTTTCATTGAAATCGGTTGGGCGGTTTCGAAGTTAGCGAGTTTGAACACAGTGACAGGGAATTTTTATAGATATGTTCGCATATACATATTCCATGTACTCCCCTCCAAAAAATCAAATAATGAAAAAACTTTTAAACAAGATTTTAATAACGAAATGAAAAATTGATATTATGTAGTAGGTATTCAAGACTCTGTAAAGTCAAGACAAAAAAAAAATATGTATATACTTATATATATATTATTGCGAAATCTCTTAGATTTGCTCCCCACGATGAAGAAATGAGCTCCCAATCTTCTGGTGAATACAAGAAGAAAAGTAAGACAACACACTAAAGTGGGGGCCACCAAAAATCACAAGAGATAGCAGCACGATCCCCCTCGAATATGCAACGATTTGACCTGGCAGGCCACTTTTTCCTGAGCCCGAGAACGAGAGACCGTACATGAATTGTTGGCGCGGCCACTAGAGCAGAGTAGAAGAAGAGTGATCAAAGCAGTCAGATTGGAGAAGGAAATTTTATTATATTGAAGTGTTTTTTGGTTTAAAAGAAAAAGAAGTTGTAATAAAAATTAGTTGTTAATAAAAAGTGAATTATAACGTAGAAGTTGTAATTTCATAAAATCCCATCAAAAGTAGAGGAATTTCAGAAGAAAGAAATTCGGAAAACTTGCGTCTGTACCGTGCAAACGGGAATAGCCAACGGGTCCTTCTTGAGTCCCGCTATTGGGGAAGATAAGCCCAAGAACGGCTTACACGAAAGATAAGTGATATTTACATTTACTTGAATTCTCTTTCAGACATAGCATAAGAAATACTTTTTCGAATCTTTTTCATAATCGATTCAGAAACAATTTCTTCGTACTTTTCCGCGGGAACATGCTAGACCGAACGCAGCATAACGGCTATACAAAAGGAAAGATTCCTGGAAACATTTTAATTATCTTTTAGGCATAGCATAAGAAGTACTTTCTCGATTCTTTTTCATAATCGATTCAGGGAAATTTCTCTGTACTTTTCTGCGGCAATATAAAATTTACTAGACCAAACACAGCTGAACGGTTTACACGAAAGATCAGTGACATATTCGTTTACCTAAATTATCTTTCGCGCATGGAATAAGAAACAGCTTCTCGAAGTTTTTCTGTAAGAACAAAGAACACGCTATACAGAATGCAGCATAACATTTTAATTCTCCTTCAGGCATAGAATAAGAAATACTTTCTCGATTCTTTTTCATATCCAATTCAGAAACAATTTCTCGGTATTTTTCTGTGAAAACGTAAAACACGTTACCCTAATTTCTGTATACCTTTAAATTTACTTTCCGACATACAATAAGCAACAATTCCTAATACTTTCCTACAAGCGAACCAGTACCAATTTTTGACTATCACAATAATGCACACTTAAAAGTTGTCTACGTAAAGTGTCTATTCACGGGTTATATGAAAGAAAAGTGAGTATGAAATCTCGGTTCGACTTTCGTTACAACACCTAGTCTAATAAGACTGATTGATCTAATTAGAGCCCCCCCCCCCCACCACGTCTTCTGTTTCTTCCTGTAATAAAAAACAAAAGAAGGTAAATAAACCATTTCTTCAAAAGTATTCCAATTCTGACGGCGGACGCACTTACACCTATTTCTCTTTGAAGAAGTAAGAGCCAAGAGGCATCTATCGCCAACGAAAGTAGTTATCAAACTCATATTCATTGGCTCGAGTCACTGTGCCTGTTCACTTGATTCGAAACGATTGGTTATAGCAATTATTCAATCGAGGGCTTGCACTAATACTACGGCTAACACTGAACACATCTTGAAAATTTGTCCCGCGGATTACTATTGCGAAACACAAATGCATAAGCGATATAACGTAACATAAGTGTAACGTAACCTCTGCTGAGATCCTTTAATAAATGCTTGCCTATTTTATCTTATAACATAGCAAAGGTACACACACTGTTCATCCACTAGTTTCCCGTCGCTTCAATTCTCCTCGCTAGGCTCGTAGTGTTTGGCATCCAGGTGAGACAGATTACGCGAAGAAACGCTACCGATTTAATTAGATTCAGAGAACCGCACAATTTCAACCCGGCGCGAATGTAAACAGATTCAACATTCCTCAGTTGGTCATACTTACTACGAGACGCCTCTGATCAGCTGACGCTAGCCGTGTGTGATACTGAGTGCGACCTAGGGACTGATAGAAACACTACTCATCGTAGAGTTGAGGAGAATTGCACAAGTTTTTCTGCCGAAAATAGTTCGCTGTGGCTCTATGTAGCTCGATGTGGAACTTGGGATAATCGAAGTTTCATCTTATCTGCGGGGGTATACAGTACCGATCCCCCCCGTATCATAACGCTTTTGGATTGACCCTTTTTTTGTTTCAAACTAAACACTTGAATGGTCGAATATATCTGAACTTCTACTTAAGGTTGGGAAGCTCGGATACTTGAATAAAATTTCCCTGCTGCTATAGGGCTGTCCAAACAAGAGAAAAGGGAAATTGTAAATCTTATAACAAGAGTTGCTCCGTCTACCGCAATTTTGTTCCAAGATAAAATTGTGTTACATTTTGGTGTCCAGTGTGGGGTTTTAGGAAATATCCCAGCCGATGTTTTTCCAACGCAATACCTCACTATTCATTTCAAGATACAGAATTGATTGTTATGTATCTATGTTGAGAGTGAA
Organism: Dioctria rufipes; assembly: GCA_963924295.1. NCBI lineage: Eukaryota > Metazoa > Arthropoda > Insecta > Diptera > Asilidae > Dioctria > Dioctria rufipes. The sequence continues at coordinate 168,076,151 of OZ002740.1, read as the reverse complement.
TGGTCAGGACGTGAAGTCCAAACTGCCAGCCTAAGCTGACAGATCACTCGATGACAGCGATAGCACAGGGCGGCATGCTAGTACCTCGGCTAAGGGTGGCGGAGAGTGTGGGGAGGTTCCCGAAAATACCTGCCGCTGTCACCACCCATAATCAAAAAAAATCTTCATGCCTACTTGAACGAGCCAGCACACACTCGGTCCTGAAGGGACCCTTACGTCACTTACCTGTATACTACTCTCGAAGGCGCAGATGTTTCGGCCTTACTGCACGCCCCAACCACCCATTTGACACTGAGGGCAGCGAGTTTACAGTGTCCCTATGCTGGCCTGACAGGTGAGAAGAGTAGCGGACCTTTTCGACCTCTAAATCAAGAGGGCCCCAGGAGAGTGAGGGATAGAGAAAGAGTCTATGACATTATTACAACCATTTTCATGTATTTGTACCAGTTCAACTAAGTTTTATTCATTACAGGTGAGCCTCGTCGCTCCAAGTTCATAATACAGAGGTCTGGCCTTCGCCTTAGTGTTACAAAAACCGCACTGATTAAAATCTCGTTATTACTATCTCTATTCTGTCTTCCATAGACTTCCGTCACCTCTTGTATGTAGTGACCATACCACACTGACTTAATTAATCTATAATAGCTCTGTTGGATTACAAAAAAAAATTCACTTCCGTATACTCAGTTCTCTCTTATGGCTCTAAGGTTAACAAAGTTTTCCCTTTTTCTTATACTCAACAAAACAGACTCATCCTGAACCAGCTACTAACTCTTAACAAAACTACGTGCGAACAAAATGCATTCAATATAGCTTAATTTGGAATTTCAGACTTCTATCAAACTAAATATCCACTTGAATTCAACGTGGACCAATACTGCTATAAAATCCGTCATAAACATTATTCAATTAAGGCATTATCGATATCGATCTTTATTTTAGCTTATCCTAAAAATGTAGCATCCTTACGAACTATAACATTCATTACGATTAACTAAATAGTAAAAATTATTTTCCAAAAATAGCATTACTTCAAATTCATACCGGATTATTCTATTTGAACTGTACGACTTTTCGCGATTAACTATCTAATTTATATTGTATTTTTCTTTTTTCCTTTCCTTTTCAAATATAATCGTACGTATGTCTATAGACTTTATCCGAACAATTTAATGAGGGCCTATCGACCCTAGGCTCTCGATGGGAGGATGCCTGTCTAAAGTGCTTTTCAATCCCTCGAAGGAGCTCCCTAGAGGTGTTGCAAGGTCCTGAAAAAAAATTTTATAGACGTAGAAAGCCAGACAACCCGACACTCTCAAGCATGGAGTGTTGATAGATGTACTCAACCAGAGAAGGAGTGGTATCTCTATTGGATCCGCTAATCTCTTCGCTTAATGATACTACTACTAAGTTACTGTCGCTTAAATATTTTCCTGCCGGGTTAGTTATGATAATCAATCCGTTTTTCTTTTCCTTTCTTACTGTTTATGTGATTGTTTTACTCCCGTCGACATATGCTTGCACGGGCTGGATTACTTCGAGTCTTACACCCTAACATCCTCTGCGCTATGCATGCTCATGATATTGGAGGGTGATGATTATTGAAATGCTTTTCGAATCTCGAGCTACGTATAGGAGAGAAATTTTGATAAGCTCACTGCTAATTTAATCTAATAAAAATTCTTGAATTAACATGAAATTATACTACTGGTACCTTTTGAACTGTTGCAGTTGAGAATTATCCAGGAGAGACGATTTGACCTTAAGGGTCGTATATGACCTCTATATAACAAGGCGGGCTCCAATTCACGTTGGTAAAAGAACTGTAGTTACTTAGTGGCAAAATTGTTCTCAGATCATCCGCGAGGGAACAGTAGACTCCATTCATTTATCTGGTTTGCTTTGATTTTCTCTTGGAGAAAATGTACAGTACCTACTGTTGTCGAGCTGCCTATCATTCAGTTGTTGGAACACTGGTAGGGACTTTTAATTGGGTTTGGTTTCTATTGGAACCATTCACGTGGTCGGCCGATTCAGAGAATATCGCGCACGATCGAACTTTCGGGAAAAATTACCCGTAGCTAAACGTTTAAATTTAACCAAAAGCGCTTAACACAAACGCTTGCCTCGGATTTGAATTCCTTTTGTGTTGGTTTATAGCTTATAACTTTGAACACACGCGCTCTCTTTTCTAAGACTTTTGTGTTCACCGGATTTTACTATGCTCGTTCTTATCCTCTGTTTTCGACTTAATCCGATGGCTTTTCACTTCTTTCCGTTTGACAACCCGCTCGAGCAAATCTTCTTCTTACTTGTCTTTACCGTCAACATGTCACCCCGAGCTTGAGGAAACGCACTTCTCTCGGTCGAGGTGCGTTCAAGTTTTTCGCTCAACCGCAGCCGGCTTACATGCTCGCTTCAGTACTTCGTGTAGCATATTGCTATTATTATTTTGCAGCAAACAAGCATATGTACACACTATTTTAAATAAATACTTTCTTTGTTTTTTTTTTTTTATTATTATTGAATTATTAAAAAAGAAAATCAATATTGAATTATTTGGTTTGGGTTAGAGAATTATTTAAAAAGAAAATTTTATTATTGAATTGTTTGTACTGGGGTAGGGAATTATTTTAAGAAGACAAATTTTATTGCAGTGAGCTATTTTATTTGGGTTGACTCTTACTATTGCTCTGTAGTCGAAGTGAGGTATTGCCGACTGTTGAGTTGTACTGGTGTTACCGGTCTTTCTCCTTGCTTCTCCTGCATTAGTAGTAAAGAGCGAGATGGATCCTGGTCAGTTGCAAGTGCTGAAGGAAGAAATGAAAGCCATTGCGGCTTATTTGATAAAAAGGGTTATAAGTGAAATAAAAGAGAAAATAAAACTGGAGCAAGCTGCTTCAATAGTTGCAATCGAGGGGGGTTTAAACGAACACGTCTCCAAACTGTCCAAAAATGTAGAAGAGCGGTACACAATTCGTCAATCTCGTTTTCGACGATTTCTCGCTCTCCACTCAGACTTCGTCCACGACAGGTACCATTACCTCTACAACAACTTCAGTGGCAGTGATCTCTGCGTTATCCCCTATTTAAAGAAGTAACACAAATTTTGCGGCAATTAGCAGTTCCACCTCTACAGCAACAACGACAACACCCATCCAAGGTTCTGCCTTGTGTTCGTCCCTAACTAATCAGGCGTTTAATAACCCTCCACAAGCCGCTTTTAATTTTAGGAATCGGCCTAGCTGGGGTTTCGCCCCTTACGGAAGCCACTATCCACAGACTCCCCCCAGTAAAGCAGAGCCTGGTACCTTCTTCTATTGGTCAATTAATTCCAACATTTGATCATGCTATCTTTAACTACGCACCCCCTATGCATTATCTGGGGCTTGTTATAGAAAGGCTCCCTAAGGGCAATTTAATACCACGGCCGAGCTGCAATCCGGGACCAATACCCAGTACCGATGCTTCTCAGAAAGTCCAATCTCTACCCTCTTCAGCTGCAACTTCTGGTGCAACAGGATTCTTTGTAATCTCTCATCTTTTGATGGAACCGACTATCGTGTCCAGTTCGAGATCGTTGCCCGCAATAGTCAATGGACGGAACAACAAAAGGCGGATGCAATGGCCACGCAGGTAAGAGGTAATGCCCTCTCAGTGCTTAGCGTCTTTCCTACTGGCCATCGGATCCAATATGAAGAGCTAGTAGCGCTACTGGAACAGCGTTTCGGGGCAGATTCTTACTCTAGTCAGGTGCAATTTGCTAGCAGATCACAAAGCGTTAGAGAAAGTTTCGCTAACTTTGCGTTAGAACTGCAAAGATGGCCACAGCCGCATTTACTTCTTGTCCAACGAACATCGTCGATAGGATGGTGACACATCGTTTCCTACAGGGACTGCGTGACGATGAATTAAGAATCTTGGTTAAAATGCGAGGCCCAAGAAAGTTGCACGAAGCAGTGAGTGCCGCCCAAGAACTTTCAATGGACACAAACGGGGGTAGAAATGCGAGAATTCATCTGGCCAAGATATCTCCCCCTCAACGGAATAATGGACGTCGTAGGAGAGATGGAAGAAATTCGCAATCCTCCTGCTTCGACAATTCTCAGCGATCACCAGAATCCGACAGGGCTATCGTTGCACCCAAACCTCCCATACTGTAGGATGCATTCAGGCCAGCATCTTACTCCGAGATTCCTCCGGCAGCTTCTCCAAACTCGAGAAACCCCTCCACATCGACTCAGTGGGGCAAAAGTCGATGCGTTTTGCAAGATTATCGAAAGCAACGGGCTATCTAACAGCCACCGAATTGCACTGTACTGAAAACTACTGCATAAAGCCGTACAGGAGCATGAATATAGTGAAAAAATAAGTCTTTAGTGAAAAAATCTAAAGTTAAACCATCCTCAAGGTTACTCATGTTAAATCCCATTATTGACGAGTTGGGAATCTTACGAGTAGGGAGTCGTATTCCTAAAGTGGAAGATAACTTGATATCGGCATATCCAATAATACTTCCAAAGAGCTCGCATCTAACGAGACTTATCGTTGTTGAAATGCACGAAAGGGTGCTACATGGAGGAATTAATCTTGTATTTTCGAGAATAAGAGAAAGATTTTGGATACCTAGAGGTCGCCAACTAATTAAAGCCGTTGTCAAGCCATGCATAGTGTGTAAAAGAATTCGTGGAAAACCCGCTGCGCAACCATTTGCGCCACTACCTAAGGAAAGATTGCAGGCTTCAAGGCCTTTCGAGACTACAGGTGTTGATTTCGCAGGACCGCTGTATGTAAGGATATCACCGCCTGCAGAGGGGACTAGCAAAGTTTACATAATGCTGTTAACCTGCGCAGTCGTTCGTGCTATCCACTTAGAGCTCGTCTCTAGTTTAAGTACTGAAAATTGTTTATTGGCTTTGCGACGCTTTTTTTCTCGGCGAGGTGTACCAGCTGTTATTATTTCAGACAATGCATCTACCTTTAAGCGTGCCTCTATGGAGTTGAAATATCTGGGAAATATCTTGAAGTCGGAAGAGCTCCTCGGTTATATTAGTAATCAAGGTATTACCTGGAAATTTATTGTCGAGCGAGCCCCATGGTGGGGGGGGGGGGGATTCTGGGAGAGATTAGTCCGCAGTGTTAAGGAAGTCTTAAGAGTATCAATTGGCAAAGCTGTACTAAATTTTGAACAACTTCAAACATTACTGACAGAAGTAGAAGCAGTGATAAATTGTAGACCACTTACATACATTAGTAACGATCCGTTGGATTTATCGCCTTTAACGCCACAGAATATTTTAATCGGCCTCAATTCAACAACTATTATGTCAGAAACTAATGGTGTCTCGGATAAAAATATTCGCCAAATATGGAAATCGCGCCTTCGAATGACCAATATATTTTGGAAAAGATGGAAACTGCAGTATCTGCATCAGTTAAGATCTGTTCACCGCCATCCGGGAACATCTTCGTCTAACTTGAAAATCGGCGATGTCGTCATTGTAAATGATCCAGCTACATCGCGTGTCTTATGGAAATTGGCCATAATCGAATCAATATTTCCCGGGAAGGGTTCGTGCATGCGAAGTGAGGTTCCACACTGGTGCGAAAATGAGGAGGCCCGTACAACTGCTGTACCCACTTGAGGTCACTAAAGGACAACAACCAAGTCACGTCGGGCCGGAGGATGTGCAGAATTCTAACGACACACACACTAAGTAAAATTGGAGACGTTACTTCCCACACGCAGATTCATCAGCTTGTTCTCGGCCTCGAGAGCAATAACCAGTCTCTAACTGAACGTCGTCGCGTTAACATGTAATCGGAATCACAAGCACTAAATTGTAGTATTAGACCAATAAAAAGAAAACATGGTAGTCTTTTCATATAGTTAGAATACCCTCCCAACTAACGCTATTTCGCGAAAAAGTAGTAATCCACAAATCATAGACGAAACTCATCCCCATGAGGTAATCACAAGCCCAGAGGAGAATCAATTAATCTTAAAAGAATATCATGATTCTGTCTTTTGCGGCCATCAGGGAGTGATAAAAACCTATAAACGGATTCAAAGAAAGTACTGGTAGAGGCACATGCTTAGTGACATCAAGAAGCACATTAAGCGGTGTGCCAAATGTCAAACCATGAAGGCCTCACCACAGTATAAAATGCCAATGGTGATTGCAGACATAGCGGAACAACCATTCGATAAAATCTATCTAGATATAGTCGGCCCACTAGAGGAGACTGAATCTGGAAACAATACATACTAACGTTTCAGGATAACCTCACGAAGTTCGTAGATTGGTATGCCATACCAAATGGGGAAGCTATACCGGTAGCGGAAATTTTCTTCGAGGAAATCGTCACGCGCTACCGCATTCCCAAAAGAATAGTCACCGATCAGGGAAGCAATTTCCTGAGTGACCTGTTCAAAAAGGTATGCAAACACCTCAGGATAAATAAGCTGCAAACCTCAGCATATCATCGCCATTCAAATGGAGCACTCGAACGTGCACATAGACCATTGATTGAATATCTACGAACTATAGTGGACGAAAATCTCAGCTCATGGGATAATTATCTGCGAACCGCTGCTTTCGTGTACAATAACAGTGTACACGAAGGGACAAAATTAACTCCCATGGATAGCCTCTACGGCTTTACAGCGGACGTTCCGTCCAACTTAAGGCGAGACCCCGAACCCGTGTATAATCACGAGAGCTGCTACCATATTCTCAGGTATAAGCTTTAGAAGTCTTACGCCATGGCATGGAAAAATCTTCTGATGAGTAAACAACGTTCGAAAAATTACTATGACAAGGCTGTACGCCCCCTGACATTTCACAGAGGGGACAAGGTTCTAAGCTCTCCCAGATTTGGGTAGGACCCTATACGGTAACCGGCATACCCAGTTCTGTAAATACAACAATTGAAGTTCGTAAACGAGAGGTGACGGTACATAACAACCGTCTAAAACATCTCTACGAATAAAAAAAGGTGTCCATAGACTCTAAGCAGTGTTAAGGTATATACATACATTAGATTAAAGAACAATAGCATTTAAGCTACAAAGTCAAAAGAGAACCCATTTTAATATCCTATCCTACCCTCTCCTAGATAACAATGCGGTCAATAATTTTCTACGGACTATTCCTGACCACAATAGGAGCCCTCGCGGAGGAAACTTACTCGATAACGCCTATAAATAATACGGGAGTACTATTTGAGGACCTTGGAAGCCTATCAGTTTATCACGACACTTGGAGCATCGTAACTGAGTTAGATCTGGCTGGGAGCAAGAGGTGTACAGCCGACTATGCGAATTAGAGGTAAATACTCAAACCTTAGCTGATCTGGAAAAGCAACAGTTCAGCGTAATAAAAACCACATTTGAACAAATTCAAAAACCCCTATCCTCACTGTCTGAACGACAACATCAGATAACCAATCAGATTAACCATCTACAGTACACAATGGACGATTTGATAGCCCACCAAATAAGACAAGAGATCGTTTCTAGTCTGACACTACATATGATAAAGTAAGAATTTAGACAACAAGCTCTACTGGACATAATAGTGTCCAGCAGAAATAATCAAATTCTTCCCCTTTTAATTTCCCCAAATCATTTGCTAGAGATTTATCACAAACCTCACTCTACTTGTCCCAATCTGCAGGCCTGCTTATCAGTTCTGTATCAAACAGCAGAAATCAAAACACATTTATTACAGAAAAAATTGGTGATTCGAATCACACTTCCCATTTTTAATATACCCAAGATGAAAATCCAACAGATTAAATGTTTTCCCATACGGGGGGATTCAAACCAGTTATTAATACCTGATATCGGATTTTCCCATGTGGCAAGTCAAATCCAGAATCAGGAGTTTCTGCTGTTTAAGCCAGAAAACCTGAAATCATTCAGGAAGATTTCCAAAGGAATCGATGAGGATACGTGGGTTGGTAAGCTGAATACACCAATCACCAAGGCTACAAAAACAGATGAATGTGTTATTAAACTTTTATTCAATCCACTGGGCGAACACCCACATTGTAGCATCAGAGCCCAAATTCCCCCAAAGAGACACAATAATTAAACTTAATAGACCAAATTCGTGGCTGTACTCCTTAACCGAAACCACTATAGTACATATAACTTGTACCCAACAGTTACTCACTCATCGTCTTACAGGACAAGGAATCATAACAGTCAACAAACCTTGCTCCTTGCAAACAGGGCTTCATACACTTTATTATGAAGCAGAAAATCTGCATCCGCTAAAAATTTTCCAACCAACTTACCTGCCATGCACAAACGAATCTCAGCATGAGATGGCAGAATATATGTCGAAGATATCCGCTCCTAAAAACTTTCAGAAACAACCAACGTTACTCCTCGGAGACGATACAAACCAACGTATCCACCTAGATACAAAATCTCTAGACGAAATCCGTACCAAAGTGAACAACATTCACTTTGGACCAAAGATTCCTCATATACTCTCTATTACATCCCTATTAATGACAGGACTCTTGTTGCTAATGGTATTAGTGGTGGCAATAGCAAAATATGTCGTACCGGTATTCATGGCATGGGTTGCTAAACGCAGACAACAGCCCACAGCTGAAAACATACCTATGGAACCGGTTTACGTAACACCCCAAGAAAAGTTAAAACGGGCCCAAAGTCTCCCCAGAGCGCGATCAATATAATTAGTATAATCGAAAATATCTATACTCATTGTTTTTCCCCGTCTCATTCTTTTGTTACTGGCGCAACATTATATCCTTTCAATACACTGGTTTTAGAAAATAAGTTAAAATAATAGTAGCAATTAAAAGATAAAGCCACCGCGTAAGAGTAATAAAACATAAAAGTAAAATTTATTTAGTAGTACAAGAAAAAAAAATTTAATAAACCTAAGTAGTATATAGCAAAGTAGAACTAATGAATTACATAAGCTAAAAAATAATATAATAAGAAAGGAAACAAAATAATATACTTAATCAACTTAGAATAACCTAAAATAGACAAGAAATTTTTTTTTAACAAAAAAATTTTTCTGACAAACGTAGCATATACCGCCAACAAAGTCTCAAAAACAATACAAAAACTCCCAACAACGAAAAAGAACGCCGCAATCAAGACCAAACAGACGCCAAAACTATCAACGCACATCAGACTCAACGCTAAAAGAAAAGCCCCAAGAATCACATTTATAAACTAAGACTTAAATAAATACCTGAGAAAGCACAAGAAATAGGAAAAGTACGGAACAACACTTAAATAATTATCAAAATTTTATGTTTTTTATATATAGAAAGACAAAAAATTATGGCTGGTGACAGTGGTGCCCCGTAGTATATTAATTAACCTTCAAGAACAGGACAGCTGTCAGGGCATATGGCGCGGGCCGTCTATAAAGTCTAAAAAAAACAAAGAAATTTTTTTTTTTTAGATATAAAGCCCAAACACAGAGGTAAATGTTATTCTTACCCAGAGTAAACCATCATAAGGTGGTGGAGCGCCCTCAGCAAGTTCTTGGGCGGGACCTGACTCAACCTCCGGGACGTCCCAGTCCTCCTGGTTATCCCAGTCCTCCTGGTTATTCCAGTCGTCCTGGCCAACGGGGGAGCTGCCCAGATGCATACATCCGGGCGCCCGTCCCCCCGTAAAAGCAAGCGTATTAGCCCCCGCCACCGTGTGGCCACACTGGTGACAAAAATACCCAATGCCCGAACACAAAAAGGGCCGGGGCTCATAAAAGGCACGCGTGGACGTACAATCTCGCAGAAGTCCATATTCAAATAAATTGTGAACAAAACCACAAAAGCCAGCCAATATAAAGGGCAAAACAGCTCACCCAACAAAAAATTAAGCAAGAGGACATATAATGTACCAATCTCTTATCAAAGTTACTTAAATACCGCCCTAGTTAACCGCATTAGTAGATGTATGCATTTCTTGCCTCTCAACCCACGCGATATTAGCTAAATATCACACGGATTATACTTGAATTGGGTACGTATGCAGATCAGATCACAAAAAAATTTTTTTATGTCTTTCCAAGCCGCTGTAAGATGCATGTTAATAACTGACACCAAACCTTCAAAAAATAAACAAACAAAAAATAAATACAACTGCACTTGCAATGTGCAAACGCAAGCTCCAAACAAAATGACATCTTTTTCTTATCAAACAGAATTTTTGTTTATATACAATTGGGGCCGGCAAAGAATATATTGGGATAGAATAATCAATAAAAAATATCGCTAAAAACAAAACAAAATTTCTAGTTTTTACAATAAGATAAATCCATACGGACTATAGAAAATAGAATAAGTAAAATATATACGATACAAAGCTAAGACTAGAATAACTTAATTTTTCAACAAACACAAAAAACAAAAAGATGTAAAAACTCAACCGAAAACCGCCCAAGACCCAGCCACCAAAAACGCACCCACATCAACTTCCCCTGAGAATTATTCCTCTTCAAAGAATAATTCTCTTTTTCTCAGGGGGAAGGCTTGTTATATACCTAAAGTAACAGAATTTTTATATAAAAAAGAAATAGAATTTTTCGTATAAACCTGAAAAAGGGCAGAAAATAAAAATTATATTGATTAATTTTTCACATAAGCTAATCATGCTTAAAACATGGTTAGCTTATCTCTTAAATGGGCGAAGAAAATTACATCAGCAATTTTCCTCACATACCATACAAATTTTTCCCAAACACAAAAAACAAAAAGATGTAAAAACTCAACCGAAAACCGCCCAAGACCCAGCCACCAAAAACGCACCCACATCAACCTCCCCTGAGAATTATTCCTCTTCAAAGAATAATTCTCTTTTTCTCAGGGGGAAGGCTTGTTATATACCTAAAGTAACAGAATTTTTATATAAAAAAGAAATAGAATTTTTCGTATAAACCTGAAAAAGGGCAGAAAATAAAAATTATATTCATTAATTTTTCACATAAGCTAATCATGCTTAAAACATGGTTAGCTTATCTCTTACATGGGCGAAGAAAATTACATCAGCAATTTTCCTCACATACCATACAAATTTTTCCCATAAAACGACTTGTTTTTGTAATGTAGCGGTAATTGAACACTACAGCTATATTACTGCATTTTGGGTAGGTTAGTGTAGCGGTATGTTAAAATGACAAGATATGTGAGCTTGTGTTTACTGTTACTTTATTGAGCAAAAATTCCTTATTTTACGTTAGTCTGAATTCTATTTTATTTTTTCACTTCAAATGTACTTAATTAATTTAATTAATTATCTGTAGGCATGTATTCTTGAGGTGTCGTAACGTGACACGTGCTCAATTTTATACCTCAGATGTTCACCAATTTCACTTATATTTGAAAATTCACTGTCTATTATTATTAGTTCTTCTTAATATAATTCACATCACTCTTAATATTAATTAATTCTACTTTGTTTTTTCACATGAAACGTCTAATATGCTTAGCTTGCATGAGTTAAACGCTATGTGAAAAAACCTAAAACTAAAATGTCTGCCACCAAATATATTTTAAAAATGTATAAAAATACTTAGCCTATAATTTCACCAAAACCTGTAACACCACAGAAGTTAAATTGTTGCTACAATCTTTACTTAGCATGTAACCTTACTTGGCACGTTGATTTATGCTAGAAAGATTCGAAGTAAATTGCACTAATGAATAATTTTCCACTTTTAGATTTTTTGAAGAACACTAGATCTATGCGTAGTTGCATTTACGATCGCTGTCAAACTAATGAGAGTTTAGTTAGGGAGCACCTCCTTTTTATAATGTCCGAGCCGCCATTTTCGGACAAGTTCCACATGAAAAAATGCAAATTTCATATATTTTTTGCACATTATAAGTCCATGCTGTAATGTCAAAATATTCCAAATTATGTGAATTAATTTATTTTTAATTATCCATAATTTTTCCTAATTCATTTATTGAAATATTTCAATTTTTCTAAAATTTATCAATATGGCCGCTCCCTATCATACTACGTTGATTTCCGGTGTGGAACATAAATTCTCTCACGAATTTTCTTCTGTCTCGTTTCCACATCGTTCTCTTTCCCACTCATTATGGGAATTAAAATTACCTTTTTTTATAAATATTTCCTTACCTGGGCAATTTCGCGTTTTTTAATTATTGCCAACAGGTAGAGCGCGGCCAACTTCGTAAAATTGATTATTTACGTTGTTGCAGTGACAGTTCGTTTCGCGGTGTTTAAGTCGTGAAGTGCCGTGTTTTGTGTTGGGTTTTTCTAATCAATAAATGGATTAATTATTAAGGTAAGTTGATTTATATATTCTATAAATGTTATTTAGTGATTTGCCTGTGCATAATTTGCAAGAATCATGCAAATTATGCGAAAATTTTATGTTGAAAAAATTGTTAGTGAAATGTCAACAATGGCAACAATTGTTGAATTTCACTAATAATAATGTATATGGATTCTGCAAATTTATGTATTTTGCACATTTAAGCATAAATGCATGGTTTGCAAATGTTTATTGTGCAGAAAACATGAATTTCGCTAAGAAATCCCAATGTTTATGTTTGCATGTAGTGTTGTTGTTGTACTGCCAAGAAATTTGTTTCTTGGCAGTTTGCATGTACCTATATATTTTTGTTTGTAATTTTTTTTTATATCTTTGCTGGCGTTAATTATATTGAACTAATTTATATGTTTTTCTTATTTCAGATGCTGCATAGATGTATAGGAGGCATTTGCTGACTGGAAGAGGAATTCAGGAAATAGGGAAGTAGCAATTATTGTATATATTGTATTTTAATATTTTTTATTTATTTTCAGCTGTGTTCAACATACTCCCCCCCGTTGAACAGTTTGTTCAACCAAAGCTTCCTTTATTTTGCGTATACCTCTCTTGTGGTAATGATGGAATATCAACGTTCCGTCCTTGTTAACCTTTAGTTTAACCTGATACTTGTCGGGTAAATTGATGAATTTTTCCCGATTCCTTCGCTGCTGTATGGCTCTCACGTTGATACGCTGCAATACGTATCGTGGTAAATATATATCTACGCCTTCTCGTGTTCGAAATTTTTGAAAACTATTGTTCATCCTCATTTCGAACTCTTTTATGTTCGTGGTCAGCAGAAGTTTAGATAACTGTGATATCCGACTGCCATTAACCACCACTGTCTGATCCGGGTGTGGATCCGTAAAAGGAGTTGGGCCTACAAACGGTAAGTTTGTAGCCGTAGTTAAATCTTTAGCTGCTGCGCTCGTGGATGGCTCTCCTCTAATTCTGGCAACTTCTTCTCTAGCTCCTACAACTTCTTCTTGAACTCCTGAAGCCAATTCGTGGGCCAACTCCGGCCTGGGTCTGCCAAAGACATCACATCCCGGGTCACGCAACATCCTCCGCTCCGGGCTTCCTGGTGGGCTAAAATAAATGTCCTCCAGAATATATAAGGTATCATCCTGTTCGTAGGTGAATGACATCTGAAATGGCAACCAGTTAGTATGGCGTAACGTGAATAGAACACAACCCTCATCCAACAGTAGTACACAAAAGGACAGACACATGACGACACTAAGAACAGGTAGTTAATCTATAGCTAATGGTAGCGGACTAATTTTTGCAATTGGTCGTAAAAAACTACCGTTTCGCATTTTGACCTTGACTACCCGAACCAGATCATCTGTCCCTGGATGCACTTGTTCGATTATGCCCATTAACCAACTTGTGGGTGGCATCTGATCGTGTTTTACAAGTACCACGTCCCCTACTTGAATATTTGGTTGTCTTGTATACCATTTGGGTCGATTTTGCAATTGGTTCAAGTAATCCCTTGACCATTTATCCCAAAATTGTTTATATAATAGTTGTATGTACTTCCACCGTTTGGAAGGTAGTATTGCTTCATGTGTATAGTCTGGCTCTGGAATGGCATTAAGTGCTTGGCCTATTAAAAAATGTCCGGGTGTGAGGATAAGTAAATCCTCTGGATCATTTCTCACGTAGCATAGCGGTCTAGAATTTAGACATGCCTCAACGTGAGCCAGGACTGTAGAGTATTCTTCGAATGTGCATCTGGAGTGTTGTAATGTTCGGTGTAAATGGTACTTTATTGCCTTTACTCGAGCTTCCCATATCCCTCCAAAGTGTGGAGAGGCTGGAGGATTAAAATGCCAATTGATTTGCTTGGAGGCAAGATATTGTGCTGCTACTGGAGTTGCACCTTTAATTGCTGCTTGCAAATCCTTGTCTAATATCGCTTTTCCTCCAATGAAGTTGGTGCCACAATCTGAGTATATGTCACTACACAATCCTCTTCGTGCCACAAATCGTTTTAATGCAGCGAGGAATGCTTCAGATGTGAGATCTGATGCCAACTCCAGATGTACCGCCTTTGTGGCCATACAAATGAAGATGCAAAAGTATGCTTTCAGCAATTTTGCATTTCGTAGGTTTGATGCTTTTATTATTACAGGTCCTGCATAATCAATTCCTACGTTAAGGAACGGTCTCGTTATATTCACTCGAGACGTTGGTAGATTTCCCATTAATTGGGTTCTTGTTGTAGTGCGATGTTTAAAACAGATAATGCACTTATGTATTCGACTAGTAATTCGGCGTCGTGCATCCAAGATCCAAAATCTATCTCGACAAGTGCTGAGAACTAGTGATGGACCGCCATGCAGAGTATCTACATGTAGTTTATCAATTAGTATTAGTGTAACGTGATGATCACGTGGTAAGATGATTGGGTGCTTCCTATTATATGGCAATGTTGCATTCAGAAGTCTACCACCTAATCGTATTAGACCGTTGTTGTCCAGAAATGGATTGAGCTTGATTAATTTGCTATGTTGTGACAATGGTTTCTTGCCCAACATATTCTTATACTCTTCTGCGAACGCAGTTTGTTGTACGAGTTTTAATATGGTTACTTCAGCATTATTCCATTCCTGCACAGTGAAAGCTTGAACGAGTTTCGATTGCGGATGCCGACAATTGTGTATGAAACGTTGAATGGTTGCTACAATTCGCACAAGGCGAGTATACGACGAATATCGTAAAAGAAGATTGTTTTCTAATTTCGCTAAAAAACTTACTGTAGGAAGTTCTTTAGCTTCTAAATTTGTTTGTTCCGAAATGTCCTTAAATTTCGGCCAGTTGTCCTGTTCTTCAGCTAGCCATGATGGTCCATGCCACCATAAATGATTACTGGTTAAATCTGCTGCAGGAACACCTCTAGAGGCTAAATCTGCCGGATTGTGTTTTGTGGATATGTGACGCCACTGTTCGAAGCGTACAACGTCTTGTATTTCGACGACGCGGTTTGCTACGTAGATTTTCCATCGGGCTGGATGTTCCTTGATCCATTGCAAGACAATTATTGAGTCTGTCCAGGCGAAGATTGGCATATGATATAGGCGCATATCTTCAATTGTAGCCTAAAGCAGTCGTGCAAGTAATAGAGCTCCATTAAGCTCTAATCTAGGAATTGTTGTTGGCTTAATTGGAGCTACCCTAGTCTTTGCAGTAAGCAAGTTGGTATGAATTAAGCCGTTCTGATCGTCTACCCGTAAATAAACGGCAACTGCAAAAGCCTTTGTAGACGCATCACAAAATCCATGTAATTGGATGCTTGCCTCAGATGAATAGTTGATCCATCTAGGGATTTGTATGTTTTCTATGCATTTTAAGTTACGTTTAAACTTATTCCATTGTTGTTCTATTATCTCCGATACCTTGTTGTCCCATGCACATCCTGTGATCCATAGTGCTTGCATGAGCACCTTGGCTGTGATTACCACTGGTGCCAGCCAGCCTAAAGGATCGTACAGTGATGCGATGTCAGACAGAATGGTTCGTTTAGTTACCTTGGCATGAACTGTCCATGGTTTGGTTATAATGGAAAAACTATCCAGTTTAGGATGCCAGCGAATTCCTAGTGTTTTTACAGATTCCTGGTCTGTGATTGTTAGTGTTTCTGTGAATTCACGTTGCTCTGCAGGAAGATGGCTTAACAACTCTGAACTGTTGCTTGTCCATTTCCTGAGATTGAATCCTCCAGATTTCATCATACCTATTAGCTGATTTAATAAGCATTTGGCGTCATTAAGATTGTCAGCTCCAGTCAGGAGATCATCCACATAAAAATCTGTGGTTGTAACCGTAGAAGCTAAAGGCCATCTTTGCTGTTCATCATTTGCTAACTGTTGTAGCGTCTGAATAGCTAAGTATGGCGCTGACGCCGTTCCAAATGTCACCGTGTTCAGCTGAAAATCCTGAATCTCCTTAGTTTTAGGATGTCTCCAAATGATTCGCTGAAATGTTCGGTGATCGGGATGCATGGTGATCATGCGATACATCTTTTCAATGTCTGCGTTCATAGCGATTTTATATTTGCACCAGTTGAGCAACGTGGCGAACAGCTTAGGTTGCAGAACTGGGCCCTTTAGTAGATACTCATTAAGGGATTTGCCATTCGACGTCTTAGCTGAGGCATCGAATACTACTCTCACCTTTGTTGTCGTGCTTTCCTTCACAACGGCATGATGAGGTATATAATAATGGGGCTGATTGATATTGGGCGGAGGTATTTCCTCCATATGACCCAACAAGAGATATTCGTCCAAACATCTCTCATATTCAACTTTCAAGTCTGGATTTCTGGCTAATTGTCGTTGAATTCCTTGAAAGCGTTTGATTGCTTGTATTCTCGATTGCCCCAGAGTAGGGTTCTCGTCGTTTACAAAAGGTAACTTAACTTGATAAGTTCCATTATGCAGACGCTGGTGATTGAGTTGATAACTCTGTAGACATTCCTTGTCTTCTTTTTTGAGAATGGGGTTTGTGGGAAATTCTTCTGTTTCCCAGAACTTCTTGAGTTGAAGAGCCACATCATCAGTTGTGATTGTAAATGATGACGTTTTGTGCTCTGCATCATCTATGCTAGACCCTAGCAAAATCCAACCAAATATTGTGTTGACTGCTGTAGGAGTCGTATTTGTTTCTTGCCGAATACCGGTTCGCAATATTTGAGCATAAACTCTTGCTCCTAATAATGCATCTATCCTTCCCGGTTTCCAGAATGTGGGATCTGCGAGTTGCAGTTTCTTTAGCTTCGCGCATTCCTTTTTAGACACTATTCTAGAAGGCAGAGGATCTGTAATGTTCTTAAGTATTAGAAAGTTTTCTTCTAATACTGCTCTAGATCTCATTGTTCGAGGCCGAAGAGAGAGTATTGTTTGGTGCCTTGAGATGGCTGTATGGCTAGTGTTTAAGCCTGTGATTGAGACTCAATTATTAAAAACATTATTACCATGGTCTTCGCTAATCTACAAATAAATATCAAACTTCATCAAGATATCATAAAGTATTTATCCACCGCAGTGATATTTAACAAGTTCTAAAGGATTTCCATTCTTTACCGACGAGAGGACATCAAGGCGTCTCCTGTATAATTAAAGGAATTAAAAAATAATTCTATTGGCCTGGCATGTCAAACGATGTTATAAAATTTGAAGGAAATGCAAACTTTGTCAAATGAGCAAAGTATCCAGAAATCCAAAAATTCCTATGAAAATCTCGAGCATAAGCTCCAAACCTTTCGAAAGAGTGTACCTAGATGTCGTGGGACCTCTCTGGCATTCCAGAAAGTATCCTAACAGATTAGGGTTCTAACCTCAAAGTAGTGATGTGAAAATACTAGACCAAGACCAAGACTATAATGGCCTTGGTGTTGGTCTTGGTATTGCAAACTTAGTCTTGGTTTTGGTCTTGATTCTATAATTGATGTATCATGCCATAAATTTATAAATAGTTAAAAACTACCTTATCCCCGTCTAAATAAATCCTGTATGTACACGGGATGTGTTATTTGTGTCCTTTTAATCTTTATATAAATAAAATACAATAGTGCTATGACTTGTGATTGGACTATGAAAATGAAAGAGAAAGGAAGCAACAGAAACGACATTTTGTGAATCCAGTATATTTATTACATTTCTTTTGCCCAGTTTTTCTCTCAAATTCCGGTAAAGTACGTACCGATCATAACTATGCTTCGCTATTGCACAAATTACCAGATTTTTATCTTGCATAATGTGGTCTTGCATAATGAGTCTTGGTCTTGCATAATGTGGTCTTGGGCTTGGTCTTGTTAACGTACACATGGTCTTGGTGTTGGTCTTGTGAGCATGTTTACAATCTTGGTCTTGGTATCGGTCTTGCATATTCTGCAAGACCAAGACCAAGACTGCAAGACCAAGACCAATTTTGCTCATCATTACCTCAAAGGTAGCATGTTCGCCGAGGTATCTAAACTTCTGAAGATCAAAAGGCTCAAAACTACTCCATATCACCCTCAAACAAATGGTGCATTGGAGAGAAGTCATAGAACTTTAGCAGAATACATCTGATGTTATGTAGCGAAAGATCCTCAAGACTGGGATACATGGATTCCATATGCAAAGTTTGTCTATAATATCACCTCTTATTCGAGTACAATTATACTCCTCGCGAACTCCTATACGGATTCCCAGCCGAAATCCCAAATAAGCTTAAATCATTTCCTATTATAACAATTATACAAACAAGTTAAAAGCGTGCTTACAACACAGCTTTCACATTGCAAATGACATAGCCATGGCTCATAAAAACAGTCCAAACTCAAATACGAAAAAAACACAGTTCAAAAATCCTTCAACATTGGAGACAAAGTCTTGCTAAAAAGCAGAGTGGGAGATAACAAATCAATTCCCCCGAAAACGCCACTGTGAAAATAAATAAACAATAAAAAATAAACCCGCAAAAACAAAGTTTTCCACTATAAATCCTTTATATGTGATAGTGTTTGATAGTGTTTTCCCAATTTTTTTTTTGGTAAACTAAATATATATGTGCGTGTGTGTGTGTGATGCCAAAGTGCATTGCCATTGACCCCAAATTGATGTGGAAAATTTCAGCTCGATTGGATACCGGTAAGTAATCCTTTCTAAGTTTGCGGAGAAGCCCGGGGATGAAGTTAATACAAAGGAGTTAAAAATAAAAGATTCCATATTAATGAATTAAAACTTTTCTACGATTAATGTCTGAATATACAAAAACACTATAGCGAGCCCGTCGGCGTTGCCGGAGATAATTTAAATACTTAGATGGGTCGGGGTGGCGTGGGGTGGTTAGAGATAAACAATATCTAAGACCGCGCGATTCCATACTCTAGGGTTTCACTCTGTCTTTGTATGTGTGTGTGTTTCTGTATGTATGAGTGTGCGTTCATACATTAAGAGTGATGGAGAGTGTGACTCCTCTACGTCGATGCGTTCTGATGCAGTGCCTAAATATATAGTTAAACACGAAATTTTGGTATGGCAATGCTACGAAGGAGTTGCCCGATTGGTCCCATTTTCGAACTGTATTTGCAGTTTTTATAACGCCGTGTACAAAACTTGAGCTCTCCACATAGAAGCCTTCTCAGGCAGCTACCAAGTATATAGTGAAAAACAAAAGTTTTGTATGGCATTTACCTATTTTTGAAATTTTATTTACCATTACTATGAAAACATCAAGTAGCGAATTTTTTGTATTGCAACCTTACAAAGGAGTTACCAGATTGGATCCATTTTGAACTTAGTTTAAGTTTTTATTAAGAAAGTCCCGTGTACAAAATTTCAGCTCTCTACGTCGACGCGTGAGGCAGTGTCCAAATATATAGTGAAACCCTAAAGATATGTATGGCAACACCAAACGCTGGTAGCCCGATTTGATCCATTTTTATACCCTAGATGAAATCTAAGGGGTATACTAAATTTCTCATTCCGTTTGTAACACCTAGAAATAATGATGGTAGAGTAAAATGGATTGGACACCCATTTATAAAATTAAAAGTTATTTTGATTTGTGCATGTCCGTCTGTCCGTCCTCACTATAACTCGAGAACCAACGTACTTAGAGAGCTGAAATTTTGCGCATGGGCTTTTAGAAACAAATGTAAAATTTAGCTCGAAAATGGGAAAAATCGGGTAACTCCTTCGTAGGGTTGCCATACAAGAATTTCCTTTTCCACCATATATTTGGACACTGCCTGAGAACGCGTCAACGTAGAGCGTTGAAATTTTGTACATAGTGTTTTCATAAAAATAGTAAATATAATTTAAAAATTGACTAAATCTGGCATCCCCTTATTGGTATTGCCATATACAATTTTTAGATTTTTAATCATCCTGTGAAAACGATCAGTACTATACTGTTTTAATGCACTGAAAAGTTCTTTGAAATATGAAAGCCTATAAAATTGGTTATAATCATTTTTCTGTTCTAGATAAATTAAAAAACCACTTCAAAATCAAACTTGCGCAGATGGGTGACCATACATACATCTAGGATATCATAAGAATTGGTTTTATTGTTAGACCAATTCTACCTTTTTTATTTGTTGAACTTGTATTTGCAATTTTCATGGAGCCGCCGTGTATCAAATTTGAGCTCTGCACGTCAACGTGCTCTCGGATAGTTTCCAAATATATAGTGAAAAACCACAATTTTGTATGGCAACATCAGGAAGAGGTTGTCCGATTCAGAACATTTTTGTAATTGTATTTACTATTAAAATATATACTAAGAAACGAACTATTTGTATGCCAACCCTACGAAAGAGTTGCCAGAACAATTTTGAACTTAAATTTCAATTTTTTTTTAACCTCCGGGTACAAAATTTGAGCTCTCCACATAGACGCGTACTCAGACAGTTTCCAAATATATAGTGAAAAACTAAAGATGTGTATGGCAACCCTACGAAGCAGTTGGCCGATTTAACACGTTTTTGAACCTGAACCAAATATATAGTAAAACACTTAAATTTTGTATGGCCTCACCAAGAATAGTTTAACCGATTCAGGCAATTTTTTAATTTTTTTTACATTGCTATGAAAATACCACGTACAAAATTTCAGCTCGGAATGTATTCTCGTTGTCAGGCAGTGTCCAAATATATACTAAAACTGAAATATTGGTATGGCAAACGAAGGGGTTATCCGATTTAATAAATTTTTAAAACTGTATTTGCAATTTTTATGAAAACGCCATGTGCGAAGTTTCAGCTTTCCAGGCCTAAGTGTTCTTAGGCAGTTTTCTAGAACTCGACAAAAGCGTTATCTTCTTATCCAAAACTATTCTACCGTTCAAGCTGGAACCAACCAAACACAATCACAAGTTTCATTGAAATCGGTTGGGCGGTTTCGAAGTTAGCGAGTTTGAACACAGTGACAGGGAATTTTTATAGATATGTTCGCATATACATATTCCATGTACTCCCCTCCAAAAAATCAAATAATGAAAAAACTTTTAAACAAGATTTTAATAACGAAATGAAAAATTGATATTATGTAGTAGGTATTCAAGACTCTGTAAAGTCAAGACAAAAAAAAAATATGTATATACTTATATATATATTATTGCGAAATCTCTTAGATTTGCTCCCCACGATGAAGAAATGAGCTCCCAATCTTCTGGTGAATACAAGAAGAAAAGTAAGACAACACACTAAAGTGGGGGCCACCAAAAATCACAAGAGATAGCAGCACGATCCCCCTCGAATATGCAACGATGACCTGGCAGGCCACTTTTTCCTGAGCCCGAGAACGAGAGACCGTACATGAATTGTTGGCGCGGCCACTAGAGCAGAGTAGAAGAAGAGTGATCAAAGCAGTCAGATTGGAGAAGGAAATTTTATTATATTGAAGTGTTTTTTGGTTTAAAAGAAAAAGAAGTTGTAATAAAAATTAGTTGTTAATAAAAAGTGAATTATAACGTAGAAGTTGTAATTTCATAAAATCCCATCAAAAGTAGAGGAATTTCAGAAGAAAGAAATTCGGAAAACTTGCGTCTGTACCGTGCAAACGGGAATAGCCAACGGGTCCTTCTTGAGTCCCGCTATTGGGGAAGATAAGCCCAAGAACGGCTTACACGAAAGATAAGTGATATTTACATTTACTTGAATTCTCTTTCAGACATAGCATAAGAAATACTTTTTCGAATCTTTTTCATAATCGATTCAGAAACAATTTCTTCGTACTTTTCCGCGGGAACATGCTAGACCGAACGCAGCATAACGGCTATACAAAAGGAAAGATTCCTGGAAACATTTTAATTATCTTTTAGGCATAGCATAAGAAGTACTTTCTCGATTCTTTTTCATAATCGATTCAGGGAAATTTCTCTGTACTTTTCTGCGGCAATATAAAATTTACTAGACCAAACACAGCTGAACGGTTTACACGAAAGATCAGTGACATATTCGTTTACCTAAATTATCTTTCGCGCATGGAATAAGAAACAGCTTCTCGAAGTTTTTCTGTAAGAACAAAGAACACGCTATACAGAATGCAGCATAACATTTTAATTCTCCTTCAGGCATAGAATAAGAAATACTTTCTCGATTCTTTTTCATATCCGATTCAGAAACAATTTCTCGGTATTTTTCTGTGAAAACGTAAAACACGTTACCCTAATTTCTGTATACCTTTAAATTTACTTTCCGACATACAATAAGCAACAATTCCTAATACTTTCCTACAAGCGAACCAGTACCAATTTTTGACTATCACAATAATGCACACTTAAAAGTTGTCTACGTAAAGTGTCTATTCACGGGTTATATGAAAGAAAAGTGAGTATGAAATCTCGGTTCGACTTTCGTTACAACACCTAGTCTAATAAGACTGATTGATCTAATTAGAGCCCCCCCCCCCCACCACGTCTTCTGTTTCTTCCTGTAATAAAAAACAAAAGAAGGTAAATAAACCATTTCTTCAAAAGTATTCCAATTCTGACGGCGGACGCACTTACACCTATTTCTCTTTGAAGAAGTAAGAGCCAAGAGGCATCTATCGCCAACGAAAGTAGTTATCAAACTCATATTCATTGGCTCGAGTCACTGTGCCTGTTCACTTGATTCGAAACGATTGGTTATAGCAATTATTCAATCGAGGGCTTGCACTAATACTACGGCTAACACTGAACACATCTTGAAAATTTGTCCCGCGGATTACTATTGCGAAACACAAATGCATAAGCGATATAACGTAACATAAGTGTAACGTAACCTCTGCTGAGATCCTTTAATAAATGCTTGCCTATTTTATCTTATAACATAGCAAAGGTACACACACTGTTCATCCACTAGTTTCCCGTCGCTTCAATTCTCCTCGCTAGGCTCGTAGTGTTTGGCATCCAGGTGAGACAGATTACGCGAAGAAACGCTACCGATTTAATTAGATTCAGAGAACCGCACAATTTCAACCCGGCGCGAATGTAAACAGATTCAACATTCCTCAGTTGGTCATACTTACTACGAGACGCCTCTGATCAGCTGACGCTAGCCGTGTGTGATACTGAGTGCGACCTAGGGACTGATAGAAACACTACTCATCGTAGAGTTGAGGAGAATTGCACAAGTTTTTCTGCCGAAAATAGTTCGCTGTGGCTCTATGTAGCTAGATGTGGAACTTGGGATAATCGAAGTTTCATCTTATCTGCGGGGGTATACAGTACCGATCCCCCCCGTATCATAACGCTTTTGGATTGACCCTTTTTTTGTTTCAAACTAAACACTTGAATGGTCGAATATATCTGAACTTCTACTTAAGGTTGGGAAGCTCGGATACTTGAATAAAATTTCCCTGCTGCTATAGGGCTGTCCAAACAAGAGAAAAGGGAAATTGTAAATCTTATAACAAGAGTTGCTCCGTCTACCGCAATTTTGTTCCAAGATAAAATTGTGTTACATTTTGGTGTCCAGTGTGGGGTTTTAGGAAATATCCCAGCCGATGTTTTTCCAACGCAATACCTCACTATTCATTTCAAGATACAGAATTGATTGTTATGTATCTATGTTGAGAGTGAATGGTCAGGACGTGAAGTCCAAACTGCCAGCCTAAGCTGACAGATCACTCGATGACAGCGATAGCACAGGGCGGCATGCTAGTACCTCGGCTAAGGGTGGCGGAGAGTGTGGGGAGGTTCCCGAAAATACCTGCCGCTGTCACCACCCATAATCAAAAAAAATCTTCATGCCTACTTGAACGAGCCAGCACACACTCGGTCCTGAAGGGACCCTTACGTCACTTACCTGTATACTACTCTCGAAGGCGCAGATGTTTCGGCCTTACTGCACGCCCCAACCACCCATTTGACACTGAGGGCAGCGAGTTTACAGTGTCCCTATGCTGGCCTGACAGGTGAGAAGAGTAGCGGACCTTTTCGACCTCTAAATCAAGAGGGCCCCAGGAGAGTGAGGGATAGAGAAAGAGTCTATGACATTATTACAACCATTTTCATGTATTTGTACCAGTTCAACTAAGTTTTATTCATTACAGGTGAGCCTCGTCGCTCCAAGTTCATAATACAGAGGTCTGGCCTTCGCCTTAGTGTTACAAAAACCGCACTGATTAAAATCTCGTTATTACTATCTCTATTCTGTCTTCCATAGACTTCCGTCACCTCTTGTATGTAGTGACCATACCACACTGACTTAATTAATCTATAATAGCTCTGTTGGATTACAAAAAAAAATTCACTTCCGTATACTCAGTTCTCTCTTATGGCTCTAAGGTTAACAAAGTTTTCCCTTTTTCTTATACTCAACAAAACAGACTCATCCTGAACCAGCTACTAACTCTTAACAAAACTACGTGCGAACAAAATGCATTCAATATAGCTTAATTTGGAATTTCAGACTTCTATCAAACTAAATATCCACTTGAATTCAACGTGGACCAATACTGCTATAAAATCCGTCATAAACATTATTCAATTAAGGCATTATCGATATCGATCTTTATTTTAGCTTATCCTAAAAATGTAGCATCCTTACGAACTATAACATTCATTACGATTAACTAAATAGTAAAAATTATTTTCCAAAAATAGCATTACTTCAAATTCATACCGGATTATTCTATTTGAACTGTACGACTTTTCGCGATTAACTATCTAATTTATATTGTATTTTTCTTTTTTCCTTTCCTTTTCAAATATAATCGTACGTATGTCTATAGACTTTATCCGAACAATTTAATGAGGGCCTATCGACCCTAGGCTCTCGATGGGAGGATGCCTGTCTAAAGTGCTTTTCAATCCCTCGAAGGAGCTCCCTAGAGGTGTTGCAAGGTCCTGAAAAAAAATTTTATAGACGTAGAAAGCCAGACAACCCGACACTCTCAAGCATGGAGTGTTGATAGATGTACTCAACCAGAGAAGGAGTGGTATCTCTATTGGATCCGCTAATCTCTTCGCTTAATGATACTACTACTAAGTTACTGTCGCTTAAATATTTTCCTGCCGGGTTAGTTATGATAATCAATCCGTTTTTCTTTTCCTTTCTTACTGTTTATGTGATTGTTTTACTCCCGTCGACATATGCTTGCACGGGCTGGATTACTTCGAGTCTTACACCCTAACATCCTCTGCGCTATGCATGCTCATGATATTGGAGGGTGATGATTATTGAAATGCTTTTCGAATCTCGAGCTACGTATAGGAGAGAAATTTTGATAAGCTCACTGCTAATTTAATCTAATAAAAATTCTTGAATTAACATGAAATTATACTACTGGTACCTTTTGAACTGTTGCAGTTGAGAATTATCCAGGAGAGACGATTTGACCTTAAGGGTCGTATATGACCTCTATATAACAAGGCGGGCTCCAATTCACGTTGGTAAAAGAACTGTAGTTACTTAGTGGCAAAATTGTTCTCAGATCATCCGCGAGGGAACAGTAGACTCCATTCATTTATCTGGTTTGCTTTGATTTTCTCTTGGAGAAAATGTACAGTACCTACTGTTGTCGAGCTGCCTATCATTCAGTTGTTGGAACACTGGTAGGGACTTTTAATTGGGTTTGGTTTCTATTGGAACCATTCACGTGGTCGGCCGATTCAGAGAATATCGCGCACGATCGAACTTTCGGGAAAAATTACCCGTAGCTAAACGTTTAAATTTAACCAAAAGCGCTTAACACAAACGCTTGCCTCGGATTTGAATTCCTTTTGTGTTGGTTTATAGCTTATAACTTTGAACACACGCGCTCTCTTTTCTAAGACTTTTGTGTTCACCGGATTTTACTATGCTCGTTCTTATCCTCTGTTTTCGACTTAATCCGATGGCTTTTCACTTCTTTCCGTTTGACAACCCGCTCGAGCAAATCTTCTTCTTACTTGTCTTTACCGTCAACATGTCACCCCGAGCTTGAGGAAACGCACTTCTCTCGGTCGAGGTGCGTTCAAGTTTTTCGCTCAACCGCAGCCGGCTTACATGCTCGCTTCAGTACTTCGTGTAGCATATTGCTATTATTATTTTGCAGCAAACAAGCATATGTACACACTATTTTAAATAAATACTTTCTTTGTTTTTTTTTTTTTATTATTATTGAATTATTAAAAAAGAAAATCAATATTGAATTATTTGGTTTGGGTTAGAGAATTATTTAAAAAGAAAATTTTATTATTGAATTGTTTGTACTGGGGTAGGGAATTATTTTAAGAAGACAAATTTTATTGCAGTGAGCTATTTTATTTGGGTTGACTCTTACTATTGCTCTGTAGTCGAAGTGAGGTATTGCCGACTGTTGAGTTGTACTGGTGTTACCGGTCTTTCTCCTTGCTTCTCCTGCATTAGTAGTAAAGAGCGAGATGGATCCTGGTCAGTTGCAAGTGCTGAAGGAAGAAATGAAAGCCATTGCGGCTTATTTGATAAAAAGGGTTATAAGTGAAATAAAAGAGAAAATAAAACTGGAGCAAGCTGCTTCAATAGTTGCAATCGAGGGGGGTTTAAACGAACACGTCTCCAAACTGTCCAAAAATGTAGAAGAGCGGTACACAATTCGTCAATCTCGTTTTCGACGATTTCTCGCTCTCCACTCAGACTTCGTCCACGACAGGTACCATTACCTCTACAACAACTTCAGTGGCAGTGATCTCTGCGTTATCCCCTATTTAAAGAAGTAACACAAATTTTGCGGCAATTAGCAGTTCCACCTCTACAGCAACAACGACAACACCCATCCAAGGTTCTGCCTTGTGTTCGTCCCTAACTAATCAGGCGTTTAATAACCCTCCACAAGCCGCTTTTAATTTTAGGAATCGGCCTAGCTGGGGTTTCGCCCCTTACGGAAGCCACTATCCACAGACTCCCCCCAGTAAAGCAGAGCCTGGTACCTTCTTCTATTGGTCAATTAATTCCAACATTTGATCATGCTATCTTTAACTACGCACCCCCTATGCATTATCTGGGGCTTGTTATAGAAAGGCTCCCTAAGGGCAATTTAATACCACGGCCGAGCTGCAATCCGGGACCAATACCCAGTACCGATGCTTCTCAGAAAGTCCAATCTCTACCCTCTTCAGCTGCAACTTCTGGTGCAACAGGATTCTTTGTAATCTCTCATCTTTTGATGGAACCGACTATCGTGTCCAGTTCGAGATCGTTGCCCGCAATAGTCAATGGACGGAACAACAAAAGGCGGATGCAATGGCCACGCAGGTAAGAGGTAATGCCCTCTCAGTGCTTAGCGTCTTTCCTACTGGCCATCGGATCCAATATGAAGAGCTAGTAGCGCTACTGGAACAGCGTTTCGGGGCAGATTCTTACTCTAGTCAGGTGCAATTTGCTAGCAGATCACAAAGCGTTAGAGAAAGTTTCGCTAACTTTGCGTTAGAACTGCAAAGATGGCCACAGCCGCATTTACTTCTTGTCCAACGAACATCGTCGATAGGATGGTGACACATCGTTTCCTACAGGGACTGCGTGACGATGAATTAAGAATCTTGGTTAAAATGCGAGGCCCAAGAAAGTTGCACGAAGCAGTGAGTGCCGCCCAAGAACTTTCAATGGACACAAACGGGGGTAGAAATGCGAGAATTCATCTGGCCAAGATATCTCCCCCTCAACGGAATAATGGACGTCGTAGGAGAGATGGAAGAAATTCGCAATCCTCCTGCTTCGACAATTCTCAGCGATCACCAGAATCCGACAGGGCTATCGTTGCACCCAAACCTCCCATACTGTAGGATGCATTCAGGCCAGCATCTTACTCCGAGATTCCTCCGGCAGCTTCTCCAAACTCGAGAAACCCCTCCACATCGACTCAGTGGGGCAAAAGTCGATGCGTTTTGCAAGATTATCGAAAGCAACGGGCTATCTAACAGCCACCGAATTGCACTGTACTGAAAACTACTGCATAAAGCCGTACAGGAGCATGAATATAGTGAAAAAATAAGTCTTTAGTGAAAAAATCTAAAGTTAAACCATCCTCAAGGTTACTCATGTTAAATCCCATTATTGACGAGTTGGGAATCTTACGAGTAGGGAGTCGTATTCCTAAAGTGGAAGATAACTTGATATCGGCATATCCAATAATACTTCCAAAGAGCTCGCATCTAACGAGACTTATCGTTGTTGAAATGCACGAAAGGGTGCTACATGGAGGAATTAATCTTGTATTTTCGAGAATAAGAGAAAGATTTTGGATACCTAGAGGTCGCCAACTAATTAAAGCCGTTGTCAAGCCATGCATAGTGTGTAAAAGAATTCGTGGAAAACCCGCTGCGCAACCATTTGCGCCACTACCTAAGGAAAGATTGCAGGCTTCAAGGCCTTTCGAGACTACAGGTGTTGATTTCGCAGGACCGCTGTATGTAAGGATATCACCGCCTGCAGAGGGGACTAGCAAAGTTTACATAATGCTGTTAACCTGCGCAGTCGTTCGTGCTATCCACTTAGAGCTCGTCTCTAGTTTAAGTACTGAAAATTGTTTATTGGCTTTGCGACGCTTTTTTTCTCGGCGAGGTGTACCAGCTGTTATTATTTCAGACAATGCATCTACCTTTAAGCGTGCCTCTATGGAGTTGAAATATCTGGGAAATATCTTGAAGTCGGAAGAGCTCCTCGGTTATATTAGTAATCAAGGTATTACCTGGAAATTTATTGTCGAGCGAGCCCCATGGTGGGGGGGGGGGGGATTCTGGGAGAGATTAGTCCGCAGTGTTAAGGAAGTCTTAAGAGTATCAATTGGCAAAGCTGTACTAAATTTTGAACAACTTCAAACATTACTGACAGAAGTAGAAGCAGTGATAAATTGTAGACCACTTACATACATTAGTAACGATCCGTTGGATTTATCGCCTTTAACGCCACAGAATATTTTAATCGGCCTCAATTCAACAACTATTATGTCAGAAACTAATGGTGTCTCGGATAAAAATATTCGCCAAATATGGAAATCGCGCCTTCGAATGACCAATATATTTTGGAAAAGATGGAAACTGCAGTATCTGCATCAGTTAAGATCTGTTCACCGCCATCCGGGAACATCTTCGTCTAACTTGAAAATCGGCGATGTCGTCATTGTAAATGATCCAGCTACATCGCGTGTCTTATGGAAATTGGCCATAATCGAATCAATATTTCCCGGGAAGGGTTCGTGCATGCGAAGTGAGGTTCCACACTGGTGCGAAAATGAGGAGGCCCGTACAACTGCTGTACCCACTTGAGGTCACTAAAGGACAACAACCAAGTCACGTCGGGCCGGAGGATGTGCAGAATTCTAACGACACACACACTAAGTAAAATTGGAGACGTTACTTCCCACACGCAGATTCATCAGCTTGTTCTCGGCCTCGAGAGCAATAACCAGTCTCTAACTGAACGTCGTCGCGTTAACATGTAATCGGAATCACAAGCACTAAATTGTAGTATTAGACCAATAAAAAGAAAACATGGTAGTCTTTTCATATAGTTAGAATACCCTCCCAACTAACGCTATTTCGCGAAAAAGTAGTAATCCACAAATCATAGACGAAACTCATCCCCATGAGGTAATCACAAGCCCAGAGGAGAATCAATTAATCTTAAAAGAATATCATGATTCTGTCTTTTGCGGCCATCAGGGAGTGATAAAAACCTATAAACGGATTCAAAGAAAGTACTGGTAGAGGCACATGCTTAGTGACATCAAGAAGCACATTAAGCGGTGTGCCAAATGTCAAACCATGAAGGCCTCACCACAGTATAAAATGCCAATGGTGATTGCAGACATAGCGGAACAACCATTCGATAAAATCTATCTAGATATAGTCGGCCCACTAGAGGAGACTGAATCTGGAAACAATACATACTAACGTTTCAGGATAACCTCACGAAGTTCGTAGATTGGTATGCCATACCAAATGGGGAAGCTATACCGGTAGCGGAAATTTTCTTCGAGGAAATCGTCACGCGCTACCGCATTCCCAAAAGAATAGTCACCGATCAGGGAAGCAATTTCCTGAGTGACCTGTTCAAAAAGGTATGCAAACACCTCAGGATAAATAAGCTGCAAACCTCAGCATATCATCGCCATTCAAATGGAGCACTCGAACGTGCACATAGACCATTGATTGAATATCTACGAACTATAGTGGACGAAAATCTCAGCTCATGGGATAATTATCTGCGAACCGCTGCTTTCGTGTACAATAACAGTGTACACGAAGGGACAAAATTAACTCCCATGGATAGCCTCTACGGCTTTACAGCGGACGTTCCGTCCAACTTAAGGCGAGACCCCGAACCCGTGTATAATCACGAGAGCTGCTACCATATTCTCAGGTATAAGCTTTAGAAGTCTTACGCCATGGCATGGAAAAATCTTCTGATGAGTAAACAACGTTCGAAAAATTACTATGACAAGGCTGTACGCCCCCTGACATTTCACAGAGGGGACAAGGTTCTAAGCTCTCCCAGATTTGGGTAGGACCCTATACGGTAACCGGCATACCCAGTTCTGTAAATACAACAATTGAAGTTCGTAAACGAGAGGTGACGGTACATAACAACCGTCTAAAACATCTCTACGAATAAAAAAAGGTGTCCATAGACTCTAAGCAGTGTTAAGGTATATACATACATTAGATTAAAGAACAATAGCATTTAAGCTACAAAGTCAAAAGAGAACCCATTTTAATATCCTATCCTACCCTCTCCTAGATAACAATGCGGTCAATAATTTTCTACGGACTATTCCTGACCACAATAGGAGCCCTCGCGGAGGAAACTTACTCGATAACGCCTATAAATAATACGGGAGTACTATTTGAGGACCTTGGAAGCCTATCAGTTTATCACGACACTTGGAGCATCGTAACTGAGTTAGATCTGGCTGGGAGCAAGAGGTGTACAGCCGACTATGCGAATTAGAGGTAAATACTCAAACCTTAGCTGATCTGGAAAAGCAACAGTTCAGCGTAATAAAAACCACATTTGAACAAATTCAAAAACCCCTATCCTCACTGTCTGAACGACAACATCAGATAACCAATCAGATTAACCATCTACAGTACACAATGGACGATTTGATAGCCCACCAAATAAGACAAGAGATCGTTTCTAGTCTGACACTACATATGATAAAGTAAGAATTTAGACAACAAGCTCTACTGGACATAATAGTGTCCAGCAGAAATAATCAAATTCTTCCCCTTTTAATTTCCCCAAATCATTTGCTAGAGATTTATCACAAACCTCACTCTACTTGTCCCAATCTGCAGGCCTGCTTATCAGTTCTGTATCAAACAGCAGAAATCAAAACACATTTATTACAGAAAAAATTGGTGATTCGAATCACACTTCCCATTTTTAATATACCCAAGATGAAAATCCAACAGATTAAATGTTTTCCCATACGGGGGGATTCAAACCAGTTATTAATACCTGATATCGGATTTTCCCATGTGGCAAGTCAAATCCAGAATCAGGAGTTTCTGCTGTTTAAGCCAGAAAACCTGAAATCATTCAGGAAGATTTCCAAAGGAATCGATGAGGATACGTGGGTTGGTAAGCTGAATACACCAATCACCAAGGCTACAAAAACAGATGAATGTGTTATTAAACTTTTATTCAATCCACTGGGCGAACACCCACATTGTAGCATCAGAGCCCAAATTCCCCCAAAGAGACACAATAATTAAACTTAATAGACCAAATTCGTGGCTGTACTCCTTAACCGAAACCACTATAGTACATATAACTTGTACCCAACAGTTACTCACTCATCGTCTTACAGGACAAGGAATCATAACAGTCAACAAACCTTGCTCCTTGCAAACAGGGCTTCATACACTTTATTATGAAGCAGAAAATCTGCATCCGCTAAAAATTTTCCAACCAACTTACCTGCCATGCACAAACGAATCTCAGCATGAGATGGCAGAATATATGTCGAAGATATCCGCTCCTAAAAACTTTCAGAAACAACCAACGTTACTCCTCGGAGACGATACAAACCAACGTATCCACCTAGATACAAAATCTCTAGACGAAATCCGTACCAAAGTGAACAACATTCACTTTGGACCAAAGATTCCTCATATACTCTCTATTACATCCCTATTAATGACAGGACTCTTGTTGCTAATGGTATTAGTGGTGGCAATAGCAAAATATGTCGTACCGGTATTCATGGCATGGGTTGCTAAACGCAGACAACAGCCCACAGCTGAAAACATACCTATGGAACCGGTTTACGTAACACCCCAAGAAAAGTTAAAACGGGCCCAAAGTCTCCCCAGAGCGCGATCAATATAATTAGTATAATCGAAAATATCTATACTCATTGTTTTTCCCCGTCTCATTCTTTTGTTACTGGCGCAACATTATATCCTTTCAATACACTGGTTTTAGAAAATAAGTTAAAATAATAGTAGCAATTAAAAGATAAAGCCACCGCGTAAGAGTAATAAAACATAAAAGTAAAATTTATTTAGTAGTACAAGAAAAAAAAATTTAATAAACCTAAGTAGTATATAGCAAAGTAGAACTAATGAATTACATAAGCTAAAAAATAATATAATAAGAAAGGAAACAAAATAATATACTTAATCAACTTAGAATAACCTAAAATAGACAAGAAATTTTTTTTTAACAAAAAAATTTTTCTGACAAACGTAGCATATACCGCCAACAAAGTCTCAAAAACAATACAAAAACTCCCAACAACGAAAAAGAACGCCGCAATCAAGACCAAACAGACGCCAAAACTATCAACGCACATCAGACTCAACGCTAAAAGAAAAGCCCCAAGAATCACATTTATAAACTAAGACTTAAATAAATACCTGAGAAAGCACAAGAAATAGGAAAAGTACGGAACAACACTTAAATAATTATCAAAATTTTATGTTTTTTATATATAGAAAGACAAAAAATTATGGCTGGTGACAGTGGTGCCCCGTAGTATATTAATTAACCTTCAAGAACAGGACAGCTGTCAGGGCATATGGCGCGGGCCGTCTATAAAGTCTAAAAAAAACAAAGAAATTTTTTTTTTTTAGATATAAAGCCCAAACACAGAGGTAAATGTTATTCTTACCCAGAGTAAACCATCATAAGGTGGTGGAGCGCCCTCAGCAAGTTCTTGGGCGGGACCTGACTCAACCTCCGGGACGTCCCAGTCCTCCTGGTTATCCCAGTCCTCCTGGTTATTCCAGTCGTCCTGGCCAACGGGGGAGCTGCCCAGATGCATACATCCGGGCGCCCGTCCCCCCGTAAAAGCAAGCGTATTAGCCCCCGCCACCGTGTGGCCACACTGGTGACAAAAATACCCAATGCCCGAACACAAAAAGGGCCGGGGCTCATAAAAGGCACGCGTGGACGTACAATCTCGCAGAAGTCCATATTCAAATAAATTGTGAACAAAACCACAAAAGCCAGCCAATATAAAGGGCAAAACAGCTCACCCAACAAAAAATTAAGCAAGAGGACATATAATGTACCAATCTCTTATCAAAGTTACTTAAATACCGCCCTAGTTAACCGCATTAGTAGATGTATGCATTTCTTGCCTCTCAACCCACGCGATATTAGCTAAATATCACACGGATTATACTTGAATTGGGTACGTATGCAGATCAGATCACAAAAAAATTTTTTTATGTCTTTCCAAGCCGCTGTAAGATGCATGTTAATAACTGACACCAAACCTTCAAAAAATAAACAAACAAAAAATAAATACAACTGCACTTGCAATGTGCAAACGCAAGCTCCAAACAAAATGACATCTTTTTCTTATCAAACAGAATTTTTGTTTATATACAATTGGGGCCGGCAAAGAATATATTGGGATAGAATAATCAATAAAAAATATCGCTAAAAACAAAACAAAATTTCTAGTTTTTACAATAAGATAAATCCATACGGACTATAGAAAATAGAATAAGTAAAATATATACGATACAAAGCTAAGACTAGAATAACTTAATTTTTCAACAAACACAAAAAACAAAAAGATGTAAAAACTCAACCGAAAACCGCCCAAGACCCAGCCACCAAAAACGCACCCACATCAACTTCCCCTGAGAATTATTCCTCTTCAAAGAATAATTCTCTTTTTCTCAGGGGGAAGGCTTGTTATATACCTAAAGTAACAGAATTTTTATATAAAAAAGAAATAGAATTTTTCGTATAAACCTGAAAAAGGGCAGAAAATAAAAATTATATTGATTAATTTTTCACATAAGCTAATCATGCTTAAAACATGGTTAGCTTATCTCTTAAATGGGCGAAGAAAATTACATCAGCAATTTTCCTCACATACCATACAAATTTTTCCCAAACACAAAAAACAAAAAGATGTAAAAACTCAACCGAAAACCGCCCAAGACCCAGCCACCAAAAACGCACCCACATCAACCTCCCCTGAGAATTATTCCTCTTCAAAGAATAATTCTCTTTTTCTCAGGGGGAAGGCTTGTTATATACCTAAAGTAACAGAATTTTTATATAAAAAAGAAATAGAATTTTTCGTATAAACCTGAAAAAGGGCAGAAAATAAAAATTATATTCATTAATTTTTCACATAAGCTAATCATGCTTAAAACATGGTTAGCTTATCTCTTACATGGGCGAAGAAAATTACATCAGCAATTTTCCTCACATACCATACAAATTTTTCCCATAAAACGACTTGTTTTTGTAATGTAGCGGTAATTGAACACTACAGCTATATTACTGCATTTTGGGTAGGTTAGTGTAGCGGTATGTTAAAATGACAAGATATGTGAGCTTGTGTTTACTGTTACTTTATTGAGCAAAAATTCCTTATTTTACGTTAGTCTGAATTCTATTTTATTTTTTCACTTCAAATGTACTTAATTAATTTAATTAATTATCTGTAGGCATGTATTCTTGAGGTGTCGTAACGTGACACGTGCTCAATTTTATACCTCAGATGTTCACCAATTTCACTTATATTTGAAAATTCACTGTCTATTATTATTAGTTCTTCTTAATATAATTCACATCACTCTTAATATTAATTAATTCTACTTTGTTTTTTCACATGAAACGTCTAATATGCTTAGCTTGCATGAGTTAAACGCTATGTGAAAAAACCTAAAACTAAAATGTCTGCCACCAAATATATTTTAAAAATGTATAAAAATACTTAGCCTATAATTTCACCAAAACCTGTAACACCACAGAAGTTAAATTGTTGCTACAATCTTTACTTAGCATGTAACCTTACTTGGCACGTTGATTTATGCTAGAAAGATTCGAAGTAAATTGCACTAATGAATAATTTTCCACTTTTAGATTTTTTGAAGAACACTAGATCTATGCGTAGTTGCATTTACGATCGCTGTCAAACTAATGAGAGTTTAGTTAGGGAGCACCTCCTTTTTATAATGTCCGAGCCGCCATTTTCGGACAAGTTCCACATGAAAAAATGCAAATTTCATATATTTTTTGCACATTATAAGTCCATGCTGTAATGTCAAAATATTCCAAATTATGTGAATTAATTTATTTTTAATTATCCATAATTTTTCCTAATTCATTTATTGAAATATTTCAATTTTTCTAAAATTTATCAATATGGCCGCTCCCTATCATACTACGTTGATTTCCGGTGTGGAACATAAATTCTCTCACGAATTTTCTTCTGTCTCGTTTCCACATCGTTCTCTTTCCCACTCATTATGGGAATTAAAATTACCTTTTTTTATAAATATTTCCTTACCTGGGCAATTTCGCGTTTTTTAATTATTGCCAACAGGTAGAGCGCGGCCAACTTCGTAAAATTGATTATTTACGTTGTTGCAGTGACAGTTCGTTTCGCGGTGTTTAAGTCGTGAAGTGCCGTGTTTTGTGTTGGGTTTTTCTAATCAATAAATGGATTAATTATTAAGGTAAGTTGATTTATATATTCTATAAATGTTATTTAGTGATTTGCCTGTGCATAATTTGCAAGAATCATGCAAATTATGCGAAAATTTTATGTTGAAAAAATTGTTAGTGAAATGTCAACAATGGCAACAATTGTTGAATTTCACTAATAATAATGTATATGGATTCTGCAAATTTATGTATTTTGCACATTTAAGCATAAATGCATGGTTTGCAAATGTTTATTGTGCAGAAAACATGAATTTCGCTAAGAAATCCCAATGTTTATGTTTGCATGTAGTGTTGTTGTTGTACTGCCAAGAAATTTGTTTCTTGGCAGTTTGCATGTACCTATATATTTTTGTTTGTAATTTTTTTTTATATCTTTGCTGGCGTTAATTATATTGAACTAATTTATATGTTTTTCTTATTTCAGATGCTGCATAGATGTATAGGAGGCATTTGCTGACTGGAAGAGGAATTCAGGAAATAGGGAAGTAGCAATTATTGTATATATTGTATTTTAATATTTTTTATTTATTTTCAGCTGTGTTCAACATACTCCCCCCCGTTGAACAGTTTGTTCAACCAAAGCTTCCTTTATTTTGCGTATACCTCTCTTGTGGTAATGATGGAATATCAACGTTCCGTCCTTGTTAACCTTTAGTTTAACCTGATACTTGTCGGGTAAATTGATGAATTTTTCCCGATTCCTTCGCTGCTGTATGGCTCTCACGTTGATACGCTGCAATACGTATCGTGGTAAATATATATCTACGCCTTCTCGTGTTCGAAATTTTTGAAAACTATTGTTCATCCTCATTTCGAACTCTTTTATGTTCGTGGTCAGCAGAAGTTTAGATAACTGTGATATCCGACTGCCATTAACCACCACTGTCTGATCCGGGTGTGGATCCGTAAAAGGAGTTGGGCCTACAAACGGTAAGTTTGTAGCCGTAGTTAAATCTTTAGCTGCTGCGCTCGTGGATGGCTCTCCTCTAATTCTGGCAACTTCTTCTCTAGCTCCTACAACTTCTTCTTGAACTCCTGAAGCCAATTCGTGGGCCAACTCCGGCCTGGGTCTGCCAAAGACATCACATCCCGGGTCACGCAACATCCTCCGCTCCGGGCTTCCTGGTGGGCTAAAATAAATGTCCTCCAGAATATATAAGGTATCATCCTGTTCGTAGGTGAATGACATCTGAAATGGCAACCAGTTAGTATGGCGTAACGTGAATAGAACACAACCCTCATCCAACAGTAGTACACAAAAGGACAGACACATGACGACACTAAGAACAGGTAGTTAATCTATAGCTAATGGTAGCGGACTAATTTTTGCAATTGGTCGTAAAAAACTACCGTTTCGCATTTTGACCTTGACTACCCGAACCAGATCATCTGTCCCTGGATGCACTTGTTCGATTATGCCCATTAACCAACTTGTGGGTGGCATCTGATCGTGTTTTACAAGTACCACGTCCCCTACTTGAATATTTGGTTGTCTTGTATACCATTTGGGTCGATTTTGCAATTGGTTCAAGTAATCCCTTGACCATTTATCCCAAAATTGTTTATATAATAGTTGTATGTACTTCCACCGTTTGGAAGGTAGTATTGCTTCATGTGTATAGTCTGGCTCTGGAATGGCATTAAGTGCTTGGCCTATTAAAAAATGTCCGGGTGTGAGGATAAGTAAATCCTCTGGATCATTTCTCACGTAGCATAGCGGTCTAGAATTTAGACATGCCTCAACGTGAGCCAGGACTGTAGAGTATTCTTCGAATGTGCATCTGGAGTGTTGTAATGTTCGGTGTAAATGGTACTTTATTGCCTTTACTCGAGCTTCCCATATCCCTCCAAAGTGTGGAGAGGCTGGAGGATTAAAATGCCAATTGATTTGCTTGGAGGCAAGATATTGTGCTGCTACTGGAGTTGCACCTTTAATTGCTGCTTGCAAATCCTTGTCTAATATCGCTTTTCCTCCAATGAAGTTGGTGCCACAATCTGAGTATATGTCACTACACAATCCTCTTCGTGCCACAAATCGTTTTAATGCAGCGAGGAATGCTTCAGATGTGAGATCTGATGCCAACTCCAGATGTACCGCCTTTGTGGCCATACAAATGAAGATGCAAAAGTATGCTTTCAGCAATTTTGCATTTCGTAGGTTTGATGCTTTTATTATTACAGGTCCTGCATAATCAATTCCTACGTTAAGGAACGGTCTCGTTATATTCACTCGAGACGTTGGTAGATTTCCCATTAATTGGGTTCTTGTTGTAGTGCGATGTTTAAAACAGATAATGCACTTATGTATTCGACTAGTAATTCGGCGTCGTGCATCCAAGATCCAAAATCTATCTCGACAAGTGCTGAGAACTAGTGATGGACCGCCATGCAGAGTATCTACATGTAGTTTATCAATTAGTATTAGTGTAACGTGATGATCACGTGGTAAGATGATTGGGTGCTTCCTATTATATGGCAATGTTGCATTCAGAAGTCTACCACCTAATCGTATTAGACCGTTGTTGTCCAGAAATGGATTGAGCTTGATTAATTTGCTATGTTGTGACAATGGTTTCTTGCCCAACATATTCTTATACTCTTCTGCGAACGCAGTTTGTTGTACGAGTTTTAATATGGTTACTTCAGCATTATTCCATTCCTGCACAGTGAAAGCTTGAACGAGTTTCGATTGCGGATGCCGACAATTGTGTATGAAACGTTGAATGGTTGCTACAATTCGCACAAGGCGAGTATACGACGAATATCGTAAAAGAAGATTGTTTTCTAATTTCGCTAAAAAACTTACTGTAGGAAGTTCTTTAGCTTCTAAATTTGTTTGTTCCGAAATGTCCTTAAATTTCGGCCAGTTGTCCTGTTCTTCAGCTAGCCATGATGGTCCATGCCACCATAAATGATTACTGGTTAAATCTGCTGCAGGAACACCTCTAGAGGCTAAATCTGCCGGATTGTGTTTTGTGGATATGTGACGCCACTGTTCGAAGCGTACAACGTCTTGTATTTCGACGACGCGGTTTGCTACGTAGATTTTCCATCGGGCTGGATGTTCCTTGATCCATTGCAAGACAATTATTGAGTCTGTCCAGGCGAAGATTGGCATATGATATAGGCGCATATCTTCAATTGTAGCCTAAAGCAGTCGTGCAAGTAATAGAGCTCCATTAAGCTCTAATCTAGGAATTGTTGTTGGCTTAATTGGAGCTACCCTAGTCTTTGCAGTAAGCAAGTTGGTATGAATTAAGCCGTTCTGATCGTCTACCCGTAAATAAACGGCAACTGCAAAAGCCTTTGTAGACGCATCACAAAATCCATGTAATTGGATGCTTGCCTCAGATGAATAGTTGATCCATCTAGGGATTTGTATGTTTTCTATGCATTTTAAGTTACGTTTAAACTTATTCCATTGTTGTTC
This sequence comes from Dioctria rufipes, assembly GCA_963924295.1. NCBI lineage: Eukaryota > Metazoa > Arthropoda > Insecta > Diptera > Asilidae > Dioctria > Dioctria rufipes. Next base: position 168,036,505 of record OZ002740.1, on the reverse strand, counting down.
TATTATCTCCGATACCTTGTTGTCCCATGCACATCCTGTGATCCATAGTGCTTGCATGAGCACCTTGGCTGTGATTACCACTGGTGCCAGCCAGCCTAAAGGATCGTACAGTGATGCGATGTCAGACAGAATGGTTCGTTTAGTTACCTTGGCATGAACTGTCCATGGTTTGGTTATAATGGAAAAACTATCCAGTTTAGGATGCCAGCGAATTCCTAGTGTTTTTACAGATTCCTGGTCTGTGATTGTTAGTGTTTCTGTGAATTCACGTTGCTCTGCAGGAAGATGGCTTAACAACTCTGAACTGTTGCTTGTCCATTTCCTGAGATTGAATCCTCCAGATTTCATCATACCTATTAGCTGATTTAATAAGCATTTGGCGTCATTAAGATTGTCAGCTCCAGTCAGGAGATCATCCACATAAAAATCTGTGGTTGTAACCGTAGAAGCTAAAGGCCATCTTTGCTGTTCATCATTTGCTAACTGTTGTAGCGTCTGAATAGCTAAGTATGGCGCTGACGCCGTTCCAAATGTCACCGTGTTCAGCTGAAAATCCTGAATCTCCTTAGTTTTAGGATGTCTCCAAATGATTCGCTGAAATGTTCGGTGATCGGGATGCATGGTGATCATGCGATACATCTTTTCAATGTCTGCGTTCATAGCGATTTTATATTTGCACCAGTTGAGCAACGTGGCGAACAGCTTAGGTTGCAGAACTGGGCCCTTTAGTAGATACTCATTAAGGGATTTGCCATTCGACGTCTTAGCTGAGGCATCGAATACTACTCTCACCTTTGTTGTCGTGCTTTCCTTCACAACGGCATGATGAGGTATATAATAATGGGGCTGATTGATATTGGGCGGAGGTATTTCCTCCATATGACCCAACAAGAGATATTCGTCCAAACATCTCTCATATTCAACTTTCAAGTCTGGATTTCTGGCTAATTGTCGTTGAATTCCTTGAAAGCGTTTGATTGCTTGTATTCTCGATTGCCCCAGAGTAGGGTTCTCGTCGTTTACAAAAGGTAACTTAACTTGATAAGTTCCATTATGCAGACGCTGGTGATTGAGTTGATAACTCTGTAGACATTCCTTGTCTTCTTTTTTGAGAATGGGGTTTGTGGGAAATTCTTCTGTTTCCCAGAACTTCTTGAGTTGAAGAGCCACATCATCAGTTGTGATTGTAAATGATGACGTTTTGTGCTCTGCATCATCTATGCTAGACCCTAGCAAAATCCAACCAAATATTGTGTTGACTGCTGTAGGAGTCGTATTTGTTTCTTGCCGAATACCGGTTCGCAATATTTGAGCATAAACTCTTGCTCCTAATAATGCATCTATCCTTCCCGGTTTCCAGAATGTGGGATCTGCGAGTTGCAGTTTCTTTAGCTTCGCGCATTCCTTTTTAGACACTATTCTAGAAGGCAGAGGATCTGTAATGTTCTTAAGTATTAGAAAGTTTTCTTCTAATACTGCTCTAGATCTCATTGTTCGAGGCCGAAGAGAGAGTATTGTTTGGTGCCTTGAGATGGCTGTATGGCTAGTGTTTAAGCCTGTGATTGAGACTGCAATTGGGCTTTGTACTGCTCCTAATTTCCTGCAAGCTTCCTCCGTGATGAAAGATGATTGCGAGCCACTATCTATCAGACATCGTAGAATATAAGGTTTTCCGCTTTTTGTCTGTGCTACTACTAATGCAGTTGCTAGTAGAGCATTATGACTTTCTCGGGTTACGAAGTTATGACTAGTGTTTAAGCCATCAGTATTGTTGACTGCTTGTAACCGGGAAAAGCTTTCCTGTGAGGAGCTAGATTGATTAGCTTGACTTGTGCTCAATCTAACCTTGTCATGTGCTGACTTATGCTCATTATGAACAGCTGACGACTTGGGTTTTTCCTTATTGTGTTCTTCATGAAGGGTGCTATGATGTCTCCTATTGCATTTCAGACATCTAAATTTGCTAGTGCAATTATTTAAGTGGTGAATTCCTAAGCAATTTGAGCACCGACCTGATGCCTTCAATATCTGATATTTGGATGGTATGTCCATCGCTAGATACTTCGGACACTTTTGGAGGTAATGCCTGGCATTGTATGATGCGCATTTAAATTCATTTGTAACGTGATATGACATTGTCACATCTGGTGTGGTGTTTGGTTTGTGATGTGGTGTGGACTTAACTAGACTATCTGCTAACGATTCTAAAATTCTTAAACGTGTATTTAAGAACTGCTTAAATGACTTAAATGTTGGGAGTTCTTGTGTGCCTCCCTGCTCTTCTTCCCACATTTTGAGGGTAATGAAAGGTAATTTTTGTACTAACAGATGTATTAGAAGTACATCCCATGATGTCGTATCAACTTCTAAACTTTGTAATTGTTGGATACATTCGTCTATTGTATCAATTATTGACTTGAGTCCTTTAGCAGACTCTGCATTTAGTTTAGCTTGGTTTACCAAAACCTTTAATTGATGATTAACTAAAATTCTCTTGTTCTCATATCTAGCCTTTAACTTGTTCCATGCTGGCATATAATCTTCATTTGTTACTGGGGTGTGCCGCAACAATTTCTCAGCATCACCCACTAAACAAGATTTCAGATGATGCAGCTTTTGAACTGGTGTTAGCTTTGTATTGTCATGAACAAGAGAGATGAATAGATCATGAAATGATCGCCATAAATCGTAGTTGCCGTTATACTTGGGCAACTGAATGCGCGGAAGGAATGATTCCTGTTGAACAACAGTTGTCGAATGAATAGGTACTTGTCCCGAGCTTGATGCTTCAGAAGTTGGGACAAATTTCCGCAATCCTTCTACTAATTCTCCCATATATTCGGAATATTTTAACTCTGTTGAGCTATGATTATCTTGGGCTTGCTTTTCATCAGAACTTTCTAATAAAGCCTGATTTATTGCCATATCTGTATCGCTATATATTTCCCATAGTATCTTCAAATCTGTAATTTTAGTTTCATAAAAGCCTTGTGTTCGTTTAGCAAGGTTCGTTTTCTTTCCATTTTCGATTAACTTTTCAATTCTTGCACGCAATATGCTTTCCGTAAGGATTAGTTTATCTACTGAATCCATGTTGATTGATATTTTACGATTAGTTAATTAACCGTGTGGGTTAAATGATGAAGATAATTGAAAAAAAAGCAATTTAATGCCACGTGGGATAAATGTAAATTTAGTCGAAGAACGTAAATTGATACCGTGTATGACAAATTGACGTGAAAAATATTTATCTAAATTTTCGTTACTAATTTTTGTTAATTTAATTAATCAGCTATTTATTAAGAGTTACTGACATGTAAGTTCAGCAATTATAACAGAAATTTCGAAAATATTCGAGCTGCCTCGCCTGGGCACCCTGAAGTTTTACGTCTAAGCACGTTTATAAATTAATTTTTGTATATTTTAATGAGAACTGCCACGTCTAAGCACAGTTATTATTTTGAAAACTTCTTAAAAACTGCCACGTCTCAGCACAATAACAGTAAGAATTGCTTGACTAATTTAATCGTAACTGAATTATTTTCAATCGCAACAGTAAACAGGCACACATTCCTGGATGGAACCACCAAAAAATTTTTGTAATGTAGAGGTAATTGAACACTACAGCTATATTACTGCATTTTGGGTAGGTTAGTGTAGCGGTATGTTAAAATGACAAGATATGTGAGCTTGTGTTTACTGTTACTTTATTGAGCAAAAATTCCTTATTTTACGTTAGTCTGAATTCTATTTTATTTTTTCACTTCAAATGTACTTAATTAATTTAATTAATTATCTGTAGGCATGTATTCTTGAGGTGTCGTAACGTGGCACGTGCTCAATTTTATACCTCAGATGTTCACCAATTTCACTTATATTTGAAAATTCACTGTCTATTATTATTAGTTCTTCTTAATATAATTCACATCACTCTTAATATTAATTAATTCTACTTTGTTTTTTCACATGAAACGTCTAATATGCTTAGCTTGCATGAGTTAAACGCTATGTGAAAAAACCTAAAACTAAAATGTCTGCCACCAAATATATTTTAAAAATGTATAAAAATACTTAGCCTATAATTTCACCAAAACCTGTAACACCACAGAAGTTAAATTGTTGCTACAATCTTTACTTAGCATGTAACCTTACTTGGCACGTTGATTTATGCTAGAAAGATTCGAAGTAAATTGCACTAATGAATAATTTTCCACTTTTAGATTTTTTGAAGAACACTAGATCTATGCGAAGTTGCATTTACGATCGCTGTCAAACTAATGAGAGTTTAGTTAGGGAGCACCTCCTTTTTATAATGTCCGAGCCGCCATTTTCGGACAAGTTCCACATGAAAAAATGCAAATTTCATATATTTTTTGCACATTATAAGTCCATGCTGTAATGTCAAAATATTCCAAATTATGTGAATTAATTTATTTTTAATTATCCATAATTTTTCCTAATTCATTTATTGAAATATTTCAATTTTTCTAAAATTTATCAATATGGCCGCTCCCTATCATACTATGTTGATTTCCGGTGTGGAACATAAATTCTCTCACGAATTTTCTTCTGTCTCGTTTCCACATCGTTCTCTTTCCCACTCATTATGGGAATTAAAATTACCTTTTTTTATAAATATTTCCTTACCTGGGCAATTTCGCGTTTTTTAATTATTGCCAACAGGTAGAGCGCGGCCAACTTCGTAAAATTGATTATTTACGTTGTTGCAGTGACAGTTCGTTTCGCGGTGTTTAAGTCGTGAAGTGCCGTGTTTTGTGTTGGGTTTTTCTAATCAATAAATGGATTAATTATTAAGGTAAGTTGATTTATATATTCTATAAATGTTATTTAGTGATTTGCCTGTGCATAATTTGCAAGAATCATGCAAATTATGCGAAAATTTTATGTTGAAAAAATTGTTAGTGAAATGTCAACAATGGCAACAATTGTTGAATTTCACTAATAATAATGTATACGGATTCTGCAAATTTATGTATTTTGCACATTTAAGCATAAATGCATGGTTTGCAAATGTTTATTGTGCAGAAAACATGAATTTCGCTAAGAAATCCCAATGTTTATGTCTGCATGTAGTGTTGTTGTTGTACTGCCAAGAAATTTGTTTCTTGGCAGTTTGCATGTACCTATATATTTTTGTTTGTAATTTTTTTTTATATCTTTGCTGGCGTTAATTATATTGAACTAATTTATATGTTTTTCTTATTTCAGATGCTGCATAGATGTATAGGAGGCATTTGCCGACTGGAAGAGGAATTCAGGAAATAGGGAAGTAGCAATTATTGTATATATTGTATTTTAATATTTTTTATTTATTTTCAGCTGTGTTCAACAACTTGGGAAAAACAAAAGTTTCAGTTTACAACCCAAGTCGTTTTACTTAAAAATTTCGCCATCCAAACAATTTAAGTAAAAAATAAATCAAAAGGCAAATCATACCTTCAGTACGATTTGCAGCGAAAGATTCAATATGTATGTACATACGTACATACATATTACGATAAACACTTTCGTGATAAGAAACGCGCGCCGCACAAATGCATTGTATGTATATGCGCGCCGCGATTTTAAACGACGGGACGGCGGCTGATGTTTTTAAAAGTGTACGATTACATTTTTGAAGCCATCGTCCAACGCGAATAATTCTGGATTCCCAGGATAAGAAAATGCAATTTAGCATTTTCTATTCTGAACAACGGCTTTTGATCAAGATGAAGGTGACCAAGAGTTGAGTCGTTTTTTAGCAAGAGTAGGGTTGAATACTGAGCTCGGTGGCGGCGCGGCCTCGTTTTGAAAAATAAAAAAAAGGAAAAGTCTTTTAAAAAAAAAAGTTAAGAAGAGTTCTTTAAGAAAAATTGTTTAAAAAAAAAGTTGTTAAAAAAAAGGTTAAGAAGAGTTCTTCAAGGAAAATTGTTTAAAGAAAAGTTGTTTTTAAAAGTTCTTCGGAAGAGTTCTGTAAGGAAAATTGTTTAAAGAAAAGTTGTTTCAAAAAGAAGTTTTAAGTAGGGATTTTAAGAAAAGTTGTTTAAAGAGAAGTTGTTTCTAATAAAAGAAAAAACGTTTTTAAAGAAAAGTTGTTTAAAAAAAGGTGTTAAAAAAAAGAAGGGAGTTTTCCTCCGGATAAATAGGCCAAGGAATATCGGTGACAGTGCCGAGGAGTGAAAGCTGTAAGTAACCCCTTTCGTAACGAAAAATATAACATCATTAGGCGCAGTGCTTTTCCAAGGAGAAGTGGGGAAAGACCAGCCTATCGCCTATGCAAGCCGAACGCTGAACAAAACCGAGAGAAATTACTGCACTATTGAAAAGGAGTTATTGGTTATAGTCTGAGCCACTAGGAATTTCCGATGCTACCTTCAAGGCAGGAAATTTACGGTCTAGCCTCTCAAAGGTGTCTTTAATGTTAAAGACCCGACTTCCCGTTTGGTGAGATTTCAAAATAAATTGTCAGAATTCGATTATACCAACGAATACAAACCAGGGAAGTATAATACTTATGCGGATGCATTAAGCCGCATTCCACAAGTATTAAACGAAGACTATACAGCCAACACCTTAAAGGTACAAGCCCAAGTCCACCACATTATGGACTCTGATGTGGAGGAAAATATTTCCCCAAATTTAAAGAAAACAAAGAAACCCGCTCATTGCTTCGCCTTGACCAAAGCGCAAAAACAGAGAGCCGAAGAGGCCAATACTAGCCCCAGCGCTGAAACACAGCCCACGGCAGCGGAAAATAAAGAAATGGAACCCCCAGAGGCGGAAATACAACTCCCTGCTACGCTTGAAAAAGAAATAAGTCCAGTCAAGGCACCTGAGATAATCACGAGCCCCAAGGAAGTTCAAACAATCCTAAAGATTACGACGACTGTCCTTTTGGCGGCCATAAGGGTGTCATTAAGACTTATAATAGAATTAGACGCAAGTATTGGTGGAGACACATGCCTAGCGATATTAAAAGGTACATAAAAAAAATGCCCTAAGTGCCAAACAATTAAAGCATCTCCACAATTCAAGATGCTAATGGTAATAATGGACTTAGCAGAACAACCTTTCGACAAGGTTTACCTCGATATAGTAGGTCCACTAGAAGAGACCATATCAGATAATAAATATATTTTAACTTTTCAATATAATCTTACAAAGTTTGTCGATTGGTATTCCATACCTAATGGAGAAGCAGTAACGGTGGCGCAAATCTTCTTCAATAAGATTGTCATGCGCTATCGCATTCCAAAGAGAATAGTCACCGATCAGGGAACTAATTTCCTGAGTGAGATATTCAAGAATGTCTGCAAACTGCTAAAGGTAAAGAGGTTACAAACTTCCGCATACCATCCACAGTCTAATGGAGCACTGGAGCGGGCCCATAGACCATTAATCGAATATCTGCGTACAATCGTAGACGAAAATCCCAAAACATGGAATCAATTCCTACGAACCGCTGCATTCGTGTACAATAACAGTGTACTAAATTAACCCCAATGGATTGCCTTCACGGTTTCACAGAGGATGTCCAATCCAATTTAAAACAGGACCCTGAACCCGTATATAACCACGAAAGTTATTACCTCATGCTGAAATACAGACTCCAAAAATCTTATGCCACGGCTCGCAAAAATCCCTTAGCCAGCAAACAACGCTCAAAGGCATATTACGACAAAACAGTCAGGTCCCTCACTTTCCACCTAGGAGACAAAGTCCTCCTCAAAAGTGAAAGCCGAAAACACAAATTGTCGCAAGTCTGGGTTGGCCCATATCTGGTAATCAACGTACCCAGTCCAACAAACACTACCATAAAAATAGGCAAGCGGCAGGTTGTAGTACACAACAACCGTTTGAAGCCCTACTATGAGCAGTATACTGGTACACATATCTTTAGCAAATAAGTAAAGTCTATACTAAATTCCACAATTAAATTAAGATCACCTAATTATACACACAAGATCATCTAGTATGAGTAATTGACTAATGAAGCCTATCCTTCATTTTCTACAGAACATGAAGCACATATTAGTGTTAATATGCTGTTTCCATCTGGCAATGGGACAGATTCAAACGGAACCCTACACAATAGGGCCCCTGAACAATACAGGAATACTGTATGAGGATCTAGGAAAATTACAAGTCTACCATAGTACATGGAACTTTTTAACAGAGATCAATCTAATGGAACTGGACAACCAAACGCTTATGGCAGAACAGACGGAACACTTAGTTCACCGACTATGTTCAAATCGCTCTCAAACGGATGAGTTATGCCTGGTTCAACAAAAACATGTTCATTCTCTTTTGGAAAATATCAAGAGAAGAGCAAGTGTCATTCGAGAAGGGGTCCCAAAATCAAGATCAACAAGATCAATCTTCAATGGAATAGGCAATGCAATGCACTACCTATTCGGAACCATGGACAGCACTAATGAACAGGAAGTATACAGTCGACTCGAGGAGCTCGAATCAAATACAAAAGCACTAGCCGACCTGGAAAGACAGTGTAGTCAAAACTACACTACAGCAAATTCAGAAGCCGTTGACATCCCTTCAAGACAGGCAGCGTCAAATAAATCTCCAGGTAAATGAACTACAAAACATCACTGATGATTTACTAATGAGACAATTAAGGCAGGAAATGATTGCAAGCCTGACCTTACAAATTGTCGAGATTGAGTACAGGCAGCAAGCCTTACTAGACATAATAATCTCCAGTAAAAATCACCAGTTGCATCTGCTAGTGGTGTCTCCCAAAAGTTTATTAGAGATTTGTTGTATATCTCACGCTACTTGCCCAGATGCACAAAATTGTGTCTTCTTGCTATATCAGACAGCGGAAACAAAGCCTCGTCTAGTCCAAGACAAATTAGTTATTAGAATACAACTTCCGATTTTCAATCTACCACAAATGAAGTTGTATAGAGTACATAGTTTTCCCATACACATTAATAAAAAACAATCGTTGGTACCCGATATATACAGTACTCGCACGTAGCGCACCAGGTAGAGACACAGGATATCCTATTATTAAAAACCCAAGATCTTAAAATCTTCAAAAAGATCACGCAATATTCCAAGGAGGACAATTACATCGCTAAGCTAGGCATTCCTGTTACAAAGGCAGCTATGTCTAAAGAATACATAGTGAAGCTGCTCTTTAATCCACTAACGGAAGAGCCACAGTGCCAATTCAGAGCACAAATACCTCCCAGAGACCTACTTATCAAATTAAGTAAACCCAATTCGTGGATATTCTCGTTGATAGAACCAACAATTGTACACCTCCAGTGTACCCAACAATTCTTAACCTCAAAAATTGAAGGTCAAGGAATAATCACTATCAACCATCCCTGCCAAGTACAAGTAGGATCCCAAATCCTACACTATGTGGCAGAGAATATCCAGCCATTGAGTCTCAAACAACCCATTTATTTCCCAAATATAACTCCTTTAGAACAAATAGTGGATAAATATTTCAATGAAACCCACAACGAAGTACCATCCGAGAGTACTAGAACAAAAATATACTCAGGAGACGACACTAATAGCATCATCCTAGAAGGTACCCAGCCATTAGACGAACTGGACAAAAAATTATCAAAAATAGCTCCTCATACAAACCATCACCCTACACATGTACTAGCTACACCATCAGTATCCTTAACTGGTGTTGTCATCACAAGTATGGTGCTGTACTTGGTCGCCAAATGGCTAATACCATTCATTATAAAATATCGCGCACGCAAGCCTGAAATATCCCCAGAGGCTGAGGAACCAATCGAACAAACAAAAACAATCGAACCTACCGCTCTTAAACGGACCCGCACCCTACCAACTACAAGGTCGGTGCAAGTGGTGTTAATAAACCACTTCAATTGGTCAACACACCTGATGCTACTGACACTAACATTCCTAACAAATATAAAGAATGTAACCGGTCCAAAAAACAAAAAAACAAAAAAACCAGAATGAATAAGTTAGAAGATACATACAATAGGAAACGAAAAAGGGGAGAAGAAATAACTGAGCAGCATTAAAAAGCATAAAAGTAAAAAAAACAAAAATTTAATTCATTAATATAGGTACATAACAAAAAAAAAAGAACCTCTTCCCCCTTTTAAGATAAAGTATAAAGTCAAAATAGTAATAGCTGCATAAAAGAAAAAATAATAAATAATATAAATAAATGTAAATGTTTAAACTAAACAACAAAGTGTTTTAAGTTAGCACAAAACACACAAAATAGAATAAGAACACAGAGAGGTTTAAATTGAAGATAAGAATACAAAAATTTTTTTTTAAAACCACGTATGTAAAACCGAGGCCGCGCCAAAAACCACCCAAAAACCACCCGCAAACCATTTGTGGAAAACAAACAAACCCCAAAACATAAAAGGGAAAGGTAGCGAACAGAAAAACAAAAAAAAAAGGGGCGGCCCTCTGAAATAAGAACAGGAATAACAAGTCACAACCCAAAATATTTCTTTATATATAGAAAACGAAGAGGGACAGGAGAGAAAAAAAGGGGTAAAAATTTCAAAGTAGGCAGACCCTAACAGTCGTCCTCCGAGTCCTCCCAATCGGCAACGGCTTCTGGTAATGGAGGAGTAACAGTGAACTCCCTGATCAGTGCCTTCGCCGGACAGCCTCCGAAATCATGGCAACAGCCACACAGACCATATAGCCCGACAATCGAAAGCACAGCACCTGAAAACAAAAAAAAGAAAATACCATTTTAGGCACATAAAAATATAAGCAGAATAAGATAAACCTCACCTGCAGCGACCAGTGACTGCCCGCTATGGGGATATAAGGGCAACAGCACCCTGTGGTAAACCCCCGGCGTGGCCTCAGCCCCCCAAACGGTGCCGGGGCCCTATCCATCCATATGTAATACTAACCGGATAGGCCCCTGTCATCCGGGAGTCACACGCAGCACATAAATAGAATAAATTGTCGAGATATGACACGCAGGGCTGCGAAAGGGCTCACTCTTAATACGTGCTCGAAATAGCATCTCTGGTTAATTCGTATCCTCTGGTTAATTCGGTGAAAAGAAAACTGTACCGTCTCAGTGGCGAGATAAACTGAAATCATCCACTACAAGGGGCTGCCCGGCTATGGTGCAAATTCACTTAACAAAAATACCAAAGTCATATGCCAAACAAAATTTAATAGTCACCGATAAGAAAATACCAAACATTTAAGTGGCCGCTGTGACATGTGTTTTTTTCTCTCTTCCCTCTACTTCTCTCCCTCTATCAATCTCCTCTGAGGGCTATTCCTCTCCCAAGAATAACCCTCGTTTTAATAGGGGGAAGGATTGTTGTATATCTTGAAAGGGTTCAAAATGATAATTATAATTAATAATCATCACTGGGAAAATCATTGAAAAAAATTTAATTTTCATAAATAGAAATAAGCTGATCATGCTTAAAACATGGTGAGCTTATCTCCTAACAAGACGGAGAATTGCCATCAGCAATTTCTTCAAATTCCTTCGCATATAATCAACATATTTTTCCCACAAAACGACTTGGGAAAAATAAAAGTTTTAAATTTCAACCCAAGTCGTTTCGATAAAAAAAAGCCCCACGACAAATCCTACCTTCAGTAAGATTTGTCGTAAATACGATATATGTATATGTACATATATACATATCGGGCGCATGAAAATTTTACGTCGGTGAAGACTGAAACGATCAAAGTCTTCACCGAAAAAAGCTCTTATCAGCAAATTGTCGCGAGCTGCATACATTGTGATCGCAACAATGTATGCACGATAGCAAGACGATGGTTTGATATTTATGAAAATATCAAATTTAATTTCAACCATAAAGCACTAGTTTTCCTTCATAGGTTAATTTATACCAATCAGCCTGCTTCTATCTGCAATGTTATCACATTCTTGCATTCCACTAGACATGTGGGTATTTTGATTCCCTGCTACCGTACAGCATTGGGCCAATGTTCCCACTTTGTTCATATAACTCGCAAGTGGAATTCTCTTAGTGTCAATTTGCAACGCATGTGGTCAGCAGACATGTTTAAGAGGCTTCTTTTTCAGTATTTGTTAAATGAGAATTGAGCATACGTCCGATGAGCTTGAGAAATCTGTAGTGTTGTCAGTATAGCAGTAACTAATATAGGTTAGTATTTACTTTTTTTTTTTTATTTTATTTTCGCAGTTTTGTATTGTTTTTTTTTTGTATTTTATTATCATGTAATTTCTGTTTTTCCTATCTTTCTTTTACTTTATTGTGCTGCTTTGTTTTTCTCTTTTCTTTCTTCATCTTAGTAGCATTTCCTGGTAGAAATTTTAGAATGTACATGCTGAAAAGATTTATGTATCTTGTTGTGCATTATCCTTGAAATAAAATTAGAATTAAATAAAATTAAAATTAAATTAAATATGAAATTTGTTTATTTATAATTTTTCTATTTTATTTTATAATATTCACATCCACACAATCATACATTTAAGTATAGATACGCTAATCATATATGAATTTTGCATATCGATGATTTCGCTACATTACTATATTATATTCACATCTAGACATTCATGCATTTAAGTATAGAAACGCTGATCATATATGAATTTTTTTGACAGAGTACATTGGAGATTGAACTCCTTTTCCGATAGTAGTACATAAAGGCAGACTCATGTCCACGAAGATAGGAAGATTTTAGTTTTGATATCGGCTTGAGCTAAGATTGTTAAGAGACCCACCCAAGGGGAGTAAATCGAATTTTCGTGATCTAATTTAATTCCGACGTGACAGCCGTAACGCTCCAGAAGGCCTTCTCGAGACGGCGTTTGCGAATCGTAAGCCACCTAATATATATGTTAACAATGTAACGTCTCTTTTGTATAAAAGGGAGTCCGATTGGATCGGGTCCCTTCTAGAATTATTTAAGTGACTACACATGGAATTGTTTACGCGCGTATAGATAGAATTGTTTAAGTATGACTATAGATATACCTAATAAGTTCAACGGGGGTGAAATTAAGGCCAAAAGAAAATAAAACACAATTGTAATATACTTATAACATAATGGCGAGTTAAAAGTTTTTATTTCCCTCTCACTCTCCTGGAGCCCTCTCAATGTAGGGGTTGATTAGATCCGCTCTATTCTATTTACAGGTCAACAAGGGACACTGAACAAAATGACTGATGCCCTCAGTGTCGTTGGTAATGCGACTGAAGGCATATAATCCGCGCCTCACTAAGGTATGGGTAAGTGGTGTAATGGTCCCTTCAGGCTGGTGGAACAGCGGGAAATTTTCGTGGAACCTCCCCACACTCTCCGCCAATAGCCGAGGCGAGCTAGCATGCCACCCTGCACTTAACGCGGTCCACCGAGTGATCTGTCAGCTCATGCTGGCAGTCTGGACTTTACGTCCAAGTAAATCACTCTTTATACTCCCATAACATGTATTTGGAAGATATACTACAAGAATTACAATCTTTTTCTTAGTACCAATTTGAGTGGAATACAAAAATAATCTAAATTAAATGTTAAAAAATACAACAACAGCAACAAAAAATTGGAAAACAGCGAAGATGAAGAAAAAAAAATAATAAACAATAATAAAAAAAAAATAATGAATTAATAGTAAAATTAAAATAAAAAACAAAATAAAAACGAAAAAATTATAGCAGATGGGAGTGAATAAATACCATAATAATAAAATAAGAACAATAATCTGCGCATACGGATCATTATAAAAAGAAAAGACAACAAAGCTATACAACTCACTCGTAAAAGCAGCCTATTTAATCGCCCGCGTGTGGGTCCTGGCTTACATGTGATTTGAGCTGATAGTATAATAAAATTCTCATTATGTGCTGTGAATTTGTGATACGCTGATTATTTATATCAAAAACTGTTACTTGTTTAAACGTTGACACAGTTAACCTGGTAATCATAATTCATCAAGCAATACAGTGTAGCAAAATTATTGTGATAACACGTCTCTGCACGAGACCAGCAAATTTCTTCCTTCCATAAAAGTGGAGCGTGCTGGTTGGCCCATGAGCATTTCGCAAAATTTGGGAAGTGTTCAGATGAAAGTTAAAATTCTAAAATTTTTCCGCATAATCGAGACATGATTGGAACACACAATTTTCGCCACCGCTGGTGCTGCTGCTGTTGGTTGGCATTGGCAGGCTTCTATTTCTTCTTCGTTAGTAGTTCGTTCAATGTACACTTATATGTTGCGTTCCTTTTCTCGTTCAGAATGAACTTTTTCAATCCATGTCGTTCTTTTTCTCGGGCTGAATGATTTAGTATCAATCTGCCATCGCCTTTTTCGGACTCCGAATCGTTCTGAATGCACCTGACTCTTTCCCGGATTCAAGCAGAACGATTTTAATTTGTATTAGTGAATGTGTTGTTTACAATTTGGACGAGGTGGTATTAGTTGAGTTTAAGTTGCCTTTGTTGGAAAATAGCTTAATTTTTAATAAACAACAATTTTTACGAATTTATACTTGCTTTTATCAATTAGAAGAAATGTCAAATGTCTATGAGCACAGAATTAAATTATGACATCGTTCTGTCGATTCACACAGATTCATTTAGAACGAGCGAAAGAACGCAGCATCATAGCCTGGGCGCAGTATAATTTTGTATTTTTGTATTTATTGTATTGTATTGTTGATTCAAATATCAATATTCCAAGTGAGTACATCTCAATAACGGGAGATGTGGCTGATCAGGTAATTGTAATTTAAAATTTTTCGATTTTGGCAGATTCATGTCAACATCATCTATTTATAGTAAAATCATATTAGTATTTTAATAACAGGTTCCAGAGCAAAATAAAAATCTCATTTCAATTAGTTATAAAAGATTATTAACTATATAGGATTCTGTAACGTGTATCTAGATGACGCAGAAAACTCAGAATTTGGGTTAGTCTAGACCTGGGTCTTTTCATTAGTAATACTTTTTAAATTTATTACAATTGCTAAAGTATTGGGACTAATTGAAAGAATTTCGAAGACACATCAATCTTTATATTGCGGTTGTGAACAAACAACGTTATAATTGCACATATACCTATTTATTTCTGGAACTTAACGGAATAAAACTGGTTTTAATAATATTAAGCAGATCAATTTCACTTTTTACTAAATCAGAAGTGAGTATGTGTATGGTATGGTATGCCCATCAATTGAGTTGTTGTTTCTTGGCGCTGTCTAAAACATGTAATGCACTTATGTATCCTGGTTGAAATACAACGTCTTCCATCTAATATACAAACTGAATTTGTACTCATGTTCAGTACTAGGGATGTGCATCCATGCAATGTTTCTAGATGAACCTTGTCAATGTAAGTTAATGTTACATGATGATCCCGTGGTAGGACTATTGGATATTTTCTACTGTATGGTATTAATGTATTAGCTAATCGTCCTTAAACTCGTATCAATCCATTGTCGTCAAATATTGGAATCAACTGCAAAAGTTTGCTACTCTTAGCTAGAGTCCTGCTCTGCAACAATGCTTGATACTCGTCGTAGAATGCTGTCAGCTGTACTAATTTGAATACAGTTTGTTGTGCATGTAAGCACTCCAACTGGTTAATGTAGCAATCCTTTTGTTGTGAGGATTTTTGCAATTGTGTATAAAACGCTGCAACCTTGCCATAACATGAACTCATCGTGTGAACGAGGAGTATCTTTCTACTATGTCATTTCCACTACTGGTTAAAAAATTGGTGACGGTTGGTATCCTTTACTCAAGTATAGTCGCTTTCTTTATTTTGTCGTTAATTGGCCAATTATCTTGCGATTGTGTTAGCCAAGAGGGTCCATGCCAGCAGAAGTCGTTGGTCAGAAGCTGCGGGAATGTGATGCAACGTGATGCAATGTAGTACTATCTTAGAATCTGTCCAAGCAACTATTGGAATGTTTTCCAAATGAATGCCCTTCACAATGGTCTTCAATAATCTAACAAGCAGTAGAGCACCATTCAATTCTAGGCTTGGAATTGTCATTGGTTTAATAGATGGTACTTTTGTATTTGACGTTAGCAAATATGTAACAACTGTACCATTCTTTTGTTCTACTTTCAAGTAAATTGCTGCAGCGTATGCTTTGAATGAAGCATCGCAAAATCCATGAATTTGCATGCGTAAATCCTTCGAGTAGTTAATCCATCTCGGGATTCGTAATTGTTCCGACAATTGTAGATTGTCAGCAAAATTTTTCCACAACTGACTAATGTTATCCGAAACAGGGTCATCTCATGATAAGTCCGCAATCCATAAGCATTACATGAGCAATTTAGCTTCCATGATTATTGGAGCTAGCCAAAGGATTATATAAGGATGCGATCCCTGATAATATAATGCGGTTTTTGAAAACTGCGTGATGCGACAGTGACTTGAATACAAACGTGAATTAATCATCCTTTGGGAACCATTTAGTCGCTAATGTCTTGACTGAGTCATTTTCTAAAAACATTAATATTTAATAGTCTACTATCGTTGCTGGTCCATTTTCTTAAATTGAATCCCGCAGACTTCATCATTTGCCAATTGTTGAAGCATCCTTATCGCCAAATATGGAGCTGAAGTTGTGCCGAAGGTTACTTTTTTCAGTTGGTAATTTTGGAGTGTACCTTTTTTTGGATGCCGCCACACTATCCTCTGGAATGTCCTATGATCAGGACGAATTTCAATTATGCGGTACATTTTCTCGATGTCTGCATTCATGGCAGTTCTCTATTTCCTCCAGTTCAACAATGTCGTGAATAATGTCGGCTGAAGTGTTGGTCCCTTTAACAAATGTTGATTGAGAGACTAACCATTTGTCGTCTTCGCTGATGCGTCAAACACCACACGAAGTTTCATTGTTGAACTGTCCTTGAACACAGCATGATGAGGAATGTACTAATGGTTTTTGCATTCCTGAGGCGGGCTTACTTCCTCCATATGGCCTAAATCGATATACTCGTCCAAACATTTTTCATACTCCATTTTTAACTCATTGTTTTTCGCAAATTATTTTTGCAAGCTTTCTAAACGTCTGATGGCTTGTTGTCTGGAATTACCTATGCTGGTGTGATGTTATTCACAAATGGTAACTTCAGTCGATATTTTCCTGAGTCTAGACGACTGCAGGAACCTTGAAATATCCCTTCAAACATTGTTTCATCTTGTGAGGGAACGGGTTTTGTAGAAACTTCTTCGGCAAAACTGTCTAAGTTGCTTATCTATAGCATCTGTGTGGGTCATGGAAGCCTTTACTGTGCGCTCATTTGCTGCATTTTCAGCTGCTTCTAATAGCATCCAACCGAACATCGTTTTCACTGCTGTTTGAGTATTGGGTGGCCCTTGTACAATCTCTTCTTGCATTATTTTAGCATAAACCTTGGATCCTAGAAGTGCATCTATCTTGCCAGGTTTCCAGAATGTAGGATCTATTAGTTGACCTTAGTTATCAATTTTGTTGGTAACGTATCAGTGATTTTGACAATTACCAAAAAATTCCTTCAGTGATAGCTTGGTTATCTTGCTCGAGTTACCTGTTAAACTTTTGTTTAACCCTATTACAGTCACTAGTGCTGGACTGCAAATAGCTTGCAAATTGTGACATACAGACTTTGTGATAAAAGAGTATTCTGGTCCTGAGCCGATAACGTAATATTTGTGGCCTTCCGTGCTCACCTTGGGATTTTCTAAGTGAATGTTTCCTTGATAAGCAGTTGTAGCAAAGTCCATTTGCCTTGATGAATTTCTTTCTGCCTTGTAAATCCATCTTTTGGAACCTTGTGCAATTCTGAAGTAGATGGTCTTCGCTATATGCTGGGCATTTCACTAACTTGATTGTGTGTAATGCTTTTGTTGTAGTCGGTTTTCAGTGATATTTGGCTTGACTTGACTTGGGTGGCCACGTGTCTGAAATTGCTTCTAATATTTTTAACCTTGTATCCAAGTATGTTGGAAGCTCTTGCGACGCTCCTTGGTTTTCTTCCCACAATTTTAATGTTGCGAAAGGCAACTTCTGTACTATTAAATACACAAGTAGTACATCCCATGTAAAAGTGTGCACTTGCAAACCTTTCAGTTACTGTAGACACTCTTGTGTGGTGTCAACAAACAAGTGATTTTAAGTCCACAGCTGTTTCTGACTTTATTTTAGGTTGATTTGTTAAAATCTTAAGCTGATGATTTACGAGAATCTTTTTATTCTCGTACCTTGCCTTTAATTTGTTCCATGCGGGTAGATAATCTTCATTTGTGATGGGAGTGTGACGTAGTAATTTTTCCGCATCACCTAGTACAACATCTTTCAAGTTTGTGTTGTAGTGTACTACTACTGTGAATAAATCTTGGAATGAACGCCAGCCGTCATAGTTACCATTATACTTTGGCAACATGATTTTTGGTAAAATGTTTTTTTGTTGTTGTTCCACACGAGTTTGTTGTGCCAACAATAGTGTGAAATCTGCCAACTTCGACGTCGGATGAACTATGTAAATCGTATGACTCTCATATATACCTATTCTCCATATTACTGTATGTGTCATCAGTGATATATTGTGGTTAACTTTTGGGTGGTGTCTCAATGATCAGCTCATGATTAGCTGATCAATCTGCTCATATTCAGCCCATTTTCGCCTGATCTCGCAGAGTTTTGCTTCGTACAAACCCTTAGAGTGTTTCTCTGTTAATATTTTCTGTCCATTAACAATTGTTTTCTTTAGACGATTCCGTAAAGCTTGTTCTTTATTTAACAAACTTCTGAGTTCTGTCATCTTAAACTAATTAAAAAACCTGAGCAGTACAGAAGTCGAGATTGAAAAGTAAAAAAACACTAAATTTAAATTGACTACAAAATTAAATAAATTGCAATATCTAACTTTAATTCCTAAAAGCTCTAACCTAAATGAATGAGTCGAATGAGTCCTGGATGGAACTACCAAAATGTTTAAATGTGTCGTCTTGTACTCGATCAAAGATTGACTGACAGCTGACATCCTGAAAACACAAACATCTGAAATGCTCAATTTTCTGAACCTTACTCAATTTCGTCGTTCCTCTTATAGAATCGAAATTGTGTACGTTCTTAGATCTGTCACCTGTAATGAAAAGGACGAGTTGATCTTCTGACGTTTACGCGCTAGTGCAACTTCCTATAAGCTGATACTAGTGTAAACGTCTCTTGCGTAATATCAACTCAAGAAACTGAAACTGCAGCGTATGGGCTATAATAACGAGATTGAAATAATCCAACTGAGAACGGCCATGTGTGGGCTATAGCAAGGTGACGCATCCAATAAGCTCTCACGATACCAATGCCTACTGTCTAGTGTCAATCGACATAGAAAACTAAAATGCAAACGATAGCGGAGCACAATCAAATTTAGATGGTGGTAGTGGAAATGAAAAAAAGAACAATATTACTCGGTTGTTCATTCATTTAAATTTATTCAGCGAAATAATTCCTCCTACTACTAAATTAAACTAATAAAATTGACTTTAAAGAAAACTAACCTAATTGCAATTCAATTTAACTATGTATTACATTTAGTTAATCATATACTAGAACTGGTTAATTTTACTAATCCTGCTCGAATTTCTTAATGATACTTAGTTTATTTAACTACTTGTAAATTCTTTTCTATTTCTTATAATGATTTACTGCTGAAAGTAAAATATTATTAGTGTATAATTGAATCATGAATCAATTTTTACGTGGTAAAAGGGTTGAATTTTTCTTGTTGTCGGTCGATAGCAAATTTAACGATTTAAATTTTGATACCTTTGTCGTAGAAAATGATTGTCAATTTGATGATTTTAATCAATTTTTGTAATTTTTGGAACATTTGCTATAAAAATCTCGATTCGTTACGTTTCATTTCGATGTAGTAGATTTTTATGTCATATCGTAGCATTTGATGTCTTCTTCCCACTGTGAGTCTCTTTCGCACTCATTGTGGGAATGTATTAATAAAAAATCGCGAATACCTCAAATTGCGCGCAAAATCTCGCGAAACGAGCGTGGCCATATAAATCGCGAGTCCATTCTACCCGGTTTCGATATGTCAATGTTTACGTTATTTTGACACTGTCGCGCGAGTTACATCCCCAAAGCACAAAATCCCACAAAACATTGCTAACGAAGAAAACAGTACAGACAGTAACCAAGACTTTTCACCTTGGCAAAAAGTAAAACGTGACTTGAAGTAACTCCTCCGCCCGAGAACTTAAAAGCTGATCCGTCAGCACTTTTGACGACAATTAGTGTACTGTAGAAATATAAAGTAAAATTCAGTCTTAAGACCGGATTCATTTGAAAAACACTCTAAAGAGTTGTTCGTGAATTTTTTATATAAGTATTTACAAAATAAAAGTATATCTCTTTACTCAAGTAAAGGATTGTGTTTTTTTTTTATTAATTTTCCTTTTTATTTCTTTTCATTATTTTATTTTGTTATAATACATCTTTATTTCCGAAGAAATAAAGATAATACGTAAGTCGCGCGAGTGTCATGTTGTATTTAATCGTGTTTTTTAGTGTTTGTGTGCTTTTTTTCCAGGTTGTTCGACGTTGGAAACGGTATATAAATTACAGGTGAGTGCTTTTACGTGAAAGTATATTGAATTTATCTTCTAGTTTATACATTATTATGAGACTTTATGGACAAATGTCAGGTGAGTGTTTTCGTGGCATTTTTAATCTTATTTGTCCACAACTATTAACAATAAGTATGTTAATCACATAGTTTCATGTGTAATATTAATATTTTATGTTGGGTGTTTTATGGGGAACATGAAATTATTCATGTTTTCCATACCTTTGATTTTGCATGGGATTGTTTGTTTATACGGGGCATATGTACATACAGTCATGACTTGACTTTTGTATCTATGACCTCTGTAGACTAAAATTGAAAATATACCAAAATTAAGTTCATTATTAATGTATTTCTTTTATTTTCATTACAGATCGTCGTTGGAATTTTTCACCTGTGCATACTCCAGGTGGAAGTAAAATTTTATGTATAATTGTTTGTAAATCTTTACTGACTTTCTCCCTTTTCTTCCAGGTTCGCTGAACAGCTATATTCCCCAATATTGCTAATAATTTCGACAGCTCACAAATTTTCAGGACGTTAGGAACTAACAAGTGTATAGAAATCAAAAGTTCAGAAAGGTTACGAATTGAACGCGTGGAGATAAAAATTTTCCCTTGCTACTTTCAAATTCGGACCTGGGTCGCATTGAATCTGTGTTGGCGAGTCCTTGCCGTGCTGGTACAGCCAAAGGGCTGCTTTATTTTAACACGATTCCATCCGGACTGTGAGTGTAAACTACTGAAATGAAAGGGATAGCCTTTACATCTGATCTTAAAGCCTTGTCCGTCTGGTGCGTAAACATGCTGAAAATGCTAAACAGTTAGAAGTTTTCTACGCTTCAGAACTTCCTTGTACTCCTCTTAGGGAATATAATTATGTATCACTTTATGTTTAACAAGCATATTGCATTATTCTTTCGGAATAAAACCAGTTCTGTTCCTCCTTAAAAAATAAAATAAGAGCTACAACCCTCTGGATCAGCAGGTCCAAGTCTGTTATACCCTCCGTAGAACACTCACACTACAAAGTTGTCTTCCCAACCGCACAGCAAAGCTGAAAACGGGCTCCCCTCTAGTGGACCTTATTTAGTACAATACCAATGATTAAATTCATTTTATTATCTAGGAAAGTTTTGAGCCGTCCCCTTTGCTATTCTCAAAACACTTTCTTTTTCATAACTTGTTCCACTCCAGTCTGTAGAAAAATTTTATTCAATTTCCTTTTGAACTATTTTGTGCGGAACTTTCTTGTTCTTTTCTCTACGAAAAACGTACACTTTTTTTTTTCTTTTAAAGTAATTCAAAAAGACAAAAATATACTTCGTACTATAGAGCGTGCCCGTCTATGTCTAATAGCAGTCTTCGATGACTGTTTACGAATGTGGTTTCAATGTAATGAACAACGTGAATATATGGACATGAGCTGAGGATGCAGCTGGTTTCTAGCGTTTCCAGCTACACTTTTTGATCTTATAAATTTCTTTGGACAACTCGGTGATTGTGTGATTATTATAGGTAGATTTAAGGTCGGAATTACGGTTGGTTTATTATTATTTATTGTGGCACTGCAGGTAAGGCGATAAAATGAATTCATTTCGTTACCAGTAATTATCACAATTTTTTGTTTATTTTCTATTCGTGCAGACAGTCGCGTACTCAATTTTATGGGACTTACCATTATTATTGCGCAATTTAGCGTTAATTGGTGCACTGTTATTGGTTTTAGCTGAATCAAGAATAGAAGTACCTATGCAGTCTTTTTGCTGGTGTTCCTTCACTAGGCGAAAACAAAGTTATGCAGCTTGCTAGACTAATTATGCTTGCATTTATGTTTATTACATTTGTAATGAGATCTGAATTTAGTTCTTTATAGGTATTGTAAAATTTAAAGCTTTCTATTTTGAAAAAATTGTTACTCAATTTTGTTGTGGTTGGTTTTCTTTATTTTCAGATTATTCAAGATATTGTCGGCTCAATTCTAATGGTTCTTGTTGTTATCGGTTATAAAACAAAATTGTCAGCACTGATTTTAGTTGCACTTCTTTCTATATGGAACCTTAACCATAATGCATGGTGGGCAATTCCATCGTATAAACCACTTAGGGACTTCTTCAAATATGACTTTTTCCAGGTTAGTATTTAATAATAAGTTTTCCATGTGGAGCAACAACATTTCCATCAAACTTTAGGATTTCTTTTGTTGTAGTATTTAAATTAGTTTTGCAGAATTTGTATGTATGCCTTTTGATCGTAGATTCATTAAGGTGATTTCAGTGCATACACATATCAGGTTTTGTAAAAATTTGTTACAACCCTTGCTTAACTTGGTAAAATTTTGCTTTCCTTATAATAATTCCTATTAATTATTTTTAAAAAAAATATTTGGTTGGAATTTTTTAGATTGTTACGACGAGTTACAAAAGACATCGCTTCACTGCTTCATCAGCTTGCCCAAAGTTCGGATTTGTTGAATTCTGCATGCTTACTTTTGTGTTTATTAAATATAACCAGACAAACATTATTTTACAAAGCTTACGCACTTACGATCATTATTGTAAGTGGGATGAGTGCAAAACGTTGCAGGGGAGGTTCGCGGAATAATGGAAATAAAACTTAACAATTGACGTTTTCTATTTTTGTTGTCATATATTTGTTACAAAATAATATTTGCAAATTTTTTTACGGAAAATTGGTTTATGTAATACACATAACTTGCGTCGAACTTAAAAAAACTGTAATTTTGAGAAAAAACTTGCATGTGTACATAGTTCTAATGCCAATGAGCTGCTGTTAGCATCGTATTCCGATATATCTTAAATTATAATGTAAAACTAAAAGTTTTTAAATGGTGTGATAATTTTCAATTGTCTTTATTTGATCGCATAAATAATCTATGTCGTCCTAGTTGGAGAAGCTAATAGTAAAGACTGGGTCGTCGGTCGATATAGTTTTTTACAAAAACTACGATCTGAGAATGAAACTATTTTCAGCTAATTGTTGAAACTGTAAGCTTTTTTCCAGTTTGTGCCGACTAAATGAAAAATACTTTTCTTCCCAAGATGTTTATTCTACAACAGGTTCGAATGCGGCAAGTGAGAGGTTACAAAATTTTACACTGATTCCTAATACAAAAATCCACTGAACTTTATTTTTAGTACAGCATAACAAGTTAAAAGAACTATACAAACTTGAGCTCAATTTTTAACTTTTGGATTTAACATGGCATGCAATATAAATATACAATATGAAATGCAGAGACTACAATTTGTAAATTAAGTAGTAATTACTTAGAAATATATATAATACCATGACGAAACAATCGTTTTTAACTGTTAAGAGCTGAGAAAAATTATTTACTCTGCTGTCAGTTTACTGTAAGAAGTTGCTCTCTTCAATCCAACATGGGTATATTTCGGGCAGATCTACAACACTAACTTGTTGGAATTTGTCTCGCATACAATTCGCGGGTTTGCAAAAGGCTACCAGACGGATTGTATTTATACAGACATTAGTAAAGCCTTCGACAAGTTATCTCACTCAGGGATACTGTTCAAAATGGAAAAGTATGGATTTCCTCCAACATTTATAGAATGGACGGAGTCTTATTTAGATAACAGAAGATATCAAATATTATTCCGACATTTCATGCTTAAAGTTTCGTCCGGCGTATCTCAAGGGAATCACTTGGGCCCCCGTTGTTTTCTTTTCTATCTACTGACGAAATTGTCTCTGTTATGAGGCACTGTAAAGTCTTGATTTATGCTGACGTTATTAAACTTTTCGCTCTGATTAAAACTTTTAACGATTGTGAACAAGTTCAAAGTGACCTTCACAATTTTTACGCTTGGTGCAAAACCAATAATTTGACTATCAATATCGACAAATGCCAGGTTATGGCCTCACAGAAATCAGCAACCAATCACCTATGATTATGTGCTCTCGGATTACTCGATTCGCAGTGTGGATTCCCTCTGTGACTTGGGTGTCAAATGTGACCAAAGATTGAATTTTATCTCCCACATAAACTATATGGTATCAAAGAGTAGTTTTATGCTGGGCCCATCATGATATTGCGTTTGTACACTTGCTTTGTGAAACGTCTTCTTGAATACGATAGCCAGGTCCGGTCTCCTTTTTACGGTACATACATCGACCGTATCGAGTCTGTTCAGCGGAACTTCCTACGATTTGCTCTCAGGCACCTACCCTGGAATAATTCATTGATTCTTCGAACCTATAAGGATCGCTTGCAGCTTTTGAACATGCACTCTCTTGAAAACGTCGCATGGTTGCCGATGTAACTTTTGTGCACCAACTGTTAAACGCGAATGTTGATTCCCGTTGTTACTTGACAAAATCTCTTTCCGTGATAGTAGGCAGAATTTGAGAAGGCTACGTCTATTACATGTCAACTCCACAAGGTCCAACTTTAATCGCATGTGCATTACTGTTAATATTAAGGATGAGAATTTTGACGTTGACGTTTCTAAGTATGTTCTAAAATAATGTCTACATAGTACTTAGTTTTCTGTTTCTACATTGCATTGCATATAATTTCATCCGGTATTTCGTTTAAGTTTAGTTTAATATACTAGTACTAATAGAGACTAAGTGATAAAAAATATGTATTGTTGAGCGTTTATTATTAAACGTGTCACTACAGCGAGCTTGTTTTAAGTTGGTTCTGAGTTCTGATAGTCATACTTACTCTGAAGGAAACAAAGAGGGATAACTTAAAATATCAATAACAAAGTGTTATAACCAGACTTTTGAAATATTTCTTATAACTCTTTCGGTCCCTGAAAAAATTTTTAAATTATTAAATATGAATAGTATTATTTAATATAAAGTATTTAAAATTCAAAATTGACTGCAGCTTTTTCTTTATTTTTGTTTTATTGTGACTCAGTTGAAAAGAGTAAAAATTTAAAGCGTTCTAAAGGTGGGACGTTAAGCAAAACGATTGATTCATATTTTATCAAGAAACCAAGAGTTGAAGCTGACAATTCCATTGAAACAAATCTGCTTCGTTCTATTCCTTCTGATCCTTCTACTGACTTACAATGTATCCCATCTTCCTCTGAACTTGAATTGGAAAATGATAATAAAGCTAATCAAGTTTTTCATCGGATATAGGATGTTGTATTGGTCTCAAAGATATTGATAATTCTATCAAAGCTAAATTACTTGAACAGCACTGGATGCCATCCTCAAATTATGAATTTCCTTATTGTTTAGTTACCATAAATGGAAAAGAAACTAAAAAGTATGCTCAAAGGTCTCATTTTGATAAGTTCCATTGGCTCGTATTATCACTTAAAGATAAGGGCCTCACTGAAAATAATTTTTAAGCAAAACTATCTAATCGTAATTAGATAAGAATTTTCTACCTGATTTAATTAACTTTCTAGTGGATTTTACTAAATAATTTGTATTTATTACTTTTTTGTTTTCAAAACAATAGCCACAAAGATTTTATATTTTTGCCCTCTATAATTGGTTGTTTTCTTGGAAACTCTTCAGATTATCTTGGAGAATTTTATTTAAACAATTGGTTGAAATTTGTAATTATATTGGTACAATTAGTTTAATTATTCATTTATTATTGGTCTCTTTTACTCGTTCTAATTAAAATAGTTGATACTGTTTTATTACCGGACTTTAATGATAGTACTTTATGTTATTTAAAAGGAATTATCAAAGAACACCATGTATTATACTTGCGTCTTTTTAAAGAGCCATTGAAGCCGAAGCACCATTTTATGGTGCACTACCCAACAGTCATCAAAAGACTTGGACCTCTAAAAAGACTATGGTTCGTTTCGAGTCAAAGCATAAAGAACTAAAATCATATTGCAATGTTATTACCTCATGAAAAAATATCCTAGTTAGTTTAGCAACTAAAATGCAATTTAATTTTATATTAAGTTAACGTTGTCAACCGAAACTAAAAGATTTTATTTTAGTATTAGGCAAAGAACTTGATTTTACTAAAGAGACGTGCTTTAGGAAAATAAGAAACATTAATAGCTTTCCGACGTACAATTTTAATAACATTTTGAGTTACAAACATGTAATATTTAAAAGTACGAAGTATAAATTAAGTGACATTCTTACACAAACTGAAACAAATAAGCATCTTCCTACTTTTTATCAAATAAAGACGTCATTTTTGTTTGTAAAAAATTACTAAATGAGGAATATTTAGAGCATTTTAATTCATACAGTGTACATGAAGAAAGTACAGAATTTCATATTTTAGGACTGACTTTCACATATTTCCCCACAAACATTGTAACTTTGCCAAATGGTTTACGAGTAGTTTGTATTAGAGCTCCCTTAAGTTTTTCGTAAAAGGTGCGAACATTTACAATTTTCGCATTGAAGTAGTAATCTGCAAAGTTTTATAAATTCCAGAGTCAGATTATTCAATTTGCTCTTTATCAGAAAAAAACTTGTTTAAATACATTTCTTTTTATATAATTTTAATTTAAGCATAGTTTTTCCTTTGAACTGATTTTTATGTTTATTTTTATATACAATCAGAAACATTGCGTTAAATCTGTTTGGTACCTGAAATAAAAATTTGTTCTAAAACTAAAAATTTCTTTTAATTGTAGTTCGTGAAACTTTTAAATAATAACTCAAATCCTTTATGAATGCTAATTTCTTCACCTAAAATAGAAAATAATCATGGACCTTTTATAATTAATTTGCAATATTGCACAAATTTATTTGGAAAATTATACCAAAAGAATGGAATTGTTTTCCAATTAAATTGCAATATTGCGCAGATTTTTTTAGGTAAATATGCCAAAAGATGGGAACTGTTCTCTAATTAAATTGCAATATTACACAGATTTATTTAGGTACATATGCCAAGAGATTGGAATCGTTTTCTAATTAAATTGCAATATTTCGCAGATTTATTTAGGTAAATATGCCAAATGATGGGAACTGTTTTCTAATCAAATTGCAATATTGCGCAAATCTATTTAGGTAAATATTCCAAAAGATTGGAACTGTTTTCTAATTAAATTGCAATATTGCGCAGATTTATTTAGGTGAATATGCCAAAAGATGGGAACTGTTCTCTAACCAAATTGCAATATTGAACTAATTTGTTTAGATACCCATGCAAAAAGATTATTTTGTTTTTCTAATTGAATTACATTCCTTTGGCCCTTATTTTCCTGAAATTTAATAAAATTTCTTATTCCAATAACATATGTTTTAGAAAAAATTTCGATTTTCTCAGTTAATTGTGCAAATAACAATAGGTCTTTGAACTGAAAACATCAGTTAATAAACAAAAATATATTTGAATTTTCAACTAAATTTAAAAGGCAATGATTTGAAATATATTAGTGATTTTTATCATTAGAAAATCAACTAATTGCTCTTAGCATCTTTTTGAAATTAAATTTTGAAGCTGAAAATCAACTAAAATGTTTACATGAAAGTGCCCGTATTTCAGTATATATTCGCTAAGTATTTTTATCAGTGCTCTATTGCAAATATTGTGTTGTGTTAGCAAGAAAGCCAGTTGGAGTTAATGAAACGATAATCTTCTTGGAGAAAAAGGATCTCTTCCCACTCATCAACGTAATGAATATCACCAAAAAGCTGTTGAAATTTCTTAAAACATACCACAAACCTGAGCTTGTAGTTATAAATCGGCTTAGTAAACACGGAATGGAACAAGTTAAAGAAAACAGAAATAAATCATTTGAGACTAATTATTAGTACAATTCTTATATGTGGTCACCAAAACTTTGCCTTGAGAGGACACAGAGATGATGGAAATACATATTTAAATTATGAGCACGAAAAATCTTAGTAGCAAATCAAGAAGGAAATTTTAGAGTATTATTACGATTCCGTGTAGAAGCAGGAGATGTCAATTTAAGCAATTATTTAAATAAAACAAATGCTAACGCAACTTATGTTAGTAAAACAACCCAAAATGAATTAATTGATACAATCAAATTTGTTATTCAGGATAAAATTTTGAGTAGAGCAAGAGAAGCAAAGTTTTTTTCAACAATATTTGACGAGGAAACTGACATCTCGCATACAGAGCAGCTAAGTCTCTCTCTTAGATATTTGATTTGATTATGATGGTAAAATCAGAGAAGATTTTGTAACATTTGTTGACGCTTATGAGAAAATTCGTGATTGGTGCTAGTGAAGAGCGTAAGTTGACAAGAGTTGCATTAATATATTAATATAGTACAGGACCTTTGTCATTAATTTGATTTAGATTTAAATAATTGCGGTGGAATCGGCACAGCTATTTGTTCGGTAATGGCGTCTAGTGCTGTTGGTGCTGTGCATGAACTTTCAAAGAAAGCAATTTACGCTAAGCTATGTCCTTGCAGCAACCATATTTTAAATAATTTCTTGGCAAAATCCTCAACTGTAATCTATTGTCGTAATGCAACTGCAATCATGAAAAAAGTTCCACCTTTTGCAAATGCTTCAGCTAAACTACACAAAGCCTTCAAAGAAGAGCTTGGAAATAATTTGCAAGGAATATGTGAAACTCGTTGAGTAGAAAGGTATGCCGGGCGTTTGCAATTTCAGGGCAGCAACTTAATAAAACATTTCAATGCTCTTGAAACAATTTCGCAATGGGAAGATAGTAAAAGTGCAAGCGAAGCACACTGCCTTCGAAAAGCTCTTCAATGTTCGGAGTTTATCATAACTTCTGTATGTTTAAGTGATGTTTTAGGTAAACTGCTGAGGCTCTTGCTATATTTTCTGAATTTTGTTATATTATATTTCCTGTACTTAAACCCAATATTTATCTATATATGTTATAAAACTAGACTATTATATTTCTATGTATTCACATAAATATATAAATAATATACGTATTAATAAATTTTATTTTAATTTTGTATTTGATAGGTACAATTGTTTCACTAAGTTGTTTCCTTCAAACTTCATCAATCGATTTGAAAACAGCAACGGATACAATAAAAGACATCATTAGTGTCCTTGAAAAAAAAAGATATCTGAAGCTGATTCTGTTTTCCAACAACTTTTTTCAGAATCAAAAAAACGAGTTAGATGTGGAATTAAAAGCCCCACGATTTGTTTCTAATCAAAAAAATCGTCCAAACAATCTTCCAAATCAATCAGTAGAGGAATATTTCGGCAGAGCTATTTACATTCCTCTATTAGAGTCATAAATCAGAAATCTAAAAGACCAACTCTCCCAGAAGTAATGTCAATATTTAAATTAGGAGTCTTTTTTTACCAAAGTCTTCCTACACAGAAATTGACGTAGTAACTGTACGAGAAGTTTTTGATAGCTACAAATAACTTTAGAATTATCAACAGGTTTCAATAGTAATTAGTGAATTTAAATTGTGGATTACACAATGGAGACGTGAAAAAATCGAAGGCACTACTATTCCAGAACCGTTGCCTCAGATCATAGGACTGTATGATCCAAAAAAATATCCGAACATACAATTATTTTTGCGAATATTAGCTACACTTCCAGTTAGTGCAGACACAACAGAACGCTCTTTCTCAGCTCTCCGTCGTCTGAAGACATGGCTTCGATCAACTATAGCTGAGGAACGTCTAAATGGTCTTGCTCTACTCTGTGTATATCGAGATTTGAAGATTGATATCGATGATATCATTAATAAATATGCACAATTAAAGCAGAGAAGACTTGAATTCATAATTTAATGCTGTCATTAATTAAAAATAAAAAAATAAATAAAATAAATAAAAAAAGTATTTCACGCATAATTAATTCACAAGTTCTTTTTTTATTATACTCCCGTATTTCCTGTTTAATAAATTCACAAATAAACACAACCAACTCTATTTTAATTATCGCTTACACTCTCGTTCAAATTATCACTCAGACTTTTACGTGTATTCACGGCACTGCATGAAATAAGACTTCCTCCTGATGGTGACAAGCGCCGTATTTATACTCTACAAATTTTACTAGAACCCTGAATATTCCATTCCAGAAACTTCGATTCTCCGAACCTAAAGTTGGTTATGTCCCTACTTTATAGATGTCGCTTTTATTTTTCCGAAAATTGTTTATGTCCGTTCTTAATTAGTCTTTCAATCAAAGTATCCATTTCCAATAGGTGTCTTCTTTTCTATTGTACTATGGCACGTAACCATATTATTTAAATGTTATATAAATACATACTCCTGTCGAGATAGTTTTTCTTTTTGGGTTTCCCCTTTACTGTTCTATGTCTGTTTATTGGTTTGTTTGTATAAACTACCTTACTAAGATTTACATCTAAACTTGTTGGGGTTTCCAGTTTAAATTGCTTTATTTCATATGCATCAAGTGGTTCTAGCTATAATATAGGATTCATACGTTTTTTAACTTTAATGCATGCATGGATGAGGCTAAACATTACTTCCCCATTTTGTGATCTCACCAACCCCTTTGCCACGAATAACCCTTTCTCGATGTCTTGGGATAAACAAATCATATCCCAGATTTCACCATGAGTCTCTATTTTGCTGTCCACTAGTGCATCTTGAAGCACTGCGACTTTGTCCAGAATACTGTTGCTACTATTTTTGGCTTTCATTATAATTTCCGACATATGGTTCACAGCCAGTGTGACTGCCCCCCGTACAGAATACTCCTCTGACGACTGTATAACATTTTTCCCAGTTGCACTTCCTTGAGTGGTATTCTTTGAGTTATAGTGATCACATTCAGCTGATTCTAAAGGAACAAAAATATCATTTGAATGAGGTACTCAAATATTCCGTCTTCCTTCATACTTGTTATATTTTCTAGCACATGAAACTGGGTTGATCAATTAGCATCTTACATTGGCAAGTTCCTATTGCCTTAACCTCCCCCACTAATGCGTCAAACTTTAGTTTATTAGTTTTTCTATTCCTACATTTTCCATTAAAAATTTAGTTTTAATTTAATCTGCGCTGTGTCTACTAAAAATGTGGTTGGAGTGGTTTTGGCTATATCTATGGGGAGTTTTACTGTGCACTTTTCCTCAAGAAGTTTGGGCTGGCACCTTATCTATTGACGACGGTTGGGGTGGTAGCCCCAATTTACTTTTCTGACTGAGTACTAGTGTGAGAATGCTTTTCCTCCCAGTGATTCTTTAAATTGCATTGACTTGTTGTAAGGTTACTTGTGCCAGAGAATTTACATTTTTCGCGGAAATTGTTTCGCAATTGAATGGTGTTTACGTTGCCTCTATTATTGGAGAAATTCATTCTACTGGTGTTGGTTGCCGCTTGGTCCCGAGCACCGTATTGACTTTGATTACATGATTATGCAGTGTGGCCATATTGTCAAGACTTAGTACAATATGGCCTGTTTTTCCTAGCTTACACTCGGTATAAGGTTTGGTTTACTACATAAGCGCACTTTAACGGTTTATTCCTAGGTGCATAGGTGGGGTAGGTATTAGCAGTTAATGTAGTATTATTCTGAGGTGAAAATCCATTATTAGGCGGGATTTGCGAAGTAGGCGGAAATTGCGGAGGGTGCAAATGATATACTTGTGATTGCGTCTGTACATTGCTTGGGGACTTTAAGCTACTCAAACTTGAACCTTGATAGCCTAGTGCCGGAGAGCTTTGAATTTGCAGCTCTAAGTCTGCTACGCATTTCACTGTCTGCACCAGCTTAGGAAAATTATTTTCTGCATTGGTCTTAAAATTCGGGTTTAGTAACCCGCTTCTTAATACCTGGATAGCCCTAGCCTACGTTTGTGCAGTAATCATTTCGGTGGCCGTCGGATACTCATTTTTGCTCACCTCTTTATTTCGCTTGTACAATTTTTCTTGCTTTTGAACAAAAGAGACAACATTTTCACCAGAGAGTTACCTAAGAGAACTCAATTCCTATGTAAGGAGCATATACGATACCTTTTCTAAAAGTTTATCGCGAAGTAGAGTTATAAGGTCTTCTAAACTCTGAAAAGGCTCCCCATATAATATATCAAAAGCCCTACCTCTCAACGTATTTGG
Source organism: Dioctria rufipes (assembly GCA_963924295.1). Lineage (NCBI taxonomy): Eukaryota > Metazoa > Arthropoda > Insecta > Diptera > Asilidae > Dioctria > Dioctria rufipes. The sequence goes on along the minus strand of OZ002740.1, from coordinate 168,003,893 downwards.
CAACAATTGAATGAATATGTCAAATTCTTCACCAGTCAAACATGCTCCATACATTGAACAAACAGCCGCACCTCACTTGTTAAATTGTGAGATACCTCTCCGTAAAATAAAGGGACATTTAGATCCAAATATCAGAGACCGTAAGGGTTATTAATGTTTTAAAAAAAAAATCGTACGTAAAAAATTATTTTCTGATTTTCTTTCTAAAAATTAAAAACCGATTTTTATTAAAAAAATCTAGAATAAAAATCGAAAAATAATTTTTATTTTAAAAATCAAAATTAGAAATCAAAAGCTGATTTTTATTTAAAAAATCAAAAATAAAAATTGACAAATGATTTTTATTTTAAAAATCGAGAATTAAAGTCATAAAATGATTTTTATTTTACAAAACTGTTTTTCGGGTGAAAAATATGGATCGAAATATGCCGAAAATTGTACGACAGATGAGGGTGGATTGAAATAACATACGGGCTTTAGTCTAAGGTAACACAAGGATTTCTCTAGATGTCTGGTTGATTTTTATACTTGATTTTTAAAATTAAATTCATTTTATGATTTTTAAAATAAAAATTAATTTCAGATTTCTATTTGTAATTTTTAAAATAAAAATCAGATTTTGTTTTTTGTTTTTTATTTTTAAAATAAAAATCAGTTTTTAATTATTGTATCTGATTATTAAAATATAAATCCAAAAAGAAAGTTAATTTTTATAATTTCGAATAAAAATCATAAATTGGAAAAGTATAGGAAATTCGTGAACATTCGGTAATAAGGATCATAATGCTACATTGCCATCAATCCTCCTATAACTTTTTCTAAATGATTTTTGATTACAAAAAATGAAAATAATTTTATTTTAAGTCCCTGGAATAAAGTTAACTGATTTACTTATTCCATCAATTGGATACACAACATCGTGAATGCTGATCACATCACTGTAAGGAATCGATTGGCACATCTTGGAGCACTTCTTTATGAATCACCCTGTATAATACACCCGGACAGAAAATAACCAATTGTTATAATAAGAAATGAATAATAGTAGCAGGTATTTTCATTTCCTCTTAGATTTCTGTAAATAATTTATCAACAAAGCTTCTATCATTGTATTGCGGGCACCGTGGAATATAAAGACAAATTTATTCTTTGTGCGAGCGTACTCGATGTTTTCAAACCATTTGTGCTCTTACATCATAATTTAATCGTCTTTTACGTTACAAGATTTATTGGTGTGAAGTCAGCTATTTATACTCATGTATTTTCTAGTATCAGCAACTTTAGTTTTATTGGTGTGAATGTGTCTATATGACTGAATTATATACTTACGTCTAGATAAGTCATGATTAGAATATTTTTATATCATTATGTTTTATTTGTATGAATTCCTTCATAGAGGACTCTTTATTTTAAAACATAAAGCGTTATTTAATCATTTTAATTTACCAGTGCGAACGCATAGAGGACTGAGTCACGGCTGACACATGATTAAAGCATCTGGTGTGGATATCATCTTAGACCTCTCATACAGTCTGCGCTGCAATAGCAATATATTTAATTTTGCATTCTCGTAAGCCTTAGGAAGTGAAATAATGAGTTATGATGTCACATATTATCTATTATTTGGAAAAAAGCTACCGAAGTATAAAACAGTACATGTTTTGTTGTTATGGTCAGTTGTCTTACAAAAAAGCATAAAATTATTATGTATTATATTAGAATATTAACTATTTTAAAATACATTAATTTATATATAGAAGAACAATATTTTTACATATCTAAATTGCAGGGGTCGATATAATAGATGCTTTAGTATGATCGTAAATGAATCTGATCGCGTAAAGAAGTTTTTAAAAAACATGAAATACAAAGCCTATGCAATTCACTTGTTAACCCACAAATTCAAGTTTTGCTCATGCCTCCTAAATTTACTACACTTGCTTTGCTTAAGCAAAGTTGTCAAAGCATTCCTGAGAGTCAACTAATTCATAATTTTTCCACTTTTTCATTTTGCTTTTATTATATTCGTGTATGAAGGTTATATATTTTTATTTATTTATTTATTTATAATACACATACAATTCTTACCTTGAACAACCATACAAGTATTGTTATCAAAATTAACAGAAAATGTTCATCACTTACCTGTAAGAAAAGAAATATAAAATTAATTATAGATTTACTACAAATCTCTCATAAAACTTATAATTCCATAAATGCTCTAAATTTATATTCCTTAAATCTTAGGAACTCATATAGGAATCTCAATTCTTAAGTAAATGAAAAATGCAATTTAATTTAATGAAATCCAAGATTTAAATATGACACATCGAAATTGACATTTTTAAAAGTAATTTCAAAACTGTAGATTGGAAACCGAGGGTCATTATAAATGAAAATCTCAAGTAAATATTTTAATAATTAAATGAAAATGAAAGTTCTATTATTTCATTCAAGGTATGTTTCATATTATAAAAATCTAATGTAATAATGATTAATGATAGATTGTTTATTTTGTGTTTATGTTAACGCTAAATCATGGACAATATTTTTTTTAGTCCATCAGGTGTATAAAAAAGTTTTGGCGGTTTTCCAAAACGTAAACACGCAACATATAATTGTCCTTGAGAAAAACGTGGATTTTCTAAATCCATTCCGCGTATTATGGTCATATTTGTTCTTGCGACTTATTTATGGTCATCGCAAGTGTCGAACGTATGGGAAATTGTAAAAGTTTGAATTCATTTGGTGCGGCGGGTATCAGTGGAATGCGTAGCAGTAAAACATTACCTTCTCTGAATTTTCCGTTTAATATGAACGATTCAATGTCATTTGCATAATTTTTTTACTAATCGATCTCGTTCCATTGAAATATCTTGGAGTATTTAAGTTTCGAAGCAAAATTATGGGTGAACCAGTTTTCAAAAGTAAGTTATGTGGTGGAAGTCCCGGTAAATCGACTGAATTCAAGAATTATGGGATAATTTACATCTTCATCTACCCTGTGTTAATTGATTTAAACAATCATCTACCCTCTGTGAATTGATTTAAACAATCATCTACCCTGTGTTAATTTATTTAAACAAAATTACTTAGCTAGGTAATGTGTCTTGTATTTTGAAGTTGATTTCGTCAATATCGACATTTTTAGCAGTCAAAATCCGTCGTTCACTGAGCCATTTATAGTTACTATAATAATTGTCGCAATTTAATAAATTATGTATTTACAATAAAACAAATTTTTCCATTACAAATATACAGCAATTGTTTGGAAAATACTTTAGCGGATAAATCGTTTTGTAGTGCAAGGGTGATGTCACATTTTCCGTAATTTCAGTTTACTGAAATTCAGTAAACTGAAGTTCAGTTTCAGTATAGTATGACACAGTTTTACTGAATCTCAGAACTGAATTTTAGATTGCACAGTGTCGTAGAGGTTTTCATTGTATAAAGACCTACCTATTATTATTAGTAGTAGAATTTGTTGGTGTTGTTAGCAAAAATGGACTCATTAAATTTCACAGATGAAGAACACGCGTGTATCGCTCTGTTAGTTGACGATAATATTAAGTATAAAAATAGAACATATTGGATACATCCATTAAACTTAAATCGAAATGTAGAAGGAGAATTTCACAAACTTCTCGCGAAATTAAAAAGTCACCCAGAAAAGTTTTTCAGTTATTATAGAATGTCGCTTTCCAGTTTTAATGATTTAGTTGGTAGGATTAAATGCAAAGTAAATAAAGAATATTTTACAAGAGAATCCATCAATGTAGAGGAAAGAGAAGCCATCAATGTAGAGGAAAGACTCCCAATAACATTAAGGTATGTAAATAAAAATTCAATTTTTAAAAGTTGTTGTTGTACTTTTTTCATTTATTTATTGAGATAAGTTCAAAAAGGCTTTCAATTTCATGAGAGGATAGAATCTTTGTAGTTGAAGGTTGGGGAGATATTATTGAAGTTGTTCCGTGTTGGCACAACATCTGAAAGAACGATTTGTTGATGCTTTTCTTGTAGTAGTGTATGCGCTGAAGAAACAATGGATGAAGGAGACATTATTGATGTAGATGGAGACGATATGTAAGGAGAATCTGTTGAGGAAGCGGATGATGGTTTTTGAATCGGATGAAATACCGTAGATTGTTGTCCTTGGGAATATTTGGTTGGATTAGACGAAATGTAGAAAACACTATTATTATTAAGGATTAATGGAGGAGAGTATTTGACTTTTTTCAACAAATCCATCATCCCAGCTTTAAGCTCCATTCTCTGAAAAGAGGTCATTTCCTCCATTTCGTGTGCAAAGCTCAACAAAAATGATTCAGTCGGATTTTGCGGAGTATTTTCTTCTTTTTAAAATTTCGGGAATTTCCTGTTGAACGGGATTTACAAACTTGTTATTCCGTGTGCGTCTCCTAGGTTTAACAAACTCAGCTTTGTTTGAATTTTCTTTTCATTATTAGTTTCGATACTTTCTTCTTCCATATTTTCTTCATCGTAGGTCACATCGTAACTAATATCATAGTTGCTCTGAGTTCTTAAAAGGATGTTGTATGTATTTATCACTGACATATTTGCTGTATTCTTTTGTGTCCTGAGAACTGAGCAGAACAAAAGATACACAAAAGAACGCCTCATACATTTTCATAGAAGATTTAAATGAAGCGAGTTCATAAGCACAGACTCGCATACGCCATGAAAAAATATACGTGTAGTTAACAATGTTGCAGTGATATCTTACGAGGGTTTCTTTGCTTTTATTATATATTTATCTTTTATCCAAAGCCATGTGTACCAAGAAACCGAATATATTTCCAGTCAACGCTATTTTTCTATACAAATACATGTGTTGCAGTTTATGCAGATTTGCGTTTATGAACTCGATCGTAATCATATGAAAAGTTAAAAAACATTAATTTGAGTTATCAAACATATCAAATTATTGATCATCTACGTTTTGTATGTAGGCCGTGTATACCGTGTATTTTATCTAGGCTATTGGTTATAGTCACAAGCACTACGCCAGTGAATGCAACCATTGATAATAATTGGTATATTTTTAGTTTAGTTACCTTCTTCTTTCTAAAACGGGATCAAGAAAGTTTAGTAAATCTGAAAAGTACTTTCCTTTTAATAAAAGGAGACCCACTTTTAACTTCATTTTCTTCTAATTTTTCTCGCTTGTAGTAGTCCCTAATATTATTCAATATTTTCTTTAGATCTGAAACTAAAAAACATTTATTATTAACTTTAGTTATCTGGCCACAGGAATAAGTTTCAATGCTTTACAATATCAGCTTCGTGTGGGAAGAAAAACAATTTCTGAAATAATTAAGGAAACCTGCGAAATTTTATGTGATGTTTTACAACCAACAGAAATGATACCACCTACGGAAGAGAAATGGCATCACATTTCAGAATTATATATTCAGTTATTTACATAATGAAATATGATGGTAATAACGTATCAACGATTACTTATATATATATATGTGGGAATCTTTTGAAAATTTGTAAACTCCGCTTGTAATTAATAATATTAAACTTTAATTCAGTGAATGCAATAATATAAACTTTTAATTAATAGTATGATAATACTGATGTGAATGGATGGTGGTGGCGGCAATGACGTCTGCTGCTACTTCTTCTGTTGCCGGTGCCAGACTTTTTTTCGTGCTCCCCGTTTCTCTGTTCCCTGAGCAATGCCATATCGGAGGGTACGGTCAGCAAGTGGGTGATGTGGGGTTTACAATTTTCGAATCCCACATATATATATATATATATACATACATATAATATGTATACATGCATATATATTGTTACGTGGAACAAAGATGCACAAACGACATCTGTTGGGAATGGAAACAACAGTATGTTAGTGACATCTTAGTAGACTTTGGGTTCGGAGAATAGAATTTACGGGAAGGTTCTAGGATAAATTGTAGAGTATAAATATGGCGTTTCTCACATCTAATGATTCCAAAACATATCCAATCCTTACTCCCTATCAGTCCCTCCCTAATTTAATAACAAACTCTTGCGAGAAGTTCATCTACTACAGCTGATGTGGCGCAGTAGCTGTATAAAAAAGAATCAACAACAACACGAGAAGTAATCAAAAACCAAACCAAGGATCAACAAGAAGAAAAGAGAAGACATCGAATCGAACTGAGGGCCAAAGATAAGCCCCAACGCCCTAAACAAGACAATCCGGAGGATGTGAAAAATCATCAAAATAAGCCCAAAGAAGGAAGACAATGAAGAATATTGAAAGGCGCAAAAAGCACTTGACTTTACTCCAGGAGACGAGTCTTACTTCAGACAGTGAAGTGAATGAAGTGAATGCTACTTGCGATAATTAGAAGTACAGTACTAACGATAGCTATAAAGAGTTGATTTGATAATTGTTTGTGAATGTTATAAAAGTAAATAGTAAAGTTAAATAAAGGAACAGATTTTGAATGATATCTGATATATGTGTTCTAAATAACGAACTAAAGCTACGCTCGTAGCAATATATATCAATCTAGGATATAAATCCCCTTCTTATAGGATTAAAAAAATCACAATGACCTTTTAAACGAAGGATATTTTCAGTCTTACCCCGTCTACACCTTTAAAAGAGTTATAAGAAATGAGATTGAAACTCCTCCCTCTCTGTAATTTTTATAACCATTATATAACTATATATAATAACAATTACCATTGTATATTCCCCTTCTTGTTGATTCATCAATATTGTATTAACTTGAAGCAATCTGCTCACCTTATTTTTACTTCGCTTTTAGTAACGTAATTTTAACCTTCCTTTATTTTCAATTTGTCCCGTTTATCTTGAACTGTACTAAACACTGTAGATTATAGGTCCATTCGGCTTGGTGTAGTCCGGAACACTAAATTGAATTACACCAAGCCATTCGTTTGCTTGTCAAAATGTGGTGTAGTGTACACTGAGTGTAATTTTTCTGCACCATCGAAATTATGGATGTAAGCAGTGTAGAAAAGATGATTTGACAATTTTCATTAGTTTAGACTATAAGATCATTTGTTGAATTCGTCTTAAGCAACTGTGTAATAACTGAAATCAATAAATTGATTTGAGTAAAAACAAGTGTATTCAGTAATTTAAATAATAAAGTTGATTTTTGGTAAAACAACCAAATAACTGCACCCAAACAATTAAATTGAATTTTGATAAATATAATCAAGTGTTTTTAAACAATAAAAAATGAATACAGTGTCATTAGTTGACCCAGTGGCCAGTTTTCCGAACCAAAATATTTATATATACACTTTTGACCACCACTTCATTCGGTTGCGAGGACAGCACTAAAAAACAGCTGATTTCTGGTGGTGGTGTAGAAATACACTTGACAGTTCTGAGTTACACTTGCACCGAAACAAACGAATGGACCTTATATCCACTTTATTGATAATAGCAATAATTCGAAATTTCAATAGCTGTAAATCTTAGCTGTAGATATTACTTTGTAATAGTATAGCATCTAGTTTTGTTTATTTTACAATTTTTCCTTACTTTGCAATCTTCGTCCGCAACTTTTTTTTTCTTAAGTTTTTCATTAGATGTATAGATCCCGATAGCTTTGTAATTGCGCCTTTAGTTTAGATTTGAGAGGTTCAACCCATACCCAATCGCTATAACCTGTACTTTTGTTTATCTGATATGCCCAATTTTTACTAAAAATTCTTCATATGTAGCGGCTCAGAGCAATTGGCTTTATCATTTTATATCCTTCCTCCGTGGCCCTTCCATGTAAAGCAACTTTAGGAAACACTTGTGCAAAATACAGGAAGAAAATAAGCGGTCCACTATGTATGTATATACATCAGCAAAGGGAATATTAAATCTAGCCCCCCAATTCTATATAAGAGACTTTGAAGAGATCTTTTAAATTTAGCAAGTAAGAGATTCTAGCGGAACTATTATTCTATGTATTTTTTTTTTTATAAACTTTAATTTTAAGAGATTAACAGGCTTTGGAGAATCTGAACACTCCCTTTTCAGTTAGGCCAGCTGTTAAAGACAATTAATTTTGCAAGAAGGAAGAAGAAAAAGAAATTTTTGGCGATGCGATGATGGCAACAGGGCTAACCCAAATGTATTTAGAACGAAGCACGTTCATTTTGCTGCACTTGTGACCAGACATGTCACCACAATAATTTTGCTATGCTGGAGCGCCACATGGTTTTATTTTAATAGCTTAAAAAAATATTTGTTTAATTTTTATATCTTAAACTCCCTAAAAATAAAATATTTTTTTTATTAATTTGATTTTTGGCCCCGGCAACAAAATCGCTCTGTTAGCTTCGTCGATATGTTAAAATTCAAATGAGTGAAGTACTTTTCCACTTCACGGCACGAAGGAAAAGAAAAAATTTAATTCTGTAGTTATTTCTTTTTTTAGAAAAAGTGGACCTTTATAATTTTTTTCTTGGGATGTAAATAAGGGTTGAACAGCATGGTTTCAAGCATAGCGTTTTAAATTTTTATTATCTAATTATAGCACTTATAGATGAATAGAATTTTTTGATTTAATTCGAATCTCATTGTTTAAGCATTAAACATTAAAAACAAAATTCACAAGTCAAAAACTTTTATTGAAGAAAACAAAAAGTGTACCACAAATTCAATTTAATCAGGTAAATTTCATGTACATTTGCTGCAACACCTGCAGACAAATAATAATTTCACATATAAAATTTGTTATCAATTAAATTTGTTAAATTGAATTTGTTGATTCTGCATATTTCTCATATTAAAATTTGTATATAAATATCGACCTTTTGTAAATAGAATTCAGAATAAAGTTTTTATTAAATGAAAGTGTTTTAATTAGGAGGCCTTCTTAAACCAACCAAATCTGAACTATGGAGGAATCTTTCACGGCTCAAACAAAAACTGGTCACCCCGACGTGATCTTAATCGCTACTTGTGTAACATAAGTAGTGCTATATCACGCACCACAAGCAGTCCACACTCTCTTTTGGCATCCATTCGAGAGTTAAATATTCAAATCTCGCTTTCTTAAGAAGCTGGATCTTCCTTTGTGCCAACCTACAACCAAAGGGAATATCAAGGAATACTTCTGAAGCTCACTTTGTGTCAACAGGCGATACAATAGCCAGCAGCACCAGGATTTCATTTGCAGCTCCAGCAATTTGAAACAATTACTACATAAGTAGTATACTGTGTCACGCAGTAGCACCTACTTGCAGTCCACATTCTCTTTTGCATCCATTCGAGAGTTCAACATATTTTCGTAAGAAGCTAGATTTTCTGTTGTGGTTACCTACAGCAAAAGGGTACATCAAGAAATAGCTCAGGAGCTCACTTTGTGTCAACAGGCGACACAATAGGCAGAAGCATTCAGATTCGATTTGCAGCTACTTTAGTTGGACTCAAATCACATCTAGGCACTCAGCACCTCAGAGTACGCAAAGGAACATCTAGATCTCACTTTGAATCAACATACGATATAATAGCTAGCAATATCCGGATTCCGCTTGCATCCATCAGCAACTAATATCACTCGCCACTCTCGATTCGCATTAATTTGAGAGTGCAAAGAGCCCTATCTTGCTCGTAGCAGATATCAGTGAACCAGAACTGGCTGATCTTTTCAAACCACAATCAGCTCACCATTCTAAAAACAAAGGTGAAAGTACTGATAAGATAATTTTGTTTTGTTTGCCAAATGACAAACATTGCAGCACGCGCGTCAGCTCAATCAGAGCTTGGCCGCGCCATCAACCAACTCTTCGATAACTTTAAAAAGGTGAGGATTGATCGGAGAACCAAGGAAGGCACTCTGAAGTGTCAGGCATTCCTGAATGAATTCCTTATTCAATTCAATATAACGCGTCAAGAGCTAGAATACATCTAGCAAGTACATCCAGATTATGCGTACTTCACACAAGCATGCCACATACAAGTCCAAGTAATCTGCAAGGACTTCCTAGGTAAAAAAGACCAGAGATTGAGGGAGTGTCCTAGGATGCACCACATTCAAGCTCTCCAGCGACCACACCCACTGACACTAATCAAGATGACTCAGCCAAGACTCTAAAGATGCATGCCGCAACAATAAAGGCGTTGGACAGATTGACCAACTCAATTAGAGAAGAGTTTAATGCACTTCGTTCAAGGGCTTATTATAATCAGAAGCTTAAGTCAATTACTGACTACTGCGCTCAGATCACTGGCCTCCATCAAGAAGTAATACCAGAATTGCTCGACTCTGCGAAGGCACAAGAAGAGGCATTGAAGATAAGTATCAAAACCTGGCCTATTACATTTGTGACTTCAACTCCAAGAACCCAGTGTCCCGTCTGTAAAGCAGAGCATAAAATTTACAGATGCAACTAGCTCCTGAATTTATCACTTGACAATAAGTTCCAGCTGGTGAAGCAATTCAAGCTATGCCCTAACTGGCTGAAACCTGGACATCAGATTCAAGGATGTACTTCAGGAAATTGCACATACTGCAGGAGGCCGACACAACAGTCTGCTTCACAATTCATGCCGTGTCAAGCAAGAGACCGCTAAGCCCAATCGCACAATACGACAGGGCATTTTTTGTACTGATTTTGATCGGGGTTTTTTGTCAATGTGAAAAACGATGTTGCCTTTTTTTGGGAATCTCCACTAGTGAGGAAAAAATTATAATATTTGAGTTTGTTAGTTGCTTTATTTTAGAGTTGGTCCGACGTTTCGACTTCGTGGTTTTGAGTCCTTTTCTAGGGTTTGCAAGTTGTGTTGTCATTTGGCTTTATAAAGTTTATAATATCAGAATATAAAAAGCTATTTACGTTACATGTCTAAATAAAACTGATCGGCTTACAGTTAACGAAAAACCGGATAGACACTACATATAAAAACAGGAATAAATAGATTAACATAAAATAGTAACGTTATAAAAACTACGGTCACGAGAATTCCGGACTAAAAACGATAATGAATCATCATCAGCTGTTTCTCATTTTCATGTCAGATGTGGTGTGTTATTTGCTGGAATGTGTGCTTGTGTATCTACGGTGTTGGCATTGATTTGTTGTTTTGATGTGCTCTTTTTTGGTTGTGTGTGTGGTTGTGTGTCTATTTATGCGGTTTAAGATTGTGTAATAATCTTTGTGTATTATTTCTGAATCTAATCTGATGTTAATTAAGTGTTTTCTATTTACATATATGTGGCACGCTTTTTTCCTTTTGACTCTCTAATCTTTTTGTTGTCTTTTATGTCTATGATGGAAGATATGACCCGTTTCCAATGAATGTGTTGCCAGTGCTGAGTTGGGTGTCAGTTTTTCTACATATTTTTTATGTTGTGACAGTCGGGTTTGTAATTTTTTTGATGTTTGACCAATATACGATTTAGGGCAGTTATCACATTGAACACTGTATACTATATTACTTTTTTCTTGGGTTGTAATATCATCTTTTGTTCTTCTGTATAGTCTATTGAGTTTGTTAATTGGTCTGAATGTAATATTAAACTGATCATTAGCCGTATGTAGATGTCGTCTTATTTCATGGTAGATTGGGAGAATGTATGGGATAGATTTGAACATTTTAATGTTAGTGTTGTCTAACTCCAATATTTGTGTTCCTGTTGAGCTGTTAGTCAGAATAGCACGACACTGCAGTCAATTTCTCCTTCAAAATTAACACAGCAAACTTCGAACAAAGCTACCACCAGTGTTAAGGTATCAACCAAATCACAAGTCTTACTGGCAACAGCTTTAGTGACCTTCGGCAATGCAACAAAAGCTCTGGTTCCATGCCGAATACTGCTTGATTCAACGTCTCAATTACATTTTATCCAAGACAGTTTTGTTCAACTGCTGGGTTTAAAGAGACACAAAATTAGCATTCCGATTATTGGCATCACTGGACACGAAACCATTTCGAAACTCGAGACTAAATTAAACTTACACTTTCCAATAAATGATTTCACAACAATACTTACAGCTGTTGTACTGCCGAAGATCAGCGACTATCAGCTAGCAACATATGTGTGTACCTCAAGATGGGAAATTCCAGCGAACATCCAGTTGGCAGATCCCGATTTCTATCAGCCTCAAGCAATTGACATGCTGATAGGAGCTGACTTGTACTATGATCTCTTACAAGGTTGCCAGATTAGAGTACACAACAATCTGCCTCTCCTATAAAACACCCGATTGGGCTGAATTGAAGCAGGGTGAAAACCAAATACATCGTCTATCAGTCGCTTCCAATGCAGTATTGTAACTCAGCCGTCAGTCAGCGGCGTGGCATGGACTTGGGGCGAGGAGAAGCAATCAGATAATAATTTTACAAAGCCGTTAAATAATAATAAATTATAGGGTTCCTGGACTCGATCCGACTCGACTCGGACTGTAGTTACTCGGATTCAGGACTCGACTTTAATACTCGACGAGTCCAAGTTGTTAAAATTAACCAAAGACCGGAAATTGAAAAAATAACCTACGTACTTAGGAATGTTCTGATCACTTTCCACATTTACGTTTTATTTATTTTTTAATTGTACACACTGCTGCGGATATTAATAAAGATTCGTCATCAATTTCCATTGTTACTGAATAAAGTCAACGTTTACACAAATAAAACTAAAAAATGAAAATGTAAACAGCTAATCAAACTGGTGTAAATTTGTTCAAATTATCTGAACGTAATCAACTTATTAAATTCAACCCCCAGAACACCCTCCCACCAAAATTGTTCACCTATATCTTTTACTCTAAACCCTAATACGTCAGAAAAATCCCAATACTCTACAGCCCTCCCACACAGAATTAGGCGCCCGTGAATATTGTGACAACAGAACTTACCGCCGAAGCCCTCAAATCTGCAAATTACCGTTAATCGAAATAAAATATATAAAATATAGCCTATAATACCCATGCATACCTACTTATCCAAGCGAATTTTTATTTAAGAGATTAACCTTGCGAATTATTGCAGCTCCTGATATTGTCCTTAGGTTTTTTTAATTCTGGTTAATTAGCTCCCATTTATACCACGCAATCTTCCCGCCCAATTTCCTCAACCTATCTTGTTCGCCCTGAGTTCCCATTTTATTTATAGCACATACATTCTCCTTCTTCGCTTCATTCTCTCGTTATCCCGGAAAAACTCGAGAAAACCTACACTCCTACATCCCTCAAAAACTACCCTAACAAAAAAGAAATTTCAATTTATTTTGACATTTGAAGGTAATAGACAGATGTACCACAAACATGATAAAAAGTCCGACCCTCTACAACGAAAAGTAATACCCTTAATCGTCCCAGACGATTCGCAATTTTTCATATTTATTACGTTAGTGAATTTGAAATGGAGAATTAGGGAATTAGGAATTCTAAGAAGACGAAATTCCCATCTCCCAAATTCCCACATTCTCCGTGTTACAGAATCCGGCCCCGGCTCTTGTTGTAGCCCTGATGATGTCCTGATAAGACGAAACGCGTTAGCGGTTACAATGTATGTAAAATAAAAATATATGTGTACGTTGTGGAAAAAACAAAAAGTATTTTCTTTTCTTTTATTAGACGGCAGTTAAAATAAATTTCTTCCAGCAAGTGTTATCTATAATATCTGTGAAATATTCAATTCAATAAATAATTCTAATTTTAACAAATTTTAGTATTTTTTTTTTTTTTTTTAAAACTTCTTACGAATCGTTATTGAACTCTAAAAAATTAAACGTTTTCGGTTATTGATTTGAGTTTAGATTTAGATGCAGACCCGATTCGGACTCGACCAGTTTTCGTGCTGTAACAGTGAACTGCGTCGACTTTATGAAGAGCAAGGTGAAGCCACGAAACATATCATATGTGAGTATCCCGCGCTTGCAACTTTAAGGTTGAAAATCATTAGAGAAACACCTTTCTAAATGAGGTTTGCAAGCTAACCCCAAAGGCAATTACGAGCTCGTAAAAGTGAGAGATTTAACTTAACCACTCTAAGGGAGGACACAATAGATCAACTTGGGATTAGTCTCCCCTGCTCTTAACCTTAAGCTTAAGCACGTAAGAGTAGGCATGAATTGCAGTTTTTAGTTCCTTGCTTTCATATTAAAATAAAAGGAAGTAACGGAATGATTACAGTCAGGTCGCAGTGTACCTACTTGAATATTATACACTCTGTTTCAATCAAAGCTGAGTACAAAAAATTGAAATATAATAACAGAATTTGAGCTCTGCAAATAAAAATTCAAAGAATTTTCAAAACACGAAATGGCAAAATTTCAAATTGATTTATAACAGAGTGCATTACGAAAGAGAGGGTATTATTCTTCGCCTTCATGAAACTGAGAAATAGATCTTTTGAAATGTAGCAATGTTAGGAGTAAACGTTTTTTGAGTATATGAGCTCATTCTTGTAAGCGTACTGAGTACACACATATAATCTCATAGAAACAATTATTAGAAATGTTCTCTGCACAAGTTTTATAAATGTACAGATATACATATATGTATATGTATGTAAATACGTACGTCGATCGCCCTCAGCAACTATCGTTGCTCTCAATTTATATAGGATTCCGCAATAAACTATCAATCGAGTAAGACGTGTCTTTTAATTTTTCCCATCGACCATCCTACAGTAAATCAGAAGTGGGATTAGACTCGGGCCGCTATTTAAAAAAAAAAAAAACAAAAGTTGTTATCTCGGTAATTAAATTTTGTTGCTTCGAATTGCCGGAAATTTTATTATAAATCGCAATTGAACGAATTTTTGTGTTTTTATACATATAAATTGTAAAAGATTTTACGTGGTTAAATAACAATAGGTACCTACCATATGCATAGTGATCAGATCATAAGTGATTAAATTGAAAATTATTCTTATTGTGAAGTATTTAGGTCATAGGTGACCAGAAATTAAACACAAAATAGGTTTGTGTAAATACTGATGACAAATTGTGCTATAGGCTGTGCAGTTTATAAATTTTGTGAAAATTCAGTGGATTCTATCGTGAACACATGGCGGCTTTGGCACGTGCAAATCGTTTCGCAGAAAATGCAACAGTTGCATTATTGAAGGAAAAATTGGCAGAATTAGATTTGAGCACTACAGGTTCAAAGGTAAATTTAAAAGCAAAACTTTTGGAAGGAATCGATAAGCTGTCGGAGGAAAATATTGAAATTTATTTTCCCGAGAATAGTCTCGAACAAACGGGAAATCAAAGTTCCGCTAATACACTGAAGGGTGAGGATGATGACGTCGACAACCAGTTGGAAGCTCTGAGAGAGAAATTTAAAAAACAAAAGGAAATTCCTGAATTGCGTAAACAGATCTCTGAGTTAAGTGCTCTCGACACACAAGTTATTACGTCTCGCTCTACATTTAATTTCCGTGATGTAGAAGAGTCTCTTCCACAATTTAGTGGTGATGACCATTACTGCATACGAAAGTGGATCCTCGATTTTGAAGATTCAGCAGCAGTATTAGAATGGGACGATAAAACTCGTTTCGTGTATACAAAACGTTTGTTAATTGGGACTGCAAAGTTTTTTCTCCGCACTATTTCTCCGAAAACATGGAATGACCTCAAGAAAGAGCTAACTAGTGAATTTTCCAGAACAGCAACCAGCGCTGAAATTCATAATAAACTCAGGAAGCGAAAGAAAGAAATCTCCGAAACTCTGCAAAAGTATGTACTGGTTATGCAGGAAATTGCATCTTTATCTTCCATCGAAGAATATATAATCGATGGGATTCCTGGTCCAGAACAAACTAAAGTGTTGCTTTATAATGCGAACACAATTCAAGATTTAAAATCCCTTCTGCAAAAATTCGAACGTGTTTCATCAAACTACAACAATAATACATCAAGACGTCAAAATGAAAACAAAAATCAACATATTAGGACTGCATCAAAAATCAAATGTTTTAACTGCAACGATCTTGGGCATATAAGTACAGGGTGTCCTAAGCCTAAGGGATTATGTCTTTCAATCAAAACAACACACCATGAGTCAGACAAGACAACCAAGCGAACAGTTCTATCAGACATCACTCGTATTTTAGACCCACTTAGCATAATTGGACCAGTGACAATTCCTGGCAAACTATTGGTACAGGATCTATGGAAATCAAACATTTCATGGGATGAAGAACTTCCAATACAGTTAAGAAAGAAGTGGCAACTCTTTCAGTGGCAATTAAATGCGCTCAGTTGTCTCAAAATATCAAGACACGTCTCACTCACGGATCCAGTGGAGCCTCAAGTGCACGCCTTCTCTGATAGCAGTGAATCTGAATATGGAGCATGCTGTTATATCAGGACGGTAGATGACTTCGGCCAAATACGAGTTCAATTGTTGTGTTGAAAGTCAAGATTAGCACCCCTAAAATCGACAACGCTAGCAAGACTGGAACTGTGCGCTGCTGTCTTCTTAGCTAAATTGGTGGAGTGGATACGTCAGTGTCTACCAATGCATTTATCAAAGGTTAACTACTACACTGTTGCACCGTCCTACACTTGGAGCACCTTTGTCGCAAATAGGGTGGAAAAAATCCAACAATTAACGAGTGAACATCAGTGGCATCATGTAGGATGTACCCAAAATCCTGTTGAGATCTTCTCTCGAGGCATACTTCCAGCTAGACTACACCAATCTAAACTATGGTTCAAAGGGCCAGACTTCTTATTTGAACCAGCATCAAGGTGGCCTAACCAAAAATTTCAAATACAGCTAGATGTGCCTGAAGTTCGAGAAAGAAAATTCACATTTTCAACAAGGTTACAGACGGAAAATTATGCGGACATAATTGCATCTGTCAACCACAAGAACTCCTTCACGAGGCTTCAACGATTCTTCGCTTACTGCATACATTTCTGGGAAAATTGCAGACTACCAAGGGAGCGTAGATCAACAGGTCTTTTAACTATAATAGAACTGGACATGGCGCAAAATGCCCTAGTCAGAAATGTACAATGCATAACGTTTAGCAAAGAGTTTCAAAATTTCAAGAATAACAAATCGCTCGACACCAGCAGTTCAATCCGATCATTAAACCCATTTCTGACTGAAGCAACTAGCATTATTAGAGTTGGCGGTCGATTAAAACATTCCCAACTGAACGAAGAGTCCTAACATCAAATGTCACTTCCAAGAAATTATATACTTAGCGAGCTGTTGCTTAAATAACTTCACAAAAAGCATATGCATTCAGCTCCTCAGACTTTAACAGCAATGGCGAGACAAAATTCTGGATCATAGATATTAGAACACTTGAACGACACATATTGCAAATCATGGCCGATTTCCCAGCCAGAAGAGTGACTCGTGCATAACTATTTCGCATACATCGCAGTCTTTGTCTGATTCGCAACAAAGGCGGTTCATCTAGAAATCGTCAGCAATTTAAATTCTATCACCTTCATAAATGCACTCAAGCGATTCATTTCTTGAAGAGGACTTTGCGCGACAATTTCCTGTGATAATGTAACCAAATTTGTTGGTGCTAAATCTGGATTAAAAGAGCTTAACGCCTTATTCAAATCACAGGAATTGAAGGATTCCATACACGAACTTTGCTTTTGGAGGAAATGCGAGCCTTACGGATGAAGAATTGCATACAGTCATCACTCAAATCGAGCTATTCTCAACTCACGGCCTTTAACGCCCATATCATCTGATCCAAACGACTTGTACGCTCTGACGCCAGGACACTCTCTGATAGGCAGGGCATTAACATCCTTTGCAGAACCAGATGTGAGTGTAAGTCTTACCAGATTTAGACGACTGCACCATATGCAATACTCATTCTAGAAGAGATGGTCATTAGAATATCTAAAGGAGTTTCAACTAAGATACAAGTGGAAAAACAAACAACATGACTTACAAAAGGGTTCCATAGTACTGTTAAAGAATATGAACTTACCCCCTCTTAAATGGGCTCTTGGTCGCGATGTAAACACATTTAATGGACCGGATAATCACACTTGGGTTATGAATGTAAAAACAGCATCTGGCATTTTCAAAAGAGCGATCGAAAAACCTGTGTCCATTACCAATTGAAGAGTACAACAATAACCATCAGGACGAAGATTCAAATAACCAACACACACAGGTTGTACCGAAACAATAACAATGGGAGCTATATGCCTCCTACTGTAAGGAGCACCACGAGCTAAGTGCGTGACAACAGATGACATCACTGCTAGTCCCCCTGCCAAAAGGCGGAACCTGAGCTCTGGCAAGAAAGTCAATCATCCATTGAAAGGCAGATTCTTGCTTATAAACCCAAACTGGTCAAATTGGCTAACATTCTCAAAACAGGCAAAAAACAAGTATCAAAGTAACCTTACCTCCACAGTTATCTCACAGATCAACATCAGTGCTTTGATAGAAGACCACAACACAAAGGACACTGCAACTCGCCTCATCCGAATTTCATCTGCAATCTAATGTACGAGAAATGAAGGAACTAAGATCTACGATCAAAGGCATCAAGGCAGCTTCAACCTTTCCCGAACAATTTTACGTCCATGATGTCCATCACTATACCATAACCTATCTATCAGTGACTGCCTTGATAGCAATATTCAGCTACTTAATGTGTT
This sequence comes from Dioctria rufipes, assembly GCA_963924295.1. Lineage (NCBI taxonomy): Eukaryota > Metazoa > Arthropoda > Insecta > Diptera > Asilidae > Dioctria > Dioctria rufipes. The sequence continues at coordinate 167,985,288 of OZ002740.1, read as the reverse complement.
TGCGGTGTAAGAAAACCAACACCTCCCAACTACCATGAGCATCGCAAGGGGAGCACTATCAACCTATCCTAAAACAACGTAAGGGCCTGGATCAGAAATTTGTGTTGGACACCAACTCAAGGGAAGAAGATGTTTAAGCATTAAAAGAAAAAATCGCAAGTCAATAAGTTTTATTGAAGAAAAAAAAGTGCAACACAAATTCAATTTAGGTAAATTTCATATACTTTTGCTGCATCAGCAACACCTGCAGCGAAATAATAATTTCGTGAGATCGAATTTCACGCATGAAATTCGTTAAATTGAATTTGTTGATTCTACATATTTCTCATATTAAAATTTGTATATAAATATCGAGCTTTCATAAATAGAATTTAGAATAAAGATTTTATTAAATGAAAGCCTTGTTCTGTTATTCTGGGTTTAATTAAGAAGCCTTCTCAAACCAACCAAATCTGAACTATGGAGGAATCCTTCACGGCTCAAACAGTCATCATAAATTATCTGCTTTCGTCTCTAGAGGGTATTAGTCTACTAGGCTAAACCCCTCCCATTCGTAATCTATATATATATGCCTTTGGATATAAATTTATAAATTCAATTGCAATAATAATAAAAATTAAAAATCAATAAACAAAAGTATGGTCAGCAATCTGTTGCTGTTGTTGGCTGGTTTGGGACGATTTCGCAACAGCTCTTTTAGGTAGTATTCGAGTAATTTATCAAAAACTTTACTTAGATTTATTATATGTTCTTGCAGAGATGTTGAGAAATTGGTAATGCCGGACAAATATATTTAGGTACTAAGCATATGTTTCCTTGTAGATCTTTCAAGGCATTATTCATCAGCCTTTGAAGTGTGGAGGGCGCATTTTTGAGTCCGAAAGACATTGTAATATACCCATAATGCCCTCTTTCAACAATGAAAGCTATTTTGTGGAATATCTTTTGGATTCATATCGATCTGAAGAAATCCGCTAGCTAAGCTCATAGTACAGACGCCACTATTGTTTTCCACTAGCATCTTTCTTTTTGGGAGCTACCCAAATTGTAGAGCTCCAGGGTTCCTGGTTCTAACATGTTGGCTATTTGTTTTCTTACCTTCCCTTTTTATATACTCGCTTTTGATATCTATAAGATTTAGTATCGTTTGTAGTAGGGATATTATGCTTGACATAATTCGTAAAATTCAAAGGCTGACATTCTTTAAAGAAAGAACATGCATATTCCCTGCTTTTTCTCCTCAGTTTAAGTGAGATGTTCGTATCATTTGAGTTACATCACAGTCTATATTTGGTTGATTATATTCGAAGTTAAAATTGTTTATTTCTACCTAGACCTGTCCATGGTTTGATTCGTTGGTAACGTGAACTATTCTATGTGAATTCGTTATATTATAAATACCTCTAAAAGTACACAGGGTGTTCCACATAACGTGTTCCCTAGGCATTTTTCTGAAAAATTTGTGGAGATATCGAAAAAGTCCTAATAATAAAAGTTACGTAGCATTAGTCACGCTATTCTTTAGCGTAACAAGATCCTTAAAAGAAAGGACTTCTAAAAATATATATTCTAAAGTGTCCTTCTCGTCCATATTAAAGATACATTTAGACCACATTTTTCATTCCGTAAGAAAAGTAAAACGAAAGTGTTATACAGAACATCGTTTACCCTTATTTAATTGAGGTTAAAGGCTTTATCTGTGTTCTCTGCAATTTTTCTGAAAAATACAAAGAGTTACCATCAAAGAACTAATACATCGTGTGGTATAATCGTTTGAATATAGGCAAATGAAACGTCTATTTCGTCCTTACTGAGGATACAAAATATTGAATAATTGCAAATCAAATTTCAAAGAAAGCAGTATATCTACTGAAAATTAAACGAATTTACCGAGAAATTCCTGGAGATATTTTATTACATGTGTTAAAGAAAACGCCTTTGTTTCCATATTAAGAATTAGTAGATTGATGTGATTCACCTCAATCTTGCTGTGGAGTAATCGGTGTTTCGCCGACTACACAAAAGGTCTGAAAGGTAAATAATTATTTATTATTCCCGTCACTACCTTATTGCGAAGAAGAATTTTCAGTTCAATGTTTTGTATCCTCACTAAGAAGGCAGAAAATATAAGAATTATAAGGGGTTTTCCAATAAGAGGTGTTATTTTAATTGGCCCGCTATTTCGGTAGATATCACTTTTTGGAGCTGTTATTTTTTGACACTTGACAAGTAGAAACTACGCCATTAATAAAAATGGAACGATACACGATTCAACAACGCATTGAAATTATTAAAATTCACTATAAAAATGGTGAAAATGTGGCAGAGACGGTTCGTAAAACTCGAACATTTTTGGGTCGTCGTGAAGCACCTTGTCGGATCGCAATACGGAAATTGGTAGAAAATTCGAGCTGTCGGGATAAGTTAGTGATGTGAACTTCGCTCAAGAACAGCCGAGAATATTGCTGCTGTAGCCGAAAGTGTTGAAGAAAACCCAGGTTTGTCCATTCCTCCTCGTTCTTTGGAATTGGGCATTCCACAAACGTCATTACACCGTATTTTGCATAAAGATTTGGGTCTTAAGGCTTATAAAGTTCAGTTAACACCAGAACTCAAGCCGGCCGATCATCAACAACGTCGAGTCTTTGCTGATTGGGTCCTTGAAATGCATGAAAATGATCCGGAATTCCATCGAAAACTCATCTTGAGTGATGAGGCCCACTTCCACTTCGATGGCTTCGTCAACAAGCAAAATTGTCGCATCTGGGACTCGGAAAACCCAAGAGTTATTGTTGAAAAGCCTCTCTATCCTCAACTTGTGACTGTTTGGGGCGGTTTATGGTCCCGCGGGGTCATTGGACCTTACTTTTTCGAAAATGAGGCTGGAGCAACAGTTACGGGGAATGGATTGCGATATCGACAGATGATTAATGATTTTTTATGGCCATAATTGGATGGTATTGATCTGGACAACGTTTACTTTCTACAAGACGGCGCTACGTGCCATACAAGCAACGAAACCATTGATCTTTTACGGGAAAAGTTTCCGGAACGTGTTATCTCTCGAAGAGGTGATCACAATTGGCCACCGAGATCTTGTAACTTAACACCTTGCGACTTCTTCCTTTGGGGCCACGTGAAAGAGAAAGTCGGTAGGCGTGGTCGTGGTGGTCATTTGGCTGATGTTATCTTCCATTATTAACGGCATACCTTCCTCTTTATAATGAAATAAAGATCCGATCATTTATCTCAAAAAATGGCATTTTTCCTTGAATATCAAAATAACACCTCTTATTGGAAAACCCTTTATATAAGAAATTGTAGCTTACCAGGTTCTTTAAACTCCGCGAAGGTGGGTACGATTACTCGTTTATTCAATTATACATTTATTAAGTATACTACATATTCGGTACTATTTGTTATTGGTTTACATTCAATGTGTTCTTTAGGGTGAGTGAATTCCGGATTTTGTGTCTATACAAATATTAAGGGACGTACGGAAGGAATTATATATGAATTTAACATAATGTAAAGTCATATGTATTGACATCTATGTAAGTAACCTGCTAGTTTCTCGTGGCATTTATACGAAAATTTCAAATTCGTTATTCACATATTATGAGCGGGGAGCCTAATACATCAAAACAAAAGCAATAGCTTTAAAAATAATGTAAGATTTCATTAAAACTTTGAAATATATAAGTAGTTTGTTTTTATTTAAGCAAAGAAACAGTTTTTATACATATTCACCTATTATAAACGAATAGATAATATGTAAAAATTGTGTTATCATATTTTAATATTTTTCGCTAAAATTAGAGACTAATATTTTTGTAAAGTATGGTATTTAAAAAAACATTCTCCTTTATGAAGAAGTACATCACAAAATTGACACATATATCAGGTTAAACTTTTTTTCTTGTGCTTAGCACAAACACGGCATTGTCTCTGAGGATTTATTTTTTTGCAACTTGTAATAATTTTAACTATTTTATGTTTCTTGGAATCTTTTGACAGTCTGCCTGATGGATCATTTCTTCTGGATGTGCCGGATGTACTCGGTAAGGGATCATCTGGATTTTCCGGAATGTGTTCTTTTATTCACTCTTTTACTATATCATGCAAAAAACTTTTGTACTTTTTCTTTAAATTTAGATTTAAAGTTTTAAAACTTTAAATTCATTAAACAGTGCACAATTGAATAAGAACATCACAGTTCTTTTTGTCAAATTTTTAGTACGGCGCACTATTGGGTAGTATGACAAAATTGATAAGCGCGATAAACCCATTTCATAAATTTGTTATAATCAACAACACATGTTAGCTTCAGAATTTTTTCTTTGGTCACCCAATCAATGTTATGACTTACTATAATATTGGCTGAATGTATTGTCCAAATCATGCGGACTGGCCTCTTTGATTGCCAACATTATAGTAAAACGTCTTGCCGGCGACGAAACATAGTTTATCCTTTTTGTAGTTTTGCATTTCGTTAAACAAGAGGAAGGTCTCTATTTGTGCGTATAGTACCACAAACTCGGAACCGGTTTTGTAGAAGTATTTGACTAGTGTCGAAACTATTGTAATAATTGTCCAAATACATATATGTGATGCCATAAGTTTAGATATGGCTGCAGAAGGTGTAAAATTGTTTCGACTTTCTTCGTCACAATATATTCGAAAATTGCAAATATATCCAGTTTTAACTTGACAGACCATTTTTATAAGCACTCCATATTTAATAATTTTTGAAGCGTTGAAGGATAAATGACCTCTCCATGGCATGATGCTTTCGTCTAAGAACAATTCTCTCTATGGCTTGTAAACTTCTTGAAATTTAGGAAAAATATAATCGAGAAAGAAGAATTTTTAAGAACTTTTATTTTTCTTAAAAATTCTTCTTTCTCCATCATTGGCCGATTCTAACAAGTGTAGGTTCGATTACGGAAAAAATAAAACAAAAATTGAATTTTCAATTTTTTGTGCGTTTTCATCGTTACTGGTTAATGCCAGCTGAAAGCAACTTGTCTTAGTAGGCTAGTTACAGATTGATGAATGCAAGAGGAAAAATCAGCTGTCTCGTTAGCTCAGTGGTAAGAGCAGGCGCCCGGCAAGCGGAAGGTCCCGGTTTCATACCTCGGACGAGGCGGTTGTTTTTTCTTCTTGTATTTATGAATTTGATTTAGAATCGTTAAAAGTAAAAGTTCTTAAAAATTCTTCTTTCTCCATCATTGACCGATTCTAACAAGTGTAGGTCCGATTCTTGTCCGGGAAAAATAAAATAAAATATAATCAATAAGGGTGAGCTTTTTGAAGACAATCTCTATTATTATCAATAACATCATTATTGGAAAAATACCATGAGTATCATATTTGTCGAAATCGATCTCTGCTCATTACTTTAGCAAAAATTGGAGTTTCAATTGTTATATCTTCTGTCCAATAATCCGAACATATTTTTTAGTTCTGCTACAGTAACATCGTTTCATTTCACAGATTTGGCACTATATCTAAATCGATTTATATTTTGTGTGTGATAACGGTTTGTTTCTGTCACCATGTATTAAAAAAAATCTTCACCTATAAAAGCTGAACTACATCAACTATACTTTCCGAATTGTTTGGCATCACAGAAACCCCACTTTGTCCTAAAAACGGTTCAATAATTGATGGATTATCATTTTCGGAACAGTCTTCACTACAGTACTTCATTATTACATTTATCATAGTCGCTAGCAGAGCTGGAAGGCCTCAATTTTTTCTTAGAAATTTACTGAAAATTTTTTCCTTATAATAGTTGCATTATATAAGGCGATAATGGGTGCTTGGGCGGACCTCCAATAGTTTTTATGAGGGCTGCAATGAGAGGTGAAGTTTTACTCTACTTGTAGCGCCGAAAACTATAAAAAACTATAAATAGTAGCCACTGGTTACTAAACATATTATCGTTTTCAAAAGGTATTTATTTATTAATGTCTATTAACTGAACTCGATAAACTTCATTATATTCCTGCCAACGTACAAAGATTCTAAAAAAGTACCTTAAAAAGTACTTCAAAAAGTACTCAGTACTTTTCATACCGTATGCTATAAGCTGTACTTGTACTTACGCTGAAGTACTCATGCCTTCGGTACTTGTACTTAGGAACTTTTACTTTGGTACTTGCCCAGCTCTGGTCGCTAGGCGGTAATAGAAAAATTCTATTACTTCTGCGACGAAACAATTCCTCGTCACTTTCGCTCCCGCTATCGAACTCAATAATATTCGTATCACAGTTCTGACAAATCATCTGCATATACTATATTATCACTATTGCAATCAGATGCCATTATAAATGGAGTAATTTCAAATTAAAAAAATAATTACAGATTATGCATTTTGAGTAAGTAAGAATGACTAAGAACTGCTTAAAGGCGGGTGTAGGCTATGTCCGTTCGAAGATAAACAAGAGATCCGGTCATTTTACTGGTGGTCGTTTTCTCTTTAAAGTTTCGTGGAGTTACCGACAGAAGGCGGTTCGGTGTTCTCTTCGCAATGACGATCGCTAACCTATTTTATACATAATTGCAAAAACAGAATACTGCATCTGTGTCCCCACATATTCACCATCAGTTCAACCTTTTTTTTACATTCATTATATTTACTCTCCTTGAGTGGCCTACCTCAAGGATGTAATAAAAAGTATTCTGGATATTTCCAGATCATTATACATGGAGAGGTAAATATGCCGGGTGTAAAACTCCTGTCGCCGGTAAGGTAAAATTAATTGCCTATGCAGTTATTGAAGTTTTTAATTATTTCTAAAAAAATAAAGCAAACTACAAAGGTGAGTTTTGCCAAACCGCTTACAAAATGATGTTTTCTGTAAAATATATAGATTATTTCTTTTATACACATATGCTATCAGCCACTCCACATGCTAACGATAAAAAAGAGCTTCTTTTGGCCCCAACCATATTCGATTTGGATGAAAATTGCACAGTTTGTAGGGAATACCAAAACAGCTCACTCATATGTTTTTTCCGCGTACCACGCCCCACCTCCCGCTAGGAGGATTAGAAACTTCGTTATTTACGATGAAACGTTATTTTCAAAAAATAATATCTCCAGAATAGTCAAACCGATTTTTTTGTTTCAAATGCCAAATGAAGCTGAATGCTTTATGTCTTTACAAAAAAGTTTAGCAGTCAGTGGCGGATCCAGGGGGGGGGGGGGTCGTGGGGGTCATGACCCCCCTAAATTTGAAGAAAAAAATACTTAATTAATTGTGTTATTTGAAAAAATATATTTTTTATTTTATACTTTATTTATTTATATAATTCAACTTAAAAAAAAATATATTCCAAAACTTAAAAAAATAAAAATTTATTTCAATGATGTATGCATGTGATGTATGTGTATATGTTCTTCTCGGAATTTGAGTTTCGGACCTCAGAGAAACACTTCCCAAGCCACAAAACAGACTCCCTCGCTACCACATCAGAGCCCGAACTTAACTTAGTCCTAACTGCTGTTATATTTCGGGGCTTAACTTAGCCGGAGGCAATCACTCTACGCCGTTTCAGGAAGCTATGATTAAGACAACTCGCACACTTTTATTTTATTTATATATATATTTTTTTTACTTTTGCTTTGTTCACAAACTTTTTCTTTCACAAACTTCCTCTTATGGTTATTTTCACAAAACGGTAATTTTTTTTTTTCTTATCGCAACTTCTATTTTCTTTACCTGTTTACAATTAGTGTTCAGCCTACCGCTGCGGACGTTGAAATGAAATTTGATATTTAAATAAATATCAAACCATCGTCTTTTTATCGTGCATACATTGTTGCACCCAGGATGTATGCCGCTCACGACAATTTGCTGAAAGGAGGCTTTTTGGTGAAGACTTGATCGTTTAAATCTTCACCGAGTCAATTTTATGCGCCCGATATGTATGTAGGTATATATGTACATAGATATCGTATTTTTATTTTCGACAAATGTTACTGAAGGTAAGATTTGTCGTGGGGCTTTTTTTCTATTAAAACGACTTGAGTTGAAATTTAAAACTTGTATTTGTCCCAAGTCGTTCTATGGGAAATACTTTTTGTTTTTAACTGAGGAATTTGAATCAATTGCTGATGGCAATTTCTTCGCCTTAAAGAGAGATAAGCCCCTTTTCAGGTAATTTTGGCATGTAACACTCCTAACATTCTAAAATATTTGCAGCGTTCTTATTTAAAACCAGACATTTAAAATATGGACTGACTACGTCCATAGAAATACACTGCAGAAAGTGGGCTCATTTCTATATAGCATTCTCTTTCGATCTCTTTCGATTTCTATCTGATTGTTTTTGCCGCTAGATAGCGATAGTGTCACTTTTCTGTTACTTATGAACAGATATATTCTTCATAGAACAGTGTGTCAGTGTCACTTTTTGAGTTGTGACGATCTTCATAACAAACGTAAATATGTTTTCGACATTTTAACAGTATTATTTTAAATTATGTCACTTTTCCACAAAACAGCATTTATATCTTACAAATTTTATTATGAGTTATGACATTTTTCCACAAAGTTTAAAGTACGGAATTTAATTCTTAAAAATCGTATTTTGAGTTGTGCCACTTAAATAAAACTTGTAAAAATATTTATTTCGCAACAAAGGAAAGCTACACAACTTAAGAGGATGCGCCAACTGCGGTAACAAAAACTTAAAATTTCTTTTATATAAATCTTCAGAAATAAATTTACTAACAAATTTAAGAGTTCAGACTATTTTTAGCAAACAATTACTACGTTAAGCTAGAATTAATTCTATGTACAGCTTTTCGTTTTTTCGCTCTCCTGAAAAGTTGCATTTTTTGAGTTGGGTCACTTTTCTATGTAACGTGCGAACTGAGAAAGGGCTGCAAACAATAAATAAATAAGTGGGTTTGTCGGAATAAATGTTTTTAAATTAATTATTTGGGTTAATAGAAATTCGACAGGTTTCACTTTTCAACTTTCCGCCAATGGATTTTTCAATGTTGGCACCGACGTATGAACTATTTTTGACACAAAAAATTGTACCCGCATGAAATAGCATATCGAGCAGTCCATATTATATATGCCAGTGTGTAAAACTGACAACAGTTTGGCTTTAATGACTCCTGCAATTTGCACCCTATTCTATTAAAAAAATTAGTTTTTGTAAAAAAAAAAGTATACTAAAAAATGACACATCATCCACACCGCTGAATGCGGATTTCCTAGTTCCAAGTTACTGCAGTACTGCGGTTACTATGCGAACCGACTTACTACGGCGTTGGATTTTTTTTTGCTCGATTGATTTAATTTGTAAGATGACCCCCCCTGATTTCAATGCTAGATCCGCGCCTGTTAGCAGTACCGAACGAAATTTTTTTTTGTTAGTAATAGTATTTTTTTTTAAACAAATAGTATTATTTACTACTGGTGACATGTAGCCTTTTTTTTGTATTTTTAATTTGAAGCTGGAACTCTTGTCTATTTATGTACAAAAAATTGCGATGGTGTTCGGCTTCGTTTTTGAGATACATATGACTTTAAAGTCACCGTATATTAACTTTGTGTTTCGGAAACTTTATAGACATATCTATGTAGTTTATGTATAGTCTTTTTACCAAGCTATAAGTTATATATGCATAGCTACCCCTTCCAGAAACCACATTTGTGTGCATTGATTTAACAAATATCATTTTGGATTTTGATTCTTTTCGATTTACGGAAAAGAGAATACAATTCCCTAAATTTCTCCCTTGAAGGTTCAAGTAATAATAAATGGAACTTTGTGATGTCAGTGACAAATCTTGCGTATAGGTCCGATAAGATTAAGATTAAGCGGGGCAACTTTCGTTTGCAGTGCAGCTATTATACACCGCTTTCTTTACAGTTCATCCAACAATCCCACTCTTCCTAGGAAGAGCAGTTTTTTTTTCGGATGAAGTTTCTTTAAAGTAGACAGGCTTTAAGAAGTACAAACCCAAGGCGTGGAATCTACATTGTCCAATAGCCTCGCATTCGCAACGTGCTCCGAATTGTCATACTCTTCGAGGCAGAGCCTACATACATAAGTCAGTGATATACTTATCCGCTGCATGTGTTTGTTTAGTTTGTAGTGTCTGGTTAGAACTCCTGTAATGATTCTGAGTTGATTTCTAAATAACATTAAGGATCCAGACTCTTCTTTGATGAAGGTACTTTAATGAATCTTTTGGCTTGTCTGGAGCCAATCATTCAAGCCCATCTCCGGAAGCTACATAATAATTTTTATTTTTTTTGGTAAATAACAATAGAATAAAATATAATTTGTGATTGCCAGAATAATATTTGCGCTGACTGTACATAAAATATTGTCAGAGTAATATTTGCACTGACTGTAAATAAAATTAAAAAATTCAAATTTGACGTTTAAAGGAAAACATTTTGAAGAAAAAAAACTTTAAACACAGATACACACTACTGTACACAATTTTAGAAAATACACATTAAGACTTTTTGGATTGTATTTGGTTTTTAAAATATAGAATTGTGTCAAGGATATTTTAGTTTTAAGTCAATCGCCAGACGGCAAACTTATACAGTTTAATTTAAAACGCCAGAGGGCAAACAAAAAAAAATAAATAGTTTATTTAAAACGCCAGAGGGCAAACTTATTAAAATATTAATTTTATTGCCAAAAGGCATATTTGTAAAATTTCTTAATTCAGACGCCAGAGGGCAAGACCGTTAAAGAATATTTTAAAAGTTCAATGTTACACTTTTAATAAAATATAAAAGATTTTAAAAAGATTTAAAAGAAAGGACTATAATTTAAAATAAAAAAATATTATCATAAAAAAAATGATTTAATATCAATTTTTATCCTACTATAAATTTAGAATAAATATATATAGATATATATATACATTTATATATCCACATTAATAAAGAACTGTTGAACTGCAGCAAATACATTTTGTTGTCTCGATCAATCATCATCTATCATATCATAGATATTAACAAAAACTAGTTCAATTTGGCAATTCCACCACTATACCAACAGTTCAATTGGTGACCCCGAAAAGAAAAATGGACAACCCGTTACCCAGAAAAGAAAACTGGACAACCCGTTAACCAGGAAAAATAAGAAAACCCGCTGAACATGAACAACAGGCCAGCACGTTGACCGCAAACAACAGGTCAACCATTTGATCCCGAACATTAAGATAACCCGTCGTGTCGACAATTCTAAAATTCTAGTTAAGAGATACCCCCCACCAGTGGTAAGGTACCTCTTTCTAGAATTATAGAATAATTCAAGACAAGAATAAGGAACTTAAAGAAGAACTCAAGAAATATTTTAAAATAATAATTAAACAGAAGAAAATAGAAGAAAAGAAAATAATTAAGAAACAAAGAATATAAGAAAAACAGAATAAATAATCAAGAATTCATCAAAAAATAAAAAAGATTAATAATAGAAGAAAGAACATCTTATTTCTGTCAACTACAGAACAAAAAAACAAGAAAAGAACATAGTAAGTTTAAATTTAGATTTAAATTAGATTTCGTAAGTCTCTAACCTTATCTGATAGGATATTTTAAAAATACATATATTATATTTTCCTTTTCCTATTTTACATTTAATATTTTTAATTTATGTGAAAATTTGTACACAAAAAGACATTTACAACATACTAAACAATACAAAAGTACAAGTTTGGTACAATATATATCGGTTTTTAAAGGCTATACGTTTCAGAGTGTTTTCGGTCCAATGAAATAAGTTATTTTTCATTTTCTTTTTCATTAGATATTTATATTTTTTTTTGTGGTCTAAAACTTTTGTCCAAAAATACCAGGAAACGAAATAAATATTGAGCAGAGTTATGTCGCAGCGGCATCTGTTAAGCTACCAACTTTTTGGACACCATGTCCAGAAGCTTGGTTTATAACAGTAGAGGCTGAATTCCGAGATAAAGGAATTAGAACTGATGAGACGAAATACGGCCATATAGTGCAAGCCCTTCCGCTGGAGACGATCATGAACGTTTTGGACATTCTTCAAGTACCCCCAACTACAGAAAAATACGAAAATCTTAAAAAAAAATCTAATTAAAAGTGTCAGCGATTCAGAAGAGAAAAGACTAGAACAACTTCTATGTGCCTCAGAAATAGGAGATAAAAGACCTTCCGAATTTTACAGGTTTATGAAAACCCTTGCTGGTACTTCCACAACATTTGGAGCAGAATTAATTAAAAAGCTATGGATGACAAAACTTCCTGCAAATATAAACATAGCATTGGTTGCTTCAAGCAAAGAAAATATAGAGGATTTATTGGAACTTGCAGATAAAATATTTGACGTTACAAAGTTACAATATGTTTCCTCAATAAATAAAACTTTCAATTTACCATTACCCCAACAAAATTTTTCAGCGATAAATAACGATGTACAATTATTAAATAAAATAACCATTTTAGAAAACAAATTACAGAATTTAGAAAACTTATTTCGCAATTTTACAATGAATAATAATAATCATAACAACAAGTTTTGTAAAAATGATTTCAGATACATATCACGAAATCGTTCACTAAGTAATTCAAAACCTGATAACAATGAACAACTTTGTTGGTACCACTTTAAGTTTAGAGAAAAAGCTACCAAATGCATTTCTCCATGCGCTTTTATTAACAAATCTAATCAAAAAAACTAATTGTCCCCTTAGCGTCCAGTATGTCAAATAATATTACTTCAAAAAGACTTTCTTTTAGACAAAGAAAATAAATTCAAATTTTTAATTGACACTGGGCGGACCTTTCAGTATTACCTAACGCTTATTTTAGCAAATTCAAAAATAACCGAAATCTAATTTTAACAGCAGCAAACGGTTCAACAATTAATACATATGGCACAAAATTGTTCAAAGTAGATTTCGGATTAAGAGATCTAACGTATCCGTTCATTATAACGCGAGTAAATAAACCTATTATTGGGCTGCCCCAATTTATTAGTTGATATTAAAAATAAAAAATTGATTGATGGAAACACGTCAATCGTTGTATAAATGGAATTACGGTAAACTCAAATACCCCTTCACCACGTCATTACGCTTTCGATAATGAATACGGAAAAATTTTACAAAAATTTCCATCATTAACTCAAGCACCTTGTTACGATGCTCCTGTACGAAATAATATACTACATCACATTTATACAAAAGGACAACTTCCTTTCTCGAGACCAAGAAGACTTCATATACAAAAATTAAAAATCGAAAAATTAGAATTCGAGCATATGGTTAAATTAGGTTTATGTCGCCCTTCTTCATAACCAGTTTCTTCTCCATTACATATGGTACCAAAGAAAGATTCAACAGAATGGCGACCTTGCGGGGATTACATACGCTTAAATACAAACACTACACCCAATAGATACCCGATCCCACACATTCAAAATTTTTCATTGAATTTAAATGGTTCTTCAATTTTCTCAAAAATTGATATAGTAAGGGCACATCACCACATTCCAGTAGCCCCTGATGACATTTTTAAAACAACCATTACTACACCTTTCGGTTTATTCGAATTCACTAGAATGCCTTTAGGTTTTAGAAACGCAGCACAAACATTCCAACGTTTCATGGACCACGTATTAAGGGAACTACATCTTGTTTTCATCTACATAGATGATATTTTAATAGCAAGCGAAAATAAAAGGGAGCATGAATCACACTTAGAAAAAGTTTTTACACGATTAGAAGAGTTCGGTATAAACATCAATCCCGCAAAATGCATTTTTGGAGTAAATTCTTTAGATTTTTTGAGTCATAAAATTACTAAAGAAGGAATTCTCCCATCTGAGAACAGAATTAAAGTAATTGAAGATTTCCTTTCTCCTAATTCTATCAGAAAAATTCAGCAATTCATAGGAATGGTAAACTATTACCATAGATTCATTCCACATCTATCTGAATTGTTAAATCCAATATATATAAATTTAACAAAATTACTAAAAAAACCCAAAAATATTAAAAATTTTAATTGGCCAGAAGATTGCGAAACCTATTTTAAAAAAATTAAAGAAGCTCTTTCTACCTCCACACTTTTAGTACACCCACTAGAAAACGCCAGGTTTATTCTAACAGTCGACGCGTCAGACGTAGCAACAGGGGGAGTTTTAGAACAATACAATGAAAACCATTGGGAACCTTTAGATTTCTTCTCGAAGATATTAACTCCAGCCGAAACAAGGTATTCAACCTTTGACAAAGAACTTTTAGCAATCTATTTAGCCATTAAACACTTCAGACAATTTTTAGAAGGTCGAGATTTCACTATTCTGACCGACCACAAACCATTAACATCCGCAATCTGGACCAAAACAGAGAGAAGTCCCAGACAAGCCAGACAGTTAGACTTTATAACACAATTAACTTCTGACATGAAACATAGTAAAGGAAAATCAAACGTTGTAGCAGATTCATTATCACGAGTTTTAATTACTGATGAAAATGATAAAAACATCTGCGAAATTAATAAAAATAAAATAGACTTAGAAATTATCGTCAAAAACCAAGAAAAGGATGAAGAATTAAAACACTTAATTTCCATTCGAGGAACTATTAAAAATTCTAAGTTTAAATTAATAGAAACGGAATTAGAAGTTTCCAAAAACAAGATTCGGTGTGATATGTCGTTAAATACCTCTCGACCATTTATTCCTAAACTTTTAAGACGAGATATTTTCAAGATTATTCATACTCTATCACATCCTGGTATAAAAGCAACTAGAAAATTAATTGCAGCAAGATACTTTTGGCCTAGTATGAATAAGGACGTAAATTTATGCGCAAAATCATGTTTATCTTGCCAGAAATCAAAAATTTACAAACATACTATTTAAATCAGAAATTGGCCAATTCAAGATTCCAAAAGGCAGATTTGAACACATTCACGTGGATATCATCGGCCCATTACCACCTTCAGAAGGATTTACTCACGTATTAACTATTATAGACAGACTCACAAGATGGCCCGAAGCATACCCGATAACGGATACTACAGCTATTACAGTAGTTAAAACAATATACACACAACACATTTCACGATTCGGAACCCTCTTGAAATAACGACGGATCAGGGTGCTCAATTCGAATCAAAATTATTGGATGAATTTTCAAAATTATTAGGAGCACACAGAATCCGTTCTACACCTTATCATCCACAATCCAATGGAAAGATAGAGCGTTTCCATAGGCAACTGAAGGCATCATTAAGAACAAAAATGACTCATAATAACTGGGTTTTGCAAATACCAGCGATTCTTTTAGGTTTTACTAGAACCACGATAAAAGAGGATCTTAATTGCTGTCCAGCTGATTTAGTTTATGGGCAACCACTGCGCATCCCAGGAGAATTCTTTATAGATACTCCAAAACCAACGTTGGATCCATCAAATTTTGTTAATAAACTGAGGAACCACATTCAAAATTTTGTACCAACTAGTACTAGAAAACAGAATGACAAGATTTTTGTACCTAAAGATCTAAAAGATTGTCAATTCGTTTTCGAGAGGATAGATCGTTCAAAACCATCATTAAACAACCCATACGAAGGACCTTTTAAGGTTATTAACAGAAATGACAAAACGTTTCTGGTCGACTACAACGAAAGAGAGACCACGATTTCTATAGATCGTCTAAAACCGGCTTTTGTGGACATGAATATTAATGACCAAGATATAATGACAAACCACCATTTCAAGAAAAAGAAAGTTTCATTCAATTTATAATTTTTCTTTTTGACGCTTTCACTGAGGGGGGTGTTGATGTAGCGGAAGCTACATAATAATTTATATTTTTGTTGGTAAATAACAATAGAATAAAATATAATTTGTGATTGTCGGAATAATATTTGCGCTGACTGTAAATAAAATATAGTCAGAGTAATATTTGCACTGACTGTAAATAAAATAAAAAAATTCAAATTTGACGTTTAAAGGAAAATAAATAAATAAAGATAAAAAAACTTTAAACACAGATGCACACTACAGTACACAATTTTAGAAAATACACATCAAGACTTTTTAGATTGTATTTATTTCTTAAAATATAGAATTGTGTCAAGGATATTTTAGTTTTTAAGTGAATCGCCAGAGGGCAAACTTATATGGTTTAATTTAAAACGCCAGAGGGCAAACTTATTAAAATATTAGTTTTATTGCCAAAAGGCATATTTGTAAAATTTCTTAATTCAGACGCCAGAGGGCAAAACTGTTAAAGAATATTTTAAAAGTTCAATGTTACACTTTTAATAAAATATAAAAGATTTTAAAAAGATTTAAAAGAAAGAAATTTAAAATAAGAAAATACTATCATAAAAAAAAATTTAATATCAATTTTTATCCTACTATAAATTTAGGATAAATATATATAGATATATATACATTTATATATCTACATTAATAAAGAACTGTTGAACTGCAGCAAATACATTTTGTTGTCTCGATCAATCATCATCTATCGTATCAGAGATATTAACAAAAACCAGTTCAATTTGGCAATTCCACCACTATACGAACAGTTCAGTAAGCTTCATGGAATTGTAAGAGATACCGCAAAATAGTTCCAGTCTTTTTTGGCCAGTAAGTATGCATTATCATTCCCATCAATTCCCGAGTGCTCTGGCATCCTTTGTAGTGCTAGGTGGTTCTTTGTGCCAAGGTTTGTTAATGCTTTAATGCATTCGCACAATAACTTCGTTTTGACCGCAGTTGTTGAAATGGCTTTAAATGCCGCTTGGCTATTTGTGTAGATATATGTACTTATATTTTTTTAATAGTAAAGGATCGGTTGAGATTTTTGTATGCACATCTAGTGAGCAATATGAGCTTTTGGATTTACACCAATTATTCCTGCTCCTACTTCTTTCTCGGTTTTAGAATCGAGAGTGTACCAGATTTGTGCTTCATATTCTAGATTTTTATCTATTTTTCCCTATTTGGTATCCTTATTTTAGAAGCAGGCAGTGGTTGTGTTTCACGACCATTCTGTCCGTAATCATGTCCAGATTGAGCTTCTAGTTTTGAATTAAAAAAAAAACGTGCTAGAGGTCCAATAGAAAAAAAAAACAAACAACACATTCCCCTCAGCGCTGTCAGACCATACAGGCAACTTTGGGTATATGGTGATTTAAAAATTCATATCTCAAAAATTAAGCAGAATATCATCGAAATTTTTTGTAGATAGGTATAGATAAGGCATCTAGCTTTAAAACAAAATATATGTAAAAAAAAGTGATAGAAATCCTCAATAAAAATACCATTTAAAAAAAAAAATCTACTATAAACAAATAATTTTTTAGAGAGTTTGTTCATATCGAATTTAGTCAAATCAAATCCGCAGCTCGATAATTGACTGAAAAAAAACCCTTGTAATCGAAAAAATTTTTAAAAAAGAAATTTCTATGCAAAAGCGGGCGTTTCGTAATAGCAGGAAGCGTATTACACATCAGTGCGGCTTGGATCCTTCGTGCCGTATACGTCACAGTGCACATATAAGCTGACTTTATATAACATTTTTCATTTTAATTCAACTTTTGACCAATTGAATTAAACCTTTCGTCAAATAAATTAAACTTTATACTAATAAAATCCAACTTCAAGCCATAGAAATTCAACCTAAAGCCAATAAAATTCAACTTTATAAGCCAAAAAAATCAACCCAAAGCCAAAGGAAATCAACTTTACTTCAAATAAAACAGGCTTTTAGTAAATTAAATTAAACTGTAATTCATTTCAATTAAACTCCAGTCCAACTAAAATAACAATTTCTAAAATATATAGAGATTATAATAAATTGCACCTGCAACGGTGTTTTAAAACTAAAATGTTCCATAATTTGTTCCTCAATGAAGGTGATATCCTGACGAAGCTGGTCCAAGTTTCATCAACATTTGTGCAGTCTTCCTGGGAAATTAAAGTCAAGCCTTCACTAGCTAATTACCTCAGAGAGATTGTGATCAATATTAGAATAATTAAGAATTTTTCCTTGTGAAATTTTAACTTTGGAATACCCTTTCTCGGTGGAATTCAACATTGACGAGTATGGTGGTAAATATTTCAATGTTATAATAGGAAAGGCAGAAAAAATTTGTCTTACTCTTACTCTGTTAAATTTGAAGAAAAAAAATTTGACGAAAGGTTTAATTCAATTAGTCAAAATTTGAATTAAAATGTAAAATGGTATATATGCAATTTTCAAGTGTGACTTCTATACGATGCGAAATACTTCATATTTACTTGCATACCTAGCAAGATTAGTCCTATGCGGGACCAGCATTTCAGAATTTTGCCATGAAATAAATTAATAGCGAATTTAGTCAATATGCAATTGACTTAGTCTGCTGCCAAATCCGCAGGTCTAGAATTGAGTGAAAAAAAAACTCTTGCATTCGAAAAATTGACTGAGTTTGCTGCCAAATCCGCAGCTCAAGAATTGAGTGAAAAAAAAACTATTACAATCGAAAAATATTTTTAAAAAGAAATTACTATGCAAAAGCGAGCGTCTCGTAATAGCAGGAGCCGTATTACTCATCAGGTTTTTAAAAGATTCTTCGATTGCAAGGGTTTTTTTCCAAATAATTTTTTTTGTTCGATTCTGCTATATTTGCTTGAAAAACATATAAAGCTTTGAGCTTAGTTTAGCATTTGAATCAGAAAAAGCGGTTGCTCCGTTCCCGAGATATGTTTTTTTTTTGAAAATGACGTTTCGTCGTAAATTAACGAAATTTCTAACCCCCCTAGCGGGAGGGGGGCGTTTTAGAGAGAAACAAACTGCGAAAGTTTCATCTAAATCGGAGATGGTTTGGTCCATTGGCGTCTTTATGTTCCAGGCCGTGACATCGAATTCTTTGAATGTATTAGAGTGGTACGATTTCGTACTTTTCTTAGCATTTTTTCTTATGGAAAAATGCATTACTTTCAACTTCACACTGTAAATAAGCCTCCGTACTAAGAGTTTTATTCAGGAATTTTGCTATCTAATTCCTTGTGCATTTAACAGCATACAAATCTAGGTACTTTCTTTAAGAAAATTGTTTATATTTTATTACTCAAACATAACACTACACATAAAAATGAGAAAATGCGTTGAATTCTGTTGCTTTCATATCACACTGGAAAGCAATCAGAACTTTCTGCTTGCCTATTGTGTTATATGAAAAAAAAATAAGTCTTTCAATGTTTGACACACAGTAACTTCTTAAGTATAATAAAGACTAAAAGACAATGTTAACCATTTTTTTATATTATCCCGTAATGCTTCTATCAATTTAAAAATATTTCCAATATTCCATATCAAATAATTCAGTTTTTTCATTTCAAACATGACTCGAATTTTTTAATCAATGAATCGGCAGAGGTACACCTTTTCCTCATATTTTCACAAGCTGCGCTTGCTCATTGCGCTGTGAATCGAACGGACGGCAACGGTTTTCTGTGTTTAACTCTTCATAACTTTTAAATTATAATTTAAAGGTAATTCATATATTAGCCTATTTTATAGGCAAAGGAAAATCAGTTTCCAACAAAAGTAGATCTGATTTAAGAACTATTTGCTCCCACTTTGAATTGAGCTTTCATTTCTCTATGAGAAAAAACATAGAGAAATGAAAGCTGGTATGAAGACAACAGAATTCAACGCATTTTCTCTTTTTTATGTGTAGTGTTATGTTTGAGTAATAAAATATAAACAATTTTCTTAAAGAAAGTACTTAGATTTTTATGCTGGTAAATACACAAGGAATTGAACAATACAATTCCTGAATAAAACTATTAGTACGGAAGCTTATTTACATTCTGCAGAAGGTTGAAGTTGAAAGTAATGCATTTTTCCATAACAACAAATGCTAAGAGAAGTGCGAAATCGTACCACTCTAATACTTTTGCAAGTAGCAAAATCGTTTTGTGTCACGGCCTGGAATATAAAGACGGCAATGTTTGGTCCAAAACAAGCACTAATAGCTTGTAGTCTATGAAACGGGTATAAATACCCGGCCAGCTGATAGGCGGCATTCCACGAAACGGGTAGTAATACCCTCCTCGCTCGAAATGTGTTAAAAAATTTTTCGTAATGTTCGTAATATTGGTTAGGGAAGCTTTTTGGATGTATGAGATAACGAAAAAAAAATAAATTGATGCGTTGACGTATGTTGCGTTAAATGTGTATTTCTGGAACTAGTATCCATCGATTCTGGAGAGGCAACCATGGCAGGTTGTAGGTCTATTATCTGTTGGCGTGATTGATGCAGCTGGGGATGGACCCGAATGAGGCATTAAATTATTAGTTCGTTTTTTATCACTTTCGCTGAACTTTGATACATTTACATTAGGTCTATAATAATATAATATTCTTGTAATTCATTTTGGATATGGTATAAATGCTGATTTAATTCCTTTTTTTTATATGGACAGGCAATTAAGAATGCATATAAAATATAATTAAATGGTACATGACTTACATATGTATAGATATAACAGAAGATATTTCAATATTTAATTTAAATATATAGTGCACCTACTCTGTTTGGTGCACTGATTTCTTTCAGTATGTATTATTACCGACTGCATATTACACACATCAGAAGCAATATGCGGACGGTCATTTACTGTGTTTTTGAAAGAACCTACGCTACCCGGTCTTACGGTGTTCTGTGCTGCGTTCAATGTGTGGCGGACCTAAAGGTCAAGCGTCACTTGGAGATCAGACCAAATGCATCTCCTATTATAACACCACCCCGAAGAGCACCATTATTGTGAAATAAAGTGAACCTTAAGGTTGAGTAAGATTTGTTGAAATAAGGAAAAAGCAGTCCGGTAATATTCGTCGTTTTTAGATCGGCGGAATTTAAATAAAATGTTCATTATCAGTTTCCATGAGTTGATAATGTGAAGGCATAATTAACCCGTCAGTGCTCGTGCGGATTACATATGTAGCCTACACTTGTAAAATTGGGCGTAACCTTAAAGCAATGCTGCTCTTCACCCCTCCCCCCTGACATTCAGTACTCCAGCATTACTTGTCATCAGTTGTTCAAACCAACATTAAATAGTTTAAAAAATTCTAATTCTAAGCACAGCTGCTAAGGTCAACGGATTTTCCTGTTGCTACCTGCACAGCTGCTAAGGTCAATGTGCTTTGGTTGCTATGCGCAAAGTAAAATAATTTCTTGGTGCCGTGCGCAATTCAGAGGCAATATAAGTCGCAGGCCAACTTAAATCGCTCTCTTTTCGCATCCAGCTTTCATAGATTGCGCATCATTTCGAATTCGAATTGGCTAGTGGTAATAAAATATAATTATTAACTCAATAACTTTATCTTGGGTATCGACTGAGATAAAGATATTTATTCTGGGTCTCGACTGATATAAATTCTACTAACATAATAAGTTTATATTGGGTAACGACTGAGATAAAGATATTTATTCTCGGTCTCGACTGGAATAAATTTTACTAACTTAACAACTTTATCTCGGGTATTGACTGAGATAAAGATATTTATTCTGGGTCTCGACTGGAATAAATCTTGTTAACATCATCATTTTACCTTCGGTCTCGACTGAGATAAAGATATTTATTCTGGGTATCGACTAGAATAAATACTACTAATACAACTTTGCTTTGGGTCTCGACTGAAGTGAAGTATCTTGTTCCGGCGAACGACTAGAACAAGAATTCTGCTAATCAAATCACAACTTTGCTTTGGGCCTCGTATGAAGTAAAATATCTTGTTCCGGGGAACGACTAGAATAAGATCATTACTAACACACAAACTTTGTTCTGGGTCTCGACTGAAACAAAGTATCTTGTTCCACGGCACGACTAGAACAAGATAACCACTAACTGTCTATTTACCAACGCCACACAGTCGATTCCACATTTCAGATTGGTGAGTACATTTTTGAGTAATCATTTAATACATATTAAATGTTATTGAGCAATTATATTTATACATATATATATATCTCTCTTGGTGCCATTAAAAGGTGAGTTCCTTTTGAAGTTATCATAAGTTGTTTTTTATTTAAGTTGATACATAAGTGAGCTTTTAGTTATTAAGTGACATAGTCGATATTATAAGTATCTTAAGTTTATGTTAGTGAATGTGTAATCTCTGAACTATATTTCCATTTGAATTTTGATTAGTGTAGTAACTGTGACGACACATTCTGGCATTCAGGATTGTCATGTCAAAGAAATTTATAAGTTAAAATCAATTTTAACTAACGTGCCAGCACTAATATATTTCGACCCGAAGAAATCACTGATCGTAAGCACTGACGATTCGAACGACGCGGCAGGGGAAGATATTTCTTACAAAGGTCATTCCATAGCTAACGATTGAGCATCCGTAAAGGATACTCAACTAAACCATGCGGAAATTTAAACAGAACTATTTGCAATCCTTTTTGGTAGCACAAAGTTTCACCAGTATATTTACAGAAATATGTCATAAGCCACTGGTCTCGTTATTTGCAAAATTACTTTATAAAATTCCAATATATATATATATATATATATATATATAGAAAATTGCATTACAATTTTCTGTATATGACCTTAGTGCTACGTACAGGCCAGATTTATCGCCAATCCACTTTCCAGGGCCACTCCACTAAACTTTGTTCTTTCCGAACTTTGCAATGAAAAAACATATGCTATAACAATCTTATTTCGTTCTTGCCAGTCGCAGATGCAAATTTACAGGAAATTCGAAATATATCCAATGCTGACCCAATTGACTAAATTAAAGGAGTATCTAAACAAGTAAAAAAGCTAGAATTGGAATTTCGTATGGGCATCCATTTGTGCAAGTTTGATTTTTAAATTGGGTTTTCGCATATATCTATAGAACCGTTCATCGGACAGGAGGATAGAATTTCATATTCCGAAGAACTTTCCAATAAAAAAAAAAAACACAAAAAAAAACTATTATGACTGATCATTTTTACAGTATACGTAAAAAACCTAAATTTTTATATGGCAACACCAAGAAACACCACGTACAAAATTTTAGCTCGCTACGTCGAAAGCTTCTCAAGCAGTATTCAAATATACAGTCAAAACGAAATTTTTGTTTGGCAACCCTCTTCGTAGGAATATGATGAAATCTGTGTATTATTTAGTATTCAAGTTCTAAAGTCTCGTAGGCGCAGAATATACTAGAACGCAAATATTTCAGCAAATGTACAAATGACACATGGGCATTGAACGATGTAGAGGCATAGTATTCTGGCCAAACATCAATCATGACATTAAAAAAATTAGTGTCAAATAGGGAAGTCTGACTTAGATCCTAGACCTTATAATTGAGAAGAACTGTTACTGCGCATACAGTTGAATGCATTCCACTTCACCAGCCGAATTGCTGATATTCAGAAAACTGAGAGCTAAACTACCTACAAATTACGATAGGACGAAAGACCCCAAGCACGGAGACAATTGCGACGTATTGTACTAACCTGCTAAAAAGAGGCAGAACTCTGACCAAAAGAGACTCTCAGAGCTGTCAACAACTTCCACAATCTAATGTGAAGCGAGTTATGGCCGGTGATCATACGAACCAGAATCCTGCATTGCTTACTTCTTAGCCCCAAGAGAAAGTATAAGAAATTCCTATCAGGGCCTTCAAAAAAAGTTTTGTAAACCTACAAGTACTCAGGTTCATCCATAGCTAGTGATGTTCCATGCGAACATCCGTTTTGATGAGCGACCGCGGTGGCAACGCCTGTAGCGGGTTTAAGTCCAGGAAAGGGAGGCCGAAAGGCAGACCTAGGTTATATATCAGCGCTCTGATCCCCCATAATTCACATGTGACCCCTGAAGGTACACCTTGTTGTGGTTACACAAATATCGACAAATGTATTGCAGTTTCTCAGTAACTTAGATGTTAACCGAGGGCCTTTCAGGGTCATAAAGGCTACGTGGCTATTGGAGAGGATAGCAACATCCTTTCCCTTGATTTCCACATCAAGGGCTAGGTTCGCTGCCATTACGATAGCCAAGACTTCAGCCTGAAAGAAAGTGGTGTGACTTCAAAATGAGACAGTAAACCCCAGCACCAGCTCCCTCATCAGTGAGAGACGCATCGCTGGAAGTTTTTTAGATCGGATCGGGGATGCTTCGATTAGCCTCTTCCTTCTGCCCACTACTCCCTTTCTGAAAAACAGAGAGGGAAGGGAGTCCTAAACTAAACTGGTTTTCGACAGAGGCGCTGAGGAAAATATAATAATGAAAAGGTCATTAAAAGACCTCAAAATAATTAACCACGATGAGACAAGTACACTTCAGACTCCATTTGGTACCGGAAAGACGCCGGAAAATTGCCAGGAAATTTCGTTTTCAAAAACAAAATTTCCTGCAAGTTCCAAGCAGTAAAGAACTTGCCTGGCCTTGATGATGAACTTCAAGGAAATTTCCTAACAACTGTAACGTTGAGGGTCCCAAAAAAACGCTAAAATTTCCTCGCACGGAAACTAATCCTGACGTACTTGCTTTGCCACTAGAGTTTGAAACGGACAAGCTACATTCTAAAAAAGCAGTCGAAGTAAGAACTCTTGCAGAAGAAGTAGAGCCTAAACAGGTTGAACTATCCACCTATATTGTCTTCAAGGCTTCTCAGAGGAGAGAAGCTAGCTTTCAAGCTCCAAAGGAACCTAAGAAATGTGAAAAGAGTTGTCTGGGAAAACAAGAGGCCGACGAAATCAGGCAGTAATTAGTTACCTTGAAGGAACGAATATGCATACCTGCGCGGGCACACATTGTTGCCACAGTCCCGTTGAAAACGCAAAAGGAAACGCTCTGTTTATCCCAAAAGATAAGCATTTGAGTCTTCTTGGCAAACAGTTTGTTATCATCTGGAGAAAAATTAGTGCTGGCTAGTATTCGTAAGGCTAACAGTCATCAACTAATCATAAACATCTTAAAGTTACAGCTGACAACACAATAGTCACACTAACAGGCACAAAAGGCCACAAAACTACACAGATTCCGATATTAAACAACAAGGAAGCAGTAAGTTCCAATCAAGATGGAAATAAGTTTCTAAAGCCTAATAAGAGTCTGCATATAACTCTACCGTCCAAAGTCCATAGATACAAGTCCTTCCTAGCAAAAAACATGTCACACAAGAGCGGAAGCGAGCCTGTACGGCCTATATTAAAGGCACATATGCCTCCACCGTATCTTAGCATTAAAAATTCTTCATGGCCAAGAATCAATAGCATCGACGCGCATGATTATACCACACAACCTAAGGCAATGACCACACAGGTGTACCAAAGTCAGCCATTGGCAAAGCAGGAAGCAATTAGCCTGCAACATCCTAAATAAAAAGAAATAACGCCTTAAAAGCAAGTAAATAAATCAAAGCCAATTACGGGAAACAAATCTAACAGGAAAAGTAAGTCAACTGAAGGTTCAGCTGAAAATCAGTTATTTATGTAAGGTATTTATACCCAGACTATGAAAATCCGGAAAACACAAAACAGTACCCGCGTATTTCTAGGATAGAGCAAGAACTCAGCCTAGACCCAAATTTAACCGCGGACGACAAACTTTCGATATTAAAGCTCTACAAAGAGTACAACGATATCTTCTTCCTCAAAGGTGACAAACATAAACATATCATTTATTTCCGTCGAACACAAGATTATATATCTCAAGCTCACCTATACAAATGCGATAACGCATCATATTCCCCATTCGTGCACCAATTATTCAAAATATGTACCGCTTATCTGAAACACAGCGGAAAGTCATTAACGAGCAGCTAATAGAAATGCTAGACAGCAGGATAGTCCAGTCCAGTAAACCTCTTGGAATTCACCATTATTAGTTGTCCCCAAGAAAGCGGCACTTGCCGTTGAAGAAAGGTGGCGCGTCGTTGTCGACTTCGTAAATTAAACGAAAAGACATATGACGATGCATTTCCGCTACCTCGAATCGAAGATATTCTGGACCAACTAGGTCATGCCAGGTACTTCTCCTCCCCAGATTTTTCCAACGGCTACCATCAAGTATTTGTCACAAAAAAGATCGACATAAGATCGCTTTTAGCAATAGTTACGGGCACTATGAATTCAAGCGTATGTCATTCAAACTCAGAGGAGCTCCCGCTACATTCCATCGCCTTATGAACTTCGTTCTAACAGGCCAACAAAGCCTATGTTCATCTTGATGACATTGTCATTTATGGTAAAGCCCTAAATGACCACCGTGATATACTGCGTAAAGTCTTCAACAAATTGAGAGAGAACAACTTAAAACTGAAGCCAGAGAAGTGCCAATATCTAAGAAGAGAAGTTGTTTATCTAGGACCTAAATTTTCTCGCGAAGGTGCACTACCAGACCCAAGTAAGACGGGCTGCATCCAAACATTTTCTGTTCCCAGAAAGTAAAGCAAATCCAATCCTTTTTGGGAATTGTCAACTATTACAGAAAATTTATCCCAAACTTCTTCAAAATTGTATGTCCAATTACGAATTTACTCCGAAAAGATATAAAGTTCACTTGGAAAGAGAATTTCTAAGATGCATTCCAAGCATTAAAAATGCTTAAATTTCTACACCCCTTTTGGAACTTAAACAACCAAACTTGCGCAGAGAGGTGACCATACGAATTTACATACGGACATTCATCATAAGAAGTGGTCTTAAACCAAATCTAGTTTTTTTACTTGCTTTCATTGGTACTTATTATCCTCGATGAATTCAATTTAAGGTTTTGAAATTTCTGATTGAACGGCTCTGCGATTTAGGTGATAATATAATAATTCAATTCTCATTACGTGCTGTGAATTTGTGATACAATTATTATTAATATCAATAACTGTATAGTAACTTATTTGAACACGTACACAATGAAAATTCTGATGCTAAGTACGTGTGGGTTGGCACATTGAATAAACAATTAAAGCCAAATTTACTCAGCGACAGTTGCTTATGTAAGAAAATGTCATGAAAATTATTATCATGACATTTTTAAAAATTCCAAGAAATTCACTACAATGAATTTAGTATGAAGAATTTTGAAAATCGGTTGGTATTTGACCGAGATAAAAATAGTGGTACGTGGTAGCTTTTCAGTAGCATTCAAATGTATGTACCTATATGTGTTCATCAAACTAATTTAGTGAACTCAATGCATATTTCATATATTATTTAAAATCTCCCACCTTTAATAAAATTTTATAGTTATCACAGAGAATTTTGAAGATCCGGTTAAAAATAGCTGAGATAAAAAAAAGTATCTCAACTATTTATGAACAGAAGGGCTTAATTTAAGGAAATGCCGGCTTTTCATGGCGTTTTTTGACCTTCGGGTCGTTTGCGAAGTTTTTATTTCTACTATTACTACACTATACATGTTTTCAGTATTATGTCAGCGGATAAAATGAAGCCTGTTTTGTTGTGAAAGTTTATTTTCAGTTAGATCTCCGCTTCTGCTAATAGTTTACGAACAACATCCTTTTATGGCAATTTTTGCCTCTTTTTGCCGTGAAAATATGTAAAAATTTACTACTTACTTTTACGAAATAACGACGGATCGGAAAAAGTTTTCTAATCGAACACTACTGCCTTTGATCGAAAAAAAATATGAAAATATAATTCATATGTAGTAATGGGGTGTATGGGACCCACTTGAGGATAAATTTTGAACTTCGGTAGTAAAAGCTGTGAAAATGTCTCGAATGAAAAATGAACCCCTTTGAATAGATAGAGAACTTTGTTACCTTTAATATGAATGTAAAATTCTTTCTCTAGGGGTATCCTTTATGATGCAGGGTCCGACAAAGCGAAAAAGTGGTTTTCCTGTAAAATATAATCAAGTTTTAGAGGGTGGAAAACATAAACTATGATGTACAGCTCGACGGGGGCTTTAATTAGACAAGCCAAATGCGATATGTATGGCTTTTTGGGCAGGCGGGGGGGGCATCTTCCTCTCCAAAGTCCTCCCGCCATAAAAAAAAAATCCACAGCTTTAATGGCCTAATCCGAAGATTGTCTTGTAATCCGTCTCCCCTCATCCCTCTAGAGAGGGTTCTATTTTAAATTCAAAGAGTGAGCTTCCCTTATTCACCGCTTCAACAAAACCAACCCAATTTTGATAAGGCATAGCTACTTACAACCATGAAGGTGCTACCTTTTGATAATGATTTGGTTCATTTCATTCTTTTGGATGGTTTCGGCGAAAACACGAGCCAACTGACCGAAATCCCAGATTTTGGGGGTGTGAAAAAACCACAGTTAGATGAAATTGGAACAGCCGGGCAAAACGACCCGTTACCACCTAGAAAAATTATAAGTGAACCAGTCGATGGTCACCGAAGGTATCTTTTACTTGGCACACGGGAAATTTTCTTAGGTGAGGGGTGCCGCTCCACCCCTTGACATTTGACGTAAATTCTGGCCTCCCTCCAGCCACTTTTAAGGGTGGAGGGTGTGAGATTTTAAAACTCGTAAAGTTTGAACTATTCTCTTTCCAACGATACTCAATATGACCCACTGGGATTAGTATTTCACTTGTAATAGGTCGGTAAAGTGAACCTTACGTTATTTTCGAAAATCTTCAATTTGGTATAATTTTTTTTCGAAATTCGAAAATAACACATACCACTATGCTGCGGCATGGAATAAACTCAATGCACGTGCAAAATTGCATCTCCCTGTGAAAGGAACTACTTGATCTATGGCGGTTCTTGTGGATGAAGCCCTTAATCTTATGGTCCCCATTTTCGCGCTTTTCAAGAACACTGTTTTACTCAATTTTTGATATTGTATAGCCCCGCCCATAGGCTTTCCAATAAAACTTCACGCATACCGCTAGACCCTCAGGAAATGGAGAAATATGGAAAAAAGTAAAAATGAACACCTGAAAATTTCAACTCCGTCAATTTCGAATGGCTTTTCGAATTTCGAATATTTTCGAAAATAATACTGAAAATGGGTAGGCGTAGTTTTGCCCTGGTTTTCCTCCGCACCCCAAGCCCCACATGAACTGAGACTACAAATTATGGGTGTAGAATAAGAATGCCATCCAAAAAAATGCTTCAAATTCGTACGATTACTAATGCAATAACAATAAATTTACGCAAACAAAGAATAATTCGCATGTATATTTCAGCTGGGAAGTATAGGAATAACTGTGTTGAATTTGTTCCATACAAGGCAACTTTAAATTAGTTTTAAGTTATTATCACTAGAATATGCTATTAAATATGAAAATTAAATTCAATCACTTTATTAACAAAAAGAAAGGCACAATAGTCTGTCACTAATTTGTAACTATACTCACATAATTCACCTCCACTTAAAAATAGTAAGCTTTCTCTTACTGTAGGCAGATTGTAAGCCGATTTCACGTTTTTGCACAAAGTATGAAAAATTCGAAGAACTGAATAACTTGAAAATTCAACACTGCTAACACGATCTAAACTGGTTGAACTCGAAAATATTAAGAAAGTGATCCATACAAATGATCGGCCTTAAATAGTGTCGGAACCGCCATCTTTTTGTGGAACCCGCAACCATAATGCAAAATGCTCAGAATGTTTAACTTTCGTTAGATTTGATTAAATTCATTCGATGCGGAATATGGACATCTATATTTCTAAATTAAAACTATTCCGTCATTTGTTGAATTCGTCGATTTAAGATAAACAATCAAAATTGTGCTATAACATGGCGCAATTAAATTCTTGGCGTCTATATAGAGAGAATTCGATATGGAACGTAACTTTTAACTATCTCGCTTCGTTTACCTGTGTACATTCCATTCCACAGGTAAACAAAACAGTTTTTAAAATGATTTTAGTTCGATGTTTTTTTCTTTTTTATTAGTTTTTATAAACATATAAACAATGAATAATATAACTTCATTATTACCAGACAGTTTCTTTGCTGCTAGTATGTCTATGTGTCAGACGCTTTTTTTTCGATGAAAATAATTTGTCATTTTTATACGAACTGGTTTAGTTATCGAAGGAACAAGATAAAATTAATTTGTCAGGCAGAAATTCGGTTGATTGTCAATAGCCAAATCGATTGGAGTGTGATAGGGAATAAATGTGTAAGTGTACGGCCGACAAGACGTTGGTTTTTAACAAAAAAAAAAACAAAAAACATCTAGCACTGTGCGAGCAAAGAGGAAACTGTCTGGAAATAGTAGATTTATATTGTTCGATAAAAAAATCGAACTAAAATCATTTTAAAAACTATTTTTTTTACCTGTGTAGCGGACAGGGCACAGGTAAACGCAACCCCTCACATCAGCCAGCGTAACTAAAGGGCATAAGTTGTAGGAATTCCATTTCGTATCCTTTCCTGGCTAGTTGGCCCCCTATCCCGTTGTCTGCGATATTGCTGTGTAAATAAATTGGAGTGCGTTAATTTAATTAACTCCATCAGGCAGTCCCAAATTACTTTGGCATTGAATCTATTTGATTGAAGAGCGAGTAATGCAGCTCTGCAGTCCGAAAAGATATTACAGATATTTTTGTTCCTGTGGGTTATCTTGATATTTTTCCTAATTTATAGCTCAATTACACATATATCGTCCCGGGGTCTTGAACCAAATGATGCTGCCCCAACTACCTCATTTGTTTTGGAGCCATCCGTAAATCAAGAGAATATTTAACTTTATTAGATCGTTCTCGGCTACCAATAATGCATAAGAATTCTGAAGAAAAATTTCCAGTAATTTTTAAGAAACAAGTATAAAAACTAGAATTGGTCTAAGACCAATTCTTATGATACCCTAGATGAATGCTCGTTTGTAATTTCGTATAGTCACCCATCTCCGCAAGTTTGAGTTTTGAAGTGGTTTTTGAATATATCTCTAGAATGGTTCGTCGAACGCCAAATATGATTATAACCAGCTTTATAGGATTTCATATTTTGAAGAACTTTCCATTACATTAAAACCGTATAGGACTGATAGTTTTCACAGGATACGTAAAAATCCTAAATTTTTATATGGCAATAACAAGAAGGGATTGCCCGATTTGGTCCATTTTTGAAATTATATTTACTGTTTTTATGAAAACACGTTCTCAGGCAATGTTCAAATATGTAGTGAAAAATGAAATTCTTGTATGGCAACCCCACGAAGGAGTTACCGAATTTGTCCCATTTCCAAACCTAATTTTGCTTCTTTTTTTTTTTTAAAGCCCATGTGCAAAAATTTCAGATCTCTAAGTACACGCGTTCTCGAGCTATCGTGAGGACACAACGGCGGACGGACAGACAGATAAACAAAAATCAAAATAACTTTTAATTTTTTGCATGGGTCCAATCCATTTTGCTCTATCATCATTATTTCTTTTCTATGTGTTACAAATGGAATGACAATCTTAGTTCCCTTTAGATTTCATCTAGGGTATAAAATACGATATTGCTTTCTGCATACCGCGATGCGAACCTAAAATTCCAAGAAATTTCATCAAGTGAGACAAATTGCTTGTCGGAAAATATTTCAAGCTATTCACGAAAAATCAATGTACCAGTCAACAACCAGATGTGAAAAGGCAAATAGCAGAAATTCTATCGAAAATCCGACCGAAAAATTTCTTGGATGCCCGCAGTGCCTAGATAAGAGTTTTGTCTGTTCTGCAACTTTCTGCTGCGAAAGCGAAGGATGAAATTCTTTTCACTTAAATCACGTATCATACACATTTGCCAAATCCTTCAAATCATCTTGATACCAATCAAGATATGCCTTTAAATTTCTTTATTACAGATTTTTTCCACATTTCTACACATCATTAGATAAAGAAAGACGGAAAAAACAAAATTAGATTAGACCTTTGCTGTGATATGGCGCGATTTATTATCGAAGACAACTTACTATCCTCATATTGGCCAAGTTTTGCCAACAGATGGCGGACCGTTTTGTGAGCAGATGATAAAGTAATACAGGGGCGAGGCGACTCAGTGAGAAGAGGTAATAACATCTTGTTCGCGGCGGTAGCATATCTATATGTATAAAATCAATGCCTTTAGTCAGGTGAGATTTTCGTTTGCTGGTTTTCGTGGCAAATCTTTTCGGGAAGCTGTTTTTTTTTTTTTTTTTTTTTTGTAAAAAAAAATAGTTTTAGTAGTTCACTATATTTGATTTTATAATATTGTTGGATCTTATATCTTGTGAAAACTCGATATTTAAGTAAATTGATATCTTTGTGACAACTGCCAAAGGTGAAAATTTACGTGTAATTTACCTTGAAATTGTTCGCGGGAAAATGTTTTGTCATAGTTAGTGATGGACATTAAAATTTAACTAATTATAACATAATTTCCCATAGTGTTGTTTTTGCTTTTGTATGCATTTGTTTACGTTTAACTTATGCATGGGGAAAGTTGGACAATTTATAGTTTCATGTAAATTGGTTAATGTGTCTTGCTCTATAAGTAATTCATTTTTTATTCATGAACATTTAACTCATATTTTCTATTCATTTAAGCTGTTTTATATGGCCTGCCTGGGAGGAACTTTTATGCCAGTCGATTTAAATATTTAAATTTTTTTTTTTATTAATTCCTTTAATTTTTTTTTTTTCAAATTCATTCGTCGCTGAACATCCATCATCAAGTGATAAAGTACAGTGAAATGTAGTTTTTTAATATAAAAAGCGAAGTTACTCATTAATAATACTGAAATTGAAAAGAACGCAAAAACTTTTGTAGTAAAAATTAGAGTGTTTGTATGATGGCTGATGATGCTATTCTATTTTCTAAATCAGACTTTAACTTACTCGATGATAAAAATAGACTACAGTATAATTTCAGTCCATGGGGTACCATTATAGAAAAAATGGTGCAGGACGTTTCCCGTACGTAAAACGCTTCATACAAGTAAAACTGATTTAAATTTAATTCTAACTGAGCGGCGGCCTATTTATAAACAATCATTTGGATGTTTTCTGATAAGTGTATAAACTTATTATATTATGAATTACTCACGCACCTTTTACTATTGCTGCAGATAAAATCAGATTTTAATGTTAAGTATATATGTAAGGAAAATGAACTATTCAACAAATATGATAACTTTGCTGAAAAAATAATACCGTACATGAAAAAAAAAATTTCAAAGATGCAAATAGTAACGAAATTTTGAATTTGTTAAGTCGAAGTGAAAGAGGTAAAACACAGTTATTAAAATAACTCCTGTACAACATATATTTATTATTTGCTTATTGAATCAGAAGCCGTTCTAGTATTTCTACCGCTACATGGTTTAATTGTCCCAATTTTGAGAATTTGCGTTTTTGATGCAAAAACCAATAAAAAATTGCTGGTTAAATCTTCGATTAGTGATTCTCGTAACAAGTTTTTAAAGCGTGTTGGCACAGTTCATGACTTCCAAAATTTTATTACCAAAATAACAGAGGAGTGTTTTAAAACAAAGTCAACTCAAACAATGATTCTTGCAATCGGGCCTTGATTACGGCAATATATCAGATATTTATGTTTATTTTTGTAATATTGTTTATAAATTACCTAATTTAAATTAAGGCGTAAGATATTTCCTTTACAATTTTTCAAGTTTTCGGTTTTTGTTACCCTAAAGAAAGCGAATTAGTTTGGACAATTCTGCAACAGCATATAGGTATACAAAATAGAAGCTGAAATATTACACATATAAAATTTTATTTTTCCCGCATAATATTGGTTATGGAATTGTGCTATTTTGTTTTCAAAAGAAGTGTTTTTTTATTTGAGAAAACTTCGTAAAAGTATCTACATAGACTAGGCCCAAATTTCTCATACGATTGTTGTTTTTGTAATTGTAAGCAAACTTTTATTTCATTTAAATGTTTCTCAAAGCATATGGGGAATGAAATTAGACGCAGCTATCCTATCAATCCATAGAAAATAAATACGAAGAAACTGCAGTACGAAAGGATCATATTTTGATGATCCTTGAAAAATACAGGAACAAAAATAACTGACAATGTCAATGATAACAAAGCAGATTTAAAGAATATAAAACATATTATAACAAATTTTTCCATTAAATATTTTAGTAAATTAAATTTTTCAACTAAAGATGCTTTAGATATTCAGAAGGATGCGGTGGATTTGATTTTGTCCCCATGGACATAGAACAGACATAGAATACAATAAATTATATATATAATAAATAATATTTCTGTTAACGCAGATTCCCAAACAATAATTCTAAGTATATTAAAAGATAGCAAAGGCCCATTAAAAAATGTGGAAAGTGAACATAAGCTCTTAAACTATTTGGAAAAAAAATAACTTATAACAACCAGCAAAACTATTTATAATTTCATTTCTAATCTACGTGCTAAAGGAATGCATACTATAGACAAAAGTCTAAATAAAGGCATTATAATGAATTTAAGTTATCAACTAAAGCGTTTGTTTTTTGTTTTTTTTAAATAAATAACAAGTTGGAGTTATTTTTAAATAATTTAAGAAACCGTCAACGGCACTGCAGTAATAAAAAATTTTATGGATGGCGTTGTGTGGCAAAGAAAATTAAATGAAAATACGAGTAAAATCGATATTCCATACTTTTTATGTGTTGACGATTTCGAAGCGAGTAACCTCCACATTCTTGGTCAATGTTGGGAGTATACTACAGTTACCCTACAGGATCAAATTTTCTACGACATAAGGTTGAATCTGTTTTTTGAGCTGCCATAATAAAATCTCAAGACATCAAAAAGCTTGGTAAACGCAAATGTTTTTTTTAAAATGATAGAGGAAATCAGTTAATTAGAAGAATACGGTATCAAAATTGAAACTACTGGTGCTGTTGTTAGAGTTCATTTTATATTAAGTTAATTCTAGGAGACAACTTAGCTCTTATTAGGGTTCTCAAAGTTATGTGCTGCAAATTATTTCTGCGGGTTTTGCCGCAGTGACAAAAATTTAACTAAAGTTATTGTGTGATTAACAACAACAAATTGCGTTCGGTACTGCTATATTTTTGTGTGAAAAAGATAATGTATTAAGCTTGAGTTGGAACTTAAGTTAGAAAAATTGGTTGCTTCATTCCCCAGGAAAATGGCGTTTCATCTTAAAACCAAAAAATGTCTA
Source organism: Dioctria rufipes (assembly GCA_963924295.1). Taxonomy (NCBI): domain Eukaryota; kingdom Metazoa; phylum Arthropoda; class Insecta; order Diptera; family Asilidae; genus Dioctria; species Dioctria rufipes. The sequence goes on along the minus strand of OZ002740.1, from coordinate 167,950,168 downwards.
ATCCATTAGAAAAAATTCCGGGAATGCTTACATCAGGTCAAGGCGTCGTTGATTTTATACTGGACCGAAGCATTACTGTCTGCCTCGAATCGAATAATGCATAAAATTTCTAAAGAAAAAAATTGCAGTCAATTACTAAGATAAAATTGAGTGCTTCCCACTGACTTAAAACAATCGACTGAGCTATTGCCACTTTCCTATAGGGAAGAATGGCACAAGTTTTACAGTTCTCTCTTTCGCCCTATGGTAGAGTTGGAGCTACCAACACAAAATATTACTTACTGAACGTTTACTTACTCACCGCAGAAAGAATAAGGTAAAGATAATGTTTACCATGCGCCGTCACTCTTACCCATACGCAGGATTCAGTTAAGAATAACTTTTGGAAATTAAAGTCAAAATTAGTTTAATTTCTTATAGGAGTGCTTATAAGAGATTAAAACAACACTTGGACAAAAGAAAATATAATATAATTTTTTTTAATTTAATTCGATTTACGGGTGTAAAATATCATCTGAAATACGATGTATAAAAGCTTGTATCATCATCCTAATTTTACACGTACTTCGATAACAAGATGAAAGTGAAATACTAAACTTAATCTAGACTTTTAAACTGTCATTGTCTTAATGTGCACAGCTTATTATTATGCACATGACATATGTAGATACATGTATATAGGTAAATTTTTACTCTAGTAATTGAATCTTCCTTTTCTCTCATGAACGTACCTCTTCAAACTATAGGAATTCTCAAACGGTATGATTTCTTAATTACTTTGAAAAATTTATTCGAATGGTCTGACACCGAACTAATGAAATCCATCCTCAAAAAAATGACTTACACCTTTCTTTAGATTACGCACTTAAACTAATTAGTCGTCATCGATATATATTGTAGATCATAATTATGTAATTTTATCTAAAGCACTACATTCAACGTAGTTATTAGCTATTTAAGGCCTTAAATGCAAACCCACAAACATGGAGTGAATGTGATGTGCAAAGCAAAGATATCTAATTCAATGAGCATCGATATAACTACTATATATAGGTATATGTATACGGAATTTTATAGAATAAGTACGTATGTACGCATTGCCTATAAGCATTACTGTATTCAAATATTCAATATAATACATAATATGTATATATAAATGAAGAAGAATTTTTAAAGCTTTTCATTATTTTTTGATTTCGAGACCATGAATGTATGTGTGTATATTTTTTTATAATAATAATTGTAGCTTGCGTAAGCAGAGTGCTAATTTTAATTCTCTAAAATATGCTATTTGTATATTTACTATAAATTACCAAAACTCTTAAGCTATAATTATTTAATTAATGGTTTTAGCTGCACGTTTTACTGATTGGTTCCATGCTTTTTGTTGTTTTTCTTTCTTTTTGTGGTTCTATTATTAAATTACTTGTTAATAATACTTAGCTGTGTTGCCGCTACAATTTACTCCTCCGTAAAGGGATGTTCTGAAGTTACACTACTATTTCGGTGGTATCGAGCACAGACGATATTTCACCTCATCTCCAGGCATTGGCATGTATTCTCCTTCGATATCGGAAATGTGTACCAACGTATCTTCACTGCCTGAATGAGGCACAATAAAGCCGTGTCCTTTCGAACGACTAAATGACTTTATATTTCCGGTTTCTATTGGATTCTCTAAGGCCCTTGTTGACCTTTGTATGTAAAGTTTATTGAATGATAAACAGGTGTCGTCCTCGCACTATTCTTACAATCGAAAACGCAACAGTAAAGGAGAATAATCTTCCGAAGGAAAACCAGGCGCAGCATCACTTGGATAGCGCACTCGCCTGATCTGAATCACTTCAAATCTCCAAATTTTCATTTACAGCGTAAAAGCGGCGAATTTGCTGCTGCCGGAATTTCGACGGAGTTTTTTTCGAATTTTCCTCCTGGTGCGGGGTTTAATTCCTAAAGTATATTATTAATTTATTTCGACACTAAAGAGATTCATGCGAAAATATTACCTCTCGGGCGCGATTTCGGGGTGAATTATTGATGCCAATTTCTTTCAGGAACTACCTTCCATGCGCGTCACTTTACTCAAGAAGTAAGACAAATCGATTGTCTTCTTGTTCTTTGTCACCACCGTTAGAATGTCACTCCAAGCTCGAGGAAACGCACTTCTCTCGGTCGGGGTGCGTTTTAATTTTTCGCTCTTCGCGGCCGGCTTACACACTTGCTTCAGTGCTTTGTGTAGCATATTTCTATATGCAATATGCTACGACGATTACATCAGTCCACTGTTATAAGTCAGTGGTGCTTCCTTCCCCTTTGGTTACGTCATCAAACGCAAGTCGAGGCATCGTCGGGCATCGTCGATTTTATATTCGAAAGAGGCGCATTTTTATTACTTGCCCAATCTTTGAATGTGTTAGCTTGTCTATGACTTGAGCTCAACACAAATATTGGTCCGGCTTCACTAATATAGCGTATTAGTATTCCTCTTTGTTATTTTAAGACAGTATAATAATGAATGAATCAAAAGCTTAATCAAATCTGTTAACTAACACCTGACAACTGGCACTACATACTGTCAGTAATGGAAGTTTTATTTTAGGCAACAGCCTGACAGGTGAGTTACTCTCAGACGTCGAAATTTTATTTTAAGAGGAGGCGCCTTAAGCCTGCAAAGTTAAGAGATGTGAACAAACTCCTGCAAAAAAACATTTAGGACAACATTGAAATGAGAATGACAATTTGAAGTGTGTTCAAAAGCTATGCAGGTGGAGGTTACTGAAGATGAAGATGCATGTTCCAAAAATGTAAACAACGAAGTAAACTTAAGGGTTTAGATACCTACAAGGACATATTTTCTATAGGTAGGTACCACTTTTGTTTTTATTCTTCCATGCTATTTTTCGCCTAATTAATATTTTATTACGTGTTTCTTCTTAGAAATTAAAAGCATTATTACCATAAATTGAACTGTTTCCTTTTAAATCTAGTTTAGTCCCAACAACTCTTTTCCAAATCAAAACTTGTCCCACTCTGATTTCTTAAAAGGGCCCATTTAAGTTTCGTGTGAGTATTGTCTATGAAATACATTTAAGGAAAAGTAGTGAAGTTATTCTGTTCCCCCAAAATATTCAAATTATTAGTTTTCGTCGTTTAACTCAAAATGCTTTATGGTGGACAAGACAACTTTGGGACAATCCGTGGCAAATAGAGTTCAGAGCATTATTGAGAGAATTTTTTGACATTCATTAAGCAATAATTGCGTGTGAAAATCTTGAAGGGTGAGAGGGTGAGAAATAGAAGAGAGGGTAGATTGAAGTTTCCTATTTTCTAAATTTAAAATTTTTGACCTCCAAAAATTAATATTCTCCTTTTTTTTCAAAACAGGTCAACAAACTTCCTGTATTGATGATATGAACTGCTATGAATGTTACAATAATAAAATTTGTACCGTTTTTCAAATTCGAGTAATAATTTTGCGGTTTTTTTTTTATTAGTTTGCTTTATAAAGAACAATATTTTCACAAGCTTACTGTGCCAGTAAATGTAAAAATAGGACTGACATTCGCCAAGCAACATGAACTTTGACCAGCCTCAAACGATGTAATATCAATGGAGATTAAGTTTTAAATATAAATGTAAAATTAACGAAATTAAATAGAAAAATTTACCTCATAATATTACATCAATCTGACAAACGACTAAAACATTTGAACGTTTTTGTAAAGACTTTGGTAATTTTTCCAAAAATCAATAGTGCGTAACAATAGACTACATTGTCTAATTTGACTTCATTGTCAAACCCCGGCACCATAATTTAACTTCGGCGGACGGTATTTCATGCTTGTCATAACCTTGCTTATCGGACTTATTTACATTTTTGACTCGTACCTACCTAAACTTGAACTAAAGGAAGTAATATCCCGATATTATAAAATTAGTAGTTGTTAGCATTGTGAATATCCCATTGTAATCTAGATGTGTGTTCCACTGCCGTTTTCCAAGTAATGAAAAATATGGTAACAAGATACCATTCTTTACAACTGAACTGTGTTAGTAAGCGAGGCTAGTGAAATCTGAGACACCTTCAAAGCCAACATGTGGCAGCATTTCAACTTTTACAGTTCTAGACATTCCATTGTTCGCTCTTAAAACATCCAATTAACAGCAGCATTACGTAGTTTAACTAAGGGAGCCGCCAGAAGGATAAGCTCTGGAGTCATGAATTGACTGAAACTATACATATTTGGACTCTAGGGTAAGATGATTATTTAAACTGTTTGGATATTAATTTCCCTTTAAGAAAAAATCAGAAGCATAGCAGCCGACTGATAGACGGACCTTAAGCGGTGATTATTTTTTCAATGTTGGACTTTAAAACATATCGATTTCTTACATGTTTTTCAGTTATATCTGAAACTGTGATTAACCCCTACTTGATTTGGTATTTATTTAGAATGCAGTGTACGTTTACATACCTACCTAAACAGAGTTAAAAATATAATTAAAAATAAAACAGCAGCTATTAGCTTGGAATATGGACGTTCCTCGTGCCAGCCTTGAGCATATTCTGCCTAACGCAGTAAGAATAAGGCAGTACCAACATCATCATCAGCAGCAGTAAACACTATTGAAAGTGAATCATCAGAGTACATTCGTAAGGTAGGGGTTTTTTATAAAAAACTAATTTTACTGAGTTTGAAGAAACAGATTTGGAAGCCATTTTGGACATGTGTTAATAGTACGATCAATATAGATATAATTAAAAATTTTCTGGAATTAATGAATCGCAACTTAAAATATTAGAGCAGGTCTATCTCTGGACAAATATTTTTGACAAAGTTAACAATAACAAATTTTTATTTGTTAGTAATAACACGATGAATACTGATGTGATTATTGATAGAGACATTTTAATAAAACACCAAATAAAATTTACTGTTGGTAACAAAAATAATATAGAAAACCAAATTTTAAAATATTAATGTTGATGAAACTAAGAAAATTGTTGACATAAATTTTCGGTTGAAACATATGTAATTATAACCTGGAAAGTGAAATTTTAACTTAATAAAGAGGTTAGTAAAATCAGCAACAACCAAAAGTTAAGTATGGAAATAATATAAACCATTTTCACTGGATATGTTCAAGGTACTACTGAAACGTACAAACTATATCAACCTTAACTTATGATAATTGCAATTGAAAATTTATGATGAAAAAAAAAGTAAAATAAAACGAGAAAAAAGAATTAAATTACCAAAAATTATTTATGAAAAAAGCGTGACTTTTCTTTGTCATTCATTTTAAAAATTTAATTGAAATTTCAATTATTTTAAATCATTTTTGTAAATTTTGTCATAATGTATCGACTTGCTGTGTTTTGTTTCGATTTAGTAGATTCATCTCTCAATTTGTGCTACTATGTTTATTCTTCACACTTTGATTCTCTTCTTTCAATATGGAAAATATATTTATAAAAATTCGCTAATATTCTGTTTTATGCGAAAAATTTCACGAAACTAATACAGCCAACGAAATCTTGGTTAGATTTTACCAGGGTTCGATATATTAAACGTCGCGGGGACATAAAATTTTACGTGTTTTGGCACCATATCGGGCGGGTGTTAACAATATAAGTTTAAATGTGGTTTTTAGTATTGTTTAGTATAGCTCATTTTCATATGCTACGTTTAGTGCATAAGTTACGAAATTTAAGATTTTGTGGACATCTGTTGTTAATGTGTTTTTACATCTCCCAACAAAGTGGTGGTGATTTATCGTACGTGTAATAAATTATTGTTATATGCTGTATTCTTGGCATGAAACATGCATTTATGTATGTATTCTTCGGTTTAGATCTGCATGCAATTGTTGTTGTAATCGGCATATGTACACAGTACACAGTCATAGTCTTGGCTTGTGTATTTCTGTCCTTTCTTTACGTTAATATAAAGGGTTTTCCAATAAGAGGTGTTATTCTAATTAGCCAGCTATTTCGGTAGATGTCACTTTTGGAGCTGTCATTTTTTGACATTTGACAAGTAGAAACTACGCCATTAATAAAAATGGAACGATACACGATTCAACAACGCATTGAAATTATTAAAATCCGGAATTCCATCGAAAACTCATCTTGAGTGATGAGGCCCATTTCCACATCGATGGCTTCGTCAACAAGCAACATTGTCGCATCTGGGGCTCGGAAAACCCAAGAGTTATTGTTGAAAGCCTCTCTATCCTAAACGTGTGACTGTTTGGTGCGGTTTATGGTCCGCGGGGTTATTGGACCTTACTTTTTCCAAAATGAGGCTGGAGCAACAGTTACGGTGAATGGATTTCGCTATCGACAGATGATTAATGATATTTTATGGCCGGAATTGGATGGTATTGATCAGGACAACGTTTACTTTCAACAAGACGGCGCTACGTGCCATACAAGCAACGAAGCCATTGACCGGACCGTGTTATCTCTCGAAGAGGTGATCACAATTGGCCACCGAGATCTTGTGACTTAACACCTTGCGACTTCTTCCTTTGGGGCCACGTGAAAGAGAAGGTCTACGCCAACAGCCCAGCGTCGATTCAAGACCTCAAAGATGGAATTCGTGAGGCTATAGAGGACATAGGGCAGCCACTTTGCGATTTGGTTATGGAAAATTTCATGAAAAGGATATGGTCCTGTAGGCGTGGTCGTGGCAGTCATTTGGCTGATGTTATTTTCCATTATTAACGGCATTCCTTCCTCTTTATAATGAAATAAAGATCCGATCATTTATCTTAAAAAATGGCACTTGTCTTTGAATATCAAAATAACACCTCTTTTTGGAAAACCCTTTATATAACAATTTCTTTTTAATACATAATTAATTAACCGACTTGTGGTGACTGCAGGTGAAAGTAAATCCTATTTTATACCCTAGATGAAATCATAGGGGTATACTAAGTTTGTCATTCCGTTTGTAACACCTCGAAATAATGATGGTAGAGCAAAATGGATTGGACACCCATTCATAATATTAAAAGTTATTTCGATTTTTGCATGTCCGTCCGTCCGTCCGTCCGTCTGTGCGCACGATAACTCGAGAACGCGTATACTTAAAGAGCTGAAATTTTGTACACGGACTTTAAAAAAAAAAGTAAAATTAAGTTCGAAAATGAGACAAATCGGGCAACTCCTTCGTGGGGTTGCCAAATAAATATTTCGTTTTCCGCTATATATTTGGATACTGCCTGAGAACGCATCGACGTAGAGATCTGAAATTTCGTGCATGATGTTTTTACTACATTAGCAAATAAAATGTCAAAAATGGACTAAATCGAGCAACTCCTTCTTGGTGTTGCCACATAAAAATTTCGGTTTACTTTGAAAACGATCAGTCCAAGACATTTTTATTGTACTAAGAACTTCTGCAGAATTCGAAATCCTATAAAATTGGTTATTACCATTTTTTCTGTGCGACAAACTGTTCTAGAAATATATGCGAAAAACAACTTCAAAATCAATACTTGAATAGATCGGTGACCATACGAAATTTAATACGGGCATCCATCTAGGGTATCATAAGAATTGGTCTTAGACCAATTCTAGCTTTTTTACTTGTTAATATAAAATTCACGGTATTGTATTGACCTGTTCATTTTTTAATTATTATACATATCCCGACCATTTAAAATGGACTGCTACAAAACAATACAGATCTAATATGTGCATGCCATAATATTTGTCGGTTTTGGTTTAAGCTTTTCTTCTCACTAACCATCCGTCTGCTCTCTTGCTAGTTGCCCTCCAAAACCCAAACATAAGTAAACCCCAGAATTGAACCGAGTAAGTATATTGAAGTATATAAATAAAGATACTTAAAAAGATTACTTAAAAAGATTACTTAAAAAGATTACTCTTTTGGACTTTTTACCGGGTTAAACTTAATTTTGTTCAAGAAAGAATTTTTTGGGATTCTCCGGTATACAGCAAAAGCTAAAAAATGTTCTAATTTGTTATTCATCACACAACCCATTAATTTTTGGTGACAAGTTTCAAGTCTTGGTTTGACTCATCAACAGGTCCCAAATAGTGAGATTGGGTGATTTGAAAAAAAAAAATTAAAAAAAGAAGAAACAAATGAAAAGTTTGAGAAAAACAGAACAAAAAACAATTTTTTATTTATTAAAAAAATTTTAAAAAATATTTAAAGAAACAGATTCATTCGAAGCGAATCGAACCTGTATACGCCACGCAGTGGGCTGAAAAATAAAGAAGAAAAGGAAGAAGAAGAAGCGTTTCGTGTCAGCAGAAAACCTTACACTCATCGGTGCAGCTTGGTTTTCTGCCTGCTGCAGACGCTTGAAAATAGATCAAACTGATCTCGTCTCATATAAACTCAGAATAAATTCTGGGTGTCAATTATATGAGGAAAAAACACTCCTATATAAGCCCAGGAGGAAAAATAATTAAAAATAAATAAAAAGATTACTCTTTTGGACTTTTTACAGGGTTAAACTTAATTTTGTTCAAGAAAGAATTTTTCGGGATTCTCCGGTATATAGCAAAAGCTAAAAAATGTTTTAATTTGTTATTTCATCACACAACCCATTAGTTTCTGGTGAGAAGTTTCAAGTCTTGGTTTGAATCATCAACAGGTCCCAAATAGTGAAATTGGGTGATTTGAAAAACAAATGAAAAAAATTAAACAAAGAAGAAAGGAATGAAAAGTTTTTTTTTTTATTTATTTTTATTTATTTTTCCTGCTGGGCTTGTATAGGAGGGTTTTTTTCTCATATAATTCACACCCAGAATTTATTCTGAGTTTACATGAAAAGAGTTCAGTTTGATGTATTTTCACGCGTCTGCAGCAGGCAGAAAACCAAGCTGCACCGATGAGTGTAAGGTTTTCTGCTCACACGAAGCGCTTCTTCTTCTTCCTTTTCTTCTTTATTTTTCAGCCCACTACGTGGCATATACAGGTTCGATTCGCTTCGAATGAATCTGTTTCTTTAAAAAATTTTAAAATTTGTTTTAATAAATAAAAAAATTGTTTTTTTTCTATTTTTCTCAAACTTTTCATTTATTTCATCTTTTTTTCATTTTTTTCATTTGCTTTTCAAATTACCGAATTTCGCTATTTGGGACCTATCGATGAGTCAAACCAAGACTTGAAACTTGTCACTAAAAATTAATGGATTGTGTGATGAAATAACAAATTAGAACATTTTTTAGCTTTTGCTATACACCGGAGAATCCCAAAAAATTCTTTCTTAAACAATTGAAGTCTATGAAAACGGTTATAGTACAGAAGTCTTTTTACAAATACTTAATTAGCAGAAAACGCGCGCAGTTCGCAATAATAAATCTAAAACCTAGGCAAAGAACTGCACAGCCGTCCTTAACCCCATCATACACGCCGCTAAAATGCATCACTTGTGATGCAAGTTGTCGTTTGTGAGAGCCACTCGTGTGGGTGGGGGGGTGGGGGGGGGTGTCTCTCTAAGTTTTGTGCAGACAGAACTGCATAAATATCATAGTTTCGCTGGAGCTTATCGAGGAGTGAGATTGAGATGCTATTGCAAACCAAGAAGGAAAAAAATGTGCAAAGAAAGACTACACTAATAAACTATACTCTGTTGAATAAGCCAGACAAACTCGAGCAGTACTTGAACCACAAATAAGAAATACCCAGATATAGATTTCTTTAGAGAGGCGCTGATGCCACACGGCTCTGTATAAGCCAGCCACGCACATTACATAATCCAACCATAGCTTTTCGTTCGTATATGCACTTCCGCGCCAGCCAGGAGAATTTCATCAAAGCCAACAACTAGCTAAAAGCACAGACAAGAAATATATTTGATTATGATTTCATAACATTTGTGTCAAAAGTTTCACCACGGGTGTACTGCCTATGCTTTAATGTAATGTCACTATTACGTACTTCGTAGCAGCAGCAGAGCCAGCCACACTCAGCCATCAAGTAGGGAGTCATGTTTAGTACATTAATAATCGGAAAGGGAATTAAATGGAAACAATAAAAAAAAGCTAGATTCTTATGATATCCTAGATGAATTCCCCTATAATATTTCGTATGATCACCGATATATGCAAGTTTGAGGTTTTTCGCATATATTTCTAGAAATGTTCGTCGGACAGAAATAATTATTATATATTTTATAGAATTTTGTATTCTGAAGAAGTTTTTAGTACAATAAAAATGTCTACGACTGATAGTTTTCGCAGTAGGTATATGTAAAAAACTAAATATTTATATGGCAACACCAAGAAGTGTTTGCCCGATTTAGTCCATTTTTGAAATTTTATTTGTTATTAGTATAAAAAGACCATGTTCCAAATTTCAGCTTTCTATGTCGACGCGTTCTCTGGCAGTGTCCAAATATATAGTGGAGACCGAAGTTTTAGTACGGCAACCCCACGAAGGAATTGCCGGATTTATCTCAATTTCGAACTTCACTTTTTTTTAAAGTCCGTGTACAAAATTTCAGCTTTAAGTGAACGCGTTCTCGAGTTATCGTGCGCACGGACAGACGGACGGAAATGCAATAATCAAAATAACTTTTAATATTATGCGTGAGTGTCCAATCCATTTTGCTCTACCATCATTACTTCGAGGTGTTACAAACGGAATAAAACAAACTTAGTATCCCCTTTAGATTTCATACAGGGTATAATGAGTGTACGATAAGCTCAGTGTACATGAGGAAAATATATTTGAATTTGCTTGGGAGTGGGCTGCATCGAATCTGAATATTCATCCTTTTCTGCTTGTTGTTTGTTACTGTTTTGCACATACCTAAACCCTCGTATAACGCGGTACTTATACAACGCGGTTTCGATATAACGCGATTTATAATTTACACTAACCCTCGTATAACGCGGTACTTATACAACGCGGTTTCGATATAACGGGATTTATAATTTACTTCTTTTATGATACAAAAAAAAAATATGTGTATGTACATACTAAAATTTCGTTTGAAACCAATGCACATACTAAAATTTCGTTTGAAAGCTATTTTCAAATATGTATTAAAAAATTTAATCTTAGTAACCTCGTCACTATAGCAACTTCAAAGACAACTGAGACGATTGCTCAAAATCTCGGCTCACTTGGCTCACTGAGCCAGTGCTTGCCGAAAGCGCCTATAGTACACAGTGTATATGTACATACAAATTAAACAAATTTAATCTTAGAAGTCTATAGTGATAGTCTATCGTGTTTATTTAGTTACAGTTACAAAACTGATCTTATAAGAATAATTTTCTGGTAAGTTACATGCATACAATAAATAAAAGCTTTTTTCTTGAAAAATATATTTTTATAGTAATGGCTACCCAAACTGCGATGAAACCAACTTTGAAAAGGAAATTCATTTCTCTAGAAGAAAAAATTAAAATCTTGGATCAGTTGAAAAGTGGAGAAAAACCAGGAGTTATTGCAAAGACTTTGAATTTAAATGAATCGACAATTCGAACAATTAAAAAAAATGAACGTAAAATCCGAGAAAGTGTTATTGCTGGATCTGCGGTAAGTTCAAAGCGTGTTGCCCGTGTACGCGATATTCATATGGAAAAAATGGAGAAATCTGTAATGATCTGGATAGAAGATTGTACACAAAAAAAGATTCCCTTGGATGGAAATGTTATTAAACAAAAAGCTCTTAAAGTGTATACGCATTTAAAAGAACTTGATCAAGAATCTTTACCAGACTGCTCCCATCATGAATTTTGTGCCAGTAAGGGGTGGTTTGAAAACTTTAAAAAGCGGTTTTCTTTGCATAACCTTAAAATCCAAGGAGAGTCGGCGTCAGCAGACGTAGAAGCTGCCAGGAAATATCCAGCAGAACTTTTAAAAATTATTAACGAAGGTGGTTATAGTGCTGACCAGGTGTTCAATGCAGATGAATCCGGGTTAAATTAGAAAAAAATGCCAAAACGCACCTATATTTCAACAAATGAGAGATCAGCTCCCGGGTTCAAAGTAGCAAAAGATAGAATTACTCTGCTGTTTTGTAGTAATGCATCCGGTGATTTTATGACAAAACCAATGTTCATAAACCGATCCTTAAATCCGCGTGCTATGAAAGGACACAACAAGTCCACTTTACCAGTTTATTGGCGGGCCAACAAAAAGGCATGGATGACAGGAAGCATGTTTGATAATTGGTTTAACACCTGTTTTGTACCCGATGTGGAAAGTTATACAAAAAAAAAGAATATCGACTTCAAAATTCTACTAATTTTAGATAACGCACCAGGTCACCAAAAAAATTTAACTCACCCCAATATTAAGATAATTTTTTTACCGCCTAACACCACCTCACTTATCCAGCCATTAGATCAAGGGATCATTTCAACGTTTAAGGCATATTATATTCGTCGAACATTCCAATTAATTTTGGAAAAAATAGAATCTAATCCCAACATGACACTGCCTCAAGCGTGGAAAGAATTTTCAATATTAAATTGTGTACAAATTATTGCGCTGTCCATTACGGAATTAAAATCTTCTACACTGAATGGGTGCTGGAAAAAAATATGGCCTGAAGTCGTTCTTCAACAAAATTCCGTACCGCCCATTGATGGCGAGATAACTCATATAGTAAACGTTGCCCAGACTCTTGGTGGGGAGGGTTTTTGTGATATGGCTGAAAATGAAATTCATGAGTTAATTGATTTCGAAACAGATTTAAATGAGGAGGAACTGGTACAATTAATAGATGACCATAACACAAATTTCGAGAACAGTTCTGTAGAAGATTCTGATTGTAATGAATCAGTAAAAGATTTCGGTTTAATGAAATTAACAGAAGGTTTGGAGTTAGCAAGAAAATTAAAAAATTATTTCACGGATAATGATCCCTCAATGATACGCTCTCGAAATTTCTCAAGACAATTTGATAGTTGTTTCACTCCATATTTTGAACTCAAAAAAAAATTGCAGCATAGTGGTAAGCAAGGTCTTATTACCGACTTCTTAATAGTCCAACCAGCTGAAGTTGGCAATGAAAATGATACAAATGATGTCAAAGAGATTTCAAGTGATGATGGCATCTGGCCACTTGCAAATAAAGAAAGACGAAATATTATTTTTGAAGATAGTGATAGTGATTAAAATATACATTTTAATCTATGCAATATGTAAAATGAAGTTAATGTATAATTTAGATATATGTTTAGTTAAATTACTTGAACTACCTGAATTAAATAAATGCATATACATATATATATATTGGTCATTTTTATTTATATATAATTAAAATAAATGATTTCGGCACGTAACCCCATTTTAAATATGTGACCTAAGTCTCGCATAACGCGATTTGTATAACGCGGCAGTTCTGTGGAACCTAACTACCGCGTTATACGAGGGCTACCTAAGTTTTTGTAGCACTTTTTGAATTTTTATATCCCAGATGAGGTTTAGTAAGTTATATTGAGTTTGTCATTCCGATTGTAACGAATAGAACCAATGGTGTTAGAGCAAGACGGATTGGACACCCACGCAAAATACATAAATATGTTTTGATTTTTGAATGCCCCCATCCTTGCAATAACTCGAGAACGCGTGCACTTAAAGAGTTGTAATCTTGCACAGGGCGTTTTAAAAGAAAAGTTGGAAAATGAGACGAGTTGTAACTCCTCCGTAGGGTTACCATGCAAAATGTCATTTAGCACTATATATTTGAGCACGGCCGTATCAACGTAGAGAGTGGAGATTTTGTACACAGTGTTTTCATAAAAATGGTTAGTGGAGACTTCTTTATACTTGATGGTAAAGGAGCTAGAGCACCTTCAACCATGCAAGGACCGAAAATAATGATTATTTTGCATTTCTGGTACGAAACAATCTTTTAACAAGGTATATGAAAAATCGAGCGGGGATTAATTATGCGCACATAATCTTACATCTACTTTCATTATGTGACAGAATTCTAAAATTGAATTAATAAAAAAACAAATAAAAAAAGCTAGAATTGGTGTTAGCCCAATTCCTATGATATTCTAGATGACCACACATTGACTTATTTCGTATGTTCAGTGCAAGCTTGATTTTTGAAGTGGTTTTTCGCATGCATTTCTAGAACAGTTCGTCGGACAGAAAAAATAATTATAGCACATTTTATAGGATTTCATATTTTGAATAACTTTTCAGTACATTAAAACCGTATACGACTTATCGTTTTCACAGTATAACATATGTAAAAATTCAAAAATTTTATATGGCAACACCAAGAAATTATATTTACTATATTTATGAAAACATCATGTACAAAATTTTAGCTCTCGACGTTGACGTGTTCTTAGGTAGTGTCCAAATATGTAGTGAAAAACGAAATTTTTGTATAGCAACCCTACGAAGGAGTTACCCATTTTCGAAATTAATTTTACTTCTTTTTAAAAAGGCCTATACGAAATTTCAGCCCTCTAGGTACACGCGCTCTCGAGTTATCATGAGAACAGACAGACGGACAGACGAACATGCAAAAATCAAAATAACTTTAAATTTTATGTATGGGTGTCTAATCCATTTTGCGCCACCATCATATTTTCTAGCTGTTATGGACAGATTGACAAACTTAGTATACCCTTTAGATTTTATCTAGGGTATAAAACATATACGTGTAATAATTATTTTTGAGTTTTAATTTTTAAATTACTACTTTTACTCGAGAATAAAACTAACATTAAAGTTTTCCTTCTTAAAATCCATCATTAATCATCGCACATAATTTTTATTTTTTTGACGCAAATTTAAAACTCACGTCTGATTTTTGTAGTTTGAAAACTGAAATAATCACAATCGGCGAGTTTTAATTTTTCGACAAAAAGTAAAGCTCAAAATAATATTGTAGGTTTTATTTGCCTTACTAACTTAATGAAAATATCTACTACCCAAAGTGTTCGGAACCCCAAATTTAGTAATAAGGGAATTAGATGCATATATGTAACAACTATTTTTATGAAAACTGAGTATATAAAATTTCAGCTCTACGTTGATGTATTCTCAGACAGTATCCAAATGCTTATACATGGTGTTTCCTCCAATGGTTGTTCATAGAGCGAAAGTGATAATACCATAAAGTAATAAAGGCTAAAGAGATGACAAGATTAACTTTGCTTTGCGAACCAATATTTGAAAGCTCAATCTGAAGGTTTGGATGCAATCGTAAAAGCTTTTCTTGCAGAGCTTGCATATTGTGTATTGAATTTGCTGGTATTTGTGAAATTTAGCGATTGGTTTGCATAAGATAATCTATGTTGTAAACATCTTTTAAAAATACTCGATTATTTTACTGACATTTTAATAAAAAAGCACTGCATATGGGAAACCCAGAAACTCTTTAAACAAAAAAACAAAACAATTAACAAACTAAAAATATAAAAGCATAACAAAAATAATAGTATACTTTATTCTTTTAACCCATTTTCGACTAGAAAAATGTTTCTATGTGGGTGCTGCATTGTATGAGGAATGTAAATTTAAAATTTCATGTACCATTTCTGGACGATATTTAGCATAAAGTTTTCCAACATACACGTATAAGCAAGACGTTTGCCCTATATTTCTCTTTCTAAAAATAATCGATATTGAAAACAAAGGATTGTCACTTACAAAAGATCCAACTTGTATTATTATAGTTATTTGCATAGGGAATCCGCAAAGAATAGTGATTTCATTCAACAATCTTAAACTCTGATCTTCGAACTAGAAATTATTTTAATGCCAGAATATGTCAATTTAAATGTACATACTGAATATTGTACACTGTTATATTGAACTTTCAAACTCCTTCCACTCCTTTCCATTAAAGAATTGTTTTTATAAGACAGCGAGTGAAAGTTAGAAAATATCACCGAGTTTTTCGAATTGAATTTAAAACGAAAAATAATTTAGTTAGAAAAGAACACGTTATAATTGGGATAAGACTAATTCTTGGTGAATGCACGTAAATGTAGTCTATGCCTCTAGGCAGATCGCTAAGGTAGTTTTACGCATCTATTTCTAGAACGGTTTGTCAGATATTAAAAATCGATATAACAAATTTCATGCGGCTTTTCATTCTGAAAACTTTTTCAGTACATCAAAAACGGCCTCAGCCAAAACCCTCGAGAATACTTCCCAAGCCATGAAACAGAAATCTATGTATATGGGTGCGTGCTTAGTCCATTTTCTAAAATGTTCTATATTGATACTTATGGAAAAGTGCCAAACATTGACTTTATGTATGCTATAGAGCCTAAACTACTATCCATACAGGAAAATAGTCTTCTAGTAATTTAAAGCTTGGTTACTTACCTTCCAAAGGCTACACTTCCTATATACCTTACTTAACAAAATAATAAAATAGTTTTGATTACAAAGTAACCTTACCATTTTACGCTCAATACCTCACAGCTGAGTGATAATTGCATGTGTGTATGTGCAGCCGTAGTCCGAATCTGTAGGCAGCTACATTCGATATCATCAACCCACGGCATGCCATGACGGCACAGCGACATTACAATGATTACTCAGCTGAGCATTTTTGTTTGAGAAATCGTAGGCATTTGGTTAAGATAAATTTTTTTAAATAATTTTGTTAGGAAAGGTATGAATATTTTACTACGGTTCGGAAGATAAGAAAGCAAGCTTAAGATTATCAGAACACCATTTTTTTGTATTAATAATAGTTTAGGGCGGAGGAGCTATTCAAATCAAACTTTTGTCACTTTTACATAAGAACACTGCAAATATTTTAGAATGTAAGGACTACGTTGGGCCTCGCATGTGGTAGGGAGGGAGTCTGTTTCATGGCTTGTGAAGTATTCTCGGGGGTTTTGCCTCAGCTGACGTACTTTTTATATGGCAAACCATGGATGTGTCAGTTATTGTGGTGACGGACGGATGGCGGACGGTCATGCAAAAATTAAAATAACTTTTAATATTATGCGTGGGTGTCCAATCTATTTGGCTCTACGAGCATTTTTTCAATCGTGACTACATCATAAAAAGAAATCAAACTTAAATTTCCAATGAACCAGTTCAGTATAAAAAAAACGCACCTAATACCTCCGTATCATTTTTATATGACATCACAAAAGTTTTCTTCCTCGTGAAGCAACAATAACTTCCAAAAGTAACAAATACATATGCGCATTAATATCTACCATGGTAAAATTTGGTAGTGTTGCATTTACTCCATTCCTGCGTTATGCCATATCATGCCCTTGATGTGTTGCCTGCTGGTACAGTGAGCTGTAAATTAAATACAGAAGATGCAAGCTCTGCAAGAAAAGCTTTTACGATTGCATCCAAACTTTCAGATTGAGCTTTCAAATATTGGTTCGAATAGCAAAGTTAATCTTGTCATCTTTTTAGCCTTTATTAGATTATGCTTATACACAGCCGATTGGCGTCAGCACTTCTCTAAAGAAAACCACATCTGGATGGTGTGTGGTGTGGTGGTACCATTTTATCAGTTGCTATAAATGCCCAACCTACGCCCAAAGTGGTTGAGATCAATGGAAATGGGAAAAAATATTTGTTAAAAAAAGACAGAAGACAGAAGGGCGTTGAGGAAAACTATTAACTTTGTTACCATAGAGATGCCGTAAACTGCAAAATTAAAAACCAAAAAAAATTCCACAAATAACTAAGGCCCAGTGTCCGGCGAGAAAAAAGATCTAAGATAATATGGGAATTACATTAATCAAGAGAAATAGCAGATTACTGCTACATACTCCAAATAAAAAAGCACCTCTCCGAAAAGCTATCTGCAAAACCTACGATAAAAAATTCCAGATGGAAGGTTGCTCACACCTCAGTAGGTAGAAGCAGCACAAAATAAATATTGTGAACAGGACCTGTATATGGCGTTCAGTAAAAATAAGAGAATGTTGCATTCTACAGAATAGCCAATGAAAAAAGTTTCGACAGAGTAGCTGAAAGCAGATCCTAGAATATAGCCAGATGCGCTTTAATGAAACCTTGAAAGAGCATATACATTCTCGATTAATTTGACGGAAGCTTCCCTGGGATACTTCCTAGAAATGGAAGGTCCTTCAAACTGTGATAATTGGAGAGGAATAGTTTCACTGCAAGACCACGACAGCATTTTTGCGAAATTTTGAAAATGCCATAGGTACTTGCGAAATATGTATACTCATTGAATATGTAAAATTTTTAATTTCTATTTTTGTTTTTACAATCCTACAAGTCTGTAAAATTTCCATAAAATTGGTGATGGTCATGTCACAAATGTTGCATATATGATTTGCAATGACCTCTTGGTCGGAACATAAAATTTATAGTCATTTAAAAACAAACGAGCTTTATGAGAATACTAAAATTATTACCCCTAGCGTAATAATTGACAATATTTCATTGCATGGCGAAATGGTTTTAAATTCGTGCACTTCTATAACAATAATCATGCCACTTTACTTTTAATTTTTATACTCTTCTTTACTCTTCTTAATACAGCAAATTTAGAATCTCAATTTCGTTGATAGTAAACTTTGGATCACTAAAAACAAGATGTTTCCCCCCCAAAGAATTTTAATTCCGTACATCTTATATTTTGATCGGTGTGAAATTAATCACTGTTTTAGTCCTTATTCGGAATCTATAAATGCGAAATAAAGGGGTTTCCAATAAGAGGTGTTATTTTAATTAGCCAGCTATTTCGGTAGATGTCACTTTTGGAGCTGTCATTTTTTTACATTTGACAAGTAATAAAAGAGGAACGATACACGATTCAACAACTCATTGAAATTATTAAAATTCACTATAAAAATGGTGAAAATGTGGCGAGACGGTTCGTAAAACTCGAACATTTTTGGGTCGTCGTGAAGCACCTTGTCGGATCGCAATACGGAAATTGGTAGAAAATTCGAGCTGTCGGGATAAGTTAGTGATGTGAAGAATAAAACCCGTGCACTTCGCTCAAGAACAGCCGAGAATATTGCTGCTGTAGCCGAAAGTGTTGAAGAAAACCCAGGTTTGTCCATTCCTCCTCGTTCTTTGGAATTGGGCATTCCACAAACGTCATTACACCGTATTTTGCATAAAGATTTGGGTCTTACGGCTTATTAAGTTCAGCTAACACAAGAACTCAAGCCGGCCGATCATCAACAACGTCGAGTCTTTGCTGATTGGGTCCTTCAAATGCATGAAAATGATCCGGAATTCCATCGAAAACTCATCTTGAGTGATGAGGCCCATTTTCACCTCGATGGCTTCGTCAACAAGCAAAATTGTCGCATCTGGGGCTCGGAAAACCCAAGAGTTATTGTTGAAAAGCCTCTCTATCCTCAACGTGTGACTGTTTGGTGCGGTTTATGGTCCCGCGGGGTCATTGGACCTTACTTTTTCGAAAATGAGGCTGGAGCAACAGTTACGGTGAATGGATTGCGCTATCGACAAATGATTAATGATTTTTTATGGCCGAAATTGGATGGTATTGATCTGGACAACGTTTACTTTCAACAAGACGGCGCTACGTGCCATACAAGCAACAAAACCATTGATCTTTTACGGGAAAAGTTTCCGGCCCGTGTTATCTCTAGAAGAGGTGATCACAATTGGCCACCGAGATCGTGACTTAACACCTTGCGACTTCTTCCTTTGAGGCCACGTGAAAGAGAAGGTCTACACCAACATCGCAGCGTCGATTCAAGACCTCAAAGAGGGAATTCGTGAGGCTATCGAGGACATAGGGCAGCCACTTTGCGATTTGGTTATGGAAAATTTCATGAAAAGGATATGGTCCTGTAGGCGTGGTTGTGGTGATCATTTGGCTGATGTTATATTCCATTATTAACGGCATACCTTCTTCTTTATAATGAAATAAAGATCCGATCATTTATCTCAAAAAGTGGCATTTTGCTTTGAATATGAAAATAACACCTCTTATTGGAAAACCCTGTACTATTCTTTCCCCATATTTCCAACTATATACATTTCAAAGATGGAAAATGTACTTGTTACTTCATTTGTGATTTAAAATCCAGTGGCTATACGTAGTTTTATCAAAGTTTAATAGAAAACTTAACTTTTCGTGAAGAAATTAGCATTTCAATCAAAACAAATGAGGGTACTACCATAGATGGCAAAAGAACTAGACGTCGCAAAAAATACCAAAGAAAAGTATACAGATTTTAAATGGCTGGTCCATTCCGGAATGGACCACAAAATGTTTCTGCGGCACTGGGAGCAAATGTTGCTTTAACAGCAGTTATGTATACATTTGGTCGGTCGACTGCCTCAACATGACAGATGCGGGAAAATAATCAATCGACGTATCTATCATCATTTTTCTTTTCATATTGCTGGATTAATTAAACTAAAGGAATGATGCACAGCATAACAATTCGGTGCGGTGGTGGCGTTAACGTTAGTTCTTTTTTGTCTCGTTTTTGGAAGTACATTTTATTTTGCTGTAATAATTAGGATTTAATGAATTTGTATCTAAATAAATAACCTTCATAAAATCCCTATTTCATTTATTTCTGATAGTAACACATCATGATTTACTATAATTGAGATTACATTTTCAACTTGTATTCAAAATTATTATTCAAAATATTAAATTAGTTTTAAAGGATTTTGCATATAATTTACAAGGAAGGAAAAGGCAAAGGGGGATTATGATTGACAAATCGTCAGATGATTTTTTCGTGAAATGAAGCATCATTCAACCTTGTTTTAAAATTCTTTATAATTAATTTGTCTAATATCAGCGCTTACTTTTTATTTATTATTTATGACGACAATATTAGCATTCGTGAATGTTTACTTGTTATACCTGTGGTCAATATCCATTTCAATGTTTGCGAATCAAAACGAGGATAGCAAAGTTCAAAATTATTTTCTGGTGCTCATAGCAACTACCTTCTATATTAAAGCATTCATTGTAAAATCCACGAAACTATGAAAATTCACGAAACTATGGCCACAAGTAATATAACTCTCAGCTTGTAAGGAATACAATGGGTAAACAATAAGACAGATAATATTGTAGTGAGGTAATAAGAGGATAGTTATAAAATATGATTAAAATAACATCTAAATAGAACAACGACAGTTTTTTTTAAACTTGAAAAAATTTTGTAGATCTATTTGATCGCTTAAAATGCAAATCAGTGAATCACTAAATAATAAAAATTACCCATCTGTGCGAGTTTAATTTTTGAAGTGGTTTTTCGCATATAAATCTAGAATGGTTCGTCACGCAGTACAAATGATTATGAGCAATTTCATAGAATTTTGTATTTTGAAGAACTCTTCAGTACAATAAAAAAGTGTAGCATTGAATGTTTTCACAGTGTACGTAAAATTCTGAAATTTTTATATGGCAACACCAAGAACGGGTTTAAGGATTTAGCCCATTTTGAAATTATATTTATTATTTTTATGAAAACTCTATGAACAAAATTTCAACGATCTACGTTGACGCATTCTCAGGTGGTGTCCAAATATGTAGTGAAAAACGAAAATTTTTGTATGGCAACCCTACGAAGGAGTTACCCGATTTGTCCCGTTTTTGAACTTAATTTTACTTTTTTTTTAAAGCCCATGTGCAAAATTTCAGCTATCTACGTACAACCGTTGTCGAATTATCGTGTGGATGGACGAACGGACGGACAGACATGCAAAAGTCAAAATAATGTTTAATATTATGCGGGGGTCTCCAATCCACTTTACTCTACCATAATTATCTTTATGCGTTACAAATGGAATGACAAACTTACTATACTCTATGATTTCATCTTGGGTATAAAAATAATATTTCTCCAAATTGCGCCCGTATTTCTTTTTCCATAGTTCTACGAATTGAGCCGAGTAAATCAAGCAGTGATCTACCGTACGAATAATGAACTACAGGAGGTGAGCTAAACAAAATTTGTTAAACCGTCTTACAATTTCCAATGCAATCAAAAATTTGCATTGTAGTAGTCTAAAATTTTAAAGGAAACAATTTTATTAAATTCGTCACCCCCTGACAGTAAATTTTTGTTATGCTATTGTATGACATCTCTGGACCAATTAAATATTTTCCTATCAGATTTAACAGTTTTCCTCGTAATGTACAATTTACCCTGGCCCTTGCTGCTGTCTTGTACATATTTACGCACAAAAATGCTTCATTGACGTGCACACCCTTACCTCTCTATTCTCAGATTGCGCTTGTCTCCAATCTCCACAGCGACTGATGCCTGCATCGCATCTATTTAATGAAGATCGCTCTGAATACGCTTGCGCCCCACTCACCGCACCGTATATATTATGCTGTGGATCATACCTTTTACAGCAAGATGAAGAGAGAAATCTACCATGCTGAGGTAGCCGACCTAATGTATATGCCGTAGTCAGTTGATGTAACTCCGTACTTCACAAAAAGTCTAGGCACTTCATGAAATCTAGGCAGATAGTGTAACAGTTTACGCTTAATGAGTTTTTACATGGTGTGACTGCAATTTTTAGCCACTTCATGAAATCCTACAAGTCCTTACGCCGATAGCGTAATACCAACCGACATAACCTAATGTTACGAGAGGTAGATGAGTGGTGAAGGCGGATGTCGCGCCCAGAGCTGCGAGCCAGCCATACACACATACATATGCACACGCGCGCAACCAGACAAACAGGCAAACCAAAACCCTCGAGAATACTTCACAAGCCATGAAACAGCTCCCTACCACATGCGAGGCCTAACGGAGTCCTTACATTCTAAAATATTTGCAGTGTATAAGATTCTTAGCTACAGCGAACCCATCAGCGCGCCCCCCACTGGGATACAGGATAAGGCTTTGTTGACTTAAGCACGAACAGGCTAGTTCGGCCTGTTTTTGCAACTGTACTCACTCGACTGACTGTATATTATGATGGCAGCAGGTTCTTTTAATTTTAGTAATACAGGCTTTTCCAATACGAGGTGTTATTTTGATATTCAAAGAAAAATGCCATTTTTTTAGATAAATGATCGGATCTTTATTTCATTATAAAGAGGAAGGTATGCCGTTAATAATGGAATATAACATCAGCCAAATGATCACCACGACCACGCCTACAGGACCATATCCTTTTCATGAAATTTTCCATAACCAAATCGCAAAGTGGCTGCCCTATGTCCTCGATAGCCTCACGAATTCCATTTTTGAGGTCTTGAATCGACGCCAATTGTGATCACCTCTTCGAGAGATAACACGGTCCGGAAAACTTTTCCTGTAAAAGATCAATGGTTTGGTTGCTTGTATGGCACGTAGCGCCGTCTTGTTGAAGGTAAACGTTGTCCAGATCAATACCATCCAATTCCGGCCATAAAAAATCATTAATTATCTGTCGATAGCGCAATCCATTCACCGTAACTGTTGCTCCAGCCTCATTTTCGAAAAAGTAAGGTCCAATGACCGCGCGGGACCATAAACCGCACCAAACAGTCACACGTTGAGGATAGAGAGGCTTTTCAACAATAACTCTTGGGTTTTCCGAGCCTCAGATGCGACAGTTTTGCTTGTTGACGAAGCCATCGAGGTGGAAATGGGCCTCATCATTCAAGATGAGTTTTCGATGGAATTCCGGATCAGTTTCATGCATTTCAAGGACCCAATCAGCAAAGACTCGACGTTGTTGATGATCGGCCGGCTTGAGTTCTTGTGTTAACTGAACTTTATAAGCCTTAAGACCCAAATCTTTATGCAAAATACGGTGTAATGACGTTTGTGGAGTGCCCAATTCCAAAGAACGAGGACGAATGGACAAACCTGGGTTTTCTTCAACACTTTCGGCTACAGCAGCAATATTCTCGGCTGTTCTTGAGCGACGTGCACGGGTTTTATTCTTCACATCACTAACTTGTCCCGACAGCTCGAATTTTTCTACCAATTTCTGTATTGCGGTCCGACTCTGCCACATTTTCACCATTTTTATAGAGAATTTTAATAATTTCAATGCGTTGTTGAATCGTGTATCGTTCCATTTTTATTAATGGCGTAGTTTCTACTTGTCAAATGTAAAAAAATGACAGCTCCAAAAATGACATCTACCGAAATAGCGGGCTAATTAAAATAACACCTCTTATTGGAAAACCCTTTACTAGTAAGCATGTATATGAATATGGAAGAAGATAAAAAATTTAATATATGAACCTCCGATTAGAAATGAAGATGAAAAATAGAAATCATAAAAGAATTCCATGATTCACCGCACTCAGGTGGACATTCTGGAGTGAAAAGAACAATTAATACAGTTTAACAAAATTATTGTTGGAATAATTTAAACAAAATGGTAAAGAAGTACATTAATGGATGTAAATTGTGTGCACAAAATAAACAAGTCAGCCACAAACGAGAAAAAATAATACTAACAGAAACCCCAACAAACAGTTTTGAGATAATATCCATTGACACATTAGGACCACTAAGATCATCTAGCGAATTTAGATACATACTAACGCTTCAACGAGGATTAAATAAATACACAGAGTAACACCAATGGAAAACAAGGCAGCCAAAATAATAGCAAGGGCGCTAGTAAATAAATTTATATTGAATTAACATTCATTTAAAACATTGAATATCGATCTTGGAACTAAATTTGTAAACGCATCTATAGCAAATATATGTAAAATTTTTAAAATTGAACATATAACTTCCAAGCTATTTCATCATGAAAGTTTAGGTTCAATACAAAGAAACCATAGAGTCCTAAATGAATACTTGTTATCATTTGCAACACATGCTAATTGGCATGAATGCTACAATACAATACAACACCCTGGAAACGAATATTTCACCTTTTGAATTAATTTTCGGAAAACTAGCAAGTTTACCCCCGACTACAATAAGCTAACGCGACAGCAAAAATTTTATTAGATAACGCAAAAATTAATGGAGAAAATTAGTAGATAAAAAGAATAAGAATAAGAATAAGAATATTTAAAGGAGACTCAGTATGGCTTAAAGTAGGAAATCGTAAAAATCAGATACAAATATTTGTCATCGATGTTAATGGTGTAAATCCAAAAACAGAAATTGAAAAAGATATCAAAGAGATACATAATAATCGATTAAGAATAAATTATCTGTAAATGTAATACACAGGAAACTTAAGAGAATCAATATGTACACAAGTGGAAATAACATATGATAATATGATAAAGTACATAGATATGTTTACTGCTTTAAGATAGATGATAGAAATTGGAATATACAGGGTGTTTCCCCCTAGGAGGTCAGTAGAGCGGGAGGTGATAGTACTCACCAAGATGAACAAAAAATTATATGGAGAGGTGGTGGGGGGGGGGGGGTGACATATCAACCGTTTAGGAGTTACAGGGTGATTAAGACAAAAAGCTAGTTTTTCACAAAACACCCTGTATCTTAAAACAACAGGGTGCATAGTCACAGTTAGGTGCTCATTGTAAGCTCCATGGCCTTTCAAACGACTGCTCAATCAGCCTCTCTTATCAAGAATTATGGTTGTCTAAACTCAAAATTTCGGATTTTTTTACCTTTTTTTTAATTTAACCTCTATTATTTTTGCAAAAAGGTCGTTAACATAACTTTTTTTATAAAAACTGTAAACTGTAGACTCTCGTCTTTAATACGACCTCTTACACCCAATGTGCTATCTGAAGCCCTTTAAGAGTTATTATCTGTAAACCTAATCTCAAATCTATTTTCAAACCTATTCACAACGATAAGTTGTTCCCTTAGCACGTCATTTTACAAAACATCGTCTAATTTCGGTGTGACCTGAATATGTTATGAGTTAATAGTTGTTTAACGGCTACAGTTAACACATAGGGTGTAATAGATAAACTTAAAGAGGAGAGTCTACAGTTTACAGTTTTTATAAAAAAAGGTTATGTTAATGACCTTTTTGCAAAAATAATAGAGGTCGTTCGAAAGGACATGGAGTTCTGCATACAATGAGCACCTAACTGTGACCATGCACCCTGTAGCTTTTAAGATACAGGGTGTTTAATGAAAAACTAGCTTTTTTTCTTAATCACTCTGTAACTCCTAAACGGTTGATATGCCCCCCCCCCCCCTGCCATACAATTTTTTGTTCATCAAGGTGAGTACTATAACCTCACGCTCTACAAACCTCCCCAAACACCCTGTATATATATATGTCGTATATACAAATCTTTGTATATACAGCATCACAAAAATAAAAGATGAAAAAAGGTCTGAACATAAATAAAATTTAAAACACGGTTGGCTTATCTCTTGCGCATATGCAGAAAGTTGCATCAGCAATTTCTTCAACTACGCGCAACATTCCAAACGAACAAAATGTTTTCCAAACTCAAAATAAACGACAAACAACAAGTCGAAGTAAAAGTCGCCCATGCATACATAGTTCACCAAAAAAGCTTTTATCAGAACATTATCGTGAGCTGCATACATTGTGGGCTCAACAATGTATGCACCGAAGGCAAGACGATGGCTTGATATTTATGAAAGTATCAAATGACACTTTAAGCCATCGTCCGTTGCGATAATTCTCGACATGTTGAAACATCTCCAGTAAAAATAATTTTCTCGGGATAGGAAAATGTTAATTAAGCATTTTTGTTTTTACCTCGAACGACAAGAGTTGAGGATTAAAATTATCGGTTTTCAAATTTCAAAACGTTCACCTCGCGGAGTCTAACTTTTAAAGAATTCGGTTTTTAAAATAAGTACAGTAAAATAAAGAATAGTCAAGTTAAGGTTATAGTAAGGCCATCAATTTGAAAATTCGCAACCTGTGAAAGTGTGTAACAAATTCTAAGAAATAAAGCAATATATGGTTGTAGTGAAACAAAAGAAAAAAGGGTGCGTTTATCTGGTCGAGTTTGGAATCAAAAGGTTATCAAGCCTTGGTGAAAGGATATATACCACAAAAAACCGGCTAGTATCCTTAGTGAAAATATATACAACATTATATATATATATATATATATATACATATATATCCAAAAAGGGTGCGTTTATCTGGTCGAGCTTGGAATCCAAAGGTTATCAACCCTTGGTGAAAGGGTTTATACCACAAATAAGCGGCTAATATGCTTAGTGAAAATTATATACATATTTTTTTCCCGAAGGGAAGGGATGTAATACATCTGTAATATATCTGTGATGAAAATTAAGATATACCACTAATCATAAGTGAGTCATCATTAATCATAAGTAAATCACAAATGTGTATTCGTATGTACAACATGAGTTAATCAGCATGACAAATCATGAAAAGAAAATATTAACAAACATATATTAATAGGTCTCGAAATCGTCGCTCACAACGAACGATGTAAAGCAAATTAATGAAAAGAAAAGAAAACAAAAAGCATGAGTCAGATTTCACATAAGTACTGACCGACTGACCACTCGTAACAATGAATGAAAGTACAATTCAAGAGCTTGATCATGTTACGTTTGAAAATAGTGAAAATAGTAAAAAGGTGTAATGACCGAATGATTTCATTGTTGACGATTTTTTATGATTTAACTGTATGATCGATATTGGTAGTTTGCTAGCGTAAGGGATATTTTTGTATAAATTCGATATAAGTAATATAGGAAAATAATAATCATACTCTAGTCTCCAACAAGAGTGTTTTATTCTAATAAGTCGGCGTAAGAGCCACTCAAAATAAATCAGCGTAATAGCCTTATAAAAAGTCGGCGTAATAGCCTTATACAAAGTCGGCGTAATAGCCTCTTAAAAATAAATCGGTGTAATACCCATAAGATTGAAGTTAGTGTGATACCCTGAGCATCATCCACTGTAAAGAAAAGTTTTACAACCTTTTAATCCTATTCCTTCTTTTCGTGTTGTAAATAACTTCTCAGTAGACATTTTGCATGACATATTCAAAGGAGTTAGCATGTATGACATGTCCAACATCATTAACTATTTCATTCATAAAAAGTATTTTCATTAGAAACAAGAATTTTTTATGGTCCGACAGAATTTAGTAATGCTTCGCCTCCTATTTCTCAAAATAATTTGAAATATCACAATTTTAATATGACTGCAAGGGAAATGATATGCTTTATGCATTTCTATGCTCTCATTACAAGCTAATTAATTTCAGAGGAGGATCCTGTATTAAAATCTTTTCTTAATCTTCAAAAGATGATTGACCTGAATTGACGTGAATTAGTTAATTATCACAATAAAAGTTATGTTAATCTGTTCAATGACATGATTTCTGTTACATTATGGAACAGTTATAAAACAATTAGAACCATTAAAATGTTTGTAGACATTTCGGTTCGAAGCAAAGCACAAGGAAATAAAAGTCTATGTTCACAACATTAACAGTAGAATCAGCACACCTTTAACTTTAGGAATAAAAATGACTTTAAAATTTTCTCAAAGATTATTATTTCAATCAGTTGAGAATGAATTTTATTTAAACTCAAATGATATTATGAATAATATTCCGGATATTTATTTTTCTGAGATTAAAAGCGTTACCAAAAAAATTAAAAACTAATTAAGGTTAATAGTTTTAATTAGGAAATAGTGGTACCTAATAAGCGAAGTTTTATGAAAATACATGGAAACAGCCCAAATAAAAGCACTTTAAGCAACTAAATTTTTGATTTTGACCAAACTGGTCAGTCTATTTTGATGAAATTGCAGAAAAACCTGCTGTTATTCCATCATCCCAAGGAATAAAAAATAGTAATGTATGTTTTTAAATTCTGGATGAAATCATGTTCTAATGGTGTATTTCATGTAACCCTAAACCTAATCAAATTTGCTCTGAAATATAAGCGTTGTTTTTTTCTGTAGAAAACTGTAGCAGTTGTTTATAATTTTGACAAGGCTACGTTGCGTTTTTGACTAGTTTATATTAGTATTATATGCTGCAAAAAGATGTATCTTATGTAGTTCCAAGTGTTGGGTCTTTAATTATTATAATTACTTTGTTGTTTTCTGTGTTTGAAAGTATCTATACAATTTTCTTCTATATTTTAATTGATCTGAACGGAAAAATTTAATATTTTACTCGGTCTTTAACAGCTCGACTGACTGAAAAGGGAGTGTTCAGATTCTCCAAAGCCTCTTAGCCTCTTAAAATTAAAGTTTCTTCAAAAAATGATGTCGAATACTAATTTTGCCAAAAACTTTTATTTCCTAAATTTAAGATGTTAGGAGATCTCCTAAAAGTCTCTTATGTAGACGGAGGGTTATATTGACTTGTTAAACATTTTTGTATGAAAGATGACAGTTTTGCGATGGGAAATAAAAAAAATATTGTGGTGGAAATAGAAGTGCGCCAAAGTGATGAAAAATTAAAACCCTAATATTTATAACTTATTTATAAAGGTTTTTCCAATAAGAGGTGTTATTTTGATATTCAAAGAAAAATGCCAGATAAATGATCGGATCTTTATTTCATTATAAAGAGGAAGGTATGCCGTTAATAATGGAAAATAACATCAGCCAAATGACCACCACGACCAAGCCTACAGGACCATATCCTTTTCATTAAATTTTCCATAACCAAATCGCAAAGTGGCTGCCCTATGTCATCGATAGCCTCACGAATTCCATCTTTGAGGTCTTGAATCGACGCTGGGCTGTTGGCGTAGACCTCCTCTTTCACCCCCAAAGGAAGAAGTCGCAAGGTGTTAAGTCACAAGATCTCGGTGGCCAATTGTGATCACCTCTTCGAGAGATAACACGGTCCGGAAACTTTTCCCGTAAAAGATCAATGGTTTCGTTGCATGTATGGCACGTAGCGCCGTCTTGTTGAAAGTGAACGTTGTCCAGATCAATACCATCCAATTAAGGCCATAAAAAATCATTAATCATCTGTCGATAGTGCAATCCATTCACCGTAACTGTTGCTCCAGCCTGATTTTCGAAAAAGTAAGGTCCAATGACCCCGCGGGACCATAAACCGCACCAAACAGTCACACGTTGAGGGTAGAGAGGCTTTTCAACAATAACTCTTGGGTTTTCCGAGCCCCAGATGCGACAATTTTGCTTGTTGATGAAGCCATCGAGGTGGAAATGGGCCTCATCACTCAAGATGAGTTTTCGATGGAATTCCGGATCATTTTCATGCATTTCAAGGACCCAATGAGCAAAGACTCGACGTTGTTGATGATTGGTCGGCTTGAGTTCTTGTGTTAACTGAACTTTATAAGCCTTAAGACCCAAGTGTTTATGCAAAATACTGTGTAATGACGTTTGTGGAATGCGTAATTCCAAAGAACGAGGAGGAATGGACAAACCTGGGTTTTCTTCAACACTTTCGGCTACAGCAGCAATATTCTCGGCTGTTCTTGAGCGACGTGCACGGTTTTTATTCTTCACATCACTAACTTGTCCCGACAGCACGAATTTTTCTACCAATTTCTGTATTGCGGTCCGACAAGGTGCTTCACGACGACGCAAAAATGTTCGAGTTTTACGAACCGTCTCTGCCACATTTTCACCATTTTTAATAATTTCAATGCGTTGTTTCTACTTGTCAATTGTCAAAAAATGACAGCTCTAAAAGTGACATCTACCGAAATAGCGGGCTAATTAAAATAACACCTCTTATTGGAAAACCCTTTATTATATGTATAGGATATATGAAGCTACTAAGATTAATTTTGGTCCATAAGTTTGAAATATAGAGAAATCCGTCCGTATGTATGTATATTGGCAAGAACTTGAACACCTGTTGAGTTATAAAGCTTAAATTTTGATAATGCTATTTTAAAAATTGTAGACATAATAAGTTTGAAATTGGGCAAAATCGGACAACATAAGATTACCACAAAAAAATTGCACTTTCACTTGAACGTTGGATAATGCTCGAAACGTCTTCGAAGTAGAGAACAAACCCAATAAAACACATGTATTATGTACATAACATGGACTCAGCGATACTCTGTTTCTCTTAGCAAAAAATTTGTGTTTGCATTCTGCATGATGCAGATAGAGATCGAACGGTATACACACTACATATCTTCTTAATCAGATTTTATTTGCACGCTCCACTGCTCCTTCCAAATGTTACAAGATGTGTATATATTTGAATGGGTACATGCTAATTTTTGTACTCTTGGCAGGTACTTCCATCCCGTTGTAACCCGGATGACACAGCTTCCATTAAAATATGGGATAAATTCCATAGAATTCCGACTTGGTGGAAAAAGCGCCAGCGGGTAGTAAAAAATAATTCCCTAAAGTGAGTGGCAACAATTTCTGCCACAAAGGTTAGGTATTTGTTTATAAGATTAGGGAAAGCTTCATTGTTGATTAGGTTTTTATCCCTAAAATCTAGGTAGGTCTTCTCCCTCAAATGTAGGGAATTTTTGATTTCTCCCTAAAATTTACAGAATATTCTCTAAAATGTAGGCAATTTTCAATTTTTTTTTCTTATTTTTCCTTAAAATGTACGGAATATCCCCTGAAATGTAGGGAACATGCCCTAAAACGCAGGTATTTTAAAATTTTGTTTCGTTTTTTTCCCAAAATGTAATGACTATTCTCTTAACGACACTCCACCATAGGTGATAGAACACCACCCCCTTTAAAAACATAAAAATTAGCTGGACAGCTCATTTCTTATGGCCCATACTACTATGTAGTACTGAAGTTATGTTGGTGGGCTGGGCACGCTAAAAAAAAGTTGAAAAGCAACATATGACTTGTTTTCAATAACAGGGTGTAAATTATATAAACGA
This sequence comes from Dioctria rufipes, assembly GCA_963924295.1. Lineage (NCBI taxonomy): Eukaryota > Metazoa > Arthropoda > Insecta > Diptera > Asilidae > Dioctria > Dioctria rufipes. The sequence continues at coordinate 167,918,484 of OZ002740.1, read as the reverse complement.
AAATATATTTCCATAAAAAATGTAACATAATACCAATTTATTGAATGTTCTCTTCCTTATATCCAACAGAGATTAACATTTCGGGAATTTTACGTACTTTATAGATTTTCTGATGCCAAATACCTTAATTCAGTGAATGCTCCATTGATTTTGGAAAATTAAGCTGATTTTCCTTTATATAAAAGTTTTATTTGTTCAAGAAGTAATTTATTTGGATTGTAGGGTATATAGCAAAAGCTAAAAAATGTTTTTAATTTGTTATTTCATCACACAATCCAATATATTTTTGGTGACAAGTTTCAAGTTTTGGTTTTGACTCATCAACACATCCCAAATAGCGAAATTGAGTGACTTGAAAAACAAATGAAAAAATAGAGCATAGAAAAGAAATGAAAAAATGAAAAAATTGAGAAAAATAGAAAAAAAATTTATTAAAAAATTTAGAAAACCAGATTCATTCGAAACGAATCGAACCTGTATACGCCCGCAGTGGGCTGAAAAAAAGAAAAAAGAAAAAGGAAGAAGAAGAAGTAGTGTTTCGTGTTAGCAGAAAAACTTACCATCATACAGCTTGGTTTTCTGCCTGCTGTAGACGCTTGAAACAGATCAAAATTAGCTCCTCTCATATAAACTCAGAACAAATTCTGGGTGTGAATTAGATGAGGCAAAAACTGTAATATTACACCAGAAATAAAAATAGATATTACTCTTTAGGATTTTTTACCGGTTTAAACTTGTATTTGTTCAAGAAGGAATTTATTTGGATCCTCCGGTATATAGCAAAAGCTAAAAAATGGTTTCAATTTGTTATTTCATCACACAACCCATTATATTTATGGTGACAAGTTTCAAGTCTTGGGTTTGACTCATCAACAGGTCCCATATATATATATATATATGGATCCGATATTCACTACAAACAATAAAACCGGTGCTGAAATCGACAAAGATATCACACCTATGACTAGACTTAAAAATAAAAGGATTCAACACAAAAAACTCCTGCTGTCAAGATTAAATATAACCCACCAATGAATACCGAGGTATCTTCGACTACAAGCATTATATGTACCCCCGTAACCAGAAAATGAGAACGGGAATGTACGAAAGCATGCCAGAGAAAGAGGTGAGGAGTATACTGACCAAAATGGGCGCGTAAGATACGTTACCTCACATTAATACACTTAATACAGGAAACATAATTTCCATTACAAGTCTAGGCATAAATAAAATTCCAATACGAACTTGATCCATTCTTCTAAGCAACATTTTCTACTTTCCCCAGATACCCACACTTACCTGCAAAACAAACAGAAAAAACCAAATGAGTAAAAAAGCTCATGAAAATTTAACGTGGGAACAATGATTAGGTAAGCAGAATTTAAGAATTTTAGGGACGAAAACTCAGTTTTAAAAGTCTATGCACACTTACCGGCACAGCACGAACTGGCACAGACAGGCGAAATATTTTAATATGTAACCAAGCTAGCTATGTAATTCACATCAACCGCACCGGCAGTACTGGAACGTTACAGAAACTTCTTTGCTGGTCGCTATCAGAGGCTAGAAACCAGACCGGCATTTATCGGCTGCTGGTTTACCAGCGAAGTTAACTGGGATCACTTTTCTTTACTTTTCTCGCGATACCTGCCTATACTGAAAGTTTCCTTTCCGTTTTATGTCGTTATATGTACAGGATAAATGCCGGTTCCGGTCGATGCCTATATGCGCCGGTTCGTGCCGTTCCGGTAAGTGTGCATCAGCCTAGGCTGCCGTGATTTAGTTCGTCAATCTAAGGCTGCATAAATTTGCAAGCATTTTGTTCCCCCTTCTTATTTTTCACAATTTTTATGATATTAATTTGAAACCTTCGGCAAAATATTAGAAACTATTCAGTTCAAATGCTACCGGGATTAGATTTTTGGAGAAGATGTTTTTTTTTTTTTAGAAAATCAGAAACCTCAAAAAACCGTGTTATTTTTCTCTCTCCCCTAAATATTTTTTCATGTACACACAAATTTTTATTATTTTTCATACATAGGTTTTCCAAAGATATTTGTAAAGCTACCGGAGCTGTTTTTCCAAATTTGTTAACATTTTTCATGTTATAAATACTCTTATAACATTAAAATTGAAACCCCTGTAACTTGAATAAAATTTATTGCTATACGTTTACTTTAACATGAGATTGAAGATTCAGATAATTTTATTCAGTAACCCAAAAACCGGATAAATCCCGCGAGTAGTATTTTTTTGTTTTATAAAAAGCAATTTGAAAACTTCTATCTTGATAAAAAGTGAATGATTTATTCATTTCAATTCCCAAAAGCAAACTCTCACTCACGTTACTACTACATTGTCAAAATTTTGGAAGCTCGGAACCGAGCGCTTTAGTTACTGGCATTCAGCCTTAAGTACAATTAATGAATATATAAATTACTCTAAAGAGAAAACAAAGTTTTGTGATAATTAAAGATGTGTGTCGTGTTGGTTTACTCTAAAGAGAAACCAAAGGTTTGTAATACTTAAAGATTATAATTATTGATATATGATTACATACATATTGTAGAATCGATAATTTTTTGAATATATAACAAAAACAAAAAGTCCAGATTGAACTTCTATAAATATTTTTTCCAAGGCAATGACAGCATGCTTAGAGTGTGCCAAAATATCTTTCTGAAAACCTTGGACTTAGTGAATCACAAATTTATTACTTTTTTAACAAAAAAGTTAATAATGATACAGGTGTAGCAATCTCTCCCAAAGAGGGCAAACATGTCAAAAAGGTCACATATCCTTATAAAATAGAAGAAATGAGGAGACATTTCGAATGTTTCCTGTTTTCGAATCACATTATTGCCGCAAGGATACCTGAAGCAAGTACTTAGAGTCAGATTTAGTATCGCCAAAATGTACACTTTATGTTCGCCTGTAACAGAGTGTATTTACAGGACAGGAATGTAGCCTTCAATTTAATTTGTCTTTTTATACCCTAGATGAAATCTAAAGGGTATACTAAGTTTGTCATTCCGTTTGTAACACCTCGAAATAATGATGGTAGAGCAAAATGGATTGAACACCCACGCACGATAACTCGAGAATGCGTGTAATTAGAGAGCTGAAATTTTGTACACGGACTATAAAAAAAAAAGTAAAATTAAGTTCGAAAATGAGACAAATCGGGCAACTCCTTCGTGGGGTTGCCATACAGAAATTTTGTTTTCCACGTGATGTTTTCATTGTACTACCAAATAACGATTCATAAATGGACTAAATCGGGCAACTCCTTCTTGGTGTTGCCATATAAAAATTTAGGTTTTTACAAATACTGCGAAAACGATCAGTCCAAGACATTTTTATTGTACTAAAAACTTCTTCAGAATATGAAATTCTATAAAATTGGTTATTATCATTTTTTCTGTCCGACGAACCGTTATGGAAATATATGCGAAAAACCACAGATGTGATATTTGTTCGAAACAGAAAAAAAAAAAAAATTGAATATTTTGGTGGAAACAGCGGCGCTTCGTAAATTTGGGGTACACGAAATTAATAAGATTGCGACTAAATTGATGAGAGATAGTGATCGTTTAAATTTAGATAAACAAACCACAGTAATGTAATATAACCTTCAACATTTGTTTTCTCTTCCTAGGCAGAGATAATAATTTATTTTTATATACGCAAATTTTCTGTCTACAATCTTACTGGATATTTCAATAAAAACGGAAAAACATATTGTATTATCTGTACGAAAATAAATAGGGAGAGAGCGGGTAACGGTATTGCGAGTATGCTTCCTAAAATTTTATATAATATTATAGTCGGGATATCGATGCATTGCATTGCGCTAGAGAGTCATTTGACGGGCTTGATCATATTCAGTCCAGTGTCGCTGTGAAGCTACAACTATTGCAAATGAAAAATGAAGATTTCATCAATAATAATATTGCATCACAAGGATTTTCGATGGTTCCATTTACTAAAACCAGATTTATCAAGTATAGTTCCAACGATTTATTATGTATTGATTATAAAACGAGCTTTGGTGATCTTCTCATTAATGTAAAAATAATGTATCCCAAAACACGTACACTTCACTTCCAGATGTGCCTAAGCCACAATATGTTGCTATTATAAACAAAGAGAGAAAAAAGGATCTAATATCAATGCCAAGGTAGGTAGGTAGGGCAATGTCGACCAAAAATTCTATAAAATTATTGATCAGAACTCTTTTGCGCTGATGGACGAAGCAGTCAAGGTAAATCAACCTTGGCTGGTACAACGTTGGTATAAACGGTTCTGTGTATCACTATACCCTAAATAAATTCATTTATTTTGCACCAGAGTGCCCTTTTTTAGATCTTCCAAATATCAAGGTACATAAAAACATTGGCTTATATGATGTGTAATACAGTTCTTTGTACTTCTACACTTTCCAGGTGTTGTTAATAAACGACGCCACAAACTTCAAAAATGCACTTTACGCTTCACCATTTGGAACAATAATAATTTATTTTTTCACAAATATCACTTTTTAAATATTATTTCCTAAAGTTAGATATGAATTATAAAATAAACTCAACCAAAAAAATTAGCATAAAATTTCTCTCGAGACAGAATCGAGAAAAACAAAAATGTCCAGTTACGTCTGGGTGTAACGTGAACAGTCTTGAATTCGCATTCTTGAGAGAATTTCACGTGAGAAAATAATTCTGTGAGCTAAATATGTGCAACAGGAAATTCATTTTTGAAGATAATTTTGTATGTCATGCGAATTTTGAAGTTATGGCAATTTTCCATGTTTGTTGTAAATACACAACTATATTGAAATTAGTTACGTTGTGATTAAGACGTTACAACTAAATACATTATTATGAAGACCTATTATTGTGTTAATACCTTTTCCATTTTCTAAATATATATATTTAGAAATGTTATAATGCTAAATTAAAAAAAGGTCTTAACATGATTACATATATATGTACTCAACAAACAATTTCTGTATTAAAATAATATAGATATACCTAAATAACTGCAACTCACAAACTATGTAATTAGAATTTAAAAATTTTGAATTTTGTTTTGTGTACAAACTTTAAGAATATTTCATTTACAGTAATATTTACTTTTACTTTGTAGGATATTAACTATGAAATTTCAAAGCACATCCGATCTCTAGTAACACTTTATTAAGAAGACTTTAACAAGAGTCATTCGTAAGCAGTGAGGACAGAATTCAGAATTGATCAATCGTTAGCAGCGATCACGCACATATAAAAAGACAATATCTCAGCTATCAATTGCTAGTACTCCGGCTGACAAAAGCTGGATGATTCGTTCCTTCACAACAATATTATACACTATTGAAAATAATAAAGAGCATTTACATACATATACCTACAAGTAAACGTACAACGGAAGTGATCAAGACTGACCGCAATTGAATGACATTAATTTGAAATTTGATCAAAGTTGCATCGACTACAACTTTTTTCTTAAATTAGTAAATTCAAACCAAAGAAAATGTTTTCAGGTAAAAGGCCTGTATTTGTGTGTTTGTTGAAACCAGCATTAAATAGCCACCTGAAAGTAAAATCGTTTAAAAGATTCTAATTCCAAGTATTTCTAATTATTGAAAATAGGTTGGAAACGAAACTATGTATATCTACCTACAAGCACATCGATAAGGCAGTTTTTAGTGGAGATAATAATCGACACATTACGGTTATATTCCACAAGTCCGGGACACAATCTAATGAAAGTTTAACATTACGCAAATAAAATGGAGTTAAAATAAGTTATCTGTACAGTTAAATATATTTTTAAAATAGCAAATTAGCAATATTGTAATAGGTATCTTATTGTATAATTATAAGTGTTATAACTTTAGCTAGGCAAAATCAGGAACGGCAACAAAAATTCTCAAAATTCCAGTTGATTTGCACAGCTGCTAGGGTCAATATACTCTTCTGACCTACGCACAGCTGCTAAGGTCAACGAATTTTTCTGTTGCTACGTGCACAGCTTCTAAGGTCAATGTACTTTAGTTGATATGCGCTAAGTAAAATAATTTGTTGGTGCCGTGCGCAATTTAGAGGCAATATAAGTCGCAGGCCAACTTAAATTTTTCTGTTTTCGCATCCAGCTTTCATAGATTGCGCATCATTTTGAAAATCGACTTGGCTAGTGGTAATAACATAGAATTATTAACAAGTTAACTTTATCTTGGGTACCGACTGAGATAAAGATATTTATTCTGGGTCTCGACTGGAATAAATTCTACTAACATAATAACTATATGTTGGGTAACGACTGAGATAAAGATACATATTCTGCGTCTCTATTGGAATACATCATACTAACAAACACACTTTATCTTTGATATTGACTGAAATAAAGATATTTATTATGGGTCTCGACTGGAATAAAATTTACTAACATAACAACTTTATCTTGGGTATCGACTGAGATAAAGATATTTATTCGGGGCTTCGACTGGAATAAAATTTACTAACCTAACAACATTATTTTGGGTACCGACTGAGATAAAGATATTTATTGTGGGTCCCGACTGGAATACACTCTGTTAACATAATAACTTTATCTTGTGTCTCGACTGAGATAAAGATAGTTATTCCGGGTAGCGACTAAAATAGCACTTACTAATCTCAAACCTTTATCTTGGATCTAGACTGAGATAAAGATATTTATTCTGGGTACCGACTTGAATAAATACTACTAATACAACTTTGCTTTGGGTCTCGACTGAAGTAAAGTTTCTTGTTCCGGGAAACGACTAGAACAAGAATTCTACTAATCAAATTACAACATTGCTTTGAGTCTCGACTGAAGTAAAGTATCTTGTTCTGCGGAGCGAGTAAAACAAAATCATTACCAACACACAAACTTTGTTTTGGGTCTGGCTTGAAGAAAAGTATCTTGTTCCGGGGCACGACTAGAACAAGATAATCACCAACTATCTATTTACCAACGCCATACAGTCGATTCTACATTTTAGATTTGTGAATACATTTTGATTAATCATTTAATACATATCTAATCATACTTAGTAATTATATTTATTCATCTACGCAGATGCTACATTAGAACCAGCAGTAGCGTTCTTTCTTCTACTCATTGCTAACATTAGAGGAACCAGCTGTAAGCGTTCTTTATATCTACTCAGTGGTACAAGTAGGAACTTGAGGAAATCTGCGCCCCCAAGAGAATAGCTGCATCTCGAGAACCAACACTTTTCGAAAGGGTAATATACTGGTGCCATTTCGGAAAAGTGAATTCCTTTTGAAGTTATCACAATTTGTTTTATTTAAGTTGATACATGAGTGAGCTTTTTAGTTATTAAGTGCCATGTTCGTGAATGTGTAATCTCTAACTATATTTGCCTTTGAATTTGGAATAGTGTATTAACTTTAACATAATGTGAAATAAAAGAGTTTGATCATATTAACTTGGACTGGGTAGTCTACAAGAAAAGGTTAATGCAGTATTTGATGGCAAACGAAATTAAGACAGATCAGCAACAACGAGCAGTTTTATTAACCATGATAAGTGAACAAACGTACGCTTTGCTAAGTGATCTGTGTCATCCAATGGAGCTTCTAGAATCCGCAAAGTCAGTTTTTGTAGAACGACAGATATTTTAATCTTCGAGTATGGCAGAAACACAAAAGGTACATAAATGGGAACGGCAAGTTCGAAAGTTAACAGTCTCATGCGAATTCGGCAATATTCTCGAGGCAGTGATGAGAGACAAGTTTCTGGTTGGAATGAAAAAGGGGCCCATTAGGGACAAATTATTTGCACAAAAAGCATCGGAATTAACCTTCATGAAAGCAGTAGTTTTGGCATTAGAAACAGAAGCAGCAGCAGCAATGGGTAGAAATATAGGAGTTGTTAAGCAGTAACCCGTACATAAGGTACAATTTTCCAAACATAGTAATAAATTGCAAAAAATAGCTAATAAAAACTTTCAAAATAAAAGTAGAAATGCATGTTTTTGCTGTGGGTACACTAACCATTTAGCTAAAAATTGAAAATGTGGAAATTGTTTGTGCAATAAGTGCGGTAAGAAAGGGCACCTAAAAAGGGTTTGTCCAAGCGAGTTCGAAACAGATAAAACTGTCAGAAAAACAAATGGTGCTCAGTGTTATGCGCTTGAAGAATCAATTTTCAATATAAAATGTAAAAACGGTGCACCAATACTACTAAACATAGCAATAAATAATAAAAATATGTGCGCGGAACTAGACAGTGGGGCCGCAGTGAGTTGCGTGGGCTCGGTTCAATTTTATAAATATTTCGACGAAGTAAATTTAGAACAAAGTAAAGTACACTTGATTGCGTACACTGGGGAGAAGATAAGACCAGAGGGAAAATGTTCACTAAGAGTTAGCTTAAGAGGAAAAGTGCATAATATAGACTTTTATGTTGTCAAAGAGAATGGCCCGATATTATTAGGAAGAGATTTTATGAAGGAATTCCAGATAGAATTCAGAATAAATAAAATTTGCATGGAGAATTCGGAGTAATTTCATGTCTTGTCATATAAATTTCCAGAAGTTTTCACAAGTAATCTTGGAAGGTATCGTTTAGGGAAAGCTAAACTGTATATTCAGAAGGGGGCGGTTCCCAAGTATTATACGCCTAGGCCTTTGCCATTTAATGTAAAACCGAAAGTGGAAAAGGAGATTAAGAAATTAGTTGGTTCCAGTAAAATCGTCAGAGTGGGGAGCACCAATAGTTCCTATTATAAAACCTGATGGATCCGTCCGTATCTGCGGGGATTATAAGGTAACATTAAATCCGGTTTTAGAAATGGAAAGATATGTGATACCTCGTATTGAGGATTTGTTTGAAAAACTATCAGGCGGTACGTTTTTTTCGAAACTAGATTTAGCTTCGGCCTACCAACAAATAGAACTGGAGGAAGCTAGTCAAAATCTAACAACAATCTCAACCCATTTAGGGCTTTTTAATTATACTCGTTGTCCATATGGAATTAAAACGTTAAGGCCGAGCATGATAGGCGGTTAGAAAGGGTGCTCAAATGTCTTAAAGATGCAGGTTTTACCTTGAAGCAAGAGAATTGCGAATTTTTAAAGGAATCTGCCCAGTATTTAGGCTATGTCATAAATAAAGATGGTCTTAAAACGTCTCCAAATAAGGTTAAAGCAATACTTGATATAAAAGCACCCCGAAACGTAAAACAATTACAGTCGTTCTTGTGTACAATTAATTATTTACGAAAATTTTTGCCAAATCTGGCCGAGGTCTTATAACCGCTATACCAGCTGCTGAAAAAGAATCAAATGTGGAAGTGGGACAAGAAGTGTCATCATTCCTATGAAGCAGTTAAAAGTTTACTTACTTCGACGGACGTGTTAGTGCATTATAATCAAAACCTGCCGGTGGATGCTAGCAGCTATGGTTTGGGCGCCGTATTAGCGCACGTATTTCCCCAAGGAAAGACAAGACCAATAGCCTACGCATCGAGAACACTCCAAGAAGATGAAAAAGGTACAGTCAAATAGAAAGAGAAGCGCTGGATATCCAATTTGTAGTAAAATATTTTCATCAGTACCTATATGGGCGGAAGTTTGTACTGCGAACCAATTGTAAACCATTGACATCGATAATTGGACCAAAAGTAGGAAAACCCCAAATGTAGATACGAAAGAACAGATGGAAGAAATTGATGTCCACTTAAATTATATAAAGGAAGATGGAAATATTCCGATTGATGCGTGTGCTATAGCGGAGGAAACAAAAAAAGATAATATATTAAGGAACGTAGTCCAATTTATAAGGAATGGGTGGCCAAAAGACATCTGCGAGAATGAACTAAAACGATATTCTAATTTCCGTAACGAATTAAATTTGGAAAAAGGATGCATTTGACGAGGTTACCGATTAGTTGTTCCTAAAAGTTTAAGAAGTAAAATTTTTCAAGAGCTACACTCTACTCACTTTGGTATAGTGAAAATGAAAAGCTTAGTACGGTCATACGTTTATTGGCCGGGCATGGATAAAGATCTAGAAGTCATAATAAAAACTTGCGAAATTTGTGCGGGAGGGCAAAAATCTCCAAGCAAGGTCTCACTTAGCCCTTGGAAATGGCCGATCCATGGGAAAGAGTTCATATTGACCATTGTGACCCATTTCATAATAAATACTTCCTGGTATGTGTAGATAGTTACAGCAAATGGCCGGAAGTAATCGAAGTTTCAAAACTTTCAACTAAAGTTACAATTTATAAGTTACAAGAAATATTCAATAGGTGGGGATTTCCAAAGGTGTTAGTATCCGATAATGGTAGTGCATTTGTATCGCAGTAGTTACAAGAGTTTTGTAAACAAAATGGGATTAAGCACTTAACAGGAGCATCCTACCATCCGGAGTCAAATGGTCAAGCGGAAAATAGTGTAAAAACCTTCAAAGCTTCGTTAAGCAAAATATTGCTGCGAACAAAAGATTTGTCAATAGCTTTGAATAAATATTTGATGAGTTGTAGATCCACTCCACATTGCACTACAGGGGAAACTCCTGCCAAGCTACTTATGAATCGGGAAATGCAGACATGATTACATCTGATAAAACCAGAGCTTCCTATGAAGGGTAACACGATACTAGTTGATAAGATCAGGAATAGGGCAGAAAAGCAACAGGACAGAAAAATTAAGGATTACAGTGGTATAAAAGCTAGTGAATTAAAAAGGGGAGATTTAGTATGGGTCAGGATTTATGAACGGAATAAGGAAAATTGGAGGCCAGGAAAGGTAGAAAGGGTCTTTGGTCAAAGGACTTAATGGGTAATATAAGAAGGGAGTGGAGCGAAACGGAAAAGGCACATAAATCAGTTACGTAAACTCAGTTAAAGTAGAAGGCGATTTTACTTCGAATCTGGGTTTTAAATTTCCCGCGAATAAGGAAGTGACAGAGAACTCACTACAGAGTTAAAGAAAAAATAATGCGGAAATGGTAAGTGAACCAAGTAGAGAAGAAGTGGTCGACACAAAACATCTTCCTTCTTGTTCGGAATCAAGTGATGAATATCAGTCTTCGGACAGCGGTGCTGACGACTCTGCTAAGGAGAATGAAGCAGAAACTGAAGAGGTACCGGCAACTACAGTACTGGTTACAAAACATTTAAAAAATAAGAAAGCCATAACACCGAGAACCATTAGAAAGCAACCCTCAAGAAGTGGAAAGAAATAATTTAATTTAATTGGTTTGTGTAAACACTAGTGAAGATAGCATCAATTTGTAAGTACGAATAGGTTGAATTACTTAATAACAGCAATTTGTAAGTACGGATAAATTGAATTACTTAATAATAGCAATTTGTAGGTACGAATAAATTATTACTTGATAATTGCAATTTGTAAGTACGAATAAGTTAAATTAGTTAACAACAGCAATTTGTAATTAAAAATAAATTGAATTACCTATTTAATAACTTGAATTACGTAAGCAGAATTAGTGCTAAACGGTATTAGATACTTCAGAAAATTAATCGATAAATAATAATAATAAATAATAAGACACTTACTAATTTCATTACCTTTAAGCCTTGGAATCAAAATGAATTAAAATATTAATCTTAATTAGGTTTCATGTGTGACAGGCTGATTTTAGGAGTAGAGATACTTAGTATTTTAATCTGAAAATAACAACTATAACTAGGAGTTACATATAACACTAAATTAGAGGGGGAAGAATTGTAATGTGAAATTAGCTTTGTGTCAAGTAGAAAAATTGCGGCGACTCACTTATGGAACTAGATAGAAGAAGAATCTGGCTGTCTGTCAAGTGCGTACCTGGCCAGGGCCAATTGGTATGTAATTTGAGAAACCAAATCGGGAAACATCCTATTTTATTAAAACATAATTGAATCTACCAAGTTCGGTATTTTATTTATTAAAGCTCCCGCTTTCCAAATACGTCCAAATATCACAGGCAGTGAACTTGAGAAGTACGAGTATTTCTTATATGACCAATTTGCAGAGGTGGAAAATAAGCTCTATACCTTCCGAGGTATTCTTAGGGATGCATTAGATGCTTTTGAGCCAAAAACAGAACAAAAAATTGCTGAAGAATCTAAAACTGATCAGCAATCTTCGTTTTTTTTAAGTTGCCCAGAATAACACTTCCAGCATTTTCTGGTTCTTATGATTCATGGAGATTATTTCACGATTTGTTTAAAAAACGTTAAAGGATAGATACGACAACAAGCGATTATTAGTGAATGCTCAGCTGAAGACTCTGTGTAATCTACCTAAAATAACAAATGAATCTGCTAAGGCAATATGATCCTTATTAGACAGATCATCAGAGTGCATTTTCGAACTCGAAGGTCTAGGAGTTTCTACAAAGCAGGGGGATCCAATTCTAATATACAAGTTGGTGCAATGCTTACCAACAGAAACACATTGCTTGTGGAAGCAGGAGGTAAATAACGAAGAAGGTTTGCCTATGTTTGATTCTCGCAAAACTTTCCTTGAGACCACATTCCGAACTTTCGAAGCAATTATAGATTCCAAGTCAGTTCATTAAAAGAAAACAAATCACTTCATAAGAAAGGTATCAACACATTTTTCAGCACGTGCAAAGAAATGCTCACCATGCAAAGGGCCACATACATTATTTAAATATCCACAGTTTAACAAAGGTGACATTGACAGAAGGTTCAAGAGCCATATAGTGCCTATCAAGGCACCATAGCACAAAAGCTTGCCCAAGCAAATTTACGTGTCGGCAGTGCGGTAGAAAACACCATTCTTTGCTTCACAAGAATAGTAGTAGATCCAATCAAAGTACTCACTTTTCAACTAAGCAAAGCAATAAATCTATCAAACAAGTAAAGCCACACAGTTCTTCCTCTACATCGGAGGTCATACCAAATAGTTCTTTACGAACACTAGTTTCAACACCATTGTTTCACATTTCCTCAACAGGGAGAACAATACATACTATGCGGGCTCTAATCGACTCGTGGTCTCAAGTATCTTTTATTACAGCGGCGACAACACGCATACTGCATCTATCTTGGCAAATAGCAAAGCTACAAAAATTAAACGACAAACATGCTTTAAAGTATGTCCGCAATCTAAATCAAATAAGGCAACTTCATTGACAGGACTAATCGAGAACAACATCAATGAGTTCGTACCTCCTTCCACCATTCAAGCGCAAGAATGGGAACATATAAAGGATGTAGAGCTAGCGGATCAATCTTTGCATAAGCCCCGAAAAATTGATGCTCTTTAGGGAGCAGATTTATGCAGGGAAATTTTATTGGAAGGATTAAGAAAAGGTCCTCCAGGAACCCCTATTGTTCAAAATAGCACCATAGGATGGATTCTCTTCGGAAATCTGTCTCGAGCAGACTCTATTTCTAAAGTCTCACCTCATCTCGCGCAAGCTGACCAAGAATTGTCAATAGATAAAATCCTGAGAAAGCTTTGGAAACCTGAGGAAATCACTTCTCAAGTACGTAAACTATCAAAACCCGATCAAAAGAATGAACGATCTTATCAAAACACTCATTGTCGTACTGCAGCTAGCCAATATGTATGATTACCATTCATCGAAGATAAACCAGTACTAGGTGATTCTCGAAATATGGACTTACGCAGGTTTTATAACCTCGAAAAGAAACTACCTCAAAATGTTGATCTTTACAAAGATTATAAAGGTTGCAAAAATGTATGTCATGCCTTAGGTCATAGGAAACTGGCTTCAAGAAAGCAGCAGGCATCAATATCTCCTATAACTGAGTACGCAGCAAGCCCCCCTACAGGGGATCATACGTTGCCAAAATCAGCTACTCAGTCGCAGCGAGCTATATCTGTATCTACAGCAGGGCGGCAAAAATCCACGTCCACTGAGGCTCAACGGGTACCGCTGACGACATCAAGCCTTCAGCAGTTGCAACCCGAATTGAGGTCTACGCCACGCATTTTAGAAGATACAATTGCTTTTTACGCATAACGTCCAGATAGCGACTTCCAGCTACTTATTGCAGACAGTGAGCAACCGGACATATTCGAGCAAATCACCGTCTCATATGAAAAACTAAAGCGATCCACAAAAAAGGAACAACGTTTCACTGCTCGGGACGGGACACTCATAAAAGTAAAGCTACTTGTAGATGGACGTATACGAATCGTAATGTAAAAAGATTAATCTAGAATCTATTTTTTATTATCTTTCTAACATCCAACTGGGGTCAAACATTTGTAGAAATTTCAGAAGTTCGATTTTTACGCGTATTCCATGTATGGTTTTCTACAATATTTTCGCTTGCATGAGCATCATATGGAAAATAAATGATATTCGCTCAAGTATTCCTATACAGCATATAAGATTGAAATACTTTTCTAACCGAATCTTAAGTACCTCTTCACCTCATTCAGACAAAAAAGCCCAAAACAAAATCATATGAAAGATAACAAAAATTTATAATACATATGTGCAACAGGAAATTCATTTTTGAAGATAATTTTGTGTGTCATGCGAATTTTGAAGTTATGGCAATTTTCCATGTTTGTTGTAAATACACAACTATATTGAAATTACGTTGTGATTAAGACGTTACAACTAAATACATTATTTTGAAGACCTATTATTGTGTTAATACCCTTTCCATTTTCTATTTAGAAATGTTATAATGCTAAATTAAAAAAAGGTCTTAACATGAGTACATATATGTACTCAACAAACAATTTCTGTATTAAAATAATATAGATATACCTAAATAACTGCAACTCACAAACTATGTAATTAGAATTTAAAAATTTTGAATTTTGTTTTGTGTACAAACTTTAAGAATATTTCATTTACAGTAATATTTACTTCTACTTTGTAGGATATTAACTAGGAAATTTCAAAGCACATCCGATCTCTAGTAACACTTTATTAAGAAGACTTTAACAAGAGTCATTCGTAAGCAGTGAGGACAGAATTCAGAATTGATCAATCGTTAGCAGCGATCACGCACATATAAAAAGACAATATCTCAGCTATCAATTGCTAGTACTCCGGCTGACAAAAGCTGGATGATTCGTTCCTTCACAACAATATTATACACTATTGAAAATAATAAAGAGCATTTACATACATATACCTACAAGTAAACGTACAACGGAAGTGATCAAGACTGACCGCAATTGAATGACATTAATTTGAAATGTGATCAAAGTTGCATCGACTACAACTTTTTTCTTAAATTACTAAATTGAAACCAAAGAAAATATTTTCAGGTAAAAGGCCTGTATTTTTGTGTTTGTTGAAACCAGCATTAAATAGCCACCTGAAAGTAAAATCGTTTAAAAGATTCTAATTCCAAGTATTTCTAATTATTGAAAATAGGTTGGGAACGAAACTATGTATATCTACCTACAAGCACATCGATAAGGCAGTTTTTAGTGGAGATAATAATCGACACATTACGGTTATATTCCACAAGTCCGGGACACAATCTAATGAGAGGTTAACATCACGCAAATAAAATGGAGTTAAAGTAAGTTATCTGTACAGTTAAATATATTTTTAAAATAGCAAATTAGCAATATTGTAATAGGTATCTTATTGTATAATTATAAGTGTTATAACTTTAGCTAGGCAAAATCAGGAACGGCAACAAAAATTCTCAAAATTCCAGTTGATTTGCACAGCTGCTAGGGTCAATATACTCTTCTGACCTACGCACAGCTGCTAAGGTCAACGAATTTTTCTGTTGCTACGTGCACAGCTTCTAAGGTCAATGTACTTTAGTTGATATGCGCTAAGTAAAATAATTTGTTGGTGCCGTGCGCAATTTAGAGGCAATATAAGTCGCAGGCCAACTTAAATTTTTCTGTTTTCGCATCCAGCTTTCATAGATTGCGCATCATTTTGAAAATCGACTTGGCTAGTGGTAATAACATAGAATTATTAACAAGTTAACTTTATCTTGGGTACCGACTGAGATAAAGATATTTATTCTGGGTCTCGACTGGAATAAATTCTACTAACATAATAACTATATGTTGGGTAACGACTGAGATAAAGATACATATTCTGCGTCTCTATTGGAATACATCATACTAACAAACACACTTTATCTTTGATATTGACTGAAATAAAGATATTTATTATGGGTCTCGACTGGAATAAAATTTACTAACATAACAACTTTATCTTGGGTATCGACTGAGATAAAGATATTTATTCGGGGCTTCGACTGGAATAAAATTTACTAACCTAACAACTTTATTTTGGGTACCGACTGAGATAAAGATATTTATTCTGGGTCCCGACTGGAATACACTCTGTTAACATAATAACTTTATCTTGTGTCTCGACTGAGATAGAGATAGTTATTCCGGGTAGCGACTAAAATAGCACTTACTAATCTCAAACCTTTATCTTGGATCTAGACTGAGATAAAGATATTTATTCTGGGTACCGACTTGAATAAATACTACTAATACAACTTTGCTTTGGGTCTCGACTGAAGTAAAGTTTCTTGTTCCGGGAAACGACTAGAACAAGAATTCTACTAATCAAATTACAACATTGCTTTGGGTCTCGACTGAAGTAAAGTATCTTGTTCTGCGGCGCGACTAAAACAAAATCATTACTAACACACAAACTTTGTTTTGGGTCTGGCTTGAAGAAAAGTATCTTGTTCCGGGGCACGACTAGAACAAGATAATCACCGACTATCTATTTACCAACGCCATATAGTCGATTCTGTATTTTAGATTTGTGAATACATTTTGATTAATCATTTAATACATATCTAATCATACTTAGTAATTATATTTGTTCATCTACGCAGATGCTACATTAGAACCAGCAGTAGCGTTCTTTCTTCTACTCATTGCTAACATTAGAGGAACCAGCTGTAAGCGTTCTTTATATCTACTCAGTGGTACAAGTAGGAACTTGAGGAAATCTGCGCCCCCAAGAGAATAGCTGCATCTCGAGAACCAACACTTTTCGAAAGGGTAATATACTGGTGCCATTTCGGAAAAGTGAATTCCTTTTGAAGTTATCACAATTTGTTTTATTTAAGTTGATACATGAGTGAGCTTTTTAGTTATTAAGTGCCATGTTCGTGAATGTGTAATCTCTAACTATATTTGCCTTTGAATTTGGAATAGTGTATTAACTTTAACATAATGTGAAATAGACCACTAACTTTAGGTATTTATTGACGTTATTATTTACAGTCCCCATCCTTACACATATTTTTTCTTTAGTTTTCTTATTGGGCAGAACATTTTATGGTCCCTCGAGCCGGATTTAAAGTGTAGTGGTTTATAAATTCACACGTCTTACCATGAGTACACTTCAAAAACTGTTGGCTAACCAAGCCACCTCTACAAAAATTTTCGAAAAATCTCTCAAGAAGTATAACAATACTTCAAAAGAAAAACGACCAAAAGGGCTTGTTTCTGAGCGTTTAGTCGCTCAGATTACAAGTCTACTAATTATACAATTATCCAAGCTACAGAGGCTTTGGATGACAGTGTAATGTGAAATTAGCTTTGTGTCAAGTAGAGAAATTGCGGCGACTCACTTATGAAACTAGATAGTAGAAGAATCTGGCTGTCTGTCAAGTGTGTAGCTGCCCAGGGCCATTTGGTATGTAATTTGAGAAACCAAATCGGGAAACATCCTATTTTATTAAAACATAATTGCATCTACCAAGTTCGGTGTTTTATTTATTAAAGCTCCCGCTTACCAAAATATGTCCAAATATTACAACTGGCGACGAGGAAAATAAAATAAAAAGAAAAAATCATGGAACAAGGCAGCATCGGAATGATAAAAGAGTTTGATCATATTAACTTGGACTGGGTAGTCTACAAGAAAAGGTTAATGCAGTATTTGATGGCAAACGAAATTAAGACAGATCAGCAACAACGAGCAGTTTTATTAACCATGATAAGTGAACAAACGTACGCTTTGCTAAGTGATCTGTGTCATCCAAAGGAGCTTTTAGAATCCGCAAAGTCAGTTTTTGTAGAACGACAGATATTTTAATCTTCGAGTATGGCAGAAACACAAAAGGTACATAAATGGGAACGGCAAGTTCGAAAGTTAACAGTCTCATGCGAATTCGGCAATATTCTCGAGGCAGCGATGAGAGACAAGTTTCTGGTTGGAATGAAAAAGGGGCCCATTAGGGACAAATTATTTGCACAAAAAGCATCGGAATTAACCTTCATGAAAGCAGTAGTTTTGGCATTAGAAACAGAAGCAGCAGCAGCAATGGGTAGAAATATAGGAGTTGTTAAGCAGTAACCCGTACATAAGGTACAATTTTCCAAACATAGTAATAAATTGCAAAAAATAGCTAATAAAAACTTTCAAAATAAAAGTAGAAATGCATGTTTTTGCTGTGGGTACACTAACCATTTAGCTAAAAATTGAAAATGTGGAAATTGTTTGTGCAATAAGTGCGGTAAGAAAGGGCACCTAAAAAGGGTTTGTCCAAGCGAGTTCGAAACAGATAAAACTGTCAGAAAAACAAATGGTGCTCAGTGTTATGCGCTTGAAGAATCAATTTTCAATATAAAATGTAAAAACGGTGCACCAATACTACTAAACATAGCAATAAATAATAAAAATATGTGCGCGGAACTAGACAGTGGGGCCGCAGTGAGTTGCGTGGGCTCGGTTCAATTTTATAAATATTTCGACGAAGTAAATTTAGAACAAAGTAAAGTACACTTGATTGCGTACACTGGGGAGAAGATAAGACCAGAGGGAAAATGTTCACTAAGAGTTAGCTTAAGAGGAAAAGTGCATAATATAGACTTTTATGTTGTCAAAGGGAATGGCCCGATATTATTAGGAAGAGATTTTATGAAGGAATTCCAGATGGAATTCAGAATAAATAAAATTTGCATGGAGAATTCGGAGTAATTTCATGTCTTGTCATATAAATTTCCAGAAGTTTTCACAAGTAATCTTGGAAGGTATCGTTTAGGGAAAGCTAAACTGTATATTCAGAAGGGGGCGGTTCCCAAGTATTATACGCCTAGGCCTTTGCCATTTAGTGTAAAACCGAAAGTGGAAAAGGAGATTAAGAAATTAGTCGAATGGGGAGTATTGGTTCCAGTAAAATCGTCAGAGTGGGGAACACCAATAGTTCCTATTATAAAACCTGATGGATCCGTCCGTATCTGCGGGGATTATAAGGTAACATTAAATCCGGTTTTAGAAATGGAAAAATATGTGATACCTCGTATTGAGGATTTGTTTGAAAAACTATCTGGCGGTACGTTTTTTTCGAAACTAGATTTAGCTTCGGCCTACCAACAAATAGAACTGGAGGAAGATAGTCAAAATCTAACAACAATCTCAACCCATTTAGGGCTTTTTAATTATACTCGTTGTCCATATGGAATTAAAACGTTAAGGCCGAGCATGATAGGCGGTTAGAAAGGGTGCTCAAATGTCTTAAAGATGCAGGTTTTACCTTGAAGCAAGAGAATTGCGAATTTTTAAAGGAATCTGCCCAATATTTAGGCTATGTCATAAATAAAGATGGTCTTAAAACGTCTCCAAATAAGGTTAAAGCAATACTTGATATAAAAGCACCCCGAAACGTAAAACAATTATAGTCGTTCTTGGGTACAATTAATTATTACCGAAAATTTTTGCCAAATCTGGCCGAGGTCTTATAACCGCTATACCAGCTGTTGAAAAAGAATCAAATGTGGAAATGGGACAAGAAGTGTCATCATTCCTATGAAGCAGTTAAAAGTTTACTTACTTCGACGGACGTGTTAGTGCATTATAATCAAAACCTGCCGATGGATGCTAGCAGCTATGGTTTGGGCGCCGTATTAGCGCACGTATTTCCCCAAGGAAAGACAAGACCAATAGCCTACGCATCGAGAACACTCCAAGAAGATGAAAAAGGTACAGTCAAATAGAAAGAGAAGCGCTGGATATCCAATTTGGAGTAAAATATTTTCATCAGTACCTATATGGGCGGAAGTTTGTGCTGCGAACCGATTGTAAACCACTGACATCGATAATTGGACCAAAAGTAGGAATACCCCAAATGGCAGCAAATCGAATACAACGTTACGCCATATTTTTATCCGGTTAAGATTTTGATATTAAATTTGTTAAAACTTCTGAAAACGCAGCTGATGTTTTTTTCGCGGTTTCCGCTTAGTGTAGATACGAAAGAACAGATGGAAGAAATTGATGTCCACTTAAATTATATAAAGGAAGATGGAAATATTCCGACTGATGCGTGTGCTATAGCGGAGGAAACAAAAAAAGATAATATATTAAGGAACGTAGTCCAATTTATAAGGAATGGGTGGCCAAAAGACATCTGCGAGAATGAACTAAAACGATATTCTAATCTCCGTAACGAATTAAATTTGGAAAAAGGATGCATTTGACGAGGTTACCGATTAGTTGTTCCTAAAAGTTTAAGAAGTAAAATTTTTCAAGAGCTACACTCTACTCACTTTGGTATAGTGAAAATGAAAGGCTTAGTACGGTCATACGTTTATTGGCCGGGCATGGATAAAGATCTAGAAGTCATAATAAAAACTTGCGAAATTTTTGCGGGAGGGCAAGAATCCCCAAGCAAGGTCTCACTTAGCCCTTGGAAATGGCCGATCCATGGGAAAGAGTTCATATTGACCATTGTGGCCCATTTCATAATAAATACTTCCTGGTATGTGTAGATAGTTACAGCAAATGGCCGGAAGTAATCGAAGTTTCAAAACTTTCAACTAAAGTTACAATTTATAAGTTACAAGAAATATTCAGTAGGTGGGGATTTCCAAAGGTGTTAGTATCCGATAATGGTAGTGCATTTGTATCGCAGGAGTTCCAAGAGTTTTGTAAACAAAATGGGATTGAGCACTTAACAGGAGCATCCTACCATCCGGAGTCAAATGGTCAAGCGGAAAATAGTGTAAAAACCTTCAAAGCTTCGTTAAGCAAAATATTGCTGCGAACAAAAGATTTGTCAATAGCTTTGAATAAATATTTGATGAGTTGTAGATTCACTCCACATTGCACTACAGGGGAAACTCCTGCCAAGCTACTTATGAATCGGGAAATGCAGACATGATTACATCTGATAAAACCAGAGCTTCCTGTGAAGGGTAACACGATACTAGTTGATAAGATCAGGAATAGGGCAGAAAAGCAACAGGGAGATTTAGTATGGGTCAGGATTTATGAACGGAATAAGGAAAATTGGAAGCCAGGAAAGGTATAAAGGGTCTTTGGTCAAAGGACTTAATGGGTAATATAAGAAGGGAGTGAAGCGAAACGGAAAAGGCACATAAGTCAGTTACGTAAACGCAGTTAAAGTAGAAGGCGATTTTACTTCGAATCTGGGTTTTAAATTTCCCGCGAATAAGGAAGTGACAGAAAACTCACTACAGAGTCAAAGAAAAAAGAATGCGGAAATGGTAAGTGAACCGAGTAGAGAAGAAGTGGTCGACACAAAACATCTTCCTTCTTGTTCGGAATCAAGTGATGAATATCAGTCTTCGGACAGCGGTGCTGACGACTCTGCTAAGGAGAATGAAGCAGAAACTGAAGAGGTACCGGCAACTACAGTACTGGTTACAAAACATTTAAAAAATAAGAAAGCCATAACACCGAGAACCATTAGAAAGCAACCCTCAAGAAGTGCAAAGAAATAATTTAATTTAATTGGTTTTTGTAAACACTAGTGAAGATAGCATCAATTTGTAAGTACGAATAGGTTGAATTACTTAATAACAGCAATTTGTAAGTACGGATAAATTGAATTACTTAATAATAGCAATTTGTAGGTGCGAATAAATTATTACTTGATAATGGCAATTTGTAAGTACGAATAAGTTAAATTAGTTAACAACACCAATTTGTAATTAAAAATAAATTGAATTACCTATTTAATAACTTGAATTACGTAAGCAGAATTAGTGCTAAACGGTATTAGATACTTCAGAAAATTAATCGATAAATAATAATAATAAATAATAAGACACTTACTAATTTCATTACCTTTAAGCCTTGGAATCAAAATGAATTAAAATATTAATCTTAATTAGGTTTCATGTGTGACAGGCTGATTTAGGAGTAGAGATACTTAGTATTTTAATCTGAAAATAACAACTATAACTAGGAGTTACATATAACACTAAATTAGAGGGGGAAGAATTGTAATGTGAAATTAGCTTTGTGTCAAGTAGAAAAATTGCGGCGACTCACTTATGGAACTAGATAGAAGAAGAATCTGGCTGTCTGTCAAGTGCGTAGCTGGCCAGGGCCAGGCCTATTTTATTAAAACATAATTGAATCTACCAAGTTCGGTATTTTATTTATTAAAGCTCCCACTTTCCAAATACGTCCAAATATCACAGGCAGTGAACTTGAGAAGTACGAGTATTTCTTATATGATCAATTTGCAGAGGTGGAAAATAAGCATTCTTAGGGATGCATTAGATGCTTTTGAGCCAAAATCATGAACAAAAAATTGCTGGAGAATCTAAAACTGATCAGCAATCTTCGTTTTTTTAAAGTTTGTAGTGTAGCCGCTAACTCCGGAATCGCCTTGTGGCCACGCTAACTTATGCGGAGAGGAAGAGGAATCAAAATCACAACACTCGCACGTATATTTCAAAATTAAACTTTAATTCCATTAAGTAAAATAACTTACTAATTACTATTGTGCTAACTCTAAATAGATATTAAATTTTACGCCGAACCCGAAATCTTTTTTTGCTTCTGCACCCAGTACCACCACTCGAATGAAGAACTTTTGTTACTCTCAAGTCGTGACGTTTATTGTGATACTCGAGTTCAGTGGCGAGCTCAGTGGCGTGGTTGATAAGGTTTGATTATTGAATTGTTGAAAGCGCGGTTTATTTGAATTGTATTTTAAGTTTACTTTATTGTCGTAGTTCGCTACATTACCCCCCTTCCAGCCGGAGGCGACAATTATATTTGCTTATTTAAAATGAACTGTTCTTTTTGAGGTTTTGGAGCTGTAAGATTCAATAGTGAATGCAGGCTTCAAACGGTCTATGGAGATTGAGACATTCTTGTTGTTCATGTTAATCACAAAATGTTTCCTGAATCTACGGATGACGTCGAATGGACCTTGGTACGGAGGTTTTAGGCTTGGTCTGACTGAGTCTAATCTAACAAAAACTTTCGTGCATTTGTCTAGTTCTTTAGGTACGTAGACAGGTGTTTTGAGACTGCGAGTGTCCGTTGCTTTTAGCTTGTTCATAGCCTCCTTTAGTTGGAGTACGAAATCTGATTGACTTTCGGGGTTATTGGTTGAATCGGAAGCTACAAATTCGGCCGGCAATTTCAATGCCTGGCCGTAAACTAATTCTGCGGGGGAGCATTTAAGTTCCTCCTTATAAGCGGCCCTAATTCCTAAAAGTACTATTGGTAGATGATCGGTCCATTTACTGATATTCTCGTAGCATTCTAGCGAGCCTTTAAGCTGCCTATGTAGCCGCTCTACCATACCGTTGTTATGGCCCAATATAAGGAAGATTCTTCTTCCAGCAGCCAAGGGCGCATTCTAGCGAAATAATCAGCAATTGCTAAACAATAACCTCGCACGGTATTGTTCTGCTACTGTCGGTTATTTTGCTGATTAGCCCAACAGCTGGCTGCGATGAGCGCTTAGTGGAGCAATCGACGATTACAATAATAATTAACCTCGCATGGTAATTATTATGTAAGGCGATTGTTTACTACTAAGCGACTCAGGTGCTGCAACCGGTAGAACAAACGACAAGGTTGTTGTCGTTTGTTTACATCCGCGTTGTGAGCAAAGAAAGCTTACTTCCGAGTATCGGTTCATAAAAGACCAATGACTGGTCTGTCGAGTGCTGGTAGTATTCTCGCCGTTCAGCGTTCAGTTTAGAGTCGCGTTTTTTCAGTTAGCGTAAAATTAAGAGTGCGGGTCGTGACTTTCTTTTAACATTGTTGAGATAGGGCAGTTTTCAATATTCAGTCAATAAAGAATAAGTTATCGTGAAAAACGTCTTTTAATTGCTCGAGGGGCACGACAATTTGGCGCAGCCGGTTAAAAGAGGTATTGTGATTTTTACAATTGATTTATTTTTATATTTGGGAGTTATGCTTTTTAGCTGCTCCATTTTTTTTAATTTTGGAAGTTATGCTTTTTTAGCTGCTCCATTTTTTTTTGTTATAGGAGTTGTGCTTTTTAGCTGCTCCGTTTATTTTTGTTAATTGTGGGAGTTAACGCTTTTTTAGCTGCTCCATTTTTTATTTTTTTTGGGAGTTATGCTTTTTTTAGCTGCTCCATTTTCAGCTACTCCATTTTTATTTATCGACTATTATTATTAGAACATTTCAGAGTGAAATTTGGTTGTGCGGCGACATAGGAAACAAAAAAGTGTTGTTATAGTTGTGATTTATGTAATTAGGTATTCTAAATGTTAGGTTGTTGGAAGGGATTAAATTTTCGCTGCTTATTGATAGTATGCTCTTAAGAGAAAATTGTGTCTTGTATAGACATACAGTTTTAAAGATAAAGAAACGATAGTTAAAGAGTAAGAAAAGTAGAAATTGTTTTATTTAAAGGTAAATTTTTGTGAGAGGCATATGATAGATCAATTTCATGAATATTATAAGGAAGTTATAATTTTAAGACGTTTCATTTGAACAGTGTTTGTGTTCTTCTAAATGTATTGTGTATTGTGTTACTCATATTAAAATCTTCTTTAACTCTTCCACTAAACTCGCGTACTGCTTGGCAGATAAATCCCTTCACATATTTCAAAGGGTAAACTTCAGTTTTGTCACTTACTTTAATTGTCGTATTAATATTACGTTTTCTCGACTGTCTCTAAAAAATTCTCCATGTAGCGTATTTTATTATAATCGTGGGCATTTATGTTTTGTGATATAATGATTTTTCGTTAATCAAATGTGTTAAGGTATCCTCGCGTTTGCAATAGTAGTTAAAGATAGGGTTCAAGATACATCTATGTCATTGGGGAGGTCTAATGTATTGACCAGGGAGCAATTATTGCAATTCCAGTCACAGGAGCAGGAACTGGAAAATAAATCAGAAGAATTGAAGCAGTGCCAAACAAAGCTTCAGTATTATGAGAGAGACTGGCAATATATCACAGATCATTTAACAGGAGAATTGAAAAAACGTGTGGCGAGTGGAGATCTCAACAATATTCTACAGGAACTAGAAACAGCCACTCAAACAAGCACGAAAGGAGAAGTTGTGGATCTTTTGGTGACTATAACCTTCGACATTATTCAAAAAGAAGAAGGGACAATAGAAAAGGCACTAAAGGATAGCCGCGAGGAAATTAAAGCTCTGGTCAAGAAGGTAGATACCTTAAACGTTCAATTGAAGGAAGCAGAGCAGACTGCGGCCGAACTCGAACGGGAATTGCCGATAGAACTGCAGGAACGTCAGTCAACCACTAAGGGCAATAGCAACCAGGGAAACAGCAGAAAGTGGTCACCAAGAAGATTAGTATTTTGGGACCATCAGTCGGAGCCAAAACAAAATTCGATCGCACGCGGCAGTGTAATTAGCGTAAAGGAAAATAAGGAAATAAGACATAAGGAAAGTGGAAAATCAAACGAAGATCACATAAAAATGGTGGATATACACGATAAAGTGATGGATATGGTCGTCAAGTACGTACCCATGTTTTCCGGAGATCGGTCTCCAAAACTGGTGAAAGAGGTGTACAGATTCTTAAGCTGCGGCAAGGATTTGTACGACCGACTGAAGCCTGAGGAGCAGAACATTTTTATGAAATGTGTGAAGTATCGGTTGACAGATGATGCTTACTATCTGGTAAGTTCAGAGGAACCAAAAGATTTTGAAGCTCTGCAACTGATAATTAAAACAGCTTATATGCCGAAGAAGTCATTTAGTGAATTGCGAACGGAGATGGTGGCCTGCAGACAAAGACCAGGTGAAGACATCCGAGAATTTGCGGACCGATTGAAGGAACTGTTGAGCCAGATCAAGACAGCCGTATCAGCAAAGTACCCAGACAAAGACGGAGGACTAATAGCGGAGTTAGAGTCTGATGCAGTGGCAACCTTCAAGGGTGGTGTGCTTAATCATGGCACTCAGGTACATCTGACGGGAAGGAAGTTCGAGTCTCTGGAGGCAGTGCGTGAGGAAGCGACTTACTTCGAGAAGGATGCAAAACGTCTTCAACTTCGGCCGTCAGGAGTAGGGGAGATATTTAAGAGTAACGGCGGAGCCCCTCAGAATACATGGGAGCCCAGGTTGGCCAAGAAAGATCCAGGGAGGCCATCTCAGTCAAATGTAAGAGAATACCGAGAAACCCCGCCCAGAAACAGTCAGCGAGGTTCTAAGCAATGCTTTCGATGTGGAAAGGAGGGACACTTCGCAAAGGAATGTGGTGCGGAACGACAGCCTCCCTTCTGCACCAGATGCCGGGGCTATGGTCATGTAGCGATGGAATGTAAGAAGCAGCAAGTGAGATTCGCGAATGTAGCCACAAGCGGAAGAAATGAATCTCGAGAGGAAAGGGAAGTTTTATACTGCCAGTTTTGCAGAACTTGCGATCACTTCACTGAAAACTGTCTGCGGAAGTACTTAGCAGAGCAAAACAGTCGGCAGTTGGGAAACGGAGAGCGGCAGCTGGGGAATTCATCCACAGCTGCCTTCCATTGACAAAATCAGAATTTTTTAAAAATCAAATAAAGGAAACCAGTACATTAGAATTAAGTCCGTTAAATAATAACATAATTACAGTAGGATCAGACATAGCAGTAGAAGGTAAGTTAAGACTTTTAGTAGATACCGGATCCACCTGTAGCATTATTAAGGTTAATAGGATAAAAAGGAATACGCCCATACAAACACATCACAAAATTAGAATTGGAGGACTGTTCGGATCCGCTAGAAGTTCAATAGGAACGTGTGAGGCGAAGTTGCAGATAGACTACAGTCAACATGTCTGCAAATTTAACGCCATTAGTGACACCGACTCAATTCCAGCCGATGGTATACTTGGAATGGATTTCATCAGTGGCAGAGCTATTATCGACTGCGTAAACATGAAGTTGCTGTTACAAGAAGCAAGCAAAAGCATGGAAGAAAATGCTTCTTGTGAAAATATCGCAGTTTGCGGAAAAGTGGAACCCACATCTTGGCAGAGAAGCAGTCAAGGAAATCTGTTCCAGAGCAGGATAGAAGAGGAAAAAATAAACATGACAGGAAAAATAGTACCTACATTACAGGACCCATTTCTGGTGCCCTGCAGGGAGAAGATCTATATCACACCTCACGAAAGTTCGGAGCTTAACAAGCCTATAACTGAAGAATCTGCCGAAGGGTTGAACAGTCACCGCAGTTATAGCAAACAGAACGGAAATAGTCTAAAGGACAGACTTGCATTTGTAAGAATCGCTAATGCAAGAGCCTGTCCTGTAAAACCACAAAATTCCTCTAATAAAAGATCTGAATGGAGCTATGAAGGTAGGACCAGTTTCTTTTCACCCCAAAAGCAAGCTCACGGGCTTTGGCGAAGAGGAAAGATTAAATTTCGAGAATATAGGAATAAATCGGTTAGAACAGAATTCAAGAAGAAATTATGGCATCGAAACTGCAGTCGTGCAGGACATTGGAATTCTACTGCAACTTTCATGACACCTTATGAGGAAAAAGTTGGTAAGTTTCCGGGAAAAGTGATGCTCAATCGAAGTTTTCAACATTGACCTTCGAATTTTGTAAGTGATTTGAGTGGCGACTTTTCCTAAGTTTAAATTATAGGACAAAGCTTTATAGATTTACAGGTCAAGAAAGAAAACGCAAGAAGATATAAGGATAGTTTAGTGCCTGCTTTATTGGAGGCTGAAACAACGCGACAACTATATGAATAATAGGTAAGAAAACGTGTGTTAAAAAAAAACATATATGTAGGTATTTAGAGAAATTAGACAAAATAGTTATTTAATTATTTAAATAACGACAAAAAAAAAAGGAATAAGACATTAAAAGTATAGAGAAATTACACAAAAGACACAAAAAGGTACAATACATTTAAAAAAAATTAAAAAAAAAAATATTATTGGACAAGTGGAAAGAAAAAAAATTGAAGGAACAACAAATACGTAATACATGTAATAGAAATGAAAAAAAAAGAGAAATTAAAAAGAAGAAGAAGAATATTGCATGTTTCAAGATAGTTAAATGTTCAAAACTTAAAAAGATCGAATAATATAATAATAAAAAAAAAAAAAAGATTTTGTAAAAAAGTAATAAGAGAAAAGATGTTGAAATAAAAAGAAAAGCTAATAGAGAAGAATTTGTATTGTTGTTTTTAAATATAATTGCTGAAATAAATAAAGACTTAGAAAAATTGAGTAGTTCATTTCACCTAGTTTAAGAAGAATAGAAGGTTGATCATAGGTCAAATAAGAATAGGAAGTTTTTAAAGAAATAAAGCATAAAGAAATCTCTAGATTTGTACTAAAGAAGAAAAGAGGTAAGGAATAAATAATTAATTAAGACAAATAAAATAAAAAGAAGAAATAACTAGGAGAAGCTGTTATTTTAGAAATTAGGAGGGTTGCCAGTAGATTAAGGAATACAGGTAAGAAGTAGGAGAGCCAAAATGGAAAGGCTTATGATAATAATATTAGTTAGTGTGACATCACTGTATGCAGAGAATGCCGACTACAGCATCAAACCCATAACACAAACGGGGGTGCTATTCGAGAATGTGGGAAAGGTAACTTCTATAGCAAGCATTGGACGATTCTAACTAAACTGGAAATGCCGGCTTTAACAAAAGAGTTGGACTTTGCAAAAAATTGCAGCAGCCTAAGCAAAGAATTATGCACCAGGATCAGGCACATCGGAGTAGGTACCAGATGCGAAGTGGCAACGAAGGAAATAAGAACCTGGATGTCCAGAATTGAACGACAGAATGAAGAGCTTAGCCATCATATGCATGGGGAAGCATCCCATCGTACGAAGCGCTCATTTTTTGATGGAGTGGGGTCCCTTTTTAAGACACTTTTTGGAACAATGGATCAGGCCGACTCGGATGACATTAATAGCAGACTTGAAGATCTTGATGGGAGGGAGAATCGGACCTTTCACCTTCTGAAGGAGCAGACGACTTTAATCAAATCAACATTCGACGTATTTAATGCATCACGAGCGCAGGCTGATGCAGAACGTCAGGAGCTCTGGAGTAAAATTTCATTCCTCATCGCTGCTCAGCAAAATAAGAGCGGTGAATTGTCAAATTTGCAGCAAAGAATGGAGATCAATGAAATTATTACGCTAATGACAATTCAGTTGCAAGAAATTAGCGATATACAGGAAACACTGTCATTTGCAAATGGGAGACTTGCTGATAACCTCTGAAGATGAATCTCGCAGTAATCAAGTTCTCTGGCAACCAGTACGGTCGGAGCTACCAGCTTGGGACAGCATAACACCTCAAGCAGGATTGAAGAAAACAGATACGTTGAAGCCAGAAAAGCACGAGATACGTTTATTGGCGGCGCATAATTTTAATCAGGCGTGGAAAGCACAAGAAGTCAACATTAAGAGAGTTCAGAGTGATATCAAGGAAGAGGAGGGCAACAGACATCAAATCCGGCCTCACCATATTCATATAGTGGCCACATCCATCACAGGAGGTTTGGGTATAATTAGTTTGACACTTATCTTAGGAGTCTTCATGCACTTGAGACGGTGGAAAAAGAACCAACATCGAATAAGCACTAGAAGGCTGTCGACTTTACCTACGATACTGAAATCAACCAGAAAATCGAAAATGGTACAGCTGGAGCAAGAGGATAAAGAAATTGACAACGGTATTGAACTGGTCATCCCCACAACAGCCAACTTGCCCACAACTCACCTACCAACCGCCGTCGGGAAGCAGTTAGTTCAGTTAGAATAGCTACTGTAGATGTAAAAATAATGTAACTTGTGTAAGTATACGGCAACCTTAGGAATTGGTATATTCGTAACTAGTGTTTGTAACTCTATATATAATATAAGCATAGTATGTTTGTGAGACCCGCACAATAGTAAAATAAAATAAAGATAAAGAGAATTTTTCAGAAAAATGTATAAAAACGTGAAGGTGTAATTATGAAATTATTAATTATTAATTCAATAAAAAAGAAAGAAATTAAAACATTAGATATAAAGATAAGTAAGATTATATATTAAGGTCCATGTGAATTAATTAGTTATGAAATTTTAATAAAATATGTATGAGAAGAAAAATTTTAATAAAGTATATATGAGAAGAAAATAGAGAAAGTAAAATGAAAAAGAAAAGATGTAAAAATGGAAACTTTAAGAAATGAAAAAGTAAAGATGTCAAATAAAAAAAAAAATGTGTAAGAAATGAAATATAGAGAAGATACATATGTATAAAATTTGTAATGGGAATAGATTTAAACAAAGATAATGGTAACAGAAAATATGGAATGTTAGAAAGAAAAGAAAAAATGTAAAGCTAGTTAGTAAGTATGGAAATGAATCTGAACTGAACGCGAACCAAAATAGTTTCAATTTTAAGATTGTTGCACTCTTCAGACTAGTTTCCTGCGGAAACTAGTTTTTCCAAGGGGGGAGGGATGTTATGGCCCAATATAAGGAAGATTCTTCTTCCAGCAGCCAAGGGCGCATTCTAGCGAAATAATCAGCAATTGCTAAACAATAACCTCGCACGGTATTGTTCTGCTACTGTCGGTTATTTTGCTGATTAGCCCAACAGCTGGCTGCGATGAGCGCTTAGTGGAGCAATCGACGATTACAATAATAATTAACCTCGCATGGTAATTATTATGTAAGGCGATTGTTTACTACTAAGCGACTCAGGTGCTGCAACCGGTAGAACAAACGACAAGGTTGTTGTCGTTTGTTTACATCCGCGTTGTGAGCAAAGAAAGCTTACTTCCGAGTATCGGTTCATAAAAGACCAATGACTGGTCTGTCGAGTGCTGGTAGTATTCTCGCCGTTCAGCGTTCAGTTTAGAGTCGCGTTTTTTCAGTTAGCGTAAAATTAAGAGTGCGGGTCGTGACTTTCTTTTAACATTGTTGAGATAGGGCAGTTTTCAATATTCAGTCAATAAAGAATAAGTTATCGTGAAAAACGTCTTTTAATTGCTCGAGGGGCACGACACCGTTTGCTTTTGGATGGTAGGCAGTGGTATGTATCCGATGAGTTCCCAAAAGCTTTGTGACTTCGTTGAAAAGTCTACTTTCAAATTGCGGTCCTTGGTCTGTGGTGATCACAGACGGAACGCCAAATCTGGAAACATATTCTCGAATAAATGTCGTTGCGACTGTTGTCGCTGTAATATCGCGGAGAGGATACGCTTCAGGCCATCTGGTGTATCTATCTACGATAGTCATTACGTATGAAAAATCGTTCGAGCTTGGTAAAGGGCCCACCAAATCTATGTGCAAATGTTCGAACCGGGCGCTTGGTATGTCGAAATTCCCGATAGGTGATTTCGTATGACGATGGACTTTGGCGCGTTGGCACGAGATGCATGATATTGTCCAATCTTTCACGTGAGTATTCATGCCTGGCCAAAAATATCGGTCTGAAACGAGTTTTCTCGAAGCGCGGATACCGGGGTGAGAAATATCGTGAAGCGAATTGAAGACAAGTTTACGTAGTTTTCCCGGTACAAATGGTCTAATGCCTTTTGTGGTTTCACACCAAACCATTTTGTTTGTAAGTGGGAATTCCTTTTGCTCTAATTTAAATTTGGAATTTCTGCACTTGCTACCAGAAAGTAGGCGCTGCAATTCTTCGTCTATCTCCTGTTCTACTATCAGGTTTTGTAACGAAAATTTGTTCGATGTTAACTCAGAGATCTCTTCTGTTCGTGAAAAGGTGTCTGCTACTACGTTATCTTTACCTTTTATGTGGCGGATATCGCTCGTAAATTGCGCGATGTAGTCCAGGTGTCTGCTTTGGCGTGGGC
The DNA here is from genome assembly GCA_963924295.1 of Dioctria rufipes. Taxonomy (NCBI): domain Eukaryota; kingdom Metazoa; phylum Arthropoda; class Insecta; order Diptera; family Asilidae; genus Dioctria; species Dioctria rufipes. The sequence continues at coordinate 167,886,462 of OZ002740.1, read as the reverse complement.
TCTTTTCTGTTTTCGTTTGTAACGCTCTCGTGAGCGGCTTCTAATAAGTGCCGAAAATGTTTCACTGAGAGGTACATAGCTAGTAGTTCACGGTCGAACGTGGAATATTTTATCTCTGTAGGGCTCAGTTTTTTAGAATAGAAGGCTAGTGGCTCCCACAGCTAATCGGAAAATTGTTCCATGACGGCACCAATAGCTATGTTAGACGCATCGACGGTTAGCCTTAGCTGCGCTCCATCTTTGGGGTGAACTAGCAGTGTAGCATAAGAGAGAGCAGACTTTATGTCTCTAAGCGCATTATTGCATTGTGGCGGCCATGAAAAATTTTTATTAGATTTACTATAGTTGGTCTTTGAATTCAGGAGTTGATACAGGGGGCTTAATAGCTCTGCTAGTTTTGGGACGAATCTGTGATAATAGTTGATCATTCCTACAAAACGTTGAAGCTGACGAACGCTTGTAGGTGTGGGGTAATCCACGATTGCTTTCACTCTATCCTCGGAAGGTTGGATACCGTTTTTATCGATCTTGTGACTTAGAAAGTCGAGCTGGCTCGCGCCAAAAACGCATTTAGATGCTTTAATTGTTATTCCGAATTCTACCAGTCTCTCGAAGAGTTTGCCGAGGTGTACTGTATGTTCACTGTGATCTCTACTGGCAACGAGGATGTCATCTAAGTATACAAAGACAAAGTCAAGTCCCCTCGTAACTTGGTCCATAAACCGTTGAAAGGTCTGCGCTGCATTGCGGAGACCCAATGGCATTCGCTTGAACTCGAACATTCTAAACGGGGTGGTGATTGCCGTTTTATGGACATCCTCTAATGCCACGGGTATCTGGTGATAGGCGCGAATAAGGTCGATTTTCGAAAAGACTGTGCGTCCTCTGAGTTGTGCAGAAAAACTCTGAATATGAGGTATAGGGTACCGATCAGGTATGGTTACCGCATTTAGCTTCCTATAGTCGCCGCAAGGACGCCAATCATTGGGGTCTTTCTTGGCTACCATGTGCAATGGTGACGATGTAGGAGATGAGGATGGTTGACATATGCCAAGTTGCAGCATATATTCAAATTCGTTGTAAGCGATTTTATGCTTCGCCGGGTCTAATCTCCTTGGTCGTGCTACAGGAAGATGTCCTTGTGTGACGATGTGATGAAACACATTATGTTTTGTCGGTAAGCAGTAGTTTGGAGGCTGTAAAAGCGTTGGGTATCTCTTCAGTAATTCATCGTATTCCCCTGTGACCGAAAAGAGCTTCGGGGTAACTTCATCTATATTACTAATTGTTCCACCTGTTGACATTTTTGTCATAGGGTCAACGAGCATTCTACGTTTAATATCTACTAGCAAATTGTTACTCATCAGAAAGTCTGCACCTATTATTGGTTTTCGCACGTTTGCTATTACGAATGGGAATGTGAAAGGTCGTCGTAAGCCCAGATTTATTTTTAGTAGCTTAGTACCGTATGTTTCTATCACGGTCCCCATTTGCTGCGGATAAGTAAAATTCGGGAGTTTTTGCACAAGGTGTACTAAGAGAAGATTTTTGTATGACAGATACATCTGCCCCCGTATCTATAAGAAAGCTTAAACCTGTGTTACGACATCTGACAAAAAGACGGCTGGAACTTAGTGACCGGATGTTCGCCGCGGAAACATTCAGTCTTTCTAGTTTGTTGAATGCTTTTGGTCGTTGTTACTGTTCCCGAAAGAACATGGTTTGCTACAATTATTCGCCTTCTCCCCATAAGTGGAATGATACCAACAAATTCTGTTGCGACTTGGGGATCTGTTCCTCTTTCTTGTTAGCGAACGACTTCTATTGAAACGTGTATGACATTGCCTACTATTTTGGGTTGTAAATTTATTAAAAGATTTCGTTAGTTCATTTAATTCTGACCTCGTTTTGATTAGTTTTTTTTCCAAGTTCCGACACTGAGCACACTTTTCGATATCTTTAGCATTCTTAGTTTGGATAGAGCTAATTGTTGGCGTTTGGGTTACCTCCCATATTTTATCCGCGAGTTCTAATTTATTTTTAAAGTCTGGCTCGGATGACACTGCGAGCGGAATAGTCAAGGAAGTTGGTAACTTACGTTCCCACAAAGAGCGTATTAGATCTTCGCCAATGCTAGATATAGATCCGGCCATATTCTGCATATGGCGATATAAATCTGAAGGTTTTCTATCGCCTAAATCTTCTGTCGAGAGCAATTGCTCTAAGCGTAATTGTTCGGACACAGAATGTCTTTTAATAAGGCTCTCTTTCAACGTTTTATATTTGTTCTCGTCCGGTGGATTGCTTAAAATATCTAGCACCGAATTAATTGCCTCGACTGGAAGGGAAGCTATAACAAACGCGAATTTTGAATCGTCTTTAATTATTTTTTTTACTTTAAACTGAGCTTCGATAGCAATGAACCATGCCGACGGTGCTTTTTCCCAAAATATTGGTAGCTTTATATTGGCTAATTCACTATCTTCCACCCCCGAACCTACGCTGGATGAAGTTTTCTCATCGTTGCCCATTATGGCAAATAAAACTTTAATAATCGAATGACTTGTGAAATATGTCGCGCACTGAACTTTCGTATAATTTTGTGAAGTTTCTGCAATTCTGATTTTAAGATCTAAAATTTCGGATTCGTTCACAGATATCAATCTCATCGTTCAATTCAATCCTCAGTTGTACAGCGAATAATTATTTTTTATTTATTATGTCAAAGTAATAAGTGGTTTCCTTGACCCAAATGAAAGAAATATTCAATAACTTTACGAATTTGTATAGATTAAAGAAATATTTTTAAGTAATTAATCATAAGATTATATGTATATAATATAAGCTATAATATAATAGTAATATATAAAAAAAAATAAAAAAGGAATTATAATTATAACCTCAATTAATTTCAAATTATTAATTTTGTAAACAACAGAAAGAATTTTTTTTTTTAAACCTGATGTTGAGAAGCCCTGTCTTCCGTCTATATTTATGACGTATTGTGTCTTGCTCTAAACAGTGGTGATGACCTGCCGTTGGTGGCTCGTGCTGCTGACAAATATAAATGTTGTATTCCCATCTGCCGCTCTTGTGTACTGGAACGTTTGTACCTGCTGCTGCCTGATTGATTGAGCGTTGCTTGGCTGTACCATTCCCTATAGGAATGCCAATTTGCCGAAATTATGTGGCTGCCAGATTGTGTGGCAGAATATGTGCAATGCAATTGTATGAACGGTGGTACCTGGGTGTGCGAGGAACTGCTGTGCTGTGTGTAAATGATAAGGCCTCTCCTCACGCGTGCTGCAGGGAATTAGAACGATGACGTCACTCTGCTTGCTTGTGTGTGCTGTTTGTCCCGTTGGAGGGACTACCGTTTTTCCTCGTTTTGTGATTTTTCTTTATGGCCCCATTGAAATTCCCAATAGGTGTCTTCAAGATTGACCTCCTTCTGTTATTTAAATTAAAATTAAAATTTAATTTGCAGTCCCTGCGAATGTCGGGGTCACCAATGTAGTGTAGCCGCTAACTCAGGAATCGCCTTGTGGCCACGCTAACTTATGCGGAGAGGAAGAGGAATCAAAATCACAACACTCGCACGTATATTTCAAAATTAAACTTTAATTCCATTAAGTAAAATAACTTACTAATTACTATTGTGCTAACTCTAAATAGATATTAAATTTTACGCCGAACCCGAAATCTTTTTTTGCTTCTGCACCCAGTACCACCACTCGAATGAAGAACTTTTGTTACTCTCAAGTCGTGACGTTTATTGTGATACTCGAGTTCAGTGGCGAGCTCAGTGGCGTGGTTGATAAGGTTTGATTATTGAATTGTTGAAAGCGCGGTTTATTTGAATTGTATTTTAAGTTTACTTTATTGTCGTAGTTCGCTACAAGTTGCCCAGAATTACACTTCCAGCATTTTCTGGTTCTTATGATTCATGGAGATCATTTCACGATTTTTTTAAAAAACGTTAAAGGATAGATACGACAACAAGCGATTATTCGTGAATGCTCAGCTGAAGACTCTGTGTAATCTACCTAAAATAACAAATGAATCTGCTAAGGCAATATGATCCTTATTAGACAGATCATCAGAGTGCATTTTCGAACTCGAAGGTCTAGGAGTTTCTACCAAGCAGTGGGATCCAATTCTAATATACAAGTTGGTGCAATGCTTACCAACAGAAACACATTGCTTGTGGAAGCAGGAGGTAAATAACGAAGAAGGGTTGCCTATGTTTGATTCTCGCAAAACTTTCCTTGAGACCATATTCCGAACTTTGGAAGCAATTATAGATTGCAAGTCAGTTCATTAAAAGAAAACAAATCACTTCATAAGAAAGGTATCAACACATTTTTCAGCACATGCAAAGAAATGCTCAACATGCAAAGGGCCACATACATTATTTAAATATCCACAGTTTAACAAAGGTGACATTGACAAAAGGTTCAAGAGCCATATGGTGCCTATCAAGGCACTATAGCACAAAAGCTTGCCCAAGCAAATTTACGTGTCGGCAGTGCGGTAGAAAACACCATTCTTTGCTTCACAAGAATAGTAGTAGATCCAATCAAAGTACTCACTTTTCAACTAAGCAAAGCAATAAATCTATCAAACAAGTAAAGCCACACAGTTCTTCCTCTACATCGGAGGTCATACCAAATAGTTCTTTACGAACACTTTATACGAATTGCCCACAGCGCGATACACAAGCACTAGTTTCAACACCATTGTTTCACATTTCCTCAACAGGGAGAACAATGCATACTATGCGGGCTCTAATCGACTCGTGGTCTCAAGTATCTTTTATTACAGCGGCGACAACACGCATACTGCATCTATCTTGGCAAATAGCAAAGCTACAAAAATTAAACGACAAACATGCTTTAAAGTATGTCCGCAATCTAAATCAAATAAGGCAACTTCATTGACAGGACTAATCGAGAACAAGATCAATGAGTTCGTACCTCCTTCCACCATTCAAGCGCAAGAATGGGAACATATAAAGGATGTAGAGCTAGCGGATCAATCTTTGCATAAGCCCCGAAAAATTGATGCTCTTTAGGGAGCAGATTTATGCAGGGAAATTTTATTGGAAGGATTAAGAAAAGGTCCTCCAGGAACCCCTATTGTTCAAAATAGCACCATAGGATGGATTCTCTTCGGAAATCTGTCTCGAGCAGACTCTATTTCTAAAGTCTCATCTCATCATGCGCAAGCTAACCAAGAATTGTCAATAGATAAAATCCTGAGAAAGCTTTGGAAACCTGAGGAAATCACTTCTCAAGTACGTAAACTATCAAAACCCGATCAAAAGAATGAACGATCTTATCAAAACACTCATTGTCGTACTGCAGCTAGCCAATATGTATGATTACCATTCATCGAAGATAAACCAGTACTAGGTGATTCTCGAAATATGGACTTACGCAGGTTTTATAACCTCGAAAAGAAACTACCTCAAAATGTTGATCTTTACAAAGATTATAAAGGTTGCAAAAATGTATGTCATACCTTAGGTCATAGGAAACTTGCTTCAAGAAAGCAGCAGGCATCAATATCTCCTATAACTGAGTACGCAGCAAGCCCCGCTACAGGGGATCATACGTTGCCAAAATTAGCTACACAGTCGCAGGGAGTTATATCTGTATCTACAGCAGGGCGGCAAAAATCCACGTCCACTGAGGCTCAACGGGTACCGCTGACGACATCAAGCCTTCAGCAGTTGCAACCTGAATTGAAGTCTACGCCACGCATTTTAGAAGATACAATTGTTTTTTACGCATAACGTCCAGATAGCGACTTCCAGCTACTTATTGCAGACAGTGAGCAACCGGACATATTCGAGAAAATCACCGTCTCATATGAAAAACTAAAGCGGTCCAGAAAAAAGAAACAACGTTTCACTGCTCGGGACGGGACACTCATAAAAGTAAAGCTACTTGTAGATGGACGTATACGAATCGTAATGTAAAATGATTAATCTAGAATCTATTTTTTATTATCTTTCTAACATCCAACTGGGGTCAAACATTTGTAGAAATTTCAGAAGTTCGATTTTTACGCTTATTCCATTTATGGTTTTCTACAATATTTTCGCTTGCATGAGCATCATATGGAAAATAAATGATATTCGCTCAAGTATTCCTATACAGCATATACGATTGAAATACTTTTTCTAACCGAATCTTAAATACCTCTTCGCCTCATTCACAGAACATTTTCCGTGGGAAGATCTCATAATGTTGCAATTTTTGCAGTACAAATTTCAAAAGCCTTTTCATTTAGTAAAATGGGACATAATAACAATTATGCGAAGGTCAGGTCTTTGCTATCAAACAAAAAAGATTAATTTTTCAGAGAAAAAAAAAATGCTAATCCATCAGACTCCACCCTTGCACCTAAGACGTGATACCGGACCGGCGTTCAGCGCAGCTCGGCTATGCCGCCAACGTGAAATCGCCTCATTCCATGAGAATGAAAGGCCTTCTCACACGAAACCCTCGCCAATGAGAACGATGTCAACCAAAGGAATGCGCCGCTCTGACTCAGCTAATCAATTCATAGCAACAGACACCACCATTTATTTTTCCGATTCCGATCGCTGGAACCTTGAGGAAAGTAAGGTATAATTCCTTATATATATAAATGGTTTTCTAATAAGAGGTGTTATTTTAATTAGACCGCTATTTCGGTAGATGTCACTTTTGGAGCTGTCATTTTTTGACATTTGACAAGTGGAAACTACGCCATTAATAAAACTGGAACGACACACGATTCAACAATGCATTTAAAGTATTAAAATTCACTATAAAAATGGTGAAAATGTGGCAGAGACGGTTCGTAAAATCCAGGTTTGTCCATTCCTCGACGTTCTTTGGAATTAGGCATTCCACAAACGTCATTACACCGTATTTTGCATAAAGATTTGGGTCTTAAGGCTTATAAAGTTCAGTTGGGTCCTTGAAATGCATCAAAATGATCCGGAATTCCATCGAAAACTCATCTTGAGTGATGAGGCCCAGTTCCACCTCGATGGCTTCATCAACAAGCAAAATTGTCGCATCTGGGGCTCGGAAAACCCAAGAGTTATTGTTGAAAAGCCTCTCTATCCTCAACGTGTGACTGTTTGGTGCGGTTTATGGTCCCGCGGGGTCATTGGACCTTACTTTTTCGAAAATGAGGCTGGAGCAACAGTTACGGTGAATGGATTGCGCTATCGGCAGAGGATTAATGATTTTTATGGCCGGAATTGGATGGTACTGATCTGGACAACGTTTGCTTTCAACAAGACGGCGTAACGTGCCATACAAGCAACGAAACCATTGATCTTTTACAGGAAAAGTTTCCGGACCGTGTTATCTCTCGAAGAGGTTATCACAATTGGCCACCGAGATCTTGTGACTTAACACCTTGCGACTTCTTCCTTTGGGGCCACGTGAAAGAGGAGGTCTACGCCAACAGCCCAGCATCGATTCAAGATCTCAAAGATGGAATTCGTGTGGCTATCGAGGACATAGGGCAGCCACTTTGCGGTTTGGTTATGGAAAATTTCATGAAAAGGATATGGTCCTGTAGGCGTGGTCGTGGTGGTCATTTGGCTGATGTTATTTTCCATTATTAACAACATACCTTCCTCTTTATAATGAAATAAAGATCCGATCAATTATCTCAAAAAATGGCATTTTTCTTTGAATAGCAAAATAACACCTCTTATTGGAAAACCCTTTTTGTTTTATCCTTTTTGGTAAAAATGACAATAACAGTGTTTTTATAATTTTTAATGTTTTAACTCTTTGCTTGCACTGATATTTCAGGAAATTTGTGAGGGTGTTCATTTTGTGTACAGTTTTATTTAAACAATTTTGACGGTTCAATTGACAGCTAAAAAGGACCAGTCGCCATGAAAATCCCACTACTTGCTTGGTGTGGCTGCTCAGCTATGATTGACAGTTGAGGTGGCTTTGTCCGAAGTAAGTTAGCCAACATGAAAATCAGGCATTTTATCACATCGAGTCAAAATTCGTGTAGATGAGCGTGTTTTCTTAGAGGAGCTTGAGATAGGACAGAATATATTGGAGAAAGAATTACGTAATGAAAAATGTGTGTTTGGCTGTTTGATTTGTTTACATTTGAAACAGCCGAGAAACTTCAGACGTGCTTGCAGTAGTAGTAACAGCGACTAAGACTATTTTCGGTGGAAGCAAGCGCAATATTTTCAAACATATACATATATTGTTTCCTCGCTCTTTATGTTGATTCATACTACACGCCTGTACTGAGCTTTCACTACAGCGGCTGTTTTGTAATGTAGCGGTAATTGAACACTACAGCTATATTACTGCATTTTAGGTAGGTTAGTGTAGCGGTATGTTAAAATGACAAGATATGTGAGCTTGTGTTTACTGTTACTTTATTAACCAAAAATTACTTTCTTTACGTTAGTCTGAATTCTATTTTAATTTTTTCACTTTAAATGTACTTAATTAATTTAATTAATTATCTGTAGGCATGTATTCTTGAGGTGTCGTAACGTGACACGTGCTCAATTTTATACCTCAGATTTTCACCAATTTCACTTTTATTATATTTAATTTCACTGTTTCTTACTTACGATAATTCACGTGTAGCTTAATATTAACTAATCTACGTTGTCTTTTTTCACATGAAGCATTAATTATGCGTGGCTTGCATGAAGTCAATGCTATGTGAAAAAACTAAATTAAAATGTCCACCACCAAATGTTTTAAGAATATATAAAACAAATACTTATCCTAAAACGTTCACCACCAAATTCAAGTCACACCAACTTATTAATTTGTTATTACAATCTTTATAGCATGTAAATGCTGTACCTTGCTTGGCACGTTGATTTATGCTATATGATTGTATTGAAAATTATTAATTTTTGCACTTTAGATTTTTGAAAACACCACTGGATCTATGCGAAGTTGCATGTACGATCGCTGTCAAACTAATGAGAGTTTAGTTAGGGAGCACCTCCTTTTTATAATGTCCTAGCCGCCATTTTCGGACAAGTTCCACATGAAAAAATGCAAATTTCATGTATTTTTTGCACATTATAAGTCCATGCTGTAATGTCAAAATATTCCAAATTATGTGAATTAATTTATTTTTAATTATCCATAATTTTTCCTAATTCATTTATTGAAATATTTCAATTTTTCTAAAATTTATCAATATGGCCGCTCCCTATCATACTATGTTGATTTCCGGTGTGGAACATAAATTCTCTCACGAATTTTCTTCTGTCTCGTTTCCACATCGTTCTCTTTCCCACTCATTATGGGAATTAAAATTACCTTTTTTTATAAATATTTCCTTACCTGGGCAATTTCGCGTTTTTTAATTATTGCCAACAGGTAGAGCGCGGCCAACTTCATAAAAGTGATTATTTACTTCGTCGCGGTGACAGTTGGTTTCGCGGATTTTAAATAGTGAAGTTTCGTGTTCGTATTGTGTATTTTCTTCGCCACTAAGGGATTAATTCACAAGGTAAGTGCATAAATATATTCTTTAAGTATTAATTAATGATTTTCCTGTGCATAATTTGCAAGAATCATGCAAATTATGCGCAAATTTTGTGTTGAAAAAAGTGATTAATGAAGTGTCAACAATGGCTACAATTGTTGATTTTTCATTAATAATAGTATGTTTAGCTTCTGCGAGTTTATGTTATTCGCATATTTAAACATAATTGCATGTTTCGCAATAGTTTATTATGCCAGTAACATGAATTTCGCTGAAAAGTAGCAATGTTTATGTTTTCATGTAGTGTTGTTGTTGTACTGCCAAGAAATTTGTTTCTTGGCAGTATGCATGTATGTACTTAAATTTTTTATTGTGCTGCTTAATAGTTAATCCAATTGATTCTATTAAACTAATATATATCTTTTTTTTTCTCATTTCAGATACTTTTTGAAGATACAGGAGGCAAGTGATGACTGGACACAGGATCTTGGAATTCTAGGGAAGTATTAAATATTTTATATATTGTATTCTAATTATTTTTTATTTATTTTCAGCTGTGTTCAACATACTCCCCCTCGTTGAACAGTTTGTTCAACCAAAGCTTCTTTTATTTTGCGTATACCTCTCTTGTGGTAATGATGGAATATCAACGTTCCGTCCTTGTTAACCTTTAGTTTAACTTGATACTTGTCGGGTAAATTGATGAATTTTTCCCGATTTCTTCGCTGCTGTATGGCTCTCACGTTGATACGCTGCAATACATATCGTGGTAAATATATATCTACGCCTTCTCGTGTTCGAAATTTTTGAAAACTATTGTTCCTCCTCATTTCGAACTCGTTTATGTTTGTGGTCAGCAGAAGTTTGGATAGCTGTGATATCCGACTGCCATTAACCACCACTGTCTGTTCCGGGTGTGGATCCGTAAAAGGAGTTGGGCCTACAAACGGTAAGTTTGTAGCCGTAGTTACTTCTTTAGCTGCTGCGCTCGTGGATGGCTCTCCTCTGATTCTGGCAACTTCTTCTGTAGTTCCTACAACTTCTTCTCGAACTCCTGAAGCCAATTCGTGGGCCAACTCCGGCCTGGGTCTGCCAAAGACATCACATCCCGGGTCACGCAACATCCTCCGCTCCGGGCTTCCTGGTGGGCTAAAGTAAATGTCTTCCAGAATGTATAATGTATCATCCTGTTCGTAGGTGAATGACATCTGAAATGGCAACCAGTTAGTATGGCGTAACGTGAATAGAACACAACCCTCAGCCAACAGTAGTACACAAAAGGACAGACACATGACGACACTAAGAACAGGTAGTTAATCTATAGCTAATGGTAGCGGACTAATTTTTGCAATTGGTCGTAGAAAACTACCGTTTCGCGTTTTGACCTTGACTACCCGAACCAGATCATCTGTCCCTGGATGCACTTGTTCGATTATGCCCATTAACCAACTTGTGGGTGGCATCTGATCGTGTTTTACAAGTACCACGTCCCCTACTTGAATATTTGGTTGTCTTGTATACCATTTGGGTCGATTTTGCAATTGGTTCAAGTAATCCCTTGACCATTTATCCCAAAATTGTTTATATAATAGTTGTATGTACTTCCACCGTTTGGAAGGTAGTATTGCTTCATGTGTATAGTCTGGCTCTGGAATGGCATTAAGTGCTTGGCCTATTAAAAAATGTCCGGGTGTGAGGATAAGTAAATCCTCTGGATCATTTCTCACGTAGCATAGCGGTCTAGAATTTAGACATGCCTCAACCTGAGCCAGGACTGTAGAATATTCTTCGAATGTGCATCTGGAGTGTTGTAATGTTCGGCGTAAATGGTACTTTATTGCCTTTACTCCAGCTTCCCATATCCCTCCAAAGTGTGGAGAGGCTGGAGGATTGAAATGCCAATTGATTTGCTTGGAGGCAAGATATTGTGCTGCTACTGGAGTTGCACCTTTAATTGCTGCTTGCAAATCCTTATCTAAAATCGCTTTTCCTCCAATGAAGTTGGTGCCACAATCTGAGTATATGTCACTACACAATCCTCTTCGTGCTACAAATCGTTTTAATGCAGCGAGGAATGCTTCAGATGTGAGATCTGATACCAACTCCAGATGTACCGCCTTTGTGGCCATACAAATGAAGATGCAAAAGTATGCTTTCAACAATTTTGCATTTCGTAGGTTTGATGCTTTTATTATTACAGGTCCTGCATAATCAATTCCTACGTTAAGGAACGGTCTCGTTATATTTACTCGAGACGTTGGTAGATTTCCCATTAATTGGGTTCTTGTTGTAGTGCGATGTTTAAAACAGATAATGCACTTATGTATTCGACTAGTAATTCGGCGTCGAGCATCCAAGATCCAAAATCTATCTCGACTAGTGCTGAGAACTAGTGATGGACCGCCATGCAGAGTATCCACATGCAGTTTGTCAATTAGTATTAGTGTAACGTGATGATCACGTGGTAAGATGATTGGGTGCTTCCTATTATATGGCAATGTTGCATTCAGAAGTCTACCACCTAATCGTATTAGACCGTTGTTGTCCAGAAATGGATTGAGCTTGATTAATTTGCTATGTTGTGACAATGGTTTCTTGCCCAACATATTCTTATACTCTTCTGCGAACGCAGTTTGTTGTACGAGTTTTAATATTGTTACTTCAGCATTAGTCCATTCCTGCACAGTGAAAGCTTGAACGAGTTTCGATTGCGGATGCCGACAATTGTGTATGAAACGTTGAATGGTTGCTACAATTCGCACAAGGCGAGTATACGACGAATATCGTAAAAGAAGATTGTTTTCTAATTTCGCTAAAAAACTTACTGTAGGAAGTTCTTTAGCTTCTAAATTTGTTTGTTCCGAAATGTCCTTAAATTTCGGCCAGTTGTCCTGTTCTTCAGCTAACCATGATGGTCCATGCCACCATAAATGATTACTGGTTAAATCTGCTGCAGGAATACCTCTGGAGGCTAAATCTGCCGGATTGTGTTTTGTGGATATGTGACGCCACTGTTCGAAGCGTACAACGTCTTGTATTTCGACGACGCGGTTTGCTACGTAGATTTTCCATCGTGCTGGATGTTCCTTGATCCATTGCAAGACAATTGTTGAGTCTGTCCAGGCGAAGATTGGCACATGATGTAGGCGCATATCTTCAAGTGTAGCCTGAAGCAGTCGTGCAAGTAATAGAGCTCCATTAAGCTCTAATCTAGGAATTGTTGTTGGCTTAATTGGAGCTACTCTAGTTTTTGCAGTAAGCAAATTGGTATGAATTAAGCCGTTCTGATCGTCTACCCGTAAATAAACGGCAGCTGCAAAAGCCTTTGTAGACGCATCACAAAATCCATGTAATTGGATGCTTGCCTCAGATGAATAGTTGATCCATCTAGGGATTTGTATGTTTTCTATGCATTTTAAGTTACGTTTAAACTTATTCCATTGTTGTTCTATTATCTCCGATACCTTGTTGTCCCATGCACATCCTGTGATCCATAGTGCTTGCATGAGCACCTTGGCTGTGATTACCACTGGTGCCAGCCAGCCTAAAGGATCGTACAGTGATGCGATGTCAGACAGAATGGTTCGTTTAGTTACCTTGGCATGAACTGTCCATGGTTTGGTTATAATGGAAAAACTATCCAGTTTAGGATGCCAGCGAATTCCTAGTGTTTTTACAGATTCCTGGTCTGTGATTGTTAGTGTTTCTGTGAATTCACGTTGCTCTGCAGGAAGATGGCTTAACAACTCTGAACTGTTGCTTGTCCATTTCCTGAGATTGAATCCTCCAGATTTCATCATACCTATTAGCTGATTTAATAAGCATTTGGCGTCATTAAGATTGTCAGCTCCAGTCAGGAGATCATCCACATAAAAATCTGTGGTTGTAACCGTAGAAGCTAAAGGCCATCTTTGCTGTTCATCATTTGCTAACTGTTGTAGCGTTTGAATAGCTAAGTATGGCGCTGACGCCGTTCCAAATGTCACCGTGTTCAGCTGAAAATCCTGAATCTCCTTAGTTTTAGGATGTCTCCAAATGATTCGCTGAAATGTTCGGTGATCGGGATGCATGGTGATCATGCGATACATCTTTTCAATGTCTGCGTTCATAGCGATTTTATATTTGCGCCAGTTGAGCAACGTGGCGAACAGCTTAGGTTGCAGAACTGGGCCCTTTAGTAGATACTCATTAAGGGATTTGCCATTCGACGTCTTAGCTGAGGCATCGAATACTACTCTCACCTTTGTTGTCGTGCTTTCCTTCACAACGGCATGATGAGGTATATAATAATGGGGCTGATTGATATTGGGCGGAGGTATTTCCATCATATGACCCAACAAGAGATATTCGTCCAAACATCTCTCATCTTCAACTTTCAAGTCTGGATTTCTGGCTAATTGTCGTTGAATTCCTTGAAAGCGTTTGATTGCTTGTATTCTCGATTGCCCCAGAGTAGGGTTCTCGTCGTTTACAAAAGGTAACTTAACTTGATAAGTTCCATTATGCAGACGCTGGTGATTGAGTTGATAACTCTGTAGACATTCTTTGTCTTCTTTTTTAAGAATGGGGTTTGTGGGAAATTCTTCTGTTTCCCAGAACTTCTTGAGTTGAAGAGCCACATCATCAGTTGTGATTGTAAATGATGACGTTTTGTGCTCTGCATCATCTATGCTAGACCCTAGCAAAATCCAACCAAATATTGTGTTGACTGCTGTAGGAGTCGTATTTGTTCCTTGCCGAATACCGGTTCGCAATATTTGAGCATAAACTCTTGCTCCTAATAATGCATCTATCCTTCCCGGTTTCCAGAATGTGGGATCTGCGAGTTGCAGTTTCTTTAGCTTCGCGCATTCCTTTTTAGACACTATTCTAGAAGGCAGAGGATCTGTAATGTTCTTAAGTATTAGAAAGTTTTCTTCTAATACTGCTGTAGATCTCGTTGTTCGAGGCCGAAGAGAGAGTATTGTTTGGTGCCTTGCGACGGCTGTATGGCTAGTGTTTAAGCCTGTGATGGAGACTGCAATTGGGCTTTGTACTGCTCCTAATTTCCTGCAAGCTTCCTCAGTGATGAAAGATGATTGCGAGCCACTATCTATCAGACATCGTAGAATATAAGGTTTTCCGCTTTTTGTCTGTCCTACTACTAATGCAGTTGCTAGTAGAGCATTGTGACTTTCTCGGGTTACGAAGTTATGACTAGTGTTTAAGCCATCAGTATTGTTGACTGCTTGTAACCGGGAAAAGCTTTCCTGTGAGGGGCTAGATTGATTAGCTTGACTTGAGCTCAATCGAACCTTGTCATGTGCTGACTTATGCTCATTATGAACAGCTGAGGACTTGGGTTTTTCCTTATTGTGTTCTTCATGAAGGGTGCTATGATGTCTCTTATTGCATTTCAGACATCTAAATTTGCTAGTGCAATTATTTAAGTGGTGAATTCCTAAGCAATTTGAGCACCGACCTGATGCCTTCAATATCTGATATTTGGATGGTATGTCCATCGCTAGATACTTCGGACACTTTTGGAGGTAATGCCTGGCATTGCATGCTGCGCATTTAAATTCATTTGTAACGTGATATGACTTTGTCACATCTGGTGTGGTGTTTGGTTTGTGATGTGGTGTGGACTTAACTAGACTATCTGCTAACGATTCTAAAATTCTTAAACGTGTATTTAAGAACTGCTTAAATGACTTAAATGTTGGGAGTTCTTGTGTGCCTCCCTGCTCTTCTTCCCACATTTTGAGGGTAATGAAAGGTAATTTTTGTACTAACAGATGTATTAGAAGTACATCCCATGATGTCGTATCAACTTCTAAACTTTGTAATTGTTGGATACATTCGTCTGTTGTATCAATTATTGACTTGAGTCCTTTAGCAGACTCTGCATTTAGTTTGGCTTGGTTTACCAAAACCTTTAATTGATGATTAACTAAAATTCTCTTGTTCTCATATCTAGCCTTTAACTTGTTCCATGCTGGCATGTAATCTTCATTTGTTACTGGGGTGTGCCGCAACAATTTCTCAGCATCACCCACTAAACAAGATTTCAGATGATGCAGCTTTTGAACTGGTGTTAGCTTTGTATTGTCATGAACAAGAGAAATGAATAGATCATGAAATGATCGCCATAAATCGTAGTTGCCGTTATACTTGGGCAACTGAATGCGCGGAAGGAATGATTCCTGTTGAACAACAGTTGTCGAATGAATAGGTACTTGTCCCGAGCTTGATGCTTCAGAAGTTGGGACGAATTTCCGCAATCCTTCTACTAATTCTCCCATATATTCGCAATATTTTAACTCTGTTGAGCTATGATTATCTTGGGCTAAATACTCATGTTGCTTTTCATCAGAACTTTCTAATAAAGCCTGATTTATTGCCATATCTGTATCGCTATATATTTCCCATAGTTTCTTCAAATCTGTAATTTTAGTTTCATAAAAGCCTTGTGTTCGTTTAACAAGGTTCGTTTTCTTTCCATTTTCGATTAACTTTTCAATTCTTGCACGCAATATGCTTTCCGTAAGGATTAGTTTATCTACTGAATCCATGTTAATTGATATTTTACGATTAGTTAATTAACCGTGTGGGTTAAATGATGAAGATAATTGAAAAAAAAGCAATTTAATGCCACGTGGGATAAATGTAAATTTAGTCGAAGAACGTAAATTGATACCGTGTATGACAAATTGACGTGAAAAAATATTTATCTAAATTTTCGTTACTAATTTTAGTTAATTTAATTATTCAGCTATTTATTAAGAGTTACTGACATGTAAGTTCAGCAATTAACTATGTAACACGATTTACTGACATGTAAGTTCAGTAATTATAACAGAAATTTCGAAAATATTCGAGCTGCCTCGTCTGGGCACCCTGAAGTTTTACGTCTAAGCACGTTTATAAATTAATTTTTGTATTTTTTAATAAGAACTGCCACGTCTAAGCACAGTTATTAATTTGAAAACTTCTTAAAAACTGCCACGTTTCAGCACAATAACAGTAAGAATTGCTTGACTAATTTAATCGTAACTGAATTATTGTCAATCGCAACAGTAAACAGGCACACATTCCTGGATGGAACCACCAAAAAATGTTTTGTAATGTAGCGGTAATTGAACACTACAGCTATATTACTGCATTTTAGGTAGGTTAGTGTAGCGGTATGTTAAAATGACAAGATATGTGAGCTTGTGTTTACTGTTACTTTATTAACCAAAAATTACTTTCTTTACGTTAGTCTGAATTCTATTTTAATTTTTTCACTTTAAATGTACTTAATTAATTTAATTAATTATCTGTAGGCATGTATTCTTGAGGTGTCGTAACGTGACACGTGCTCAATTTTATACCTCAGATTTTCACCAATTTCACTTTTATTATATTTAATTTCACTGTTTCTTACTTACGATAATTCACGTGTAGCTTAATATTAACTAATCTACGTTGTCTTTTTTCACATGAAGCATTAATTATGCGTGGCTTGCATGAAGTCAATGCTATGTGAAAAAACTAAATTAAAATGTCCACCACCAAATGTTTTAAGAATATATAAAACAAATACTTATCCTAAAACGTTCACCACCAAATTCAAGTCACACCAACTTATTAATTTGTTATTACAATCTTTATAGCATGTAAATGCTGTACCTTGCTTGGCACGTTGATTTATGCTATATGATTGTATTGAAAATTATTAATTTTTGCACTTTAGATTTTTGAAAACACCACTGGATCTATGCGAAGTTGCATGTACGATCGCTGTCAAACTAATGAGAGTTTAGTTAGGGAGCACCTCCTTTTTATAATGTCCTAGCCGCCATTTTCGGACAAGTTCCACATGAAAAAATGCAAATTTCATGTATTTTTTGCACATTATAAGTCCATGCTGTAATGTCAAAATATTCCAAATTATGTGAATTAATTTATTTTTAATTATCCATAATTTTTCCTAATTCATTTATTGAAATATTTCAATTTTTCTAAAATTTATCAATATGGCCGCTCCCTATCATACTATGTTGATTTCCGGTGTGGAACATAAATTCTCTCACGAATTTTCTTCTGTCTCGTTTCCACATCGTTCTCTTTCCCACTCATTATGGGAATTAAAATTACCTTTTTTTATAAATATTTCCTTACCTGGGCAATTTCGCGTTTTTTAATTATTGCCAACAGGTAGAGCGCGGCCAACTTCATAAAAGTGATTATTTACTTCGTCGCGGTGACAGTTGGTTTCGCGGATTTTAAATAGTGAAGTTTCGTGTTCGTATTGTGTATTTTCTTCGCCACTAAGGGATTAATTCACAAGGTAAGTGCATAAATATATTCTTTAAGTATTAATTAATGATTTTCCTGTGCATAATTTGCAAGAATCATGCAAATTATGCGCAAATTTTGTGTTGAAAAAAGTGATTAATGAAGTGTCAACAATGGCTACAATTGTTGATTTTTCATTAATAATAGTATGTTTAGCTTCTGCGAGTTTATGTTATTCGCATATTTAAACATAATTGCATGTTTCGCAATAGTTTATTATGCCAGTAACATGAATTTCGCTGAAAAGTAGCAATGTTTATGTTTTCATGTAGTGTTGTTGTTGTACTGCCAAGAAATTTGTTTCTTGGCAGTATGCATGTATGTACTTAAATTTTTTATTGTGCTGCTTAATAGTTAATCCAATTGATTCTATTAAACTAATATATATCTTTTTTTTTCTCATTTCAGATACTTTTTGAAGATACAGGAGGCAAGTGATGACTGGACACAGGATCTTGGAATTCTAGGGAAGTATTAAATATTTTATATATTGTATTCTAATTATTTTTTATTTATTTTCAGCTGTGTTCAACATACTCCCCCTCGTTGAACAGTTTGTTCAACCAAAGCTTCTTTTATTTTGCGTATACCTCTCTTGTGGTAATGATGGAATATCAACGTTCCGTCCTTGTTAACCTTTAGTTTAACTTGATACTTGTCGGGTAAATTGATGAATTTTTCCCGATTTCTTCGCTGCTGTATGGCTCTCACGTTGATACGCTGCAATACATATCGTGGTAAATATATATCTACGCCTTCTCGTGTTCGAAATTTTTGAAAACTATTGTTCCTCCTCATTTCGAACTCGTTTATGTTTGTGGTCAGCAGAAGTTTGGATAGCTGTGATATCCGACTGCCATTAACCACCACTGTCTGTTCCGGGTGTGGATCCGTAAAAGGAGTTGGGCCTACAAACGGTAAGTTTGTAGCCGTAGTTACTTCTTTAGCTGCTGCGCTCGTGGATGGCTCTCCTCTGATTCTGGCAACTTCTTCTGTAGTTCCTACAACTTCTTCTCGAACTCCTGAAGCCAATTCGTGGGCCAACTCCGGCCTGGGTCTGCCAAAGACATCACATCCCGGGTCACGCAACATCCTCCGCTCCGGGCTTCCTGGTGGGCTAAAGTAAATGTCTTCCAGAATGTATAATGTATCATCCTGTTCGTAGGTGAATGACATCTGAAATGGCAACCAGTTAGTATGGCGTAACGTGAATAGAACACAACCCTCAGCCAACAGTAGTACACAAAAGGACAGACACATGACGACACTAAGAACAGGTAGTTAATCTATAGCTAATGGTAGCGGACTAATTTTTGCAATTGGTCGTAGAAAACTACCGTTTCGCGTTTTGACCTTGACTACCCGAACCAGATCATCTGTCCCTGGATGCACTTGTTCGATTATGCCCATTAACCAACTTGTGGGTGGCATCTGATCGTGTTTTACAAGTACCACGTCCCCTACTTGAATATTTGGTTGTCTTGTATACCATTTGGGTCGATTTTGCAATTGGTTCAAGTAATCCCTTGACCATTTATCCCAAAATTGTTTATATAATAGTTGTATGTACTTCCACCGTTTGGAAGGTAGTATTGCTTCATGTGTATAGTCTGGCTCTGGAATGGCATTAAGTGCTTGGCCTATTAAAAAATGTCCGGGTGTGAGGATAAGTAAATCCTCTGGATCATTTCTCACGTAGCATAGCGGTCTAGAATTTAGACATGCCTCAACCTGAGCCAGGACTGTAGAATATTCTTCGAATGTGCATCTGGAGTGTTGTAATGTTCGGCGTAAATGGTACTTTATTGCCTTTACTCCAGCTTCCCATATCCCTCCAAAGTGTGGAGAGGCTGGAGGATTGAAATGCCAATTGATTTGCTTGGAGGCAAGATATTGTGCTGCTACTGGAGTTGCACCTTTAATTGCTGCTTGCAAATCCTTATCTAAAATCGCTTTTCCTCCAATGAAGTTGGTGCCACAATCTGAGTATATGTCACTACACAATCCTCTTCGTGCTACAAATCGTTTTAATGCAGCGAGGAATGCTTCAGATGTGAGATCTGATACCAACTCCAGATGTACCGCCTTTGTGGCCATACAAATGAAGATGCAAAAGTATGCTTTCAACAATTTTGCATTTCGTAGGTTTGATGCTTTTATTATTACAGGTCCTGCATAATCAATTCCTACGTTAAGGAACGGTCTCGTTATATTTACTCGAGACGTTGGTAGATTTCCCATTAATTGGGTTCTTGTTGTAGTGCGATGTTTAAAACAGATAATGCACTTATGTATTCGACTAGTAATTCGGCGTCGAGCATCCAAGATCCAAAATCTATCTCGACTAGTGCTGAGAACTAGTGATGGACCGCCATGCAGAGTATCCACATGCAGTTTGTCAATTAGTATTAGTGTAACGTGATGATCACGTGGTAAGATGATTGGGTGCTTCCTATTATATGGCAATGTTGCATTCAGAAGTCTACCACCTAATCGTATTAGACCGTTGTTGTCCAGAAATGGATTGAGCTTGATTAATTTGCTATGTTGTGACAATGGTTTCTTGCCCAACATATTCTTATACTCTTCTGCGAACGCAGTTTGTTGTACGAGTTTTAATATTGTTACTTCAGCATTAGTCCATTCCTGCACAGTGAAAGCTTGAACGAGTTTCGATTGCGGATGCCGACAATTGTGTATGAAACGTTGAATGGTTGCTACAATTCGCACAAGGCGAGTATACGACGAATATCGTAAAAGAAGATTGTTTTCTAATTTCGCTAAAAAACTTACTGTAGGAAGTTCTTTAGCTTCTAAATTTGTTTGTTCCGAAATGTCCTTAAATTTCGGCCAGTTGTCCTGTTCTTCAGCTAACCATGATGGTCCATGCCACCATAAATGATTACTGGTTAAATCTGCTGCAGGAATACCTCTGGAGGCTAAATCTGCCGGATTGTGTTTTGTGGATATGTGACGCCACTGTTCGAAGCGTACAACGTCTTGTATTTCGACGACGCGGTTTGCTACGTAGATTTTCCATCGTGCTGGATGTTCCTTGATCCATTGCAAGACAATTGTTGAGTCTGTCCAGGCGAAGATTGGCACATGATGTAGGCGCATATCTTCAAGTGTAGCCTGAAGCAGTCGTGCAAGTAATAGAGCTCCATTAAGCTCTAATCTAGGAATTGTTGTTGGCTTAATTGGAGCTACTCTAGTTTTTGCAGTAAGCAAATTGGTATGAATTAAGCCGTTCTGATCGTCTACCCGTAAATAAACGGCAGCTGCAAAAGCCTTTGTAGACGCATCACAAAATCCATGTAATTGGATGCTTGCCTCAGATGAATAGTTGATCCATCTAGGGATTTGTATGTTTTCTATGCATTTTAAGTTACGTTTAAACTTATTCCATTGTTGTTCTATTATCTCCGATACCTTGTTGTCCCATGCACATCCTGTGATCCATAGTGCTTGCATGAGCACCTTGGCTGTGATTACCACTGGTGCCAGCCAGCCTAAAGGATCGTACAGTGATGCGATGTCAGACAGAATGGTTCGTTTAGTTACCTTGGCATGAACTGTCCATGGTTTGGTTATAATGGAAAAACTATCCAGTTTAGGATGCCAGCGAATTCCTAGTGTTTTTACAGATTCCTGGTCTGTGATTGTTAGTGTTTCTGTGAATTCACGTTGCTCTGCAGGAAGATGGCTTAACAACTCTGAACTGTTGCTTGTCCATTTCCTGAGATTGAATCCTCCAGATTTCATCATACCTATTAGCTGATTTAATAAGCATTTGGCGTCATTAAGATTGTCAGCTCCAGTCAGGAGATCATCCACATAAAAATCTGTGGTTGTAACCGTAGAAGCTAAAGGCCATCTTTGCTGTTCATCATTTGCTAACTGTTGTAGCGTTTGAATAGCTAAGTATGGCGCTGACGCCGTTCCAAATGTCACCGTGTTCAGCTGAAAATCCTGAATCTCCTTAGTTTTAGGATGTCTCCAAATGATTCGCTGAAATGTTCGGTGATCGGGATGCATGGTGATCATGCGATACATCTTTTCAATGTCTGCGTTCATAGCGATTTTATATTTGCGCCAGTTGAGCAACGTGGCGAACAGCTTAGGTTGCAGAACT
Source organism: Dioctria rufipes (assembly GCA_963924295.1). Taxonomy (NCBI): domain Eukaryota; kingdom Metazoa; phylum Arthropoda; class Insecta; order Diptera; family Asilidae; genus Dioctria; species Dioctria rufipes. The sequence goes on along the minus strand of OZ002740.1, from coordinate 167,864,504 downwards.
GGGCCCTTTAGTAGATACTCATTAAGGGATTTGCCATTCGACGTCTTAGCTGAGGCATCGAATACTACTCTCACCTTTGTTGTCGTGCTTTCCTTCACAACGGCATGATGAGGTATATAATAATGGGGCTGATTGATATTGGGCGGAGGTATTTCCATCATATGACCCAACAAGAGATATTCGTCCAAACATCTCTCATCTTCAACTTTCAAGTCTGGATTTCTGGCTAATTGTCGTTGAATTCCTTGAAAGCGTTTGATTGCTTGTATTCTCGATTGCCCCAGAGTAGGGTTCTCGTCGTTTACAAAAGGTAACTTAACTTGATAAGTTCCATTATGCAGACGCTGGTGATTGAGTTGATAACTCTGTAGACATTCTTTGTCTTCTTTTTTAAGAATGGGGTTTGTGGGAAATTCTTCTGTTTCCCAGAACTTCTTGAGTTGAAGAGCCACATCATCAGTTGTGATTGTAAATGATGACGTTTTGTGCTCTGCATCATCTATGCTAGACCCTAGCAAAATCCAACCAAATATTGTGTTGACTGCTGTAGGAGTCGTATTTGTTCCTTGCCGAATACCGGTTCGCAATATTTGAGCATAAACTCTTGCTCCTAATAATGCATCTATCCTTCCCGGTTTCCAGAATGTGGGATCTGCGAGTTGCAGTTTCTTTAGCTTCGCGCATTCCTTTTTAGACACTATTCTAGAAGGCAGAGGATCTGTAATGTTCTTAAGTATTAGAAAGTTTTCTTCTAATACTGCTGTAGATCTCGTTGTTCGAGGCCGAAGAGAGAGTATTGTTTGGTGCCTTGCGACGGCTGTATGGCTAGTGTTTAAGCCTGTGATGGAGACTGCAATTGGGCTTTGTACTGCTCCTAATTTCCTGCAAGCTTCCTCAGTGATGAAAGATGATTGCGAGCCACTATCTATCAGACATCGTAGAATATAAGGTTTTCCGCTTTTTGTCTGTCCTACTACTAATGCAGTTGCTAGTAGAGCATTGTGACTTTCTCGGGTTACGAAGTTATGACTAGTGTTTAAGCCATCAGTATTGTTGACTGCTTGTAACCGGGAAAAGCTTTCCTGTGAGGGGCTAGATTGATTAGCTTGACTTGAGCTCAATCGAACCTTGTCATGTGCTGACTTATGCTCATTATGAACAGCTGAGGACTTGGGTTTTTCCTTATTGTGTTCTTCATGAAGGGTGCTATGATGTCTCTTATTGCATTTCAGACATCTAAACTTGCTAGTGCAATTATTTAAGTGGTGAATTCCTAAGCAATTTGAGCACCGACCTGATGCCTTCAATATCTGATATTTGGATGGTATGTCCATCGCTAGATACTTCGGACACTTTTGGAGGTAATGCCTGGCATTGCATGCTGCGCATTTAAATTCATTTGTAACGTGATATGACTTTGTCACATCTGGTGTGGTGTTTGGTTTGTGATGTGGTGTGGACTTAACTAGACTATCTGCTAACGATTCTAAAATTCTTAAACGTGTATTTAAGAACTGCTTAAATGACTTAAATGTTGGGAGTTCTTGTGTGCCTCCCTGCTCTTCTTCCCACATTTTGAGGGTAATGAAAGGTAATTTTTGTACTAACAGATGTATTAGAAGTACATCCCATGATGTCGTATCAACTTCTAAACTTTGTAATTGTTGGATACATTCGTCTGTTGTATCAATTATTGACTTGAGTCCTTTAGCAGACTCTGCATTTAGTTTGGCTTGGTTTACCAAAACCTTTAATTGATGATTAACTAAAATTCTCTTGTTCTCATATCTAGCCTTTAACTTGTTCCATGCTGGCATGTAATCTTCATTTGTTACTGGGGTGTGCCGCAACAATTTCTCAGCATCACCCACTAAACAAGATTTCAGATGATGCAGCTTTTGAACTGGTGTTAGCTTTGTATTGTCATGAACAAGAGAAATGAATAGATCATGAAATGATCGCCATAAATCGTAGTTGCCGTTATACTTGGGCAACTGAATGCGCGGAAGGAATGATTCCTGTTGAACAACAGTTGTCGAATGAATAGGTACTTGTCCCGAGCTTGATGCTTCAGAAGTTGGGACGAATTTCCGCAATCCTTCTACTAATTCTCCCATATATTCGCAATATTTTAACTCTGTTGAGCTATGATTATCTTGGGCTAAATACTCATGTTGCTTTTCATCAGAACTTTCTAATAAAGCCTGATTTATTGCCATATCTGTATCGCTATATATTTCCCATAGTTTCTTCAAATCTGTAATTTTAGTTTCATAAAAGCCTTGTGTTCGTTTAACAAGGTTCGTTTTCTTTCCATTTTCGATTAACTTTTCAATTCTTGCACGCAATATGCTTTCCGTAAGGATTAGTTTATCTACTGAATCCATGTTAATTGATATTTTACGATTAGTTAATTAACCGTGTGGGTTAAATGATGAAGATAATTGAAAAAAAAGCAATTTAATGCCACGTGGGATAAATGTAAATTTAGTCGAAGAACGTAAATTGATACCGTGTATGACAAATTGACGTGAAAAAATATTTATCTAAATTTTCGTTACTAATTTTAGTTAATTTAATTATTCAGCTATTTATTAAGAGTTACTGACATGTAAGTTCAGCAATTAACTATGTAACACGATTTACTGACATGTAAGTTCAGTAATTATAACAGAAATTTCGAAAATATTCGAGCTGCCTCGTCTGGGCACCCTGAAGTTTTACGTCTAAGCACGTTTATAAATTAATTTTTGTATTTTTTAATAAGAACTGCCACGTCTAAGCACAGTTATTAATTTGAAAACTTCTTAAAAACTGCCACGTTTCAGCACAATAACAGTAAGAATTGCTTGACTAATTTAATCGTAACTGAATTATTGTCAATCGCAACAGTAAACAGGCACACATTCCTGGATGGAACCACCAAAAAATGTTTTGTAATGTAGCGGTAATTGAACACTACAGCTATATTACTGCATTTTAGGTAGGTTAGTGTAGCGGTATGTTAAAATGACAAGATATGTGAGCTTGTGTTTACTGTTACTTTATTAACCAAAAATTACTTTCTTTACGTTAGTCTGAATTCTATTTTAATTTTTTCACTTTAAATGTACTTAATTAATTTAATTAATTATCTGTAGGCATGTATTCTTGAGGTGTCGTAACGTGACACGTGCTCAATTTTATACCTCAGATTTTCACCAATTTCACTTTTATTATATTTAATTTCACTGTTTCTTACTTACGATAATTCACGTGTAGCTTAATATTAACTAATCTACGTTGTCTTTTTTCACATGAAGCATTAATTATGCGTGGCTTGCATGAAGTCAATGCTATGTGAAAAAACTAAATTAAAATGTCCACCACCAAATGTTTTAAGAATATATAAAACAAATACTTATCCTAAAACGTTCACCACCAAATTCAAGTCACACCAACTTATTAATTTGTTATTACAATCTTTATAGCATGTAAATGCTGTACCTTGCTTGGCACGTTGATTTATGCTATATGATTGTATTGAAAATTATTAATTTTTGCACTTTAGATTTTTGAAAACACCACTGGAGCTATGCGAAGTTGCATGTACGATCGCTGTCAAACTAATGAGAGTTTAGTTAGGGAGCACCTCCTTTTTATAATGTCCTAGCCGCCATTTTCGGACAAGTTCCACATGAAAAAATGCAAATTTCATGTATTTTTTGCACATTATAAGTCCATGCTGTAATGTCAAAATATTCCAAATTATGTGAATTAATTTATTTTTAATTATCCATAATTTTTCCTAATTCATTTATTGAAATATTTCAATTTTTCTAAAATTTATCAATATGGCCGCTCCCTATCATACTATGTTGATTTCCGGTGTGGAACATAAATTCTCTCACGAATTTTCTTCTGTCTCGTTTCCACATCGTTCTCTTTCCCACTCATTATGGGAATTAAAATTACCTTTTTTTATAAATATTTCCTTACCTGGGCAATTTCGCGTTTTTTAATTATTGCCAACAGGTAGAGCGCGGCCAACTTCATAAAAGTGATTATTTACTTCGTCGCGGTGACAGTTGGTTTCGCGGATTTTAAATAGTGAAGTTTCGTGTTCGTATTGTGTATTTTCTTCGCCACTAAGGGATTAATTCACAAGGTAAGTGCATAAATATATTCTTTAAGTATTAATTAATGATTTTCCTGTGCATAATTTGCAAGAATCATGCAAATTATGCGCAAATTTTGTGTTGAAAAAAGTGATTAATGAAGTGTCAACAATGGCTACAATTGTTGATTTTTCATTAATAATAGTATGTTTAGCTTCTGCGAGTTTATGTTATTCGCATATTTAAACATAATTGCATGTTTCGCAATAGTTTATTATGCCAGTAACATGAATTTCGCTGAAAAGTAGCAATGTTTATGTTTTCATGTAGTGTTGTTGTTGTACTGCCAAGAAATTTGTTTCTTGGCAGTATGCATGTATGTACTTAAATTTTTTATTGTGCTGCTTAATAGTTAATCCAATTGATTCTATTAAACTAATATATATCTTTTTTTTTCTCATTTCAGATACTTTTTGAAGATACAGGAGGCAAGTGATGACTGGACACAGGATCTTGGAATTCTAGGGAAGTATTAAATATTTTATATATTGTATTCTAATTATTTTTTATTTATTTTCAGCTGTGTTCAACAGCGGCAAAAGATTCTAACACAACTACAATTTGACTACGCTAATTTTGTATTATAACCCTTCCTCTTTTCTCCTTCCAAATTATGACGTTTTACAAGTTTGGCTATCAGTTAAGTTTAAAGTCAATTCAAAATTTATAAGTATTAAACTCTTAACCATAACACTAGTAATATATAAAATATATATATATAAAAGAAGACAACAAAGGTATGCTTTACGTCGTCATTTTACAATTAACTTATAATTACATGAAAGATTGAATTTTCGAATAAAATTCAACCTTTCAACAGGGGGCAGTATTTTGAAACCAACATTAAATAGTCACCTGAAAATCATTTAAAAGATTCTAATTCCAAGTATTTCTAATTATTGAAAATAGGTTGGGAACGAAACTATGTACGTCGATAAGGCAGTTTTTAGTGGAGATATCAATCGACACATTACAGCCACATCCCACATAAACAAATCCGGGACACAAATCCAATGAGAGGAAAGTAACTTGTCTTCGATAACATTACGCTAATCAAATGGATTACATTAAGTTATCTGTACAGTTAAATATATCTTCTAAAGTAGCAAATTAACAATATTGTAATAGGTATCTTTGTTGATATCTCCGTCTTATCGGGTTCAGTTGAACAGATGTAACACAGCAGTAACAACAACACTTCACTTTATCTTTTATTGCGTCGCTTTTATTATACGTGTATCATTCTATAATCTTTTTACACTTTTGTTTTACTATATATATATGTATATCTAACTAAGAATTCACCGCGTCCATCCCCTAGTTTGATCTCTTTCATTCGAAATAAAGAACTGAACTTTTCGATCATTTTCAGCCAACATGTCACCGAGCGTTCTTTGTTTTTCTCTATTTTTTTATTTGATAAACCAGGTCACCGCCGTGACTAGCCGGTAGTCACCTGCATATTTCGCAGTGACGCGCTTTCACAACAAACCCAGTAATTCTGAGTTTATTATGAAATAAAATACACTGGAACTTTTAACAGTGCCACCGTTTAAGCAAGACCTGTTTGCATTTATTGTGTAAGATCTTCCTTTTCGCCACACAACAATGACCTAGTCAAGAATCGATGTCAACCAATTCCTGTTTCACAAAGACTTAAAGCTAAGTACATAAATTTGATAAAAAGGGATTACTTTAGTTGGAACCCTATATGTATGTATATACTTCAATTAAAAAGATTAAAGACTAAGTAACATTATAGCTATTACGTAACACAATTAAAATTGTAATAATATTTTCATAACAAGATATTTGAATTGTTTTTTTGTTACATAATAAGAAAAAAACACTTTGCTTTATGTTTTTTAATAATTAAATTAACTAAAATGTGTAATTAATTATTTTCCCCTGTTTTTTTTTTTTATTCAGAGGACAGAAAACGTTTTTCATTTTTACCGTAAATCGTGGTGACTAACACAGTATATATACATATATAGGAATATATACTTTTCTACCTTTCTTTGTTGTATCAGTTTTATGTCAGATATGTGCACAATTCAATTATCTATTTCTAGTTTTTGTAGGTAGCGCGAGAAGTAAGGTATCTAGAGAAACGTGTTTATTTGCTAAAGTTTATACATATGTATATATGTACATATACTCATCACATGTAGTTATCCTTTTTTTCTATAATTTCTTTGGATCCAGTTATTAAACTTCATATACGATTGGCTTTATTTGGCTTGTATTCACAGGGCGTTTGGGCGATTTTTCGGTTGGAAGTTCTTTGGGTGTTAGGATTGGTTCTATCTTTGTGGGTACATCTTTCGTTTTTATTTCATGTAATTTGGTTGGTCTTATTGTTTCGTTCGAGGTTTTACCTTTGCGTTGAGGAGTAGGGTGCAAGATTACGAGTTTGGATCGCGCTAAGGCGGGTTCTTCCCTCTTCAATATTTGTAAGAATTTTAGGATTATGCATCCGAGAATGATAGTGACAAGGAATGCGATTATTCCAGTACTGGTATGCGTTTGGATTTGCACTCTCTGCCTTTCCCTTCGTGTCTTCATCAGATCTATTTCCTTTTTCAAGTCTTGTAAATCTTGACTTTCGTTAAACAGTACTAAATTATGATTTCCGTGGGTGTTTACTTTTAAACTCACATTACTTTTAGAATCTTGTTTTTGATAGAGTTCGGGGTCTACCAATATTTTAGGTACGTTAAACGGATCGGGTTGGTGTATCGCCGAGTAGTGGCTGAAAGTAGTTTCGAATCGTACTTCGTGTTCCGTTAGAGTGTACGTACAGGGATGTTTGAGGAAAAGAATTCCAGTTCCGTTTAGCGTTATGTGGAAGAAGTGATTGCTGCAATTCGTAAGCAATACGCTTGTTTTAGGGAATAAAAACAGTAAGTACCTTAGAGGTATTCCCTATGATTCTGTGTCCACAAATGGCCAGTTCAGATAAGGGATTATTGATCAGGTTCGCAATACAGTTTGATTTTTGACTGTTAATCTTTTGGGTTGTGACTGGAGACAGATGTGTAGAGCACCCTTGGTGGAGGTGGATTTTTTGCAGTGTTCTTTGAAGTCTCTATCTGACATTTCTAGATATTGATGAGCTTGGGTGTTATTTAGGAAGTAATCCGATTCAATTTCAAGAACTGCCGGCGTTTCGGTTGTAATGGAATAGTTTGTGGAAAGTACGTAGATTTTATTAACGGTATACATTATGTTTTCGGGAAGTGGTAGAAGTATCCTAATAAATTTCTTATCTTTCACCTGTACGGAGTCAGTCTGGAATATTTGATTCATAATGTTAAAGTCTACGAGGATATTGGTCAGCCCTTTATGACTTATCTCCGTGTATGTTTCCGCTATATCCCTTGCCTATAATATGAGGGGATGCAGTGTGTGTTGGTGTAAAGCATTTATTATTGTAAATTTATTTGTTATTCTATGATATATTTGTTGAAATTGTTGTAATATATAGATTAGCATTGCATTGATGTCTGTCTTAATGTGCACATTTCTTATTTCCGTTTTCGTTATTTTGGTGTAGTTTATAAAACTATCCATTAGATTATTAAATCGTTCCCCTAAATTTTCTTGTTCTATGGTTAGATTCGTGAAAACATGATGGACTTGATTGAAATTAGATTTTACAATACTTATTTGCTTATTGCTTATTTGACTAAATTGTCTGACTTGGTATATATCTCCTGATGGTCCCTGTCGTCCATAGTTCCAAACAGAAATTTAATGACCCTACCTACTATGTCAGCTAAAGCTCGCTTTTCTCTGGCTTGCATATACAGGTTTATGTCCCATAATCCATTTTTAATCTTTTTTACTTGTTTGGTTAATACTTCGTCCCATACACGACACGATTCTACTTCTACAAGGGTTTCTATTTGTTCGCAAAGATCTTTCGTTATTGTCTCGCACTTTTCGATAAATCCCAAGGCTTTGGCTTCCTGAATCATCCGAATTTGCATCTAAATGATCCAAAATTGGGAATATAGTAATGTTTGTGTCAGAGGTTCGAATAACACGCCAGTGGGCTGCAGTGAGGTCACGCCCACTTGTGCGGTTATTCCAGATATCAGTATGATTATGAACAACCACAGCAGCATTATCTGTAGATAATAGTAATTTTAGTTAACGGTCCTCAGTATCAGTAGTGTTTTTTTTTTTTTTGTAGGATAAAATAATTTTAATCTGTTATTGTGGACTCGTCTTAATTGTCGTCCAATTTGTAGAATGCAGCTTACTCCGCTATCTATTCTTTTAATTTCATACGGTCCTGTCCGGTTTGGCGATAGTTTGTGTTTTTTACTGGGGTTTCTTAACAAAACTTGGTCACCTACATGAAATTTAGTTTTGCGTTCCCGTTGTAATATTGTTTGGAATTTACTTTGCTCTTGAGTACTTCTTCCCTAACCTTTTGGTGGAACACTTGCATACTTCTATTCCTCTGGTACACGTAATCATCGGAATTGTGCAGGGGTTCGGGGTTCCTTTTGAGATTTTTAGTGGGCGGGTCATAGAAACCCCACAGCGCTTCCGTTGGAGTATGCTTACCTCCAACATGAGGTGCATGGTTACGTACCTGTACTGCTTTTTCAAGCCATTGGTCCCACTCTGTATTGTTTTCATGTTTTTGAAGTATTCAATCAAAGGCCCGTGTACTCTTTTCAATGCTCCGTTTGTCTAAGGATGATATGCAGTTGGCTGCAGTTTCCTAACCCTAAATAGCCTGCATAGCCGCTTGAATAGATCGCTAGTAAAGTTTGCACCCTCATCGGTAACTACTGCTGGTCGAATATATCTTCGATCCTAGGAAGTGGGAATACATCTTCTATTGTAGTAGAATTTAACTTCCGGAAATCGACAACATAATCCCATTGCTTTCCCCCATTTACTCCCTCTTTCTTGGAAACAACCAGGAGGGGTTAATTCTATGGGCTAGTGGGCGGAGTTATAATGTCATTTCTTAACATTTCATCCACTTGATCTCGTATTATGTTTTTTTGTACCTCTGGTAGTCTGTATATCTTCAGATTAATAGGCAAATGATCTTGTAGAATAGGGATTTCATGTTTTATAGAATTCAGGATAATTTATCCCTGGTAATATGAATATATCGTGGTACTCATGGCATATATCAAGTACCGCTTTTCTTTCCTCCTTGTTCAGGGTATCATCCCATAAACTTTTTCCGCCAAAATCTTAATTCGCTTCTTAGCCGCGTGTTCATTCGTGGTGTTTATGCAGAACGCACCAGCTTTAATTCTCGCATTAACTTTATTTTGCTGACTTGCTTTTATGCGCTTATTACCTTCTTGTTGTGGTGGTGTTGCAATCTTAAAGGTTATAGTTTTCGCGCTAAATTCTTTTATAGCAATAATATCGTAATCTAAGATTGGTTTTATTTTCATATCTACAACATCTAAACTTAGTTCACTTTCATTAACATTAAGTAGAGCAACTGTTCTTTCCTTATCTACAGACTCTGTCAGACAGTTTTCTATAAAGATACCTGGTTGCAATTTTTTGAGAAGCACACAAATTCACGATTAATTTTTGTGGGGATTTTTACCAGTTTTTCTGAACGTGCAGGTATGTGGATTGATCCTTGAGTCTCAAACCTTCCCAGTCGCTTTCGACTGGTTTGTATGTTTTCGCTCGGTTTGGAAAAACATCCCTCAGTTACCTGATTCAGTAACTTCATCTTTTTCAGTGTCCCAGTGTTTTGTGTAAGAGATTTTCTGGCAGGTTCTTTTCCTGACTTATGATCGGTCTAATGCAGTAAGAACCCCTGTGAATTCGCTCTTTCATTGAATTGCACCGAATTTATTTGAAGCCTTTTGTTAAAGGGTTTTCTCCTGCAATTCTTAACGACGTGTCCATAGTTTTGGCAATTTGTGCAAAACCCTGACTTTTTCCTTTCAAAGCAATCGGCAAATGTGTGATTGGTTGTATTACATTCGGATATCGTCTGTTATTTTCAAACCAGCTGGGGGCTGGGTTTCGCTGCCTCCCTTGATATAGATTTCTTGGTTGAGGTTCAATGAAAGAACTCGGCATTTTGTGGGATGCGTTAGGGAACATTGAATAGTCACTTGCAGCTATTGGATTCATTAAACCTATGCCTAAGGGCTTATGAACTATTGACATTGACTGTCTTTCGGCTTACTCTAATTTTTAAGCCTTTTCAAGTACAGAGGTCAACTCATTACTTATATCTTGTAACAGAAATATTTTATGGATGGGATTTATTATCCTTGTTTTGAATACATCTATCACAGTCTCTGTTAACTCCCCTTGTACTGCTGTAGCAGCCTCACCATTATATCTTTGAGAAATTTGGAACATACAGCTTTTATATAACGCATGAACTTTATTTGTGATATCTGTCAATGTTTCGCCGGGCATCTGATATAGTACTCGGAGTTCATTTACCAAGGCTGCATAGCTTTATGTGTTTACCAGCTTGCTACGAATCTTGGTTTCTAACTCACTGAAATTCTCGAATAGTATTCTCTCTAGGGAAGTAGCTTCTCTACCTCTAAAACTTGTGGGCATTAGAGTTAAAAAGATAGGAATTTCTTCGGTAGTTAAGCTTCTCATTACATATTTGCAGCAATTGGTGAACACCGTTACCTCTGGTGTGAGCCTTGGGCGTATTTCCCCAGTTAAAATAGGTATACTGTTGAAGATTAACTGATTCACTTTTGAAATATCAACGTTAGCAATATTAGCGTTAGTTCGTCTCTGTTACACGTGACCTGATGTTTATGGCATAGAAATTTCGTTATGACTTTGAGAAATTCCACTGGCACAATTTTTGGTTGGTATTGTGTCTGTACCATCTGAACTATCTATCGTTTGGACTTTGTTGTCAAAAGAGAAGGAGTTTATCTTTTCCAAAATAGTTTTTGGGCTGAACTTAAGACGAAAAACGGGAATTTTCGTATCCGCTTGACATCAAGAGGAGTCGAACTAGCTTCTGGGTCAATCGATGTATTGTTTAACAACCCATATTAAGATATAGGTTTACAATTGCGGATATGAGTGTATTTAAACAAATTTTTTTTTTGTGCATTAAGGGATAATTTTCACTAATTTTCATTAACGTTACTTGACTACTCTTAACATTGGAGAAAAAAGAAAAAAAATGTTAACTGGTGGTTGTATGGAGTTTTTATTGGGAGTGGGGTTAATTAATATTGGAATGTGTATCAGTGAAGCGTTTTTGGTCTTTTGAAAGATGTATACGACCATAATCACAATTCTGCGAAAATTTCAAAATATTAAAGATAAATACCAGAAGATAGTTATCATTTTATTGTCTAATTAGAATTTGTACAGCTTTAAGAGTATCTATAACTCACATGTACTTTAATCGTGATAAATTGAAATTGAAGTCGAAACCAAAAGCTATATGATAACTGGACCAGAATAATAACCTCACAGCAGTTAATATAACGGGAGTATATATATCTATTTTTACCACTATGCGTGATTGATAAGGCAAAAGCAAAAAAAAATGAATTTTGTTCAATATATGTACATATGTATATGCGAGATAACACAAAATAAACACTGTAATTTAAAACCTTTCTTGTCCAATGCTTTACACTTTTCAAATATAAAACCAAACCAAAGCACACGAAGAAAAAAAAAATATATTTGTAATGCGACTACAAAAGTAAATTTCTCTAAAATTTCTCCCCATTTCTTTTTATAATTAAAATTTTTACGTTTTTTCGTTTTTTTTTTTTTTTTTTTGTGTGAAAATGTATAGAAATATATAATTCACTATGCTATAACGCATTATTTTAGTACATAAATTTTAAAAGATTAAATATTATTCCTATTTTTGTGTGCTTAATCTTGTTTGTAATATAATCTTGTAATAAAATTTTTCTTTTCAAACCTCCTGCTTGAATCCAATTTTACATAAGAGCGCATCGAGTATCCACTTACTTTTTTTTTTATATTTTCTTCTGTTAAAACTCTTTCTGCATACGCTTTACTCCAGTTAGATGTAGTATGAAGGATGAAATTTGGAACCTGAGTTAATTGTTGTTTTTTATTTTGTTACTCTCTCTCTGGACTCCACTGGAATCCTCATACTTGCTGAATATCAGTCCCTAGGCAGGTTGAAGAGCACCCCAAAGTCAGACTCAATTCCGGCTTTAAGTATTAGGGTTTCTTGTCCACATTATTCACATCCTACCGACTGCGCCAAATAATGTTGAGATCACCCTGCTTATCGGGGTTCAGTTAAGCAGATGTAACACAGCAGTAACAACAACACTTCACTTAGCTTTTATTGCGTTGCTTTTATTATACGTGTATCATTCTATATATTAAAAAATCTTTTTACACTTTTGTTTTACTATATATAACAATTCACCGCATTCATCCCGTAATTTAATCTCTTTCATTCGATCCAAAGAACTGAACTTTTCGAGCATTTTCAGCCACCATGTCACCGCGAATTGTTTGATTTTCTTTATTTTTTTATTTGATAAACCAGGTCACCACTGTGACTTACCGGCAGTCACCTGCATATTTCGCAGTCACGCGCTTTCACAACAAACCCAATAATTCTGAGTTTGTTATGAAATGCGATACACTGCAACTTTTAACAGTACCACCGTTTAAGCAAGACCTGTTGCATTTATTGTGTAAGATCTCGATTTTCGCCACACAACAATGACCTAGTCAAGAAGCGATGTCAACCAATTCTTGTTTCACATAGATTAATTGATTGCTTATATTCAGATCAAGAATTGATTAATCTCTATTCAAAACATCTTATTGTATCATTTATAATCATAAGAACTTTAGCTAGGCAAAATCAGGAACGGCAACAAAATTACTCAAAATTCCATTTGCTTTACACAGCTGCTAGGTTCAATGTACTCTTCTTACCCATGCACAGCTGCTAAGGTCAACGGATTTTTCTGTTGGTACCTACGCACAGCTGCTAAGGGCAACGTACTTAGGTTGTTATGCGCACTGTAAAATAATTTGTTGGTGCTGTGGCGCAATTCAAAGGCAGTATAAGTCGCAGCCCAAATGTGAATCTCTCTCTTTTCGCATCCACCTCTCATAGATTATGCACATTTGGAATAGACTTGGATAGTGGCAACAACATAGAATTATTAACAAATTTACAATATCTAAGGTAACGACTCAGATAAAGAAATTTATTCTGGGTCTCGACTGAAATAAATGTTACTAACTTAATAACTTTATCTTGAGTAACGATTGAGATAAAGATACATATTCTGGGTGTCGACTGGAATATAATCATACGAACAAACACACTTTATCTTGGGTATCGACTGAGATAAAGATATTTATTCTGGGTCTCGAATATTTTTTTAAATAACAAATTTTTTCGCGTCAAACTTCAAATGCGATTACGCAAAATTTACAATTTGTCGCTACCACAATTAAATATTTGACCGCGATCTGACAAAAAATGATAATATATAATCAAAAAGCTTAAGAAGCCCATACTTTTTTCTGTTTGTCTGTATCGCGTTCGAGTCCCAGCATGTTTTTTGTTTTGCTTTTTTTTTTTGTATATGTATGTACTGATAACTTAAGACCGAATCGCGGTGTAAGAACGGAAAACTTCAATTAATATATGATGATGTATAATAGAAAAATAAGAAGTAATTTGGTTCGTTATTATTACAATCACCAATGTGTGGTATACAGCTTGCATGCATCTGCATGAAAGTACAATTAAGATATGTAAACATACCCGTGATTTGGGACATATTAAACTTAATCACTTACTGGCACTTATGTACTCATCATTTATTTGATGTGATGTAACTCGCTTGACTCATGTTAAGCATGTTGCAAAACATGTAAACAAATGCAGTCAGCTACTGTTCGAGTGTGACATGCGTTTGGGTGAATGTTTTGCTTATAATGCATTAACATTATTGTGTCACATATTGTGATTAATTTATTAAGAAATGATTTCAGGTGAATTTATTATTGCTGAATATGCATTCTTGCGTTTTTTAATTGGTTTGTTCATCGTTTTCTTACTGGAACATATAATAGTAATACAGTAATGCAGTTTTTGTGTTGGTTCCGGATCCTGTGAAGATAATCCAATAGCTTTCTCAATCATTTATGGCAATAAATACACATGACAAAACTTAATACCCGCACAAAAGTAACACTATTCCTAAACATACGTCAATTTAACTCCTACACCCACCCATTATGTAACGTACAAGCAACTAAGAGCTTCAATATTCCATCCACAGTCGCAGCAGACTCATTTATGAAGGTACTGAGAAGTTGTAGCTACTTCGATATGCACATAATGAAATAACGGCAATATTATTTGGCAAGGAGGTCAATTTAACTCACGTTTAGCATTCTAGGGTTAAACACTTAGAAAGGCATATTTATTGTTTTTAAGCACAAAAAAAAAAAAAAACAAACGCTTACGGAATTAAAAAAATCATTCGTATTATTACCAAATTCAAAGGCTGTTGAACATAACATAATATCTGTTACTTCTTGTGTGGACTTTGTTGTGTATCCAATTGATTAAGTAAGTAAATCAATTGGTTGAACTATATCAGCACTTAATACAAATTCAGTTTCAGCAATTAACGAGCCTTAGAAAGACGAATATCCTATATGCCTTTTATTGCCCAACAAGTAGGTAATGTTGTAGCTTGTATTATGTGTATACCGAGATTCATTCATTCTAAGAGAATTCAACACTATAAAATTTACTAAAACCGAATTCCACTAAATTATCAAATAGTAAAATTACATTCAGGGGAAAGTAGTGTTGTGCAAACAATCGATTAAATAAGTCAATCTGCACTATATGAGTATGCAGTACAAAAGCATCAATTAGTTGCACTATATCAGTTCATTGGTACAAAAAAAAAACCTTTCCACGTTAGTGCTAACACCGCGAAAAAACAACCCGATGCTCCGGCGCATGATACTTGAGAGTGCATGATAATAATATGCTAGGAGTGCATTTTTTGGGTGAGACTGCCGGGCGAGAAACTGAAATGAAATTAAAGAAGCAGTTTTTTTTCTTTTTGCGGGCTAGTTTAGTGACTCTACATTTCTTTATTCGGTTCTAAGCAAGATAGGGCGTAGTTATTTTTGATTGAGTTTTCGGTAGACTGGTCGGCATGACCGCGCTGTAGTAATTCGCGTGTTCGATACACAGATAAATAAATAAACAAAAAAGTTTTTTATCTTGTAATTATTACGCTAAGTGTTAGAATAATTAAGCAATGTTGCCTGTGTATATGTATACTGCTGTCTTATAGGCAATTAGTTATCTGACTAGTGATTTTAACCAAAGTAAGGAAGAGAATATTCAATAAGCGCTGACCGCAAAAGTGTAAAGTTACAGTGCAACATTTGTTAATTATTGCAATAAACTTGAAAATTTCTTAAAATCTGTCGATTGCGAACTGTAATGATTTAACATACTAACGTTGTATTTGATGCGAAAAAAATATATATATATATATTTAAATAAAATTCAGGTTATCAGCAGGGGCGGATTTGATCACTTGGCCGCCCTAGGCCTATGGAAGATTGCCGCCCCCCTACTCCCTGTAAAACACGAAAAATTGAATGATCTATATCCAGTGAAGGGACCCCAGGCTAGAATTAGCGGAGTAGGCTGCCTCATAAATCGGAGTAGATTTGAAAAAAAATGGAGTAGAATTAAAAATAACACTTTCCAATGAATTATTTTATTTAAAAAAACGAAAAAAGTATAAAAATGTAATGAAATACCCACAACTACAAGAAAAAATCGCCGCCCCCTAAATCTGCCGCCCTAGGCCCGGGCCTACTCGGCCTATAGGGAAATCCGCCCCTGGTTATCAGGTGCTAATTTTTGTTGTAAATTTATGATTCGGATACATGACATAAAGTTGGGGCCGTGTAGACATCTAATTGGCAATTCCGACCAGTTTCACTCCCGCCCACGGAGATTTTCAACTGTATTCCTATAGAATGGGGTTCATTATGAGTCGACACATTTGTAGTACAATTGATTTAAAAGGTTTACTAACTATTGGAGAAAGATTTACCCATGTATGTACATATGCGTGTAGTAAAAATAACAAGAGATGAAATTTTCTGCAAGAATAAAATAACTGAAAAACTTACAAGGTTATATAATCATCATCTAGTATTTAAAACTAGTAGACTCGAATCAATCTAGAGGGGTGGCAATACGTGACTTGATTCCCAAAGAAAAATCAAAAATTCGCTACATAAATATGCTGGCTAGTAGGGATAGTAGATGCCAGACAAATTACAATTAATAGATTTTATTTTATATAAATACTTCTTTAAATTTGCCGATATACTGTAGGCATTACATATAAGCCGGTGATAAGAAATTTAGAGGATAACGTTTCGCGGCAGCTCAAAAACTATCGGTTGCATCGAAAATCACCTATTGGGATTGTGATATCACACGTAGAACAGAGTGGCGTGCAAAGTTATTTTGTTGTTGTTTCACCGTGTCTGGAAACTTTAACACTGTATAACTTCGGACTGAAGCTACGCCACTCGTACTGGTCCCAGTCGACAGACCTGATTGTAATCTATGGATAAACTTAAATGCGCCTATGAATTAAATAGAAACAATTGATAGGATTACAGGGGAAACTTCTCTAAAAAAGTGCCAAGCGCGTTATTCCTAACACTTCAAGCGCATAAAATTTATAAAATTTTTTTTTGGAAATACATCGTGGATTATGGATTTTATAGAGAACAATCGGGTGTACAATGTAGGAAATAGTTTTCTCAGATACTCGGATGTTTTAGCAAAATTAGAGATTACTCTTTAAGATTGTTTACCGGGGCAAACTTATATTTGTTCAAGAAGGAGTTTTTGTTATTCTCCTGTATATAGCAAAAGCTAAAAAACTTTTTATTTGTTATCACACAACCCATTTGATTTTGGGTGACAAGTTTCAAGTCTTGGTCTTGACTCATCAAGAGGTCCCAAATAGCGAACTTGAGTGACTTGAAATACAAACGAAAAAAGAGAACCAAGAAAAGAAATCAAAAAATAAAAAACCTAAAAAATTGAGAAAATAAAAAAAAATTATTAAAAAAAATTAAAAACCAGCTATATTCGAAACGAATCAAACCTGTGTACGCCCGCAGTGGGCTGAAAAAAGGACCTGTGTGTAAACAAAACCACTGTAAAATCAAACTAAAATGAAAAATATACCAATTTATTAACAACTCGCCATTAAGCCCCCAAAGCAGCTACTCCTGAACCATACTGATCATGTCCATCACAACAATAATAATAATTTGTTTTTATATCTGTAGGGTTCTTTAATAAAACGTTATAAAAATTTCTCTTAGAACTAGAAACATGGAAAAGTGGCTCCGAAAACAGAAAAAAGGCTTTAAATAAACAAATCTAAAGGGTGCAAAAGGCTCAAACTATCGTGAAACAACAAACAACAAACGTTAAAAGGGCTAAATAAGACACACTAAAAACCAAATATTAGAAAGAAAAAGGTAAAATGTAGACGTAAAATTTTTCACAATAATTTTGAAATTAAAAATTTAAACCCAAAGTAAGAGTCATGATAAAACTAACTAGTGTGCCTATATTTGTAGGTAAATGGCAGTTTCAAAAAGAGTCCGAAATTAAAACCACAAAACTACCAATAGCAGTTTTTTTTAAAATGATCGAATGAGAAATTTAGAATTTTACAAAAATAATTTTTCCAATACCACCGTTACCATCATTGAGTCCGGCAAAAGCAGTCAGTATTATCATAGACCTCTACAAACTGCCCTCATTATCCCTTCAGCTTAGCATCACAAACAGAGTGCTTCTCCTTCCCACAGCATTTGCCTTGTGCACTAGTATTGCAAATGCTATGACCTGCTATCACCAGCGAAAGACAACAGCGCCGGCCCGCACGGATGATAGTGGCTGCCATGTCCAGTTAATTGTGTCTGCGTTCGTCGCCAGATATTCAGGACGGAAACGTCTCTCGAATCTGTCAACGAAGTGGCGCGTAAGTGCTTGTGCGTGGTGTTGTGGGTCAGTGCTCTAATTCCCATCTTCGATTCTCATGTAGTACAAGTGAATTGGAGATTCGGTCAGTGTTAGCACAAATCTAGTCAAACAATTCACCTGACTACAAACCTTTGGTCCCCATAGAAACGATGTCCTAGTAGTGCCGAAATTCGGGTGGATCAATTTACACATATTGCGCACGAGTTGCATTAGATTTTGTAAAGTTGGGCAAGTGAAGAACCTGTGAAGAAGGGTGCCTTCACCAGCACAAACTGTGCAGATCCTCTGAACTCGCCGATCAATATGTGACAACTGACTAGGACGCAGAAGACTGTGCTACAGCAATTTGAATGCAACATCAACATCTTTGTAATACTACTTTGCAAGATACCCCTCCAATTACGCCCATATTCACCCCGAGGTATGATCGCCATCTGTTGTAACTTGTATACTTCGGAGCTCTTATTGACATAAGCACGTCACGGATCACACGTGTTGTAAGTGAGCTGAAAGGTATGTGAGGTGGTTTGTTCAGAACAAAAGCATCTTCCAATTTAGTGTCAGGGTCACTTGTCCCAAGGTGGCGAAATCTCTCCCGCGCAGAAGCAGCCAGTTCGTGCAGTTGTAGAGTGTTAGTGTTTATTCGACAGTTTCCAGAAATATCAATTATACCTCCGAGAACTGTCAATGTAAGCGCGTCAGCTTCAAAACCGCGAGCATTACTCAACACTAAATCTGCTAATTCAGGATTGAACCTGATTGGAATCGACGCAAATTGCATGTAGCGTAGAGCATTCGACTTAAGGTGAAATTCTGGCCTGATTCTGCCCCAGGTCTGAATCGCTGAGATTAGATCCTTTCACCAGTCACGAGGATAGGGTGGTCAAACGGACAGCAGGTAGTAGTACTCCCCTATGCCCATCCCTCCCAGTACCTTCCCCCACAGATGAGAAATCAAAGTGTCTCTCTGGCAGAACACGCTTTGGAATGCGCGCACTTGGAGATATCTTGATTTCATAACCAAGTTAGTGCGACCTAATCCACCTATCTTAACTGACAGGCAGAGTGTACTTTCAGCAACCCATCGTCTGCCGCACCAAAAGGCGTCTATCAGTTTTGCTTGAAGAAGACCTACAAAGCCTTGATCAAACGTCTCATACTTTAGCAGATGAACGATGGACGAGGTAATCAAATAGTTTAACACGATTGACCTTCCCATTAAAGATAATGGAAATAATCGACTACGCCATGAGTTTACAGCTCTAGAGAGCCTGCCTCGAGAACAGTCAGGAGTACTCATGCGAGACGCTATCAAAACCCTTTTGCTGGTCAAGTGAAATCATGGCTATTTGTTTACCTCTCTGTTTGAGGTAGGCAAACAATTTTTTGGCAACCGCGATGTTGTCGTAGATACTACGACGAGGTACACAATAGGACTATTCCGGGTGAATTACCGAAGCAATCACTGACCGAAGTATCGCCCCCAAAGCTTTGCAGACGATTTTGTAGTCTGCATTGCATAGGGCTCTCCATTCTCTGCAAATCTCCCTTGTTCGAAATCAAGCGCAGAACAGACGTTACCCACCCGTCATAACCAGGTAAAGCATATTGCCTTAGATCCTCTTTCGGAGAGATCATATCCTCCAATGTGATCACTGTATCAAGGCGCTCCTTACTGTTGTCAGAGAATGTAGAGAGTGGTCGCGGATTTTGTCGATTCAGAATAGAGCGTTCTGTAGTAGTCTCGAATATATTCTGATAGCTGTTGTCCGTTGAGGACAGATACATCAATTATCGATTCGACTTCCGAGTGGAGGCGCTTTGATGCGACTGGCCCTGCTGGCTCTGGAGGAGGCAGCACCATCCGCTCCACTTTAATTCTCCTCCTCCTCCTTTTTTTCCTACTTGGCTACTCGACTCCTTGTCGGAAGAAGCGGTTTTTTCACGTGCTGACGTGGCACAGTTTATAGCCTTAATATTTTGTGCCTCTGGGACAATTTCAGGCACATTAGCCGCTGGGTGCTGCAACTTAGCAGGTTGAGAGCCGGCCGGCCGGCCTCTCTAGAACCACTACTCTAGTAGGGAACTCTCGGTTCAGCCTTCTTCCCGATTTTATTGGGACAATTAGCAATAAAATCCCCTACCAAATGGCAAGCATGGCATTTTGCTTCGGTGCCCACGTTAATCCAATATCTCGAGCTGGTTAAGCTCAAGTAAAAGCCTACTGGAAGCGATACCCTACCCGAGACTCTCGTCGCAATTTTAATGGGAATAGCGCGAACCTTTCCATACACCTTTCCGAATCTCCCAAGGAAATTTGAGAGGTCTTCATGTTGGGTTCACATCGGGATCCGCCAAAGAACGACCTTCGTTGACTTCTCTTTCAATGGGAATACGACAAATTGTCTACTCTCCACCTCGATGCCCTCAAGCATAAGCTTGGTAGCGCTTTCGAGGGTCGCGGTTTACACCCGACCATTCGTCCAGCTATGATCCCCATCGAGAATAGCTGCTCACAGGAGGTGACGCGGAAACTGACTTCAAGTATGCGCTCTGAAGACATGCTCTGATGTACTCGAGCTGCATACCGTAGCTCTCATCCTGCCATCTCCCGTCGAAGAAGCCCTGAACAACCCACACTGGTCTTGGGCGAGACTTACCTGCGTCCAGTGGGGCTGGACGAGCAGTGATGCCTTTGCAGAGACAAGAAACTCAGAGCGCAAACTAGTTCCTAAACACAATAAAGCGGTATATTGAAAACACCAAACGTCATGTAGTTTATGCTCTCTTGTGCTCACTCGTCTGAATATAATTAATGTACAACAGCCTACAGTAAAAGTTTTAGCCCACACCTTCGTCCAGCTAGTAGTTGTGTTTGCGTCGCGTCAGTCAGAATAAAGTTATACCCAGGAATAATCTGGAATTTATAGAAGTAGTTGAATTGTGTAACTAGATCTTAGATTCGCTGTTTAAATAAAGTTGTGTAAGAAAGTTGGAGCTTTTCTCACAAGTGGTCAGGAGACAAACACACATCCACATTGGTGATGTATGGACCACACTTTAACCTACAATTTAGAGTATGGAACTATTTTTGGTACTGCCACATACCTGCGCATTTGAGATCCCTGACGCGAACGCCGGGAATCGTGGTGCTGCAGTTGGTCCTGCTGCTGCTAATAGCTCCTTAATCTGGCCAGTTGACTTAGCTGAATCCAGTGGTGGCCTTTTGGATGAGGTACGGGTGTGTGAAGAAGATATACTCTCCAACGTCAGAATGTGGATTACACTACAGGTACGTCTGGTGTAGTCCTGGGTACACGAATCGCCTACTTTCGACACAGCGGTATATGCACCCAATTTGCACTACTGGGGCGTCTGGTTGCTCTTTCGCAGAATCAAACGTCTACTTGTGTAGTAGCCGGAATACGTCTAGCTTTTATTACAGGAGCTGCTGCTTGCCGTTTGATAGCATCGAAAACGTCTAGCTGAGGTATTGCCGTGTAAACGTTTAGGTTGCGTCGAGAGTACTTCTCAGGATCGTCACACAGGTATACGATCTCTTGAACTTGTATGGAGCTCCTTGAAAGAAAGGGGAACTTCCTTTGGGGTTACTACACAAGAAAACTATTCGTAAAGTTATAATTATTTAATTGATTAATGGCAAGAACACAATGGTATACGATCCCGATTACTAGAATCTCTTAAAAGAAATATGTTATTCTACATACCACATTAACTCGTAATAGAGTGGTGAGAACAAAATTAAAATAAACCTTCTTTCTTTTTTTAAATTAAATTCTAAAGATGCGCTCTTAGAATAAAAACTAAAAAACAAATAAGACCCAAATCTTCTTTTGTTTTTCTTTTTTTGTTTCTTTTTTAAAAAATAGAACGCCTACTAGCTAAAGGTGTCTCGAAAAAGCTCTGAATCTTTTCGAAACTTCTTAGTTCTAAAACCTTCCAAATATTTTGATCGAAAACTGAGGTGCTGAGCGCATCCGACTCTACCGGAACACCAAGCCAGCCGCGACAGCGGCAGCAATCCCCACAACGCTCCCCTGCCAGCGAAACATAAGGTTTTAGCGATAAAGAAAACGATTTGGTGGATTTGCTATTCGTCCAGCACGAGTTGTCCGGTGTTACATCACCGTATGACCATCAGGCAGCAACTGAACGCGTCGTGGAGATTGTCTTGGTGGGAGCATTGTCCTATTATTTCCGTATGTGCATCGTTGTTGGTGTAATAATGGAGGAGGATAGTGTTCATTTCCATTGCTTGAATTTACCATCGGGATTCCGGAAGGTGGTTGAACGATTGCTTGATCAGCTTGTGTATGCGGAGCTTGGGCTGCCATTGGTGTGTAGTTGCGACTAACGTCCTGACTGTGGACTTCACTATCCTTGTAATAAGGTTTTAGTCTATTAACGGAAACGTTGACTGCCTTGTTTTTAATTTTGAGATTGTATAAGTGCTCTGTTCTCTTAATTACTTCGTATGGACTTTTGTAAGGTGTCTGGAGCGAAGCTGGAATCCTATCTGTTCTTACAAAGACGTGTGAACATTTATATAGATCTTCAAAATTAAAAGTTGATTGATTTGAATGGCTTGAAGCTGGAACTGGTCTAATATCGGCGATTGACTCGCGGTGTGTATTTACGAAATCATTTTACAGGCACAACTGGGAATTTTGGAGGAAATCCCTGACAGTCTTAAGTTTTCACCATAAACCAATTCTGCTGGAGTAACGAGGAATTCTTCCCTGATGACTGTCCTAAGACCTAATGAAACAAAAGGTGAAATTTTAGACCATGATTTCTCCTGGTGTACCATTATTGCTGCTTTGAGAGTTCTATGCCATCGCTCTAAGAAACCGTTTGCCTATGGTTGGTAAGCAGTGGTACGATTACGCTCAAAGCCTAGTAAATTTGAAAATTCCATGAAAATTTCTGACTCGAGTTGCGCAACTTGACCAGAAACAATTGTCTTGGGAACCCCAAAACGGGATATCCAATTCTGACAGTCCGCCTCAGCTATCGTTTCAGTGTCGATGCCTGATAGTGGAATTGCCTCCGGGCAACGTGTAAAACGGTCGATGATAGTGAGGCAGTATGTGAAACCTTGCGAACGAGGTAAAGGACCGACGATGTCAACATGTATTTCTTGAAATCGAGTAGAACAAGGGGGGAATGTGCCGAGGAGTTTCTTGACATGCCGTGTTATCTTGCACTGTTGACATGGCAGACAAGAACGTGTCCAAGAACTGCTATCCTTGTTCATCGAAGGCCAAAAGTACTTCGTGGTAATTAAACTGTTGATAGCGCGGATACCTGGATGCGCTAAATTGTGGACCGCATTGAAAATCTGCTTTCTAAATTGAACTTGGATAAAGGGCTTAACACCGACTGCTGAAACTTCACAGTAAATGTGTTTATTTTCACCGAAAATAGGGAACTTTTCAAATTTGTCCTGCGAATTTTGAAGTAACTCATTGAATTCGCTATCCGCGACTTGAGCATCAGCGATGGTACCACAATTTACTAAACTGGGGAGAAGAATTTCCTCTAGCCTTGAAAGTGTATCCGAGACCAAATTGTCCTGCCCCCATACATGCCTAATATCTGTCGAAAATTGCCGAATAAAATCTAGGTATCATAACTGTCTGGGAGAAGCCTTTTCGGGATTTTGTCTAAAGGCGAAAGTTAGTGGTTTATGATCTGTGAAAAGGGTGAAAGGACGACCTTCTAGCATGAAACGGAAGTATTTAACGCCTTTATAAGCTGCTAGCAGCTCTCGGTCATACGCGCTGTACTTGGTCTGAGCACCGTTTAGTTTAACTGAGAAGAAACCAAATGGTTGCCAAAGATCGTTGCTGAGGGACAGCCTAGAGGGCCGTGTAGGACGCGTCTACCCATAGCGCGAGCTCCGCATTAGCTTTATTGAAGGCAAAAAGAGTAACCTCAGCCAGTTTCTTTTTAGTTGACTCGAAAGCCTTGATAGCCTCTTCCGTCCAATTAATATTGCGCTTGCCATTTATTTGGGGTCCTTTTAAAAGACGTTTATAAGCAATTGATGATGTGCTGCGTGGAGTAAAAATGGACGATAATAATTTAACATCCCCATGAAACCACGACGATCCCTTACTGCAACCGGAAGCTTGCAACGGTTGATAGCTACCAATCGATCGGGTTGTATGTCTGATACCGTCAGGAGTACTTAGATAACATAAGAACGTTACTTCAAGTAATAAGAATTTACACTTGCTGACGTTCATAATTAGCCCGTATGTATGTCTGATACCGTCAGGAGTAATTAGATGACCTAAGAACGTTACTTCAAGTAATAAGAATCTACACTTGCTGACGTTAATAATTAGCCCGTATTCTCCGAGCCGCGATAAAACTTGCTCCAAATGACTGAGATGTTCTGATTCCGATTTGGACGCAATCAGTATATCATCGAGATAAACGAAACAAAATTTGAATTTTTGTAAAATTGTATTAACAAACTTTTGGAAGGTTTGAGCGTGTGAACTCGAAGACTACAAAAGGTGTACAGATCGCTGTCTTAGGAATATCTTCGCGTTCAATCGACATTTGGTGATACGCTTTGGTGAGGTCTAAAGTCGAAAAATAGATGCAGTCTTATAAGTTATACACAAAATCATTTATTAGCGGAATAGGATACCGGTCTGGGATTGTACATGAATTTAGCCTATGGTAGTCACCACAGGGCCTCCATTCAACTGTTTTCTTTCTAACTAGGTGTAAAGGAAAAGACCAACAACTATTAGATGGTCGGTAAATGCCTTGAGATAGTAAAAACTCAAATTCCATTTTTGCAACTGCCAACTTATCAGGTGGAAGCCTGCAGACTTTTGCTGCGACTGGCGGACCTTTTGTAAGGATGTGGTGCTTGACTGAGTGCTTAACTGGACCAACAAAGCTAGTTTATACCGTGATATTCTTGTATCTGTGTAGAAGATTCTGAATAACAGGTTTTACAGTCGGGTTGAGTAGTACCGCAAGCGCCGTTGATTGGCCGAGAACTCGCCTTCCTGTAGATCTAAATGCCGTTAACGGGTCGATTGGTGCCTTTCGTTTGATGTCGGCGAGCAGCCCGAAGTGATTTAAACAATCTGCGCCCAAAATGGCTTTTGGTATATCAGCAATTATAGATTCCCAAGCAAAAATGCGTCTAAATCCAAGGTCTGGAGATAGAAGCCTTTGACCGAAGGTATTAATTATTGAAGAATTGGCTGCGACCAGAAGTAGGTCGACTTTATTACGGCGATCCCTTAAAGTAGCTGGAATACCTGAAACGTCAGCGCCCGTGTCCACCAAAAATATTTTACTAGTTGACCTATCTGGGATACACAGACGACTATTGACTTTGCCGGTTCCAACTGTCGTCAAAGCGGAGGGCAGATTAGTTTAACGAATTTGAAGGCATATATGGGCCAGTATTGGAACGACGATTAGGGTCTTGGAAAGAACAGGGAGGAAAACACTTCTGACCTATTGCCGTTTCTAGACTTGCTCCTAGAAGAACTGGGTTGTGAAGTCTCTTGGTGTGTAGTCAACATACTCTCTGTCAGTCTATCCAAGTTGTCAAGCCTGGATGTCACTTGCCTAAACGTTTCGCCCTGTGCATTGGAAGAGGTGATCGGCGCGATCGAATAAACTTCAGGTCGGATGTTCACTTCGGATATTTGATCAGCACATATAGTAAAGTCATCCAAGGATCCTGGATTGCATGCTAAAATTGCCTGCATATTAGGTGGTAACCGTTGGAGCCACAACGATTTCAGCACTGCGTCGCTAAGCTGGTTTGAATTAAGGCTGCGCATCTCTCAAAGTATGTGGGAAGGCTGAGAATCTCCAAGCGTCATTTCGTGCAGTAACTGTTTCAACTTCTGGTTCTCCATGCCTGACATTCTAGCCATCAATGACTCCTTGAGCACCTGATAAGCATTGGTATTCGGTTGATTGCAAACAACGTCACTGACAATTCGTACAATGCTCTCATCCAAAACATTGACTGTGTGGTAAAACATCGTAGTATCGTGGTTGATGCCAGCCAACCTGAACTGAGCTCCGAGCTGGGCGAACCACATTCCCCGAGAATTTTTCCAAAAAGGAACCGCTTTAACCAAAACTGCACCGAGTATGGCAGGCTGTAAAGTGCCCCGCGCCGAACCAACTGAGGACACTCCACCGGCATCACTGTTGGACAAAGCACCCGACACCTCACTCGCGGACGACTCGTCATTAAGGGCCATCACGAACGCAGGCCGCGAATACTTAAGCACCAAAAGAAGCACGACTTCCCGAAAATAATCAGAGATTTCTCGAGGCTTACACAAAAGATTATTCTACTCAATAATGAGGTAAACCAAGAATACCACTTAGGATAATAACTATGATGTAAAATTGGCAAGAAAAGAAATATAATTATATATGTTTACGACTTATTCTAGGACAAAATTAAAAAAAAAAAAAAAAAAAAAAAACTAGAACGATGACTTATCTGGGGGTTTTTGAAGGATGGAGATACATGTGGGATTTCATTTGTCTGAGAGGTCAATAAATAATAAATAATAAATCGAAACTCTTTTTCTACAAATTTATTATAGAATATAACACTCGTTTAAATAACGTCGGCGGGAACTTGTTCGCTCGTCTTCTTGACATCCGATCGGTTTTGTAGTTAGGATAAGATTGAGCTGCCTCGTCTGTTTTCGCTTTGAAATGACTCAAACTGTGCTACCATACCACATATCATTGCCAGCGTAGCGTGTAGGGTCTTTTCGATCCCACAACTCGGCCATCCTGGAAGAGATATTCGGCCCGAATATCATATCATAATCAAGAAATCGTCTTCTTCATAAAGAAATCGTCTTCTTCAAAACAAAAATCGTCGCCTTCATTAAAAATCTTCGTCTTCATTAAAAATCTTCGCCGGAAAAATCGTCTTCATCAGAAATCTGGATCAAAGCCGTCGTCGTTGTCATCGCCGGAAAAATCGTCTTCGTTAAAAATCGTCTTTATTAAAACAAATCGTCTTCATCAAAAATCTGCATCAAAGCCTTCGTCATTGTCATCGCCGGAAAAATCGTCTTCGTTAAAAAGGTTTCGTTATTGTCATCATCAGGAAATTATCGTCTTGTTGTCAGCGTTTATTGGTCTTCTCGTGGGACTGTCTTTTCATCCGATTTATCATAATCTGTGTCATCTATGGTCTGGTGGCTCCATCTCTTTAAAAATTCAGCACAGGTCGATGTACACCTCGGTCCTTCATGTTCTCCAACCTTGGAAACTTCGTATCGCTCGTGCCCTAACGTCTTTGTAATTTGATAAGGACCTAGAAATTTAGGAAAGATCTTTATATTAGAACCAAACTGAGTTCGCTTAATGGCCACCAACTCGCCCAGTCTGCACGAGTTAGCCATTTTACGCCTTTTATTGAAGTTTCTCTGATTTTCCTCTTGAATAGCTTGAATTTTGGCAGCAGCTTCCGATCTCATCTCCTTACGTGAAACATCAAAAGTATCCTCAATTTGGTCTTCTAGGAGTTCTATTAGCCTCAGGTCTTTCGCTGTTCGCATCCGAACACCAAACATAAGTTCGAACGGGGTTCCTGCTGTACTCCTCTGCCAAGAAGAGTTTATGAAGCCCTGGATTTTATTAACATGTGCCACAACTCAGGGTTGTCTATGGAAAGTTTCGTCAACGTTGGAATCAGGATGCGATTAATCCGCTCGACTTGACCGTTACTTCTTGCAACGCCTGTCGTGATGTGGGTAAGTGAAATGCCTTCTTTATCACAATATTCCTTAAAGAGTTTGGAGGTAAACGTCGTTGCTTTATCGCATACAATGCGGTTTGGATTACCGAAAACCGCCTTTTGAACTTTCAGTTTTTGGATCACCTCTTCAGTTCCCGTAGATTTACATAGATACAACCCTATAAACTTTGTAAAGGAGTCTGTCACACAGAATATATATCGATAATGTTTCTTTGTGGCAGTTAAGGGACCTAAGTGGTCAACGTGGTTTTTCATCAGTGGCTGCTAGTTAAGAATCGAATGCAGAAAACCTTCCTGTTTTCCTTCTTTCCCTTCTGCCAATATGCACTGAACACAATTTTGTCTGCATCGTTCTATCTTTTCCCTTAAGTGTGGAATGTAGAATTCTCTTTTAAGAATTTCTTCTACTTTTCTTGAAGCAAAATGTCCTTGCTCATGAGCTCGTCTTATGACCTCCACTTGCATTGATCTAGGGACACATAGTATTTTTTCGCCTTCTTTATTTAATTTGTAGAGTATGCCACCCTCCGCGAAATAATCCTCGTATGGTGTCTTTTGAAGGATGATTAAAATCGCTCGTAGTTTCTCGTCATTGCATTGTGCCTTTTGAATAGATCGAATAAAATCAGATTCTATTATCATAACCAATGGGTTGCGACTTAGCGCATCAGAATGTCTCATTTGTGACCCGTTTCGATGTTCCAGTGTGTAAAAATAATCTTCCAATAACAAGGCCCAGCCAGCTATTCTCGGAGCCAATTCCTTTTTGTTCATTGTAGCCTTGAATGCTGCACAGTTTGTGACAATCTTAAATTGTATCCCAAGTAGGTATACTCTTAATTTTTTTAAAGCTAGTATGATAGCTAGGACTTCCAGTTAATAGTTACAATAGCGTTCTTGAATTGGCGTTGTTTTCTTGCTGAAGTAATATGTTGGATGGAACATTATATCATCACTGCATCGTTGTACCAGAACAGCACCAAAACCATGCTTCGAAGCATTAGTATGGAGTTCGGTTGCGGCATCTGGTTGAAGTATTTTTAGAATTGGGGAAGTCGTTAAAGAAGATTTTAATTTTTCAAACGCATTGTTCTCTTCAGGACCCCATCGAAAAGTTTTATCTCCCCGCATCATGTCAGAGAGTGGTTTTGCTATACGGGCGTATTCCGGTACGAACTTCCTAAAATAACCAGTGAGACCCATGAAACTTTGTACAGACTTGATGTTCTTCGGAATCGGAAACTTGCTAACAGCAGAAACTTTCTCTTGGGAAGGTTGAACTTTCCCGCGTGAAAAATGGTAACCTAAATAATCAATTTTTTGACATTCGAATTTGGACCATTTAATATCCAGCCCATACTCAGCGGCTACCTTAAGCACTTCTTTTAAATGATCTAGGCATTCAACTTCGTCTTTACCAGGTAAAATCAGATCATCCATGTAGATTAGCACGTAGTTCTTCTTTACAAACTCATGAAAAATATTATTTATAAAACGTTGAAATACCGCGGATGCATTGCAAAGGCCGAATGGTACCCGAAGGAATTCAAAATGACCCGATGGTGTCACGAATGCTGTGTACTTGATACTTTCTTCGGCGACAGGTACGTGGAAAAACCCATTGGCTAAATCCAGCGTGGTAAAAACATTGGAATTGGATAGCTGGTCAATTTGATCTTCTATTAGGGGTAGCGGAAATCTGTCCTTGATTATTTCTCTGTTTAATCTCCGATAATCAATGCACAATCGCTTTGTGCCATCATTTTTAGTAGCCAGTACAACTGGACTGGCGAAATCGGAAACACTGGGTCTTATAACACCTTTCGCTAGCCACTCCTCAATTTGCTCATCCACTGTACCTTTTCCGAGGGGGACAATCTTCGTGGGTAATGACAAGTTGGGGTTTCGTTCCTAAGTAATATTTTCAGTTTCACATTCGACGCTTTCGTTTTTAGCCGTATATAATTCCTGACTAGCTGACATATTTCAGCTTCGTATTTAACGTTTCCTACTTTAAGATCCTCTGGACTAGTTTCTGCGAAAAGGCAGGGCATAGAAATATCACCAACTTTTTCAATAAAAATATCGTTGTCTTTCATCGTTATTTATGTATTTCGCAATAAGTCAATCATCTTTGCTTTGATTAGTGTATTTGGAACAACATGAATTATTGCTGGGAACTCTTCATTGTCAATTACTAGTGTGGAATGGAAACAACCAAGTGTAGTAAGAGTAGATGAGGCTATGCCTTGAATTTTGATTGGATAACCTTGTAACATAAGTGAACCGATTCTGTTGTACTCGTCTTTCTGGATTAATGAGATATCACTGCCTGTATCAATCAAGGCCGTAATACACTGACCTTCAACGTTTACTGGCTTATAAGGACTATGACACTCCTATATGACTGCTATATTGTTACGTGATACTTTTTTGCTTGCACGACACTCAAATGATTTGTGTCCATGGCTATTGCAATTAAAACACTTAATACCCATGGACTTGGAAGGACAATCAGGTGATTTGTGCCCAATTTTTCCGCAATTAAAGCACTTCATACCCATAGATTTGGAAGGACAATCAGGTGATTTGTGCCCATTCTTGCCGTAATTATAACATCTACTCAAGTTTAGATCTTTATTCCTGAAACAATTTTTAGAAATATTTTGGCGACTTGTGGATGGAACCGCAACTTTATTATATAAATCTAGCTTCTGCTTGAGTTCGTTAAAAGTTTTTGCACCGTACAATAAAACTTTATTTGAGGACTGATCTACAATTCCATCGATGATATATTGTATTACTGATTCCTCATCTATATTGCCTTTCAACCCTAACTCTCTCATACACAGGTAATAAGTTTGCAGAGATTCATCCGCCCTCCTTTTCCTTCTGGATAATTGCATACGAGCCTCCTTGCTGCTTATTTCAGTAGTAAATTCTTCTAATAGGAATTGCTTCAATTTCTCCCACGTGTCTAAATCTGATCTACATCTTAATGCTAACCTCGCGGTTCCCACTATTAGTTCCATCCCATGCACTAATCTCTCAAGGTTACTCCATCTTAACATGGTCGCGGAATTTTCAAAATCTTCAATCCACTTACGAACAGAATAACTATCGTCGCCAGAAAACTCAGATAACATTCCAGCAACATCATGGAAACTAATTGATTTATCGTGGACTGTGTTTTGATTTCGCTCACGTTTGATTGAATCTAATTCGGGTCTAAGAAAACTTATTTCAAGTTGCAAATTCACTGTCTCCTCAGTGCGAGCCTTTTCAAGGTTACGTCTTTCCTTTTAAAGAAGCTCCTCTTGTCGTTTCAGTTCCTTTTCTTTATTACGTAAAGACTCTAACCGTTCTTGGGAAATTTCTAAACTTTATAATTCATGCAATGTACTCTGTCGTTCCATCCGCCGTATTTCTCTATCTCCCATATTATCGAACAATTAAATTTTAACCAGAAGGAAAAATCAGATAAATATAGTTCTATATAATTTGTTTGAGTTCTAATTCACTTTGATATTTCAGAACAAAACTAAATCCGACAGTCAAGATTTCATCTGTCATCTTTCATCTTCTAATCAATCAACTGTGGGCAAGTGCTGTACCTGTAGACGCGTTTACCTGTGGACACCTTAAATATTTCATAAACTATTCATTGCAAAATTCAATACTGAACGCACCCGTACAGTATTTTGTGCTTATAGCAACACTGGCTAACCGACAATTTCTTAGTTGTCAAATTGATGTCAAAGTGAGGTTGTGACAAATATTGGACATAAAAAGTAAATATTTTTTACACTTTTAATATAATTTTTTGATATTATGGTAATTTCCTTTAGTATCAATTTCCATTATGTTCAAAGATGCATTAATTAGTAACTTGTTTCTAATACTTGTTACTATTTTATTCAAAATATAAAAGAGTTATAACCTATTTAGTTTATGTTGTCCGTATTTGTACCTATGGACGAAAAAATGTTTGTACCTGTGGACTGTCTACAGGTACAATCATTATTTGAACTTGTGGGCAGTTTTTATATATTTTATTTTTGTTTTTGAGTCAAGATTTATTTCTTCTTTTTGTGTCTACAGTGCCTCGTAGCAAAGATGGGAAGAAAAGAACCAAAATATGTTCAGATGCCCTTACCCAAGCCATCGTTGATGTTAAAACCGGCACTTCAATACGTCAAGCTGCTGAAAAATATAAAGTACCAAAGTCAACTATTTTTAAATACGCCAAATTAAACAGCAATGTTGATCAGAATAATAAAACAGTCAAGATTTTAACAAATGATGTTAACAAAGTATTTCAGCAAGACGAAGAGATTCTACTATATGATTACTTAGAAAAAGCAGCATATTTACATATGGGTTTAGACACTATACAAGTTCGAGAGCTTACCTATAAATTTGCTTTGTCCAAAGGAGAAAAAGTACCAAAAATGTGGGAAGAATCTCATATAGCAGGCTTAGGGTGGTTAAAGGGATTTCGTCAACGACATCCGGAATTTTCATTGCGAAAGCCTGAGGCAACTGCTTTAGCTAGAGCCACTAGCTTTAATAAAACCAATGTTTCGAAGTTTTTTGATAATCTTAAGAAAGTAATGATTCAATATAACTTTTCACCGGACGTAGACGAAACGAGTGTAACGACAGTACATAAACCTGCAAAAGTTTTAGCACCAAAGTCAATAGGGCAATTGGGTAAACATACATCTGCCGAAAGAGGAATCAATAACACCATGATTGCCTGTATTAATGCCATCGGGAATTCCGTACCCCCTTTGATAGTATTTCCAGGTACAATTGGTGAAGCAAATGCATCGGCCTGGTCAACAGAGCACATATTCAGGAAATTTTTAGATCACTTCATAACTTTTGCTAAGCCCTCAAGGGACACCCAGTTCTTCTTATTATGGACAATCATGAAAGCCATATCTCTGTGGTAATAATAGATAAAGCCAAAGATAATGGTATTGTACTTTTAACATTACGCCCTCATACTTCAAATCACCTGCAGCCTTTGGACAGAACAGTCTTTTGCCCATTCAAGACAAAGTATTATAGAGCAGCTGATCAGTGGATGTTAAATAACCCTGGTAAACCTATTACTATATACGATGTTGCAGAAATCATTGGAAAATCTTAACCTGTTTCATTTACACCAAACAATATCATCAAAGGTTTTGAAGTTACAGGCATATGTCCCTTTATCGAAAATATATTTTCCGATAACGCTTTTCTATGTTCGTATGTCACAGATCGCCCTAAGTCAACTCACATTGTTGAAAACGTAACTCTGTGCCCTGAACAAAAATATACTGGTGAAAATGTCAACATACAAACGACAATTGATAATGAATCTAGAGTGACTGAAAGGATCAACGACTTACAAACCTATAATTCGACTTCGCTGAACTCCTTAGATGTACTAAACACTAAACGTCCATTGAATGAAATTATAACGCCAGAACTAATACGCCCTTTTCCTAAATCGCAGCCTAGAAAAAATACACAACGTGGAAGAAAACCTGGTAAGACCAGAATTTTAACTAGCACACCTGAAAAAAAGGAAATAGTGAGAGAAGCTCTGAAAAGGATGACAAATAAAAGAAAGACTACAGAAACGAAAGCAAAAAAGATCCCAAAATTAAAATTGAAGTTAGAAGTTTCTTGTTCCAGTCAAATGTCTACATCACAGCTGCCTAACACTAGCAATATTAATGCTCCCAGTTCATCTAAGACTGATGGTAAAAAGATTAACATTCTACAAGACGTATCTTTTGTTATGTGCACTGGCTATCGACGCTATGAATAGAAACACAAGGTTTTAATATGTTCTTTATGCCAGGGCCACTATCATTGGAAGTGTGTTTCTAAGTCTCACAAAGAGAATTATACAGATTCTGATGATGAAAACTCTTTTGTTTGCCAAAGATGCTTTATTATAGCCAATGATTCTGATGAAGATGATATAAGTTCAATTGACGGAATTTATAAAGCTGTTTGTGATACTGAAGTAAAACCTTGTTAAATATTAATTAATTATGTTAATAAGTGTTAGTTTGGCTGATACCTATATTTTATCGCAATTGTTGCTATTGTTTTGTTTTTTTTTTTATCCTGGAGTTGTTAGGAATTTAAATTTTTATTTTTTTAGTTGCCAATTCTGGCTTTCTGACGTGATGTGTCTACCAACTTAAGTATTCTCTGAATTACATTCGTCTTCTTTTGTTGTTTTGCTAATGTTGTACCTCTAGTAATTAAGTAACTATTGTCGATCTATGTACCCACCGTTTATGGATGTGGCCTAGCCCAGGGCCTTTTAATAAAGCTTTTTGTATTTGTATTTGTATTTGGTTATTATTACATAGATAATTTGAGACATTTCCGGTGCTCTATTTGATTCTAACGGTTTGTTTTAGTATGGTGTCCACAGGTACAAAGCTGTCCTTAGGTACATTGCTGTTGTCCATAGGTACATTAGACGGTTGTACCTATGAACAAAATATAGGTTTTTATAAAAAATGCTATAAAACGATAATTATTTAGCTTAGGTAAGTCTCGAGTGTTTGTTATAAAACCTAGACATGTTCAAAAGACATGTAACATATAAGTAATCAAAATCAACATACAAATCTTTTTTTACAAATATTTTTATTCAGCAATCCGGTAACTGCCCACAGGTACAACACTTGCCCCTACATATTTGCGATTTAGTTCCCGGAAAGAAAGGCTGCTTCAAATTGTACTAACAGCGTTCTATATCTACTCGAATTTGCAATAAACACATACCGCATTAAAGCGTAAATTAAAATGATTGCTTTATGTTCTAAAACTATTGCTATCGCAAATTAAATTTCAAAGTTTTTGTGCGATCAAGTAATTTAAAATTTCAGTTTATGTTTATCAATATGTGCAACAAGTTCAATATTTTTCACTTACGGTAGGAGATCACTTTTCGATGTAAAATAAAATAGTCAAAAACTTACAGATCTATGGCATATAAACAATCACAGCTGTCACTTCATAAATTCTTCGCTCCCCTTTTTGTACCAACTTCAGCTCGCTTTATTACTTTTTGATGATGAAATCGAAATTAGTTTGAAACTGTTATACGCTCCCAAATATTTTCAGTGTATGCGTCATCCGTATATTATCTGGTTAATGACGTCATTACACTAGAACTTCTTTAAGCACAGTTATTTACGTGATTTCACTAAAAAAGAATTTCACTTTATGCGGAGATTTTTGCTTTATGCACTTCTACGAATTGAACGAAATTTACCTTTTCACTGCTACTTGCCCATAAAATTCCTTGTTTTTACTTTTTCTCGCTTCGTTAGTCTTTCCGTAATGTGTATCGTCTTTCTTATGCTCTGCAATTTCTTCGTAGATGATTCCGATTTTGAGTGACTACGGAAATAATGCCCAGTATAGAATTTTTTCTTCTTTGATTTATTATTTCCCCATAATTGTCCTGCTATAATTGCTGCGTCGTTGTCTGCTACTAGCCGACCGTGATAGCGTGGTGTTCTCAACTTCGTGATAGATCTCTACGAGACTTAAATCAGTCCCGCTTGAGCCCCCAGATTTTGTGGGATTTCATTTGTCTGAGAGGTCAATAAATAATAAATAATAAATCGAAAATCTTTTTCTACAAATTTATTATAGCATATAACACTCGTTTAAATAACGGCGGCGGGAGCTTGTTCGCTCGTCTTCTTGACATCCGATCGGTCTTGTAACTAGGATAAGAGAGAGCTGACTCGTCTGTTTTCGCTTTGAAATGACTCAAACTGTGCTACCATACTACATATCATTGCCAGCGTAGCGTGCAGGGTCTGTTCGATCCCACATATATATAACCTTCAGGCAGTTCTGGTGATAAATTTGGGTAAAACTTTGATTTTCTTTGGGCTGTTCTGCGTTCTGTGCGTAGAACTTCGTTCTTCCAACTTGTACATGACCAGAGTTGAATTGAGGTCCGATTGCTTCGGTCTGTTATTTCAGACTAGAGTTGATTTGAGGTCCGTTTGCTGAGGACTGTCTCCTTCACCACAAATATCACGTCCGGGTCACCAGTTTTGGATGAGGTATGGGTGTGTGAAGAAGATATGCTCACCAACGTCAGAATGTGGATTACACTGCAGGTACGTCTGGAGTAGTCCTGGGTACACTAATCGTCTACTTTCAACACAGCGGTATATGCACCCAATTTGCACTACTGGGGCGTCTGATTGCTCTTTCGTAGAATCAGACGTCTACTTGGGTAGTAGCCGGAATACGTCTAGCTTGTATTACAAGAGCTGCTGCTTGCCGTTTGATAGCATCCAAATCGTCTAGCTGAGGTATTGCCGTGTAGACGTTTAGGTTGCTTCGAGAGTACTTCTCAGGATCGTCACACAGGGATACGATCTCTTGAACTTGTATGGAACTCCTTGAAAGAAAAGCGAACTTCTTTCGGGGTTACTACACAAGAAAACTATTAGGAACGTTATAATTCTTTAATTAATTAATAGCAAGAACATAATGGTGTATGATTCCGATTATTAGAATCTCTTAAAAGAAATATGTTATTCTACATATCACATTACCTCGTAATAGAGCGGTGAGAACAAAATTAAAATAAACTTCTTTTCTTTTTTTCTTTTTTTAATTAAATCCTAAAGATATGCTCTTAGACGAGAAGCTAAAAAACAAATCAGATCCAAATCTTCTTTTCTTTTTCTTTTTAATTTTTTTCTTTTTAAAAAATACAACGCCTACTAACTAAAGGTGTCTCCAAAAGCTCTGAGTATTTTCGAATCTTCTTAATTTTAAAACCTTCCAAATGTTTTGATCGAAAACTGAGGTGCCGAGTGCGTCCGACCCTACCGGTATGCCAGGCCAGCCCCGACAATGGCAGCAATCGCCACAGCCTCATTATGCCACCACGACCTCCTTCAACCTTGGGCTTTGCCCTTGTCTTGAAGACGTCTCTTCAACATTTGCTACAGCTGCCGCTACAGATGCCGCAGCTGCTCCAGACACTTCACTGACAACGATCGCTGTCCCTGTTGTCATCTTCTCCGATAAAGATGCCTGTGGGCTTTTACCTTTGACCTCTTCATTTAGGCCCTTAATGGTCTTTTCAGTGCGCCCTTTGGCTTGTTCTTTGGTAAGAGAAGAAACTTTGGTAGTCTTCTTCCTCCTGTTGCATATGGAAACATTCCATAGAAGTTTGGCATAATAAAAACGTAGTTAGCTTCTACCAAATCATCAAAGAAAATAATAATAAAAGAATATCAACAAGCTCTGCTAAGAATGAGCTGCTCGCGTTGATTTCAGAAACAGCAGCAGTCACGGACTCATGCCGTTTGTGAACTATGTACATGTACAAAGCTATCGCTCGCCTTAGCAACATAAAGACTGTGACTGATGCCCTTTGTCATCCCAGTGATGCACTTACATTTAAAAAGCAAAAAACCGCTGCTAACTCAATTTCATCAAAAATGTGACTCATGCCCTTTATGAAATCAGCGATTCAATTGCATCAGCAATTTTCTTCACATTCCATGCCTTCATGACAAAGTTTGCCTTCAACAAAATTTGTCAGTAGAAATTATACAAAGAAAAAAACAACAAGTCAAAAGACGCGAGAAATACAATATGTAAATGTGTATGTACATACATATCACGACAAAAGCTTTCGTAATAAAACAGACGCGAAATACGAAATACATTACATATATACGCGCCGCGATATCAAGTGACGGGAAGATAGCTGATTTTTACAAATACTTCAAATTACATTTTTCCAAGCCAATACCCATCGAAAAATATTCTGGACCAGTTTAGTCATGTCCGGAATAAATGTAAAAATTTTCTCAGGGTAAGAAAATGCAATTAAGTCTTTTCCATCCTGGACAACGACCCTTGATCACGATGAAAGTGATCAAGCAGTCAGTTTATTATTTAACTTAAGGGAGTTTTTTTCTTAACCCGAAAGTTGTTCGATTTGGTCAGTTCTCCGAGTGCGCTACGGCGGGTTAACAAAAAATTGTGAAGTAAGGAAAGTAATACGTTGATCACAAAATTGTGAAATAAGGAAAGTAATACGGTTAACTAGAAACTGTGAAATAAGGAAAGTAACACGGTTAACAAGAAATTGTGAAATATGAAAAGTAGGATTATTAACACAAAATTGTGAAATAAGGAAAGTAATACGGTTAACAAGCAATTGTGAAATAACAAAGGTAGGATTGTTAACAAAAAATTGTGAAATAAGGAAAGTAATATTAGCTGTGTTCTTTTGTGTCCGCAGAACAGGGTAGAACAAAAGATACACAAAAGAACGCCTCATACATTTTTATTGAAAATTTATAAATGAAGCGAACAGTACAAATAGCTCACTTAAATGGACAGAACAATTTGTTCTCTCCTGTATATGGGAGAACAAGGTACACAAAAGAACACAGCTAATGTTTAACCGAACGAACAGAGCCTGAGTCAATAAAGCGTCGAAGTGTTTGTGATTTTCCTGATTGAGCTGTAACCTTAACTAAAGCCGTTGATAATAAAGCATATGATCTCTCCCTATTCATGTAGGTTTGAGTCACTTGTGATGAGTCAGTATTAGTACTGGTTGCTGGCCTTATTTGCCTGGCCTCATTATCATTGTCGTTATGTCGTTGAAGTTGTTTTGTATGTGATTTGGGTCCACCTTCACCTCTTTTATGTAGATTGATTGCCTCTACAATTTTTGGTTGTAAAGTGATTGCATTTACGTCCTCATGAAGTGTGGTATGATGCCTTTTCTTGCATTTAACACATCTATACTTGCTTGAACATACAGCTACTGAATGCTTCTTAGATAGACAATTGTAGCAATGTCTATTTGTTTTGATGAATTTCTTTCTGCCTTGTATATCCATTTGTTGGAATTTGTTGCAGTGTTGTAAGCAATGATCTCCATTACATGTTGAACATGTCATGTTCGCTCCATATAATTCTTTAATTGTAACAACTGCAAAATATTGTTTGGTCGTAGTTGGGTTGGAGATACTCTTGGTTTGAATTGACTTATGTACCAATGTATCTGGTTTTGCTTCTAGTATTTTCAATGTAGTGTCTAAAATTTAGATGAAGTCATGATATTTAAGAAGCTCTTCTGATGCTCTCTGATGTTCTTCCCATAATCTTAGTCTGTTAAAGGGTAGCTTTTGAACTATTAAATAAATGAGTAGCACATCCTGTTTTGATGTGTCGATTTGAAGGCTCCGTAATTGCTGTATGCACTCTTCTGTGGTATCAATTGGAGATTTAAGCCAGCAGCTGTCTCTGTATTAAGTTTCGGTTGATTTGTTAGTACTTTCAACTGAGGATTTACTATTATATTTTTCTTTTCATACCTCGCCCTTAATTTGTTCTATGCGGGTAGATAATCTTCGTTAGTAATTGGAGTATGCCGTAATAGTTTTTCTGTATCTCCGTGTAATGACGCTTTCAAAAAGTATAATTTTTGAACATCTTTCAGATTTGTATTATTATGTATTACAGCTCTATACAAATATTGAAAGAAGCGCCAGCCATCATATTCGCCACTATATTTTGGCAGAATAATCTTCGGAAGAACATTCTGTTGCTGTTGTTGTTCCACACGTCTTTGCTGTGCTAACAACAATGTGGAATCTGTCAACTCTGTTGAAGGATGGATTGCATCATGCAGTCCACCTATACAGGGTGCTTCCCACTAGAAGGTCAGTAGAGCAGAAAGTAATATTACTAACCTAGACGAACCAAACATTTTGTATTTCGGTGTGTTTTTCGGAAGGTTTTCTATGATGTATTCGTTGATCACCTAATCAATTTGTTCATATTCCATCCACACTCGTCTGATTTCAGAGAGCTTTGCCTCGAAACAGGCCTTTGAGTGTGTTTCGAGTAATGTCTGTTTCCCATTATCGATTGTTCTTTGCAGACGACTTCTTAACGCCTGTTCCTTATTTTATATCGCCTTTAATTCTGTCATTGTTAAATTTTTTACTAACATTTGAATATAAACTTAACTTGAAATTGTCAACTAAAACTTTACTTTAAATAAATAGAAATTACTTGTGTTAAATTTAAACTACGTTTCGTTAAATAGGAGAAAATAACTTGATAATTATAAATATTGTACTAAATCTGACTAACTTCAGCTAAATTTGTGCAATTTGACTTGACATGTGCAAATATATCGAAAAGTACTAGATTCACTTCTGTACAGTGTGAAACTATTGTGTTATCTTTGAAGTGCAAAATACTATGTTGAGCATACTGAACTAAAGAAATGAACTGGATGAACAAAAATTAATGGGCCGCACTACTTTCTGCATGGAACCACCAAAATGTTTAACCGAACGAACTTTATTTACACCATATGTTAATTCCTGTAATTGACATACAGTGGCCTGCGTTTATAAACCAATTCACCAGTCAATAATTGACATTAGTTAAGTTGCGTTTACAAACCACAATTTGCGCTGTTCTGAAAGTCAAAATGGTGGTGGGTGTTGTAGCGATTAAAAATATATCGTTTGGTTGCCATTCACCTTTAATCATCAAATTCACTATCTTAACAATAACAATGCTTAAAACAATAATTCTATGCTTACAAATAAATTTAGTACAACTCAAATTTTATGTAGTTCAATGAATTCAAGAAATTACTCAAATGTATTACGTTTAATTTAATGACACAAACCCGTGCGGTTTTTCATTCATTCTACGCTTTTTAATTCAAATCTTATCTATTTAAATATGCATTTCAGGAAATTCACTATTAATTACACAATTAGTTATTTCACTTTAAATAATTAATTCTATTTAAATTTTTACTGTTTGATTTGCAAAAGATGCCATATAGGCATATTTTTCACAAAATTTCAAAAACAATAAAATTAGAATTCAATGCATTTCCTCAAAAAAAAAAAAACTGAAAAAAGGAAGAAATTTTATTAGTAATTAATGATGGATTTGTTTAGGTTAATTTGTGATCAGTAATTATACCCTTGTGGCATGCAATTACATTTGTCCCATAACCTCAAATTAGTTGCAAAAATAAATGAAATAAATACCTTCCTGATTAATATTGGTGAAATGAAAAAGAAAAAAACTATTTAAACTTTGGGTTCTGGAGGCTCGCTGCTGATCCGTAAAGAAATCCCGAAAATTGTCACGAAATTTGGTGACAGATTCTTCCTCCCAAATTTTATAAGTGGAGGCGATGAAAAATGGGATGAAAAATTACAAGTCCAAAAACCGAAAAAAAACAAAAAAATAACTCTAAGACTTTGATGATGAATTTGCATGAAATAGGAAGCTATGATTGGCATGTGTTTTCTATATGGCAACTCGAATGAAAATAAGAGAGCGAATGAAGGAATGACGCGCTTTTTATAGAAAATGTTGTCCCGGTTTCATTATCCATAAAGTGAAATAACCTTTTTAAGACTTTATTGGAATTTTAGATTATTATTTGTATATGTCAAAATGAATGTTACATTCCCATAAAGATTTATTATTAATTTTATTAATTTTAATTGATTTTGTCGTAAATTTGATCTACTTTATCGACACGCCATTTTTCGGTTCATTCCAGTAAATTCCTCTCATGATTTTCGCTATTCTGTCTTGCACCTTGTCTCTCTTTCACACTCATTGGTCTGTATTAAAATTATAATTATTGCAAATTACGCGTATTGCGCGAAAAATATCGCGAAACGAATGCTACCATTAAAATCGCGCGACGATTTTACCCCGATATGATGTTTCATATATCGTAGGAAAATAAAGTTTTGCGGTGTTTTGTGAGCTCGAAATGTCAAACGCGCGCGAAGTGTTTTTTTGTTAATTTTTTTTTTAATTTAATGGTGTTTTGTGCAGTGCTTTTGCTGATTTTCATCGTTGGTTACCATGTACTACAGGTAATGTGTAAAATATATTGGGTTTTTTGTGGTTTTATATGTTCTATGTTTATTTAGTTGTGGCAGGTAATTTAATTGTAATTTTACAGCCTTGTTTTGGTTGTTGTTATGTGCAAAGACAACTCTTGGATGTTCATTACTTGAGCTTTTATTATTATATTTGTTCTTTTAATACAATGTAGTATTCATTTTGCTTTACCTTGTTATATTTGTTTGATAATGCTTACCTAATTTCATTTTTCGTTTCAGGTTATCGAAGGACCTTTGCACCTGTCGTACACTCCAGGTGCAAGTAAGATGCTTTGCATTACTTTTATTTTGATCGCAATAAATTGCTTTTCTTCTCCTTTAGCTTCGTCGAACAGCTAT
This sequence comes from Dioctria rufipes, assembly GCA_963924295.1. NCBI lineage: Eukaryota > Metazoa > Arthropoda > Insecta > Diptera > Asilidae > Dioctria > Dioctria rufipes. The sequence continues at coordinate 167,822,126 of OZ002740.1, read as the reverse complement.
TGTTAAAAAAAATTGTGAAATAAGAACAATAAGATTGTTGAGAAAAAATTGTGAATTACGAAAAGTAAAACTGTTTAGATTGGAAGAAAATTGTATTTATTACGAACGAAAAAGCAAAGTGGTGTTATATTAAAAACAAAAGGGTGCAAAGGAGCATTGGATGCGGCTCCTACTTGTCCCACAATTAGGTACATAACATTTTGGCGCAGCCGATAGGATAGAGGAAGCCAACTTTCTATAGTAAAAGAAAGTATAAGCGCTTGAAAAGCCTCTATCTGCCATCGAACATCAAGAGGTTAATTAGATTGGACCAGTTTGATTTAATCGCCTCCAACATTCGGAGTCGGACAGCTAAAACTGCCTCTCTTGACAAAACCGTGCAGCAACTCAAAGCAGATAAGTGCCAACGTGGGACAATAGCGGGCTTCATCCCAGCCCAGGATTAAAGTAGTCCACATCAAAATTTCAACCCTGCTCACAACGCCTAGGAATCAGCAATCTAGGATCCGGAGCTGAAAGGGACTTCGAAGTAGGCAATGACCCCCCCTCCTCATCTGTTATCCAGGGGAACATAAGAAGGCCAAGAACCCCCCGACAGCAAAATAACGTCACGCCAGACCGAATCAACGATCCTGATTAGAGAGAGACTTCTAAGAAGGCAAAAGCCTCCCTCTTAAATACAACCAAGGGAAGTAAGATGGCAGGAGCCCCTATAGCAAACTCCACGCACGGTGGTAAATAAGCGAGGAAGCTCCCACCAAGAAACACCGCCCGAAAACTAACAATGTACCCTACAACAATCTTCCTTGCCGGGCGACGCACAGGAAGTCCGCCCCGGTACACATGAGGCAACGCGTGAGTAACTTCCGCAACAAAGTGTGTTAATAAAACACCGCCGAACAAATTGAACTACAACAGGAATCACCTTTACGAGCGGGACAATCCTTACAGGTCCCCACCAAGTAAGATATAATTTAGATTTAGAATAATATTTAAAAAATTTTGAAGAGAAAGTGCGAAAGTCCTCCGAACTCTCTGTGATTCAATGTGATTCAGTAAAAAAACAAATCGAAAAGTCCCGAAAGGAAAGGCGAGCGACAATCGGATAGTTTAAAATAAACACAGAGAAGTTTAAAAAGAGCCTAAAGGAGTTTGGACAATTTGCGCACTCTCTCGAAACAGAAATCAATGACGACAGTGTAAATCTAAATCAAAGTACCATGGACAGTGTCAGTGATTCTACCGCAAGTGAAATCCTATGGATCCTTCTGGAAACCAGCATGGAATATAGTAGTCTCCCCATAGTGCAAAATTCAAATCTTAAAACTCCCAAGTTAAACACGACAGATAGCGCTAAAATCGCCAAGCTAACTGCACAGCTAGTTCCTCTATTGTCGGAAGAACAGCACCCAAAATTAAGCCTCGAGCTCCAAATATCTATAGGATGCTGCAGGCAGGTAATCGAGTGCATCTCGGTGGATGAGATAACAGTGTTCCTACAAATTTTTCCCACCAGACTTCGAGGCCAAGCTTATCAAATTTTTGCCTCAAATATGCCTACATATGCCTACTACTTTCAAAGAAGTAGAAGAACGGCTAAATCGCACGTACCTGCCCAGAGAAACTTACCAAGAACTGGTAAATAAATTAATCACAACTAGGCAATATCTACTCGAAAAATGTTGGCACTCTGCAACGAAGCAGCATAGTCCACATACGGCGCGAGAGCGGCACCACCTGTTAAAACATAGCTCGAGGACTTTGCAAAGGATGCATTGAAAACAGGTGTGAATAACCCATATAAATGCCAATATCTTCTGACCATGGTCGACAGCACTGCGGAGGACCTCATACAGAAAGCACTTGACATGGAGCTTCACCAGCAAAGTGCTTTATTCCTCCAACCTCTAGTGTAATTTCAATCAAATACAGTGCAAAATACAATACCCCATAAAATTAATGCACTAACAGCAAATAACGCACAGTTTAGCCAAATAAATTCGCCGGATCACAGTGTATATAATCCTGGCATCATACCCTTATCACAGGAAAGTCGGCAAAGCATTATGCCATCAAACTCAAACAGTCACATACAGCCGTCACAATTCACACAGGCAAACTCATCAACATATTTCAACCGTAACCAAGATCTCCTAATAGAAGTTTTAATGTAAACAATGAAAATAATTATTTAAACAAAATCCAATGTAGTTTTTGTAATTTAAGAGCCCAGAAATATGCTGATTGTCTGAAACGTAAAAATACGCCGTACTGTGTGAACTGCAAAATATATAACCATGCCGTACGTGACTGCAGAAGAAATAACAATAGTTTTCAAAGACTCCACGAGAGTACCAAGTGCCAAATAATGCTCGAGTATATAACGTGCGCAAAAAATGGGAAGTATGTGGTCGTCCTGGACATGCAGCAGATAACTGTCATCAAAAGCAAAAGTGTGTAAGGGAGCATTGGATGCGACTGCTACTTGTCCCACAGTCAAGTACATAACATTTTGGCGCAGCGAAAGTGGGAAGCCCAGGGTCAGAGAAATGACGTACAGCCGACCCAGAGCTCCCCAGCTCGACTTTAAAAAACCTATCAAATAACACAGGGTCCCCTCAGGCCCGATTCCAGTGTCGCTACAGTAAAGCTTCCATTAGATATAGGCCTGAACGGCCAAACTAAACTAGTAGTCGACAGAGGCGCTGAGGTAAGTATAATTAAGAAATGTCATTAAAAGACCGCAAAATAATTAACCACAATGAGGCATGTACACACTTCAGACCCCATTTAGTACCGGAAAGACGCTGGGAAATTGCCAGGGAAACTTCCGTTTAAAAAAAAATATTCCCTGTAAGTTTCAAGTCGTAAAGAACTTGCTTGGGTTCTCTGATGATGGACTACTAGGAAATGATTTCCCAACGCGCAACTGTAACGTTGAGTTTGAAATGGACAAGCTGCATTCCGAAAAAAACAGTCGAAGTAAAAACACCTGCAGTGTCTTCAAGGCTTCTTAAACGTGAAACGCTGGCTGCTAAGCTCCAAAAGAGCCCAAAGAATGTGAAATGAGTCGTCTGGGTAAACAACAGGTCGACAAAAGCAGGCAGTAATTGGTTACCTTTAAGGAATCGATATACATACCTGCGCGGTCTCAAATTGTAGCCCCAGTCCCGTTGAAAGCTCAAGAAGGAATGCTCTGTTTATCCCAAGAGAACAACTATAAGGCTCAGAAAAATTTATTGCACTGTATGAACTCAGTCCCAACTGTTTTTGAAGGAGACCGAAAATAGAGTTCTAAAAGAAAGAGACTCTTAGGTGACAATATACCCACCCCTAGTAGAGGTTTAGAGGCTCGACAGTCAGTCAATTTCTAAGTATACGCCAGTCAAGATCTAAGTATACGCCAGTCAGTCAAGTCAAGAGTAAGATTTTTTGCAGTCAATCCTGTGAAAAAAAAAGAAAAGGGAAAAGGCGACACAAAAAGCGGTATTAACTCTAGCGGACGACGGTAGGTTACCTTTGAGCACCGGGTCTAAGTATTTCTTTTTTTTTCCAAGAATTTCCTTTTTCTTTACTATATTAATATTTGCTATATTAAATATACCGGCATAGCTTTTATGTAATTCTGTAGTACAATTGTAGGTGAATAAGTTCCGCACAAAGCATGCAAGTTTCATTTTTGTTTTGTTTTTATTCTTGTCTTGTTTCGTGATCTTCCAGTCTCATGCGAAAGATCACGTGGCGCCCAATTCTACCAATCTGGAGTTTCTTTCTTAGACATTACTCAGGATAACCTACAACATTCCCCAGTGATAGCAGATACGGCCTTTTTTCGTGTCAGGAGTCAACCTTATGTTAGCCAAGGAAAACGCAATTTCTGGCCCACAAGTCCTCGTGGGATACTTCCCAAATAGCACCGAGGAGCATACGGATCTGATTCGTGACTATATCGTGGGTCAGAGCTTGGGGTTAAAGGTGTCTGAATGGAGAGTGCATACTGACTGAAAGAAAATGTCACGTGTACAACTTCCATTAATTCTCAACGTTATGAGCATGTAATTGTAGGAGGTGACTTTAATGTTGACCTGCAAATCGTGAATAACATTGCTGACTCATTTGTATTTGATATGCAATCCGCAAACCTTAGACTAGTCAATTCAATACCAACCTTTTTTCGTACATCAAATCCATCACAATTAGATCTATTCTTAGTTAGTGACCACTCTAGTGTTTTATTTAACAATCAGTTAACACCACCTAGTATTCTAGATCACGACATCCTATTCTTATGTTATGATTTGGAGCTAGATCTAACTGATCCTAAAAGGACTTTTTAATTTCGTGACTATAATAATATTGACTCCAAAGCACTATTCGAGGAGTGCTCTGTTACGCCATGGGATTCAATAGAGCAATTGAGCTCGATTGATGACAAAGTGTATTGTTTTACTACGTTAATAAACTATTTATTCAATAAATATGTCCCAGTTAAAATAAAAATAATTAAGCCCTACACTTGCCCATGGATGACTACTGAGATTCGATCTATGATCGCAGAACGTAAATTTCTTTACTGGCAATATCAGCGTCTTAAAACCGAACACAGTCATAGGTTATATAAAACATTAAGGAATCGGATAACCAGCAAAATTCGATATTCTAAACGAATATTTTATGCTAATAAGTTCAGTACTAACTGGACAGTGGTGAGATTTGCATCCTAATTTTACTTGATTTTTCAAAGGCGTTTGATAGTGTCAATCATAGCAAACTTTTGTGTAAGCTCTTAAATAACTTCAATTTCTCTTCACCTGCTCTGCGGTTGATTTTTAACTTCCTCTCTAATCGGTTTCAAAGGGTTGTACTTGATAATGACATATCGTCTGATTTACTTCCACTAGTTTGCGGGGTACCCCAGGGATCTGCCCTTGGTCCCCTACTGTTTAGTCTGTTCATAAATGATCTTCCGAAAGTTTTACAAGATGTACGTATACATATGTATGCAGATGATGTGCAGATCTATCTGAGTCGACCAGTTGGGCTTATGGAAGATTGTGTAGAGCGTATTAACAGAGATTTGGATAGGATTTTGCAGTGGTCCATATCGAATAAATTAAAGCTAAATCTAAATGCGGGAAAGTCACAGTGCATGGCATTGGGCTTCAAAGATCAACTGTCTCTTCCCTCTGTCTGGTTAGGTGGGAACATCTTGCCATTTGTCCACAAGGTACGTAATCTTGGAATTATCCTTAATGTTCATATGAAATGTTGTGACCACATTAATGCTTGTTTGGCTAAAATTTATTTTGGCTTACGTCGCCTGTGGTTATTTGCCAGCATTCTAAGTGTTAGTATGCGTCTAAAGCTAATAAAAACTCTCCTCCTACAGTATTTCTCTAGTGGACGACTAGTCTTCAGTCATGTGGACTCTGTCTACCGCAGGAAACTAGATGTGGCATTCAATGACTGCATAAGATTCATTTATGGCAGATATGACCACATTACACATTTTAGAAATAAATTAGTAGGCTGCTCTCTCGAAACTCATGTTAAACGAATTAATTTAATAGTCTTGTTTAAAATTATTCACAACAATGCACCTGGTTATCTAGCAGAACACATTAATTTTCTACAGTCTCGGAGAGGTCGCAATCTTTTGATTCAACGCTACCGTACATCTATCTTGGAGGGTTCCTACTTTGTCCAGGCGTTTCGATTGTGGAACGCTCTTCCATGTAGTGTTCAACGCGCAGGCACTCTCAGTGCGTTTAAGAGGCATCTTATATCCTATGTTGTTTAACTCCTATTTCTTATTTTTTTTTCTTTTTTCTTTTTCATCGATTGAGTCCACATGAAGTTATGCTTAAGTAGATTTTAATTTCATGTTTTTTTGTAATTAGTTCTAAGTAATCTTCTGGATGTTGACTTAGCGTGTACTCTTGCTGCTTTTTCATTTATATTAACTTTTAGTCTCTCTGAACTTTCCAGAAAAATTTTTCTAAAATTATTTCTATTGGTACTAGTATAAGATATGTATCTCTTGTTGTACCTTTATATGAATTCATGAATAATAATAATTAGTAAAAACATCTTGACATTAGTTGATTTTGCTAATTTGTATGAATTATTTCAATTCAAGTCAAATGGATTAGCAAAATGAACTAATTACATTAGTATTTTATACTTACTCAATGAAAAATGTCACATCTATTCATTTTTTGTGTGTATGTGAGCAAGCGGAGTTTATTGAGGTGTAGCTGTGCTGAGCGTAATATAAGTTATTTAGTCTCCATTTGCCTTTCGTCTATAGCACACGTTCGTGGTAGGAAATCCCGCGCAATATTTTTTTTTATGAGAAATATTTTGTATTTTCGAAAAAGTTGATAAGTGAGTGATAAATATGGATATGTTTAATGTTCCTGCAATCACCGAAGAGGAAATTGTGGAAGGTTTCCTTCAAGAGTGGGGCTGCATAGAGCTATATAAAGATTTTAAAGGTTTGAAAAGTTTAAGCTTTAATGAATTAAACTGAAAATACTCGTACAACTTGTACTCTGTTTCTAAAGCTTAAGCTTTAAATAAAAAATGCTTGTTTATACACGTAATGCGGTTAACTACTACAAAAGTTTTTCATTAACGTTATGATTCTTTATTCACTTTTAATGCAGTGTATGGGTGCAGTGACAGTGGTTTTCTTGTGGTTCTATTTGTGTATTGAATACAGTTTTTCTTTTGTTAATTGATTGCCTAACTTTATATGATTTTTAGCAATTTGATGTTTGCCCTTCTTATTCTACAAAAACATATTCAGAATTTCTAAGTTCCTATGCTAAAAGTATTGTTTGCGACATTTGATGATTTGCTAATTCTGAGTTAGATTTATTATTTGTAAAACAATTGAAATATGTACAGTCTGTAACTAGTCGACCGCTTTTGACGAATATATCACACTCCCATTCTCCGTATAATTATGTCTTTTTTTTTATGATTTATAACCAAATATTGTATTTATCTTGTAGTAACCTACGTTAACATTGTGCTTGGCATCACACTAAGTGTTCCTAAATTATTATGTTTTACCCATATATGTATAATTTCTTATATCTTTTGTACATTGATAATTTAGTGATTTTATAAACTTTCCTCTGCTTAATCTATCAATAAAAATTGGGTTAGAACTATTATTGCTCACAAAGAAAGAAGGCATGCTTATACAGAGACTGTAGGTGTGATATATTCGTTAAAAGCGGTCGCAATTTTTAGACTAGATACAGACTGTACATATTTCAATTCTTTTAAAAATAATAAATGTGACTCAGCATTACCATAGTAAATTATCTAAATTGCGCAGACAATACTTTTGCACAAGGAACTTGAATATACATATATGTAGAGGAAGTAGGGCAAACATTAAATTGCTAAGAGAAGAGGAACAATGCACATATAGAACTTACAAAAAAGTCACTGTCAGAGTTAGCTGTTATAATCAACAACTTTTGTAGTTAGTATGAGTTAAGCTCTGAACATGGTCATGAACTGCAATATGCAAAAGCACTTACCTATTTTTCATTGAAAAATTATGTTTTGAAAATAAAAATTAGTGAAATGTTGAACTTTGTTCATTCGAGATGTTCAACAAAGACCCATCAACGGAATCAATTAATTATAATTATATAGCTTTTGACATAAAAGGTATTCAGTTGTAGATATTAGGTATTTTATTTAATTGGTATATACATCCACATACTGATCTAAGTACAACTTGTTTGTCCTGCACATCCTATTCTTCTTTCCAGTTATTCTAAAAAGAATTATCAGATTTTTTTTATTTTAGGTGATTCGCAACTGCACCGTATTTAGGAATTTTAAGGCGGAGGTCAATGCAAACCAAAACTATTATGTATGAGGGGACAGACGCGTCGGCATCCTGTAAATTTTTTATTTTACACCTTATGAAGACAGTTTAGGTCTGAATCGACAGTAAACAGTCCAAGAATTTAAAAAACAAATTATTTTCTTTTATTAAATTTCAACTATTTTTCCACCAAAATGCAAGATACCTTGCAAGTTATGGAAACGAATTTTATTTTCCATTTGATGCAATAAATGTACTTACCTATATGCAACCCTTATTGAGACAAATCTGGTTTGTATTATTTAATTTATTAATATTGCCAATTTTTCATGCACATTAAAACCGTTTTAGAGTAAAATGGGAAAAATTAATAAAGTTATGAATCATATATACATATTTATCTAAAAAGAACGGGTGTAGGGAGTTATTTGCATGAGTATAATCAAATGTAAGGAATCATTTGAGGTTTCTAAATTCGGTAAGAAAATTCTAAAGTTTTTACGTAATTTGGCTAAAAATTTGTTAAAATTTAAAAAATTTGGGAACTTTTTTACACTTTTTGACTTTGACATCCTAAAACTTAAAAACAAAATAGGTACGGAGAGCTAGTTACATACTCGTAGGTATGTGTTTTGCAATTCTTATATATTTTGCTATTATTTCATTCTTAACTTCCTCATTAACTGTATAATAAGAAAATATGAGTATCAAGGGGAAAGAGTACTCAAAACCATAAGCTTCTCTCTCGCTGTAACAACGCATTTCAAGCCCATTGCTGTCAAATTATTTGTTTGTTTCGACCTCAGCTTCCAAATCCTTAGATACTGTGCACGAATTTTGGAATATCCTGCGTAAAGAAATCCACATCCATCGCGCATCAATACTTTCCTCTATTTTGTATAAATTTCAGATTTTTGGGTTGATTTTGAAGTATTGAAAGTAATCGAAGAAGACGACGTTAGGGATCTTATACCACGAGAGAAAATTGGCCTACGAGGCAAATTTAAGCAGAGATTAAAAGAATGGAGATTGGCAAATGTAATTATGATGTTATGTTCGTTATCTACAACTGTATTTATTAGCTACAAATTTACAGGGTTTTTTAAATGCAATAATTGCAACACCGGAAGCACACTCTGTCCGTGATTCTGTTCAATCCTGGATTACAGGAAACTGCAGTAACAGTCCGTGTTCAACGAAGAGCTCCACAAATATTGTATAATTATATCTCCATTTCGAGTGTTGCAAATATTAGTCCTTAAATATATTTTGCAGAACCTGAAGGCGATATTGTGTGAAAATTTGGCAGGAAAATCATTATTGACTGGATATGAAAAAACTAATAGACTTTCCATATCCTCCAGAGGGCTTTTACCGAATATAAAAAATAAATAAAAAATAAAATTACAGTCGCTCTTAGCACATTTTTTAATATTTTGAAGGAAATAAAAGTTGTTTTTCCAACAGAAGAACAAGTAAATAAATACATACATTTAAATTATATAAATATTTATATTTACTTATATATTAAATTCAATGGTCAGGATATTTATTATACTCTTCGTTTGGGAAACAAAGCACCCGGTGGAAAATGATAGATAAATATTATGCAAGGTGTAAAAAATATTGCAAACTTGGCGTAATTGAGAGCAAGTATAAGCCCAGAAACATTGCCTTGCAAGCAGATTTTGTCCAATTCATTAGTAGTACAAGTGATGCTAAGTTTATAGTTGCCTAATAATAAATTACTTTGTGAGTATATCTTATATAAATGAATATGAAACTGAAATAGAGGATGATTACAAATGGCTATTACACAATCGTGATCCCCCTGAACTATTGAGCACAAAGTGGAAATCGACATTCCAAAAACGTAGGAGGGAAATTTCAGCATCAAACACAGATATATGTACTTAGAAATTGGTCACCATTAAAACTTCAGAGCGGATATATTTATGTCAGTAAGAACATAATCAACATATTAGTTATTTACCATTAAATTATATTTTGTAGATTGAGCTAGACTTCGAACAGTTATTCCCCGGAACGGATATCCTCTTGTTTTCAAAGTGGGAGGAATTTTCTATTAAAATTGAAGATATATTGCAAAGAAATATTAAAGATCCCAGCAGCCGAATTTTACTGCAGTTGCTTAAAAAAGATTTATGTAATGGTAAGCTATTAGCTATACTTTTCATCGCCTCAAAGCAAGAAATTTCTTCTCTCAAAAACCTTATTTGCTTTATATGGTTCTTCGGGTGAATCTTAATCTATTGCTAAACGCTTACTGAAATGACTAGGCGTACTTAATCAAAGTGGCGTATATGATTTAATAAGTGTGGTTGACAGCTGACTTATTCAAATTACACAAATTAGAATAAGTCATGGATTGATATCTACCCTTAGACCCTAACGTTTTACTAAATAACACACAGTTACATACATATATTTATTTTAATACGAGTAATTTATTATAAAAATAATATATTATTGCGAAATTTCTTGTATTAAGACCAATATGTTTGTTATAAAATTATTAAAATTTTAATTCTTTAAGATGCTAGAAACTTAATTATTTGTCTGCTACTGAATGCGGTGCTGATCCCTGGAATTTTGCAGTTTCGGAAAGGAGATAAGAAAATTTCATGGAAGCCATCAATCCTAGATGCTCTAAATGGTTTTGCATTGCGAGTTAATGTTAGTGTACTGTAAAATGTGTTAGTTTTGTATATTATAATTTTTCTTAAATTTTTTAATTCAGACAAAAATAATGATATTGGTCCAGCTATTGCACGACAAAAGGCAAAATATAGCGAGTTAGGGGCGACAATGCAACCATGTGTAATAGTTGTTGGAGAGGAGGAAGACCCTAAGGAATTTTATTCTTTCTTTAATGATGCGCTTTAGAAATTGCCAAGCTTTTTAAAGGCTTTATCTGTTACCTTCAAAATTAATCAGGTATTTAATTTGGAATATGCAAACGAATGTAACCAAGTGTGGTGCTTGTTTGAAAAATTCTTTTATAATTTTAAACTAAGTACTGAGCCAAACTCTGCCTTAAGTGCACTTTTATCTAATTTGAGCACAATGTAATTGAAATAAAAAGCACAGAAAATAAATGTATTCAGAGGCAATCACAGATTAACATATTCTTAACATATTATATTAACTAGTATATATTTTACACAGAGAACCTCGAAAATGTACCCTTGTTTCTTATGTTCACACAAATTTGAAAAAATTGCTTTATACAAAAGTCATTTAAAATTTCGCCATAAGATGACTAGCATATCTCACTTTTATTGCAGTTTTCCAAGCTGCTTTAAGTCATTTCAATGAATTTACTCTTTTAAAAGACATCTTCTGCACCACTCCCCTTCAGTTCTGAACGACGAAAGCAATCAATTAGAAGTGCCTTATCACAATAGTACCTATATAGAAAACCCAGAATTAAAGAAAAAATTGAAAACTTTTCTATAAAAGTGTACGGGAATTTGACTCTTAGTAGAAGACAAGCTCATTCCATTATTATAGACGTCAAGTGTTTAATGTTGGATTTCATTTCAAATTATATCAAAGGGGTTATTTTTAATAGTGTGTCGGAAATAGTGGAAGAAGAAAAAAAGTATATAATCGTACAATTAGATAAAACTAATGAATTAGTGAATATATAACTAGTGAATATTTCCTAAAAAAATATTTATTGTATACACAAGAGTTTGTGCAGCCAAAAGAATTCATTATTCATGAGTCTTCAACGGTTAGTGATCACCATTCTGTAAAAAAAGGGATAATCTTACCCTTTCGCGAAAATATTCTAACACATTTAGAAAAAACTGGTATTTTAAATAGTTATATAAGCAAACTTAATTCACTTTCCTCTAATTCAATGGAAATTGAAAATATTGTGCAAGGAGCTGTATAGAAAGAAAAATTAAAAATTTTTGAAGGCAAAACTGTACTACCAATCGTCCTATATTACGATGACTTTGAAGTAAATAACCAACTAGGTACGCACAGTGGTGTTCATAAAATATCGGCATTTTATTTACAATTTCCCTTTTTAGAATCTACCGAACTATCTAAGTTAAAAAGTATTTTTACATTATGCTTGCTTAAGGCGGAAGACTCAATTCTAGGAAATCAGGGAAACTTTGCTGCTCTCATCAATGAACTAAAATATTTAGGAAATGAAGGTATAAATATTTATAGGGACGGCCAAGCGATCCGAGTTTATTTTGTTTTGGCTTCTATAACAGGCGACAATTTGGGATTAAATAGTGCTATGGGATATGTAAAAAAATTTCAAGCCAACTATTACTGCAGAATTTGTAAATCACATAGAGAGGAAATGGCTGTACAAACTAAAGAAAATGTTTTGTCTTTAAGAAATTTAAGTAATTATTTCATAGATTTTGAAGCCCAAGATATATCCAAAACTGGAATAAAGGAACTTTGCGTGTTTAATGAAATTACTTCCTTCAATGTAACGGACAATATTACAGTAGATATAACGCATGATATATTTGAAGGTGTTTGTCATTATGACTTAGCTAAAGCTTTAAACCACTTAATAAACACTGAACAATATTTTTCACTGCAAACATTAAATTCTCGGAAAAAGAATTTTTGTTATGATACAATTGATAAAAATAATGAATCTGTTGAAATAAGACAGGAAAATTTACACAAGTGTAAGTTTAAAATGTCGGCATCGGAAATGCATTCCTTTTTTTTTTGTTACCCCTTTTAATAGGTGATCTTTGGCCAGAGAGTAGCCCTGTTTGGAAGCTTATATTATTGCTTATTAAAACTTCTGAAGTAGTCTTAATGCCGCTGTTTAACACTCAATGGTTGAACCATCTCCAAAATTTAATTGAAGAACATAATTCACTTTATCTTTAGCTCTTTAAAGAAAAGCTTAAGCCCAAGCATCATTTTCTGGTCCACTACCCTACTGTAATTCGAAAGCTAGGACCTCTAAGAAGATAGTGGACTATTCGATTTGAAGCAAAACATAAAAAGAACTAAAATCATACGCTACTGTTATAACATCGAGAAAAAATATTTTACTGAGCTTAGCGATAAAACTTCAATTTCAATTTGTTCATACGCAACGTACCCAAATCAATAAAACCGAGTTCGATCTTAGCAATAAAGTTGAAATAGATTTTACAAAAACACATATTTTTTTCAAACGTGGCTAATGATGAATTATTAAAACACTTCAAATTACTAAATATAAAATAGACGACATAATAACTGAATTATACAAAATTACCAATAAATTCTAGTTTTATAATATTTTCTGCATATTATATCAAAATGAGATCCTTTTAATATTCAAAGAAGTAGTAACAGATGGGTTAATTGAACATTTTAATGCTTATAGTGTAAAATTTGAAAGTGAAAACTATTATGTATGTAATGTTACATTGAACATGAAATTTCCTCCCTCTAAAGTTACTCTGTTGTCTAATGGTCTCAAAGTCATTAAAGTAAGACAACCTTATGAATAGAATTTTATTGGAAAATCCTTTGTCCTTTGGGTTTCGTTAAAATGAGGCCCGGTAATCTTTCAATGGATTTGAGATCATTTGAAAGCTTTCAGCTCAATTCTGTTCGAATTTTAAGCCTTTGACTGTTAATTAATTGATGTTTTCTTTCACCATCAGCGGCTTCTATTTGCAACATTCTCTGTTGTCTCTCCGATAATATGGCTTTTGTTACATTGTAGCAATAATTTTATCTTAAGAATTATCAAATTCATTTAGACGCGTATTGCGTGTTATATTGCTCGAAATAAAAAAAAAATATTGTATGCAAATGATCGTTAATCCTTTTATATTACTGCCTAGAAGACCTTTTAACATAAATTCTTTCTCTTTTCAACCCTCGATTATATTTACTAATTAAAGTTGAAGCAGTTTATATAAGTAAGGTTTAAATATAACTGAGAGGTAACTTTTTGAGGGTCTTTTTATCATTATAAACACTAATTAGGTTTTAAGTTATGTAATTCTTATGTAACGTAATATGCTGGGTGTCCAAGAACTCTCGCCTTTCCTCTATACTCAGGATTCTTCACTCATTGTTGGCAAAGAAGGAAGGAGGGGTGGAAATGCAGTGTGTGGGTGGTAGGAAGGATATTGGGTATTTTTCTTCAACACCTTCTGACTTCATTTTATAAAACCTATGACATTGATTTTCAACTAAAATCACAGTGAACCGTCTAAGGTTTCCAACGAATGCCGCACCATCACTCTACCATCTCAAGTGCCTAGTTATAAGATCGTCAATGTAAAAAATTGAAGAAAAAAATTCCTAATGTTTAAAATTTTACCGATTTTTTCGCCAAAATGTTGCTAGCCATACATTTTGTGGCAAAATTTGGAAACGTTACAATGTCACCTTTCATTGTATCCTACACATGGAACCGTTCTTGAGATAAACCAGTTTTTATAATTGACCATTCTATTTTGCTAGTCTTGCGTGATTAAATAAAATTATGGGCAAAATTAACGAAATAATGAATCATAAAAACTGGTTTACATAATTCATGAATGTCCATGGTTGCACATAGGATGATATGTTGCATTTTGACGAATTTTTGGTTCTCGGCTACTTTAACCGACCTTCAGTTAGATGGTTCGTACATGTTAGGATTAAATGACAGGTACCATTTTGAGGTTTCCAAACTTTGCAAAAAAATGTAATGGTTATTAGGCATTTTGACGGAAAAATCGTTAAAATTAAAAAAAAAATTAGGACTTTTTTAGAATTTTTTTACTTGAATGTTCTATGACTAGCTGCTTATCCCCCGCAAGCATAATGTTATATAGGGGAAAGTCGAGAGCTCTGGGACACCCTACCTACTGTAGTTGTACTATTACGTCGTTAGTAAAATAATTTTTATTTGCTTTCGTTTTGTGCTTTTATAAGCGCAGCCTTTTGACGATGTTTCCACAACATTGCAATTTCTTCGAGCTCAGCATCATTTTCATAGTCCGAGTCATGAAAGATTAAGAAGCATGAGAAACTGTTTTTTTCGATTTCCATAAATTTTTCATTATTGCTTTAACTGTTAGAGTTTTCAATCTCTACCAAGTCTTCATCATCGTTAGTCCAGATGTTCATATCAATAGCCGATGGCGAATTCTATAATAAAAAAAGCTGCCAAAAATAAAGTGATGCACTTTAGATTATAATGTTTTTTATGTTATCTTTAAATAAATAAATAAAAAGAGATTACTCTTTTGGACTTTTTACCGGGTTAAACTTAATTTTCTTCAAGAAAGAATTTTTTGGGATATCTCCGGTATATAGCAAAAGCTAAAAAAATGTTCTAATTTGTTATTTCATTACACAACCCATTAATTTTTGGTGACAAGTTTCAAGTCTTGGTTTGACTCATCAACAGGTCCCAAATAGCGAAATTGGGTGATTAGAAAAACAAATGAAAAAATGAAAAAAGAAGAAAGAAATGAAAAGTTTAAGAAAAATTGAAAAAAACAATTTTTTTTATTTATTAAAAAAATTTAAAAAATTTTTAAAGAAACAGATTCATTCGAAGCGAATCGAACCTGTATACGCCACGCAGTGGGCTGAAAAATGAAGAAAAAAAAAGGAAGAAGAAGAAGCGTTTCGTGTCAGCAGAAAACCTTCCACTCATCGGTGCAGCTTGGTTTTCTGCCTGCTGCAGACGCTTGAAAATAGATCAAACCGATCTCTTCTCATATAACCTCAGAATAAATTCTGGGTGTAAATTATATGAGGAAAAAACACTCCTATACAAGCCCAGGAGGAAAAATAAATAAAAAGAGATTACTCTTTTGGACTTTTTACCGGGTTAAACTTAATTTTCTTCAAGAAAGAATTTTTTGGGATATCTCCGGTATATAGCAAAAGCTAAAAAAATGTTCTAATTTGTTATTTCATCACACAACCCATTAATTTTTGGTGACAAGTTTCAAGTCTTGGTTTGACTCATCAACAGGTCCCAAATAGCGAAATTGGGTGATTAGAAAAACAAATGAAAAAATGAAAAAAGAAGAAAGAAATGAAAAGTTTAAGAAAAATAGGTTATATGAGAAGAGATCGGTTTGATCTATTTTCAAGCTTCTGCAGCAGGCAGAAAACCAAGCTGCACCGATGAGTGGAAGGTTTTCTGCTGACACGAAACGCTTCTTCTTCTTCCTTTTTCTTCTTCATTTTTCAGCCCACTGCGTGGCGTATACAGGTTCGATTCGCTTCGAATGAATCTGTTTCTTTAAAATTTTTTTAAATTTTTTTAATAAATAAAAAAAATTGTTTTTTTCTATTTTTCTTAAACTTTTCATTTCTTTCTTCTTTTTTCATTTTTTCATTTGTTTTTCTAATCACCCAATTTCGCTATTTGGGACCTGTTGATGAGTCAAACCAAGACTTGAAACTTGTCACCAAAAATTAATGGGTTGTGTGATGAAATAACAAATTAGAACATTTTTTTAGCTTTTGCTATATACCGGAGATATCCCAAAAAATTCTTTCTTGAAGAAAATTAAGTTTAACCCGGTAAAAAGTCCAAAAGAGTAATCTCTTTTTATTTATTTTTCCTCCTGGGCTTGTATAGGAGTGTTTTTTCCTCATATAATTCACACCCAGAATTTATTCTGAGGTTATATGAGAAGAGATCGGTTTGATCTATTTTCAAGCGTCTGCAGCAGGCAGAAAACCAAGCTGCACCGATGAGTGGAAGGTTTTCTGCTGACACGAAACGCTTCTTCTTCTTCCTTTTTCTTCTTCATTTTTCAGCCCACTGCGTGGCGTATACAGGTTCGATTCGCTTCGAATGAATCTGTTTCTTTAAAATTTTTTTAAATTTTTTTAATAAATAAAAAAAAATTGTTTTTTCTATTTTTCTTAAACTTTTCATTTCTTTCTTCTTTTTTCATTTTTTCATTTGTTTTTCTAATCACCCAATTTCGCTATTTGGGACCTGTTGATGAGTCAAACCAAGACTTGAAACTTGTCACCAAAAATTAATGGGTTGTGTGATGAAATAACAAATTAGAACATTTTTTTAGCTTTTGCTATATACCGGAGATATCCCAAAAAATTCTTTCTTGAAGAAAATTAAGTTTAACCCGGTAAAAAGTCCAAAAGATTAATCTCTTTTTATTTATTTTTCCTCCTGGGCTTGTATAGGAGTGTTTTTTCCTCATATAATTCACACCCAGAATTTATTCTGAGGATATATGAGAAGAGATCGGTTTGATCTATTTTCAAGCGTCTGCAGCAGGCAGAAAACCAAGCTGCACCGATGAGTGGAAGGTTTTCTGCTGACACGAAACGCTTCTTCTTCTTCCTTTTTCTTCTTCATTTTTCAGCTCACTGCGTGGCGTATACAGGTTCGATTCGCTTCGAATGAATCTGGTTCTTTAAAATTTTTTTAAATTTTTTTAATAAATAAAAAAAATTGTTTTTTTCTATTTTTCTTAAACTTTTCATTTCTGTCTTCTTTTTTCATTTTTTCATTTGTTTTTCTAATCACCCAATTTCGCTATTTGGGACCTGTTGATGAATCAAACCAAGACTTGAAACTTGTCACCAAAAATTAATGGGTTGTGTGATGAAATAACAAATTAGAGCATTTTTTTAGCTTTTGCTATATACCGGAGATATCCCAAAAAATTCTTTCTTGAAGAAAATTAAGTTATCTTTAAAATAATCTTTTCCAGAACCTCTATTGCTTTGTCAATGCAAGCAGCTACTTCGGGATGAACAGTTTCATTACATGAAGATAGTGGAATGACATCTTCTGTAACCTCAGAATCTTTAGTATTAAGAATATCCCGCCGACACTTAAGTAATTCTTTTATAATTTCATTAAGCGGCTTATTCATTTTGGAGAAAATATCAAGATTGTTCTAATATCTTGGTTAATATAATTACAATTTGATGCATTGTTTTGATCAACGTTGTGACGTTAGATGGGAGAAACATGGTAACTGTATCTCTATCATCGAAGCACAATTCTCCTATGGGTGAATGGCTGGGGGAGTTATTCTAAAGTAAAATTGCTTTTGTGGATGTATTTCGGACTCTAAATAATTATTTACAATAAATGAAATAACTTAAACAAAATAAATAAATTTCTTGTACATGCATGTGCTGCTCTATGCAGCTTTAGAATAATTATAACCAACTGGAATTAAAAAATTTTTTAATGAACTTAGATTTTTGAATTGCTGATCAATAAAGGATTCAATTTATATTGACCAGTGATGTTGGTACAGGTGTCTCAAAAGAAAGCTTATATTGGATTTATCAATTTAAAAGAAAGGTTGACGTCTGTCGATAAAATTTTTATTAATTATTAAAATACACAGCTTAGGAATTTACTTCTTAAAAATAACGTCATCTAAATGTAAAGCATTACGCTGACGGTACTCATTTAAACGAACAGCGAAATTTCCCATGACGGCTCGGCATGTAGACTCCGTGATGGCTCCCATTTCGTAACGGATATTTTCACTCAACTGCGCCAGAGTAGTCGGATTATTGACGTACACTTTTGATTTGAGATATCCCCATAAAAATAAGTCCATAGGGCTCAAATCAGGACTGCGTGGGGGCCAATTTATGTCACCTCTCCTGGAGATCAATTTGCTGGGGAAATTTCACGAACTCGTGGCAGAGACGTATTGGACGTATGTGACGTGGCTCCGTCCTGCTGAAACCATGTTCTTCGGTGATAACCAGGAAAGTTTTGCAGTTGAGGACCAAGAAGTCGTCTATCATCTTCACATAACGTTCTGAATTGACTGTAACTGTCCGTCCCCTTTCGTCTTCAAAAAAGTACGGGCCGATTATTCCTCTCGCCGACATCGCAGCCCATACAGTTACTTTAGGGGAATGTAAGGGTTTCTGGTGTTTGCGTTTCGGATTAGTTGCACTCCAGTAACGGCAATTCTGCTTGTTCACATGCCCGTTAAGGTGAAAATGAGCCTCATCGGAAAACAAGATATTGTTAAATGTTGAAAAGCACTCAGTAACTTGGTTGACGAATTGAAGCCTATGACTGCTATCCCGGTGCTTTAATTCTTGCACCAATTGGATTTTGTAGGGGTGCAGTTTTAGTTCTTTGCGTAAAATACGGTGTAATGATGATCTGTGCAAACTTAAAGCACTTGCGCGTTTACGAATGGAAAGGTTCGGATCGTCACGAACCAGTCTCCTCAAACCTATTGACCCATTTTCTAATGAGGGGAACACTTGGCGCATCATTCAAGTTATGCAAACCACGATGGCTGCAAGATTTTCTCTGTGCTTTAGTCGCCGAATCACCGTTTTTGTAAAATTCTCACACACAGCGCGCGCGGTCCGCTCCCGAAAAACGTTCCATACTGAGTAATTCCTAGAAACCAGGCAATCGATTGACATACCTCCCGCGCGCCTCAGATGTGTTGCGATAACACAGTATGCTAATCGATTATAAACTTTCTTTTGAGACACCTTGTACATAACAGGAGGGTTACTTGCTACATTGCGATCTTACGACGTGATGCAATTCTTTTGTTTTTTGACACAAAAGTTTTGTCAGAAATAAGTTTCCGAAAAAAGCCCAGTCTCATCTGCATTGTATATTTGCTCCTTAAAAATTTTCATCTCCATAATTTTTTGGGAAAGCGTAACTTTAAAAGGGCTGACAAGTTGTATTTGTGATAAAATATTTTCCCTACAAATTTTTAAAAGCCATATTCCAATTTAATTAAACTAATCGTTAACTTATCAACAAAATATAAAGCCCTCACTCTCCGATGCTCATTGCTCTCAGAAACCATAAAGTGCATCTCCAATCCTAGAATATTCTCCGCACTATTAAATTTTTGTTTTGTAGATCCGAAGAATGATCTAACTACAGCCCTTTTTATACCCTAGATGAAATCATAGGGGTATACTAAGTTTGTCATTCCGTTTGTAACACCTCGAAATAATGATGGTAGAGCAAAATGGATTGGACACCCATTCATAATATTAAAAGTTATTTCGATTTTTGCATGTCCGTCTGTCCGTCTGTGCGCACGATAACTCGAGAACGCGTATACTTAAAGAGCTGAAATTTTGTACACGGACTTTAAAAAAAAAAGTAAAATTAAGTTCGAAAATGAGACAAATCGGGCAACTCCTTCGTGGGGTTGCCATATAAAAATTTCGTTTTCCGCTATATATTTGGACACTGCCTGAGAACGCATCGACGTAGAGAGCTGAAATTTCGTATATGATGTTTTTACTATATTAGCAAATAAAATGTCAAAAATGGACTAAATCGGGCAACTCCTTCTTGGTGTTACCATATAAAAATTTCGGTTTTTTACGTATACTTTGAAAACGATCAGTCCAAGACATTTTTATTGTACTAAAAACTTCTGCAGAATACGAAATCCTATAAAATTGGTTTATTACCATTTTTTCTCTACGACAAACTGTTCTAGAAATATATGCGAAAAACAACTTCAAAATCAACACTTGAATAGATCGGTGACCATACGAAATTTAATACGGGCATTCATCTAGGGTATCATAAGAATTGGTCTTAGACCAATTCTAGCTTTTTTACTTGTTATGTTTGAGCTTCAATGCCTGATTTTGTAAATTGTGGCTGTATTTTAGTGAACATTTTTCTTTTTTTTCCTCTGAAGCTCGACACTTCTGTATTTTTCTCCCTTTTGAATTCGACATTTTATTCATTTTCACTGAAATGCCACGCGCTTTAATAATACAAATGCTGTAGAAAAACAAAACACAAACAAATAAAAAGTAGACAGCACAGTGCAAACGGTAAATTAACAAAAATCTACTTCAAAGAAAACAGCTTGCACCACTATGAGATATTGTTATTGTAGATAAACAAACTTTGGTAAAAATAATCTTGAGTAAATATAATAAGAGTTTACTGTACTACATAAATATATATTATTTCGGGGACCGCAATAAAGTGAAGGAGAGATTAGAAAGAAAGTGAGATATGACAGCAAAAGTGGAATAAAATTAAAATATTCAGTTTTATATACCTTTATATTATTAGAAATGTAATAGAATTACAAATTATAATAGCTTTGCGATACCAAAAAGCTTAAGATAAGAAGCCTATCTGTAACATTAGCAAGTATTGCATTAAATAATTATATTTTTCAAAGGAAAAGAATTTGATTAAATTATTTGAAGTTACTAAATACATGACTTTTAATTACAAAAACCTTTTTTCCCGCTAAATATGTATATATATTAATTGGCTACCTACAACTAACCAGCCAATACTTTTGCCTTGGTTATTCAATTGATATAACCAAATAAACAAATGAAGATATCTTGAATTGAATTTTAAGACTACAAGTTTTTAATTCCTCCAAAATCATTATATATATGTGTGTTATATATGTAGATATGGATGGGTTATTACTGCTGAAATTAGTTGATTCCAAAATTTCCTTATTTACAAACAACTAATAATTGGGGTAATATAGACTAATTTGATAGAAAAATTAGAAATTTCAGTTTTCGGTATCAACAAATTATATTGGTTGAATTCGCAAAAAATAATTTTACCATACTGAAAACCAACCATTTAACTTTCTTGAAATTTACTAATTACCTTTAGCAAATTCCACTAATATATTGGAACTATCAACTAACTTTAACGGTAATAATCCAATCACCAGTTACGAATTGCAATTAGCAATTTCAATAAACTTTTGATGAAAATAACTAATATTATATATAAAATCAACAAATCGAGGTTGGGATATTCAAGCAATTTATTGGTTGATTTTACAAAAGGTGATTGATTGTTTCAACTAATTAATCATACCTTTTAACTAATTAAATTTGTAATATGAAAGCAAGATTTACTAATATCATTGGTAAATACGCCTAATGAATTCAATATATCAAAGGCATTCGAAATAGTTCGTTCAACCAATATATTGGTTGGGATCCACTAGTAGATTCGTTGAGCACTCAATTGATAAATCAACAAATTTGTCTTAGCAAAATCAATAATAACATTGGTAAGCTGAAAAACAACCGACGACATTAGTTGATTAATACCAATGCATTGGTTAATTTTTACTAATCTGTTTTTTTGGTGTAGTTAAGTCCTGTAAAACATTTTATTTAGTGCAATATCACATGTTTTTTGTTGTTTTTAAATATCTGTTATTTGTAATTTAATTTATTATAAACCTTAAAGTAATTTTGTTTGTATTTTCAAAAAGTGGTCTATATATGTTTATATTATCTTACAGCCCCAAGAAGAGGACTCCAAAACTGAGAGTCGAAACTTTGGGAGAGCATCAGTAACTATATATTTCCATTGAAAATCTCAAGGTTATCATCCTAGACTGATATTTAAAAGCTTATCGCGAAAGGTCCTTATTTTTGTTCCATTTACTGGAAAAAGAAAATGTGTGTCATATTAAGGTTTCATATCTTTCATTCCTTTTGGAAAAAATTGATAGGTCAGCTCCAGTATCCAGAAGAAAATTTTTCCGGGTCGTTGAATTAAAAAGAAAAAGGCGAGTTGTTGCACGTGTTTGATCATTAGTCGCATCTAATGATCGGTTTGAAAATTTAAGGAACTTCGTTTGAAACTACAGGGATTTTTGCGTATACTAGCCTTAGTGTTAAATTTTCTGTGATATCAGCAGATTTCGGAATTGCTTGTAGAGCTTGGACGTGGACGCCGCCGTCCCGATGCTGATCTATGTCGGTTAGATGATCAACTTTTGGATGATGATCTTCCTTGATACTCTAATTTAGCTAAACGATCTGAAATTTCAGCTAATGTTCTAGTGAGGTTATTGCTATCAGTTCTCTCATCTCGCGGAGAAATTTCGATGGTATTTTGTCACCTAGTTCGACTTAACTAAGAATCTTCAGTAATTTCCGTTCATCCGAATCTGCAAACTGTTCTATCAATTTCTCGTTTAATGCATTTTGTTATGCATGCATAAATTTCTTTATCCTTGGTTGTTGGTATGCAACAATTCCTCCCCTCTTTGAAAAAAATTAGTTATTCTTGAGAGAGGTGGTTCTCGGTTTTGGATATAAAATTTTTACAATTATATGAGGTTTCATTCATACACCTATATATTTTTTATGTAGGTATTTCTATTGAATATAAGAAATCTATGACTTTTTTAATATACCCACTGTTTAATGCTATTTTTTGTTACGTATTTGAATTTTTACATGAATAGGTATGTATCTAGGTATTGAATATAAAAATTATATAATTCTATGACGTAGTTTAATACTATTTTTACTAAGTATCTGGAAATTTTTTATAATTATTTATGAATATATCCGTCTTTAGATATGGAATACAACAATTATAAGTAATTTTATGATGTTTCATCTAGATAATTAAAATAAAAATTATATAATTCTACGGAGTCTTCTACCATAAAACGCTTAATGCTATTTTCACTAGGTATCTAGATTTTTATAAGAATAATATATGTATCTATAAAAATTATGAGTCGTTTTATGACTTTTAAACATACAAAAATATTAATGCTACTTTAGTAGGTATCCAAAAAATTTACGTTTTTGAGGTATAAAAAAAGAAATATCCCTATAAGTTTTTGTGTGTGTGTGTGTCTTAATTACCCTTATTTAAATTGGTTTATATTCTATACGTTATACATACATTGGCATGTTATGCATAATATATATTTAACTTATTTTTATGTATACTCGAAATAAAAGTGAGTGATTATGTTTTCCATATATTATCAGGATTTAAATTTAGTTGTTTATACGACTAATTCCACTTACTTTGTCTTTGGGAGGGATTGTGCCCGCTTTATCGCTTGGGGTTTATCAGCAGTTGTGCTTTTTGGTAAATATAAAGTTTCTTCGTGAGAAGATTCTTGGGGTTTGTTATGTACGTTTATGTATGTAGGGAGCTTGATGACTCATCAGTTGCGAGGTATATATCCAGTGCAATAAAGCAGTAACACTCTTGTTTTACTACACTTCTATTCTTCGTGATCGTGATTGATTCACAATTTTTTCCACGATCAGGTATTTTTCAAGACACGTCAATGAGAATCCACACTTTCCTTTTTTTTTAAAACAGAAATAACCATTTCTTTCCTTCTGTTTTGCTTCTTAAAACAAAAATCATAATTTCTTTCCTCCTTTTTTGCTAAAGATCTTTTTACCAACTTTTTATACGAATATGTTTTTCCAACCGAAGCTCGACCAGCACACTTCAAAGAAGTTAAAAACCAACTCTCTCAGACTTGATCATTTTAATTCGCAAGCCTTCTAGTTCAGGGTAGAAAAAATGCTTATTTAACACCTTCTACTCTGAGAAAATTATTTACTTTGGACATGTTTGAACATGCCCAGAATTATCGCGCCGGACGATGGCTTGAAGTGTAATTTGATATTTTCATAAGTATCAAGCCATCGTCGTAGCTTTGATGCATACATTGTTGCACCCATAATGTATGCAGCTCGCGACAATCGGTTGATGAAAGCTTTTTCGGTGAAGACTTAATCGTTTCAATCTTCACCGAGTAAAATTTATATACCCGATATGTATGTACATACGTACATACCCGATATGTATGTACATACGTACATAAATATTGTGTTTGTGACAAATCTTACTGACTTGGTTTGAAATTTAAAACTTTTATTTTTCGCAAGTCGTTTTGTGGGAATATGTTTTGTTCTATTTTGCGATGGAATTTGAAGAAATTACTGATGGCAATTTCTTCGCCTCGCAGAAAAATACGCTAACCATGTTTTAAACATGATTAGGTTATACCTATGTGTGAATAATTAAATAGATTATTTCTTTTTAAGTTACCCTTTTTAGGTAATTCCTCTAACCATGAAAATGAGGGTTATTCTTGGAAGAGGAATAACCCTCAGAGCCGGGCAGCCCCCTGTAATGGATCATTGCAGTTTTTCTCGCCAGTGAGACAGTACGGTTTTCTTTTCACCGCAGATTCCTAGATGTTATTTCAATCACGCACAAAGACTGAGCCCTTTCGCAGTCCTGCGGATCGTATCTCGACGATCTATTCTATTTATGCGTTGCGTGTGACTTCCGGATGGCAAGGGCCGATTCGGTTAGTATTACATATGGATAGAGAAGGCCACGGTACCATTTGGGGGGCTGAGGCCACGCCGGCGGAATACCACCGGGTGCAGTTGCCCTTATATCCCCATCGGGGGCAGCCACTGGTCACAGCAGGTGAAGTTTATCTTGTTCTACTTCTATTTCTGTGTGGCTAAAACGGTACTTTCATTCTTTGGTTTTAGGCGTATCCTTTCGGTTGTCGGGCTGTATAGTCTGTGTGGGTGTTTCCACGATTTCGCGGACTGGCCGACAATAGCCATGATCAGGGAGTTCACTGCTCCTCCTCCGTGTCCAGGAGCCATCGTCGATTGGGAGGACTCAGAAGACGACTGCCAGGGTCTGCCTAGTTGTACTTTGAAATCTTTCCTTTTTTATCTGTCCTGTCATTCTTCTATGTCGATATATAAAGAAAAATAAAAAAAATGTTTTCCTAATCTTTTGGGTTGTGATTTGCTGCTGTTCTTATTTCGGAGGGGCCCCCTTTTTTTGTGTTCGTTAGCTTTCACTTTTTATGTTTTGGGGTTTGTTTGCTTTCTGGAAATGGTTCGTGGCTGGTTTGGCGTGGCTTCGGTCTGGCAATGGCTTTTGGTTTTACATATGTGTTTTTCCTAATACGATAACTGTTGCTTTGTTTTTTTGTTTTTTTACTAAAATAATTTTTTTGTTGGTATTCTTATCTTCTAAAAGCGTTTTTAAGCCTTTACACGTTTTCTTATTCTATTCTTTTTGTTTTGTGTTAACTTGTAGTTTAAGCTTATCTAATAATACTTGTATATAATGTCCTATTCTATGGTTAGTTGTTATTTAGTTTTTATGCCAGGTTAGATTTATCACAATATTTGTTTTATATCTTTCATTTGGAATTCTGTTTTTTGTTTTCTATCTACTACTATTTATTTCATTTATTACCGTTTAAAAAAAATGCTTCAAAAGGGCAGATGTTTCTATATACGTATGTGCTCTTATTACTTAATTATTTATTTACTTTTATTTCCTACTAAAAGACTTTTAAGAACATCTTTTCTGTTCTTGTTTTTTTATATCTATTTGTATCTATTAGAGACTTGTTTTCTTATTTCTATGCTTTTGAATACCCCTTGGTTATTTTCTCTCCCCTATTATATTTCTTACATTCTTAACATTTGCTAGTTATAGTGACAGTTCTTTGTTATAGTGGCCGTTTGAGGTGGTGATACTACCCCACTTGCACTGATCTAGTGCTTGGCAGGGTGCAAATCATTTTGAGAGGGGTAGATACAGGTGTTTTGTTTTGTTTACTTGGTTCGATGGGTTTCTTCGTCTGTGGGGGTTTTTTTTTTTAGATTTACGTGAGCGGTACTTTATTATGAATGCGACTAGCCATTTGGCGACCAGGTACAACACCGTATATGTGATGACATCACCAGTTAAGGAGACTAATTTTGTACATGTGTAGGGTGGTGGTTTGTATGAAGAGTTATTTTTTCTAAGTTTTCGACCAGCTCTTTTAATGACTGAGTGCATTTTAAGATGAGGGTATTAGCGTCATCCCCTGAGTATAGTTTTGTACTAGTACTCTTGGATTATACTTCTTTGCTGGTTTCATTGAGGTATTTTTCTACCATTTGCTTTAATGGAGCTATGTTTGGAAAGTAATCGGGTTGTTTGAGACCCAACGTCTGAATATTCGCTGCCTAATAGTGTGGGATTCGCGATCCCACTTGTAGTTGGCAGGGGTGGTTGATAGTAATTATTCCTTTTCTTTCGATTTTTGAGGTGAAGAATTGTTGAGTACACTGGAGGTGCGCTACGTGCGAGTACTATATTTCGGGTACCAATGATTGTTTTTTATTAATATGAATGGAAAAACTATGTACTCGATACAATTTCTTTTGTGACAAATTGAAAATCCGAATTTGCAGCTGATGATTTTTGCTGGAAACAATTATATCGAGTACTCAATCTCGACAATTTGTAGGATCAGGCTTGAAATTATTTCCCGCCGCAGTTGTCTCATCAGCAAATCATCTGTAATTTTCTGCATTCGATTTACGTGGAGATTAATTTGACGTTGTCTTTCCTGAAGGGATGCCAACGGCCATTTGATCTGTTGTAGAGTAGCTTTGACTAGGCTGATTTGCTGTATTTACAGGTCGGCCAGTGCTTTTCTGTTCGTTTCGAGTTCCTCGAGTCGACTATATATCTTATGTTCGTTGCAGCTGTCCATGGTCACAAATATGTGGTGCATTGCATTTCCCATTCTGTCAAAAATGGATCATATTGATCTAGACTTTGGGACCACATCACGGATGGCACTGGTTCTTCTCCAGATATTCTCCAAGAAGGAGTGAACATGTTTTTGTTGTACCAGGCATAGCTCATCCGTTTGAGATCGATTGGAATTAAATGTTCCTCCTATTCTGCCATGTGTGTTTGGTTGTCCAATTCCAGTAGATTTATTTCCGTTAAAATGTTCCATGTACTATGGTAGACTTGTAATTTACCATTTACAGATGGAGACAGCACATTTACACCAGTATGTGCGTCACGTTCTGTAGAAAGTGAAGGATAGACTTCGGTAGTCAACTAGTCATAGTAAATAGTATATTTAGATCCAGTAGTCCTCATTTAACATGTAAAGTCCGTATAGTGGTGGTTTACTTGCTATGAAAGAGCGACGAGATAAAACAGGATTAGAAAAAAAATTAAGTGAGCTCGCAGAGCAAGGTAGGAGGAATGTAAGTCAATTCGTTCTAAGTCTCGCCAATTTATCGGTTTTGGTATTATGAGCTTTGTACTTTTTCAAAAAAATTTATTGGGAACATATTTAATTTACTCTAACTAGTAAAAATTAGGGTTTATTTGTTATATATTCAATTTTTATTTTTATTTCGTTATTCGTAATAACATACATTGTATATATAGCGCATTTTAGCATGGATACAATTAAAATTCAGGTGGGGTAAAAAGCAGTTGGGTATGTTTCATTATTTAATTAGTTACGATTGGTGGTTTTGTATGCAGGACTAGTAGGTTTCACACGGTTGTTGTGTACTACAATCCGCCGCTTGCCTATTTTTATGGTAGTGTTTGTTGGACTGGGTACATTGATTACCAGATATGGGCCATCCCAGATTTCAGACAGTTTATGTTTTCGACTTTCGCTTTTGAGGAGGACTTGGTCTCCTAAATGGAAAGTCAGACGCCTGACGCTTTTGTCATAATATGCCTTCGAGCGTTGTTTGCTGGCTAAAAAATTTTTTCGGGCCGTGGCATATGATTTTTGTAATCTGTATTTAAACAGGTGGTAATAACTTTCGTGATTATACATAGACGGGTTCAGGATCCCGTTTTAAGTTAGACGGGACATCCGCTGTGAAGCCGTAAAGACAGTCGATTAGGATTAGTACCCTCGTGCACACTGTTATTATGAAGCGATTCGTACGAATTGATCCCATATTTTGGGATTTTCGTCTACTATGGTACGCAGATATTCTATTAAAAGTCTATGTGCATGCTCTAGTGCTCCACTAGACTGCTGTGTATGGTATGCTGAAGTCTGTAACTTCTTTACCTTCAGCAGTCTCGCTGACCTACTTGAATAGGTCACTCAGGAAATTAGTTCCCTGATCGGTGAATATTCTTTTTGGAATGCGATAGCGCGTGACAATTTCATTGAAGAAAATTTTCGCTAGTGTTACTGCTTCTCCATTAGGAGTGGCGTACCAATAGAAAAATTTGGTAGGATTATCTTGGAAAGTCAAGATATATTTATTACCTGATATGGTCTCTTCTAGTGGACCTACAATATCAAGGCAAACCTTGTCGAAGGGTTGTTCTGCGATGTATGTTATTACCATTGGCATCTTGAACTGTGGAGATGCTTTCATTGTTTGGCACTTAGGGCAGTTTTTGCTCTAATTCTTTATATCGCTAAGCATGTGTCTCCACGAATACTTGCATCTTATTCTTTTATAAGTCTTATTGAAGCCCTGATAGCCACAGAAAGGAGAGTTGTGATAATCCTTTAGAATTGTTTAAACTTCCTCGGGGCTCGTATGACAATAGCCTTAACTGGACTTATATCTTGTTCAAGCGTACCAGAGGATTATGTATTCGCCTCTGTGGTTTGAATTTCTTTATCTTCCGCTACCATGACCTCGTTGTTCTCAGTATTTGATCTTATATTAGCCTCTCGGGCTTTCTCTCGTTGAGCTCTAGTCACGGCGAAGAAATGAGGGGGTTCTTTGTATTTCTTTTTTTGGGGGATTTTTTTCCTTCACATCTGAGTCCATAGTGGGGTGGACTTGGGCTTGTACCGTTAAGGTGTTGCCTTTTTCTTCTTAGTTTAATACTTGTGGAATGCGAGTTAATGCATCCGCATTGAAATTATACTTCCCCGGTTTGTATTCGATGGTATAATCGAATTCTGACAATTTATGGTGAAATCTCAAGAAACGGGACGTCGGGTCTTTTACATTAAAGATACTTTTGAGAGGCTTGTGATCAGTATAGACTGTGAATTTTCTGCCTTGAAATATCTAGTTGCCTAGACTATAGCCAGTAATTCCTTCTCAATAGTGGAGTAATTTCTCTCCGCTTTGTTTAGCGTTCAGGTCGCATAGGTTACAGGCTGGTCCTTTTCTACTTCTCTTTGGGAAATAACAGCTCCTATAACCTCGTTACTGGCGTCCGTTATAATGTTGAAGGGTTTAGAGAAATCTGGATAGATTGAAAGTGGTGGAGAGATTAAAGCGTTTTTAATGCTTTGAAATGCTTCTTGGCATTTTTCTAGCTTAGTAAATTTTACATCCTTCCGGAGTAAATTGGTTATTGGACGAACGATTTTGGAGAAGTCCGGAAGGAACTTCCTATAGTAATTGGAAAGTCCTAAAAAGAACTGAACTTGCCTTACAGTTCTAGGAACAGGAAATGTTTGGACGCAGGCCGTTTTGCTAGGGTCTGGTAATGCACCTTCCCTGGAGCATTTATGCCCTAGGTAAACAACTTCTCTGCTCAAAAACTGGCACTTTTCTGGCTGCGTTTGAGGTTGTTTTCTCTCAAATTTTCAAAGACTTTTTTCAGCTTATTATTGTGGACATTTAGGTTTTTTCCATAAATGACGATGTCGTTAAGATAAACGAAATATTGGAGGCCTTGTAGGCCTGATTGAACGAAGTTCATGAGGCGTTGAATTGTAGCGGGAGCTCCTTTGAGTCCGAATGGCATACGCTTGCATGCGTAGTGCCCATAACTAGTGCTGAAAGTAGTCTGATATCGATCTTTTTTGTCGACTAGGACTTGGTGATAGCCGTTGGCCAAATTGAGAGTGGTAAAGTACCTGGTATGACCTAGTTGATCAAGAATATCTTCGATTCGAGGTAGCGGAAATGCATTGCCAATTATCGTTTCGTTTAATTTACAAAAATCGACAACTACGCTTCACCTTTTTTTCACTATCGGATCCAGCTTTTTTGTAGATACCAAATAAGGGTGAATTATACGGGCTTTTTCTAGTTTGGACTTTCCCAGATAGATAGCTGTATTTTCAGAAAAGCTTGCGGTATTAGTTTTGGGTTGTTACACGTTTTTGTACTTACTTTCATTTACTTTACTAATTGGCAGGATATGTGCTTCCTGCTGTATTAATGGAGGAGTACCATGTTTTATGGGTACTTTGCATTGGTTCAAGTACTCGCACGCGTTTTATCAGATCTCATGGGCCACTTTTGATTCTTAATACTAATTTTATTAAGTGGTGGGGTAGACTTTGAACGCGTCTTGTATAGGGTTCTAAGGCCTCGTTAGTAACTTATATCTAGGTATTTTAGAAAAAGGAACCGTAAATTACTCTGAGTTTGTTTCTGTATAAGCAAGCTTGAGCATTAAAATTGTTTGATACGAAAGGGTTTCCTAATAGGCCGTCGTCGGAAGGACTGGGCAGGATTTGTACCACGTGAAACTTGCAGGGAGTTTTATTTTTAAAATTGCAATTTTCCAACGTCTCTCCGGCTCCAAAAGGGAACTGTAAAGTGCACGCTTCGTTTGAATTAATTATATTGAGGTTTTTACCTGCTCTCTTCTTAATAATACTACTGTTTAGGCTTATGTCCACTGGAAGTTTCACTGTAGTGACACCGGATTCTGGCGCTTGAGTTGGCCCTTTTATTTTAATTTATTTGTGGAATTATAGTCGGGCCAAGGAGTTTTGGGTCTACTGCTCGTCGTTTCCCTGACTCCGGGCTTCTCACTTTTTCTTTTGCCTGTAGTTTTCATCTGCGTATCCTCGGCGATCACAAGAGGTGCATTTCTCTCTTATGTTAAAGACTTGAGGATCTTTCGTGTTATGTTGATCTGTTGGCGGTCTAGATTCAACATCGGTATGTGGGGTCATTCATGAACAAAGACATTAAAAGATGGGTCAAAGTATGCATTTCTTGCCAGCAATCAAAGGTAAATAGACATTGTCACAGTGCCATAAGTCAGACTTCTGTCCCTGATATACGCATATACACAGCGAATGGGTCTGTTTATTGCTTAACAAGGAGTCCAACATATCAGAGCAACGCCATATCATCCATGCGCGTTTTCATCATGTAATGAAGGCACCAATCAAATGTCATGCTGCTGAGCGATGGACGGATGTTTTGCCCACAATCTTGTTGGGTATAAGAACGGCTTATAGAGAAGACATTAAAGGTTCGGCAGCAGAGCTTGTTTAGGGAAAAACTATACGTACACCAACTAAATTTATTATAGAACCTATTTTTAAATTAAACTCAAGCGCATCAGAATTTTTATTAAATCTTCGCAACAGTATGAGCAAGGTTCGACCTGTTCCTTCCACAAACAATAGTTCAAATAAAGTTTTTGTTTATATTCTTGTCGATGCTGTAGAAAGACCATTTCAACACCTTTACCAGGGACCACTTGAGGTGATTTCAAGATCTCAAAAAGTTTTCAAAATTCGAATCACGAACACAGACAAAAATATTTCGGTAGATCGTTTGAAACCAGCATATATTTTATATACCGAAGTAGACGCTGATACTGATGTTATTAAGATACCACTTACTTTCAGTTCCTATTCCAAAGCCTTGTGAAGACTTCAAGATATGGAAGAAGAGTTAAATTTGTCGATTATCTTTAACAGTAGGGGGGGGGGGGAGGGGGAGTAATGTGGCTCGAAATCCCTAATTTTTACCTGTTCAAATATGTCTAAGTTTTGCTTAGTTTTTTATTACATCAAAATTATTATGATCACGTAGGGGTTTGATTTTTGATGGAAAAAACAAAATAGATTAGAGAAGTTACTTTTGCATGACGACATTTTTTAAATATCAGTCTAGGATTGCGGTTTTTTTTTCTTCTTTCACAAAAACTTCAGGAATCGTTTACTTCACAAATTCACAGTTTTGATAAAAGAACTAGATGGATGATTTTTTTTTTTTCAAAAATAACCAATGCTTTGTTTTAGTTTTATTAGAAATTCTTGTTTTAGTTTCAATATAATTCTCGTTTTATTTTTAATGAAAAGGCTAGTTTTAGTTGTTAAAATGTTAAAATAAATTCTCGTTTTAGTTTTACATATTTTTTACATCAAACAAATCCGTCCAGTCTTTTTTAAATTAACTAGCGACTGTCATAATAAAATTCTTTTTCTTTTACTTCAAAATTTATGACGGAAATAATTTTGATTGTGGAGAAGTGCCAGAGGAATCGGAGGATTGCATAAACATAATTAATACACAAGTCGCCACAAACACATCTTACGGCAGCAAAAGTAAATATCAAAACCTTTTGCATCTGTCCTTGCGTTGAGTCTTTGATATATATAGGTCCTGTGAAATCTGTCCCAACAGTACTAAGTGGAAATGGAAAGGACGAATCCTGACTTATTTATTTTCGAAGACAATTCGCAAGAACCTGAGGCAGAAGAAAAGTCCGAGATGAGCATGGAAGAACTTTTGGGTGCTTTAATGAACAAAATGGCGCTTTCAGTCCTGGAGATGAAGAATGCTCTTGAGGAACAAAAGCAATACCTTTTGGGGGAACAAAAGAATGCTCTTGAAGAACAAACGAATGCTTTTGAAGAACAAAAGAATTCTTTGGAATTCCGTTTGGATGAACAGAAGGAATCATTGGAATCCCGTTTGGACGAACAAAAGAGTTCTCTGGAGAATTGTCTAGAAAATCGCTTATAGGAACAGAAGAATTTCCTGAAAAATTCGTTAGACAAACAAAATTTAAAAATTTAACGCAACAGGATTAAAAAGCATAGCGAATCACTACAACAACTACAACAACTGCAGGCTAATGTGGAAATATTAGCGTATTTTTCATACTCTAGCGCAATGCTGATTTCCTTAATGAAGTAGCAATAGAAGCATTTGTGAACGCTTTTGCTGAACAAAATTTACAACAGGCACTAAGGCTAACAGAACAGAAGTCAACAACAGAGGCAGTAGCCTATGCATTAGCGTATGAATCTGCAGACAAGCTTCTCATAGTGTAGTACGAGCAAGGAATCTACTTGCAACAGAAATCAGGCATAACAGAGTCCTTCTTTACGTGGTATTCTTCGATGCTGGAATTGTAATAGAAGGGGAAACCTCCAAAGGGACTGCAGGAAACACCGACGAATTGAATTACCAGAAGAGTGGGATAGAAAAGAATGCCAAAGATGTGGAGCCAGGGAGAAAGCTAATCGAGGATAGACTAGAAATCAAACAGCGAAAAATCGCATCATCTCCCCCGCACAGCAGTCGGAAAATAATAAAAACCAAACCAGCTTGAGGGGGGGGGGGGGGGGGCAGAAATTGATTGGTGGAGTCGACAGCCGCGAAATCATCATTGAGCCCAGTTGTAGAGAAATTATAGCAGTCTTGTTATATATAGAAGTGTAGGAAAAATAGACTGCGCAGTCAGTATCGACACAGGAGCATCGCGCTCAATTATTAGAGCAGATTTTGTCAATAATAAATCAACACCAACAAATATTTACTAAGGACAGCAATTGGAGCAGCAGCACAGGTTCCTGGTTTCAGACATGATAAATGAATGCATTCTTGGAATAGATTTCATAACCACATAAAAAATAAATCTAGATACCGGAGAACAGATATTCAAATATGACAACGTAGAAATTCATATGACACTAGGAGGACGAGCAGATTATTCTGCGAAAATAAGGACGATAGTCTGTGAGAGTATTACTCTCTCTGCATGCACCGAGACGCTAGTATGGAAAAGCTTACTGATGACATCGAGACCTACCTATTCTATTTGGTGGAGCCTAACCCTACAAAAGTCACAAAGCATTTTGTTCAGCATTTTTATATTGCATAATTTTTATGCTATAGCTTTGAATGCTTCGGCAAAATATTAGAAACTCTTCCGTTAAAATTTTACCGGGCTTAGACTTTGACAAAGGTTTTCCGTTTTTTTTTAATCAGAAATTTAACCGTGTTATTTTCCTTCTGGTCCTAAAATTTTTTTCATGTATATGTTACAGTCAAAACAAGAAATTCGCCACATCCTTAATAAACATCAAGGTTTAATGGCGAGAGAATTCAATTGTAACGCAAATTTACTAATAGCAACCAGTCAGTTCTAGAGTTAACTAAGAGCTACGCGAGAATTCAGCCACAACCAGAATTAACTAAATATTCTTTAGTTAATACTAGTAGTATCAACTGCATTCCGTTAATTCTAGTTTTAACTGTGTTATATTAGTTAAAACTAGAATTACCGAGAGCGCTTTGTTAGAACTAGGATTTCCTAGTAAAGTCGGGTTTTGACGAATTTCTTGTTTTGACTGTAACATATATAACAATTTATATTATTTTCCTAAATAGGTTTTCCAAACATATTTGTAAATATTACTGGAGCTTTTTTTCCAAGTATGTTAATATTTTTCATGCTATAATTATTTTTGTAACATTAAAATTTAGACCCCTGCAAGTTGAATAAAATTTATTGCTAAACGTTTATTTTAACACAAGAATGAAAATTGAGGTAACTTTATTCAGGAACCCCAAAACCGGACGAATCCCGTAAG
Organism: Dioctria rufipes; assembly: GCA_963924295.1. Taxonomy (NCBI): domain Eukaryota; kingdom Metazoa; phylum Arthropoda; class Insecta; order Diptera; family Asilidae; genus Dioctria; species Dioctria rufipes. Next base: position 167,787,089 of record OZ002740.1, on the reverse strand, counting down.
TAGTTTATTTTATAAAAATCAACTTCTAGAATTCTATCTTGATAAAAAGTGAACGATTTATTCACTTTTATTCTCTGTTTTGTATATATGTATGTAAGTAATTTGTATTGTACTTTATAGGTAATATTGGTAGGCATTGCTAATCTTATTAGGACGAAAACTCACGCTACTACTACATAGTTAAATTTTGGAAGCTCGGAATCAAGTGCTTTATTTTCTGCCATTCAGCCTTAAAGCTTTCGTACAAAGATTTCGATTTAGTGCCACACGCAGAAGCAGTACTCGCTGTATATTTAATCAATGATGTATTGACATGGCAAACATTTCTTATTTTTTATTTTGCTCTGGGAAACATATTCTCCATATTAAAGCCGACGTTTATAGTGTTGCTGTATTTTGTGTTCGGAAATTATTTGCGTGAATTTTATTATTGCTTTACATAAAGACTTTGGAATCTTTATATAACATTCCTTGTCTTCTATGTTCAAACAATTTGGATTAAATTGTGGGCATTTATGCCATTCCATACGAAAATGATCACCTTGGAACCCGATTATCTCCGATTTGGATGAAATTTCATAGTTTATAGATAATACCAAAATAGTTCACCCATATGTTTTTATTTCCCAGTCCCCCTCTGCTCGGGGGTTAGAAATTTCGTGATGTTACGATGAAACGTCATTTTCAAAAAATTATAAATGCTAAATAAAGCTTAAAGCTTTATATTTTTTATAAAAAAATGTAGCAGCACCGAAGAGAAAAATATTTTTGTTAATAATAGTATTTTTTAGTAGTATTTTTTCTATGCACAAAAAAATTGCGATTGCGTTCGGCTTAATTTTGAAACTTACTTGAACGAATTGTCGATGAATTTTTTTACTTTCTTAACGATGCACGCATATTAGAAGATTATCTATTCGACATTTCAGGAAAATCAGATGTCATTTATCTTTTTTAAAAAAATTACAACTATAAGAATATTTCATGCCTACTTTCTGCCAACTACTGATTTTTGATCAGAGTGGCCAACTCTTGTGTAAGCTTTGTAGCTAAAATCTTCATAAAAACTGGCTAGAAGTAGCTAAATTTCAAGAATTTGTGGCTAAAAAACGTTTGTACCTATAACGTTAACGATATCTTCTTTTCCCAACAATTTTAAAGAAGTCTTAACTCTTATTATTGAATTAAGTGTCTTTAAATTCATTCTATTCCGCAGTTTAGATTTCACCAAGTTTATCAATCTGAGCAGTTCATCTTTTGTACTCGAATATTATCTTTAGCAGCGAAATAGCTAACGCAAAAAGTTCAATAAATTGATTTATGTCTGCAGCAGCTTTATATTTAGATACCTTGATCCAAAAGAGGCTTGTATTATTGAGGTTTTCCCACTACATAAAATTAATGTTATTCCATTGAGTTAAAATCTTGTCAATAATTTCTTTTACGGTGCTCATAACTTCCGCAATGCTATTTCTGTACATTTAACAACTTTTAAAACTTCTACTACATTTAATACTGCAATTTTTTTCTATATTTCAATATTTGTAGGTAGCTTTTGTGTCAGCTTTTCTATTAATTTCAATGTAAATTCCTTGCATCGGGTGCGTACAATATTTTCTTCCTCACACATTATACTACTTTTTCAAAAATCAGCCTCAAAACTATAGCCCAGGAACTGTGACGGATCTATATGATATTTAACGGCTGAGCAAAATAGTTCAATCCGATGTAAATTGCTGAAATCAGGATTTTTCCACAAAGCGACTTAATTAAAGACGTAATGCAAGTTATAAGTTTTTAGGGATCGATGTTATCCCCTTCGAGTAATTTCACAGCTACTTTTACTTCAGAAACAAATTAAATAAAATTGATGTAACAATAATTCATCCCACTGCCCGTATGCGAGATCTGACTGGTTCAATTGACAGCCAACGAGTATCATATACTTTTAAAATCTTAAATGGTTCTTTTCCACTTTTATGTTCCTTGATTTTTGTTAACTTAATAACTCAACCCAGCATTTGACCTTCGTGGAAAAAATTGCGGTATACCCAAAATATCCCTTAGTCCACTGACACACGATGATACACACTTGATACACCATACTAAAACTGGTTTTCTTAGCACCATTTTAGAACATTTTCGTGTATAGACGAATTTAGAACAGAGTGTTAGACTCGGGTGATACACGAATATTTTATTACAGATCATTGAAAGGATGAATTTTCTTTGCTGCTTCAAAAACGTGTATCAACCGTGTATAAACTACAAGAACCATGGGCTGATACACACTGGATACAAAAACTGGTTTTTACGTCGTATATAGCCTCGAGTGTGTATCATCGTGTGTCAGGGGACTTACGATATCGATTTCACACGGTTTTTGCTACACATAGTAAGCATGGAATTTATTCCTCAGTACAGACGTAAAATAAAGCATCGTTCTAGTTTTAAGCTTACGGTTTCGCTACTTTTCCCATGTATATATTTAACAACAATAGTACTTTCTAATCCCATCCATCCATAGCATACAGATATTTTAATGTATTACCTATATATATTGTTTGAATTTTTCTAAAAACTTTAAACCCTGGGTAGAAAGTTGGAAAAGTACTTAAAAATGAAAAAACAGCTTTGGAAAGAAAAAGTGGCTAAAACAGTGGCTAATAGCTAAAAGTAAAAAAATGTGGCCAAGTGCTTTCAAAAGTGGCTAAGTCTAGCTACAAAGTGGCTAAATTGGCAACACGGTGAAAACTCAAGGAAATAGGACTTATAGAGTCAACAATCCACATATCTCCTATGTCTGTGGTATGCAGGTCTCACGGAGAATGTAACAAAATATTATATAATTATTTTTTCACCCCACTTTTCGGCCAATTCGGAGCTAAAAACTGTTATTTTGAATTTTTGGTAAGCGATAACACCTGTCGGGACTTTCTTGAACCGTTTCCAACATGTTATTATAGGCATATTCATCCTTGATTTGTCTGCTATTTCAAAATAAAAATACAAAAAAAAAAGTGGTAGAGGTCGCCAATAGAAAAAAAAAATATATTCAATTCAGGGCATTGCTTTCATACAGGCTACTTTGGGTATACGTTGACTTAAAAAATTAATAGCTCAAACACGAAGCCGAACATCATCGCAATTTTTTGTACACAGATAAATAAAATTTCTAGCTTCAAAATAGAAATTGAATAAAGGGCTAGAAGTCCTCAATAGTAAATAATACTATTTTTCTGAGAAAAAAAACTATTATTAACAAAAAGTTGTCGAGATATGATTTTTGAAAACGACGTTTCATCGTAAAATCACGAAAATTCTAACCCCGCTGGCGGGGGTATGGAGGGTGGTGGCGAAAACAAAAAAATATGGCTAAGCTATTTTGGAATTCCATCCAAATTGTGAAAGTTTCATATAAATCGGAGATGGTCGGAACCACAACAAACCGTTTCCGTGTGGAATCGCTATGTTTCCTAGAAACAAAAGTTGTTCCCATGCTAATCAATTTAGCAATACCAACCAATAATACTTATATAGTACTGTTCAACGTTATGCACATATATCCCAATTGCTAACTTTAATTACTTTGTGTGCCAATACAGTCGAAAACAAACACTTGCATTGATTATAAGACAAATTCTCAATCTGAAACAAATATGCAATAAAAAAGTGAAAAGACAAAAAAATATTCCAAATAAACTTCTCTCCGACTTATACATATTCTAAATAAACATCTTTCGTCTCTTTTTAAGTACCCCATAAACGAAAACTATTAAGAAACAGTTTCCCTTTTCTTTGGTCTAACAAGGAGAGGGTCCCTAGTCGTCATCACCGATTTCGTCCAAATTCACTCTATATGTGGGGCTTGAGTAGAAATGAAAGTAACGCAAGTGGGAACTCCAAAAGATCAAGCGAAATCAAAATTATGCATAATGTACATAGATGAACCCGGGGTTAAATTAAACACTTTTCGGAAAACTTTGATAATTGCCATCTTGCGGGTATATTCGCAACATTTAAGCCACTTTCTATTAGTTACAATTATCAGTAATCTGTTATCTTTCATACATAGAAAACCAGAAGTCATTTTCACAATTAGTTGAGGAGCATTTTCCAGAATAAGATTGCGAGGTTTTCTAAATTACTTTCAACTACACTAATTATTAGCATATACTGTAAAGCTACCACCTTTATCTCTCGGTCAAATCCAATTCTTTATGCAAAGTTCATTATGAGTTTTTTTATGATTTTTTGAAACTATTTTGGGATTTGTACGGCAGCGGGCTACAGAGTGGTAACCCGTGGTGGGTTACTAATATATTATTAAAATAAAGAAAAAATATATTTTTTCAGTGGCGGTTGCGAGTATTTATTTTATATTCTACCATGAAAATTTCAATGTCAAAAGGTCGTTCATATATACCAATGGGAAACAGTTTCTCATAACCCGAATTCAGGTATTTTTTTAGATGGGGTAAATATAATTCGATTTTCAAAATTCCTTTTGCTAGTTTTTTTATGATTTTTTGAACACATTACCCCTCTCTTTCTAATTAGCTTTTGAAATTTAATTTTCGACGGCCAAAATTCTGTCTGAAAAATTCATTTCGAAATGTTTTTCTATAACTTATCGATTAATGCAATTTTTTGTTTTTTATCTTATGGATGCGCTTTTACTAAGGGATTATCTGTACAAAATTTCAGAAAGATCGGATGTCATTTACCTATTGAAAAAAAAATTGAATCTATAAAAATTTTGCATACCCACTTTTCGCCATCTACCGGCAATCTTTGAAATCGCACGGAGATGCGACTTATAGAATCGGAGATCTACACACCTCCCCTGCGGTTGGCATTTCACCCGAATGAATTTAGCACTTTCGTTCAAATTCTGTTGCAATTTAACCGCGACAACTCCCGCGAAAATTTGCAAATTTTAGAATTTTCCAAGGGGTGAGCCTACAAAACCTCGGGCTTCCTACATTATGCATAATTTCGGTTTCGTTTGATCATCTGGAACTCCCACTTGCGTCACTTTCATTTCTAGTCAAGCCCTACTTATATGGTGAATTTGGACGAAATCGCTGATGACAAGTAGGGACCCTCTCCTTGTAAGACCAATTCTTATCATACCCTAGCCATCTGCGCAAGTTGGATTTTTGAAATGGTTTTTCGCATATATTGCTAGAACGGTTCGTCGCACAGAAAATATGATTATAACCCAAAGTGGGATTATGTATTCTTAAGAAGTTTTTAGGTCAATAGAGATGTCTAAGACTGATCGTTTTCACAATATACGTAAAAAACCTAAATTTTTATACACCAAGAAGGGGTTACCCGATTTAGTCCATTTTTGAAATTTTATTTGCTATTACAATGTAAACACCATGTATCATATTTCAGCTCTCTTCGGCTCTTTATATCGACGTGTTCTCAGGTAGTGTCTAACTATATATATGGAAAACGAGATTTTTGTATGGCAGCCTCACGAAGGAACTGGTCGATTTTTTTCACTTTCGAATGTAATTTTATTTCTTTTTTTCAAAGTCAGTGTACAAAACTCCAGCTCTGTAAGTATACGCCTTCTAGAGTTATCATGCACACAGACTGACAGAACTGACAGAAAGACAGACGGACATGCAAAAATCAAAATAACTTTTAATATTATGCGTGGGTGTCCAATCCATTTAGCTCCACCATCATTATTTCTGTGCGTTACAAACGGTACTTAGTATACCCTATAATTTCTTCTAGGGTATAAAATTGCAACATCTTTTTCAAAAATCTAAGCCCGGTAGCATTTGAACTGAAGAGCTTCTAATATTTTGCCGAAGCTTTCAAATCAATATCATAAAAATTGTAGAAAATAAAAGGACCGAACAAAAATCTTGCAAAGTTGATATTTGAAAATAACAGATTTATTCACCACAGCTGAATTTGCTTGACAGAGGTAAAAAAATATGAATGGAAAAAACCCTTTGGAACTTACTTAATAATTATGAAGGCCGCTTTTATATACCGGGCGATGAAGTACTAAATATGATTTGGTACATATAATTAATAAATTAAAAAACTCGTTAAAATAAATTTGACCATTTTATTAAATGTTCGGAGTGGAATGAGCTGTAGCCGGAATGCAACTAGCCTGGTTCTGGTATTGTAGATTCCTCGCTTGATAACTTTCTATCAGTTGGAGTTGTTTCTTATGCCTCGTGTCACTGATATTCGTGCTTGTGAAATCAGATTAGCCCCCAATAAATAAGGGGATTGTATCTTCGTCCTCAAACACAACGCAAAGCAATAATCAGTCAGGTTAATTTAAATAAAATGTTAAACGAAAAATCCGGGACCGGATGGGGAAAATCGATTATGGAATGCTTCATAAAATTCTACTGCTTAAATAATAGGTTATCTATACCAGTTTGTTCACGCCACGCCCGATATTTTGCCACGTTAGACTTTTTCAGCGGTTACCATTAGTCAGAAATTAACGAAAATGACAGAGAGAGGACTGCATTTAGCACTCCCAATGAACATTCTCAAGTTAAACACATTGCACGCATGCCTTTTGGGTTTCAGGGGGCCGGGTTCTGGCAATCTTTCACAGACTAAAGAATCATGTTCTTTCTGGTGAATGCCAATTCAAATCATATATGTATCTTGATGATGTTATTATATTTGCTAGTAACCTAATCAAACATGAGAATAAATTACGAAAAGTTTTCAAAAGACTTCAAACTGAGAAATGTAATTTGTTCCAAAATTACAATTGTATACTACTGAATGTGCTCTCCCTGATCCAAATACATGTAAATGTATCCAAAATTTTCCAGTGCCAAAGTACAAGCAATTTTAACTTTAGCAAATTATTATAGCAAGTTAATTAAGAATTTCTAAAAAATTTCGGGACTAATAAATGGGCTGTTCAGGGAAAATGTAAAATTCAACTGGGATCCTGTTTGTCAAAATGCTTTTCAAAATGTAACCATTTGTAAATCCACCTGTTTTAATATATTCCGATTTTGCCAAACATTTCATCCTAATCACTGGCGCCAATAGAGACGCCTTAGGGGTTGTACTATCCCAAGACCCAATGAGATATGATAGACCCATAGCCTATCCAAGCAGATTGCTGCTCAACGATGTCGAAAAACGATACCCAACGATTAAGGAAGAGTTATTTGGGACCACTGGATAGTAGAGATTTATTTTCTTTATGATCGTCGATTTACAGTATACAAAGTCACAATACTTACGCGGTTAAGTAAGTATAAAGAGTCCTACAAGTAGAATACTCCATATTAGACATAAACTGGCAGAATATACGACTATAATATAGACTATAAAGATGGATGATCTAACACAAATTCTGATAGATGCAGTAGAATTACTAATGAAAACTTTTTCGAAAAACTAACTAAAATGCGTGCTTGGCTATTTCTAATTGAAAACACGCTTTACCGATAACTAACCAGGTAGATATTTCGATTTACTTTTCTTTATAACTAAGCGAAATTTCATCAAATCTCAAAATGCCTCCGACTCTGTGATTAAATTTTCAGTTTATTTCAGAAAATAAAAAGAAAATCATTTTATTCGCACCGGTTCATATTTTTTTTTCAATTTCGTTGTTCTATCTATTGTAATATTGTATAATTGTATCTACCCGGGTAGACAAATACAATGTATATGGAAATTTGCTAATTTCAAAGTTGGTAGTTGCAAGGACAAATGTAGAGCATGCAAATTGAACATTTATTTATTTTTATGGATAGTATAATATAAAATACCTAATAATATAATACAAGCCTTCACATTTTGTTTGTGTCAAGCTGTCCTGTGCGCATACTGGTTTTTTCTTGATGCATACTTGGCGAGTAGATTTTCTTTCTTGCACTGCTGGTAGCACATATAGCATCCACTTATTTGTTCGATACGCCCAGATGCATCTCGTTCTGGGCAATCATCTGAGCTGAAATCCTCGTCCATTTCGCTTCACGCAGTGACCGACCCAACTAAAATACATTCCATTGGCACATATAATTGCTCGTCTACTGTAATCGATTGATATGGTCTGTAATATGTCTTTAGGTTCGAGTTGATCATCATAAAGACATCCGTAATCGGTGTAGCTTTATTCCCTTCTTAGGAATCTGTTTCTGGACATCGTACCATAATAAAGTGGGAATGAATTATGTCTCTAGATTAACAGCTTCTTGATTAGATTTATAACAGCCCATTGATCTGCAAAGTTCCCAGAAATGTATGAAATTCTATATCCGTAAGTGGCTCCCAAGTAAAGAGTTTTTATTGGGATTTTTGCTGTTCTATTCGGCGAAGTCTGCTTCGGCTCTTGTTCCTATAATATCTACATATAAGGTCTGTACTGGCGAAACTCATGATAAAAGAAAGTATTCTTTTCCGACAAATTGCTGGTGATCGGATTAGGCACGCTAAACAATGAGTCACGAAGAATACTGTGAACACCCTTTCGTTGCAACGTCGATGGTTTTTACACTATTTTGTCCCATCCTTGCACACAAAATAGCTTTCATGAGGAGAAGAAGCTTCACCAGCATCACCATCATCGACTTCATCATCTGAATCCGTATCAAAATTTAAATCCTCCTCTATTTCTCCACCATCAAGATCTAAATTATGCTCCTCACTAATATTCTTTTCATCTAAGGAGTAGTTCAGCTCTGACAGCCAAGGTAGCACCACGTAGAGTCAATATTTGAATGCTTAAGCCAGAAATAATAAAACCAGGTAAAATAAGGAAATTCGCATTTTGCCGACGATATTTTATATTCATTGCGCAATGCTGAGAGAAAGTGTGAATTAAGCAGGTAGTGAAGTAAACAATTTTCAATTTTCTTTGTTTAGTGTAGTGCATTTTGTTAAATGTAATCAGATGTAGATGGCATGAAGGCACAAAAATTAAACAATTGTGGTGATATAGAACACTACAACAAAAACGGGCGAAACATGTAATTCAGAACTCATGTCACAGGATGACGAGGAAAAAACCAACACTGATGGAAGTGATTACCAGCTGGTCCGGGTAGAGCGTAAGCCACGTAAGAACCCGCCAGAAGACTTGATCAAGAAGGCTAAACCAGCAAAAGACCCAAGACAGAGAAGCAAGTATTACCAAGGGTTACAAACAGAAAATCGGTTTGTTATACCGAATAAAGAACTACAACCGAGATCGGCGCAAAAACCCAGTAGGCCCCCACCAATTATTGCCAATGGACTAACTACAAGGTATTTAATGAAGCGCTGAACATCTTGCCAAGCAGGCCGGCATTTTTCATCAAAATTGGAAGTGGCACCAAATGCACATTCAAACCATCCATGAAAGAGCACCGAAAGGAGATCCTTAAACGACTATGCCAGGTTAATGTGGAATCACACACATTCACCCCAAAGGATGAGAGAAAGGTCAGACTTGTGCTGAAGGGGATCCAGCACACTTTCGGCATAGGAGACGTCAAGGCAGCCTTGGAAAGCAAGCTCCAAGGTTGTAACATAGAAAGGAGCTCGAAACTGCTTGCAGCAAAGCAGCAAGAAAGCGGATGGACGCCTTCATCGTAACCTTCGAGGGAAAATATGATATCAGCGAGATCATAAAGGTAAACAGACTACTGGACCAGATCGTATTTTGGGAAAACACACGGAGCAGCAACTGTGAACAGCTATACCAATGCGTGAAATGCGACAAGAAGCATGGACCAGCATAATGTCCAAGAATAAAAAAAGTATCTAAATCATGAAATATACTTAGACAGGGTCTCCCGTAAGTCGACGTCAAGCCGGAACCGGGTGATAGACCAAATCGTAACAGTTACCAGGAAAATATAAAAAAAATCTAAGTCATGTATTTTTCAAGTTATAGGCATTTCTTTTGTTTTCGAGAAAATGTACACCTTGTGATGGTTTATTAGCTCCTCTTGCTACAAATCTTTACTTTTTTTCAATTTTATTCTTCTTAAGTAATCCCGAATAGTGCTTATGTAACCTGTTGCTTTAAGTTCTAAACCAACTGCTCCAGCTTGGAAGAAAATGTCACATTTTGCCGAACCAACAATATAAAATTAATAATTCATTGAACTTTAACTGACTGTACTGCAAAAAAAAATGTACTACGACAGTCTGGCAAGCAACTTTAAGAGTTGACGCATTTAATAATAGAATCCAACAACAGTTGCTTATTTCTTAGATTACGGAAAAAAAAAATTTTTTTCTTCAAGAAACCTAGTTTCGAAAAATTCCTTTCCCCCTACTAAAATTGATTCTAGTATACCCAAAGCTTGCCTTAAGAGCGTAACTTTAAGATTATAGCTTGAGTGAGACGGAGAGTCATTCGATGAAGTGTGAGTGAGGCAGATAGTCACGCTTTCGAGTTAGACATGCTAATTTTTTGTTAAATTTAAGACAAATTTTCCTTAATTTTAAAATTAAACACCAATTATTTGGATGCTAAAATTTATTATTTACAAAAGATGTTCAAACTGCCTTCCTTCAGCTGCAATACAAGCTCGACGTCTTCTTAAAAAAGATCGGGTTATCAGACGGGCAATTCTTCCGTTGTTGACGAATTCAACTGCTTCCGTAATTCTTTTCCGAAGCTCAGCTAAATTTTCAATTGACTTCTTATAAACTTTCTCTTTTACTGCTCCCCAGTAAAAGAAATCTAATGGATTTAGATCAGATGAACGGGCTGTCCACGAGATCGTACCAGACCGCACTATCCATCTGTCCGGATATTGTCCATTGAGATATTCTCTAACTGAAAGGGCATAGTGCGCTGGGCAGCCGTCTTGCTTATACCATATCTCTCTGTAAATACTTAGTGGCATGTCTTCCATTAAATTAGGTAAATGGTTTTGCAAAAAATCTAAATAAACTTCAGCATTAAAGACCTCTGGCAACACAAAAGGTCCTATGACTTTTCCGTTTAAAATTCCGGTCCACATGTTTATTTTAAAACGATATTGAGATCTATTTTGTCTCATTAAATTCAGATTCTCTACGTGCACCTGTGTAAGTTGTGTAGGTTCATATAACCGTCTTTTTTAAATGTGGATTCATCCGACCACAAAATTTTCTCGAAGAGTCACGGATCTTCCCGTTGTAGGTAGCATCGTTTTGCAAAACGCAACCCGACGTTGTTAATCCCGAGGTAGCAGGGTTTGTACTCGCTGTACATGGTATGGGTGGAGCTCATGTTTTTGTAATATTCGGTGAGCTATATTTTTTGGCACTCCTGTGCATTCCTGGATTGCACGTACCGAACTACCTGGATCTTCTTCAACTGCTTGAAGTATTACGTCCTCGTAAGATAAGGAACTCTTCATTCACCATGTAGTTGGTTTGGAGGTCGTCCCTCTGTGGAGAGTAGACGATGTACATTTGTAAAAACTCAATGATTTGACGAGCTAGCGTCACTATCTTGCTCACTCACATTTCATGCAATGACTCTCCGTCTCACTCAAACTACAGTCTAAAGGTTACGGTCTTACGACAAGCTTTGGGTACACTAGATTAATTTGTAGTAGATGAAATTTTTTTTCGAAACTGGGTTTTTTGAAGAAAAAAAATTCTGTTTCGTATTCTAAGAAATATTGTAGCAAGTGTTACACCATTTTAGAATCCTTATTAAATGCGTCGACTTTTAAATTTACTTGCCAGACATAGTACTTTTTTTTTTCAGTACAGTCAATTAAAGTTCAACGAATTATTAATTTTATATTGTTGGTTCGGCAAGATGTGACATTTTTCTTCCAAGCTGGAGCAGTTGGCTTAGAACTTAAAGCAACAGGTTACATAAGCACTATTCGAGATTACATAAGCAAAGTAAAATTGAAAAAAAAAAAGTTAAGATTTGTAGCAACAGGAGCTAATAAAGCATCACAAGGTGTACATTTTCTCGAAAACAAAAGAAATGCCTATAGTTTGAAAAATACATGACTTAGATTTTTTTTTATATTTTTCTGGTAACTGTTACGATTTGGTCTATCACCCGGTTCCGGCTTGACGTCGACTTACGGGACACCATGTATATACTTTAACGAAGAAATACACGAGGAGACGAACATTATCTTTACTTTTCATGAAATTTTTCTCATTATATTTTTCCAGCTAATCGTCTAACTGCCATAAAATATCAAGAATAAAAGTTGTACTAACTATACAAAACTTCATACGTTTTGTTATGTTTTTTCTACCTGGGTAGAGACAGATGTGACTCTGTATATAAAGTTTTTGGTAAAGCAAAGGTTAAGAGAGAAAACACAAGTAAAGAGTAAACAGAGGGAAAAGAGAAGTTATATACAAACATATGAAAAAATACACGTAAAAAAAAACTACTTGAATATTAAAGATACACAGAATGATGAATCCGATCAGATGCAGTAATTCTTTCAGACCTGCAAGACATTAAAACTATCTTACGTAATTACCATGACCTACCTCTATTTTAAAACAACCAAACAAACGAAAAATTTAAAAACATTATAAATGTATAAACATGTTAAAAAAAGACTTTAAAAGGTATACAGAAGCATTCGAAGTTTGTCAAAATAATAAACCGTAGCTACTGCATTTTTCGAACAATTTATTAGCAGATATGGTTACAGATCAAAGATCAAATATTTCTAAAAATCAAAAATCCAGAAACAACTGCTTACTATGCCTCGCTTTGACTAACATCAGACATAGCTATCTTCTCTGTGAGTAACGGATCTTGCTATTCTGTCATCCCAGAGGTGGGTGAGGTGAAGGTGTTAGTCTTGGGTGCAGCTACTTCCACGTAGTGCGAGGTGTTAACCGCTGTTCGGTGGGCCTGAGATTGATTAGTGGGCTAAGACCTGCTCCCAGCCCAAGCCAAGGTGGAACAGCATACGCCGAGGACTGCGTGGCTAAGGGTTTACTCAGTCGCTAGTATGCGAACTCTGGATACCAGGCGACCTCCAGTTTTAATTAGTCTTCCTGCGGTAATGCCGATCTCTGCTGTGGGTGACAGTCTTTCTCCGCAACTCGTGGGACCCAATATGGTTCTTTTAGATTTTAACAAATCCACTTCTAGTAAATGCGTAACAATCCCACAGATGTCTGAGGAATTGGAGAATCTTATCTCTGAGATCTCGAAATGTATTGAAAATCTCCTCCTGCAGGGGAGCTCGACTTATGAGCGCGGAGTGACCCCAATGGAAAACACTTATGCTCCTCATGGGTCAGGGCAACTTTACTCGGACGGACTAGCTGATGTTGTAACCTCAGAGTTGAAAGACGCTGATGGTGGCGTCAGAAGTGGGACTTGCCGAGGCAGGACTGTTGGTGGAGCAGAGTGGAGCAGAAGGAAAAGAGCTAAGGTGATGGCTTATGCTATCCCTGGCCATTCTCCTTCTTCCTGTTCGCAGGTGGTCGGTGGTCCGGCAAGGCAGGTAGTGGAAAGTGATAGTGAGCCTCCTGGCGTCGGTAAACTGAGCACTGCGAAGAGGAATGATTCCTTTTTTACGAAGAGGAAGGGCGTATGGAAGAAATCCACAGGAGTGGACAACTCTTCACCCAGATTAACCTGCAACACAGCAAGGCGGCGTCTGTTTAGTTAGGACGTTGCCTTGCTGATTTGAGTACAAAACCCCGACAAAAAACAGTGGTCCTTGTGCAGGCGCCTTGGGTCTGGAAGGACCTTATCCGCCGTCTAACGCAGGCGCAAGGCATTCAAATCCTGTACGACACCACGTGCTCTATTCCTAGGGCTTGTCTTGCCGCGACAAAAGACGTTCTGGTGACCTTACTGCTTCATTTGTGCGATAGGGACAGTACCTCGATCAATATCTTCTTCAAGAAGGATGGAGTCAATAAGGAAACCCTTATTGTTTCAGCATATTTCCTCTATAACTCCGCTGCTTCCCCTCTTACTGAGGTAGTAAGGCGAGCGGTTGAGTACGTGAGGTATAATCGGCTTTGAGTTTTGGCTGGTTATGATGCCAACGCTTATCACATTGTCTAGGGCAGCACAGACATCGGGATGAGCAATTGCTGGAATTCATAACTTCAGCGGACCTGGTTCTTTTGAATCAGGTCAACGAACCAACCTTTGCTACCAGCCGAAGAAAAGAAATTATCGATGTGACTTTTACATCTATCGCGAGAGAAGTCTCTCTCTGATCACCGTTACATTGAATTATGTATGGGTGCGGAGCTCATTGAGGTGGAACCATACAGGATCAAAAGCGGATCGATTGGGGGTAGTTTCCACGCTGACCTCTCCAGTGGAAAAAAAATCAAGAGTATTGCCGGCTTGGAGAAGGCAGTAGGAAGGCTGCAGTCCGCTGTGATGGAGGCTTTCGAAGCTTCCTGTCCTTTTAGTACGGATATTGGGAGGAAACCTATGGCGTGGTGGAACGGCAGTCTTAGTGAACTCCGTAAGGCTTCCAGAAGGCTTTTTAATAAGGCCAGACGGACTGAATCGGAGGAAGACTTGCAGTTCTACCGCGAGACTCAGAGTAACTAACTAGAAGAGGCTTGTTAGGAATCAAAAAGATAGGCCTTTGTAGACTTCTGCGAGGAGCTTGACGGATATCGTGAACCGGTTAGGTTGCTCAGGTCTCTTAGGAGTGACCCGTCGGCCAGGTTGAGTATTCTCAAAAGGCCAGATGGCTCTTTAACGGCATCGAAGGAAGAAGCCTGTAGCCTTCTTCTCTCGACGCAATTCCCAGACTGAAGGCATGAAGAAGACCTGCAGTTGTGTGGCGAACATTCCACGCTTCAATGCACTGGTGGTAATTGGTCCACTACTGCCAAGGTAGTTGATGTCGAGAAGGTGCAATGGTCACTTTCAACCTTCTCGATTTTTAAAGCCCCGAGTCTAGATGGTCGTTCTTAACGCAGAGAGCTTTGTGCTCGATTCCATTTTCAGGGCAGGTATTGCTTTTGGATATGTCCCTGCGGTGTGGAGGAAAGTAAGAGTTGCCTTCGTTGCAAGCCTGGTAAGGCTTCTTACATGGACCCGATGAGTTTTCGAACCAGAAGACTCTCCTCATTCCTTTTAAAATGCCTGGAGAGGCTCTTGGATGAATATATCAAGGGAACAGCCCTAAAAGCTTCTCCCCTAAACTCCTCACAGCACGCTTACCGGAGGGCCAGATTTACGGAGACGGCTCTCCATTCAATGGTTACTGCCATTTAGCGGAGACTAGATCGTAGACTGTTTACGTTGGGAGCCTTTCTGGACATTGAGGGGGTTTTTAACAGGGCCACCCCCGAGTCTCTATGTGAGGCAGCTCGTCGACATGGTTTTGACCGCACTGTAGTGCGATGGATCGACCAAATGTTAAGAAGACGATACTTACCTGTGTAGGTGGACGGCCGAACCCCTCTCAGTGTGCTGGTGAAGAGAGGCTGCGCGTAAGGCGGCGTGTTTTCTCCAGTACTCCGGTGTATGTTAGTTGACCCACTCACCACTGTGTTGAAAAACGTGGGATTCTCATGTGAAGCATATGCGGATGACATCCCTCTGCTCATTTCCAAGCACAGCAGACTGCTGCCTGTACCTTCATGCAGCGAGGTTGAGGACTGGTGTACCCGACATAATATGACAGTAAACCCAACAAAGACCAGCTTGGTGCTCTTTCCCAGAAGACCTACGCTTGGATACTTTGTTCTTCCAAAGCTTTTTGGACACACTCTGCAACTCTCGCCTAATGCCAAGTACACTGGAGTCTTCCTGGATTCGAAGCTGACATGGGGATTGCACGTAGAGGAAAAAGCTAATGCGGCTAAGGGGGTCTTCGCTCAATGCAGGAGAACCTTTGGCTGCACATGGGGCATGAGACCGTGGGTTGCGCACTGGATGTACACCTCGATCATTACACCAATGCTTACATATGCCTCCTGTGTATGGTGGCCGAGGACTCTTGTGGGGACTGCGATCCGGAAGCTGGCGGGCCTGCAAAGGCTTACCTACTTGGGAATTACGGACTCCATGCGATCTACGGCTACTGCTGCTCTTGAGTTGTTACTTAATCTGCCACCGCTGGATCTTGTCATTCAGATAGATGCCAAAAGGGCTTTGTGCAGATTGCGCTCATTGGGATGTTGGGAGGACGGGTGAACTGGTTGTTCTCATGGCTCTCTGGCGTGTGGGCTGGACTTGAAAAACCCTCTGGGCAGTATGCCACGTGAGCTTCGTTTCGGGTGTCGTTTCTCTGTGAGCTTTCCTGTAAGGGAATCGTGGATTGAGAAAAGTGCCTTATCGCGCCTTCCCCGGCCTGCTCTAAAAATTTTCACAGACGGCTCTCTCACTAATGAGGGAGCTGGGGCGGGTGTCTCATTTCCTGAGCCTAATATTGGGATGGGGTACTCACTTAGTAGACACACCACTGTCTTCCAGGCTGAAGTCTTCTCCATACCAATGGCAGCGAAGTTAACCCTTGATATGCAAATCCAAGGAAAGGATATTGCTATCCTTTCGGATAGCCAGGCAGCCTTGGTAGCTCTGAGTGGCCCTCGGATAACATGTAAGTTACTGAGGAATTGCAGGTCATCTGTGGATAAGTTGTGTATCCACAATAAGGTGTCCCTTCTGTGGATTTCTGGTCACAGGGATCATGGGTAATGAAAGGGCTTACTTTTTAGCTAGGGCTGGCTCTGATTTTCCGTTCCTCGGACAGGAACCGGACGTAGGCGTTGCCACTTCGATTATCAGGTCTCTTATCAAAGCGAATGTTCATAGAAAGCATCAGCAGAGATTGGCAAACCTGAGTACTTGCAGGTGTACCAAAACTATTCCTTGATGGGCCTAATGGGAATATCTCCGACTTTCTCATGGGGCTGGGAAGGAAACAAGGTAGAACTGTGGTTGGCATCATCACCGGGCACAGCTCACTTCATGCTCATCTATCAAGGATGGGGGTTGTTGATATCCTTGAGTGTCTGTCCTACTTGGCGTTGTGCGCGTGTCCGGCCTTCTCCCGGTGCAAGCTGGATTCTCTAGGGTCTTCCCTACTATCTGTAGATGAGCTGAGATACCTACCTCACCATGACCTGATGCGCTTCATTAAGAGGAGAGGAAGGTTCTGGTGAATGTCCTTGTAAGTAGTTACGCTATGGGGGTTCTGTCTCACTTTACCATACAAAAAGTGGCAACTTTTTTCAGAAACTTTTTTTGGAGTTCTGGATCACTGAGGAAGCGAGGTCCTGGGGCTGCTTTTGTGCTGAAAATTTGAGATCATCTTGAAGTTTTCTTTTAGAAGCATACTGATACCAACAAAAACAACTCATGTAGGTAGGTATGTTGACTTGTATAAGTAATGGAAATGCCCGTCTTCAGACAGATAATCAAATTCGCATAGCCGAATAGTGTAAATAAAATTCGCACAGAGTGGAGTAATGTAAATAAAGTCGAATAATATAAACAAAATTCGCACTGTGAGTGTGTGTGCGCGTGTGTGGAATGTGTGTGTGTGTATGTATGTATGTGTGTGTGTGTGTGTGTTATGGTTTTCGAGATATTAGCGATCTTATATTCTCAGGTGTAATCAATATTAGTAATAATTTACGTTAACCCAATGCAATTTATTTTTTTTTCATACCAGTAGATACTAGGACGTGCCAGTCGATAGGGTTTGGTACTGTTGCGGGACAAAATTTTCATCAGAAATCCTCTGCGGGCCATGGTTTTCGCGAAATTAGCGATGTTACCTGGTTTTCAATTTTGATTCTGGAGTTCGCTTATTTTTCATTTAGAGTTTTGGGGATACGAGATCAGTTTGGGGATACGAGATCACTTTGGGGATACGAGATCACTTTGGGGATACGAGATCACTTTCAGCACTCTCCAGTATAGGGAAATAGCATAGGTTTTCGAGTGTGTTTCTGCAGTTCACTTATTTTTCATCTCGGAGATCGTAACTCTATTTATTTTTAAAGGGGTGCCAAGCTTTATTGGTGGAGGTTGTTTGTTAAATTTGATCTGGTCTTGGAGGCTAGAATTTGACCCTCCTACGTCTGGGTACTGGAGATTGGCGGAAAGCTTTAGTGGCAATATCTGATCCTATGACTAGGATTGCATGGGGTATGGTGGACTGGGCTACGTTACCTGTACCAAGGCTTGGGTAGAATGTGTGCGGCTTATGTGTATTATGTAATGATATGAAATACCCTATGCGAATTTATATCGGGGCTATATACTTGCCAGCTTGAGTTTGGTGTTAGTTGTTTGCTTTAGTATGAGTCCCTGTGGTATGTTGGGCTGGTCTACTCGGTGGCTGAGGAAACATTACCCAATGCCAGTGTGGATGTGAGCAACAGTGTATTTATGTGGATAAGAAATGTTGTGAAATTCCCTGAATGAATTAGTGTAATTAATATTACTATTAATTCAAGTTAACCCTATAATATGCCAATAGATTCTAGAAGGTGTCAGTGGGGGTCTTAGTTCTAGAGGTGGACAAAATTTTCATCAGAAATCCTCCACGGGCAACCGCTTTCGAGATATTAGCGATCTTATCTTTACAGGTATAATTAATAGTAGTAATAATTCAAGTTAAGCCAGGGATATTTTTTGTTCATTCCAATAGTATTAGTGCTAGGGGGGGGGGGGGGGGGCCAAAATTAAAATTTTCATCAGAAATCCTCTACGGGCTGGCTATGGTTCGAGATATCAGCGATCTTACCTGCTCAGGTGTAATTAATATTAGTAGCTGAAAAACAAGAAAAAAACAACAACAACTATAACCTAAGTTGTGGATTAAAGAATTGACGATATTAATCTGTACGTGTCATTTATAATCAAGACTGCAACATGTGATCATATATCTAAAAATAGATCAGGCGAAGCTGTTCAGTAAAGTAAACAAATTCGAAGTTGAATAATGTAAAGAAATTCGCACAGCAGCCGAGTAAAGTAAACAAATTGAGCGATTTATGAAAGATTACTAATTTCTTTAGCTGAAAACAATGTAGAGGTAAGTATATTTCTTTTAGGATGGGAATGGTTTTAGAAAAAACAACCGAAAAGGCTTCAATTTTATATAAATGTAGTTATCAATTTATGATACATGTAATATGTAGGATATGATGCCTTAGATAAGTAGTGGAAGTTATAGTTGAAAATTTCTTTTGCTGAAAAAAATACAACAACAACCATAACGTAAGTTGTGGATTAAAAGTAATGGAAGTAATGGAAATTAGATTTTCGATGTAGGTGTGTGTGTGTGTATTGAAAAGTCTTAGGTTTTATGAAAAA
Organism: Dioctria rufipes; assembly: GCA_963924295.1. Taxonomy (NCBI): domain Eukaryota; kingdom Metazoa; phylum Arthropoda; class Insecta; order Diptera; family Asilidae; genus Dioctria; species Dioctria rufipes. The sequence goes on along the minus strand of OZ002740.1, from coordinate 167,767,828 downwards.
TTGTTTTTTTTTTTAATTTTCAATAAACATTCTTTTTGGCCAGGTTAAATTTAAAGCTTTGATCACCTATGATATCAATGTGGGGAGATGCTAATAAAGTATGATAGTATGATGAGTAGTGAAAGTTGTATGGGTATAGTAAAAGACTTTTCATCAAATTTTTGGTGATAAGGTGTAATGGCATGACCAGTGTTGCCACACGAAATTTTTCTAGATGAAATTATTCGCCTAGCCTGAAAGTGGTTTGAGCAGCAAAATCTGAAAAAATTACATATTATCATTAGCTTGAGAGTGGGTTAATTAAAAGCATTAACGAGCTATCATATTAATGTAGGATGATATGCCGACTTAGATGAGTAATATAAATTAGTAAAATTTTCGGTGCCCAGGTGTACTGAGCTTGAAATGTAATACAACTTCTTTCGTAAACAAATATATTCAAATAAAATAAACAAATCGATTTATGTTTTTTTTTCTGTGTCTAGGGCTGGTGAACATAGGAAGGTAATAGAGTTATTTACCCTGATATCATAGTTCAGATGAAGCTGATAAGAATATGATAATTTTATATTCATACTATTAGATTGAGCACATATTTTCTAACCATTACGTTCAGCGTGTTTTGATGAAAGAAGGTGGTGTTATGATATTAATGTAGTATGATATGTTATCTTAGATGAGTAGTGGAAGTTATCAGCAATATCGCTTCATATTTTTCTCTCTAAAGCATTATCCGAATGGTGTTGTATTAAGGAAGAAAAAAATTGATAATTCTTCAAGCCTATAGTGAAGACCGTGGTGGAGGTTGAGAGTGGGTACTGTAAGTTGTGTATATATTAATTGTGTTGTATATTAATCTAGTAGGATATCAAAGCTTTAGGGAAGAGCGTGGAAGAAGATACTGTTGCTTGATTACCTTTAAATCTTAATCTTTAAACTTCTTAACCTCAAAGCAGAAATTTTTTATTCTTTAAGCTGGTTCGGTGGCTAAATAAGAACGTGTTAACTTTAACTTTATAATATAATCTTGTGGTGGGCATAGGAAGGTAGCAGCGTTTTTTATAAATCAAGGGGTTACGCTGTTATGAGATTTGATTGACTCCTATATCTGAAAAAGTAGTTCACATGAAGCTGATAAGAATATGATAATTTTATCTTTATACTATTGGGGCAGGCATATTGTTTTCTTACCATTAAGTTGAGGGTGGGTTAACTTAAAAGCTTTGATGAAAGAAGGCTGTGTTATGATACTAATGTAGTATGATATGATGTCTGAGGTGAGTAGTAGACGTTGTATGGAAGCTGTCAGTAAGCAGTAAAAACATAATCAGCAATCTCGTTTCATATTTATCTCCTCGAAAGTATCATCCGAATGGTGTTGTATGAAGGAAGAAATAGTTGAGAGTTCTCCAAGTCCATAGTGAAGATCGTGATGGGGTTGTTACATACATACCTCCACCCACAATTTTAAGTAAGCATTGTGAAATACGTACATACCTACAACAATTATCAAAGAAATGCTAGCAAACGCAAGCATACATATTTTCATCATTTTTCAATGAACATACATACCTACATCATTTTCATTAAATTATAATTCCACTCGGTACTGACCTTCCCCAATTACTTAACAAGTTGAGGAAATAACTAAGGTAGATTGAGTGACGCAATACCCTGCGCGCAAGAATTCGCACGTTGTAATACGATAACCTTGCGCCAGCGGTAGAACCCAGGTGACCAAATGATGGTTCACGATTTGTATATGAAAAAATTGATATTTATGTAGGTATGTATGTAAATCATGAATATCACGATGAACAAAGAACAAGCGATTAGCGTTTGTCGAGATTTATGTATGTACGTATGTAAAAACAAATGCGATAAAGTACTGACGAAACGCTCAGTACGATTATTGTCAGAAAAATATCTGTATGTATGTATGTACGGAAGCGACGAGGGCCGCAATTTATTTGTAAACAGAAATAAATGAAATGCAAATGACCTAACACTTTGTACTGTTATATACAAAGTGTTGGGTCGGAAGTATTTTACAGTTTCCGTATTAATAAGATAACTTCTGTATAAATAAGGTAGCAAATTGTAAAAGAACGCAGTCGAGTAAAATAAAGAAGTCGAGAGCAGTCGATTTGAGTAAGTGTACAGTAAACAGTTCGTTTGAATTAGGAGTTGTGCTTTAAACAAGCTACTCCATAATAACACTAGGAGTTGTGCTTAAACAAGCTACTCCATAATAACCCTAGGAGTTGTGCTTCAACAAGCTACTCCATAATAATATCAGGAGTTGTGCTTTAACAAGCTACTCCATAATAATATCAGGAGTTGTGCTTTAACAAGCTACTCCACGCATCTACTCTCACATTAGAGTTACGACAGTCGCTGCTGGGAAAAACAAAAGCAAAAACAAAAAATTAAGTCAAACGGTTTCTTCACAAAGAAACCACAGCAAAGTTTAAGTAGGATAAATTCCTACCTAACAGGGTTGAGAGTGGCTACTCTAAGTTGTGTATTAAGTTAAAAGTTTTGATGGGTGAATGGATGGTATTTGGTATTTATTTCCTCGAAATGGTGTTGAATGAGTATCAGGAAGGAAGAAAAAAATTGTTAATTCTTCAACTTCAGTAGTGAAGATCATGATGTTGAGAGTGGGTATTTGGAATGATATAATTTTAAATCTTAGCATGAAATCATTAGATTAGAAATGGATTAAATTAAAATTTATGTATAAAATATGGTGGTGTTATTATATTAGTATAGCATAATATGTTGTCTTAGATGAGTACTAGAGAACTGTGAGTAGTACGTGCGGAATATGTTGTAGGTGAGAATTGGAAGTTGAAAATGTAAGATTCCCAATTCGTTTACTGAAAAAACAACAACAAGTGTAAATAGCATATAAAAATCAATTTTTTACACAATATCTATTCACATCAAATTCATTATTTTTGTCAGCTGTGGATATGTATGTGTGAAGCACTGAGGTGAATTAATCTAATATTTTGTAGTATAAAATAAAAGTTTTCATGGGTGATATGCGGATAGAACCGATGTATGTTATGCACCAGATTGGTATAATTTAATTGAAGCAAAATAATTTCACGGCTTAAATATAGCTGAAATTTATAAACATGTTGAATGAATGTCAAGAACATGTTAACATTTTTTTTTAGCATGAGCAGAAGAAATCGCGATTATTGCACCATGTTATGAAATTCGATATTTAAAAATAGATCACATGAAGGTTATTGGGATGGTAAGAAACCATGGGTGATATGGGGATTGAACCGAAGTATGTTATCCAACAAATTGGTAGTATTGAAGCAAAAGTACCTCTTCCCTCCTGTGTCTGGTCTTCGGGTCGTATTCTTTCCAGCTTGGAGCTTGGTACTATCAGTTTTTTGCTTCTGCTATGAGTGCAGTACATAGTTTTCTTATAAACCAAGAAGTCACAGTGTTAACCAAAGTCTACTGGGTAGTAGGCAATTTTATAAGAATATGGTATGCTAGTATATGGTATGTTAGTATAAGTCATCAGCATTCAATCAATTTTTGGATAACTAGACAAAATTCGGCGATCGGGCGATATTTATTGCTTATCAAGACCAACGGCGGCGAGTATTTGCGAAATTGTTTTAGTCGGGCATTTAAATTATTGCGAAAATAGATTAGTACATAATGTAATTGGCGAATTGAGTGAAAGTGCATTCCTTTTTTTAATCCCAATGAACCTAAGCGACACTCACCTATTCCGTACAGTTCACTCCAATATCAGACGCAATTTTAAATTTTTGACTTCATAGGAAGTAGTGTTTATTTGAAAAATAAAATAAAATATTCACGATTTTAAAAGAAGAATAAAATAAAGTGGTGTCTTTAAATAACAGAAACTTTTGTTTTTCATATCCTCTCCTTTGTTTCTCTAACGTATTGTTTCGAGCGTGGCCTTAGTTCATTATCTAAAACACAATAACAACAACAACAGCAACAAGTTCTTCTTTTATTTAACTTCACTGTTTACTTTTCTAACATTTACAAACAATTATCAAATCAACTCTTTGTAGGTATCGTTAGTACTGTACTTCAAATTATCGAAATCCAAATAGTTTACTTCGTTCACTTCACTGTGTAAAATAAGACTCGCCTCCTGCATATGAGTAGCGCCGCATTTATACTCTACAAATTCTACTTCCTGAATATTCCGTTCTCCGAACCCAAAGTTTACTAGATTGTCACTAACCTAAAGTTGTTTACATTTCCAACAGATGTCGCTTGTGCTACTTTACTCTACAAATTATACTTCCTGAATATTCCGTTCTCCGAACCCAAAGTTTACTAGGATGTCACTAACCTAAAGTTGTTTACATTTCCAACAGATGTCGCTTGTGTTACTTTGTGGGGCGTAACAGTATTAAGGAAAATAAATCAGAATCATCAAGTTCCATACACGAGACTGACATGGTAGTGACGCGCTGCCTAATGCCCAGTATTTGTTCCAAATACCAGTACCAGCACCCATACCTGAAATCTTTTAAGTACAAGTTCCGGTACTGGTACTTAAAAATTTTCAAGTACAAGTCCAGGTACTAGTTGTGATAAGCTTACAGTTTGAATATAAATAAAGCTCTAGGTAGCGATATTAATCTTGCTGAAGAAAATAACCTGGGAGCAGCCTAGAAGGCTTTCACTCCACTGGAGCGGCTTATTAAAGCTCAAACTCCGAGATAAGTTGGGTAGACGTCGGAGCAGCTTATCAGCTTTCACTCCAAAATAAATTACGCGGACTATTATCGTTATAGCTAGTACAACTGACTAATGTTCTTTATTAAATTTTCCGGTTTATTTATACATTGTTCTTAACCTACGTTAACCTATGCTTACCATACTATATGCTTACATTGAGGAAAAAAATAACCGCATACACTTGGAACTGATGATGGCATACATTTATCGCAACGACAAAAATGGTTGGTCAGTGACGCAATCATTAATCACCGCGGCAAATGCATGTCGAGTGTTCTTTTGTTTTCTTTGTTTATTTATTGATTTGTTTGAAACAGTTCCGAGTGTACTTGGTGTCGAAATCTTATTTATTTTTATTTTGCTTGTTCATGCATTGTAATGTATAATGGTTTCGAAATTGTTGTAAATCGATTGACCGCAATAATTGTATATTAAATTATTGCAATCAATAAATTCATTGAAATAAATGCATACTACATAGTACTTATAAGGTTCAACAGCTTTCAAAAAATCAATTCAGAAATTTTGAAAGATCTATAGCCAGCTAAATAAAAGGATGAGGTTTCCATTTATGAAATATCATAAAATATCGTATAAGCTTTTACTGTTGTAATTTCTACATAATTTTGGAAATTGTTCAAACGGAATTTGAGTTTACCTTTAGCAAAACAAATGTCACTTCAGATAATAATTGTCTTTGAGTAGTATTTACAAGACCTGCAAATTTAAATCCATGCTCCACATGAGCGGAGGAAAATAGCGGCTTGTATTATTTCATTGCCAACCTTCTAAACAAAGGATGTCAACTTCTGTCCTACAATTACTCATATATTGCTAATTTTCCTTCTATTTTACTGAAGGCGGTAAGATTTCTTGAGGCATTGTCGAGATGCAGAAAACTTCTATTATAAGATTGCGTATTTAAATGAAGTACAAGAGCTGAAGCACTTCGTGTTATTTCGGTATTCGTAGTAAATGCGTTAAGTACCAGTATCGCGGACTTATCCTTGAGAATTTTTTGAGTACCAGTACTTGGACTTGTACTTAAAAAATATTTAAGTGCAGGTTCTGGTACTAATACTAAAGTACTTTATAGGTCTGAAGTTCGATACACATTTTAGATAAATTATTTACGTTTTTATTAAGCACTAATAAAGAGATAGTTAAAGTCTGCATACGCCTTAGTTTACGGTTTTTTTTCTGCAAACTTATTTAACACCTATTGCGCTGTTAGTTTGTTTTTAATTATCTCATTTTCAAAGTTTATGAGTGTCATATTCGAAAATCTCTCCTGAATCAGATGCTCTTAACCAAGTTTTAACTCGATAGAAAAGCCTCGTTCACAGCCGGTAGAGCTGACACGAATACCCAGAGCTGCTTGCAGCTACTTGTATAAATTTGGGCAGAAATCTTTATCAATTTCTGTTTTCAGTCTTTCCAAATTTACTACAGTGCTCTTGTTTTGAAATATATTATTTATTATTTTTGTTTCAGCTAGTAACATTTTTATACATGATTAATTGGAAACACTTGTTAACTTTTAAGCTATTTATTATAATTATATTTATTAATCCCACATTTTTCTGTAAAAACACATTACAAAATTGCATCTTAAATCATAAAATAAAACCAAAAATTGATGCACTAGAAAAAAGCGGGGTGTATCAAATTAAATGTAATGATTGTTCTGGAATTTATGTAGGTAAAACGAAGCGAACACTAAAGATTAGATTAACTGAACATATTGCGGGAGCTCGAAATATGATGCCACATTCTGCTATATCCAAACACTTAAAAGAAAATCAACATAGCATAAATTCAAACAGCATCAAAATTTTACATAATAGAGACGGAGGAGAAATCTTGACTAGGGCAGAAATTTTTGAAATAAAAAAAGCCAAATATATTAGACAAAACATAATTAATGATTTTATGAACAATAGTCCACTTTTAAATCCTAAAAATTTTGTAACCGGCGGGAACATTCAGTCGATAGCCTGATGATGCCTCGATAGGGCGAATCGCGTCGCACTCTTATAAAAAGACTTTTTTAATAAATAGCTTAAAAGTTAACAAGTGTTTTCAATTAATCATGAATAAATTTAAACAAGTGCCATCAAGAAATTCAATCAACATTTTTATAATTATCTACAAATGCCTCTCCATGTTTCAGGCACAACTTTATACATCAGTCAATTACTTGTGCCAAAGGTAGATTTTCAAACCTATTTTTGAAGTTAGTTACTTTACGTAGAGTGAACTTTATCAGAAAGTCGTTTGATCTCTCCGGTTGCCTTCTCCTTTTCGAGACTCGAGTAGGTTCTAGACAAATTTAATGAATTTTTCGGTTTCCCGAACTATTTATTGTCTATTGTGCTTATATAGTTTTATTCCATAATGTAACGTAACGGTATAAGAATATTATATTTTTGAAGTTTTTAATTGTAAATAGTTCTTCCTTATAAAGAAAATCAGCCTTATTACTGAATCCGTTAGGATTATAATAGTAAAAGCTTAAAAAGCTTTTTTCCAGAAAATTCAACAAAGTTTTCTGAAATTTCAAAATTTTATTCAAATCAAAGGTTAACAATTAAAATTTCCGCACAAACTGTCAAATAGTTCAGCTTGCTTTCTCCTATGGATCACGCCTTTTTCAAAACTCAGTGGAATCAGACAAATCTCAGAACAGTTTGCAAAAATTTTAAAAAGATTTTAATAGGTTTTCTTGAAGAATAGAACTCGTTAAAGCCTTTTCGATTCCGATCTGAACGGATTCAATTTAATTAGACCGAAGATTGCACGAATTAACGAATGTTTTTTGGGAATTTTCATAATTTCCTGGACTGGCCGGCAAGTCCGCATTCTGGGGGGGGGGGGCCATAACCCCTACTAGTTACACCAATGATTGTGACCATGTCAATTGTTCCCAAATTTGTTTGACGACCAAGTAATTGAGTTGTTAGTAATAAATTTATTTGCTGTGCAGAAAAATCACATATGAGGCATAACTCTTAACGAGATCATAGTTTTTATTTTACTGTTATTTGAGTGCTTCAGTCTAGTAGCTATGCATTTGTATTTTGTATATGATGTGTGTACACTAGGAAAACGGCAACAGAAACAACAAATAATTTGTTTTATTTCAGTATTTCTAGAAATCGCTGTAGAACTGTTTATTATAAATATCAATTTCGATTTATACAACACTGAAAAATTCACCAAAGGTAAACCATTTTTTCTGTTTTAAATGCAAGGTTTACGAATATAGCCCAATCAAGGAATGTCAATGCCTCGGGGGGAAAATGTCGGCATATGATAGCAGTGTGGTTATACAATTTGCTGATGTGCCACGCCATTCCATTTATTACACCCTAAATGAAATGTATAGGGTATACTAAATTTTTGTAACTTCGTTTGTAACGCATAGAAATAATGCTGCTAGAGCAAACTTGTTGCATAAATGTATGAGTTTTCGTATAATTAACTTTTTCTTTCTTCCAATTTATTCTTTTGCAGTATTATTAAAATACAATATGAATTAGTTGACACAGGTAAAAGCCTTTTCTCAGTGAAAAATTAAATTCCGATTAATTCCCCGCCATATTGAATAACCTACCATTCTTATACTTCAATGATGCTAATACCGGGGCCATGAGCCACAAAATTTGAGATCTGATAAAACTTGGCCACGGCCACATTGAGACTTGTGGCCTGTGGCCATGAATGTACCTTTGACAATACATTTACATTGGTTCAGGGATGTGGGTAAAACCAAGCATACCCAGATTTGTATGCAGACCTCCGAAGTGAAAAAGATATCATCATTCTGCATACGCCGCACTATGCCGTTGGTAAAGTGTGTCTACAAAAACCGACTCCAACTCTGAAGTAGCGGTAATAGCAGAAGTCTACGAATCTAGGACAAAAAAATCGGTGAGAACTTTGAAAAATGAAATGCCAGACCAGATAAAATCGTAGAACTCATACTAAAAAAAATGTCGAAAAGTAGAAACTCCGGCCTGAATAGAGATTAGCAAATTCGAACGTATAAACAGACGTTTTCAGCCTGGAATACACACTACAAGAAAACGCAATATAATGCCTCAATGCTGTGCGTCGGAAATGTAATAATAATGAACCAGTATGGCCACAACAATGAAAATCAATACTGTTCGAGAAGTGGATATTATCGAAGCGGTCTCGTTATAACAAAAACATTGATAGCCGTGAAAATGTCAATTTTGTAGAAGAACATATTTTGTGAGTCGATGACACAATTATGTAAAGGTTCGCAAATCGGAGAAAAGTTAATACAAGTTGTTGTATTTCTTGATATATAACTTCTCAATATTTAGGGAAATAATAATTTCGTGTCTACGGGAAAATAAACAGGCGATCGATGAAACTATGTAGTGAATAGGGAAAGTGTAAAATGCAAGTAGCAATTAGTTGGCTTGATCGAAGTGCCCTTTCGCTGAAATCTAACGAGCAAACCTTCCCAGACAACGCGTAAGTTCGTTGGTATTAGTTGTCCTATGGCAATTAGTAGTTGTCCTATGGGAATTCCATACAAAAAGTGTCCCATTTCTCAGACTCGTTTCGCATCTTCTTCTTCCCTTTTATTGAGCGTATAGTATATATATAGCTCAAGTTTCGAAGGTTCTGTACTGAGAATATCTTTCTCGCTCTAACATATCATCTGTCTCATTCTTGGTTGGTTGGCTACCCGGCGTCGTCAGCTGTTCAATCTCTGTCTTAGCTGATTTTTAATAAAATAATACTGGCTTTTCGGAATCGAACCGAGAACTCTTGGTTTTGTAAAATCCGAGGCGCTCTACCATGAGTCCACGGAGGTCTTGCCTGAATATTCTTTAAAGTTGCTATATACACGGTAAGTTCTGGGGCGGAGGCATCAGCATACTTCTGCGAGTCTGGACATCAAATTTACATACAGATACACCCACACACACTACACTAAAAGATTTTCTGCCAGGCGATTATTGCACCATGAAATTCGCAACAACAACAACTAATGTAGGTAGGTATGTTGACTTAAATAAGTAATGCAAATTAGTAAATGCCCCAATTTTCAGTCTTCAAGTGTAATGACTTAACACAGCCGATAATCAAATTCGCACAGCCGAATAGTATAAACAAAATCGAATAATGTAAACAAAATTCGCACAGAGCCGAATAAAGTAAACAAATTGAGCGATTTACTGATATGAATCTGTACGATATTTTGTCTTAGATTAGTAGTGGAAGTAATATTTGAAAATTTCTTTTGGTGAAAACAACAACAACAACTGTGAATTAAAAAGCTTTGATGATATTAATCCGTAGATAGGTAAGTCAAGAGTGATCTTGTTATGATATTCGATATCTAAAAATAAATCACGGCTGCTTGGGATTGTATGAAACATGAAGTAATGAAAATTAAGCCTTATCAGAAAATTTTCGGTGTAGGGGTGTATGTATGTATGTATATTGAAAAGTCTTACGTTTTATGAAAAATTGTTTTTTATTTTAATCTGTAAGATATGATGTCTTAGATGAGTAGTGGAATAATTGAAAATTTCTTTTACTGAAAAACAACAACAACAATAACGTAAATTGTGGATTAAAAAGCTTTGATGATATTAATCTGTAGGTGTCAGGGGCGATCATGTTATGATATTCGATATCTAAAAATAGATCACGGCTTCTTGAGATGGTGAGAAGTATAAAAGCATTAGAATTAATGGAAATTAAAGCCTAGAAAATTTTCGGTGTATAGGGTGCATTTAATGAAAAGTCTTACGTTTTATGAAAAATTGTTTTTTATTTTCAATAAAATTTCTTACTATAAAAATATTTCTTATTGCGTAACAAGGCAAGATTGTTCATTTATGTTAATCTCTGTTAGTTTTATACAATTGTATTCATCTTTAATGTTGATAATGATTTCACAAATTTGCATTTAAGCTGAATGAGTCAAGGTCACCTGTATAAAGAAATTTAATCGAAGGAGTCATCCTCACGTAATTTGATATCGCCCCCCACTTTCTGTTTGCAAATTTGCATTTAAGCTGAATGAGTCATGCACACCTGTGTAAACAAATCCGTGCAGCTGAATAAAGTAAACAAATTTAATCGAATGATTCACCCTGTTTATCACATAATTTGATATCTCCACCGTAAACAAATTTAAAAATTTGTATGCAATAAACAACGAGACATTCCTATAAAAGCCCAAGCAAACTCTTAGGAGCCATCAGTTTTAGTGAGTCTCAGTGATAGTTTAAAACATACAAAAGTAATAATGACAACCGCGCTAGTAAATAAAAGTTCTGAAATAATTAAAAACTTGCGGTAGGATGTGCCGAGTGTTTGAAAGAAAAAAATTCTGCGACTAAAAACTATATTGTTGAAAAGTTCAATAGAAACATTCATAAATTTCAAGTTGCATTTCGGGAGCGTAATAAGAGTGCTAGGAAACGACATTTCGAGAGCTATCTCCAGCAAATTAAAGGATTGAAAGCACTATTGAGAGCTCCCGGTCGAGGTGGAGAAATTACACAGCACGTAAGAAAAAGTGATTTTGTAAAATGGGAAGAAATAAAGACAGCGTTCGCAGACAGAATTCGACAAGGTGTTATTATAAATGTGAAACATATCGATCCGAAGCTATTTATGCAAGACGCTGTCAAACTATTTACGCGCCGCATTAACAATACCTTAAAACGTTATTTTAATGTTAAAGTTTCTACGACGTTGTGTGGTGAATTTATAAAACAAACTGCCGACAATGAAATGATAAAAGACATTAAATATTTCCAAGCGAGAGCTGCTCCAATTAGTGCAGATGATAATTTAGAGAAGTGGTTTAAATCAAACATTTTGTATCCAATACGCAGTCAGCTGGAGGAATTCCCGGAAAAAGATAGCGGATGGGCACTGCACTCAAGAATACATCCGACAGTGCATATCAACAAATTTGAAGCTGCGAGGATCTTCGTACATACCTCTATCAAAAGAGATGGCATCAAGGAAAGCCTGCATCAATGTACAAAGTAATGATAACACTTGCTTCGCGTGGGGCGTACAGCGCACATGACGGAGCGACATATAAGTCTTCTTATGATTCAAGATAGCTATGATAATGCAAAGGATCATATGGATGAGGATGATGATGAGGATGATGATGATGATGACTGCAGGATTATATTTCCCTCAGAGGAAGAGAAATGGTTGGAATTCAAGAATTATAACCATAAGAATGCAGTTCCGTTTTGTGTGTATGCTGACCTTGAATCAATACTGAAACCAATTCAAGAAAACAATGAAAATAAAAATACAAGGAGTATGAAGTACACAGCATGGAAAGGCGTTTGCAGATGGAAAATCCTTGCTGTCATATACGTGCACCGAATGAGGAACGAGTCCGGGACCATTGCCACTGCAGAGGTATATACTGAAAATCATAATAGTCCATTAATTTCTCATATTTAATTTTTTTTTAACAGGTAAATACCGAGGACCACCCCACAATGCCTGTAACCTCAGCTATCAGGATTATTTCATAGTTCCGGTCATTTTCCACCATTTATCCGGATATGACGCACACTTCATAATTAAGGACATAGCTAGAGCCATTCCTAGGAAAATCGATCTTCTATCAATAAATAAGGAAAGATACATTTCGTTCACCAAGCACGTGAAAGGCAGCCTTATAAAATTCAGATTCAACCATTTCTTCCGTTTTATGGCTGAATGCTTGGATAAGCTATCATCATTGCTGCCGATGGATAAATTACATATTACAAGAGCGGTATGGCAGCAATTGGATGATGATGAGTTTAAACTACTTACGCGCAAAGGAGTCTTCCCATACGACTTCGTTGACAATTGAACAAAATTGGATTTCCAGCACTTACCCGCACAGGAAGAATGTTACAACAAAATGACTGATACTTATATATCTGATGAGGATTACAAGCATGCAGAAAAGGTTTGGCGGACATTTGGAATGCAGATACTTGGCGAATATTCAGATCTATACCTAAAAACTGATATTCTTCTATTGGCCGACGTCTTCGAAGAAGACATATTATTTAGATCCTGCTCATTACTGCACCATACCAGGCCTGACACGGGATGCTATGCTAACGTATACCAACGTACAACTGGAGCTGATAACTGATGTAGATATGCTGCTATTCATAGAGAGAGGTATTCGGGGTGGTATAAGTCAATGTTCCAATAGATATAGTAAAGCCAACAACAAACTTATGCCGGATTTCAATCATGATGAAGAAAAATAGCTGATATATTATGATGCGAACAACCTTTATGGGTGGGCCATGTCACAGCATTTACCGACCGGAGGATTCAAATGGGCTGATAGTCTCGATATTGATATTTTCCAAATTCCTGATGATTCACCAACTGGATACATTCTCGAAGTTGACTTATACTATCAAACGAAAGCAGGCTACGAGCGACCATGTGAAAGACAGCTATAAAAAAATGAATAATGCAGCATTTGGTAAGTCCATGGAAAATGTCCGCAAAGATAGCGACATCAAGCTTTGCGTAAAATGGGAAGATCGCCATGGTGCAAAAGCTCTGATTGCAGCACCCAAATTCCACAGTACAACGATATTTCACGAGAACCTAATAGCTGTGGAATTAAAGAGACTGAGACTGAGACTCTATACAGGAATGGCAATTTTGGAAATTTCGAAAATATGCCTCTACGACTTTCATTACAGTTTTATGCAGCACGAGTTGGGCGATCAATGTAAAGTCATGTATATGGATACAGATTCTCTAATATATGAAATTGAAGAGAGAAACGTATATGACTTTATGGCGGAAAGTATTGATAAATTCGACACAAGTGATTACCCTGTAAATAATCAGTTCAATATACCACTCAAGAATAAAAAGGTTCCAGGTCTAATGAAGGATGAGCTGAACGGGAAAATCATGCGCGAATTTGCAGGCTTCCGCTCGAAAATGTACAGCCTACGCATAAATGATGGCAAAACTATAAAGAAAGCCTAAGGAAGAAAGGAAAGTGTTGTCAAGAGAAATATAAAGTTCCAAGAATACGTGGAATGCCTGAACAACAAACGGCTTTTAACTGCAAATTAAAGCCAAAACAAGATAGCATTGAGTCCTCATGACAACAAGCGGTATATAATGAATGGCACAACGGATACGCTACCATGGGGGCATTACTCAATTTCACCAGAGCAACAAGGAACAAGCACAGATAGCATATAACTCTATATATTATTGTAAATAAGAAATGTATTATATATTATGCTTTTGTTTATTAAAGAAATTTGTTTTAATTGTTTCATAGTCTAAGACATGTATAATTCTAAAATAATGAATGTATTATAGTTATCATACAATTTTCGAAAGCTATAATGAAATAATACCGGTTTTATTTTCTCGAAAAACTTATGGAATTCCTCAACAAAAGGAACCAATATTCGAGGACTTGGCTGAGCTGGAATCCTACAGTGGCATGGACAGTGCTAAAGTGGAAGAAGAACTTATTCCTACATGTCAACGATGCTTGAAATCGGAATGAAATTTGTGTTATTATCGTACAAAATATCTACCTTTATTAAATAAATTTAGAAAATCGCAAGAAAAATTAAAGACAAGATCCATTGCATGTAAAAGAAGGACATTTGCCTACAAGAACAAGGTCATTGAATTTAAAAAATTGTGAACGAAAACGCAAATATCTTTAAAAAATGTAATTGATTCCTTGCCTAACATTAATAAGGAAGCGAAAACATTCGCAAAAATGGTGACATGTTCGAAATCAAAATCGCAAAAGTGATTTGAAGATGCCAAAGTCCTTGCGCAAAATCTTCATTACAAGTCTCCTGCTGCCTACTGATATATGCAAGAAGGTTTAAAAATTGGTCTTCATTCCATCCGATCAATATGCCGTTGGTTGCTTATTAAAGATGTCCATCCTGGTTTTAATTCTGTCCTCACTTGGAATTTGAAAGATTTGATATCATCCTGGAATACGGAATCTCGGCAGGCAGTGCTGGTATTTGATGAAATAGACATTAGGAGGACTTTGACATATGATAATTCCAGTGACGAAATAGTTGGATATGTAGATATGGGTGATAAAAAAATTTCTGAGATAGCGAGGCATATCTGTTTATTTATGATACGTGGCATATTTTCTAATTGGAAAATAGTTGTAAGCTATTTTGCCACTAAAAATATTGTTGGCGCAGAGTGTTTGAAAGAAAACATAAAAGAAAATATTTGCTATTGTACTGAGATTGGTGTTGACGTAAAAGGTATAATTTGCGATCAAGGCTCTAATAATCGAAGTTGCCTAAAAAGTTTTGGAGTTACCTCAGAAAAGCCCTATTTTTTTACAATTCTGAAAAAATATATGCTATACATGATGTTCCTGATCTTGTTAAATCAGTTCGGAATACTTTGGAAGAACTATACAATATGGAGAAATACCAACCAGTATAAATGTGCCAAAAGTTATCTGACAAGCATGTGCATCCAAACACTTAGCAAAAAATTAAAGTTTCTCTTGCAGTGCAAGTTCTTAGTCATACGTGCAGTGCTGCTATTCGCACAGTATAGACTTTAGGGATATTTAGCAATGAAAAGACGGAGTTGTTAGACAATATCTTGAAGGCATTATTCCATTTATAAGAACTTTTTGTACTTCTAAGTAAAATTATTATTTTGATAGTTTAATCCAATCAATTAGAGGTATACTTTCTTTATAAAGTGATCTCCTTGAACAGTTGCCAGAAAAAGAATATATGTTGACATATAAATTCAACCAAGATGTTGCAGAAAATTTATTTTCTATGATAAGATATAAGGGTGGAAATAATCGAAATCCCTCCGTTTATGAATTTAATCATATAATAAGTAGGCTTTTGTCTAGCAAAATTTTGGCACTCAAATCAAAAAGCAGCAATTGTAAAGATGATAATGAGGAATTTATATTTGAAAATTCAAAATACTGAAAGTCAAGTAATGCACGCGTATAATTCCCATATTTTACTGATTCTAATATAGACAGTACTAGCTTAGAAATTCATTTTTTCGAAAGTTATACATAATTTTGTATTATCAATAATGATGATAAACCCGTTGAGGACTCTTTTTAAAATATTACTGAAGATCGGCTGCAAATTTTGCGAAGATTGTACGAAAAAACAGGAGAATAGATATATATATCTTGAAGATCAATCTGAGCACTTTTTGTTTTACAAAAATTTTTCAAAAAGTTTGGATTTCGGTAAACTTAAGGCGTCTACAGAAAAATACTGTACATTTATATATTGAAATTTCAACCGAAAATTAATTTAGTTAAAAAAACCAGGAAAAAGGTATAATTGACCTAAGACTAATTCTTTCGATGCCATATAGTGTAAGCCTATAGACAGATCGCTAAGGTAGTTTTACGCATCTATTTCTAGAACGGTTTGTCGGACAGTAAAAATCGTTACAACAAATTTCATAGCGTTTTATATTCTGAAAACTTTTCCAGTACATCAAATAGTCCTCAGCTGACTGCTTTCTCAATAAGTATATGCAAAATGATGTAATTTGAAAAAAAAACCATGAATGTGTTCTCAAGTTACTGTGGTGACGGACGGACGGCAGACGGATATGCAATAGCAAACTAAAAAGTATAATAAATTGATTTCTAGGTCGCTCTCACTCCGCTCATAATACCGACAATTTGAATATCACACGATCTCAATATGAAGTACATAAAAATAATTGATGAATTTGTAAAAATGTTGTTATATTTTCGAAAATGTTCCCATTTCAAGCTGTTAGAATTATTCATCAACTATTTCATTATATTTATTTCTGTAAGATAAAAACACTATATACAACAGTGAAAAAAACATCTCCGTCTAAGAAATTTGATTGCATATAATATACAGTACTATTACGATGACAATGCTGCGTTCTCTTTTCCTGATCCCTTTAAAAGGAGATGAATAAATGAATAAAAACCATCACATTGCCAGCATTTGAAGAGAATTAGAACCAAATATATTAGATCTATTTTGGCATTTAGTGAATATTGAAATGCAGTATGATAATTTGCCCCCATAAAAAAATCATGGCTGCCTATAGACGTTTTATAGAATTAAATTAATTTAAATTTCCAAGGAACTAGTACAGTATAAAAAAAAATGCAGCTCATACCTCCAAATGAGTTGTATATCATCGCAACATATTTCTTCCGCCTGAAGCAATAAATTTTGTATCAAAAGAGCTTCCAAAAGTAACACATTCATAAGCGTATTAATATCTACTACCATGGTAAACTTTGGTAGTGTTGCATTTACTCCATTCTGTACATCATGCCTTGACTTGATGTGATACCTGCTGGTATAGTGGGCTTCAAATTCAATACAGATGATCCGAGCTCTGAAAGAAAAGCTTTGATGATTGCATACAAACTTTCAGATTGAGCTTTCAAATATTGGTTCGCAAAGCAAAGTTAATCTTGTCATCTCTTTAGCTTTTATTACTTAATGATTCCAGCGAAAAATCAATATTATTTTAAATCAGCTAAGACAGAGCTTGAACAGCTGACGAGGACACCCAGCCAGCCAACCAGATGACGTCATCCACTGGAAGACAGAACGGGCGAGTGTGAAAGCGAGAGATATGATAGTTAGATCGAGAAAGAGATTCTCAGCACAAAAATATGTTTCAGTTAAGAACCTCCGAAACTTGAGCAATACTATACGCTCAATAGAAGAGAAGAAGAAGATGCGAAACGGGTCAGAGAAAATGGGACATTTTTTGTATGGAAAAAGTGGGCCAGAACCCCCATAGGACAACTACTACCAACGGACTTACGCGTTGTCTGGGGCATGGTACAAGGAATATAAGTATGCTGGTATCTGAACGTGTTTTCGCCATCTTGAAAGCTTTAAGCTTTTTATGACCTCAAAACGAGCCACTTTTCTTGTCGCTGGCATTACGTTAAACGTGCACAGTGAATGAATGCATAAAAGGCATTTTAATAACAAGTTAATCAGATTTGCATGCATATTTAAGGGAGTATGTATTTTAAAATGGTCTATAACCGTACATACAAGTTGACTAAATCAAAATATCATATAGCTAATTTCTATAGTTCCATAAGATCTAAAGGTGGTTTGAATGACAAGCCTACTACTACAGACTTTAAGTATACATAGAATAAGATCATACTTATTAGGTATGTTGAATTAGTTCCATTTAAAAACGAATAAAAATAATAGAAAAGTTGTAATTTACTTTTAACATTTTGTTATCGTAAACCATCTATATTTCTACTACTTTAATTTCCTATTTTCTTTGAGTTTATATTTTCTTTTTTAATTAGACTATACATATTTATATATAATTATAGGACGCAATGAAAATATTCTGTGTAGAGTGGGTTTCCTTGAAGAAGTTGATTCTGAAAATCCTACTTTAGATTGGTTTTCACAAAATGAAGATTTTGTTTTAAGAGTAGGTAGTCTTTAAAAGCTTTAGATTTGAACAGGGCAATACTTGCAGGGATCGGATCTTGAAATTGGAGAAATAGACGGTTTAAAATAGGATAGCTATTGAGTACGTTACCGGATACGTTATGAAAAGGATTTATCCAAAATGAATATTCTTGAAAGAACTCATTTATACCTCTAAAGGTTTTTTGAAGAAGAACATTTAGCAAAACAAATAGAGAATTAAAAAGGAAGGCTAAATTGCTTTCGTATTAAGCATTTAAATAGAAAGGAAGAATGAAATAAACGTGCAAGGAAAAAAGGTTAAATAAAATAATCGCTTGAACAGAAAATGGTATTTAGTTCAGTAATTCCTATGTTCATTTTAAAAAGTGGCTCGTTATGACGCTTTAAAGAGCTTTCGTTTCATACCAGCATACCGTGTATTTTTGTACCATGGTCTGGGGAGGTTTGCGCGTAAGCTTCAAGCGATAGGGCACTTCGATAAAGCCAACTAATTGGTACTTGCATTTTACACTTTCCCTATTCACTACATAGTTTCATCGAACGCCTGTTTATTTTCCCGTAGACACGAAATTATTATTTCCCTAGATATTAAGAAGTTATATATCCAGAAATACACAACGTGTATTAACTCTTCTCCGATTTGCGAACCTTGACATAATTGTATCATCGGCTCACAAAATATTTTCTTCTACAAAATTGACATTTTTACGGCTAGCAATGTTTTTGTTATAACGAGATCGCTTCGATAATATCCACTTCTCGAACAGTATTGATTTTCATTGTTGGGGCCATACTGGTTCATTATTATTACATTTCCGACGCACAGCATTGAGGCATTTATATTGCGTTTTCTTGTAGTGTGTATTCCAGGCTGAACACGTCTGTTTATACGTTCGAATTTGCTAATCTCTATTCAGGCCGGAGTATGAGTTCTACGATTTTATCTGGTCTGGCATTTCATCTTTCAAAGTTCTCACCGATTTTTTTGTCCTAGATTCGTAGACTTCTGCTATTACCGGTACTTCTTAAAGAGTTGGAGTCGGTTTTTGTAGACACGCTCTACCAACGGCATAGTGCGGCGTATGCAGAATGATGATATCTTATTCACTTCGTCTATAAATTCTTGTCTACAGTTCTCGGCTGAGCAAGCAAAATTGTCAATTACGTGCAGGACCACGGAGGTCTGCAATCAAATCTGGGTTTGCTTGGTTTTTACCCATGATTCGTTTAGCTTCTATATGTGTTGTTGGAAGCATACATAGATACATATCAATAAGTAAAGAATGTAAATTTAGGTATTGCAACACCAAGAAAGGGTTGCGCGATTTAGCCCATTTTTGCAATAGTATTTACTATTTTCATGAAAACACCGTGTACAAAATTGCAGCTCTCCACATTGACGCGTTCTCATGCAGTGTTATATAGTGAAATATGATATTTTTGTATGGCAACCCTACGAATAAGTTACACGATTTGTCTCCTTTTCGAACTTTTATTTACTTTTCATGTAAAGCCCATGTGAGAAATTTCAGCACTCTGACGTCCAAAGTTACATTCATGGCCACAGGCCACAAGTCTTACTGTGGCTGTGGCCAAGTTTGATCAAATCTCATGGCCCCGGTATTACCAACATTGAAGTATAAGAATGGTAGGTTATTCAATATGGCGGGGAATTAATCGGAATTTTATTTTTCAGTGAGAAAAGGTTTTTACCTGTGTGAACTAATTCATATTGTATTGTAATAATACTGTAAAAGAATACATTGGAAGAAAAAAAAATTAATTATATGAAAATTCATACATATATTTCTATGCGTTACAAACGGAATTACAAAAATTTAGTATACCGTATACATTTCATTTAGGGTGTAATAAATGGAATGGCGAAATTGTATAACCACACTGCTCTCATATGCCGACATTTTTCCCCCGAGGCATTGACATTCCTTGATTGGGCCATATTCATAAACCTTGCATTTGAAATAGAAAAATGTGGTTTACCTTTGGTGAATTTTTCAGTGTTGTATAAATCGCAATTGATATTTATAATAAACAGTTCTACAGCGATTTCTAGAAATACTGAAATAAAACAAACTATTTGTTGTTTCTGTTGCTGTTTTGATAGTATACACACATCATATACAAATGCATAGTCACTCAACTGAAGAATTCAAATAACAGTAAAATAAAAACTGTGATCTCGTTAAGAGTTATGTCTCATATGTGATTTTTCTGCACAGCAAATAAATTTATTACTAACAACTCAATTACTTGGTCGTCAAACAAAATTGGGAACAATTGACATGGTCACAATCATTGGCGTAACTAGTAGGGGTTAGGGTGCCCACCTCTCCCTCCCACAGAATGCGGACTTGTCGGCCAGTCCAGGAAATTAGGAAAATTCCCCAAAAAATTCGTTAATTCGTCTAATTTTCGGCCTAATTAAATTGAATCCTTTCAGATCGGAATCGAAAAGACTTTAACGAGTTCTTTTCTTCAAGAAAACCTATTAAAATCTTTTTAAAATTTTTGCAAACTGTTCTGAGATTTCTCTGAGTCCACTGTGTGTTGAAAATGGCGTGATCCATATTAGAAATCATGCTGAAATAGTTGACAGTTTGTGTGGAAATTTTAATTGATCCCCTTGATTTGAATAAAATTTTGAAATTTCAGAAAACGTTGTTGAATTTTCTGGAATAAAGCTTTTTAAGCTTTTGCTATTATAATCCTAACGGATTCAGTAATAAGGCTGATTTTCTTTATAAGGAAGAAATATTTACAATTAAAAACTTCAAAAATATTCTTATAACGTTACGTTACATTATGGAATAAAACTATATAAGCACAATAGACAATAAATACTTCGGGAAACCGAAAAATTCATTAAATTTTTCTAGAACCTACGCGAGTCGCGAAAAGGAGAAGGTAACCGGAGAGAGCAAACGACTTTCTGATAAAGTTCACTCTACGTAAAGTAATTTACTAGACTTTCCACCAGATACAAGGACAAGGCCATCCGAATATTTGAAGATACATATTTACAACCAAGTGATTGATAACATTATCACTAACTTCAAAACAGGTTTGAAAATCTACCTTTGCCACAGTTAGTTGACTCATTTATAAAGTTGTACCTGAAACATGGAGAGGCCTTTGTAGATAATTATAAAAATGTTACAAGCTGAAACAAAAATAATAAATAATATGTTCCAAAACAAGAGCACTGTAGTAAATTTGGAAAGACTGAAAACAGAAATTGATAAAGATTTCCTTTGTTTAGAAGGTTTGCAATCAAGTGCCACAATCCGCTATCTTCCTCCGCTCATGTGGAGCATTGATTTAAATTTGCAGGTCTTGTAAATACTACACAAAGCCAATCATTATCTGATGTGACATTTTTTTGCTAAAGGTAAACTCAAATTCCGTATGATCAATTTCCAAAATTATGTAGAAATTAAAACATCAAAAGCTTATACAATATTTTATGATTTTTCCTAAATGGAAACCTCATCCTTTTATTTAACTGGCTATAGATCTTTCAAAATTTCTGAATTGATTTTTTGAAAGCTGTTGAGCTTTATAAGTACCAGTACCTTGACTTGTACTTGAGAATTTTTAAGTACCAGTACCGGAACTTTTACTTAAAAGATTTTAGGTATGGGTGCTGGTACTCGTATTTGGAACAAATACTGGGCATTAGGCAGCTTCGTGTATGGAACGTGATGATTCTGATTTATTTTCCTTAATACTGTTACGCCCCACAAAGTAACACAAGCGACATTTGTTGGAAATGTAAACAAATTTAGGTTAGTGACATCCTAGTAAACTTTGGGTTCGGAGAACGGAATATTCAAGAAGGATTATTTGTAGAATATAAATACGGCGCTACTTACATCCAGGAGGCGAGTCTTATTTTGCACAGTGAAGTGAACGAAGTAAACTATTTGCATTGCGATAATTAAAAGGACAGCACCATTGATTTTATACATATAGATATGCCACCAAATCTGTTACCTCTTCGCGACAGATGACCTTACTTATACCAAATTAGAAAACAAAGGCGAAATTTTTTACGAATGACTGAAATTATGTTTACAGATGGCTTCATTTATTAGAAATTTTTTTAAAATATGATGATATTAAGTTATCTTCGATAACAAATGTTTTTTTGCTGCTTCTAGGAATGAGGAAAAATGTAATAAAAGAATTCAAAGGAATTTCAGATTTTTTCTCAATAAATTTGTTTTTATGATATATACATATAGAGAAGTAATTCGTAAGAGATTTTTTATTGAATTTTATATTCCTTCTGTTCTACAAGAAATTATTATTTAAATTAATTAATATGTAATTTAATACATATTTCATTTGACACATTATTTCAGTAACTTATATATGTTATAGGTACCTTAGGTAAATAAATAAATTATTTTGAAATTAGGAATGGTTTATTCTAATTTCAAAATCGAGCCAATTTTGCAATGCCTCCTTTCAGCCAACGCGTTATCAGCTTCGTTTCGCAGCACCATTGATTTTATATATAAAATAAAATATATAAAAAATCAATGGCAGCACTCAGCAGCATCCATTTGCAGCTCATTAAAAATTCTTACATGTAGTACGAGAGGCATGCGGCCCATTTGTTTGGTGAGAGAGAGGGTTGCGTTTACCTGTTTCCATTCCGTTCAACAGGTAAACAAAGCAGTTTTAAAAATGATTTTATTTCGATTTCTTTTTTCTTTTTTATTAGTTTGTATAAACATATAAACATTGAATAATATAATTTCATTATAGTACATATGTGCCAGAACCGTATTTTTCGATAAAAATAAATAAAAAAAAAATTCTTTTATTATGGCTGTAATTTTTATACGAGCTGGTTTAGTTATCGAAGGAACAACATGAAATTAATTTGTCAGGTAGAAATTCGGTTGATTGTCAATCGATTGGAGTGTGATAGGAAATTAATGTGTAAGAGTACGGCCGACAAGACGTTGGTTTTAACGAAACGTCTACAACGGTGCCAGCAATGAGAAAACTGTCTGCAAATAGTAAATTTATATTCTTCGATGTTAATGAAAATAGATGAAAAAAGACACCCATATTTGTGCAAATAAATTGGGAGTGCGTTAATTTAATTAAATCCAGCAGGCAGTCCCGAATCAGTATGGAGTTGAATCTATTTGATAGTGCAGCTCTGCAGTCAGAAAAGACATTATAGATATTTTTGTTCCTGTGGGTTCTCTTGATATTTTTCCTAATTTATAGTTCAATTACATATATGTATGTCGACCCGAGGTCTTGAACCATATGCTCCTGCCCCATCTCCCTCATTTGTTTTGGAGCCATCCGTAAATCAAAACATTGTTCTATCAGGCTCAGGCGCTGCGAGCACCCGAATCAATTCAACTTTATTAGATCGGTCTCGGCAACCAATAATGCATAAGAATTCTGAAGAAAATCGTCCAGTAATTTATAAGAAACAAATAAAAAAGACAGAATTGGTCTAAGACCAATTCTTATGATACTCGTTTGTCATTTCGTATAGTCACCTATATGCGCAAGTTTTTAGTTTTGATGTGGTTTTTGAACACTATCTCTAGAACGGTTCGTCGAACAGCAAAAATGATTATAACCAATTTTATAGGATTTCATATTCTGAAGAACTTTCCAGTTCATTAAAAACCGTATAGGCAACCGTACAAAGGAGTTACCCGATTTGCCCCATTTTCAAATCTAATTTTGCTCTTTTGTTTAAAAACCCATGTCCAAAATTCAGCTTTCTAAGTACACACGTTCTCGAGTTATCGTGAGGACGGACGGCAGACACAGATGCAAAAATCAAAATAACTTTTAATGTTATGCATAGGTCCAATCCATTTTGTTCTAGCATCATCATTTCTATGTGTTACAAACGGAATGACAATCTTAGTATACCCTTCAGATTACATCTATGGTATAAAAAAATACTGTTCACGCTCATAAGATAATGCTTTCTGTATACCGCGATCCGAACCAATGCTTGGCGGAAAATATTTCAAACTATTCACGAAAAAGCAATGTCTGGTACAACAACCAGATGTGAAAAGGCAGATCGCAGAAATTCTATCGAAAATCCGACCGAAAAATTTCTTGGAAGCCCGCAGTACCTAGATAAGTGTTTTGTCTGTTCTGCAATTTTCTGGTGCGAAAGCAAAGTATGAAATTCTTTTCACTTAAATCACGTATCATACACATATGCCAAATCCTTCAAATCATCTTGATACTAATCAAGATATGCCTTTAAATTTCTTTATTACAGATTTTTTCCACATTTCTACACATCATTAGATAAAGAAAGACGGAAAAATTAAAATTAGGTTAGATTCTTTGCTGTGATATAGCGCTATTTATTATCGAAGACAACTTATTATCCTCATATTCGCCAAGTTTTGCTAACAGATGGCGGACTGTTTTGTGAGCAGATGATAAAGTACTACAGTGCGACTCAGTGAGAAGAGGCAACAACATATTGTGCGCGGCGGTGGCATATCTATATGTATAAATTCAATTACAGTACTACCGATACCTATAAAGAGTTGATTTGTTAATTGTTTGTAAAGTTAGAAAAGTAACAGTGAAGTTAAATAAAAGAAGAACTTGTTATTGTTGTTGTTGTTATTGTGTTTCAAATAACGAACTAAGGCCACGCTCGAAACAATGCGTTAGAGAAGCAAAGGAGAGGATATGGAAAACAAAAGTCTCTGTTATTTAAACACACCACTTTCTTTTATTCTTCTTTTAAATTCGTGAAAATTTTATTTTATTTTTCAAATAAACACTACTTTTATGAACTCAAAAAATTAAAATTGCGTCTGATCTTGGTGTGGACTGTACGGAATAGGTGAGTGTCGCTTAGGTTCATTGGGATTAAAAAAAGGAATGCACTTTCACTCAATTCGCCAATTACATTATGTACTAATCTATTTTCGCAATAATTTAAATGCCCGACTAAAACTATTTCGTAAATTCTCGTCGCCGTTGGTCTCGATAAGCAGTAAATGTCGCCCGATTGCCGAATGTTGACTAGTTATCCAAAAATTGATTGAATGCTGATGACTTATACTAACTGATAAGTGATGTACCATGCTTTCTCTCTTCGGGTGAAAACTTTTCGTCGTTCTTCTGACCTTAACATCGCAACCTCGACAAAGACTGCCGCATTTCAAAGCTTTTCTTATTAAAATCGTCCCGAATGCGCACACGTATCTGCATTTGCAGTAGACTAAAAGTGCTGATCTAGTTTTTTGCTTCATTGGGAGCGGAGTTCAGATTTCACTTAGGAAGAGTACATATTACAAAAATAGTGACGCGATGTCTGCAACTTGTAAAATGACAATTATTTTATGAATTTATTTTATTTTCTTATTTTATTTTATTTTGTGTGTGCAGAGCTATTTTAGAGAAAATTATGTTCTAGAGCTTAGATTATGTTTCTTGTGGGTTCTGTAACTTATAGACTCCCTCTACTCTCTGTAACTTTAGAAACTTTAGGGTTTTTTTAATCTAAGCAATTTCTTTGGCTCTAGGCATTATATCAACATCTTGTAAGTGTTAAGAGCAATGCATAAAAAATGTCAAAAGCTGGGAATACTCATTAGCTGGTATACTTCACAAATAAAATGTTTGTTAAAGCTTATGTACGAAAACTGTGGGACCTGGCCCACCTTAGAAAAAAGTTCTAGTTACGCCATTATATATGGATTTTTGGATTCGTTGACGTTTCGAAGCATGTTCTATAAAAACGTCTATATAATACGTAGTTTCCTGTTTCTATGTCGCATTTTATGTCATTTCATCCAGTGTTTGGTTTATGTTTAATTTAACATACTAATACTAAGTAATTTTTTTTATGATGTTGCCAAAGCTCAGGGGATACCCTATGATGCCGTAGCACAGCCTTGGCAGGACAGGAATAAGGGGTAGGGGATTGCGGATTATTGGATTGCGTAAAGTAAGTGACGGTGCACATTACGCTTGAATGTTTGTGGCCAAATATTGGGGGGGGGGGGAATAGACGTTGGCAAACTGTTCCACATTCTTACTTTTCTGCTTATGAATGATTCACGGAATTTCGCGGTACGGCCGACTTTGACTTCAAGGGTGTGAGGATGAGCTCGTGTTACAGCTCGTGTGGTGCATATGGGAGGAATTTTACAAGGGATCAGGCTAAAAATTTCGTCAGAGCAATGACTATAGAAGGAGCGATAAAAGAGAGGCAGACATCCGACGTTACGTCGGTGCTCTAGGGAATCAATAGTTGCTATTGATATGTCATTGTTAATAAGCCGGAAGCCCTGCCCAAATATGGGAATTATATTCTAATCTAGGCCTGATATGAGACTTGTAGATTTGCGCCAAGTCTGATGGAGTAAAATATTTCTTGCATCTCTGCAAGAAGCCCAAGCATTTATTCGCGTTCTTGGCAATACCAAAAATGTCATCGGACCAACTAAGATTGTTGGATATTTCAATGCCTAAGATGTTACGATATGGTAAGTTCAAGATATCTTCTCCATCGACCGAGCGAGTGTTGGAGTACGTTTAAGTGATAACAGACAACATTGCGTTTTGGAAGCATTAAACAAGACCCGATTCGCTCTGCCCCAAGCGAGTATTTTTGTGGGATCATAGTTTAGTGAACTGAAAATGTGACTTCGTTTGTCAGCTATAATATTCGCACGGGAATCAGCTATAGATTTGAACGAGTACACGAAATCAAGGGTGTTGTCGTCTTCAAAACTATGAATAAGATTGAAAGTGAGAGCTAGGAAATCATTAATAAAAACGAGGAAGGTAGAGCACAGAACCTTGCAGTACACCGGCATAGACTATAAAACGGTCATATGAAACGCATGTATTGTTGACCATTTTATTTATTACACGTGTCCATGCAGCGAGCTGGTTCTGATAGTAAAAATACAATTTGACTTCACATACTTTAGAAGGAAAGATTAACCGTTTTTCTTCATATTTACATGTTTTATTTTCTATTGGAAGTAATAATCAAGTTTGTTCCAGTATTTTAGCAACAACAGCAAGTGAAGAATTATCCTCTCTTTCAAATACTTCGCTGTAGTTTGAAAGCTACTAACATTTATCAAGTGCAAACCTCTGGGCATATTAGTTAAGTATAATATGGTATGATTGTTATGACCGTGGTTTTTGGTCGTCTATCCTGTACGTCAGTAATTTGTTAAATGATCGCTTGCAAAAAGTATTACTTTTTTTATGTACATAGCTGTAATGTTATTATAATTTTTCTAAAATATTGAAACTTTTAATTTCTATGATATTATCTATACTAATTTGTCAAAGCTGTTTCCAGTTAATTTATTTTATTAATTCTTCTGAATTCTTCATATAAAATGTGATGCCGTGACGTCACACCTGAAGCGTCAAAATAATTAGTAGGCATTCTCTTTCTACTTTGTATACCGTGATATAATTGATATTTATTGTGTCGTTTCCCCCATACAGATACACATACATACCCAAATACATATGAATATATGTATATAGATTTATAGATATATATACCCCGAAAGAGGACTCTGGGGAAAACAACACCGTAAATATATTATAAATAATCTGCTATTTAATTATTGTAATTGTTCCATTAACTCATGGAGTGAAAAGGGCTTTTTCTATTGAAAGACTGTACCTACATATCGCTAGTAGTGCTTTATGATACTGTCCTTTTGAAATAACAGTAGCACTATCACCACTAAATGACGAATTATCATTTTAACTTAACTTTCAGAGAAGCATAAATATCATAATTTTGCATCAAAAGTAGGAGATAAATTAGAATGGTGACACATGTTTGATTTCGCCCAGTTAACTTACTAGATTACTTAAGAGCTTAAGACCATGAAATGTAACATTGATAATATTCTTGAAATAAGATATTTCTGTCAACTACTTTCCAAAGGAGGACGGGCATTTTGGTATAGAACGTGATCCAACCTACCAACTGCTGCGATATATAGCGGAACTTCAACGGATGCCTAAGTAAAAAAGAAACCACTGTTGTACTGGCAGGGGTAAAACAAAGGTTATAGAGGTAGTCGATATCAAACTACCGGGACATTGGAACAGTTTCAAACACTATCACTGACGTTAACTCTTAAATGAAATGTTTATTCAAATTTTAATACGTTCTCTAAGAACACTTAAAAAATTGTTTACTTTAACAAAGGCTTTACCTTTGGTACAGGGATTCTCTAGGTTCACATCTTGACACTTTTGCTAATCGAAATTACTTTTCAGATCAAAACATACTTCTGGTTTTCCTATCCCGATACTCGCCTTTAGGTGTTGTGTGCATGAATCTAACAGTCGTTGAAATTGTTCATAGAGTAATACTTGTCTTAACTTAGGGTGATCACTGGGTAGTCAGGTGTAGGTTTAATGAAGATAAATGAGTTGTTGGATGGGACTAGGAATGGAGTGACCGTGAATGCTTGGATAACAGCACTTAGTGATAGTGGAATTTTTGCTTCGATAATTATTTGGTTGTTGATTTTGTTAGTGCTTGTTTGTCTTATTTTGTAAAGATCGATGAGCTTGTTTTCAGGTGAAGCTGTGGGTAAGGAAGTTTCGGCGGGGAAATTTTTACGAATTATGTTTAATATTTCTTCAAGATGGTAAGGAGTTATGATTAATTCATTTGGTTTTCCATATTTTGTGTCTAGTAACATTTCTATTATCGCCTTGTTTCTTCTTGATATCCGCCTAGTGGGGTGACGTGATAGTCTCTGAATACTTGTTCGATTTTTTCGGGAAGATTTAGTCGAATTCCGAAATTCTTTTGAACAGAGAAGCTTTAGCTTGAAATAGGAAACATTATCTAAATTTGGGATTTGAATATGATTCAGTTAAGACAATCCTTTAAATTTTTAAAATATATATTGTTGCGAACGTGGCGTTTGTTCATTATTTAGAACAGAATATTTCAGATATTATTAAAAAGTTCTTCTTTTATTTAACCTCACTGTTTACTTTACAAGATTTACTAAGATGTCACTAGCCTGAAATTTTTTACATTTCCAACAGATATCGCGTGTGTCACTTCGTTCCACGTAACACTGCCCCTCCTTAAACTTGTGGTAGTCCACGATCTTGAAGCTCGCAGAATTGACACAAACGATCAAGGTGAATGATTTTTCGTTTGCTTCTTGTACCACGCTGAATCCTGTATACTACGCCATTTATTCTAGTTATTGCTGAATTCTGCCCTTCCCAGTGTTGTTGTAATTTTAGAGAACTTCCCTTACGTCGTTTCGAGTTGTAGAGCCAAACAAGGTCACCTTCATTAACTCCAGCTGAGTCAGCACGTAAGTCATAGCGATTCTTCATCTGATTGGTATTTACTGCTAATTTTGATCTCGTTTCCTCGCGTATATCAGCTAATCGTTATGTGAGCTTCGATACGTAGTCTTCTGGCAACTTTTATTCACCTCTGCGTGTACCAAACTTGAGATCGCTTGGTAGACGCATCTGCCTTCCGAATATGACCTTAGCTGGAGTTTGCCTGATCGTGTTAAAATCAGCTCCTCGATGGGCCATTAGGAACATGGGAATATATCGGTCCCAATCGCGTTGATGATAGTCGACTACTTTCTTAAATGCTCGCCCATTGTTCCTTTGAAGCGCTCTACCATGCCATCAGATTGTTAATTCAATGCAGAGGAGTTGTTCTGGTTTCTTTTTCCCCAGCATTTTACACATCTCCTTGAAAGTCCGTGATTCGAAGCTCCGTCCGTGGTACGAATGAAATTCCTAAGGTACACCAAATCTACTGACCCAGTTCATTATTACTTGTTCCACAACTGTGGTTGTTCCTTGATTAGGGATTGCATAAGCTTCAGGACATTCACTGAAATACTCAATAGCAGCTAATATGTAATGGTTACCGTTATCCGTTTCTGGAAAAGGTCCAGCGATGTCTACGGCTAGCTTTTCATGTGGGGCTCCTACATTATACTTATGCATTTCTCCTGTGCATTTGTGTGGCCGCCTTTGCAAGAAGCAGAGATAGTGCATCGCGGCAACACTCTTCCACATCCCCTGTTATATGTAACCAATAAAACCTTTTTCGTATTTCGGAAATTGTTTTATTGACCCCCGTATGTCCTCCAGATGATCCACTGTGCATTTCTTCTAGAATATCGTTGACCCTTGATGCTGGGACGACTAACTACATTCGGAATGACACGCCGTTAGTTGCTTTTCACTTCCGTTTTAATGTACCACATTCAACGTGAAGAGAGTTCCATTTAGCCCAGTAACTCTTCAGCTTCTCGCTTCTATCCGAAATATCCTTCCATTGTGGGCTGTCCATGTCTTCTTCCCAAGCAAGAATGATTGATATGTCTGGGTCTTCTCGTTTTGCTGTTCGTAAGCTCTCGTTGTCCCAGCCTGTCGATGGTTCCACCGTTATCAACTGTATATTTAGTGTTATTTATTTCTTTTCCACCCGAAGGAAATGTTTGCATTCAAATTTGCATGGACGTCGTTAAAGGGCGTCTACATTTTCATGAATACGACCTCTTCGGTGTTGGATTTCAATGTCATAAGCTTGGTGTCGCTCTACTCATCTCGCCACTTTTCCCTAAAGGTTTTTAAACTGCAAAAGCCATTTGGCTCTGCATGGTCAGAGCGGAGGATAGTTTTCTGCCCATAGAGATATTTATGGAAATGCTTGGTTGAGCTTAAAATGGCAAGTAGCTCTTTCCTTGTAGCACAATAATTTCTCTCTGATTTTGAAAGTGCTTCGCTATAATCAGCTACTGGCACTTCTTGACCATCTTCCTCCTGTGAAAGCACTGCACCAATACCTACATTGCTGGCATCCGTGTCCAATATAAAAGTTTTTCCCAGCTTTGGATAGTCACATAAAAAATATTCCATGAGCCGTTCGAATGTGGCTGGAGCATTACATAACCTAATGGCATAACTTTGAATTGCCATAAGCCACTTCCAACTGAGAAAGCAGTTTTCTCTCGGTCCTCTAGATATACTTCTAGTAACCAGTATTCAAGTCCAGTGTGGAAAACCAATGCCCTGCGGAAAGGATATCCACTGTATCATCAATCCTTGGTAACGAGTAGTTATCCGTTCTCGCTACGTTATTTAGTTGGCAGTAGTCTACACAGAATCGAGTGCTTCCATCCTTTTTCCTCACCAGAACAACTGGCGATGTCCAAAGGCTATTAGATTATTCTATTATGCCTTGTTCCGTCATAGAGTTTATCATATCTGCAACTTCTAATTGTTTTGCTAATGGCAATCTTCGTGGTATCTGCCGAATGGGCCTAGATTCTTCTGTATCGATCCGATGCTGGACAAATAACTCCGAAAATTCATTGATCACCTCTTTGGTATCGTTGTATTGTTATTCACTTAAGGCACTGGACGAAGGAAGTTTCTGAACTTGTCGAGTAGTAAGCTGGTATAGGTTTTTTCCCCTTGACATTATAACCATTATCCAAATTAACAATTTGGTAAACGGATTCGCAATTTCCTAGTATAGCGCCTTCTTTTAGTTGTACCTCATTTTCGGATATGCAGAGTAGTCTGACTGGAATTAATGTTGCAACTTCTGTCTTCATAAAAGTCTTACCTACAAAGATGTTCGATATAACTTCTGAAAAGTTAGGCTCCACCATTAGAATCGGCAGGTCCCGATGTCATCAGTGCGCTTTGTCCATACTAGTGTCTCATAGCATACAGAGAGAGTAGTAGCCAAACGGACTATCGTCTTTATTTGGGCAGGATAATCTGCTCCTCCTCCTAGGTCTCATAGGAATTTCGATTCGATTATCCGTTCTCCGACATATAGAATTATTTTATATGTGGTCATGAGGTCTACTCCAAGAACACATTCATCCATGATGTCTGAAACCAGGAAAATGTGAGGAAATAGTAGTTCGCCTACTTGAACATCCAAAATATTTTCTCCAAAAACCTGTGCTGCTGCTCCAATTGCTTTTCTTAGTAAATATTAGTTGGTGTTGTAAAGCCATTTGTTCTTGAAAAGATCTGCCATAATAATTGATCTCGAAGCTCCAATGTCGATAGTGACTGAGCAGTTATTTTTTCCTACACTACCATATATAACAAAACTGCTATTATTTCTTTGCAACTGGGCTACATGAATGATGATTTCGGGGCTGTTGACTTCACCAACCAAACTTCTGCCTCCCGAAGTTGGTTTTTACATGTTTTCCGACTGCTGAACAGGGAAGCTTGCTCCCAGGCTCAACATGTTTGTCATTCAAGTCCCGGTATATTATAATTCCAGCATCGAAGAATACAAAGTAAAGGAGTGCTCTGTGATGACTATATTCTGTTGCACGTACATTCACCCATCGAAATTTCTCTTATCTGTACTGCACTAGCAGATTCATACGCTAATGTTTAGGCTGCTTTGGTTTCTTTCCTGCTAGCCTTAGCGCTTGTTGTAAATTTTGATCTCCAATAGCGTTCACAAATGTATCTGTTGCCACTTCATTAAGGAAATCCGCATTCACACTAGAGTACGAAAGATGCGCTAATCTCTCCACATCAGACTGCAGTTGTTGTAGTGATTCACCATGCTTTTGAATTCGGTTGCGTAACTGCAGGCGATATGCTTGCTGCATGTGTTCATCTCCAAAGCGTAATTCTATTGCCTGTACTAATGAAATGTAATCACGTTGCTTTTCAATCAGTATTGTGTCTAATAGCTCTGACGCAAGACCTCGAAGTACTAATACCAGAGCTGTAGCTTTGTCTGCATCATTCCATCGATTTACTTCGGAAGCTGCTTCGAATTGTCTCCGAAAAATAGGCCACGTACTTTGTCCATCAAATATAGGAGGTTTCAGTCTTTCTGCACCGGATATTGCAATTCCTTCATGCAAAGTTTGTCGATGCTTTATCCTCTCCAAATCTGCTTTAACGTTTTCAAGTTGCTCGGTGATTTTTGTTGAACTTCCGAAACTTTTTGTTGGAACTCCTGCTCCATTCCTTCAATTTTCAAATTATGTTCTTCTAAAGAATTTTTTAAAACAAATGTCTGTTCCTCCAAACGAGTTTCTAGCCAATTCTCTAGACAACTCTTTTGTTCGTCCAAACGGATTTCCAGAGAACTCTTTCGTACATCCAAACGGGTTTCTAAAGATTTTTTTTGTTCATTTAAGCGGGATTCCAGAGAATTAATTCCTTTGTTCATTCAAAGCATTCTTTTGTTCATTTAAAACATTCTTTTGTTCATTCCAAGCATTCTTTTGCTCTTCAAAATAGGATTCTAAACATGTTTGCAGATAATTCTATTGTTCTTCATTAGCTTTGTGCTGCTCCTCAAAAGCAATCTTCATCTGCAGGGCTGAAAGCTCCATTTTGGACATTAAAGTACCCAAAATCTATTTTATGTTCATCGCAGGCTCTTCTTCAACTTCAGGTACTTCTTCGGAAACAAATGTCTCAGGATCCTTTTCTTCTACTATCAAAGCTTGTCTACGTCGCTCGACTAGAATATATTTAGACCTGTCGTTTGCAAGGACCGCTTCCCCAACTCCACTTTCAATTCCTGTTTGCGAAGCTCCTCTAGTTTGCATCCCATTATTTTAGTAATTCACTCACAGTCTAATATAAAACTACCTTTCGGAATTTTCACTTAAAGAAGGAAAGTTTCACAAGATTTCACAATATTAATCACTCTTTGAATTTCAAAGTCAAATCCCACCACTTTATTTCGCGAATTTATTTCACTTCTGACACCAGTTGTTACGAGCGCGGCGTTTGTTCGTTATTTAAAACACCATATTTCAGATAACATTAACAAGTTCTTCTTTTATTTAACTTCAGTGTTTACTTTTATAAGATTTACAAACAATTATCAAATCAACTCTTTATAGTTACCGCTAGTATTGTACTTCTAATTATCGTAATCCAATTAGTTTTCTTCGTTCACTTCACTGTCTGAAATAAGACTCGCCTCCTTATGTGAGAAGCGCCGTATTTATACTCAACCAATTATCTTAGTACCTTCCTGAATATTCCGTTCTCCGAACCCAAGGTTTACTAAGATGTCACTAGCACAAAGTTGTTTCCATTTCCAACAGATGTCGCATGTGTCACTTTGTTGCTCGTAACAATATATTACTATATCTTGGTCAGACTGATCTTTAAACAGTAAGGGAGCGCGTCCTACTATATATGTAGTGTTCTTTTGCTTGTAAATTTTTGTTTGTCCGAGTGAGGTATTAGTGCCTTCAGATAAGTAAGTTTTTAATAGCTTTTCTGTAGTAGTTTCCGCAGTAGGTAGAATTAAATGTTTTTTTTAATTCCACGAATGGCTAGAAGATTATTAGAGTGCTCCTCTATTATTCTGACGCTTTGGTCATTGATTTTAGGTTCTTTTAGAGCCTCGTCATTATTTGAATATTATTATTTTCAGGAATGAGGCGACTGAGGGAATCTGCGTTTTGGTTTATTTTACCTGATTTTTATATGATTTTATAGTCGTATTCCTCTAATTTAATTCTCCATCTTATTAATCGAGAGGTAGGATGTTTGAGATTCATAAGCCATGTAAGTGGCTAGTGGTCAGTAAAAATTGATAATTTCCCACCATTTCTATAGCAAGCAGCTTGTGGTCAGTGAATTGTAAAATTCCGACCATTTCTATAGTTAAGTATCTGGTTTCGGCCTTATTGAGGGTTCTGCTTGCGAAACTTATTGGCATATATTGACTGATTTTGCCTTGAGAAAATACGACTCCTATACCGAGTCATCTGAATTACTAACTAAGAATTCCTGGTCGAAACAAGGATATTATAAAATGGGACGGATAGTAGTTTTTCCTTGAGTAAGGAAAAAGCTTCCTCGGTGAAAGCGTCCTATTCGAAAGGAACGTCTTTCTTTCACAAGGCCGTTAGAGCCTTGGATATTTTAGCGAAGTTCCGAACAAAGCGGCGGTAATAGCCGATAAAACCTAGGAAGGACTTATATCTCTTTCCTTTTTTGGTACTGGATAGTATTAAACTACTTTAAT
Source organism: Dioctria rufipes (assembly GCA_963924295.1). Lineage (NCBI taxonomy): Eukaryota > Metazoa > Arthropoda > Insecta > Diptera > Asilidae > Dioctria > Dioctria rufipes. Next base: position 167,732,455 of record OZ002740.1, on the reverse strand, counting down.
CTTAGAGTCACCAGGTGAGCTAAATAACCTATTTCTTTACTGATACAGTTGCATTTCTCACATTGTAACTTGAAATTATGCTTGCGTAGTCGTTCAAAAATGTGTGCAAGCATAGATGGCACAAGAACTAGATGTCGCATGGCATACTAGAGCAGAGTATAAAGATTGTGGAATAGGTAGTGCATTCCGAAATGGACCGTAACAGGTTTTAGAGTGTGCCGAAAGCAAATGTTTTTCTAAAAGCAGTTTTATATACTATTTTTCCCGCGGACGGGAATCGAACCTACACTTGTTAGAATCGGTCAATGATGGAGAAAGAAGAACTTTAAGAACTTTTATTTTTAATGAATCTAAATCAAATTTATAAATGCTGTTTTTTCTTCTTGCATGATGATATTAAGTTATCTTCGATAACAAATGTTTTTTTCTGCTTCTAATAAGGAAAAAAAGGAATTCAAAGGAATTTCAGATTTTTTCACAAAAAATTTGCTTTTTATGATATATACATATAGAGAAGTAATTCGTAAGAGATTTTTTGTTGAATTTTGTATTCCTTCTGTTCTACAAGAAATTATTATTTAAATTAATTAATATGTAATTTAATACATATTTCATTTGACACATTATTTCAGTACTTATATATTATAGATACCTTAGGTAAATAAATAAATTATTTTCAAATTAGGAATGGTTTAATCTAATTTCAAAATCGAGCCAATTTTGCAATGCCTCCTTTCAGCCAACGCGTTAATAGCTTCGTTTCGCAGCAGCATTGATTTTATATATAAAATATATAAAAAATCAATGGCAGCAGCCATTTGCAGCTCATTAAAAATTCTTACATATAGTACGGGAGCTAGGAGCGCCACCATCTCAATAGGCATGCGGCCCATCTGTTTGGTGAGAGAGAGGGTTGCGTTTACCTGTTTCCATTCCGTTCCACAGGTAAACAAAGCAGTTTTAAAAATGATTTTATTTCGATTTATTTTTTCTTTTTTATTAGTTTTTATAAACATATAAACATTGAATAATATAATTTCATTATTTCCAGACAGTTTCTTTGCTGCTAGTATGTGCCAGAACCGTATTTTTCGATAAAAATAAATAAAAAAAAAATTATTTTATTATGGCTGTAATTTTTATACGAGCTGGTTTAGTTATCGAAGGAACAACATGAAATTAATTTGACAGGCAGAAATTCGGTTGATTGTCAATCGATTGGAGTGTGATGGGAAATTAATGTGTAAGAGTACGGCCGACAAGACGTTGGTTTTAACGAAACGTCTACAGCGGTGCCAGCAATGAGAAAACTGTCTGCAAATAGTAAATTTATATTGTTCGATGTTAATGAAACTTGGTTATGGTAGTACAAGTCACACATGATCACATTACACCATACTATGTGCTCCGTTTTAATGTTTGGAATTGTTCATTCAAGAGGAATTATATTATATTATACTGTGTTTATTTTATTTCACGTCACTGTTTTGTTAATCCCCCTTATATACCTCATTGTTTCATTGATACTATATTATTGTCTTACTTTATTAATTCATTGTTTACTATCTATGCTGCTTTTATCATTAAATATTTCATATCCTGTATATATACTAAGTTTTCCCCTCTACTATTTGTATTGTTTGCTTAATGTTATTGTTTTTTATTATAGCTCTCTAGAATATATTCTATGTATATATTTCTCTTAGGTCCTCGTATTTTAAGTTCTCATTCTCATTATACTGTAATTAATGTCTATCTTACTTGGCTACTTTATGCCTTGTAGCTATTAAGCTCATCTATTATATCTATTACTAGTTTGCTTAATGTAATTTTCACACCTACATTACTATACTACACTATGTATTCTTGTTTCTGGTTTTTTGGGTATTGCTATAATGCAACTTTTGTATTTTAATTACTGATTCATGCTATTGTTATGTTTTCTCTATGTTCTCTTATGACTTATTTTTCTAAAATGTGTATCTACTTTGTAATTGTCTATGATGTGCCCAACGCTCTGCGTGTCTTTGGCACGGGTGCTCTAATAAAGGAATGTTTATGTTTAGATGAAAAAAGACACCCATATTTGTGCAAATAAGTTGGGAGTGCGTTACTTTAATTAAATCAAGCAGGCAGTCTCAAATCAGTATGGAGTTGAATCTATTTGATAATGCAGCTCTGCAGTCAGAAAAGACATTATAATATTTTTGTTCCTGTGGGTTCTCTTGATATTTTTCCTAATTTATAGTTCAATTACATATATGTCGACCCGAGGTCTTGAACTATATGCTCCTGCCCCATCTCCCTCATTTGTTTTGGAGCCATCCGTAAATCAAAAGAATGTTCTATCAGGCTCAGGCGCTGTGAGCACCCGAATCAATTCAACTTTATTAGATCGGTCTCGGCAACAATTAATGCATAAGAATTCTGAAGAAAAACGTCCAGTAATTTATAAGAAACAAATAAAAAAGCTAGAATAGGTCTAAGACCAATTCTTATGATACCCTAGATGAATGCTCGTTTGTAATTTCGTATAGTCACCTATATGCGCAAGTTTTTAGTTTTGAAGTGGTTTTTGAACACTATCTCTAGAACGGTTCGTCGAACAGCAAAAATGATTATAACCAATTTTATAGGATTTCATATTCTGAAGAACTTTCCAGTTCATTAAAAACCGTATAGGCAACCATACGAAGGAGTTACCCGATTTGCCCCATTTTCAAATCTAATTTTGCTTTTTTGTTTAAAAACCCATGTGCAAAATTCAGCTTTCTAAGTACACACGTTCTCGAGTTATCGTGAGGACGGACGGTAGACACAGATGCAAAAATCAAAATAACTTTTAATGTTATGCATGGGTCCAATCAAAACCCTCGAGAATACTTCCCAAGCCATGAAACAGAAATTTATATGTGTGGGTGCTTAGTCCGTTTTCTAAAATGTTCTATATTGATACTTATGGAAAAGTGCTAAACATTGGCTTTATATATGCCATAGAGCCTAAACTACTATCCATACAGGAAAATAATCTTCTAGTAATTTACAGCTTGGTTCCTTACCTTCTCAAAGGCTACACTTACTATATACCTTACTTAACAAAATAATAAAATAGTTTTGATTGCAAACTAACCTTACCATTTTACGCTCAATACCTCTCAGCTGAGTGATAATTGCATGTGTGTATGTGCAGCCGTAGTCCGAATCTGTAGGCAGCTACATTCGATATCATCAGCCCACGGCATGCCATGACGGCACACCGACATTACAATGATTACTCAGCTGAGAATTTTTGTTTGAGGAATCGTAGTCATTTGGTTAAGATTAATTTTTTTAAATAATTTTGTTAGGAAAGGTATGAAAATTTTATTACGGTTCGGAAGATAAGAAAGCAAGCACAAGATTATCAGAACACCATTTTTCTGTATGAATAGTAGTTTAGAGCGGGGGAGCTATTCAAATCAAACTTTTGTCAGTTTTACATAAGAGCACGGCAAATATTTTATAATGTAAGGACTACGTCAGGCCTCGCATGTGGTAGGGAGCGAGTCTGTTTCATGGCTTGCGAAGTATTCTCGAGGGTTTTGGTCCAATCCATTTTGCTCTAGCATCATCATTTCTATGTGTTACAAACGGAATGACAATCTTACTATACCCTTCAGATTTCATCTAGGGTATAACAAAAATACTGTTCACGCTCATAAGATAATGCTTTCTGTATACCGCGATCCGAACCAAAAATTCTAAGAAATTTCATCAAATGCTTGGCGGAAAATATTTCAAACTATTCACGAAAAATCAATGTACCAGTCAACAATCAGATGTGAAAAGGCAGATCGAAGAAATTCTATCGAAAATCCGACCGAAAAATTTCTTGGAAGCCCGCAGTGCCTAGATAAGTGTTTTGTCTGTTCTGCAACTTTCTGGTGCGAGAAAGCGAAGTATGAAATTCTTTTCACTTAAATCACGTATCATACACATTTGCCAAATCCTTCAACAAAGCATCTTGATACTAATCAAGATATGCCTTTAAATTTCTTTACTACAGATTTTTTCCACATTTCTACACATCATTAGATAAAGAAAGACGGAAAAAACAAAATTAGGTTAGATTCTTTGCTGTGATATAGCGCTATTTATTATCGAAGACAACTTATTATCCTCATATTCGCCAAGTTTTGCTAACAGATGGCGGACTGTTTTGTGAGCAGATGATAAAGCACTACAGTGGCGACTCAGTGAGAAGAGGTAACAACATATTGTGCGCGGCGGTGGCATATCTATATCGTCGCCTGTATATTGGAAAGTCGTATGTGCATTTTTTATGATTTTATTAAATCAACTTTTAAATTCTGAGCCTTCAAAAATAAAAACTGTATGATAGAATTTTTTCGTTTTTGTTTTATTGGATTGGTATTGATATTCCAAAGCACTGATGAAAAATCCGTATTACTAGGCATTGTATAATAATAATTATTAACTAATATACAACTTAAAGAAAAATCGAAGGGCCAAAATAAATTTGGTTAAAATTAATTACTTGCACGTACGATTTTCTAGAGGAAATCCAATATTAATGTTTTTAAAAAAATGTGTTTATTATCAGATAAGTAAATATATTTGAATAGGCTATAGACATTCTTAATACAATGATATGTAGGTAGGTACATATGTATTATTGTTGAAATTCATAAAAAGGATATTTTTCAAACAAATAGTAATTTTTATTACACATAATGTATGTACATAAACGTATGTAATGTATAAACTTAAAAACTTTCACTGAATTGTACTCTTCTCCAATTATAAAATTTTTTCAAAAATTCGTTAATTTATTTCAGTCTAAGCAAAGCCAGAAAATATTTTTTGTCCTGTTCACACAAAAAAGGCAGCAAATCTTTCATATCCTTTATTTTTTCCTTTGGCACTTTATTTGCAATCTGGATAGTTGTAAGTGGCTTGTAAAATAATGTTTTTGGAGTTCCAAGATAGCCTTTTTTTGGTCTCATTAAGAGTTTTGCCTCTTTAAAATCAATCTCTCCGGCTGAAGTTTTATATTTCAGCTTAAAGAGATCACCTGTTTCATAAAGTAAAATCTTCACTTTTGAAAACGGAACGCTCTGAAAATTAAGCTCAGTTGATCTTTTAGCGAAACATTTGAAATCACCTGAGGTTACTTGGATTATTCGTAAAATCACGTTTGGATAATTCATGTTGCTTAGACTCCTAAGCAATGATAGTGGGCTGTGAATTTCTGTATTCTTCAAATATTTGTCTATAACACTGTGAACGGCGTCCACTTCCTGGATTCGCGAATGGCCCGGTTCTGAGTACTTTTGTGTAACAGATTTAATTTGCTTGTTGTCATTCAAAAGTTGTAATATAGCTGTCGAAGTTATTCTGTTACGGTTTTGAGGGACACATGAAACACTCCACAGAACTATATGTTTGGCATGTGGGACATCCAGTACTATTTTTGTCAATAACTTTGTAAGGACTGATGCTAAATCATTCCCTGATCGGCCGCTATGTACTTCTGTCCACACTCCGCAATACGTTATGTTTTTTGAATTCGGTAAACATAATGTAGCAGTCAGATTGTACACGTTTAATTTTCGTTTATAATAAAACATCGAAGCAAATCCCTTTGGTAAATTGAAGACACTCTGCAAATCGTAGCATATTACAATAGTATTGGGGTCAATATTTGTTCGATCAACATTTCTTTCAATTTCTAGTAATCTGTTTTCCTCTCGGTGTTTTTCATATACACTATTTTCTTCACGGGTATGATTTGTCTTATTTTTAAACTGAACGCACCGATCACATTGATCTTTCTTGGGTTTGTGAAATGAAAGGTTAAAATGATAATTGAAAATATTACGGTAAATTTATTGGGATACTGAGTTGGTGGTACTCTCCTTGTAAAGTTCATACATCTTTGATAAAGTCAGGTGTGACTCAAGATATTTTCTCGTTGTAGTTGATCGGCAGTAGTGTGACTCAACTACTGCGAAACTGTTAATATGATCCTTCACTTTCTCAATTTTATCATCACTTGTAGCTCTTTTAAAATTTTTTCCTTTTTTAGAAGGAAACGGTACACCAGTATTACGATCATGTAAATTTTTAAAATAATGATATACTATTTGTTCACTTATAGCGATAGTATTCAAAAAGAAAGTTTTACATACTCTTTCTATTCGATCATTGAGTCTTAGAAAATACATATAACTATTTCTTTTTCTTTCAGAATTTATGACTCTACGATGTTTAACTTCAATTTCCCGAACGTATTCGCTATAAAAATTAGTTTTTTCAGCATCCGTCCATTTCCAAAACTCTTTATGAATTGCACAGCGATCATCATTGGTGAATTTCTTGGAACATAGGAAAAAACAGGAGTAATGACATGGGGTCGCAATACTCTTTTTGGCATAGTTTTCCCTTGGATGTTGATATATTCTTCTCCCTTTTCTCTTTTATTTTTTCTTATGTTTTGTTTCCACAAATCCACTCGTCTCTTTCTTTTTCTTGTCGGTTTTGGTGTGGTTAATTCACTACCTAAAATTCAATTTCTCAGATCACAAATTCTATGGATAATTCTATTACAGCTACAATAACACACAAAACTTCATACAAATATTAGGGGCTCTTCACCGTCTAAAATTAAGATATACCTAAGCCGTTTTCACATCGAAAAACGAAAACGAAAACGCTGAACCGAAAAACTCACTTTTGTACCCTCCAACGGCGAATATTTCCAATTAATCTTATTTTAAAAGGTCGGAAATTTCTTATTCTTTGATTTTTCATAAGGAATTATTGATTTCTGACATATTTTCCTGAGAAAAGTACGTTTCAATGTTTTCGTAGAATTTTCGGTCAGAAAAACATTGAAACGTACTTTTCTTGAGAAACAATGTAAGAAATCAATAATTTCTTGCAAAAAATCATAGAATAAGAAATTTCCAACCTTTTAAAATAAGTTTAATTGGAAATATTCACTGTTGGAGGGTAGAAAAGTGAGTTTTTGGTTTAGCGTTTTCGTTTTCGTCTTTCGATGTGAAAACGGCTTTAAGCAAAAGAATGCTTTCAACTTTATGTTGAACTTTAATATTGTTCTTATCTTGATACAAAAGTTTGGCGATATGTGTACATACAACTTATAATAATGTAGTAAACAGTATACATGAAGAAACGTAATCAGATGGAGGATTTCTAGTTTGCTGTCTTATATTTTTAATGATGTATGATGGATCCTCCCAAGAATCATCATCTATAAAAGTAAAATGAAAAGTTTAATAATTACTACAAGTATGTAAACTTCAGAAGTCTTTTTACCAGAAAAGTCCGTTCCCATATTTGTTCCCGAAATGCTGTCATCTTCTGAATTTAAAATTTCGTCAGCCATCCTAAATTATAATTCCCATAGAAATATTAATGTAAAAATTAGATGTTTTACTTACATAATCAAATCTTGTGATTGGAACGGGTGACTCCATCGCGCACGTCTTCACTCTTCGAATGTCAAACCAAAAGTGAAAAATTACTGGACCAAGGGCTCCATTTTATACTTCCTTAGAAAGGGAACAATTTCGCATGCACATACGATAAACTAATACTTATGTTGTGTGACTATGAAATCGCACATCCATAAGAAAATTCTTATAAGCGAGGATATACGATAAAACAATTTTAAATGAGTTCAAGTGTAAAAGGACAAGATATTGGACATACGACAAATCAAGATCTATCGTTAAGGACTATTTCGTGTATTATGTGTATAATAAAGTCACATACAACAAAACAATAATATTACAACACATATCTTAATTTACATAGAAAAAAATCGTATATTACAAATATTTGCATTTACAACAAAACAATATTGTAATTCTAAAAAATTGGGTGATGTACGATAAACATCATATTAAATATCTGGAAAAATATAAGCACTTTTATAAAACGGGGTGCACCATTCGAAAGAGCATGTTTGAAAATGAAGAAATAAATAAATATTTAAAATTTTATAATTTTGTGATATACGACATTCAGGCGACGATGTATAAAATCAATTACAGTACTACCGATAACTATAAAGAGTTGATTTGTTAATTGTTTGTAAATGTTAGAAAAGTAACAGTGAAGTTAAATAAAAGAAGAACTTGTTATTGTTGTTATTGTGTTTCAAATAACGAACTAAGGCCACGCTCGAAACAATGCGTTACAGAAGCAAAGGAGAAGATATGGAAAACAAAAGTCTTTGTTATTTAAAGACACCTATTCTTCTTTTAAAATCGTGAAAATTTTATTTTATTTTTCAAATAAACACTAATTCTATGAACTCAAAAAATTAAAAATGGGTCTGATCTTGGTGTGCACTGTACGCAATAGGTGAGTATCGCTTAGGTTGATTGGGATTAAAAAAAATAATGCACTTTCACTCAATTCGCCAATTACATTATGTACTAATCTATTTTCGCAATAATTTAAATGCCCCACTAAAACTATTTCGTAAGTTCTCGTCGCCGTTGGTCTCGATAAGCAGTAAATGTCGCCCGATTGCCGAATGTTGACTAGTTATCCAAAAATTGATTGAATGCTGATGACTTATACTAACTGATAAGTGATGTACCATGCTTTCTCTCTTCGGGTGAAAACTTTTCGTCGTTCTTCTGACCTTAACATCGCAACCTCGACAAAGACTGCCGCATTTCAAAGCTTTTCTTATTAAAATCGTCCCGAATGCGCACACGTATCTGCATTTGCAGTAGACTAAAAGTGCTGATCTAGTTTTTTGCTTCATTGGGAGCGGAGTTCAGATTTCACTTAGGAAGAGTACATATTACAAAAATAGTGACGCGATGTCTGCAACTTGTAAAATGACAATTATTTTATGAATTTACTTTATTTTCTTATTTTATTTTATTTTGTGCGTGCAGAGCTATTTTAGAGAAAATTATGTTCTAGAGCTTAGATTATGTTTCTTGTGGGTTCTGTAACTTATAGACTCCCTGTACTCTCTGTAACTTTAGAAACTTTAGGTTTTTTTTAATCTATGCAATTTCTTTGGCTCTAGGCATTATATCAACATGTTATAAGTGTTAAGAGCAATGCATAAAAAATGTCAAAAGCTGGGAATACTCATGAGCTGGTATACTTCACAAACAAAATGTTTGTTAAAACTTATGTACGAAAACTGTGGGACCTGGCCCACCTTAGAAAAAAGTTCTAGTTACGCCATTGGTCACAATGGATTTTTGGATTCGTTGACGTTTCGAAGCATGTTCTATAAAATATAATATAATATATAATACGTAGTTTCCTGTTTCTATGTCGCATTTTATGTCATTTCATCCAGTGTTTGGTTTATGTTTAATTTAACATACTAATACTAAGTATTTTTTTTTTTATGATGTTGCCAAAGCTCAGGGGATACCCTATGATGCCGTAGCACAGCCTTGGCAGGACAGGAATAAGGGGTAGAGGATTGTGGATTATTGGATTGAGTAAAGTAAGTGACGGTGCACATTACGCTTGAATGTTTGTGGTTCATATTTGGAGGGGGCGGGGGGAATAGACGCGCAAACTGTTCCACATTCGTACTGTTCTGCTTATGAATGATTCACGGAATTTCGCGGTACGGCCGACTTTGACTTCAAGGGTGTGAGGATGAGCTCGTGTTACAGCTCGTGTGGTGCACATGAGAGGAATTTTACAAGGGATCAGGCTAAAAAATTCGTCAGAGCAATGACCATAGAAGGAGCGATAAAAGAGAGGCAGACATCCGACGTTACGTCGGTGCTCTAGGGAATCAATAGTTGGTATTGATACGTCATTGTTAATAAGCCGGAAGCCCTGCCCAAATATGGGAATTACATTCTAAGCTAGGCCTGATATGAGACTTGTAGATTTGCGCCAAGTCTGATGGAGTAAAATATTTCTTGCATCTCTGCAAGAAGCCCAAGCATTTCATTGCGTTCGTGGCAATACCAAAAGTGTCATCGGACCAACTAAGATTGTTGGATATTTCAATGCCTAAGATGTTACGATATGGCGAGTTCAAGATATCTTCTCCATCGACCGAAATGAGTTGAGCGAGTGTTGGAGTACGTTTAAGTGATAACAGACAACATTGCGTTTTGGAAGCATTAAACAAGACCCGATTCGCTCTGCCCCAAGCGAGTATTTTTGTGGGATCATAGTTTAGTGAACTGAAAATGTGACTTCGTTTGTCAGCTATAACATTCGCACGGGAATCAGCTACAGATTCGAACGAGTACACGAAATCAAGGGTGCTGTCGTCTACAAAACTATGAATAAAATTGAAAGTGAGAGCTAGGAAATCATTAATAAAAACGAGGAATATAGAGCACAGAGCCTTGCAGTACACCGGCATGGATTATAAAACGGTTATATGAAACGGATGTATTGTTGACGTTTATTTATTACACGTGTCCCTGCAGCGAGCTGGTTCTGATAGTACAAATACAATTTGACTTCACATACTTTAGAAGGAAAGGATCTACCGTTTTTCTTCGTATTTACATGTTTTATTTTCTATTGGAAGTAATAATCAAGTTTGTTCCAGTATTTTAGCAGCAACAGCAAGTGAAGAGTTATCCTCTCTTTCAAATACTTCGCTGTAGTTTGAAAGCTACTAACATTTATCAAGTGCAAACCTCTGGGCATATTAGTTAAGTATAATATGGTATGATTGTTATGACCGTGGATTATGGTCGTCTATCCTGTACGTCAGTAATTTGTTAAATGATCGCTTGCAAAAAGTATTACTTTTTTTATGTACATAGCTGTAATGTTATTATAATTTTTCTAAAATATTGAAACTTTTAATTACTATGATATTATCTATACTAATTTGTCAAAGCTGTTTCCAGTTAATTTATTTTCTTAATTCTCCTGAATTCTTCATATAAAATGTGATGCCGTGACGTCACACCTGAAACGTCAAAATAATTAGTAGGCATTCTCTTTCTACTTTGTATACCGTGATATAATTGATATTTATTGTGTCGTTTCCCCCATACAGATACACATACATACCCAAATACATATGAATATATGTATATAGATTTATAGATATATATACCCCGAAAGAGGACTCTGGGGAAAACAACACCGTAAATATATTATAAATAATCTGCTATTTAATTATTGTAATTGTTCCATTAACTCATGGAGTGAAAAGGGCTTTTTCTATTGAAAGACTGTACCTACATATGGCTAGTAGTGCTTTATGATACTGTCCTTTTGAAATAACAGTAGCACTATCACCACTAAATGACGAATTATCATTTTAACTTAACTTTCAGAGAAGCATAAATATCATAATTTTGCATCAAAAGTGGGACATAAATTAGAGTGATGACACATGTTTGATTTCGCCCAGTTAACTTACTAGATTACTTAAGAGCTTAAGACCATGAAATGTAACATTGATAATATTCTTGAAATAAGATATTTCTGTCAACTACCTTCCAAAGGAGGACGGGCATTTTGGTATAGAACGTGATCCAACCTACCAACTGCTGCGATATATAGCGGAACTTCAACGGATGCCTAAGTAAAAAAGAAACCACTGTTGTACTGGCAGGAGTAAAACAAAGGTTATAGAGGTAGTCGATGTCAGACTACCGGGACCTTGGAACAGTTTCAAACACTATCACTGATGTTAACTTTTAAAAGAAATGTTTATTCAAATTTTAATACGTTAAGAACACTTAAAAAATTGTTTACTTTAACAAAGGCTTTACCTTTGGTACAGATCTTGACACTTTTGCTAATTGAAATTACTTTTCAGATCAAAAAATACTTCTGGTTTTCCTATCCCGATACTCGCCTTTAGATGTTGTGTGCATGAATCTAACAGTCGTTGAAATTGTTCATAGAGTAATACTTGTCTTAACTTAGGGTGATCACTGCGTAGTCAGGTGCAGGTTTAATGAAGACAAATGATTTGTTGGATGGGACTAGGAATGGAGCGACCGTGAATGCTTGGATAACAGCACTAAGTGATAGTGGAATTTTTGCTTCGATAATTATTTGGTTGTTGATTTTGTTAGTGCTTGTTTGTCTTATTTTGTAAAGATCGATCAGCTTGTTTTCAGGTGAAGCTGTGGGTAAGGAAGTTTCGGCGGGGAAATTTTTACGAATTATGGTTAATATTTCTGCAAGATGGTAAGGAGTTATGATTAATTCATTTGGTTTTCCATATTTTGTGTCTAGTAACATTTCTATTATCGCCTTGTTTCTTCTTGATGTCCGCCTAGTGGGGTGACGTGATAGTCTCTGAATACTTGATCGATTTCTTCGAGAAGATTTAGTTGAATGATTTTGCCGAGATCAAAAATAGTATTATGACTCGAATTCCGAAATTCTTTTGAACAGAGAAGCTTTAGCTTGAAATAGGAAACATTATCCAAATTTGGGATTTGAATATGATTTGTTTTTAGAAGACAATCCTTTAAATTTTTAAAATATATATTGTTGCGAACGTGGCGTTTGTTCATTATTTAGAACACAATATTTCAGATATTATTAAAAAGTTCTTCTTTTATTTAACCTCACTGTTTACTTTACAAGATTTACTAAGATGTCACTAGCCTGAAATTTTTTACATTTCCAACAGATATCGCGTGTGTCACTTCGTTGCACGTAACAGTGCCCCTCCTGAAACTTGTGGTGGTCCACGATCTTGATGCTCGCAGAATTGACACAAACGATCAAGGTGAATGATTTTTCGTTTGCTTCTTGTACCACGCTGAATCCTGAATACTACGCCATTTATTCTAGTTATTGCTGAATTCTGCCCTTCCCAGTGTTGTTGTAATTTTAGAGAACTTCCCTTACGTCGTTTCGAGTTGTAGAGCCAAACAAGGTCACCTTCATTAACTCCAGCTGAGTTAGCACGTAAGTCATAGCGGTTCTTCATCTGATTGGTATTTACTGCTAATTTTGATCTCGTTTCCTCGCGTATATCAGCTAATCGTTATGTGAGCTTCGATACGTAGTCTTCTGGCAACTTTTATTCACCTGTGCGTGTACCAAACTTGAGATCGCTTGGTAGACGCATCTGCCTTCCGAATATGACCTTAGCTGGAGTTTGCCTGATCGTGTTAAAATCAGCTGATCGATGGGCCATTAGGAACATGGGAATATATCGGTCCCAATCGCGTTGATGATAGTCGACTACTTTCTTTAGATGCTCGCCCATTATTCCTTTGAAGCGCTCTACCATGCCATTAGATTGTTAATTCAATGCAGAGGAGTTGTTCTGGATTCTTTTTCCCCAGCATTTTACACATCTCCTTGAAAGTCCGTGATTCGAAGCTCCGTCCGTGGTACGAATGAAGTTCCTAAGGTACACCAAATCTACTGACCCAGTTCATTATTACTTGTTCCACAACTGTGGTTGTCCTTTGATTAGGGATTGCATAAGCTTCAGGACATTCACTGAAATACTCAATAGCAGCTAATATGTAATGGTTACCGTTATCCGTTTTTGGAAAAGGCCCAGTGATGTATACGGCTAGCTTTTCAAGTGGGGCTCCTACATTATACTTAAGCATTTCTCCTCTGCATTTGTGTGGCCGCCTTTGCAAGAAGCAGAGATAGACATCGCGGCAACACTCCTCCACATCCCCTGTCATATGTAACCAATAAAACCTTTTTCGTATTTCGGAAATTGTTTTATTGACCACCATATATCCTTCAGATGATCCACTGTGCATTTCTTCTAGAATATCGTTGACCATTGATGCTGGGACAACTAACTACATTCGGAATGCCTCGCCGTTAGTTGCCTTCCACCTCCGTTTTAATGTACCACATTCAACGTGAAGAGAGTTCCAATTAGCCCAGTAACTCTTCAGCTTCTCGCTTCTATCCGAAATATACTTCCATTGTGGGCTCTCCATGTCTTCTTCCCAAGCAAGAATGAGTGATATGTCTGGGTCTTCTCGTTGTGCTATTCGCAAGCTCTCGTTGTCCCAGCCTGTCGATGGTTCCACCGTTATCAACTGTATATTTAGTGTTATTTATTTCTTTTCCACCCGAAGGAAATGTTTGCATTCAAATTTGCATGGACGTCGTTGAAGGGCGTCTACATTTTCATTAATACGACCTCTTCGGTGTTGGATTTCAAAGACATAAGCTTGGTGTCGCTCTATCCATCTTGCCACTTGTCCCTAAGGGTTTTTAAACTGCAAAAGCCATTTAGGCGCTGCATGGTCAGAGCGGAGGATAATTTTCTGCCCATAGAGATATTTATGGAAATGCTTGGTTGAACTTAAAATGGCAAGTAGCTCTTTCCTTGTAGCACAATAAATTCTCTCTGATTTTGAAAGTGCTTTGATATAATCAGCTACTGGCACTTCTTGGCCATCTTCCTCCTGTACCAATACCTACATTGCTGGCATCCGTGTCCAATATAAAAGTTTTTCCCAGCTTTGGATAGTCAAGTACTAGAGTTTCACAAAGCTGTTGCTTCAAAATTGCGAAACTCTCGTTACATTTATCCGACCATATGACGGTTTTTCTGTAAGTTGATGTAGGCTCCTTGTTGTATCTGCAAAACTTTTTACGAATCGCCTGTAGTAAGTAGCTAGACCCAGAAAACTCCTTAATTGATGTTTGTCTTTTGAAACTGGACAATTTTTGATAGCCTCATTTTTTCTGGATCAGTACTCCTTGTGATGAAACTATGTCCCCAAATATTTAACTTCATTTTTAATTAGACCACATTTATTCGTACTGAGCTTCAGTTTCGCACCTCTCAGTCTTCGAAGTACGTCCCGTAAGTTGTTTTTTTGCTCCTCGAATATCCTTCCGATTGCTATTATATCATATAAGTAGACAAGACATGTTTTCCAGGATAATCCACATAAAAAATATTCCATGAGCCGTTCGAATGTGGCTGGAGCATTACATAACCTAATGGCATAACTTTGAATTGCCATAAGCCACTTCTAACTGAGAAAGCAGTTTTCTCTCGGTCCTCTAGATATACTTGTAGTGCTTATTTGGTATTTTGGGTGGTAAATATCAAACGCAGTAATTAAAACGTAAAAAAAATAAATTTATTTACAAAGAAAACTTTTGTATGCGAGTGAGCGCTATGACCTGACAGACAGTAAAGTCAGTAGGCGGAAATTCAGAAGCGCATATGATCGTATTTAATTTAGTAATTTGGCTACATTGTTTTCGATTATATGATTAGAGCTAACTTCGCTCAAGCGCGAGATTCAAAATTTAATTAAACTTATATTTATGCTGTCGCTAGATCACTCCCCCTTGGGAAAAAAAAATTGTGTACGTGTAAATTTATAAAATTTCAATTACAATTCGTGAATGTATTTTAATAGCTATTACCAAAGATAATCTTAATTTAAACGAATATTATAAATTCAAATATAATTTTATAAATCCTAGAAATAGTCTTATTTTCTTCTAAGTTTCAATACCGCTGTTTTCTAAGCAACTGTTTAATACAGATATAAAATAATTCATAGATTAATAATTTTATAAATCTTAGATCTAAAGCCATTATCTTAAAGTTATTACACCGGAGTTTACTAAGCTACTGACTATGAAAATGTACATGAAGTTACAAAATAATTCAAAGATAAACAAAATACACTTATTTATTTTTATACTGATAATTTAAATAGAACTTTGGGTCTAGTGTCTGATCTAGTTACTCTGTCATTGGTAAGAACATCTGGGTCCAAAAGAAAAGCCGGTTTTAATCTGTCTATGTTAATGTGATGAATTGAAACACCTCGTAAAATTTCATAATTTAATTCCTAAAGATTAAATAAATACAATGTGATCAAGCTACAGGAGAGTATGCGCGCAAGAACCGCTTGAAGTAAGTCACCCTCTAAGATGGCTGACCCCGGTACCTATAGTTAATATACAGTGGTTCGTGTTACAGTTCAATGGAATATTGTACTAAACCTAAGGTTCGTTTCACATTACAATGTTACATGAAAAAGAACCAATATTAAATACATTACATATACCTCCCCCTTTAAGCTATCCTAGACCTAGAATATGTCTATAAGAAAAATTTTTTTATTTCTACTTTGCCCATATGGCGTATACAGTAAAATAATATTTAATAGTTCATTTCATTTTAGTATGTACAGCATATTCAATCTAATTTTTAATTTTTACATGTTATCCAATGATGGATATACTAATTTCCTAGATCTATTTGATCTTCTAACTTAGTCTGAAACTTCCGAAATTGGTTGCCTGGAATTAGAAAGAGGGGTTAAATTCCTCTGTTTACCAGCTTTCGCGTTTGCACTACTTTCGCCAATGCAAGTTTCTCTTACATCGGTTGTTTCTACATCGCGTTCCCCATTATCTACTTTGTCTGGCTCTTCGATAGTTGAATCTGCTAAAACTTCACTCCGCGATGGTGATTATTCTACCATGTAGGGGATGTATGGTTCCACCCTTCTTCTTAATTGATCTACATGCCTCTTGATGTATCTTCCGCCGCCTTTAATAGCACAAATGAAATTTCGCCGACCTTGTACTCTAACAATATCTCCCGGTATCCATTTATGATTGTTTACATCCGTATAATCACGCACCCAGACTTTGTCTCCTTTGCAGAATCTCGAATTTTCTTTTCCCTTAAAGTATAATTTTTGCTTATTGTTCTTGGTTTCATTTTTTTCTAATACTGAAGGTGGGTTCCACAAATGGAAACGTGTACGTAGGTCCCTCTTAAACATTAATTTAGCCGGAGTTTCCTCTGTCGTACAATGTTTCGTAACCCGGTAGTCGAAAAGAAATCGATGTAAGATGCAATCTAGTGATAAGTTTTCCATTTTGCCTTTACTTTCACTTAAAGAAGTTTTTATTGCATTTTTAATTGTGCGGACAAAATTTTCTGCTGCCCCATTTGTTGCCGGATGGCCAGGTGCTGTTAGTTTATGAATAATGCCATTTAATTTCAAAAAATCTTGGAACTCCCCGGACGTAAATTGTCTACCATTGTCACTAACTATTTCCCTTGGTAGCCCGAATCTTGAGAAAACTTCCCTTAGACACTTGATAGTCGTGGCCGCTGTGATTAATTTCATTTTATAGACCTCCGGCCATTTTGTATATGAGTCAACCATGACCAAGAGTTGATAACCTTCCATTGGCCCACAAAAATCTACGTGCACCCTATACCACGGGGATGGTGCTAGTTCCCAAGGAATTAAACCCGCTTTGGGTGGCAGTGGTCGATTCACACTACAATGCGTGCATTGTTTTACCCTTTTTTCTATATCCTGGTCCATTCCCGGCCACCATACAAATGACCGTGCTAAGGTCTTTGTTTTGACTACACCCATGTGAGACTTATATAACTCTTCTAAAATTTGTGGTTGTAGCTTCGGAACACACGATATCCGCGCATTATTACGTCGTTTTCCACATACAACTCATGACTTCTGTCAACAAATACCTTCAAGCCTTCGTCCTTTCTTAAGTTTGATATTGTGCCTAGGGCTATGTATTCCATTAATTTTGCTAGTTTCGGATCATTTCGCGTTTCCCTTTTGATAGCCTTGAAATCTAAAAATGTTGCTTCCTGGGCAATGAAATTTACGTAGCACCCTGTATCATCATTATCTTGTTCTTTACCCTGCTTTCTGTGCACCACTGGTAACCGCGATAGTGCATCAGCAAAATTATCCTTTCCTTTGATATGTTCGATCGTGTAATTGAATGCACATAAGTAAACTGCCCATCTTTGCATTCGACTAGCTGCAATTTGCGGAATTCCCCTGTGCTCCCCAAAAATAGCTACCAGAGGCTTATGATCTGTTCTGAGTATAAACTTAATACCCGCTAAATATTGGTAAAATTTTTTGCAAGCGAACACAATAGCCAAGGCTTCTTTCTCTACCATATTGTAATTGAACTCTGCTTTGCTTAAAGTTCGGGAGGCAAAAGCAATTGGACGCACTGATTTGTTTGGCAGTATGTGGGATAGCACCGCGCCGATGCCTTGTTGTGAAGCATCGCAAGTTAATACGATAGGCAATGTCGGGTTAAAATGGACTAAAGTTAAATCTGATGCTATTTCCCCTTTAATTCTTTTAAAAGCCTCCTGACATTTATTGTTCCAATCGTACTTTTTCCCCTTTTTTAATAGGTCAAAGAGAGGAACCATAATCTGGGAATAATTTTTTACGAATTTATTGTAATAATTTACTAAACCCATGAAGGATCGTAATTCACCTACGTTTGTGGGGTTCGCCGCATTTAAAATTGCTTTCACATGGTCTTTTGTTTTTGCTAAGCCCTCTCTGTTTATCTTATATCCCAGGTAAAATATTTCGTCTTGGAAAAATTTGCACTTATTTTTTCTAACTTTAAGCCTGCGTTTGACAATTTTTCAAAAACTGTGTTTAAGTTTTGTAAATGTTCATCCTTATTTTGACCGGTTACTAAAATATCGTCCAGAAAATTTATAACATTTGGAATACCCTGCAAAAGTTTCTCGATCTCTCTTTGAAATATTCCGGATGCTGGCTTTATGCCGAAGGGCATTCGGTTCATTAAAAATACCCCCTTGTGTGTGCTCAACGCACAAACTCTCTTTGAGTCTTCGTCCAGCTCTATTTGGTTATAGGCCTTTGACAAATCTAATTTAGAAAATTGAATACCATTTTACAATTTCGAAAATATTTCATCTATTCGGGGAAGTGGATAGCGATTGTCACCTAAAAACTTATTCAATGTGACCTTATAGTCTCCGCATATTCTAACATCCCCATTTGATTTAAGGATAGGCACTACTGGAGTGCCCCACTCTGTATATTCAATGGGTGTTATGACATTTAGCTCCTCTAACTTCTGCAGCTCTACTTCGATTTTCTTCTTAAAAGCGAAAGCAATAGGACGGGGTTTATGAAAAATGGGTTTGGCGGTAGGAGATAGATCAAGATGCACTTTAAGATTGTTTAATTTTCCTAACTTTCCATCAAAAAGATTCGCATGCCGTCGCAAAATGCGATCTAATTTCCCTTCAACCGTAATGTTATTAACCTGAGTCCACCCTAGTTGAAAAACTTCAAAAAGATTCCTCCCTAAAACTGGAGGACCAGTGTTCTCCACCACCGCAAATTTAATCAATCTTGTTTTACCATTAAATTCAACCCTCGATGCGAGCAGACAATAACACAATAACACAATAACTGGTTAATTTCATTTCCGTTCCTTCTAAGCTACTTTTATGAAAATGATTGTTATAAAACGATACTGGTAAAACCGAAATTCCAGCCCCTGAATCCAATTCCAGCAACACACTTACTCCATTAATCTTTACTCTAACCTTATACGGTGAAAAGCGATTTTTATCACTTATAGAATACAAATTGAGGCTATCGTTTACTTCGCTTTCTATACTATAGTCACTAATTCCTTCAAATAATTTAACCTTGGGCTTATTTAAATTTACCTTATTTATTTTCTTATTATTAAATTCCCGAAATGATCTGCAAACTGCCGCGATATGTCCAGTTTTATTGCATTTATTGCACTTATAAAAACGAAATTTGCATACCTGAGAGCGATTATTACCTTCACCACAACGGTAGCACGTGTTTTGCTGTATTGAGCGCGTGGGCTTCGAGTAATTATTTCGCTGGCTTTCGCAGAGCTCTTGTTAATAGCTGTGACGCGTTCTTTGATGGCATTGATGTGGCTTGCCCCCGGACTTTTGACTTCGTACTTCTGCGCAATCTCCACTGCTTTGCTTAATGTGAGGGACTCATTTTCCTCGCAAAGTCTGTCAAATATTTTTCCGTCGAATTCAGTGATGAATTTATCCTTTAAAATTGTGTCAAGTGATGTCCCAAATTTACAATTTGCTGCAAGGCTTCGAATCCTTGCATGCCATTCGACGGCTGTCTCATGTTCCCCCTTCTTTGCTGCATAGAATGATTTTCTCTTCTTATAGATGAGAATTGCTGGAGTGAAATAACCAGAAAGATTTTCAAGTAAAACCTTAAGCGAAACATTACCAGGAAGCTCGGGATGGCACAGATCCCGAAGCAGTTTGTATGTAGTTGATCCAACACACTTCAGCAGCACTGATTTCTTTTGGTCTTCGTCCGTGATTCTTGCGACATTGAAATAATGATGCAACCTTTCCTCGTATACCTGCCAGTCTCCCTGCTGGTCGAATTCTTCCATATTCATCTGAATTGCCGCCAGGTGTTTGTTAGTTTCCCCCTGCGGCTTGGTTTTGCTATCTTCCGAATTTGGCATTTTATCACGAAATTTTTACTTTTGTTATAGGCGCGTCACTTTTTGATTTTAGATCTATACTTTTTATTTTATATTAATATTGTCACCTCGTCGCCAATTGTGATGAATTGAAACACCTCGTAAAATTTCATAATTTAATTCCTAAAGATTAAATAAATACAATGTAATCAAGCTACAGGAGAGTATGCGCGCAAGAACCACTTGAAGTAAGTCACCCTCTAAGATGGCTGACCCCGGTACCTATAGTTAATATACAGTAGTTCGTGTTACAGTTCAATGGAATATTGTACTAAACCTAAGGTTCGTTTCACATTACAATGTTACATGAAAAAGAACCAATATAAAATACATTACAGTTAATATTTTCGTTTTTTTCCATTTATAAGAACTCTGAAGGTTTTATCATTTTTAGATAGTATTTTATGTGGTCCTGTGTAAGGAGGGTTCAGACTTCCTTTATATATAGGTTCTTTTACAAATACGTGTGTACAAGTGCGAATTTCTTGTGGTACGAAAATGTTATTTTGTTTTCTTACTCTTCTAGGCTCTGGACGGATTTTGTTTATGTTTTCTTGAATTTCTTTAGCCAACGCAGTAGTAATTCTAAGTTGCAAAGGTGATTCTGCAGCTACTCACTCGCCTGGGAGTCGCAGTGGTTGGCCGTACACTATATGTGCTGGCGAAAAATCTAGGTCTTCTATTAGAGCTGACCGTATGCCTAAAAGAATCCAGGGTAAGCTTTTGTACCAATCTTTAGGGTTATTCAGTGCTCGGATTGCTGATTTAAGTTGTCTGTGGAATCGTTCCACTGAACCGTTTGCCTGAGGGTGGTAAGAGGTTGTTCTAATACGATGATTACCTAAAATTTCGGATAGTTCTTTAAAGAGCGTTGATTCAAATTGCGGGCCTTGATCGGTAGTTAAAACTCTAGGTACGCCGTAGCGTGAGATCCAATTTTGTACAAAGGTTTTACAAACGTTATCTGCTTGGACGTTTTTTGAGGGGTATTGCTTCTGGACAGTGTGAGTATCTATCCTTCATGGTTAATAGATACATATGTATATCCTTGTGATGGTGGGGGAGGTCCCACTATATCGAGATGGATATGCTCAAACCTTCCGGCAGGAGCGTTGAAATTACCGTGGGGAGAGACTATATCGATGAACTTTTGCTTTTTGGCAGGCGATACATGTCTTTGCCCAACGATTTATTTCTTTATTGATAGATGGCCAAAAATATTTTGCGGTTATGAGTTTTCTGGTTGTTTTGATTCCCGGGTGTGATAAACCATATATAATATCAAATACGACGCGTCTCAAGCTCGGTGGTATGTATGGTCTATTTACGTTCGTGGAAACTTCGCACCAGATTTCTTTGTCTTCGAGGGGAATTGGTATCTTTTTAAGGTTAAATGAAGAATTACGTTGGTTTGAATCTGTTTTTTTGATTATGACCTTTAACTCGCAATCGGCTGTCTGTTCTTCAACTAAAGTTTGAAAATCTAATTTAGTGGAATGACCAATAGTGTCTATATGGGCTCTATATAAGGCGTCAGATACTATATTATTTATTCCTTTTATGTATCTTATATCATTCGTGAATTGTGAGATAAAGGACAAATGGTTGGTCTGGCGAGGCGATTTTTCTGTTTTCGAGTTCACAGCATTAATAAGGGGTTTATGGTCTGTATATACTGTAAAATATTTTCCTTCTAGGAAATATCGGAAATGTTTTATTGAGAAATACATTGCTAATAGCTCTCGGTCGAATGTGGAATACTTCTGTTCTGAGCTTTGTAGTCTTTTTGAATAGAAACTAAGTGGTTCCCATTGACCTGAATTAAGCTGTTGCGAGACGGCACCTACTGTATCTGCAGAAGCATCTATCCAGATGCTAAGCTTTGCTGATGGGTTAGGATGAACTAGTAAAGTGCAGTTTTGTAAACTTGATTTAATATTTTTGAAAACCGTTTCATGTATATCCTTCCATTTGAAATTAGGTTTAAGGCGCTTCTTTGATCCTGTGTGTCTAAGCAACTCATATAACGGTGCAGCCATTTTAGCTATATTTGGTAAAAAACGATGGTAAAAATTTACCATACCCAAAAAGCGTTGGAGTATTTTATGTGTGTTCGGTGTAGGGTACTCATCTATTGCTTTCACTCTGCCCGTGGATGGAGTAATCCCTTTATGACTGATCTTGTGTCCAAGGTAATCTAATTCCTTGGCACCGAATATGCATTTTGATGGGTTTACACTGATGCCATATTTTTCTAATCTTTGAAACAAAAGACGGAGATGATCTTTACGTTCACTTGCTGAATGGCTACCTATTAAAATATCGTCGATGTATGCGAAGGTAAAGTTGAGGTCGGATAATACCTCATTAATAAAACGCTGAAACGTTTGCGCCCCGTTCTTCACGCCGAAAGGCATTCGTAAAAATTCGTAAAGGCCAAATGGTGTTATTACTGCGGTCTTATAAATATCTTCCTGTGCTACCGGTATCTGATAGTATGCCCTAACTAAATCGTTTTTCGAGAATACTTGACAATTGTGCAGATTTATCGTAAAATCCTGTAAATTTGGAAGTGGGTATTTATCTAATATGGTGGCAGTGTTTAATTGACGATAATCTCCACATGGTCGCCATTCGCCGGATCCTTTTTTAGGAACCATGTGTAATGGCGAGGCTACCGATGAATTGGATGGTCGACATATGCCTAATTTTGTCATTAAATCCAATTCCTTTTTTGCAATTTTGTATTTTTCTGGATGTAATCGCCTTGCTCTTCCCGATGGGAGGGCACCTTCAGTATGTATGTGATGTACGATATCATGTGAAACCTTAGTGTTAAAATCAGGAGGTCTTTTTAGTTCTGGAAACTGATTAAGAATGGCTCCGAACTCGTCCTCAAGTGAAAGGAGTCTGGGAGTGCATGAATCGAAAATGCGTGATATGCAGTTGACTGATAGTTCTGTCACTTGATCAATCAGCTTTCTATTTCGTAAACCAACTAGTAAATTGAATTTATATAAAAAATCTGCGCCGATAATGGCGTAATCGACACCTGCAATTATAAAAGAGTGTGTAAACTGGCGACGTAAACCGAGGTCTAATGATAAAGTTTTAACACCATAGGTTGAGATTGAGCTTCCATTTACGGAGACTAAAGTGAAATCAGATTTATGAGAAAATGAGCTGCAGATCTTTCTCGGGATGATAGAAATCTCGGCGCCTGTATCTATAAGATAATTCATCTTTGACGATTTGTCGAAAACAAATAAGCGGCATGAAATTGAATCGAACTTTGTTGCCGCGCACGAAGTATCGATGTTTAGTTTTTTGAGTCTTGTTGTTTATCATGTTTATGGCAAGGCGGTAGACATGTTTGGGCTTTTTCTCCAAATTTTTTATGGTACCAACAAATATTTCGATTTTGGTTAGACTGGGAGCGGTTTCTAGAAAAGAAGCGATTATTAGATTTACTTCTTTGATTTGATCTTGGTTGTCGGGCTTCGAGTCGTTTTATACGTGTAGTTAAATTTTGAATCATTTGTGCCATATCGGTTGAAGAACTGTGAGTAGGTATACATGATATGTTTGAAATACTCTGAGATATCGCTGATATTTTTGAGGACGACATTGAGTCATATATCCTATCTGCTATAGTAAAGATTTCGTTCTGACTGTGACTATCTTCAATGGCTATAATACATGATTGTATAGAGACTGGAAGCTTGTTGATCCATAGCTTTTTTAGTAGCGATGGATTAACGAGACTATTACCACCAGCTAGGGACTCCATATGTCGGTTTGTAATCCCCTAGTTCGACCTTGTGTAGGAGTGAATCTAATCTTCGTTCCTCTGAATCTCTGCTCCCATCTAGGAGGGTAGATTTCAGGTTTTCGTATTTATTTTAATTTGGTGGATTTAATAAGACATCGCCGACAATTTCGATCGTTTCTGATGGTAACGATTCGACTAAGTGATCGTACTTGGTATTAGAGGTAGTAATACCCTTCACCCGGAACTGTGTCTCTACCTGAATAAACCAGAGATCGGGTCTAGCGCTCCAAAATGGGGGAATTTTTAATGTCGCGACATATGGCGTGAAGCCTGCATTATCTTGTGCTTGAGAATTACTACCGCTTGACAGTGTGGCGTCTCTTTCCGAACCTAACTGATCCCCACTTTGTTCACCCGTATTTGTATTTGTTTTTGCTTCGGTCGACATAATGGAGTGATTGTAGATTACGAATTGAAAATATTTTAAAACTTCATCGAGATCGTTTATATTAATTTTGTGGAATAAAGAAATATAATCATTATAAACGAAGTTCTTAATTAATTCGAATTCGATAGGACCCTTCTTATATCTTGTTAAAATTTTATGTTATGTAGTAAATTTTTACGTTGGTAAAAATTCGGTAAATCGATTGGATTGTTTTAAATTGATTTTATTTATTTATTTGGAAAAAAAAAATTCAATGTTAAAATGAAATTACTTACTCCGTCTCGTTAATGGAAAAGATTTTATTTCTTTTTTATTTTTCTGATGAAACTGCTATACTACTTTTACTTTTATTTCCTATTGGGTCCTTATGTTCTTACCAATATATCAGATGCGTACTTTGTGTATATTTTATCTTACGAACCTAAAAAAAAAGAATTTTACGAATTATCTGAAATTACATTTTTATCTATGGAACAAAGCTTATCTATATCGATGACTGACTGCGAATTCATTATGTGAAATACGGTGCTATACATGTGTTGACACGTGTTGAAATAGATCCGTCGAAAAATTAAAAAAAAAATATTTGCATCAGAGAAGAAATACGGTTCCAGTATGGTTTTATTCCATTTTAGTTTTTAGAATTGCTGATATTGTTGTTACATTGCGATTAAATTTTAATTGATGGACGACTTACATCTGTCGCCTGTGGCTGTTTCCGCATGGTGTACTTGCAGTTCTTTGTTGATTTTCAGCTTTCAGTTCTTGCGGCCCTTTTGCTTCATAGCCTCTTGGTTGTAATTTTACGTAGTTTTTATTTGCGTTGCTCGTTGACAATGATTTTTTTATGAGCTCACTCCACTAATTTTCGCAATTCACAAATTGTGGTAAGATTACTCGGAATCTTTGTTTATTTAAACGTCGGGGTCACCATTTTGTAGTGCTTATTTGGTATTTTGGGTGGTAAATATCAAACGCACTAATTAAAACGTTAAAAAAATAAATTTATTTACAAAGAAAACTTTTGTATGCGAGTGAGCGCTATGACCTGACAGACTGTAAAGTCAGGAGGCTACTAACTCGCCTGGGAGTCGCAGTGGTTGGCCGTACACTATATGTGCTGGCGAAAAATCTAGGTCTTCTATTAGAGCTGACCGTATGCCTAAAAGAATCCAGGGTAAGCTTTTGTACCAATCTTTAGGGTTATTCAGTGCTCGGATTGCTGATTTAAGTTGTCTGTGGAATCGTTCCACTGAACCGTTTGCCTGAGGGTGGTAAGAGGTTGTTCTAATACGATGATTACCTAAAATTTCGGATAGTTCTTTAAAGAGCGTTGATTCAAATTGCGGGCCTTGATCGGTAGTTAAAACTCTAGGTACGCCGTAGCGTGAGATCCAATTTTGTACAATGGTTTTACAAACGTTATCTGCTTGGACGTTTTTTGAGGGGTATTGCTTCTGGACAGTGTGAGTATCTATCCTTCATGGTTAATAGATACATATGTATATCCTTGTGATGGTGGGAGAGGTCCCACTATATCGAGATGGATATGCTCAAACCTTCCGGCAGGAGCGTTGAAATTACCGTGGGGAGAGCCTATATCGATGAACTTTTGCTTTTTGGCAGGCGATACATGTCTTTGCCCAACGATTTATTTCTTTATTGATAGATGGCCAAAAATATTTTGCGGTTATGAGTTTTCTGGTTGTTTTGATTCCCGGGTGTGATAAACCATATATAATATCAAATACGACGCGTCTCAAGCTCGGTGGTATGTATGGTCTATTTACGTTCGTGGAAACTTCGCACCAGATTTCTTTGTCTTCGAGGGGAATTGGTATCTTTTTAAGGTTAAATGAAGAATTACGTTGGTTTGAATCTGTTTTTTTGATTATGACCTTTAACTCGCAATCGGCTGTCTGTTCTTCAACTAAAGTTTGAAAATCTAATTTAGTGGAATGACCAATAGTGTCTATATGGGCTCTATATAAGGCGTCAGATACTATATTATTTATTCCTTTTATGTATCTTATATCATTCGTGAATTGTGAGATAAAGGACAAATGGTTGGTCTGGCGAGGCGATTTTTCTGTTTTCGAGTTCACAGCATTAATAAGGGGTTTATGGTCTGTATATACTGTAAAATATTTTCCTTCTATCTAATCTAATTCCTTGGCACCGAATATGCATTTTGATGGGTTTACACTGATGCCATATTTTTCTAATCTTTGAAACAAAAGACGGAGATGATCTTTACGTTCACTTGCTGAATGGCTACCTATTAAAATATCGTCGATGTATGCGAAGGTAAAGTTGAGGTCGGATAATACCTCATTAATAAAACGCTGAAACGTTTGCGCCCCGTTCTTCACGCCGAAAGGCATTCGTAAAAATTCGTAAAGGCCAAATGGTGTTATTACTGCGGTCTTATAAATATCTTCCTGTGCTACCGGTATCTGATAGTATGCCCTAACTAAATCGATTTTCGAGAATACTTGACAATTGTGCAGATTTATCGTAAAATCCTGTAAATTTGGAAGTGGGTATTTATCTAATATGGTGGCAGTGTTTAATTGACGATAATCTCCACATGGTCGCCATTCGCCGGATCCTTTTTTAGGAACCATGTGTAATGGCGAGGCTACCGATGAATTGGATGGTCGACATATGCCTAATTTTGTCATTAAATCCAATTCCTTTTTTGCAATTTTGTATTTTTCTGGATGTAATCGCCTTGCTCTTGCCGATGGGAGGGCACCTTCAGTATGTATGTGATGTACGATATCTTGTGAAACCTTAGTGTTAAAATCAGGAGGTCTTTTTAGTTCTGGAAACTGATTAAGAATGGCTCCGAACTCGTCCTCAAGTGAAAGGAGTCTGGGAGTGCATGAATCGAAAATGCGTGATATGCAGTTGACTGATAGTTCTGTCACTTGATCAACCAGCTTTCTATTTCGTAAACCAACTAGTAAATTGAATTTATATAAAAAATCTGCGCCGATAATGGCGTAATCGATACCTGCAATTA
Source organism: Dioctria rufipes (assembly GCA_963924295.1). Taxonomy (NCBI): domain Eukaryota; kingdom Metazoa; phylum Arthropoda; class Insecta; order Diptera; family Asilidae; genus Dioctria; species Dioctria rufipes. The sequence goes on along the minus strand of OZ002740.1, from coordinate 167,704,885 downwards.
TAAAAGAGTGTGTAAACTGGCGACGTAAACCGAGGTCTAATGATAAAGTTTTAACACCATAGGTTGAGATTGAGCTTCCATTTACGGAGACTAAAGTGAAATCAGATTTATGAGAAAATGAGCTGCAGATCTTTCTCGGGATGATAGAAATCTCGGCGCCTGTATCTATAAGATAATTCATCTTTGACGATTTGTCGAAAACAAATAAGCGGCGTGAAATTGAATCGAACTTTGTTGCCGCGCACGAAGTATCGATGTTAAGTTTTTGGAGTCTTGTTGTTTATCATGTTTATGGCAAGGCGGTAGACATTTTTGGGCTTTTTCTCCAAATTTTTTATGGTACCAACAAATATTTCGATTTTGGTTAGACTGGGAGCGGTTTCTAGAAAAGAAGCGATTATTAGATTTACTTCTTTGATTTGATCTTGGTTGTCGGGCTTCGAGTCGATTTATACGTGTAGTTAAATTTTGAATCATTTGTGCCATATCGGTTGAAGAACTGTGAGTAGGTATACATGATATGTTTGAAATACTCTGAGATATAGCTGATATTTTTGAGGACGACATTGAGTCATATATCCTATCTGCTATAGTAAAGATTTCGTTCTGACTGTGACTATCTTCAATGGCTATAATACATGATTGTATAGAGACTGGAAGCTTGTTGATCCATAGCTTTTTTAGTAGCGATGGATTAATGAGACTATTACCACCAGCTAGGGACTCCATATGTCGGTTTGTAATCCCCTAGTTCGACCTTGTGTAGGAGTGAATCTAATCTTCGTTCCTCTGAATCTCTGCTCCCATCTAGGAGGGTAGATTTCAGGTTTTCGTATTTATTTTGATTTGGTGGATTTAATAAGACATCGCCGACAATTTCGATCGTTTCTGATGGTAACGATGCGACTAAGTGATCGTACTTGGTATTAGAGGTAGTAATACCCTTCACCCGGAACTGTGTCTCTACCTGAATAAACCAGAGATCGGGTCTAGCGCTCCAAAATGGGGGAATTTTTAATGTCGCGACATATGGCGTGAAGCCTGCATTATCTTGTGCTTGAGAATTACTACCGCTTGACAGTGTGGCGTCTCTTTCCGAACCTAACTGATCCCCACTTTGTTCACCCGTATTTGTATTTGTTTTTGCTTCGGTCGACATGATGGAGTGATTGTAGATTACGAATTGAAAATATTTTAAAACTTCATCGAGATCGTTTATATTAATTTTGTGGAATAAAGAAATATAATCATTATAAACGAAGTTCTTAATTAATTCGAATTCGATAGGACCCTTCTTATATCTTGTTAAAATTTTATGGTATGTAATAAATTTTTACGTTGGTAAAAATTCGGTAAATCGATTGGATTGTTTTAAATTGATTTTATTTATTTATTTGGAAAAAAAAAATTCAATGTTAAAATGAAATTACTTACTCCGTCTCGTTAATGGAAAAGATTTTATTTCTTTTTTATTTTTCTGATGAAACTGCTGTACTACTTTTACTTTTATTTCCTATTGGGTCCTTATGTTCTTACCAATATATCAGATGCGTACTTTGTGTATATTTTATCTTACGAACCTAAAAAAAAAAGAATTTTACGAATTATCTGAAATTACATTTTTATCTATGGAACAAAGCTTATCTATATCGATGACTGACTGCGAATTCATTATGTGAAATACGGTGCTATACATGTGTTGACACGTGTTGAAATAGATCCGTCGAAAAATTAAAAAAAAAATATTTGCATCAGAGAAGAAATACGGTTCCAGTATGGTTTTATTCCATTTTAGTTTTTAGAATTGCTGATATTGTTGTTACATTGCGATTAAATTTTAATTGATGGACGACTTACATCTGTCGCCTGTGGCTGTTTCCGCATGGTGTACTTGCAGTTCTTTGTTGATTTTCAGCTTTCAGTTCTTGCGGCCCTTTTGCTTCATAGCCTCTTGGTTGTAATTTTACGTAGTTTTTATTTGCGTCGCTCGTTGACAATGATTTTTTTATGAGCTCACTCCACTAATTTTCGCAATTCACAAATTGTGGTTAGATTACTCGGAATCTTTGTTTATTTAAACGTCGGGGTCACCATTTTGTAGTGCTTATTTGGTATTTTGGGTGGTAAATATCAAACGCACTAATTAAAACGTTAAAAAAATAAATTTATTTACAAAGAAAACTTTTGTATGCGAGTGAGCGCTATGACCTGACAGACTGTAAAGTCAGGAGGCGGAAATTCAGAAGCGCACATGATCGTATTTAATTTACAAATTTGGCTACATTGTTTTCGATTATATGATTAGAGCTAACTTCGCTCAAGCTCGAGATTCAAAATTTAATTAAACTTATATTTATGCTGTCGCTACAATACTTCCACTTGCTAGTAACCACTCTTCAAATCCAGTGTGGAAAACCAATGCCCTCCGGAAAGGATATCCAATGTATCATCAATCCTTGGTAACGAGTAGTTATCCATTCTCGCTACGTTATTTAGTTGGCAGTAGTCTACACAGAATCGAGTGCTTCCATCCTTTTTCCTCACCAGAACAACTGGCGATGTCCAAAGGCTATTAGATTATTCTATTATGCCTTGTTCCGTCATAGAGTTTATCATATCTGCAACTTCTAATTGTTTTGCTAATGGCAATCTTCGTGGTATCTGCCGAATTGGCCTAGATTCTTCTGTATCGATCCGATACTGGACAAATAACTCCGAAAATTCATTGATCACCTCTTTGGCATCGTTGTATTGTTATTCACTTAAGGCACTTGACGAAGGAAGTTTCTGAACTTGTCGGGTAGTAGCTGGTATAGGTTTTTTCCCCTTGACATTATAACCATTATCCAAATTAACAATTTGGTAAACGGATTCGCAATTTCCTAGTATAGCGCCTTCTTTTAGTTGTACCTCATTTTCGGATATGCAGAGTAGTCTGACTGGAATTAATGTTGCAACTTCTGTCTTCATAAAAGTCTTACCTACAAAGATGTTCGATATAACTTCTGAAAAGTTAGGCTCCACCAATTAGAATCGGCAGGTCTCGATGTCATCAGTGCGCTTTGTCCATACTAGTGTCTCATAGCATACAGAGAGAGTAGTAGCCAAACGGACTATCGTCTTTATTTGGGCAGGATAATCTGCTCCTCCTCCTAGGTCTCATAGGAATTTCGAGTTGATTATCCGTTCTCCGACATATAGAATTATTTTATATGTGGTCATGAAGTCTACTCCAAGAAAGCATTCATCCATGATGTCTGAAACCAGGAAAATGTGAGGAAATAGTAGTTCGCCTACTTGAACATCCAAAATGTTTTCTTCAAAAACCTGTGCTGCAGCTCCAATTGCTGTTCTTAGTAAATATTAGTTGGTGTTGTAAAGCCATTTGTTCTTGAAAAGATCTGCCATAATAATTGATCTCGAAGCTCCAATGTCGATAGTGACTGAGCAGTTATTTTTTCCTACACTACCATATATAACAAAACTGCTATTATTTCTTTGCAACTGGGCTATCTGAATGATGATTTCGGGGCTGTTGACTTCACCAACCAACTTCTGCCTCCCGAAGTTGGTTTTTACATGTTTTCCGACTGCTGAACAGGGAAGCTTGCTCCCTGGCTCAACATGTTTGGCATTCAAGTCCCGGTATATTATAACTCCAGCATCGAAGAATACAAAGTAAAGGAGTGCTCTGTGATGACTATATTCTATTGCACGTACATTCACCCATCGAAATTTCTCTTACCTGTACTGCACTAGCAGATTCATACGCTAATGTTTAGGCTGCTTTGGTTTCTTTCCTGCTAGCCTTAGCGCTTGTTGTAAATTTTGATCTCCAATAGCGTTCACAAATGTATCTGTTGCCACTTCATTAAGGAAATCCGCATTCACACAAGAGTACGAAAGATGCGCTAATCTCTCCACATCAGACTGCAGTTGTTGTAGTGATTCACCATGCTTTTGAATTCGGTTGCGTAACTGCAGGCGATATGCTTGCTGCATGTGTTCATCTCCAAAGCGTAATTCTATTGCCTGTACTAATGAAATGTAATCACGTTGCTTTTCAATCAGTATTGTGTGTAATAGCTCTGACGCAAGACCTCGAAGTACTAATACCAGAGCTGTAGCTTTGTCTGCATCATTCCATCGATTTACTTCGAAAGCTGCTTCGAATTGTCTCCGAAAAATAGGCCACGTACTTTGTCCATCAAATATAGGAGGTTTCAGTCTTTCTGCACCGGATATTGCAATTCCTTCATGCCAAGTGTGTCGATGCTTTATCCTCTCCAAATCTGCTTTAACGTTTTCAAGTTGCTCGGTGATTTTTGTTGAACTTCCGAAACTTTTTGTTGGAACTCCTGCTCCATTCCTTCAATTTTCAAATTATGTTCTTCTAAAGAATTTTTTAAAAAAAAATTCTGTTCCTCCAAACGAGTTTCTAGCCAATTCTCTAGACAACTCTTTTGTTCGTCCAAACGGATTTCCAGAGAACTCTTTCGTACATCCAAACGGGTTTCTAAAGATTTTTTTTGTTCATTTAAGCGGGATTCCAGAGAATTAATTCTTTTGTTCATTCAAAGCATTCTTTTGTTCATTTAAAACATTCTTTTGTTCATTCCAAGCATTCTTTTGCTCTTCAAAACAGGATTCTAAACATGTTTGCAGATAATTCTATTGTTCTTCATTAGCTTTTTGCTGCTCCTCAAAAGCAATCTTCATCTGCAGGGCTGAAAGCTCCATTTTGGACAAAGTACCCAAAATCTATTTTATGTTCATCGCAGGCTCTTCTTCAACTTCAGGTACTTCTTCGGAAACAAATGTCTCAGGATTCTTTTCTTCTACTATCAAAGCTTGTCTAAGTCGCTCGACTAGAATATTTTTAGACCTGTCGTTTGCAAGGACCGCTTCCCCAACTCCACTTTCAATTCCTGTTTGCGAAGCTCCTCTAGTTTGCATCCCATTACTTTAGTAATTCACTCACAGTCTAATATAAAACTACCTTTCGGAATTTTCACTTAAAGAAGGAAAGTTTCACACGATTTCACAATATTAATCACTCTTTGAATTTCAAAGTCAAATCCCACCACTTTATTTCGCGAATTTATTTCACTTCTGACACCAGTTGTTACGAGCGCGGCGTTTGTTCGTTATTTAAGACGCACATTAACAAGTTCTTCTTTTATTTAACTTCAGTGTTTACTTTTATTGCATTTACAAACAATTATCAAATCAATTCTTTAAAGTTACCGCTAGTATGGTACTTCTAATTATCGTAATCCAATTAGTTTTCTTCATTCACTTCACTGTCTGAAATAGGACTCGCCTCCTGATGTAAGAAGCGCCGTATTTATACTCAACCAATTATCTTAGTACCTTCCTGAATATTCCGTTCTCCGAACCCAAGGTTTACTAAGATGTCACTAGCACAAAGTTGTTTCCATTTCCAACAGATGTCGCATGTGTCACTTTGTTGCTCGTAACAATATATTAGCTGTGTTCTTTTGTGCACGCTATCCAGTGCAATGCACTGCTTGCTACAAAAGAACGGCTCAGTCGCACACACAACCAAGGAAATTAATTCTTAAAAGTTCCACGCACAAATGTCAAAAATTTTGTTGGGGCTTGGGAAAAATGGCTAATAAACACAAGTAATTCTATTCTTAAAAGTTAATTAAAAAGAAAAATTATTCATTTTTGCAAGTTTCAGAAAGGAAAAAAAGAAAGCGTGGTCATATAAAGAGACCAAAGGATTATTGCATTGCTATAAAGCAAGGAAGGAAGAATTTAATGCTTCCGGAAAAAGAAATTTGCTTTCCAAAATATAGTTGAAGATTTAACTTCCATGAATATTTTGGTACGTATATAATTGTATTTTTCAAACGAAAGTGGCCAATATTTTCTCCCTTTAAACATAGAATTCATCGGAAGCAGCCCTAATGGTGGAAAATAAAATAAAATCTCTCTTGCGCGCCGGGTGAGCTTGCCACTTAAATCTGTGGAATCACCCCTTAATTCCAAACATAACAAGTCCTCTGGCCCAGCAATAAAATATAAACGAATCACACCAAAAGAAAGAGTTTTTCAAGAAAAAATAAGGTTTTTGAAGGAAAAAGAGGACAACAAAGCGCGAAGGTGGGAAGAAAAAAAAGAGTTATTGAAACAATGCGAGGTGTTATGATATACATACCGCCACACATCATAACCACCATGTGCGCCATAAATACTTCGCTCACTTAAGCAATTTCCATTTCCTTTGCCTTTCTCAATTGTCAGGTCAAAAACCTTATTAAAATTTCCAAAATGCAGCACAAGCATAATTACAAGTCAAGTGCACGCATATTTTCAGTCACACAAGTGGCATATCAAATTTCTCCATTTCTTAAAATATTACACTCGTCTACGTGACCAAACGAAAAAGTTAACAAGATGCTGACACTGCAAAAAGGATATCGAAAACTCTCAATGGTGGAGGTAAGCACGGCGGGAGGTTATAACAACTGGTGGCAGCGGTAGAATATACAACGACGCGCTCCTCACAATTCTAATTGCACTATTTGGCAAGTGATCGTATTTAGAAAGTGATCCTATTTTTTTCATTTTTGTTTGCAACACGCCACTACCAATCAAGTTTAGTGAAATCATCATCAGTGACCGTGATAATTAGCAAAATTTTAACTAAAAGTTTATATAGTTGATTTGCATATCAATATAAATAAACAAACAACAAAAAAACACACATAAAAAACAGTGGCAACAGAAGATTAAATAACAGAAGATTAAATAAAGTCATCAAATTTAAAAACATACTTACATACATATAGAAAAAAAAATATTTTTGTTGAAAAAAAAACAATAAAAATATATATAATACTTTGCCAATTTTAAAAGAAAGTTTTCAAACATTTTTTTTGTAAAGACGACCAGTAAATTTTTCATAATTCGTTTAGTGACATAAAGTTTTTCTTATAATTCGTTTATGAAAAAGTTTGGGTTTACTAGCTTCCCAAAAAAAAAAATAAAAAAAAAAAGAAGCTAAACAGTGAAGAAAAAAAAAGTTATACAGTCAGAGGTAACATACCTGACTTCTGGTGAGATCCAGTGGGTTATCGTGCCCACACTGAAGGAAGGAAGGAAGCCTAAGGATTCTAACCCCAAGACGAGAGAAATTGCGCCGTGTGTTTGATTGCCAAGGAGATAGCAACAACAAGAAAATCAATCCGCAAGTAAAGGTTTGGACAATAAATATTTCTATTGGTGAAATTATTATGTTTTATTATTTTAGTAGAAATAATGAATTTTATTATTAATAATAAAAGAAAAAAAAATAAATTTATTTTAATAGAAAGAAAGAAGAAGTGTTAAATTAAACTTGAATAGGGAATTTTTTTTTTTAGATTTTTTTTTGTAAGTGCACATAAGGCAGACATCTTTTTTTTTAACTTTTGAGTGCTATATCAGTTCGTGTAAAACTTTGCTTCTCCGAACATTAATAATTTTCCTTTTAAAATATCATTTTCCTTAATTCGTTCACGAAGTTCAAGCTTTACAGATAAAATCTTTTTATTTAAATTTCTGAAGAAAGTTTTGACATAGATGTTAAACAATTTCGTCCATCGAACAAATTTTCAAACTGTCCAACATTTGATGAATTTTGGTCCCTTTCTTGTAGCAACTTCTTGCATTACCTCAGTTGGAAGCACATAAGTTTCATTTTTTTTAAAACCATCACTTTCCAGAGTAGCTTCCATAAGTTCCATGGATAGCTCATTATCTTTCTTTTTCAAGAAATTCTTTTTCTTCTTACAAGTATAGCTCTTTCACTAGGATCTTCCAAAAAAAAAACTCGTTTGTATTCCTCGCATTTCTTACTAAGCTTTCTAAACATCCTGTTCAGAGTTTTGTGCCAGTGTAAGGCTTACAATAATTTATTTTCACGCACTTTTCTGGTAATTCCACTCTATACTACAGAAAAACCAAAGCTTCAAATCCCCTTCGTAATTAACTTGGATAGACTGAAGGCAGGTCTACCCAGGTTGCACTAAATCCATCGTCAATATTTTAACGCGAAGACGAGTAGCCACAGTAAGTCTGTTCGAAGAACTCCCTTATCACTCGGACAGCACAGATTCCACTATGGAAGTGACATTGAGCTTAGCAGATGTTCACAATATTATTCCTGTATTTGATGGGAATCCTCTTGAACTAAACAAGTTCATTGCATGCGGAGATGTTTTGTTTACTTCCGCGAAATCTGCTACTGAACAGAAACTTTTTCTAGAAGTCGTTAAAACTAGATTGCATGGGACTGCTTACGAGTTAGTGCAACACAAAACCTTCTCTAAATGGGAGGAATTTTCGCAGGAACTGAGAGATAATTTCAAAGACGAAAGGTCCCGCGAGACCGTGCAGAATAAAATTTTGTCTTCTAAGGAGAATGTTAAAGAATCGGTCAAAGAATTCGGAGACAGAATCCAACAACTTTTAGGTGTGTTAAACTCTACTACTTATTCTAACGTGAGTGAAACGAGTATTCGTGACTACCTTTGCGAAGAAAACGGTAAACTGGCACTGCAGGCTTTCGAAGATGGTTTGAAAAATTACAGTCTGAGACTATTGGTTAAGGCTCATGGGGAAAAGAGTCTCAAAAAGTCTGTAACATACGCCGTCGAGCAGGCTTCACGTCTGGAAAGAAATGCTCCAATGCATATGCACATTAGTAAGCCCACACCAAGGCAAGCTCTCTTCTGTCAGTTGTGTCGCAGGGAAGGACACACGCGAGAAACTTGTTTTAGAAATACAAATTTACCCCATTTCACTCCCAGACAAATAAAAAAGGAAGTACAATACCTTACCTGTACATACTGCAAAAAGCCCAACCACTCGATCGAACATTGCAGATCAAGAATATATAATAACAATGCACGTAACCGGAATGATCAGTATTTCAGGGAAAGGAATAGAAACCTTTCGCCTATGTATGGAAATTTCTCTCAAGCACATACAAGACCGCAAGAGAGACATCCTTCTCAAAATAGTTTGAACATACATTATGCACCCACTAGATCCAGGAATAATTCGGTGCAAACAAAAGCGAAAGTACTACATGCTATTGATGTACCACAACTCGGTACACATACGGGAAACGGCTTTGTTCGGGAGGAAGAAATCGGCACTCCATCTCGAATAACTCATTTGGCCGATGTCCACAGATCTTAAGACAAAATGCTCCAGCAATAATAAAAGTCTCGCTTTGCATGAATCAAAGCGAAACAACCATCACTATACCTTTTAAGCCTTCGAATAAAGATTATGTTACTTTCCTAGTAGATACCGGTGCGGACATTAGTTTAATAAAATGCACAAAAGAGAAAAAGAAAAACCAAATCTTAGAAAATAATACTTTCCGTCGAATATCAACGATAGCTGGGGAGTCAGTTCAAACCTTTGGCACCTTAATTGGTACACTAGACCTTTCGCATAGCAGCAACAAACTGCAACTACAACACCCATTCGAATTATTAGCACACGAAGCTAATCTTGCGTACGATGGCATAATCGAAAACGATTTTTTAAGGAAATATAAATGTACCATTGATTACAATAGTAATGAGCTGTTGATCCGACCTGAAATAGGCGATAATGTTTTATTGGAAAATAGTCATCACATAGAAAACTCTGAGAAAACCGCCAAATCTGTGTTTTCGAATCCTGAGTATCAAACTATGAACAAAGTCTCGTCCGTGGAAATAAACCAGGAAAACCGAAAAGGTGACATAATCCCAATACTCACTCAGACGCTTAGGTTTGGAAACACAGTAACTGGTTCAGAAAAGATAGAAAGCTACCATTCTAACCCTTTATCAAAAGAAACTAAAGGAAAATCCTATAAACCAGAACTAATTAAGTTGAAACCGCGAAGTGAACAAATTGTGGAAATTCCTTTTAAACACAATAAGGAAGTAGTTTTTAGAAAAAAACAATTGCTAAACGGTGTTTACCTGGCAGCAACTATGGCTAGACCAATGAATCAAACTACCAAAATATTAGTGATGAATTCGAATGATAGAGAGATAGATTTAGATTTACAAAACGCGGACATTGAATGGGATGAACTAAATAACTTCGATATTATTGAAACTGACTCAGAAAATAACCCGGTAGAAAATCGTTTAAGAAAGTTGGAAGGTTAACTAAGACTAGATCATTGTAACCTAGAAGAAAAACGATCCATAACCAATATTTGTAGGCAATATAATGACTTATTTTATTTGGAAGGAGACGTCTTGTCTTATACTAATGCAATTTCACATCATATACCTACCCAGGCTGTTAAACCTCCTATATATACGCGACCATACAGACTCCCTGAATCACAAAAGGCTGAAATTCATAATCAGGTGGACGAGATGCTGCAAGGTGGTGTGGTGAGACCAAGCTGCAGTCCATGGAACTCACCTCTTCTCCTGGTACCGAAAAAAGCCGATGGCAATGGTAATAAGAGGTGGAGAGTGGTGGTGGACTTCCGTAAGCTGAACGACATAACCATTGGTGATGCGTTTGCTCTGCCCAATATAACCGATATATTGGACCAGCTGGGCAAAGCCAAATACTTCAGTACGCTCGACTTGGCGACCGGATTTCACCAGATTCTAGTAGTTGAAAAAGATCGCGAGAAAACTGCTTTCAGCACACCATTTGGGCATTACGAGTATAATCGGATGCCATTTGGGCTGAAGAATGCGCCCGCAACCTTTCAGCGATTAATGAATAATGTGCTGATGGGACTACAGGGTATACAATGTTTTGTTTATGTAGATGATATTGTTATCTACGGATACGATCTACGAGATCATAACGTCAAAATAACTAACGTACTAGATCGTCTGCGTAAGCATCACTTAAGGTTACAACCAGAAAAGTGTAATTTTATAAAAAGAGAATTAACATACTTGGGGCACATTATTTCTGAAGACGGACTTAAGCCTGACCCCGAAAAAATAAAAGTCGTTAAGACTTACCCTAGACCTAAAAAGACCAAAGATGTTAAATCATTTTTAGGATTTGCAGGCTATTATCGTCGATTTATTTCAAATTTTGCCGATACAGCAAAACCGTTAACGAAATTATTGAAGAAAAATGTTGACTTCAAATGGGATGCTTTATGTGAAGAAGCGTTCAAACAACTTTAAGAAAAACTTATTAGCTCTCCAGTACTAACATATCCCGACTTCACTAAAGAGATTTTGGTAACAACTGATACAAGCGATTTAGCTGTGGGAGCCGTACTTTCCCAAGGGTGCGAGTCGCACCCTAAATGCCGCCGAAACAAGGTATACTACTACAGAAAAAGAGCTTCTTGCCATAGTATTTGCGGTTAAACAGTTCCGCCCTTACATTTATTGGAGACCATTCACCATATTGACTGATCATACGCCACTGCAATGGCTCATGAATCTCAAGGAACCTACATCTAGATTAGCTAGGTGGAGGATAACTCTGGAAGAGTATGAGTACAAAATCTTATACAAACCTGGGAAGTGTAATGCAAACGCGGACGCACTCAGTCGAATAAAAACAGATGAGCATGACAACGAGCACAAAGTCAATGTGAGAGTAACAACTAGAAATCAATCTAAGAAATTAATAAAGAATAGAGAAAGTAATGGTAGCGAGAATAGATTGAGAAATGCAAGTCCACATGCAGTAAGTGATGAGAATACAAACCCAAGCAGCTTCAAAATAATCGAAAAGCAGGAGTCCATATTTAAAAACAAATCCATCCTTTACAAATTTATTATTTTACCTTTAGTCCAAACCTATGAAGAAAATGTGTTAAGTAAAATATTGGAAAATTATATATGTAAGTCCAAAAATTGGCGAGTCGGAGGTCTTCCGCCATAAATCAAATTTAACGTATTATATTGTCGCTAAAACCACACTTCCAATACGCTCTAAGAAAGATTCTTGCCTTCTAAAATCAATTGTAGATAAAATTCATTCGCATTGTAACAAATATCACTTAACTGAGGCAGGTATATTCATCCCTACTCATGATACTAAATCGGAAGTAACATCCGTCTTATCTGAAACATTTGGGAATTCTGAAATATGATTTTACAAATTTATGGATTCAAGAATATGTTTAAGCGATCCCGAAGACATCTCTAAAGTTCTGTTGGAAAGTCACACTTCTCCTTTAGGAGGCCACCAAGGCATATCTCGTACATGGAAGCGTTTAAAAACAAGGTACTCTTGGCCCACTATGATTAACGATATAAAAAATTTCATCCGTAAGTGCGAATCTTGCCAGAAAAATAAATTGCAAAAGAATCCACCAATTCCTATGAGAATCACTACCACAAGCTCAAAACCCTTCGAGCGAATATCTTTGGATATTGTGGGGCCATTACCGGTCAGTTATGAGGGAAATAAATACCTTCTGACCTTCCAGGACGACTTAACAAAATTCTCAGAAGCCCTACCAATTCCAAATGCTGAAGCAACAACGGTGGCTAGAAGGTTTGTAGAGAATATTGTGTGCCGTCACGGAATTCCGGAATGTATACTCACAGATCAAGGAACTAATTTTCTTAGTAACCTATTCAAAGAGGTTTACAAACTATTAAAAATTAAGAAAATTAATACAACACACTATCATCCTCAGACCAACGGAGCGCTCGAACGTAGTCATCGCACTCTGGCAGAATATCTCCGTCACTACGTTAACCAAGACCCTCTCACCTGGGATTCTTGGATACCCTACAGTATGTTCGTATACAATACGACTCCTCATAGTAGCACAGGTTACACACCTCATGAACTATTATATGGATTTCCAGCTAACCTACCTAGCACAATTGAGCGAAAGCCACAGCCTTCATATAATTACGAAAATTACGCGAACGAGATAAAAGCACGTTTGCAACACGGATACCAGATTGCCAAAGAGATTTTATGGAAGAAAAAGGCACAATGCATGAAGTACTATGATAAGAACACGAAAGAAAAGCGACTTAACGTCGGTGACAAGGTCCTCCTAAGAAATCACTTACGAAAAAATAAACTTGCCTCCTTGTGGGAAGGACCTTACGAGGTAATCAAAGATGTATCAGATGAAAATTGTATTATCAGTGTAAAGGGTAAACCAAAAACAGTTCACAAAAATGATATAAAGCTTTTCCACGAATGGTCCAATTAGAATGTAATTTTATTCATCACCTTCATCTCTTTCTTCAAAATCGGCTGAAATATTCATTTGCAACCCACCAATAACCTCAATACAAACTAACACTAACTTCTTTTAGGTTATCATGTGGCACTCATCTTTACTTATTGGGCTTATAATCATCAATATAACTCCAATTAACCAATATCCTGGAATCTACTTTGAAGAATTAGGCAAAGTAGAGCTTTACTCCAGTGAATGGAAGGTAGTAGTTTTCTTCGACTTGAGAAGGTTGTCAGCTGCATTGATGTATACCGGGAGATATATAGGCGAAATTAACCAACTATGCGGACTTCTGCAGATCACAGAATTCGGTCACACTTGTAATAGCACAGTGATGGAGTTAAATCACTTGATGGGGGATATTACGCTTAAATATAGCTTATTAGAAGGAAATGTTAGAAATAAACGCTCGCTATTTGACGCGATCGGAACAATTAGTAAGACTTTATTCGGGACCCTCAATGAGGACGATGCGAAGTACTATAATTTACAAATTGATAAGATTAAACGCAATGAAAATCATCTTCTAAATTTATTAAAAAATCAAACTCTTATACTAGAAACGACGACAAATGTCTTTAGCAAATCGCAAACAGAAATTGATAAACAAATTTCAGTTTTAAACACAAAAATCATAAAAGTCAAAACCATGGTAGATGAGTTGTTAAACATGTGTCATGATCAAAAGATCTTCTCTGAAATGGAATCCTTAACTGCGCTTTCAACTCTCATTATCATTCGATACCAGAATGTGATTAACAATATTTTAGATATGGTCACAGATGTGCGCCATGGAAAGCCACATCCGTCTATTATCACTCCTAGACAACTGGAAAACGTCCTCACAACAATTCGGAAAGAATTACCAGTTGATGTTCGTTTGCCATCCGATCTAAAAAATGATAACCTTCTCCAGCTGTACCGTATTAGCAGCATGAGCACTAACGTACTCAATGAGAGGATTATATACGAACTCAGAATTCCATTGCCATATAAAGAGAATTATCAAATATACAAGGTGATGCCTCTGCCCACGATTTCAAAACAAAGTTTCATTTTTATACAACCTACAATTAACTACCTACTTATAGATTACGACAGAGAACACTATTACGACCTAACTGCCGAAGAATTAGCGAATTGTATCACAGAGGATCATAACCAATATTTATGCCGTATGGCACACCCGCTATTGAATGTTAACTCTAATAGCAATAATTGCGAGATACAGCTAATAAAGCGAACAAATGTCTTACCTCCCTCATGTGATATAAGACAATCGAACCATTCGATCGTTTGGATTCAACTGTCTCAGGCAAATAAATGGCTCTTTTCGACCAAAGAAAATTCTGTAATAGAGGCCGTTTGCCAAGACAAGATAACTCCATACACACTTTCCCAAGTTGGGGTGATTGAAATTCCAGGCAACTGTTACCTGAGAACACAAGAACTGATGATACGCGGATACAATACGAAACAAACCCAAATTAAAAACTCTTACATACCTCCACTAAATATCTCGGATTTAATGTTAAACCACACCAAGTTTTCATTCAACCTAACCACTCTGGTCAAATTTACTCATACCGGAGATGATCTTGCTGAAATTTCAAACGAGATTAAGGTTTTGAAGGAGCAAGAAGGGAAAGGACTTTTGAAAATAGATCGACATGATGTGCACCATTACACCCTTGTCTATATTCTACTATCGATTATCGTAACAATCCTTGCTTACAAAACTTATAAAGCGAAATTTTGCAATTGTAAACGACGCAAGGACAAACTATCTGTCCAAGTAGAAGAAGCTCAAGAAACTAATGAACGCCCTTTTTTATTCACCTGCACTTCACGCACACCATAAATGCCGCGTATCAAAATGCTATAGCACGAACATAAGAAAAAAAAAGAAAAGAAAAGGAGATGTATGTATATTTGTGTACTAATAAAACAAAGCATGTAATTTGTTATTCTAAAAAATATATTTATATTATTCATACATCTACAAAAATTTATAATTATAATAAAATTTTATATAAATAATAGAATAAAAGTTACTTTAGCTTTGTAACAAGTAGAAATAGGGGAAAAAAAAACTTTTTGTTTAATCAAATGTATTCTCTAGTTATTAAAAAAAAAAAAAAACAAAAGAAAAAAAAAAAAAACACAAAAAAACAATAATTGTAATAATAGAATAGGCATATACCAAATTAGGATTAAATGAGAATGATATTTCTTTTCCTTATAATATTTCTCTATATCATGTTTTTAGTATACATACTCTTTGAAAATATATTTGTAAGCGAGTAACGGACTTTGGACGTAGTCGAAAAAATTTATTAATTTTATTATCTTATTCCTTCGCCCAACGAAAACTCACGATCCTTCAGATCATGAGTTTCCTTTTTTTTAGGGGGATGGTGATATGATATACATACCGCCACACATCATAACCACCATGTGCGCCATAAATACTTCGCTCACTTAAGCAATTTCCATTTCCTTTGCCTTTCTCAATTGTCAGGTCATAAACCTTATTAAAATTTCCAAAATGCAGCACAAGCATAATTACAAGTCAAGTGCACGCATATTTTCAGTCACACAAGTGGCATATCAAATTTCTCCATTTCTTAAAATATTACACTCGTCTACGTGACCAAACGAAAAAGTTAACAAGATGCTGACACTGCAAAAAGGATATCGAAAACTCTCAATGGTCACAAATGAAGATAAGAGAATTCGAGTTTGGGGTATATACTCGACCAGTGCGGACGCGTCCAAGGTTTCGGTTCTCGCAAAATTTTAAAGTATAATAAAGGTATTAACTAGAAGGTGTTTTTTTAATTTTTTTAAAACGTTTAATTACATCCCCATTCTCCGCCTGCCCGCTCTTCACCCTCGAGGTAAGCACGGCGGGAGGTTATAACAGAGGAAAACAAAATGAAAAGGCAAGAGGAAAAAACCAACTTAATGATGAAATTCATGGAAGCGTATACCTCGGTTAATAAATAGTATTTAATATATTCCATCCTACATTTTATTTCATGTAAAATATGAAACTTTATATAAGAAGACGTGTACTAAGAATTTTTCTGTGTTAATTGTTTTACTTTCTTTTTATAAAAAAAAAGTTGCTTAAGTTTATTATGCATTTATTAAAGTATTAACTACAATATGCCTTTTTCTATCAGCTTCCTAAGTAATCTTTGCCTTCGGTCATTGTTTCTATTCGCAGTATTATTTTCAGGTCCAGCTACAATTTCTTCTTCTTCAAAAGGGTTCTCAATAAATTCTTCTTCCTCACAATTCTAATTGCACTATTTGGCAAGTGATCGTATTTAGAAAGTGATCCTATTTTTTTCATTTTTGTTTGCAACACGCCACTACCAATCAAGTTTAGTGAAATCATCATCAGTGACCGTGATAATTAGCAAAATTTTAACTAAAAGTTTATATAGTTGATTTGCATATCAATATAAATAAACAAACAACAAAAAAACACACATAAAAAACAGTGGCAACAGAAGATTAAATAACAGAAGATTAAATAAAGTCATCAAATTTAAAAACATACTTACATACATATAGAAAAAAAAAAATATTTTTGTTGAAAAAAAAACAATAAAAATATATATAATACTTTGCCAATTTTAAAAGAAAGTTTTCAAACATTTTTTTTGTAAAGACGACCAGTAAATTTTTCATAATTCGTTTAGTGACATAAAGTTTTTCTTATAATTCGTTTATGAAAAAGTTTGGGTTTACTAGCTTCCCAAAAAAAAAAATAAAAAAAAAAAAGCTAAACAGTGAAGAAAAAAAAAAGTTATACAGTCAGAGGTAACATACCTGACTTCTGGTGAGATCCAGTGGGTTATCGTGCCCACACTGAAGGAAGGAAGGAAGCCTAAGGATTCTAACCCCAAGACGAGAGAAATTGCGCCGTGTGTTTGATTGCCAAGGAGATAGCAACAACAAGAAAATCAATCCGCAAGTAAAGGTTTGGACAATAAATATTTCTATTGGTGAAATTATTATGTTTTATTATTTTAGTAGAAATAATGAATTTTATTATTAATAATAAAAGAAAAAAAATAAATTTATTTTAATAGAAAGAAAGAAGAAGTGTTAAATTAAACTTGAATAGGGAATTTTTTTTTTTAGATTTTTTTTTGTAAGTGCACATAAGGCAGACATCTTTTTTTTTAACTTTTGAGTGCTATATCAGTTCGTGTAAAACTTTGCTTCTCCGAACATTAATAATTTTCCTTTTAAAATATCATTTTCCTTAATTCGTTCACGAAGTTCAAGCTTTACAGATAAAATCTTTTTATTTAAATTTCTGAAGAAAGTTTTGACATAGATGTTAAACAATTTCGTCCATCGAACAAATTTTCAAACTGTCCAACATTTGATGAATTTTGGTCCCTTTCTTGTAGCAACTTCTTGCATTACCTCAGTTGGAAGCACATAAGTTTCATTTTTTTTAAAACCATCACTTTCCAGAGTAGCTTCCATAAGTTCCATGGATAGCTCATTATCTTTCTTTTTCAAGAAATTCTTTTTCTTCTTACAAGTATAGCTCTTTCACTAGGATCTTCCAAAAAAAAAACTCGTTTGTATTCCTCGCATTTCTTACTAAGCTTTCTAAACATCCTGTTCAGAGTTTTGTGCCAGTGTAAGGCTTACAATAATTTATTTTCACGCACTTTTCTGGTAATTCCACTCTATACTACAGAAAAACCAAAGCTTCAAATCCCCTTCGTAATTAACTTGGATAGACTGAAGGCAGGTCTACCCAGGTTGCACTAAATCCATCGTCAATATTTTAACGCGAAGACGAGTAGCCACAGTAAGTCTGTTCGAAGAACTCCCTTATCACTCGGACAGCACAGATTCCACTATGGAAGTGACATTGAGCTTAGCAGATGTTCACAATATTATTCCTGTATTTGATGGGAATCCTCTTGAACTAAACAAGTTCATTGCATGCGGAGATGTTTTGTTTACTTCCGCGAAATCTGCTACTGAACAGAAACTTTTTCTAGAAGTCGTTAAAACTAGATTGCAAGGGACTGCTTACGAGTTAGTGCAACACAAAACCTTCTCTAAATGGGAGGAATTTTCGCAGGAACTGAGAGATAATTTCAAAGACGAAAGGTCCCGCGAGACCGTGCAGAATAAAATTTTGTCTTCTAAGGAGAATGTTAAAGAATCGGTCAAAGAATTCGGAGACAGAATCCAACAACTTTTAGGTGTGTTAAACTCTACTACTTATTCTAACGTGAGTGAAACGAGTATTCGTGACTACCTTTGCGAAGAAAACGGTAAACTGGCACTGCAGGCTTTCGAAGATGGTTTGAAAAATTACAGTCTGAGACTATTGGTTAAGGCTCATGGGGAAAAGAGTCTCAAAAAGTCTGTAACATACGCCGTCGAGCAGGCTTCACGTCTGGAAAGAAATGCTCCAATGCATAAGCACATTAGTAAGCCCACACCAAGGCAAGCTCTCTTCTGTCAGTTGTGTCGCAGGGAAGGACACACGCGAGAAACTTGTTTTAGAAATACAAATTTACCACATTTCACTCCCAGACAAATAAAAAAGGAAGTACAATACCTTACCTGTACATACTGCAAAAAGCCCAACCACTCGATCGAACATTGCAGATCAAGAATATATAATAACAATGCACGTAACCGGAATGATCAGTATTTCAGGGAAAGGAATAGAAACCTTTCGCCTATGTATGGAAATTTCTCTCAAGCACATACAAGACCGCAAGAGAGACATCCTTCTCAAAATAGTTTGAACATACATTATGCACCCACTAGATCCAGGAATAATTCGGTGCAAACAAAAGCGAAAGTACTACATGCTATTGATGTACCACAACTCGGTACACATACGGGAAACGGCTTTGTTCGGGAGGAAGAAATCGGCACTCCATCTCGAATAACTCATTTGGCCGATGTCCACAGATCTTAAGACAACATGCTCCAGCAATAATAAAAGTCTCGCTTTGCATGAATCAAAGCGAAACAACCATCACTATACCTTTTAAGCCTTCGAATAAAGATTATGTTACTTTCCTAGTAGATACCGGTGCGGACATTAGTTTAATAAAATGCACAAAAGAGAAAAAGAAAAACCAAATCTTAGAAAATAATACTTTCCGTCGAATATCAACGATAGCTGGGGAGTCAGTTCAAACCTTTGGCACCTTAATTGGTACACTAGACCTTTCGCATAGCAGCAACAAACTGCAACTACAACACCCATTCGAATTATTAGCACACGAAGCTAATCTTGCGTACGATGGCATAATCGAAAACGATTTTTTAAGGAAATATAAATGTACCATTGATTACAATAGTAATGAGCTGTTGATCCGACCTGAAATAGGCGATAATGTTTTATTGGAAAATAGTCATCACATAGAAAACTCTGAGAAAACCGCCAAATCTGTGTTTTCGAATCCTGAGTATCAAACTATGAACAAAGTCTCGTCCGTGGAAATAAACCAGGAAAACCGAAAAGGTGACATAATCCCAATACTCACTCAGACGCTTAGGTTTGGAAACACAGTAACTGGTTCAGAAAAGATAGAAAGGTACCATTCTAACCCTTTATCAAAAGAAACTAAAGGAAAATCCTATAAACCAGAACTAATTAAGTTGAAACCGCGAAGTGAACAAATTGTGGAAATTCCTTTTAAACACAATAAGGAAGTAGTTTTTAGAAAAAAACAATTGCTAAACAGTGTTTACCTGGCAGCAACTATGGCTAGACCAATGAATCAAACTACCAAAATATTAGTGATGAATTCGAATGATAGAGAGATAGATTTAGATTTACAAAACGCGGACATTGAATGGGATGAACTAAATAACTTCGATATTATTGAAACTGACTCAGAAAATAACCCGGTAGAAAATCGTTTAAGAAAGTTGGAAGGTTTACTAAGACTAGATCATTGTAACCTAGAAGAAAAACGATCCATAACCAATATTTGTAGGCAATATAATGACTTATTTTATTTGGAAGGAGACCTCCTATATATACGCGACCATACAGACTCCCTGAATCACAAAAGGCTGAAATTCATAATCAGGTGGACGAGATGCTGCAAGGTGGTGTGGTGAGACCAAGCTGCAGTCCATGGAACTCACCTCTTCTCCTGGTACCGAAAAAAGCCGATGGCAATGGTAATAAGAGGTGGAGAGTGGTGGTGGACTTCCGTAAGCTGAACGACATAACCATTGGTGATGCGTTTGCTCTGCCCAATATAACCGATATATTGGACCAGCTGGGCAAAGCCAAATACTTCAGTACGCTCGACTTGGCGACCGGATTTCACCAGATTCTAGTAGTTGAAAAAGATCGCGAGAAAACTGCTTTCAGCACACCATTTGGGCATTACGAGTATAATCGGATGCCATTTGGGCTGAAGAATGCGCCCGCAACCTTTCAGCGATTAATGAATAATGTGCTGATGGGACTACAGGGTATACAATGTTTTGTTTATGTAGATGATATTGTTATCTACGGATACGATCTACGAGATCATAACGTCAAAATAACTAACGTACTAGATCGTCTGCGTAAGCATCACTTAAGGTTACAACCAGAAAAGTGTAATTTTATAAAAAGAGAATTAACATACTTGGGGCACATTATTTCTGAAGACGGACTTAAGCCTGACCCCGAAAAAATAAAAGTCGTTAAGACTTACCCTAGACCTAAAAAGACCAAAGATGTTAAATCATTTTTAGGATTTGCAGGCTATTATCGTCGATTTATTTCAAATTTTGCCGATACAGCAAAACCGTTAACGAAATTATTGAAGAAAAATGTTGACTTCAAATGGGATGCTTTATGTGAAGAAGCGTTCAAACAACTTTAAGAAAAACTTATTAGCTCTCCAGTACTAACATATCCCGACTTCACTAAAGAGATTTTGGTAACAACTGATACAAGCGATTTAGCTGTGGGAGCCGTACTTTCCCAAGGGTGCGAGTCGCACCCTAAATGCCGCCGAAACAAGGTATACTACTACAGAAAAAGAGCTTCTTGCCATAGTATTTGCGGTTAAACAGCTCCGCCCTTACATTTATTGCAGACCATTCACCATATTGACTGATCATACGCCACTGCAATGGCTCATGAATCTCAAGGAACCTACATCTAGATTAGCTAGGTGGAGGATAACTCTGGAAGAGTATGAGTACAAAATCTTATACAAACCTGGGAAGTGTAATGCAAACGCGGACGCACTCAGTCGAATAAAAACAGATGAGCATGACAACGAGCACAAAGCCAATGTGAGAGTAACAACTAGAAATCAATCTAAGAAATTAATAAAGAATAGAGAAAGTAATGGTAGCGAGAATAGATTGAGAAATGCAAGTCCACATGCAGTAAGTGATGAGAATACAAACCCAAGCAGCTTCAAAATAATCGAAAAGCAGGAGTCCATATTTAAAAACAAATCCATCCTTTACAAATTTATTATTTTACCTTTAGTCCAAACCTATGAAGAAAATGTGTTAAGTAAAATATTGGAAAATTATATATGTAAGTCCAAAAATTGGCGAGTCGGAGGTCTTCCGCCATAAATCAAATTTAACGTATTATATTGTCGCTAAAACCACACTTCCAATACGCTCTAAGAAAGATTCTTGCCTTCTAAAATCAATTGTAGATAAAATTCATTCGCATTGTAACAAATATCACTTAACTGAGGCAGGTATATTCATCCCTACTCATGATACTAAATCGGAAGTAACATCCGTCTTATCTGAAACATTTGGGAATTCTGAAATATGATTTTACAAATTTATGGATTCAAGAATATGTTTAAGCGATCCCGAAGACATCTCTAAAGTTCTGTTGGAAAGTCACACTTCTCCTTTAGGAGGCCACCAAGGCATATCTCGTACATGGAAGCGTTTAAAAACAAGGTACTCTTGGCCCACTATGATTAACGATATAAAAAATTTCATCCGTAAGTGCGAATCTTGCCAGAAAAATAAATTGCAAAAGAATCCACCAATTCCTATGAGAATCACTACCACAAGCTCAAAACCCTTCGAGCGAATATCTTTGGATATTGTGGGGCCATTACCGGTCAGTTATGAGGGAAATAAATACCTTCTGACCTTCCAGGACGACTTAACAAAATTCTCAGAAGCCCTACCAATTCCAAATGCTGAAGCAACAACGGTGGCTAGAAGGTTTGTAGAGAATATTGTGTGCCGTCACGGAATTCCGGAATGTATACTCACAGATCAAGGAACTAATTTTCTTAGTAACCTATTCAAAGAGGTTTACAAACTATTAAAAATTAAGAAAATTAATACAACACCCTATCATCCTCAGACCAACGGAGCGCTCGAACGTAGTCATCGCACTCTGGCAGAATATCTCCGTCACTACGTTAACCAAGACCCTCTCACCTGGGATTCTTGGATACCCTACAGTATGTTCGTATACAATACGACTCCTCATAGTAGCACAGGTTACACACCTCATGAACTATTATATGGATTTCCAGCTAACCTACCTAGCACAATTGAGCGAAAGCCACAGCCTTCATATAATTACGAAAATTACGCGAACGAGATAAAAGCACGTTTGCAACACGGATACCAGATTGCCAAAGAGATTTTATGGAAGAAAAAGGCACAATCCATGAAGTACTATGATAAGAACACGAAAGAAAAGCGACTTAACGTCGGTGACAAGGTCCTCCTAAGAAATCACTTACGAAAAAATAAACTTGCCTCCTTGTGGGAAGGACCTTACGAGGTAATCAAAGATGTATCAGATGAAAATTGTATTATCAGTGTAAAGGGTAAACCAAAAACAGTTCACAAAAATGATATAAAGCTTTTCCACGAATGGTCCAATTAGAATGTAATTTTATTCATCACCTTCATCTCTTTCTTCAAAATCGGCTGAAATATTCATTTGCAACCCACCAATAACCTCAATACAAACTAACACTAACTTCTTTTAGGTTATCATGTGGCACTCATCTTTACTTATTGGGCTTATAATCATCGTTGCTGGAGATAAATTCAATATAACTCCAATTAACCAATACCCTGGAATCTACTTTGAAGAATTAGGCAAAGTAGAGCTTTACTCCAGTGAATGGAAGGTAGTAGTTTTCTTCGACTTGAGAAGGTTGTCAGCTGCATTGGTGTATACCGGGAGATATATAGGCGAAATTAACCAACTATGCGGACTTCTGCAGATCACAGAATTCGGTCACACTTGTAATAGCACAGTGATGGAGTTAAATCACTTGATGGGGGATATTACGCTTAAATATAGCTTATTAGAAGGAAATGTTAGAAATAAACGCTCGCTATTTGACGCGATCGGAACAATTAGTAAGACTTTATTCGGGACCCTCAATGAGGACGATGCGAAGTACTATAATTTACAAATTGATAAGATTAAACGCAATGAAAATCATCTTCTAAATTTATTAAAAAATCAAACTCTTATACTAGAAACGACGACAAATGTCTTTAGCAAATCGCAAACAGAAATTGATAAACAAATTTCAGTTTTAAACACAAAAATCATAAAAGTCAAAACCATGGTAGATGAGTTGTTAAACATGTGTCATGATCAAAAGATCTTCTCTGAAATGGAATCCTTAACTGCGCTTTCAACTCTCATTATCATTCGATACCAGAATGTGATTAACAATATTTTAGATATGGTCACAGATGTGCGCCATGGAAAGCCACATCCGTCTATTATCACTCCTAGACAACTGGAAAACGTCCTCACAACAATTCGGAAAGAATTACCAGTTGATGTTCGTTTGCCATCCGATCTAAAAAATGATAACCTTCTCCAGCTGTACCGTATTAGCAGCATGAGCACTAACGTACTCAATGAGAGGATTATATACGAACTCAGAATTCCATTGCCATATAAAGAGAATTATCAAATATACAAGGTGATGCCTCTGCCCACGATTTCAAAACAAAGTTTCATTTTTATACAACCTACAATTAACTACCTACTTATAGATTACGACAGAGAACACTATTACGACCTAACTGCCGAAGAATTAGCGAATTGTATCACAGAGGATCATAACCAATATTTATGCCGTATGGCACACCCGCTATTGAATGTTAACTCTAATAGCAATAATTGCGAGATACAGCTAATAAAGCGAACAAATGTCTTACCTCCCTCATGTGATATAAGACAATCGAACCATTCGATCGTTTGGATTCAACTGTCTCAGGCAAATAAATGGCTCTTTTCGACCAAAGAAAATTCTGTAATAGAGGCCGTTTGCCAAGACAAGATAACTCCATACACACTTTCCCAAGTTGGGGTGATTGAAATTCCAGGCAACTGTTACCTGAGAACACAAGAACTGATGATACGCGGATACAATACGAAACAAACCCAAATTAAAAACTCTTACATACCTCCACTAAATATCTCGGATTTAATGTTAAACCACACCAAGTTTTCATTCAACCTAACCGACAAGGCCACTCTGGTCAAATTTACTCATACCGGAGATGATCTTGCTGAAATTTCAAACGAGATTAAGGTTTTGAAGGAGCAAGAAGGGAAAGGACTTTTGAAAATAGATCGACATGATGTGCACCATTACACCCTTGTCTATATTCTACTATCGATTATCGTAACAATCCTTGCTTACAAAACTTATAAAGCGAAATTTTGCAATTGTAAACGACGCAAGGACAAACTATCTGTCCAAGTAGAAGAAGCTCAAGAAACTAATGAACGCCCTTTTTTATTCACCTGCACTTCATGCACACCATAAATGCCGCGTATCAAAATGCTATAGCACGAACATAAGAAAAAAAAAGAAAAGAAAAGGAGATGTATGTATATTTGTGTACTAATAAAACAAAGCATGTAATTTGTTATTCTAAAAAATATATTTATATTATTCATACATCTACAAAAATTTATAATTATAATAAAATTTTATATAAATAATAGAATAAAAGTTACTTTAGCTTTGTAACAAGTAGAAATAAGGGAAAAAAAAACTTTTTGTTTAATCAAATGTATTCTCTAGTTATTAAAAAAAAAAAAAAAACAAAAGAAAAAAAAAAAAAACACAAAAAAACAATAATTGTAATAATAGAATAGGCATATACCAAATTAGGATTAAATGAGAATGATATTTCTTTTCCTTATAATATTTCTCTATATCATGTTTTTAGTATACATACTCTTTGAAAATATATTTGTAAGCGAGTAACGGACTTTGGACGTAGTCGAAAAAATTTATTAATTTTATTATCTTATTCCTTCGCCCAACGAAAACTCACGATCCTTCAGATCATGAGTTTCCTTTTTTTTTAGGGGGATGGTGATATGATATACATACCGCCACACATCATAACCACCATGTGCGCCATAAATACTTCGCTCACTTAAGCAATTTCCATTTCCTTTGCCTTTCTCAATTGTCAGGTCATAAACCTTATTAAAATTTCCAAAATGCAGCACAAGCATAATTACAAGTCAAGTGCACGCATATTTTCAGTCACACAAGTGGCATATCAAATTTCTCCATTTCTTAAAATATTACACTCGTCTACGTGACCAAACGAAAAAGTTAACAAGATGCTGACACTGCAAAAAGGATATCGAAAACTCTCAATGGTCACAAATGAAGATAAGAGAATTCGAGTTTGGGGTATATACTCGACCAGTGCGGACGCGTCCAAGGTTTCGGTTCTCGCAAAATTTTAAAGTATAATAAAGGTATTAACTAGAAGGTGTTTTTTTAATTTTTTTAAAACGTTTAATTACATCCCCATTCTCCGCCTGCCCGCTCTTCACCCTCGAGGTAAGCACGGCGGGAGGTTATAACAGAGGAAAACAAAATGAAAAGGCAAGAGGAAAAAACCAACTTAATGATGAAATTCATGGAAGCGTATACCTCGGTTAATAAATAGTATTTAATATATTCCATCCTACATTTTATTTCATGTAAAATATGAAACTTTATATAAGAAGACGTGTACTAAGAATTTTTCTGTGTTAATTGTTTTACTTTCTTTTTATAAAAAAAAAGTTGCTTAAGTTTATTATGCATTTATTAAAGTATTAACTACAATATGCCTTTTTCTATCAGCTTCCTAAGTAATCTTTGCCTTCGGTCATTGTTTCTATTCGCAGTATTATTTTCAGGTCCAGCTACAATTTCTTCTTCTTCAAAAGGGTTCTCAATAAATTCTTCTTCCTCGATATAGACTTCTTCGAAAGGGCACTCAATATTATTTTCATTATTGTCAATACATATATTATGCAACACACATGCGGAAACTATTAAATTTGATACTAGAGTTAAGTCTACATTCTCTGTGAAAAACTGAAGACGTCTAAATTTTCCTTTCAGTAAACCTATGGAATTTTCTACGTGTTGTACGTACTTTTACTTTGCAAGTGAGGTATCTCAACACCACGAGCTATGACAGATCCAGATCCTACAGTACCATCTAACTTTGTGATTGAGTTTCTCGATGAAGGCAAAAATAAATTCCTCAGTTGGTTGCAACGACTAGAAGGTGCTTTTTTAATTTTTAATATTTCAGCAGATGCATTGAAGTGTAGGTATCTGCTTCATTATATTGGCCCGCAGACATTCGATTTATTGTGCGATGGAATTGCACCAAGCTCACCGGAGAGCAAAAAGTACAGCGAATTAGTAACAGTTTTGAAGGAACACTATAATCCGAAGCCAGTGGAAATAGCTGAAATTTACAAATTTCATCACCGCAACCAGCAGGAGGGAGAGAGCATTCGAGAGTACATAGCTGTGTTACGCAGGATGGCTGTGCACTGCAATTTTGGAAATTACTTATCTACCGCTTTAAGAAACCAGCTGACGTGTGGAATTAGAGATAAGATAATAAGGGATCGATTACTCGAAACCAAGACTTGACTTTTGAAAGGGCTGTGGAACTTACGACAAGTTTGGAGTCAGCACAGCAAAATTCTTTACAGCTAAGTGGTGGCGCTGAAGGCCAGCTGACTTCACATGCAATCCACAGATTTAGCAACAAAGAAGGCAAACAGAGAGACAGGGAGCATGCAAGAAGCTATACTGGTGGCAGAAAGTGTAATAAGAAGACTTAGGATGATCCAGTCAATTCAGCACCGAGTTCGTTTAAGCAGTCAGCCGTCAAATGATTTCGTTGTGGGGGACCCCATCTTGCGGACAGATGTAAATATCAAAACAGTGTATGTAACTATTGTAGGAAGCGGGGTCACTTGCAGAATGTGTGTATGAAGAAGAACAAGAAAGAGGTATACAGCATTACTAGAATAGGCACTGAGAAGAATAGGTTAGATCAAGAAGACGAAGTAATTGTTTACATCAATGCGGTATGTCAAGAGTTGAGTAGTAATAAGATTTTAGTAGATGTACAGGTTAATGACATGAATATGCAAATGGAATTTGATAGTGGATCAGGAGCTTCTTTGATAAGTGCTTGTGATTTAAAAAAAAAATTGCCAATGTAAAACTATTTGCTACTTCTGTAAAATTGTGCACTTACAATAATCAGTTTTTAAATGTTTTAGGCTACGCCCAGGTTGGAGTTGCTCTGAATGGAATAAGAAAATATCCATTAAAGTTATACGTGGTTGATGTCCCGGTTTATAAGCATCCCCTACTGGGTCGAGATTGGATGGTACAATTTGATGGAGATATTATTGGAAAAATTTTGTCGAAAACATTCACGGATGTAAATGCTACTACTATAGATGTTCGACCAGATACGAATGTAGGAAATCAGGTAAATGCTCAAGTTTTTAATGAAATCAAAATGCCTAGTGACATAAATGTGCACCTCATGCATAAACTGCGTGATATTTTAGTTAAATATTCGTGTGTCATTAATGATGATGCTGAAGAAATTAAAGGAGAACCAGCCGCTTTACGCGTAAAACAAGGCACAATGCCCGTGCACCTCAAATCGCATTCCATCTCATTTGCATTACAAGATGGAATAGAAAAGGAGTTAGAGGATTTAGTTTCGAAAGGAATTTTGGTACCCATAGATCAATGCGAATGGGCCACACCGGTGGTCCCGGTTGCTAAAGCAAATGGTTAAATTAGGCTATGTGGTGACTTTAAGGTCACAGTGAACCCTCACATTTTAGTGGATGATCATCCATTACCAACAACAGATGAGTTGTTTACTGCATTAAGTGGGGGAAATATGTTTTCAAAACTCGATCTCAAACGCGCATACCTTCAATGTAAAATAAGAAAAGAGGATCAGACAAAATTAACGTTATCGACTCATAAAGGCTTATTCAAGAGCACCAGGTTACTTTACGGTCTTAATTGTGCACCACGAATCTGGCAGCGCAAGATTGAATCTATTTTGCAGAATATACCCGGTGTTGTAGTTTTTATCGACGATGTATGCGTGACAGGCTCTACGGATGAAGAGCACTTATCAAGGTTAGAAATAGTATTGCAAAAGTTGATGGAGTTTGGTCTAAGGGTCAATATAAGGAAAACTGAACTCTTTCAGGACAGTGCAGAGTATTGCGGGTATGTTATTAATAAATATGGGATTTATGAAAGTGAGTCCAAGGTTAACGAAATTCAGAAAACACTGAGGTCGGTTAATGTTACAGAGTTAAAATCATTTTTAGGACTGATAAATTATTATGGGAGATTCCTTAAGGGACTGTCAAAAACTCTTGAACCCTTACATGCGCTTTTACGGACTGATAAACCCTGGAAATGGGATCAAAATTGCGAAAATGCTTTTAAGAAAATAAAAGCTCATATGTCAACCGACAATTTTTTTAGTTCACTATTGTAGATCGCTTCCACTCTGTCTAGCTACAGATGCATCTCCGGTGGGGGTAGGTGCGGTATTGTCCCACAATATGCCAGATGGGACTGAGAGGCCTATTAAATTTGCCAGCCAGATACTTAATAGCACCCAAAGAAAATGGTCTCAAATTGATAAGGAAGCATACGCCATTATTTATGGAGTGAAAAAATTCTATCAGTACATTTATGGTAGACATTTTACCCTCTATACAGACCACCAACCCTTGATGTACATATTTTCACCGTCCAAATGCCTGCCTCATGTCTGCTATGAGGATGCAACATTATGCTATCTACTTACAGGGATTCAATTACAGAATCAAGGCTTATGCCTTCAAAATTAAACGCGAATACGGATGCCCTCTCTAGATTGCCGGCAGACCCTTTTTTTAGTGTCGAAGAGTCCGATCTGTTTGAAATCAACCAAATAAGCAGACTACCAGTTACTGTGGCAGATATTGCAAAAGCCACTGCAGAGGACGATGAATTGAAACCGCTTTGGAATGCATTAAAAACGGGGTAAATGATGTCCAGAGATAAGCGTTTTAATATCGAGCAAACTGAATTCTCAATGCAGAGTGGGTGCATCATGCGGGGCATTCGAGTAGTTGTCCCGGCTAAGCTAAGATCGATAGTATTGCAAGACTTACATGCGTCACATTTTGGTATTAATAGGATGAAGTCATTAGCACGAAGTTTTTGCTGGTGGGCAAAGATCGATAGGAACATTGAGAACATAGTCAAAAATTGTCTGGAATGCCAGAAAGCACCCAAAAATCCAACTAAACTTCCAGTACATCACTGGGAATATCCATCTAGATCATTTGAAAGAATACATATAGATTTTGCAGGTCCCAGTTTCGGAACATATTTTTTTCTAGTGCTTGATGCTTTCTCTAAATGGCCCGAGGTTCATATCATGAAACAAGCTAATACGAAAAATACTATTAAATGTCTTCAATCTATATTCGCTACATTCGGAATCCCTAGAGTACTCTGCTCTGACAACGGCACGCAGTTCGTTAACGCAGAGTTTCAGAACTTTCTAAGATCAAATAACATAACACACAAAAGAGCCGCTCCCTATCATCCGGTTACCAAGGGGCAAGTCGAACGCTATGTGCAGACAATAAAAGATAAATTACGTCGGATGACTACAAGTAACTCTGACATTGACTCCAACCTTACGCAAATTTTAACCTATTATAGAAATACACCACATCCCTTCACAGGAGTCGCACCTTCAGAGCTTGTCTTTAAATATCCCATATTTACTAAGTTTCATTTAATGATACCTAATACGAAACAACTTACAACGAATACGCAAACCTTTAGAGGTCGTGCATTGGATGTAGGCCAGCGGGTAGCAGCTCGAAATTATAATGGCAATAATAAATGGCATTTTGGTAGAATTAAAAGCAAAAATGGGCGATTGCATTATAATGTAGGCTTAGACGACGGTCGCATTTGGCGAAGACATATTGACCAAAGTGGGCAAACCGGAAATAAGATTACAGAAATTGAACCATCCAACCTCGATTCAATCCAAGAGGGAGATAATGAGTGGAAAAGAAGAGAATCGGTACTTAGACGCAGGCAGCCGGAAGTGGCAGAGAATAAACAAGAGATAAATTTGGGAAATAAGTTGGAAGAATCAGAAGTAGGAAATAGTTTCCAGCAACAAAACGAGCTATTCGAAAATTTGAACAAAAGTAGAGAAATACAAATTAATGAACTCCCGAGGAGAAGTGCAAGAATACGAAACCTAAAAAATAAAGTTGTGTATAAATAGAAAGCTAAGAATCAAGTAATGTTTTTCTTCTTAGGAGGGGAGGAGTGTTAGATTTGGCAATACTTAATTTAAGAATACTTTAGTACTTATAATGTATATTAGGTATGGTAACACCTTTAAGTAAGTGACAGATTAGATCCCAATACAATTGGTAAGAACTCTCGCCTCCTAATAGTTGTCGTGGTGTACGGACGTAGCATAATAGCTGTCTATTGAATCATAATTATAATAAAGTGGAATCCTGGATATATGAGGATAGATCTTTTCCTTACGCATAAATCACATAATTTACAACAAAACAAGAAAGCGGTTTTGGGTTATAACGGGAAAGACCCTCACGCGTGCTGTAGTACAACATTGCATCAAATGCGCAAGAAGCAAACCACAATTACTAACATAAATAATGGGCAACTTACCACCATTGAGATTTCAACCAGCTCGGCCATTCATAAACTCAGGCGCTGATTTGTGTAGTCCTCTGTGTAATCACTACAAAATAAGAGGCAAACCATCGCATGAAGCCTATGTGGCAGTGTTTTTTTTTGCTTTGCCACAAAGGCTATACACCTGGAAGTAGTACGCGACCTTTCAACCGACACTTTTATTGGAGCATTTATTGATAGAAGGGGGCTCTGTAGAAATCTATTTTGTGAAAACGCCATAAATTTTATAGGCGCAAAAAATCAATTAGCATAACTGCAGGATGAAATATATTCATACCCAGCTCAGGAGAAAATAACAGCAACAAGAATCTCGATTTTCATTTTATTCCACCAAGAGCAGTCACTTCGGTGGGTTGTGGGAGGCTGCAGGCAAGTCAGCCAAACACTTACTACAACGAAGCATCTCATTAGCATCGCTCACATAAGAGGAATTGGAAACTACAATTGTAGAAATAGAAGCAATCCTCAATTCACCTTCTCTGACGGCAATGCTTTAGATCCAAATGACCTAACAACACTCAGTCCTGGAGACGGATTCACTAACTCGGAGAGTTGTGGAGTTGTGGAGATGGGAGTTCTATTGACATTTAACTCTCCACTCGGAATTCTGTAACTCTGAGAATTTTGAGAAGTACCAAACTCTCTATTCTACTCGACAAAACTCTCGGCCGTGTTCTCCACAAATAAAAAGAATATTTCTCAAGGGACAGTATCCGCTGTTTTTGTTGTGTTTTCTACCTAGGTACCTAGGATTTTCAAATTAAATTATGGACTCACTGCATATTCTGGCTATATTTACAAAAACAAATTATGAAATCCTACAATACTTACAGAGAAATATGGATTTTGGTGTCCAAGGAGATGCTACATATAACAAGGAGATGCTACATATAACAATTTTTAATATACACATTAAAGCTTGCATGTAAGATTAAATTACATCTACATTTTGCCCCTAATTAGATACATATGTAATTGGTCTTTGAGTCCGGTAAACGGTTTTGGAGATAACCGCAAAAAAAGTGAATCATTACTTCTTAGGATGAAAAAATTGACGTTTTTTGGTCCGAAAATGGACATATTTTCAACTCATCATTATGAAGAACTGGTAAGCCGTGGAAATTCACTTTCCATGAGAAAAATGTTCACAACAGAGTACTAATGGATGTGAAACTAAGAACGGAAGAAATATATGCAAAGTATAGGAACTGGGGTGTATATGACCCAAGTGTAAAAAATCCGCCTTTCGGCGGCAAAAAGTCAGTTATTAATATAAAATGATAAAAAAGAACGACACCTCTATTTTACACGCTTCTCCCTCTTTAATTTGATACCAAACATGACGTATTTTGGACAACCCCAAATGAGGGGTTGTACGACCTCCATTCACAAAAGCCCCTACCACTAAAATTTGGCATCCATATTTTTTTACTTTAGACCCTAAATCCGAACGAATAAACCGCAATGCTCTACGACCCTCCCACACAGAGTTATCCGTCCTTCAATATTGCGATACTTCTCACGTTTTCAATAACTCCTAAAGTAACTATATTAGAGAATCGCGAATGGAGAGTTAGGAAGTTTTAATCGGGGAAAACGAAAACTGTCATCTCTCAAACTCTCCGAGTTACAGAATCTCGCACCTGAAGACTTAGTAGGAGAACCACCCACCCCAGTGGATGCTCAAGCGAAACCTACTAACCCCACTCTATGGAAATACTGGAAGGCAGTATCTAACCTCAAGCACCATTTTTGGAAACGGTGTTCAGTCGAATACTTGCATGAGCTTCAACATCGTCTCAAGTGGAAGCCAGCATCCCAAGATGTTAACCCAGTGACGCTAGTTGTGATAAAGGAAGGCAATGCACGAGTAACGAAATGGTCTGTGGACGACAATGATTGTTTTACGATGTGCAATCCATAAGTTTCCCCATTTACCATGTGCAGAAGACCATAGCAGTGAATTTATCGCAGACCAAGAGGAACATATTAACCAATTTTTATTAATGCAATAATTGGGTTTTGATGAAAATCCAAGCCATTTAATGTAAGCTTTATCGATTTTCACCGATATCTACAAACAGATTATCGGAACTGCTAAAAACATGGTAATATTGGGATAGATACAGTATATTCTCACCACGAAAGCTGAGAGTGTTGTAAATTCAAGCTTTGCCTTAACATGCTATTAAGCTAATAAGATATTGTTACCTGCAACAAAAAGAGACAAGTGGTGACATCTACCGGAAATGGAGAGTAAACAACTTCAGGTTCAGGAATAGAATAGTCAAGAAGATTCTGGAACAGAACACTCCAGAATAATCTGGAGAGTTTCTAGGGTATAAATATAACAGCTGTCACAGCCAAGAGAAGAGTCTTGTCTCAGACATTGCAGTGTTGACAAGTGAAAGTAATAAAGAAGCGAAAGTGTTCTAATTGGAATAAGATAATTGAGAGTACAGTATTAGCGTTAATTAAAGTTTAGTTGATTAATTGATGGTTTGTGAATTTTATTAACTTGGACAACCACACCACATTTGTAGAGTTTGCGCTATGTACAGCGAAAGCCACTTTGGGAAATAAAAAGGGTGTGAGATAGTAGGCCGGTATATTAAGATTGTAAAATAAAAAATAAACAAAATCAGTCTCATGTCAGCGGGCATACAGCAAGTTCACACAAAAACGAATATAGATTGTTTCGCATAAAATCGGAAAATAAAATAAATAGTTTTTCATTCAAACAGTCTACCGGTAATTTTCATGGCAAATTTCTTTTAATTACATTGAAGTTTTCCACAGGATACCCAAAGTTCCTTTTCAGTGAATCCCGCTTAGCATGTGGAGCTCAAGATAAAGTAACACGGGGGAAATTCTTCATGGCGACAGCTAGCTAAGGATCAAAGGCAATCCTAGCTGCGCTACAGCGCCATCGTCATCGTCCAGCGTACAAGACTGGAAGACACCAACTGGAATCATTTATGCTTCTGAGTCCAGTGGACTCGCTATTGCAGACTTTAGTCTATTAGAAGACGACGCCTGTCGTTTTACGTAATCTCGCCTCCAAGCGAATCCAGTGCTAACATTGGGTATCGCGGAGCATACTCTGCCCTGCTCCACACATTAAGGACAACAATCGGACTGTCATTGGAACAGCTCCTCATAATATTATTAAAATCTTTTCAGAGTGCCTTCTTGAACTTTGTGCCACCTGGGTGAACGAGCATCCTATTTCTACTAAAACGGATGCCCTCATTAACATCCTAATATTATTTGATCTCCTGGTGGCAGTAAACTATACATCGGTTTACCTGACACTCGACCATCAACACCAATAGACCTCGTGTCAAGCAGCAAGTTACGAGTAAGAAGTCTATGGTTATCAAAACCCCCTTATTACCCGACCTACAAGGTCCTGATAGGAAGACTACAGATGGTCAGCTAATCACATTACTCTAGCTTATTCACTTTCTGCTTCAAGTCTACGAATTACTCACGAATCATATCAAGTGCTGAATTCGGATAACCTCAGCTGAATTACACGGTCCTCTGATTAGACTGATCGTCTACACAATCCATCCTAGCTTGTAATTGGCTATGTCAGATCTACCAGCCGGCGGTGCGGCACGGCTGCGGACGGTTTCCTTGTCAAAATGTAGCCATGCATCATTACTAATCATAGCCAAACGCTCGCAGCAACTGTTGTCAGAAGGGAAATGAATTCTGGAAATAAAGTGGTGGCAATTTACTTAAAAAAAAATCAAAGTGTGATTAATTTTGAAAGTTCTCTAAAATAAATTATATTCAACTGTGAGTGAATTACTAAAGTAATGGGGCGCAAAGTGGAGGAGCTTCGAATACAGGATTTGAAAGTAGAGTTAGGGAACCGGTCATTACAAATGATAGATGCAGAGAAAGTTCTAGTCAGGCAACTTAGACAAACTTTGATAGGGGAAGGAAAGAATCCTGAGGCATTTGTTTTCGAAGAGAACTTGGAAGAAACCGAAACTGAAGAAGAGCCTGCGATGAAAATGAAACAGCTTTTAAATACTTTAATGAGCAAATGGAAGCCCGTTTTGATGAACAAAAGAATTCTCTCGAGGAACAAAAGGATTCTTTGCAAGTATGTTTATGTAGAAGAACAAAAGAATTCTCTGGAATCCCGTTGGGATGAACAAAAGAATTCTCTGGAATCCCGTTTAGAAGAACAGAAGAAATCTATGGAAACAAGTCTGGACGAGTAAAAGGATGCTTTTGAGGAACAAAAGAATTCTCTCGAAGAACACAAGAAATCTGAGGAAATCCACTTGGACAAGCAAAAGAATGCTTTTGAGGAACAAAAGAAATCTCTGGAAACCCGCTTGGACGAACAAAAGAGCTCTCTGGAGAATTGTCTAGAAACAGAAGACTTTCCTGAAAAACTCGTTAGACGAACAAAATTTGAAAATTTAACGAATCGAAAAGGAAGTGGCGGAAGCTCAACAAAAAAATCACCGAGCAGCTTGACAACTTTAAAGCAGATGTGGATAGAATAAGCCTCTAAATCTTGCATCTGAAATATCCGGCTCAATATTTGATCGACAAAATTCGTGAAATATCTTCAACAGACAATTCGAGGTAGCTTCCGAAGTAAATGGATGGAATAATGCAGACAAAGCTACAGTTCTGGTATTAGCAATTCGAGGTCCTGCATCAGAGCTCTTACAAACTGTAGCTATTGAACACCAACGTGATTACACTTCATTAGTACAGGCGATAGAAATACGTTATGGAGATGAATACATGCAGCAAATATATCGCCTACAGTTACGCAACAGAATTCAAAAGCATGGTGAATCACTACAATAACTGCAGGCTGATGTAAAAAGATTAGCGCATCTTTCATACTCCAGCGTAAATATGGATTTTCTTAACGAAGTGGCGACGAAGGTATTTGTAAACGCTATTGCTATTACAACAGACGTTAAGACTAGCAAAAAAGAAATCAACAGCAGAAGCACTAGCATATGCATTAGCGTACGAATCCGTCAGACAAGCTTCACGGAGTGCAGTACGAATGAGAGAAATTTAAATATAAGAATTCACTTGCAACAGAGTGCAATCATCACAGAGCACTCCTTCACGTGGTATTCTGCGATGCTGGAATTGTAATAGACTGCAGAAAACGCCGACGAGTGGAATCTCTAGATGAAGAGAGGAGAGTAGAATTACAAAGATATCGAGCTGAGCAGCAGACTTCCAACAAATTGCAGTTATCACTGAGCACCCCTTCACGTAGTGTTTTTCGATGCTGGGATTGTAATAAATTGGGACACCTCCAAAGCGACTGCAGGAAACGCCATCGAAGGGAACCAACAGAAAAGAAAAGGAGAGAATAATATCCAAGTAGGCTAGCTAGAGAGCAAGCTATCCTTAGATAGACTAGACTCCAACCTTATTGCTTTGAGATCCAACACAGTATCCATGGAAATGCAGAAGCCCTTGTACAAAGTCAATGCGGACCTGAATGTAAACGCTACGGTTGTCAAAAGGAAAAAGAGTAAACAGCTACTATACAGTTGGTAATTGTGGAACCATCAACAGGTTGGGACAGCGAGAACTTGCGAACAGCGCAACGAGAAGATCCGGAGATATCGCATATTCTTGCTTGGAAAGCAGAGATAGAAAGACCACAATGGAAGGATATTTCGGGGAGGTGCGAGAAACTGAAGAGCTACTGGGCTCAATGGAATTCTCTTCATGTTGAGTGCGGTATATTAAAGTGGGAAGCACCTCACGGTGGATCATTTCGAATGCAAATAGTCGTGCGGCATCAAAGGTCAATGATGTTCTAGGTAAAATGCATCATGGTACATCTGGGGAACATTTGGGAGTGAACAGAACAATTTCTAAAATAATTTTATTGGTTACATATTAAAGAGGATGTAGAGAAGTGGAGTCGCAGATGCAATATGTGTGCTTCTTACAAAGTGCCCACACGAAGAAGTGGAAAAGAAATACATAATTGTAATGTCAGAGCCCCAGTCGAAAGGAGAGCTGATGTGCAAGAAGCCACGAGAGCAAAATTAGCAGTAAATGCCAATCGGATGAGGACCCGCTATGACTTAAGTGCTAATTCTGCAGGATTTAACTAAGGTGATCTTGTTTGGCTGTGCAACCTGAAACTACATACGGGACGGTCTCCAAAACTACAACAACACTGGGAGGGACCGTATTCAGTAGTAACTAGAATTAATGACGTGGTATACAGGATTCAGCGTGGCACAAGAGGCAAGCGTATATTCATTTGGACCGCTTGTGTCAATACTACGAGCATCAAGACCGTAGACCACCGTTCGAAACGAACAATTTTAACAAGGAGGCAGTGCTATGTGCAACATAAATACACAAATGGTGACATCTAGTGTTAATGGAGAGTAACCAGCTTCAGGTTCGGAGAATCGTTGATGGAATCTTCGGGAAGGTTCAGGAATAGAATAGTCAAGAAGATTCTGGAATAGAACACTCCAGACTAATCACGAGAGTTTCTAGGGTATAAATATAATAGTTGTCACCGCCAGAAGAAGAGTGTTGTCTTAGACATTGCAGTGTTAACAAGTGAAAGTAATAAAGAAGCGAAAGTGCTCTAATTGGTATAAGATAATTGAAATTACCGTATTAGCGATAATAATTAAAGTTAAGTTGATTAATTGAAGGTTCGCGAATTTTATAAGATTAGAGTGAAATAAAGAGGTTGTATATTAAATAACGAACCAAAGGCCACGCTCGCAACAATATGTTGACGTAGAATTCACTTGACGATGTCTTACTTAGATGAATAATGGAAGCTGTATGGGAGATCAGGAAATATTTGGTGGTCAGGTGTATTCCTAACGGCTTAGCCGCTGTGTTTTTTAAAAGAATAAGTATTCATTTAAGAATTAATTTATTTTACAGATTGCATCACTCAAAGTAGAATTGCTCTGTAAACAACACCAGCAACGATGAAACTGAAATTTGATGGAGATACTAACTCTCGATAATATTAAAACTTCCTTTCAACGGCCACAGTTTTGAACTAACAACGTCATTTAGAAATTTTCCACTACAAACTCCAGATAAATCCAGAACACTCCTTTTTCGCCATGACATGACAGTTGACAATTACCAACTATTCGTGGTTTGTAACCTTCGTCTGTTCATTTTTAATATTAAATTATATTTATAGCCCAGTCCTGAAGATTAAGAAATTCCGAAAAGTACCTGGAACTGAGAAAAACAAAAGCCTAAGGTGTATAACCAACAAAAATAAGAGGTAGAGGAAACGTGACTGGTGAGAGAGAGAGAGAAAACAGAACTTGAAAGTGTGAAAACCGCATGTGGAATTCGGATGGATTAAACGCAGGTATCTAACATTTTTACGAGCAAGAACATTTAGAAACTATAAAGCCTAAATTGAACTGCAATTAAATTGAAAGTGCGAACATTTTAATGTGGCAAGTACAAAATCTTTACTCAGAAACAATTTCATACTGGGAAATGACATTCGCGCAAAACAAAAAGATTTCGTATTTCTTATTTTGATTATATATAAAGAAACGACATATTGAAGAATTATAATTTAATACCACCGGGATTTATGAAAGCTGTAATAATAAATTAGCAATGAGGTAGCATTCGAAAAAAAAGTAGCACCGCTATTACGAGGAACAATCCAACAGTGAGCATACAGCTAGAGGGGAAAGCCTTTTGTGATGGGAAAGAACTTTAGTTGAACGCGAGAAAATGCTTAATGAAACTTCGACCCTATCCAGAAATTTTATGAGTAGTGACCGTTTTTCTTGTACGGACATTTCGAATATTCTAACAAAATTTAACGGTAGTGACTATTGTGACGTTAATAAATGGGTAGAAGACGTTGAAAATGTGGCAAGGGTAATGAAATGGACAGATTTAGAAAAATTCGTATACGCTAGGCGATTTTTAATCGGGTCAGCTAAACCTGCACTTAGGACTAAACTTACGATTAGTTCTTGGAGCGAACTAAAGGAGTTTCCGTCAAAAGAGTTTACGGAAAATATACCAAGTAGTGAAGTACACAGACCTTTAGCGAAAAAAGGCATGGGAAGGACGAGTCCGTGATTGAATTTTTCCTTAATGATGAGGGAACTAGCTGCAAGAACTAGAATTGAAGACGAAGCAATATTCGCTTCTGTAATCGATGATATTAACGACATTTCATAGAATAAGGTTATGTTATATGGGGCGAAAACATTCGAAGATTTTAAAGAAAAAATAACAGCATATACACAATTTAGAGAGACAATCGATGTGGATAAACAACCCCAAAAGGATGTGAAAAGACAGATCAGGTGTTTTAAGTAGTTGCGGTCGAAATGGTCATAAGAGTGATCATTGTAAAAATAAGGCGCAAGGCGTGAAATGTTTTAATTGTAATGAGTTTGGTCACGAAGCGAATAATTTCCCGAAGACAAGAGCAGCGTGTTCAGACATAAACAAGTTAAGAGTGTTAAAATATATCCGAATGGGAAGTTATGAAATTTAACCACTAATAGATACCGGAAGTGACATAACTATCTTAAGGATAGATCTTTTTGATAAAATGACGATGCTTCCGTCATTAGATAAGGTGGTCGTTACGGTGCAATCGAAGGATCCAGTAGTTACTTTAGGACATTTTAATTCCGTATTAAAAAATTATGACGCTGAATTTGCCACGGTCATCCATGTTATTGACCAACCGTTCATGCAATATGAGGCCATAATAGGTAGAGACGTTTTAAATGGTACAACGATCAAGCGGTGCAACTCGGATATTCAAGTCCATCGAGTTAAAAATAATGTTCCTACGTGTTATGAGATTACAGATTTGGATAAGGATTATTCGAATATAGGAAACCGTGAATACAGAAAGTCAATTGAGGGAATAATCAATAATTACACACCAGCACAAACCAAAATTTCCGACGTGAAGATGAAAATTATTTTAAAAACACAAATTCCAATCGCAGAACGTCCAAGAAGGCTGTTACGTTTGGAGAAAAGGCTTGTGGATGAGCAAATAAGGTGTTGGCTTCAAGAGGGAATAATAAGGCCAAGCTCTTCGGAGTATGCCAGTCCCATTGTACTAGCTGATAAGCAAGATGGAAAAAAGAGATTGTGTATAGATTATCGTAGACTAAATAAAGAAGTTGTAAGGGATAGATATCCTCTTCCACTGATTGAGGATCAGATAGATCGATTGTTGAATGAAAAAGTTTTCACGACACTGGATTCAGAGAATGGATTTTTCCATGTTGAGGTTGAAGAAGAATCCAGAAAATACACCTCATTTGTAACATCGGGGCAGTTTGAGTTTATGACGATGCCCTTTGGCTTGACTTCGCCGAAGCTATTCCCAAAGTTCATAAACAACATTTTTAGACCACTGTGACAAAAGGAGACAGTGTTAATCTATATGGATGATATTATTGTAGTGACTAAGGTTGAAAGAGAAAACATATTAGACGAGTTAATTAAGTCTTACAAAGGCTTACATGCTCAAGAGTACAGCCTACAAATAAATTGAAAAAAGTGCCAGTTCCTGTGTAAAGACATTGATTATCTTGGTTTTAAGATATCACAACAAAAGTATTCATAAGGTTTCCGGACTCCAAAACATTAAAAGGTGTCCAGAGCTTTTTGGGTCTCACGGAATGTTTTCGGAAATTCGTGAGAGATTATGCGATGATTGGAAGACCACTAACTGAACTCTTGAAAAAAGACACCGAATTTCACTTTAAGGAACAACAGCGAAAATCTTTTAATGAGCTTAAGAAAATTCTTACTAGTAGCCCAGTATTAAGAATTTACAACCCACATGCTGAAACTAAGCTGCACACTGATGCATGCAAGTTTAGTTATGGCGCAATACTTTTCCAGACAGATGCAGAGGACAACAGGTTTCACTCGATCTACTATTACAGCCGAAAAACTTCAAATCCGAACAAAGATACAGCAATTACGAGCTGGAAGTACTAGCAAAAGTTAAGAGTGTATCTGTTAGGAATAAAGTTTAAGATCATCACAGATTGTTCTGCTTTCAAGATGACTATGGAAAAAAAGGTGATTGCACCGAGAATCGTCGACTGGGCACTTATTCTACAAGATTATGATTACACAATTGAACATAGACCGGGCAGTAAAATCAAACACGCAGATGCAATAAGCCGCAACGCCGCAGTATTGACAATCAGGGAGGACATCCTTACACGTCTGAAAAAACACAGAATGCATCGTCAGAATACAGCTGATAAAAACGATTTTGGAAAAGGGTGGACACTACGAAAATTTCTTGCGCGAGAAAGGAATACTATACGAGGTCGACAAAGAGGAAAATAAGCTTTTATGTATTCCAAAGTTAATGCAGATGGAAGTCGTCCAGAACACCCATAAAGAAGGACACTTCGGGACAATGAAGACGGAGGAGATACTAAAACGAGAATTTTCCATTCCGAAGATGAGCAACTTGATCGAACGATGTCGACAAAATTACATACCGTGTATTCTAGCAGACAGGAAGTCGGGAAGCAATACGATTTCCTCAACCCAATTATTAAAGAGGACTATCCTTTAGGGACATACCATATTGATCAATTGGGTCCGCTATCAAGCACCTCAAAAGGTTACATGTACATTTTCACGACCGTATGAAGTTCACTTGGATTTACCCAGTAAAAACAACTAGTTCAGCTGAAGTCATAAGCAAACTCGAATTGCAGAAATCAGTATTTGCGAATCCGGAAAGAATTGTCTCTGACAAAAGGGCCAGCGTTCACCTCCAATGACTTTAAAGACAATTGTGAAAAGGAAGGAACAAAACATTTACTTATCACCACTGGTGTGGTAAGGGGAAACGGCCAGATAGAGAGATTACATAGAACCATCGCTTACCAAACTCAGTATCGAGGACCCTAGTAGGTAGTATACGTTTACAAGGATTATCAATACTACGCCATTCGAACTCCTCACAGGCACAAAAATGAACAACAAGACGCCAAGTCGGTTAATTCAAGACACAATATCGGAAGAACTAGCCAGTGACTTTGTTCATCGCAGAGAGGAGTACAGAAAACTAGCGAAACTGAACATCCTCAAAATGCAGGACAAGAATCGTAGATCATGTAACGAAAATTGACGAAAAACAACGAGCTATTATGTTAGTGACCTGGTTTCAGTTAAAATAACACAGTTCGGAGCGACGTTAAAGATCCTTCCAAAGTTCCAAGGACCGTACGAGATAAAGCAGACGTCGGCACATGATACATATGATGTACAAAAAATTGGTTTCCATTATGGCCCGAAGATGACTACAACTAGACCAGATAACATGAAGCCCTGGCGATGAAGTTAAACAGGACCATCCTAAATCACAATAGTTCAATACGAAAAAGAATAATTAGCCTATTTAGGCTGCCAAGGGAGACAGTATTGTCTCATGAAAAGTATTAAGATGTTGCGAAGTTCTTTCCTATTAAGAGTGCAAAGTAGCATTAAGATGTTAAAGATGGTGAAGTTGTTTCGCATTAAGATGACAAACACGGCCAATATTACTAAGATGTTTCATTGTGAGATCTTAAAAACGAAGTGATATTATACAACCAGATTAGAGGATATTCAAGACGATAAGGAAGTCCTCTCTAAGGATGATTCAAGAATTCAGACGACGAATTTAGTAAAGAACTTATTACTGTTAAATATATTTTAGTACTTTTCAGAGCGAGGTCTAAGTAGCAGAAGTGGACACTGTAGGATAAGACGATGAAACCAAGGAAGTTCCACAGGACGGCCGGATGTCGGGTTTAGTGTCTTCAACCTCATCTGCTGAACGGAGACGACTCACTCGCTGACTCTATCACCAGCTGTCACCACGCCGCGGATCGAAAGCTCGAGGCTCCTACAACATAAATCCGGAATCATCTCTAATTTAATTAAGTTTTTGTAAATCATCGTACTGAATTTTTAATAAATTTATTGAATTGTCAGTGGCGTATTTTATTCTCCACCTCGACGTTTAAAGTCCCACATGTTTATACTATCTACTTCATTCACTTATACTACATACATAATATGTCACTCACGAAAACCATCCAAAGTAAGCAATGCAAGCTATTTTTTTTTATTATGTATTTCAGGATATATTAAAGAAATCCTCAGAGAAATTGTAAACAAAGAGCTATGTGTGCAGTGGAATTGTTAAAGGGTCGTACAGGTTCTGCTAACAAATCCCTTGAAGAAATTTTCTGGTACAACCCAAACATGGTAATGCGATATCCTTATGTTATACTATTTTAGGTAAATTGCTATGAAAATTTTAGTTACCAGTTTCGGGCTCCGAAATTTCGGGGCCCCCGCCCTCATAACCGCTTATTTTAGTTTTTATAGCATTCTTGCCATATTTCAATAGTAACCAAATTTTTGCTCCTAAAAGCATGCTTAATTAAGCTAAAGATCTTAATTTTAGCTGAATCAAAGATTCCTTCGAAAGGGACATGTGCAATCTCAAATCTACATATATCCTCTTAGGTATCTCTAATTCCGTAAAAAAATAATAATTTCATAAGGTGCTTTAAACTTGATAGGTGGACTATTTCTAGTCACTAAAGACTGAAATTCACTGAAAATAATTTCAATGAATTTCTATAGTGTATTGAAAATGCACAAAAATAAACTTGATAACTATAATCTCCTTGACGCCCTTTTACTACCATAAATATCAAATGAAATGAAAATAAAGTAAATTGGCCCCTTGCAGCGAAGCCATCTAGGTCTTCATAAATAATCCACATCTTTTCGCATTTTCAGACGTAATATGTACTACTTATTATATTCTTAAACAGGCTGATTTATGGTAATAGCTTTTTCTCTAATAAGATCTACACACAATTTTGAAGGGATATTATCATTAAAAAAGTCGAAGAAATTAGGTTCATAGGGTGCTCTTTGTCGAATGACAAAGACGACCTCTGAAGTCAAAGACCCAATAGATCTGCAATATTGGTTGTTAAACATATATTCAACGTTAGATATAACGGTATTCTATTCATTTTCAGCTTTTGACAATTTCAATATAATTGATTTTAGAAATCTGTTCATCCATTCCACAGCTCCGTCTGAACGCGGGTAAGCCGTAGCCTCTAAAATATGTTTGATTCCTAATCTTTGTAGACAGTCAGAAAATTCTTTTAATGTGAATGCATTACCTTCGGCTGAAATAAAACGCCTAGGTACATTGCAATTGGTGATATAGCTTCGTATATGCTTTATAACTTATTTTGCATTGATTGTTCTCATTGGATATATTTTCACGAAACGAAAGAAGGCATCCACAATCATAATTTGACAAGGGGTCCGTAGCGGTCACGTGTATGGTGCCAAAAGATTCTGAATCCTTAT
Source organism: Dioctria rufipes (assembly GCA_963924295.1). Taxonomy (NCBI): domain Eukaryota; kingdom Metazoa; phylum Arthropoda; class Insecta; order Diptera; family Asilidae; genus Dioctria; species Dioctria rufipes. The sequence continues at coordinate 167,660,113 of OZ002740.1, read as the reverse complement.
CTATGCTTTGTACAGGATCGAGATATTTTAAATCGATTGCATTGGGTTATATGCAATACATTTCAAACAATTTACAATATAATCTTCACCAAGATCATTAATAGTATTCGCAAAAAAAACAGGTTTGCTTAATCAAATCGATCATTTTGTTAACTCCAACATGACCATCATTATCATGGCATGATCCAATTATGTACATTGCTCATTCCCTCTGGGACATAAAATAATAATTTGGCCTTATCTTTCATAAATAACAGTCCGTTTCGACATTCCCATAGTGAACTTTCTTTCTTAGCAAATTTTTTCTTAACTTTCATAACAGATTTATCTTTCGACTGAAGAAAAGCCAAGGACAAAACTATCTTCTGAAATTGACAGACTCTTGCATCGTGATAAAGCGTCAACATGGTGCATTATTTATCCGTCTCTATTGTACATTAAAAGTTATAATCTTGCAATTGACAAAGCCCATCTACTAATTCAGGGATTAATATAATTTTTATTTAATATAATTTTGAGCGAATTCTACTCTGTTATAGTACAAAATATAATACTATACCTTGCAAATAGACATGAAAACGTTTCAAGGAGTAAATTGTTGTTAACGTCTCTAATACAAAACTATGTTATCTAGACAGTACTTCAGTTCTCCGCTTACTAAAAAACATGGTGAGATGAAATTGTCCATCATCTTGTATCTTCAATAATACACTGCTAAAAGCATCAAAATGAAGCTCAGTTTCGACAAAAGAAGAATATATGCGTAACACATGTGAAGAAATAAGTTTCTGCTTTAACACGAGAGCTCGTACTTGGTCTTCGTTAAATACAATATCGGAAATCTTTATCAATAAATTCTGTAAAGGTTTTACAACTTTCGCGAAATTTATTATAAATTTCCAAAAAATTCTACTAGACCTAAAAAGTATTGCACTTCTCTTATATTTCTTAGTAAAGGGTAACCATTTATAGCATCAAAATGTGCCGTGCTAGGACGAATACCTTTACTTGATACTTAATATCCTACACTGAAATTAAATTAATCGGTAATATCAACAAATGCAGTTCATTTAAATATTTTTCGTTGATCCAATGAAAGATTAATTGACGCAATAAAAGTTAAATTTACATTTCTTCATTGATATGAACATTTAGAATCATTAAAAATAAAAGTTCTCAAAGTTCTTCTTTCTACATCACTGACCGATTCTAACAAGTGTAGGTTCGATTCCAAAAATAAATAAAAATTGAATTTACAATTTATTTGTGCGCTTTCATCGTTACTGGTTAATGCCTGTTGAAAGCAAGACGTGGCTTAGCAGGCTAGTTACAAATTGATAAAAGCAAGAGGGAAAATCATCTGTCTCGTTAGCTCAACGGTAAGAGCAGTCGCCCCGCAAGCGGAAGGTCCCGGTTTCAAACCCTGGACGAGGCGGTTGTTTTTTCTTCTTGTATTATAAATTTGATTTAGAATCATTTCAAATAAAAGTTCTTAAAGTTCTTCTTTCTACATCAGTATTTATTAATTCAATAAACGTTTCCTTTTCATGGGCATTTTTAAACAATACAAAATTTTCATTGATTCTATGTACTTTTTTTCAATGTCTTGAGCACTTGTGTTTCTATCAATGAATTCGTTATTGATTTCATGAATTTTCTTAAAAGTATTTATTTCCTGTTGAATAATCAAACAATGTGAGTATTTTTTCGCTCTCTGTCCAGGGTAGCCATAATCAAGGTAAGTACAATTTTACATCTATTTTAATGTAGTTTTATTATTTGTTTTCTCTAGCTTTAAATTTTTAGAACTGTACAAATATTTCTACCAATATGCAGTGCTTCCATGGTCAAAATACCTTTGATTAAAATAATTGCTAAAAGGCCTGTTAGCCATCGAAGATAGAATTAGAATGTCATTCAACATTAATGGTGACTGAATATATACCTCCAAGCGGTTATCGACTGGTAAGTAACATCCAAACACAAAAAAAGCACACACTTATTTTTATTATAAGATTGACATGGACTTCCGCATATTATTCAAAGGATAAATTTTGGATAACTGGACGGGAATAAAAATTGCATAATTATATAAAATACTGTAACGCTTTTCGACACCACTGGAGAATTTTCACGACAATGGCTAATCCCAATATAGCCATTACAAACGACCAGTTTAGAGAGCTCATTAGCAGTATTGTAAAGTTGAATCATTTATCGATACAACTAGTGTGTTTAAGGATATAGAGCACATTTCTGATGAAAATGCGCTTCGAGGTTTACCACTTCTTCTGCAAGATGAAGCTTCTGTTTGGTGGCAGGGTATAAAATGTAGCATTTCTACTTGGAAATTAGCTATAGATGCTTTAAGAAGAACGTTTGCACCCCGTACCTTGTGATAGTATCGCAACCTTTGACGGATTAATGAAAAGAGCTAGGGAAATAGAGGACGCAGGAAGGGAGCACTCTAGCAATACATTAACTAGGCAAAAAGATTCTAAGACACTTCAATTGGAAAGAAAGAGAGAAAACAATTTTAATTTTGCAGAAATTATGGGCATGAATTTACAGAATGTCGAAAGCGACAAAACGCTAACAAAAATCAAGAAAGAAATCTACCGAATAGCATTATGCTGGTACAGCCAATAATGAGTTTAATTTTTATTTAAAATTTTAATCGCTTTATTCATATAAAAGTGATCGTACAAACTTTTACGTAAATATATATATGCTTTCAACAGCTCGATATAACTAGCACTAATTTAAATTAATAAAAATCCAATTACGAGAGAAGCTCGTGTAATTTGAGCGCAGATAAGAGAATGCTTACGACTTCAACTTGCTGGGAAGAAAATAATATGCAACATTGTAAAACTGAGGAGAATAATATGCTCATGCAGAATAATATGCAACATTGTAAAGCTAAGGAGAATAATATGCTAATGCATGTAGCTGAGGAGAATAATATGCTGATGCATGTAACTCCTCCCTTCTCAGAAGGATCCGTATGTACTTAAATATGGAGCCGTTACTCTTCTTCGTCCTCTCTCTTTGGGTACTGACGTGGAGGTGAAGATGTTGGTTTCCTGGAATGTTCGATGTTTGAAATTGACCCTGAGTGCGTTCCAAAACACAACTGCAGCTATAGTTTGTCAGAGTTATGTCAGAGTTATGTCAAGTTGTTTGCATTTAACGAAAGCTGTTTGAGGTTTTGGAACGATCTGAGTAAGCTAAAAGTATTAGAACTGTCATTTATACTAATTGTATAATTTTATTTATACTAAAAACTAATATTTTATTACTGCGTGTTAATCCGAAATGAGCCCGAGAAAATTAAATAAATAAATAAATTTCTCAAAACGTTTGTAAAAGCGCGCCAAACAAAATATTTCAATTGACAGCTCACGTCACGGTTTACGTATTAGATAACTAGCAGTTTAGAGCACAGTCCGGGATAGTTGACTATCCTAGTCAACTTCAGATGTTTCGGAACGCTCAAAAGTCAACTCAGCTGACATAATTTAGTTGACTACTGGATTTTGGAACGATTGAAGTCAGCTATAGCCAACTGTAGCTATATTTTGGAATGCACTCCCTCTCGGTGATGCCACCATTGCTTTAATTTTTGGCTGTTTGATTTTGTAGATGTAGACCACCCCGATTATGATTTCAAATAATGTAATACAGCAGATCGAAAGCATCCAGGTGTGGGTGGAATTATCTGGCACTGTCAGGTATTTCAGCGTTAGATGATTGATTGTTTGTTGTTCTTTGTGAAGTTGTGGTATATCAGGCAATACGAGGTGTTTACTATGCCCTGTGAGAACTCTCGATGATTTAATTTCCCGCAAAAGCAAAGGTTGTCCAATGGTAATTTCCTCATTGGTAAAAGTTCCCCGTGGTTTGAAAACTACAATTAGTCGGTAACTCGATTAGGTATGTACTCTTTAGTGTAGTAAGATCGGTTTTGTAACAATTGAGTTTTACTTTTGTGCTGTTTGGGAATATGGCAATGTAATATTCAGCGGAGACTTTTTCGATAATTTCTTTCTTTACGGTGACTGGAATTGATTTACATGTGGTGGGACCACCATTATTTAATTGAAGTATTTCGCGAACACAATCTTTTTGCTTCGGTTGGTCGAATGATTTCTTACTCTCACAATAATATGTTGGATAGATGTTTCTGCACTCGTTGTTTCCGTATTGGAAATCTTCATTTTCATAGCCAGATAGGGTTTAGTAGGAAAGAGGATGGAATTATTCTTTGTGGGTATAAATAATAGTATGAATAAGTTTCTGGGCACATGACATGGAAGTGAACAATGGAAACTATTTTATCGTTTGAATAGTAAGACTCAACTTCAATCAACTCGTAATATCTGAGAACATCGGAATTTTCATCTCCGAAAAAGAGTTCGTTTGGGGAATAATGTTTGAGCAGTTTATTGATAATAAATTGTAAATCTTTCAACGTTAGTATACTGTTATGTAAAATTGTAAGTCTTGCAAAAGTTACTGCGTTTTCTAAATTATTTAGTATATCAAGAATAATATTTATTATGACATTAATTTCATCGAAAGCACTTTTAGCCATGAGGAAGTCGTCAGCATCGAGAGCGATTCTGGTTTTCTTTAATTAATTTGAAAGTTTTATTATAATCTTCTATTAGATTTGTCGTCAACGAAATCTGTCTGTTTAAGGTACTTGCGAAGTTTTGCTGGTTAACACTTAAGGTGTTTATGGCTTCGTCAAATCCTTTTCCATCTTCAGCATCCAAATTTCCGGTAATACTTGTGAATACAGTGCCAAAACCATTAAAAATGCCTCTTAGTTTTTAATCTTTCTGATTTTGATGAAAGTTTAGAGTATTAAATTTTTGTTTTGCAAGGTTTAATTGAAATGATACTAGGACTTTCATAAATTTCATTTCAATGGGATAATATTGTATGGGAGTTGAGTTAACGGCGGTATAATGATTTATGATCGAAGTTAATTTGGTTTCTATTGATTTGAGGTCACAGTAATGAAGAAACTTATGATGAGTAGCTCTTATTTTTGTGTTGACTAGTTTAAAAGGCAAAATACCAGGGTTCGATCCCAGGTTTGCTAATTTAATTTCCTGCGCTGTTAGCATCGCCACCAGGCCGAGCAGGTCTGGGAGGTTTCTTTTGTTAATTAAAGGTCTTTTTAAATTGCTTTTATGATAGGTGTTTTCAGAGGTTATAATTTTTATTTCCTGATTAGAATTTACAATATGGGGTTTGAACCGGGGACTTGCTTTGTCTCGACCTCTTGTTTTGTGATATGTTAGGGTACTTGGTATGCAAGGTAATGAATTCTCTCTACTTTTGCTTCGTTTTCCAAACTGGCTTCTGTCTGCCTTATCATTTGGTGATTCAGTGGTTTGTAGATCTCTGCCGTGCTTTCTATATGTCGACTAATGTAATTAGAGCACAAAGTCTTATTAACGTCCAGGTCGAAGGGATTATTACTGCCTAAGTACGAATGGATAGAGTGCTTATTGCCCAGTATCGCATATGGCATTTGGTCAAGAATATTTAAATCTTTCCTTGTTTCCCTTAGAGTTCTCAGGTGTTTTATAATTGTTGAATGGAATCTTTGAACTGTACTATTTGAATTATGGTTTAATGGGGTAGTGTAGTGGATTTCTATTTTACGCAGTGAAGCAAAGTCTTTTATGATAGTGTTCCTTAATTCGGAGCCGTTATGGAGAACTAATAATTTTTGTGTACCGTGGTAACTGTGATATTTTGAAAACTTATTCACTACGGTGAAAGATTTTTGTTTCGAATTGACTTGCATCAGTGGTAAGATGAAAGGCTGCGAGAAGTCCGGATATTGGAGGATTGGCTCATTTATCAAAATTTCTTTGCATGTTTCGAAACATCGAACGTATTCGGGATTTAAATTTATCTTTACACCCTTTTTTAAACAGGACGTCAATGGTTTAGTAATTTTTGCAAAGTCTGGGATAAATCTTCGATATACCCCAGTAAGCCTAGGAATCTTTTAATTTCTTTCGTAGTCCAGAGGATCGAAAAATTTCTTATAAACTTTATTTTATCGGGGTTTGGTTTAATACCCTCAGGTCTTATAATATAACCAAGATACGCGGTTTCCCTTTTTAAAAATTCCCATTTATACAGCTGTATTTTGAAATTAGTTTCGCGGAGTCGTTGGAATACCTTCTTCAAATTAATCATGTGCTCCTGAAGGGAAGTGGAATAAATAATTATATCATCCAGATATACCAAACATAGTTTTGTAAGCCTTTTAGAATATTATCCATCACTCGTTGGAAAGTGGCTGGAACATTTTTCAATCCAAGGGGTATTCTTAGGAATGCGTAATGTCCATTTTCGACATTAAAAGCAGTGTTTTGCACATCTTCTGGATGCAAATAATCAATCTGATGAAATCCACTTGCCAGATCCAGGGTAGAAAAATAATTGCACTTGACTAATTTCTCAATAACGTCGGTAATACTTGGAATTGGGTAACGATCGTATATTGTTTTGTTGTTGAGTTTTCTGTAATCTACAACGATACTCCACTTTCTTTTGTCCGATGCATCTTTGGAACTATCCAAATTGGTGAAGCCCAAGGTAAACTACTAGGTCCAATAATATTTTGGTTTAACATTTTTTGGATCTGGCTTTTAACTTCAGCTTTATGTATGAAAGGATAGCGATAGCTTTTTTAGTGAATAGGTATTTCGTTGTGAGTTCGAATTCGATGTTTAACTTATTTAGTAAATGGTAGAAAATCTTGATCAGTATGGAATATTTCTGCATATTTCCTGCAAAGGCGAATAATTTGAGAATTTTCTTCGTCGTTCATGTGATTGGTTCTAATCAAGTGGACAATATCCTGTAAATCTTCAGATCTGTTAGTTTCCTGAGTATTAATATGGTAAAATTCGAAATTATTTCTTATTGGAACTGTCTTAATTGGGTATAGAATTGTAAAATTTATATCGTCTGGCGAATTGTTGTGAATTTCTACGTTTGCCCATCTATTTGCTGATATTGTTAGAGTTTCTGGAATCGTACAGTTTTGAATGGTCCGTAAAGAGACTATAATTTCGCCGAATACAGTTGTAACTGGTATTTTGATTTGTGAGATGGTATTACCAGGAAGCAATTTCTCCAGTAATAGCTTCGGATAAGTGTTTAGGTAATTAATTGGGATTTTAGCGTATGGTGTCTGAAATTTAAAATTTGGAATATCTAAATCTGCTCTAAGTGATTGAATAAGGTCTATTCCTATTAATCCATCAAAAATGTTATGAAATGAATAGGGATAAAATTTAAGTTTTATATTTTCATTAAATTATTTGAATGCTGGAATGCTAACAGAGAGATTATGCTTTGAAGATGCAAAAGAGGTGGAAATTATAAATGGATCGTATATTTTGAATTGAGGAGTACTTCTCGACGATTTCTGGATCGAAAAAGGATTTTGTATCCCCCGAATCTATTAATAGCTTCAAGGCGAGATCACTTATTGTGATATATGGTAATTGCCGCTTATTAGAAGAATTATTAAAATCTATTATGTTAGTGGGTCTTGTGGTTAATCCCAGATAAAATCCTCACACTCATCCTCACAAGGCGATTCTGTATACTCGAATTCGTTTTGTGATGCGTTTTCTGCTGGATGTTACGTTCCTCAAGATCGTTGGATTGTTCTGTATTATATAATTCCTCCGAAACCCACTTTGATGTTGAAGGTTGAGGTTGTAGTCTTTGAAGAAAAGTAGATTGCCTTGTGCTTATGCTTATTGGGATAGGTTTGTCTTTGTTGGTATTGTAATTTACAGTTCGTTTCCAAACATTTTTTGGACTTCCAAAAACTTGCTTATGGGTTGGGAATCGTTGTGGTAGCAAATTTGTTCTTTGTTGGATATTTATTGAACCTGTTGGGAAGGGTTGTCCTGATTGGACTTTTGAACCGCCTGAACTAAATTGACGAAATTGATTACCATCGCAGTTGAAGTTCGCATGAAAACCCGATCTTTGTGGTGGACTGGTTTGGCCATGGAAATTTTGATTTGATATGCTTGGTCCATATTGTCTTCCTGGGTTTCTTTTCAACTGAGAATATTGATTTAAATTTGAGTGATTGTGCAAAGTTTGCAAGTACTTAATATTTTCTTCTTTTCTAATAAAATTTATTGCGACTAACATGGTCTGTGGGTCTTTTGTATGCACCATCACCCCATAAGGATTTCTTAGACCAGCCAGAAACACTTCAAGTGCTTGTTTGTTATACATATTTTGTTTAAATTTACGGACATTCGTGTCAGCCTGCTGAATATCAAGATAATTAGAAATAGTATTCAGGAGTTTCCTTGTTCTGTCATGAAATTGGTAGGGAGTTTCATTATGCCCTTGTCTAAGATTATTTAAGTCAAAAGACAGACAGTTTTCATTACGTGGATCACTAAAATTTTTAATCAGCTCATCTTTTATCCCACATATTGTACTAACGCAACCAATGTTAACGACTTCTTTAGCTGGGCCTTTAATTTGCTAATGACTGTTTGGTAAATCACAGCGTTTTCATAATTATATTTATCTTTAGTATCATAAAAATGGGCAACGATGCTATCAATGCTTTCTAAGAAAATTGAGTTCATTAACGTCTCCATCGAATTCAGGAATAGTTTCCGCGTGGACTTTTAAAAAATTCGGGACTGACATATTATCACTTACTGAAATGCTACTTAAATGAGATGCTAGTGAGTCAATGATTAATTCTAGGTTTGCACGTTCACTGAAGGATAGAGAGGATCTAGGAGTTTCTGACATGTAAGAGATGGAAATTAAAACACTTACAGTAAAATTTTCGTATTCATCGAACTTGGAACTGGATTGTAATGGCTTGCTGCCCGTGAAAATAGTGTTGTGATCAAGATCGTGGATCACAACACTATTTTCACGGGTTCTTTTCTTATTTTTTGTTTTCACAGCACTGTGTGCACGTATTTTTATATTTCTGTTCGTTTGTCACTAAATTTCAAAAATGACTAAATAGGGGAACCCCTTCTTTCTGTTTCCATATAAAAATTTAGGTTTTTTACGTATACTGTGAAAACGATCAATTCAAGACATTTTTATTGTACTAGAAACTTTTTTAGTATATGAAATCCTATAAAATTAATTATAATGATTTTTTTCTGTCCGACGAACCATTCTAGAAATATGTGCGAAGAACAAACCACTTCAAAGATCAAAATTGCATAAATGGGTGACCATACGAAATGCATTCATCTAGGGTATATAAGAATTGGTGTTAGACCAATTCTAGCGTTTTTACTTGTTATACCTTACAAATGTACTGACAAACTTAGTACATATACGCAATAGATTTCATCTAGTGTATAAAGAAGGGTGGAGCGGGTGGGGGGTTGAACGAGTTTCCAAATCTGCGGATGAGCCATTCGGAGTGCGAAATACAATGGATTCCGTGTATTAATGCTAATTATTTCTAATGCTAATTAATTCTAATAAATGAATATAATGAAACAGATGAAAATAAAGATAAGAGAATAGAAACAAAAGATAAAATGCAAAATGACCGATATTTTTTTTCGTTTAACACTTATTTATTTCGTAAGGTTATTCTCATTCGAATTGTTAACCACACTTAGGGGAGTTTAGTATTATTTTTTTTTTTCTACTATGGATCACTAGCAGTTTTTCCGTTACTGGAGGAATAATAGGCTGAATAAATTTGCAAGCATTTTGTTCCCCCCTTTTATTTTTCACAGTGTTTTGTTATTATTAACTAGAAACCTTCGACTAAATATTAAAAACTCATTAATTAAAATGAAGGCGGGATAAGTTTTTTGAAAAAGGTGTTGCGTTTATTCTTTTAATCAAAAAGCACAAAATACCGTGTTTTTTTCTACCGCTTCCATAAACTTTTCCATGTAGGACATACCAATTTTTATTATTTTTCATACATAGGTTATCCGAACATATGCATGTAAATGACACCTCAGCTACTTTTCCAAATTTGTTAATATTTTCCATGTTATAATTACCTTTATACTGAGATCCCTGTAGCTTGAATCTAATTTATTGCTACGCGTTTATTTTAACAAGAGAATGAAGATTGAGTTAACTTTAGTCATGAATCCCAAATCCAGAAAAATCCAGCAAGTAGTTTATTTTATCTCAATTATATAAGTATACAGGGTGTTTCCTCCATGGTGGTCCATAGAGCGGGAGGTGATAGTACTCACATATACGAACAAGAAATTGAATGACAGGAGGGAGGGGGGGGGGTCCACACCAACCGTTTGGGGGATATAGGGTGATTAAGAAATTATGCTAGGTTTTCAAAAAACACCCTGTATCTTAAAAAGTACATGGTATTCGGTCACCGTCTAAAGCTGATTATATGTAAAACTTTATGGCCTTTCCAAAGACTGCCCAAGCAGCCCCGTACTCTAATTTAAAATTATTTATTAGGTTAAAGTATCTCAGATGTTGAAATCTTTGATGATACAAACTTAGTTGGTATGTTTAAAGGAAAATGCTAAATTAATATTAAACTAGCAATAAATGACAAAAGAAAAAGATTAAAGGAAAGATTAAAACTATAAATGAGAAACTAAAAAATCATAAGAAATTGAAATGTAAGCAAGGGTGCAAAAAACTTATAATAAAACAAGAAAAGCTTGAAACTTGAAAATAAGCAATAACAGAAACTAACAGCAGTGCAGGGAATGAGAAAGTATACAAAGCAGGAAGCCATAGGTAATGGAAAAGAAAACTGAAACAGAGGTAACGTAAGGTAAAGCTGTTCCATTCAGGGTTACAGTTGGAAATTGTGATACATCTAGCCTCTAACGATTTAAATCAGTAATTTGATTTATTAGGATTTAAAAGCAAGTCGTGCCTCGTGGACCACTCAGAGATTCAAGTGAAGTCAAGTCAAGCCAGGTCAATCCTCTATCAGGTCAACTGGCCTATCCAAGTATATCTGGACGTCATCCGCATACAAGTGTATTTTGGAGTCTTTTATTACATTTGGCAGATCATTTACGTACATACTGAACAATAAAGGGCCTAAGGTTGAACCCTGAGGTACCCCACATTTGCGAGGTAAGCTTCTCGAAAGTAAATCATAGACTTTAACTTGCTGCGATCATCCAATCAGAAGCTTCCATAAGTGATGCCGCGGGTGAAGAAAATCTAAATTTGTCTAATTAGACCGTAAGGAGCTTGGAATGGTTGACGCTGTCGAAGGCTTTTGAAAAATCCAGGAGTGCTAGACAGTCAGGTGACTCTTATCAAGAACTGCGAATGTCGGACGTTACTTTTAATAAAGTAGCATCGCAGCTGTGCAGAGCTCTGAATCCTGACTCCGACGGGATGAGCATTTTATTTCATTCCAAGTAAAGTAAGATCTGTTCATGCATAATATTCTCAAGCCCATTAGACAAAAAACACAAAGTACTAATTGGTCGAAAATCGCTTGGGCCATTAGGAGGTGCAACTTTAGCAAGGGGCAGCACAATCGCACTTTTCCAAATTCTATAAACTTGCGAGGATGTCAAGCTCGTATTGAAAATGTGGAGGATGGGATAGAAGAAGTGGAAACATCTCAATTAGCTGAGGAATGGATGTTATTTATTTATTTATTTATTTTAAAAAATTTAAGCGATAATAAACAGACTTAATGTAAATCCTTTTACATACTACCGGGAAAATATTAAAGCAAGACAGTTATTTTTATTTTTTGAGAAATTAATGTGAGCTAAGAGCTATAAATTGGAGCTACATATGTAAATAATAGTAAATTTTCATGAATTCAGGAGCAATTAATTATATAATTACGTATATTTGATTGGGAAGTAATATATAGTTAAATTTAAAACAAAAAAATTGTTTTTTTAGAACGCTTTGAGGAAGAAAGACTATTACCGAAGAGGTCAATGGAATTAAATATATTATTGTGTTTTTTCTGGATTCTATATAGAGGTGATTTGCCTTTAATGTTTGTCCTAGCACTTTCGAGTTTAAATAGGGGTACGGCGAGATTGGATTAGTGGGACGTTATACCTTAATTGTACATTAATATCTATGAGGTTATAAGTAATTTTTAGGGAGATTAATTCGTCAATATAAGCTCGGCGATTTTCGAGGATTAACAATGAGTATCTACGAAGTCGTTATGGGATCCTTGTAAATCGTTTTTGAACTCTTTCTATTGTATTTATGTAGACTTGATAGAATAGATTCCAAAAAACAGAGCAGTATTCTAAGGTACTTCTGACCAAGAAATTATAAAGAGTCAAAAATGAAAGTGGAGTTTGTAAAGATTTATAGCTACGAAAAATGAAACCTAATAATTGAAAAGATCGCCGTGTTATTGTATTAATATGCCTATCAATAATTTGGCATCGAAGGTAACTCCTAACTCTTTCTTCAGTGACATGTGTTAAGTAAGAATTTGAAATATACTAATCAAAGAAGAGTGTGTTTTGTACTCTGGAGAACGTTAAAAAACAACATTTATTTATATTTAAAGGAAGTCTATTTATTGTACACCAATCATGAAGTTTATTTAAATCATCCATAGAGTAAATAATTTTAAAGATTTTGGTATCATCCGCATGCAATAGGCATGGAGATTTTATTGTTAATAGAAGATCATTAATAAAAAGTAAGAAAATGAGGAGGCCAAGCCTTGTTGCATGGGGTACACCAGATGTTTGGATGAAGGTATATTATTTAAATTCATCATTAAGAACTACAAACAAGCTCCTGTTTTTTAGATATGAATCAAACCAGTGAACTGAATTTGTACGGAAGCCGAGTCTACTCAGTTCGTTTAAGATAAGCAGGTGGTATATCTTGTCAAAGGCCTTAGAAAAATCTGTATATATTGTATTGACTTTCTGTCTAAAGCCTTTGCAATATCATCAGCGTACATGGCTAAATTAGTAGAAGTTGAACGATGTGGAAAAACCCGTGTTGATAGTTACTTATTAAGTGTTTTACGTGGGAGAAGAAATGATCGTAAATGATCTTTTCAAGAACTAGTGATAAGCTATTTGATTTACTTATTGGGCGATAGTTCGTAATTAATTTTGGGTCGCCTGTTTTAAATGTTGGGTTGATGAATGAGTTTTTGAACTTCTTGGAAAAATACCTTCGGATATGGACTTATTGAAGAGGTGTGAAACAGACGTTGACAAATTATGTGCACAATATTTTAAGAATATGTTTGGTAGTCCGTCCGGGCCAGCCTTTTTATTAATATCAAGTGAATTTAATACTTTGTTTACGTCATCTGGTGTACAATGAGAAATTAAATTGTTTTCTGTGTGTATAAATTCTCTAGATGAGTTATGGGTCAAATAGCTGATTTAGATAATCAGCAAAAAGATCACATGTTATTTGCGGCGATGAAGACGTTGAATCGTTGTAAGACATTTTGGTGGGGAATGAATTGGTTAATTTCATACACTTTGTATGAGAGAAGAATACCTTTGGAGCGCTTGTAACATTCGATTCGATATTTTCAATATGTTTTTTATAACAAGCTTTTATTAGCGATTTCACTCTATTTCTCAAATATGAAAAGGTTAGATAGTCATCTGGGTTCTTATAACGCTTATAGACTTGGCTATATTTCGTTTTCAGTTTTATTGCTGAGATAAGCTTGTATGAAAACCAGGAAGGGTATCTGTTTGATTTATGTTATGAGAAGTAAAGTACCATGGAGTAATGAAACCTATAGAGACCGAATCTGTATGGCGGAAATTCTCATAAATTTTGACCACAAGAGCCGAGTCTAACAGCGCCGCATTTTTGAAACTATATTAAAGCAAATGTATTTGCTTATCATGATTACCGCCATCTGGCTGCCTATCTATCTATTGCTTCCCTATGCACTTGCGTGTATTCTGACATCCAATTTTGGAAAAGATGAAAAAGGTGGACAAATCTCAGAAATGCTGGCGTGTTCGGCAAAAGTGTCTCAGAATGTGATACTGATCCTGATTGCCTTAATAAGTACTTTCATAGAGTAAAGAAATCTATAGAGACTGAAAATATATGGCCAAAATTCTCATAGATTTTGTCCTTAAGAGCCGAATCTAACAGCGCCCCATTTTTGAAAATATACTAAAGCAAATGTATTTGCTTATCATGATTACCGCCATTTGGCTGCCCATCTCTATATTGGTTCCCTATGCGTGTATTTGGTACTTTGAAAGTTCTTCAGTTTATAGAGAAATACTTTGTACGAAGCTTGATCGTGTGCATGCAAATGTATTTCAATCTGTCTTTCCATTGAAAATATTTGTGCCTTGCTTTTTTTTTGTGATGACTGGAGAGTTACTGTACTGCATTGACTTGCATCGGAGAACAACAACAACAAGGAATACTAAAAATTCTTGTTGCGATTTTTCACTTCTGAGTATAGAGAAGGGTAGAATTCATATTTTTCATTGCTATCTTCATGATTTCATTTAAGATTTTATGGATTTGCTACTACTGATGGAAAAATTTGTTTTCTCGCATATTTTCATTTGATCCTCCGGTAAACTGTTTTTGGGAAGCTATAAAGAATGGTTCCATGTAGGTGGGTATACTTGCAGGATCAAATAAAAGGTAGAATTCTAAGTTTTATAAATATTGCAAGAGAAAGATATAGTGATCATGCATTTGGCGGGAAAATGGTTAGTTTAAAAAAAAATTAAGTTTTTAAATTTTTTTTTACGTCCTATAACTGCTTTGAAAAGGGGATGGAGACTTGGAGAGGGAATTACACATTTATTGGAAATTTTAGACATGACAATTATCTTCGCAGAATACACAACAGGAAAGTTACAGGAGGTTAATGGAGAGAGTACAAAAGTCGCAAATCCTCCCCTCGACTACCCAAACCGCAATTTTCTCCATATCAATTACCTTACTCTATGATAGAATTTAATTTCACTTAAAAATTTTATTACAAATGTATTATCAACTGATAGTGATGTTTTATACGGTCCGTGATAGGATACATACAAAACATTAAAAATATCGAATAAGCTGCGAAATTTTTCAAAACTGTTTTTCGAACTGTGCACTTGATTCAGCTTTATGAGTAATATTATCATTATGTCATTTTTTGAACTTATTTAATACCCTAGACAGGACTGTGTCCATAATGACTTAATTTAATTTTAAGGAAATGAAGAGGTGACAGACTGCCGACGAAAATTAGATCATCTGAAATGTCATTGACATTTATATACCACTTGACAGTTCCTCACTGTGAGTAACGATCATGGTAGAGTTGAATAATTTAATTAAATGCTATCAAGAGAATTTGCGAGCATTTGCTGTAATTTCAAAGCATTTAGACAGAAGGACATCGGTTTTGTTGAAAGAGATAAAAAAGAAAAGAATAGCTGCAAAGAGATTGCGTCGACAGGCAGCAACTTTGGTTTCGACATACCTTTCAAATTGCAAAAGCAGAAGGATTTGGACTCTGGTAAATTCACTTGATATACTTTATGTATTTTATGTACTTTATGCATTTTATTTTTAGTACCGAAGCAGCACTTACTGGGAAACTGAGGTTCCAATCCATACAAAAAATAAGTTTAAGGAAGACTTTCGTGTTAATGAAAAACATTTCACTATCTTGTTCAAAATTTGAGTTTTCTCGAACGTGAAAATACTCAATTTCGCAAGCAATTCCATTAAAGAAACGAATTTGAATAGCTCTCTATTCTTTGGGTTCCTCTGCAGAGTACAGAACAATTGCAAACTTGTTTGGAGTGGGCCGAACGACTGTAGGAGAAATTGTTCTGGAATTCTGTGAAGCAGTGTGGTGTAAGTTAAGAGGAAAATACATAAATGCATATCCTCCAACTGAGGCAAAATTAAAAGAAATTGTCCAAGGATTTGAAACACTAGGTTTCCTACAATGTTTCGGAGCTTTGGGTATGTGAAAACTAAGTTATCATCAATATTTTTACGATTATACAACTTCCAGATGGGTGTCACATAAAGGTTAATCCACCAAAAGACCTAGCGGTGGACTATTATAATTATAAAGGCTGGCATTCCGTAGTTTTATTGGCAGCCGCTGATTACAAGTATTTTTTGAAATTTTTTTAGAAATTATTTCTCTAAGGAAGTATTTTAGATGCAAGTTTACGTACATAAATGTTGGCGCTCCAGGAAGATGTAATGATTCATTCATATATGAAAAGTCTAAGCTCAAACAACACCATGAAACGAATGAAATTTTCAAAAAATATATTAGGAAAATAGTACTTGTGGCAGATTCCGCTTTTCGGTTATCAAATACAATAATGAAACCGTTTCCTTGCCAAGAAAATCAAGCCACCAACAAAAAGGCATTCAACTACGCGTTATCCAAATGTAGAAGAGTAGTCGAAAATGCCTTCGGACAACTTAAGGCCAGATGGAGGAGATTGGGAAAAGGATTAGAAGTGAACATTGACAACAGTCCAGTCATAATAAAAGCATGCTGCGTTCTGCATAACCTTTGTAACGAGGAAACTGATTCAGTTTATGAAATTTGGTTAGCGGAACAAAACGCACTCGGAGAAAGTTGTCCACAGCCCAATCATACAACAACAATTGGAAATCAGAAATCCAAAGGCACTTTAATTAGAAACGCTTTGGCAGAATATTTTGGTAAGTAAAACATTACATTTATTTATTATTAGTATAATTTATTAGGCACTCATAACACAGTTCATTTATTAGGCACAGGAACACATATAGGAACATTTATATATCACTTCAGTTTGTTCAGTATTAAAATAACTTAACATTAAAAAACGCCTCCTTTATCAATTCGTTTGTTTTTTTGTCTTCGAGGGTTGCAGCTTTATTTAGTTTTTTAATTTCAATTAAAACCTCCTCACCCAATTTTCATTTTTTCTTTGAAGGTTGCTCAAATGCATTGGAAGTGCCAGCAGATTCTATTGATGCTTCTTGCTCCCGTTCCGGTGTTTGTGTGTGCGGTGTATCTAGCTGTGAGCATTCCGTGACTGGCTGTGAGTCTTCTGCTACTAATTGCGAGCATTCCAGCTCTATTGTTTCGAATTCCTCAAACTATTAAAATAAATGTATTAATTAAATTAATACATACAATTACAAATAAACTAAAATTACAATTTCGTCTTGAGTTTCAATTTCGGGAAAACTCTCCACGCATTGCTCTATGTTGTTGTATTTGAAAGCACCCAAAGTCTTATGTATTTTGATATACAGTGGCCAGTTAGATGGGCTTCCACAAGAAGGGCCTGTTATTTTCCGCTCCTGTCTATGAAATTTAGAAATAAAATGCTTTCAAGTTTAAATTAATGTAAAATATATTTATATTACCTATATTTCTGAGTCAAGTTGCTAATTTTTACTTGAATATCTTTACCTTCCAAAGTCACTTGATATTTTTTCTTGATCTCTGCTGCAATTTCTTTATAAATATGGCCATTCTTTCTTTGACTTCTCAATTTTCTTATATTTTCAGCCCACAATTCTAACAAAAGTATTTCTGCCGCTCTGGGCCAAACTAATCACTCCTTCCCCAAACTTTGTTATTCTTTGAAAAAGTCAAATATTAATCAGCTGATTGCTGTCATTGCTGACTTTATTGGAAAAACTTTCCAGTTTCCAATAAATTTAGCTAATTTTAATGACGGTAGGTGGCACTTTTAACTGCAATTTCACTAAATGGAGTAAATTTTGGCCCATTTGAAAATGAAGTGAAATCTTCCAAATGGGTCCATGATGGATTTCATTTGTGTGACACACTGCACACTTGACTCCATTTAATCAAAAATTAAATCATTATGGACACAGTCTGTCTAGGGTATAAACTACGGATGGCTAATGCTATAGACCAACAATATTTGTATAGTGTGTAAGCAACCAGACGCAATAAATAAGGAAAGGTAATAAAAGAAGGGTACTTAAGGGGTCATAAAAGCGTTGCGAGGAAATCCTGCTTGCATTAACGCAGGTATGACTGTTCTACCTGCTTCTCATAAGCAGCCCATGACCAGGGTCAGGGTGAGTAGTCTTAATCGTGATTTTTCAGAAGTGGAATATTAAACCGCGCGCGAAAAAAATTGAAAGTGATTCCTTTTTCTCACGGTATAGTGATAAAGTGCGAATTTCGTGAAAACTTTATAAGAGTGAGTGGTAATCAATATGAGTAGATCCGGAAGTGATGACATAATTACAGTGGAGGACAAAGAATTAGAACTTTTACGACGGGAAATTGAACTTCTCAAACGCGAAAATGAACTGTTGAAGCGTGAAAAAGACCTTGAAGCTCGTAGTGAAAGTGCATGTGGAAGTGGAAGTGCGAGGAGTGCTTTGAGCAATTGTTTGAAAATGGGTGTCCACGAAATAAGCGGAATTATCCCAGAATTTTCTCCTGGATCCAGAGATTAACAACGATCGAATGGATTAATAATATCGACAGAATAAAGTTAGTGTATGAGTGGGACTCGCGTTTGACTCAATTTTATGCTATACGAGTCGATTAAATGATGCAGAAAAATTCTGGTTTGATGCGAAACAAACAGAAGTGACAACATGGGACAAATTCAAGAGTGAGTTAGTTTTAAGTTTCCCAGAAGTGGTTGATGAAGCGGAGGCTCACAGGCAGCTCATTAAAAGGAAGAGGAAGCCCCCTTTCTAGAAGGGCTAAGCTAAGCGAAATCGCTACAATTAAATACGTAATATCTGGATTAGGAGATAATAATCTGATAAATATATTGACGACGTCTGAATGTAGAACTTTGCCTATTTTTTAAATAAAATGAAAGCAATGGAAGATATGGAGAAGCAAAACAAAATCGCGGGAGGGAGAAAGAGGAAATAAATTCGAGGTCAAGCAGATGCCAGACTACAAATTTACGAGCAGGTACAACAGGCACCCAAATTATTCAGCAAACGATCGACCTAGGGTTTGTTTTAAGTGTAGAAAACCTGAGCACTTGGCATACCAGTGTAATAATTTTAAAGGAAGGCGGGAAATAGCAACAGAACCGGCAATAAAATGTGTAAAAGCAAGGAACGAATTTTACAAGGAAATATTTAATAAAGGTGTCCCTTTTACAGCGTTTATTGATTTGGGTAGTGATTGCTCAACAATAAAAATTTCTGAATTGCAAAACAATGGATAGAAAATAAAAGACTGCAGCTTGGGACTACATGAGTTTGCCGGCGGATTTTATCGAACAATTGGAAAAATCACAAAGAACGTTAAAATAGGAGCGGTATCACTAAATTCAGAAATTGTTGTTGTTGCTGATAGCGCTCAAAAGTGGCAATAATTGTTGTTCGTGATTATGTAGATCGACCGAACCTAAAGGTTATTAAAGAATGGGGAAAATTAGACATCGAGTGGGCAAGCAAAGATGGAGTTTCCAATATTTCACAAGATGAAACCATGGTGTAAGTTAGACGATTTTGAATTTGGAGAATTATCTGATAGTGAAGATGAAGACATCAAAGAAGAAGGAAGATAAACGCGATATGAATAAATATGGATCTAAAATTAAACTAAAAAGATCTTTTTCCTCTATTTTGGTCTATAAAGATACAGCTGCGCTACATGGCATGGATTCAGTCTCCAGTACGTTAATCTGTTAGATCGTCAGAGCGTTATGTAATCTGTGTGGTTACTGTGTGGTTCATAATACTATGGGAACTGTGTGGCTTGGAATACTATGTGATCTGTGTGGTCTGCATCACGTCCTGTGTGGTGGAGGGCGCTGTGTGATCTGTGTGGTTAAGATGATATTCTACTGTGTGGATTATCATACTATGGGAACTGTGTGGCTCAGGATAGTACATGAACTGTGTGAGAAGCATCTTCCTATGTGACCGCGGATAACTTGCTAATGATAAAATCAAATTCGGAGCTCATTAACAAAATTCTGAGGAAAGTAATAAGTCAGGACGGCTACCAGACGCAATAAATATGGTAAGGTAATAAAAGAAGGGTACTTAAGGGGTCATAAAAGCGTTGCGAGGAAATCCTGCTTGCATTAACGCAGGTATGACTGTTCTACCTGCTTCTCATAAGCAGCCCACTGGTGTGGTATGATCAGGGTCAGGGTGAGTAGTCTTGATCGTGATTTTACGGAGACAGGCACGTCAGTGGGTTGGTTTAGAAAAGCAGAGTTTATAATTTATTGAGTTAACAAGCGGGTTTTGTTTCACCTTGTTGAAAGTTATTTTGATCTACTCTTATCTTTTTTTGTTGAATTCTAAGCACATTTTCGTAATTTTGTTTGCATCAGCATCATACAATGTTTTAATAATATCCCATGAAGCAATATCATCGGAAGTATTCTGATCAAATTTTATTATTATATTTCTCACAGATTTTACTAAATGAATTGCATCATAAAATGAAGCTATTGAAAAACAATAATGTGGAATGTTAGATGATCCTTAGTAACTCCAAGCTTTCGACTGTCATAGAAGTTTTTATCGAAAACGACGTGACGTAAATTCGAAATGTGACAGAATGTTAGGTATGAAATATTTTTTTTTTAATTTTAATGGGGCTCCCTAAATATATATATATTCTTTTTGTATCATGTGTTTGTATCGGTTACTTTCAAGAATTCCAAAATTTTTTTAGTAAATTGGTTATAAGGATAAAGCCCAAAATGTTCGAAAAAAAACACCTTTTCCCCTGATCTTCTAGATTTCTAAAGCTAAAATTTTGATATCAGCATGGTTAGGTAGGTGAATCATTTCTAACAGGGAAACCTGTCCATTTTTAGCCAGCCTCATAGTTGCTGAAAAATAATGTCTTTTGAGTTAAGTTTTAAGACAACTCGTAATAATAATACTAGCTCTTGTAAAATTACTCTCGCACTCGTCTATTTGAATGTTATTCAGTTATTATAGGATTTAAATATACTTGAATTCGATCGATCGACTGTTCGTTGATAAATTTCTGGAACGGAAACCTGATTGTACGAGCCCAACTCAGCTTTAACCGATTTTTTTTTTATATATTAGTACCGGACGTCAGATTGAAACGAGAAGAGCATATTTATATGAATCATTAGAACTTTCAAATATCGGAATTGTTTGTTTGTAAATAAGGGTTTAGTGTATCTAGACACAGTAAATTAAACATTAAACTTATAACGACCTTCTCTACTGTGGTCCCACTTTTACGGATTGCCGGGAGCTTTGGAGTAGTCCAAGGTTTAAATTATTGAGAAGACTTAGTTACAAAATAAAACATTTCTTTATTTTTCAGATCTTATTCTATACAGAGTACTATTTTCTTAATCTTATTTATACATAATATCTTCTATTTATACATATTTTACTGCCGAAGAGAAAGAGATAGATTTAGTTGTTCGTTAGAGAGATTCAGTTGTTCGTTATTGAGATTATTAGACTGTGCATACAGGGAGCTGGGGGAATAATCAGGCAGGCTAACAGCTACAGCCATATGGCACGGCAGCTGGAGGAGGAAGCGGGACGGGAACATATATAACTACAGCCATACTGCACGGCAGTTATACAGGAATATTATGTGGAATATAGCTACAGCCATACGGCACGGCAGCTGGAGGAGGACATATTACGGGAACATATATAACTACAGCCATATGGCACGGTAGTTACACAGGAATATTATGGTGAACATAGCTACCGCCATACGGCACGGCAGCTAGAAGGAATATTCAGGTAGGGTAACAGCTACCGACATACGGCACGGCAGCTGGAGGAGGAAAAGGTACGGGAACATATATGTATAACTACAGCCATACGGCACGGCAGTTACACAGGAATATTATGTGGAACAGAGCTATATCCATACGGCACGGCAGCTAGAAGGAATATTTAGGAACATAGCTATATCCATACGGCACGGCAGCTAGAAGGAATATTTAGGAACATAGCTGCAGCCATACGGCACGGCAGCTAGAAGGAATATTTATGAACACAGCTACAGCCATACCGCACGGCAGTTAGAAGGAATATTTAGGAACATAGCTACAGCAGTACGGCACGGCAGCTAAAGGTAAGGTACCGAGAGGACCTTACTCGGTTGAGTCCGGGAAAAGACTAACTTGTTAGGCCTTGTGCTGGGACTTATACATCTACCCTTGGAAGCTTTAAAGCTCTAAAGCTTCTCTCAAAGCTTGGTTGAGTGGCGGGGCATAATGCATATGTAACTGGGAGCAGGTTGAATAGCGAAACAAGTGCAACTGGGATCATTTGCGAAGTCAGGGCTGTATTTGGTAAAGTAAAGTCAGGGCCGTATTTCGTTTTATAAGAAAATTATATACTAAATTATGAACGAACCAAATGGTTCGTTACAAACTTCACATGTATAATTTTGAGGACTTATAATAAAATGAATGGACCAGCATGCCCTCTTTTCTCGGTCACTGGGATGTTTTATTTTGTTTTCTTAGTAACATCCTGAGAAAAGTTTTTGGTTTACTTGAAACATGACTTAATCTTTTAACATGCATTATTATATCAGTACCTTAATCTCTTAGCCCCTAATTTATCTTTTCCATGTACATATTTGCAAAAAAATTATGTTTTAATTACTAAGTCTTCCTTCATACGGAAGTAACGAGGGATATGCTGAACAAGATAATCGACTGGTACCAAAATCAGTTTTATTTAAATGCTTTTGGGCAAAAACATATCGCCCTCCCTCCAAAGAGAGTCTTGTACTTTTACACCATTCATAGAATCTTTTAAAACCATATAAAGGCGAACAAATAAATTTCATTTACAGATCGCATTATGATAGTGACTCACAATGCATTAAAGCACATTTTTAATGAGATTTTTCTATCTCCATTACAAAATTAAAAAGTTATACATAGCACATTATGCAAGGGTGTTTAGTAAGTAGTGCATTATATTTGAGGGTTTGTTAGTTGAGATCGAGGCAAGTAAAAATGTATATAAAGAAAATTGTGGTTTGATGCTTCGTTGGAGCAGAGATGGGGGGTTTTGTGACCTTAGATAATTTCTCCATTAACCTCCTGTAACTTTCTTGTTACGCATTTTATGAAGATAAGTGTCATGTCGAAAATTTCCAATCACCTATCCAAGTCTCCATCCCCTTTTCACAGCAGTTATAGGACGTAAAAAAAATTAAAAAATTCGCAAATTTATAAAATGTATAACGATTTTCCCGCCAAATGCAAGATTTATAAAACTTAGAATGTTCCCTTTCATTTGATCCTGCAAATATACCCACCTACATGCAACCATTCTTTAGAGCTTCCCAAAAACAGTTTATCGCAGGATCAAATGAAAATATGCGAGAAAACAAATTTTTTCCATCAGTAGTAGCAAATCAATAAAGTCTTAAACGAAATCATAAAGATAGCAATGAAAAATATGAATTCTACCCTTCTCTATACTCAGAAGTGAAAAATCGCAACCAGAGTTTTTGTTTTTAGTATTCTTTATTGTTGTAGTTCTTCCATGCAAGTCGATGCAGTACAGTAGCTCTCCAGTCATCACAAAAAAAGCAAGGCACAAATATTTTCATTACAAAGAGAGATTTAAATACATTTGCATGCACACGATCTAGCTTCGCATGAAGTATTTCTCTATAAACTGAAGAACTCTCAAAGTACCATTACAGAATACACGCATAGGGAACCAATATAGAGATGGGCAGCCAAATGGCGGTAATCATGATAAGCAAATACATTTGCTTTAGTATATTTTCAAAAATGGGGCGCTGTTAGATTCGGCTCTTAAGGACAAAATCTATGAGAATTTTGGCCATATATTTTCAGTCTCTATAGATTTCTTTACTCTATGAAAGTACTTATTAAGGCAATCAGGATCAGTATCACATTCTGAGACACTTTTGCCGAACACGCCAGCATTTCTGAGATTTGTCCACCTTTTTCTTTGCGGTAGATTGGAATCGAATTTTTATTCAAAATACCGACCCTTAGCGGCTCGAATTTTAGAGTATTAGTAAAATTTCTAATGTATTTGTAAGCATCACGATTACCTTCGGTCCTCATATGCAAATATCTTCGGTGTAAAAATCGCGTTCAACAATCAATGCCTTAATTTCCGCAGAAACATTATCTAAGGGGAACGTATTTATTAAAAATTTAAGATAAATCTGAGTTCAAGAATACAATTTGATCATCAAAGGAGGGATAATAATTAACGGACATCCAACGGATAGGTGCACATTCTGCAACCAGAGCGGGCAAACTAATACTATTGAAATCTCTGAATGCGAAGGAATTCATTAACTGGATTGGATTGATAGAAAAGTTGTAAGTTAAAAACAGAAAGCCATGGTCTAAAGTCGATGGAGGGCTTAATTGATTCTGAAGCAGCACCGCATCCGTGTCGGAAGTAGCAACAGAGTTGGATTGCCTGTATTGAAGAATGTGGGGAGTTCGTTTATAACATTGAGGTGCATGGACTGCAGAAGATATATAAACTCATCAGATCTGGTAGTCCTTCAAAACAAATTTACATTGAAATCACCGTTGGAATATCTGTGAGTAAGGTCAGTGAATATATTTGTAATTTCCTTGGAATTTCCTACATTAAGAACTTCAGATGGGCAGTAAACAGAAGATAAGACACACTTATCAAAACAATTGCCAACTTCAACACAAACAAACTCGATATTTTGTAAATTCGAATAATTGATAAGTTTGGCCTTCAGACAATCTTTAACAAAAACAGCAACCCCTCCACCCATTCGATGTAATCTGTCATTTCGAAAAAGTTTATAACCGGGAATATCTACAAGAGATGAGGGGATGTTAGAGTTCAACCAAGGTTCACTAATCAAAATAACATGTATATCAGAACCTGCAAAAATATCTAAAATTACATCCATTTTTGACCTCAGACTGCGTGCATTCAGGCAACAGATGTTTAGACCATTCGACCTACGCCAAAAAATATTAAGAAGCACTCTCATCCTGTTTTGATCCTCATTGGTACTCATAAAGGCTACATCGCAGACCGCAGCCAGTTACAATGCTCATTTTAAATAAAGCATTAGTGTTCACACTCACAGCGCTACCATTAAAAAGAAAATTATGTACATTCCCATACGCGGTATGTCTTCCCAACCCCCCCAACTGGCACAACAGAAATTGAAACGAAAAAAGAAGATAGGTTAATAAAAAAACTGAAAAGTGAAAACTAATATATAAGAAGCAAAAAGTAAAACTATAATAAAATATTATCTAGGCAAATAAACAAAAGAAAAATGAAGCATGCATTAAATAACCAAGTAAAAAAATATGCCTCTACTGCGCCCGAATGGCTGGTAGATGTGAAACATGGACACAGCTGGTCCCGATTTGTAACCCTCAAAGTACGATCCTCCTTCTTCAATCTAATGTGTACAATGCCATCTTTCGTAAACGTAAAAAAAAGCTTTTGCTCCGATCGAAATTTTATAGCATCTCGCAGGAGAGCATTGGTAGCACAGGAGAAGCTTTCGCTAAAATCACTAAATATAATACGACGACGACTACAAACTGATGAGAAAAACGCTTCTCTTTCAGCAGGGCAAGAGAACATTACAATTATGGGACCATCTAGCTAGGGCGAAACTCAATTCGATCATTTCGATCCGATTCGTGCAAATGTCAAATTTTCTTATATCTAACGTGCAATTGGACACATTACCCCGAAATGGATCGAAATGTATCGAATCGAAATGGAGAAGTTGAACAAATTTCAACTTTTACGGATGACATAACCTAAAAAAATCATCTGTACAGATTTCTTTATACTCAAAGATGCATGAAAAGGCTTCTGTTAAGGAAATAAAAAAAGACATGAATTATATGACAAAAAAAGAATATTTTCATGGATGAAAGACAAAATCTGGCAAAATTGTAAAGTCCAGTGTTTCAAACCGAACGGAACAATTGTGCTCATGCATCCGTTTGGATCGAAATGGGTTGGATCGAATCGGATCGAAACGTCGGAGTTGTGTTTGGCACTTACGATGACGTCCCTCCTGAACTCATCTGGGCCTAAACCGGAAAGCAGACGTATGCGGTGAAAGCTGATGACCGATCACTGAACATATATTTCGAACCAACCTGATCACATTCTCGTCACTTTTTTCATGCATCCGTTTGGATCGAAATGGGTTGGATCGAATCGGATCGAAACGTCGGAGTTGTGTTTGGCACTTACGATGACGTCCCTCCTGAACTCATCTGGGCCTAAACCGGAAAGCAGACGTATGCGGTGAAAGCTGATGACCGATCACTGAACATATATTTTGAACCAACTTGATCACATTCTCGTCACTTTTTTCAGGGATGTCTCTTATCAAAATATCCGAAGAGCGCTGTAAACACTGCATACTCTCTTTTATTTCGATGTTCTCGTTGTGAATCGATTCGAGATTCCTCTGCAAAGAGTTTACAATACCTTCCAAGGCAGATATGCGGCTGCTGATGCGCTGAGCATTTTGTCCATTTTAGACAGAATACGGTTCTCAACCTCCACCAGTATTGCCATAATTTTATCGGCAGAAAAAGCACTAGAGCCTACCGCTCCACTAGGTGTGGCTGCCCTTTTATTTGTTTGTTTTAAAGAGTGAAAGAGAGGAGCATTGGAGGAAGAGTCTTCGCTGTTATGGTCATAGAGAAAGTACATAATAGAGAAATTACCGATCAGAGTATTAAAAATGAATCCAAATTTTAAAAGAAAGAATTGCTTGTAGAATTTAAGGAAATTGAGCATGTGAGTGACAAAGCCAAATATACTTGTTATTTCTGAAGGGGAAATCTTTGCATTTTTCAATAACTAAAGGCCGAAACACAATAATACCGACACGATATTTACGACGTAATTTGATTTTGAGAGTTCAGAGTAATAACCACAAAAAGTCTTTCGAGGAGCAATTAATTAATTTATTGAAAGAAAAGAAGTACTTTTATGCCAAAAGAAATCCTCAATATCGAAATACATATTTAAAAGAAAAAAAATGGAAAGAAATTGGAGAAAAGTTGAAAATAAGTGGTAGATGATATTTTGTAATCCACATAAACTCAGTGTTAATCATAGTTTATTACATTTTTACAGCTTTTTTTATATCTTTCCCATATTGTTAATAAATTTCAACAAATAATTTTACCACCTACATATCTTGATATGCGAACATAAGAATGTCGGTCGTTGTCATTGGGTTACTTCGGCGACACTTACGACGACAGTGTCGTCATAATTGCCATGTCGACATAATTGCGTTTCGGCCTTAAGCACGTTCCTTTCTACACAATGGTGAATAAGGGTGTAGTGGCTCACTGTTGCTTTTTACACACTGGCGATTAAGCATGTATTGAACAGCTGTTCAAGAGATTGCTCTATTAGTATACGCTTGCCGGTTGTGGCGGCTCTTGCTCTCTTTTTGCTTAGCACCGTTGTTGGCTGGAGACATTAAGCAGCCGATAAGAAGAATAGTGCAGAACAATAGCGTAAAAAGTACAAAACCGCTAGGTACGAATAATTTGAGATTTTTGCACAATATGTAAAATTATTTTATTTAATCACACATTAGATATGTTAAATATGTAGGCACTGAGAATACTAAAGTCGCAAAAATGTAAAAATTAAACTGAAAATCGGAAAAAAACGGGAGCAAACATAGACACGTCTACTCGGCAATACTCATTACTAGTGATTATCCTCCTCCTGATTATACTCCTCTTCTCTCAGGGTTATTGCGGTCTAAACGAAAAATTTTATATTTTCTTACCTTTTTTTTTATTTGACCTATATTTTTTGCAAAACGCTCATTAACATAACTTTTTTTTTATAAAAAACTATAATCTGTAGACGCGTCTCTTTAATTTGACCCATTACACCCTACGTCCTAACTGTTAGCCGTTAAATAATTATTAACTCATAAACTATTCATCATATCAAAATTAGAAGATATTTTTTTTAAAAATGACGTGTTTTCAGTCACTAAGGGAACAAATTATCATTGCGAATAGGTTTGAGAATAGGTGTGAGAATACGTTAAGAGCTAATTACTCCTTAATGGCTGAAAATAGCGCATAGGTTGTGGTAGATCAAATTAAAGAGAAGAGCCTATCATTTGCAGTCTTAATAAAAAAAGTTATGCTAACTAGTTTTTTACAAAAAAAAAAAAAATAGAGGGCAAAATAAAAAAAGTTAAGAAAATCCGAAGTTTTTAGTTTAGACCACAATAACTCCTTAGTGGGGAGGAGTAGGGGGCTGCTTGTGTTTGAAAGACCATGCAGTTCTGCATACAATGAGATATTGAAAACGATCTGAGACCCTGTACTTTCTAAAATACAGGGTGTTTTGTAAAAGACCCTGTATCTCCAAAACGGTTGATGTGAATCCCCCCCCCCCCCCTGCCATACATTTTTTTGTTCATGTACTATCACCTTCTGCTCTATTGACCACCATGGAGTAAACACCCTATATATATATATCGTCTAGTTCAATACTGGAACAAATAAAAATTACCTGTTTGGAGATAGTGGACATTTAACTTGCACACATAAAGGTTTTTTTTTTTTCAAAACAACTCTGGTTCTTACTGGAATATATCCTCTTTTCATATTAGCAAGTCAGCATTTGTCAAACATAGATTCAAATAGTGAACATTGTACTCTTCTTGTTGCACTATTTAACTTAAAACAAATTTTTCGGGCTTGTTCCAGTATTGAATTAGACGATCGATATATATATTATTACGAGTGTGGCTTTCAGTTTCTTACTCAAAACACAATAGCTGTGTTCTTTTGCGTAATTTGTTCTAGAACTCCCATATACTGGATAGAACAAATTTTTCTGTCGAATTATTTGTACTGTTAGCTTCATTTATAAATCTTCTATGAAAATGGATGAGGCGCCCTTTTTCGTATCTTTTGTTCTGCCCTTTTCTGCGGACACAAAATAACACAGCTATAATTTCAAATATTCTTCACAAGTTCTCTTAATTACACTCTACTGTTTATTTTTATAAAATTTACATACTTAAACACAAATCAACTCCACTTTAATTATCGCTTAGCACTGTACCTCGAGTTATCGCAATCGAATACTTTCTTCTGTTTACTACATTCTTCACTGTCTGAGACAAAACTCGCCCTTTACGCTGAAAAGAGGTGTGCTTATACCCTAGAAATTGTGTAGAACATTCCCGAAGGTTTTATTCTAGAAACATCTACTCTTACAACGTAAAGTTGTTTATGTCCGTACTTCATAGACGTCGCTTGTCCTTTTCTTTTGCACGTAATACGATTCTCCAAAAGTTGTATGTGTCCGTACTCAATTAGTCATTTGACGCGAAGTCCTTTTATATTACACGTAACAATTTATGTATATATGGGCTTTTATTAGTATTTGCATCAAAAAATCAAATAAATAATGTAGCAAGTGTCATACCATTTTAGAATCCTTATTCAATGCGTCAACTTTTAAAGTTACTTACCAAACTGGCGTAGTACAGTTGGGTGAAGTATGATTTTCTATTCTTGGTTCGGCAAAATGTGACATTTTCTTCCTAGCTGGAGCAGTTGGCTTAGAATTTAAAGCAAGAGGTTACATAAGCAATATTCGGGATTACATAAGAAAAATAAAATTGAAAAAGGTAAAGATTTGTAGCAACAAGAGCAAAAAAACCATCACAGGGTGTACATTTTCTCGAAAACAACAGAAATGTCTATAATTTAAAATATACATGACTTAGATTTTTTTTTTATATTTTGCTGGTAACTATTACGATTTGGTCTATCACCCGATTCCGGCTTGACGTCGACTTAAGGGACACCCTGTATATATATTCCTTTGTTAATGAAAATGAGTTGGGCAACTTCAGAAGACAATTTTTTTTTTATCGTGTGGGGGTATCGTTTGAAAGAGCTACTTTCAAGGATCTCAAAAAAAAAACAAAAAAAGGTTTTTTGGTGAATTGGTTATTAAAGAAAGGAGCCACCTTGGGCCCTATTCTTGAATTATGAATGGTTTGCGTAAGAAAAACAAAAACGAACACGGATTTCAAGAATACTGCATGCACATTCATTTCGAATCGTTTTGACAGCTCAACGTATACGGAATCTACCTTAGTTATTCAAGAATAGGGCCCTGATCTTCTATAGGTTTATAAAGGTAAAATCGTGATATTATCAGGACTAGTATGTTTCGAGT
Source organism: Dioctria rufipes (assembly GCA_963924295.1). Taxonomy (NCBI): domain Eukaryota; kingdom Metazoa; phylum Arthropoda; class Insecta; order Diptera; family Asilidae; genus Dioctria; species Dioctria rufipes. The sequence continues at coordinate 167,629,870 of OZ002740.1, read as the reverse complement.
TCTCGATAACAGGAAAACTGTCGCTTTTTTGTCAGTCGCATAATTGCTAAAAAGCAATGTTTTTTGTCCACAACATTTACTAATAAGACCAACTCTTATAATATCACTCTTGCGTCCTTCTGTTTGAATATTATTGAAATACATTTATTGTAAAGTACAGTAGTGTTTAAAACATAGGAAATATGGAGCTAATTATTTTGACAAAGTTTAAATAATTTACAAAGAAATAAAAAGAAGAACAAATATTTAAATTACAAATCAATTTTTAACGTCCCATTGAGTTTTGTTTACTATTGAGCATCAATACAACTACTGTCCTTCGATGAGCGCTTGAGAATTTAATGCACAATAATCGGTAACGTATTTACTAATGTTCCAAGACAATGTTGCACAATTCATTCATTTTCATTTATTACAGTCAAATTTGGCTTAATTTAAACAACATAATTCGGTCATTCCACTGTTCGTTGATAAAATTCTAATTGAGAAGAAAAAGAAGTGTGGTGGTTAAATCTGGAAATCTTGTAGGCCATTTAATATAACAAAACCCCCTATTCAACTGTCGGGATATTTGTTATTTACAGACGTTGCTATCCTGCATGCTGAATAGAATAGTGCGCCGCCGTCATGCTACTTGTATGTGGACTGTAGCAATGTTAGCAACTCTGCTTGCAAAATTGCAAAACCGATAATTGGGGTCACTGTTTAGGTTCTTAAGTAAAATGAATGATCGAATTAATGTAATGCTGATTATATCAGCCCAGACATTCACGGCGAACCTTTTTTATAATTTTTCGCAGATGCAGAATTTCCACAGCAAAAGTGAGTATATTTATGGAAGTTCATTATACCATCCCATCCATCTTGCTCCAAAAACTACGTACATAATTCCCTCCAGCTTTCGAAGTCCACTATCAATCATTTTTGAAAAGGAGCATGGTAATATGAATGCTGTGTACCGCGACTCAGGACTGCCTAGTACTTATTTATGGGCCATTTGTAGTTATGAAAAGTGAAGTTCATTCAAAACCAGTGAATGCAAGGGAGGAGTTATTTTTTCGGATCACCAATGCTTCATGCAAACTTAGGTACGCAGTAAGGTTGACTATTAAAAGAAGATTAAGACGAAGGGCAGTGACGCGCATTCGTCAATATGAACGGTGTCGGGACTACAGATAAGCACGTAAGAAAATTTCATTGTGTTATTTTTTTTTTTTAAATGCTACCAGAGCTCAGGGTTTACTCCAGCTGGTGTAGAACAGCCTTGGCAGGAAAGAAAGAAGGGGTAGGAAAGCTCATATTAACGAAAAGTTTACGATCACCGGAGGTACAACTAACAAGTAAAAAAGCTAGAGTTGGTCTAAGACCAATTCTTATGATACCCTAGGTGAATGCTCGTGTGAAATTTCGTATGGTCACCCATATACGCAAGTTTGATTTTTGAATTGTTTTTCGCATTTATTTCTAGAACGGTTCGTATGACAGAAAAAATTATTATAACCCAATTTTATAGGTTTTCGTATTCTGAAGAAGTCTTTAGTACAATAAAAATGTCTAAGACTGATGGTTTTCACAGTATATGTAAAAAAATTTTAATTTATATATAGCAACGCCAAGAAGGGATTGCCCGATTTAGTCTGTTTTTGAAATTTTGTTTTCTATTACTATAAAAACACCATGTACCCGCTCTCTATGTCAACGCGTTCTCAGGGAGTGTCCAAATATATAGTGGAAAACGAAATTTTTGTATGGCAACCCCAAGAAGGAGTTGCCCGATTTGTCTCATTTTCGAACTTAATTGCATTTTTTGTTTAAAGTCCCGATACATAATTTCAGCTCTCTAGGTATACGCGTTCTCCAGTTACGGTGCGCACAGACAGACGGACGGACAGATGAACGGACAGACCATCATTAATTCTGTGCATTACAAACGGAATTACAAACTTAGTATACCCTATAGATTTCATCTAGGTTATAAAAATATAATGTCAGGTACCTCTAAAACCTTCAGTTATGAATGGCCTTTTACCAAGAAAACCTTTAAGATTCCCCCTCCTCCCATACGGTCTTTTATTTATAAAACTTCAATCTATCACTTATTTGATGTATGACCACCTATTACAAATCACCTTGTATGCGCATAAATATCGTCTTTTTTTGTTTTAGTTTTCTAAAACTTATAAAAAGAGAAAAGGCGTTTTCTTTATAAAAATGTCCCTCATAACAAAACAATTTAAGCATAAATTAATTTTATAAATATCAATGTAAATGTTTATATTGAAAAAATTTTACATTCATATTATCACACCTATTTTGGTATTTCACTTCGATTGTTTTTTTTTTTTTTTAAGTGAGAGATTACCCCAGCAGCATTTTAGATTAAAATCACATTGACATTTCTTACTGTAAGTTGAGATTTTTCTTTGACCAAAATCTTTCTAGAGATATTTTACGAATATGGGAACAAAATCAAGGTAATTTGGAAGTCAAAAATTGAGAAAGGAAGACATTTGTACTTAGTTAGTAGTTAAAGGCAATATATGGTCCATTTACAAGGATTTTACCTCGGCATTTGGCAGTAAATTTCTCTTAGTTATTCCCTTACTTTTAGCTTTTTACGCTGACTAGAGGAAAGAGATAGAAATATGGAAGAGACGAAATAAAATTTCCAACATATGTATAATGAATTGTGCAAAGAGATGGAAAGAATTAAAATATTTATTCTGAAGTTTAGATTATTTTGTTATTAATATTGTAAATATCTATATGGCTTATTGACACAGTTTGCACAGTGTGAATTCATGGAACGTGTTTTTTGATATTTTGAAGTTATTTTGGTGTAGAGTGAGACGATGATTATTTCAGTGCTACTGCGTAAAATGCATTTAAACTGATTTGGATTCGATTCCGATGTTATTCAATAATAATTTTAGACATGTGACGTCAAAAGTGGTGTGTGGGGTATAATGGACATGGGTGCCCATTATTCCCCGTAATTTTCAAACGATATTTATTTTGACATTTTTATTGCAGAATTATTATCACCAGTTTACATTCTAGTAATAAAAATTCCATAACGAATTTCATCATTTGAAAATATTTGAGACGCCACTATCGAAAATTATGAAACTAATTATAGGTTACGCCACTGTATATTTGGAAGGCATTGGCTCATGTGCATGACTAAGCGTTCCAGCATTGTTATTTACAATAAGGATATAAAGGGAATAAAATAATACCCATATTTAGAGATGTAAAAAGGCTTAGCCGAAATGCACGCTGGTAGGGAATGCATGCGCATGATACCGGGCGGTGAGTTCAGTTTTACAATATTAGTCTCTAGTGATGATACAAAAATAAATTATTTCGTGTTATGCATTTTTCTCGTTTAGATTTTTTTTTGTTTAAATTAAAGGGAAAAAGGTTAGAATTTGACGACAACATCTTATATCTGACAAATATTTTGAAAATTTTACATATTAGGTTTTTTTGTAAAAACATTGTTATTACTTTAGATGGTTCGCAATTATATCAAGGGGACTACGAGACAAGAATGAAGCGAAGACAGTATGAGCTGCTTTTAGGAACTATAGAATTTCTCGGAGCACTCTACACAGGTTCATAAAAATATCTGCTCAATATCGGATCTTCCATTTCAGGTGAAAAAAGTTGGTAACTTTAAACCGGTTTTTTCGGCGAAAAAAGATATAGAGGGGCGCCTGTTCGGCTTATCGATGAAAGAATTGGGCGAACTTTCACACGAGTTGGCGGAAAGGTGGCTTACCTTATAACTTTGACTCTAAGGCACGGATGGCTGGAAAAGACTGAGCAAAGAGCTACCTGTAGCGTAATGCAAAGATTTTACTGAGAAAACGGAAAGCCACATCTGCAGGTCGGGCTATGGGATTCAATCGTGTCGCCGTCGGAAAGTCTTTAACCTATTGGAGGAGTGCGTCGAAAAATATAAAATAACCTCAAGTAAGATCTTCAATGTGGACGTAACAGGAATCACTACCGCTGCGAAGAGATTAGGGAAAATTTTGGTAACTAGGGGCAGGATATAAGTAGGATCCCTAACATCTGAATAGCGAGGACAGCTCGTGACTCTGGAAATCTGCATGAGCTTATGGACGGAACGCCGCCCAATTCGTGTGCTGAATGTAATAAAACCGGGTGTATATAACGAAGGAACTGTTCTTAAAATGGTTCAAGCTGTTTTTGGAATGGTCACAAGCGACAAAAGAGGAGCCAATTTTATTGATTTTATATGGGCACGCAAGCCACACATTGAGCTCATCGATACAGTAAGATAAAATGGGGGAGTCATGCTATGCTTCCCATCAAACTGCACTCATCGCTTGCAGCCCCTGGATATCGCATTCATGACGCCACTGAGCTTATATTATGACTATGAAGTGAATAAATGGCTTAGACCTCATCCCGCAAGAACGGTGACGCATTATCAGGTAGGAGCGTTGCTTGTCAACGCTAATTTGAATTAAGGGTGCTCATCTGCTACGCGTCCCGGAAAAGACTCTACATCGAATCTATCCACATCATTGCTGTATCAAACCATGCCAATGCCTGCTCCATACACGTCAACGCCAGGCTCATCCATACCAAATCCAAGTCCAAGCAAGGCAACTTTAAATCCGTGTGCACCATCGACATCTTTCAAAACTTTTCGCCATTCGAGGTCTTACTTATCCCTAAATCAGTTACCAAGAAAAGAGCTTCTAAGCGCCGATGAAAGAATATAATTTTAACGAATTCTCCATACAGAATGCAGCTAAAACGGCAGTCATCTGGAAACGAAAAACGAGACAACCGAAAGGCTAAGAAAGCTAAAAACATAAAGACACCCAAGGCAAAAGAAATTGAGTCCACCGAAAGCGAAGATGACAAAGAATGCCTGTATTGTGGAGACCCGTATTCCCAATCCACAGAACGGTTGGTTTTCTGCAGGGCATGTGACAGTGGGCACATTGTTCTTGTGCTGGAGAAGAAGTCAACGACGAGGAATGCACTTAGTGTGCTCGTTTTGTACCAAATTTTAGCTGCATGCTCATTATGCCCACATAAAAGTTTTTCTAATTTTTCAATAACTAATGCTCTCTTTATTTTTTAACTTTTTTATTGTTTTTAGTTAATAAATGGACTTGGAATATAAGAATTTCGATTTGTTTATATTCTTAATTCTTTAAAACGCATAAATTTGCGCCCCTGATCCATAAAATTTACAACATAACCTTATATAATACTAACAATACTAAAGGGTTTTCCAATAAGAGGTGTTATTTTGATATTCAAAGAAAAATTCCATTTTTTGAGATAAATGATCGGATCTTTATTTCATTATAAAGAGGAAGGTATACCGTTAACGGAAAATAACATCAGCCAAATGACCACCACGACCACGCCTACAGGACCATATCCTTTTCATGAAACTTTCCATAACTAAATCGCAAAGTGACTGCCCTATGTCCTCGATAGCCTCACGAATTCCATCTTAGAGGTCTTGAATCGACGCTAGGCTGTTGGCGTAGACCTTCTCTTTCACGTTGCCCCAAAGGAAGAAGTCGCAAGGTGTTAAGTCACAAGATCTCGGTGGCCAATTGTGATCACCTCTTCGAGAGATAACACGGTCCGGAAACTTTTCCCGTAAAAGATCAATGGTTTCGTTGCTTGTATGGCACGTAGCGCCGTCTTGTTGAAAGTAAACGTTGTCCAGATCAATACCATCCAATTCCGGCCATAAAAAATCATTAATCATCTGTCGATAGCGCAATCCATTTACCGTAACTGTTGCTCCAGCCTCATTTTCGAAAAAGTAAGGTCCAATGACCCCGCGGGACCCTAAACCGCACCAAACAGTCACCAAAAATTGTCGGCTCCCATTTCAGTGATTTCGCAAGTAAACGGTGTTAAGGTTTCCTTTGAAAGTTTATTAAAACCGTGAGCTTTTTAGTTTTGAGTAAATCATTGAAACAAGACAATATGTAATAAGGCCCACGCTCTTAATGTTTGGAACAATGACAGCTTACTCAATGCCACCTTTGCCAATTCTTTTACACTGTTCACTTGTAGTTGGATCTTGAGTTAGTAGGTACTATTATCGCAATATTGCTGAAATCAAAAAATAATTTCTGAGTTGAGTATTATTTATTTCTAAATGTAATTAATATCTACCACATACCTTTTACAGGCAAATTAATAACATCTCCCTTCCTCAGCTTCTTTAATATTCTGTAATTATTGGTAGTATAATGATATGGCTTATCTGGTCTTATTTATTATATTTTCATCACGTAATACTAATATTATGAAAGTTAAATCACAAGCGCAATGGCCACAAGATATCCTATATTTACATTGACAGATAACAGAAGCATAAAAAGCTTTCATTTATTTTTAAGTGAAAATTTGTGGTAAATTTATTCGTGTGGCCGTAACAATGTTTAGTTAAATTTTAGTAGCCATTTACTATATTGACTATATGGTCAAAATTAAATTTAAGGAAAGAAAGTGCTGTAACATAAGTTTGCTCAAAATTTGACCCATGTATGCCGTCATTTTATTATTAGATAGAAATTTATGCGCTTTTAGACTTGGAAATTTTGGTAAACTTTAATAAGCATTGCAGGTAAATATCAGGCAATGTATGACTATTTGGCCTGAGAAGTTTATGGAATTTAAGGGCACGTAGTAAAAGAAACTTACGTAATCTAAGCCAGCATAATCGTTTTTGAAGCCGGCGGTACTTAGTTGTTTTTTGAGGCCCAAATTTGTATATATTAACCTTAATTTAAACTGCAACATTAATTTGAATTTTAGGGAGAGTTTCTTATCTAAATTACGAAAAATATTTCTAAAGTATGTATATGTAGGTTCATGGAACTTAGACTTTGTCACTTTGTACCTGTTCTGCTGCTTGGATAATACCACTGCCTCTTATTTTTTAATTATTGAAAGCAATCTTTCGAATTTTTACCTTACTCTGTAAATATATAATTTACATCTTTGGACCATGGTATCGAGGTAATTAACATATTTCTCTTTCTCATTTCCATTTAATGACTTGCATGTGTGTGGCTTAAGATAACTTGCAGAAAGTATACTCATTAATGAGATGCTTAAAACGAAACGGACGAGACTTTTAATGAACCATATTACAGACAAATTATATCCAATCGCGGATGAATTTTTCATTTGATTAAGAAACTAGGTACTTCTGCTATGTATGGAAAGAATATAATAGTTATGCGTAAAGGTAGTAAAACTTGGATAAAGCAACTCAGCTCGCAGACATGTCCGATCACATTTCTGAACTTAAATTTTAATGAACGCAGGAAAAATCATTATCGATGTCAATGTCAACTCATCCCACTGCATCCGCAATGTCTATCCACAAGAAGGCTATGACTTGGTGTCATGAATAAGAACGTAACTTATCCCTGTTACAAGCGATTAGAAGAAACTATATAAGTAATTAAAGTTGAACGCAATGCAAACAAATCTGAAAATTGGAATAACTTATACCGTATAGCATTTGTATTGCCTCATTCCTTGGTTTGAACTCCACTATCATAAAATGGCTCATAAAGCTAGTGCAATTCATACAAAAAAATGTATCTGCACAGCGACACAGTCACACAGGACACTGCTTCCTTCAGTGCAGGCAATATACTATAAACTGTTGCTATTGCTATTTGCTAATGTATACAAAACATGAGGATTAGAGGACATACACTCTGTACGTGCCAAGCTAATGAAAGTAATTCAATAAAGGCAAACCGAACGGTGTTTATTTAGGGATGAGACGGGAGTGCAAAAAGGCAAAATAAATTATCGTTAAAACTGGTCGACCCTTCTGCGACGTGCATATGCATAATATGTGTGCCAGAACATCTGAAGCCTTGCTACAAGAGTCACTCATAAATTCTTTTATTAATATGAGCTTCTTTATTACCTTGGGAATTCCGAAAAATTCATCATGGGTTCCAGCATTGTGTGGCCATTTCATTGATTACTTTCTAACACGAACCTTATTTAAGAAAATTCCGTACATTTTATTTTCTAAACAGTTTCAAGATTTTGATGGAATTTAATAAAACAATAAATGGTTTTTTAAGGGCGAGGAATGGCATGAATGTTTTTTTTTTATATTATTAAGCCAAGCTCAGATGATCCCCTATGATGCTAAGCACAGCATGGCAGGAAGGAGATAGGGAAAGGATTAGGGGATATGAGGAGAGTGACTTCCGCAGATTGTATGCCAGAGGAAAAACAGAAGATGGTAAACTGTTCCACATTCGCACTGTTCGGGATAAAAAAAATCACGGAATTTTACTGTACGGCCGAAAGTAATTTGTAGGGTAAAAGGATGTGCGTGGTTTGCAGCGCGAGTATGCGTGCAGGAATCCTCTACAAGGGATTAAACTAGATATTTCATCAGAGCATTGACCATGCATGTAGCGCTAAAGGAGCGAAAGACATCCAACATTGCAGCGGTGCTCGAATGAGTCGATATCACAAGTTATTGACATATCGCCAACGAGCTTGAAGGCTGTCTTTCAAATAATATCCAATGAAGATAAGGCTGTAGGACCAGCCCCAGTCTATACATGAGAATTGTATTCCATTTTAGGTCTAATGTAGGACTTGTAGAGGAGCACAATATTTGACGGGCTGAAATATTTCTTACACCTTTTCAGAAATCCAAGATATTTAGATGCTTGTTTGGCAAAAGAGAAGATGTGATCTGTCCAGTTTAACTTACTTGAAAAATAAATGCCAAGAATGCTTAGTGACCGTGAATCAGAAATTAATGCTCATCAAAAGAAACGGGAGTGATTAAGTTACGGTCTTGTTTTAATGAGATGAGACAGATTCATTGAATTCGACACGATTCCCTTTGCCCCAAGCGAGGATGTTGGCAAGATCGTTATTCAATTAATTAATCATGCAATCTCGTTTAACACATGCAGCATTCCCCCTGGAGTCCGCAAGAGTGTCAAAGGAGTAAGCGAAATCAAGGGTACTGTCATCAGCTATGGATGGGCTTGAAAGTAAGAGAAAACAGATAATTAATGAAAATTAAAAAGAGAGTTGGAGAGATAACAAAGCCTAGAGCAACACCGGCATTTATGGGATGAGGTTCAGATGTAACGACATCTAATACAACACGTATTTGGCGACTAGATAGGAAACTTTCAATCCAAATAGAAGAGGAAGCAGAGACTAAGTACTTTGAGTTTAGCTAAAAGGGCTGGATGCCAGACTCTATAAAAGGCCTTTGAAATATCTATGGCAACGATTTTGGACTCACCAAAATTTTTAAGACTATGGTTCCAACGTTCTGTAAGAAAAGTCAGCAAGTCTCCAGATGAGCGTCTAGCTCGGAAGCCAAACTCGCAATCGTTGATGAGATGATTAGTTTCTAGATACTTCATTAATTTGGAGTTAATGATAGATTCAAAAACCTTTGAAAGATTCGAAGTAAAAACAACTGGTATCTGAAGTTTATATTATCGTAACCAATCAAATGATTTGTCTGAAAATATAAATCGTGTAACATTACGTTAATTAAGTTCAACCAGAAACAACTGAGGTCAACTTGTTGTATAATAACGTTGATGTTTTCTTAGGACATTATTTTTCGCGTGATAGAAATAAAGATTTTTAGGTCTCCCTCCTTGCACAAACATGAAACCAGTGTAGCGGCCGAATGGATAATCATGCATAAATCTGAACCAAAGCTACCAATCAAGAATACCAAATGACAGTAGTACATAGATAAGTATCGTAAAAATATAATTCTATTTTTTACAAGTTATTGCGACAAGAGTATTCAACTGTGAGCTTCAAGGACAATAAATTTTCTCATATTTTCAGATTTCTCCGCTTGCTAAAACATGCGCTAAAACATGAGTAAAAGTTATAGTGTCGAGAACAAAGCCCTAAGAATGATTAAGATACCTTATAAAAATGTTACCTTTTTCACAAACCGAAAAAAGTAGTACATACATACTGTTAGGAATTGTACTTGTTTGTACATAATAATGTTTTGATCTAAGGAATCTGAGATGTTTGAAGAGTTTTTGTTTTTTCATGTGTCACTCTTAGCAGAATTAGATATCAAAGTATGCTTAAAATACGGTATCGCGAATATAAAATATTATTAAATAAATTATTGTTATCGAGAAATATCACATTTAGCGACCGTGACAGGACGTTCACAATAGATTTACATAGTACCTATTACGGAATAATACAAGAAATCGCGGTGTGAAGAACTTCGTTCACAAAGAAGATTAAAAAATTGGCAGACATATTAGGAACGGAAGTTAAGGATTTCGCGGAAATCACGGCATTAAAGGAGCTCTTGCAGCAAGAACAGAAGGACTTGGGGAATCTCAATAACCAGATGTTCGCAGAACTACTCGAAGCGGATTCGAATAAAGAAATTCTGGAAAAAGAATTACATATATGGTAATGACGAGTATGTCATGAGATGGAATACTGTCAAAAATAGAGAGAGAGTACTGTATCTTCTGTACAGAGTATTCGTAATACTTGCCCTGAAAGCAAACTCCCTTTCAAACTTTCTAAGTTGGAATTAAAATAATTCAGCGGGCAATTGCGAGAGTGGCTCCGTTTTGGGCTCAATTTAACAAAATAAATGAAAATTCCTTGGTTGAAGGTGTTGATAAATTCCAGTACTTAATTCATCCTACTGTGTCGGGCTCGAAGGTTCGGGATTTAGTGAAAACTACCCAAAAGTCATTCAATGCCCAAAAGCAAGATATGTGCGAGATGATTTATTGGTGCAAGTTTATGTTCGATCGAGATTTGTTCAGTCTGGTGTTCTAGAATATGTTGTCGTTTGAAAAAGTGTTTTTATCATCCCTATATAATAAGTTGGAATGCAAATTGAGAGCTCTAGAAATGCTACAAATGACCACAGAACGATGTGCATTTATGCTAATGCCATTAGTTGAATCATGTCTACCAGAACAGATCTTCCGTATTTGGCAAAGAAATCGTTTTCATTTGACGCCGCGTCAGAATGAAGGAAATCTGCCAAAGTATTGTTTAGATCAGTTAATGCTTTTCATCCGCACTGAACTAGAAAATGAACAAAAAATCAAGCTCGCGTTATCGGGGTTTGGACTTGAAACTGGCAAAAAGAAGGAGCGTAATATGAGACCGTCAATTGGAGGAAAGAATTTTCCGACAGCTACTGGATTATTAACAGCAGCTGGAGATATACTCTGTGTATTTTGTGATAATAATCATAATAGTTCTGAGTACATCGGAGCCCAGAAGATGTCCGTTAGGGATAAAAAAGTTGTGTTTAAAAAGAAACGATGCTGTTATAATTATTCGAAGACTGGCCATCGAGTTTCCCATTGTTGGAATAAATCGAAATGATCGGTTTATTATAAAAGGTATCACTTTGTACTATGCGAAAACTTGTCACAATCCAAGAATCATCCTCTAGGAAAGGAGCTAAAGGCTGAAAAGGAAGAGAACACAAGAGCTGTGGACATTTTTACAATTCACCTGTCTAGCATGCAAGATAATTATCATTGCTGTTTTAAGGTTCTAGACCAGATGATGATACGTAGTAGAATTTCACCGATCAAAACAGGTTCATGGTTAAGTGAGGTGAGCGAGCTGTACATCCATCTGACAGACTTCGAAAATAGAGCTATTGAAATTTTAAACGGAGCTGATGTTGCCGGTAAGTTGCTTACTGGTAGACGACAATTGATTTCTGGCCTACTAGTGGCAATTGAAACTGAATTAGGTTGGACAATTATGGGACGAATTCCGAAGCTAGAGAAATCAGCAAATATATCAATGGTTGTGACGACGATGTTGAATCAGAAAGCCGACATTTCTGATTTGTGGAGCTTAGATTTGCTTGGTATACGAATACGGGACCCATCTGAGAGAAAGAGAAAGCAAGAACTACAGACTACTGCTGAAGAACACTTTCTAAAGACTGTTTCTATCGATTATGAAGGAAGGTTTTTAGTACACTTACCATGGCTAGATAATCACCCTCCACTACCGGATAACTGCAGTATAGCTCTAAAGAGGCTATATTCGAATATTAAGAAACTAAGGTCAGATCATTGATTGAAGATAAAATTATTGAAGAAGTACCAAAACTGAAATTGGAAATTCCAGCCCATTACCGCAACATCGTCATGTAATAAAAGAAAATAGTACAACGAAGATACATCCTGTATTTGACGCGTCCGCAAGGACAAGGAATAATCCAAGTTTAAACAGCTGCATTGAGAAGGGAACTAATTTGATCGCACAGATATCTTCAATTTTGATGCGTTTCCGAATGGAAAGAATCGGTGTAGTGGCTGATATATGCAGTGCCATTCTTCACATTAGTTTATTTGGACGAGATAAGGATTTTCTTCGTTTTTTGTGGTTTGATCTTCATGGGCAGTTAAAGGTTCAGACATAGACCAATAGTATTTGGAGTTTCTAGTCCTTTTTTATCGGGATCAGTAATACAACATCATGTGAAGAATACGCTTAGAAAATGCAATAAAGTCAATTATAAGTACTCCTTAGCAGTAATACAAAAATTACTAAATAGTTTCTACGTTTATAATTGTGTAGCTAATGTGACTGATGAACAAGAATTATATAGATTTATTAAGGGGTTACATGGGTTTCGAGGTTTAAAAAGGAATTTATTTTTCGTCTAATAGTAAAATATGTCTAGAATATTTTCCCAAAGTTTCAAGTAAATCGGAGTAAAAGTCTAGGAGAGAGAAATTATCCTCAGCGCGACGCAAGTATATTGAGGCAGCTGCTTAGCTATTGTCTGTCTGTCTCTCTCGCTCGTTTTTTTTTTTTTACTTTCTAAGGGTCACCTATTTTAAATATATTATTTTAATATGCCCTGGTCATCACATCTACAGCAGGATGTAGCTAGAATCTACGATTCTATGTAAGTTAAAAATGTTTATTTCTTTCCTTTAATTCCGACTTTAAACTTTAATCGGTTTTTTATAAAAACATTAGTTTTCAACCCGGTGGACACGATATCCCAAAATCTAATACACCGATCTTATTGAAATTTTGCACACTTATTCAAAATAGGATTGATTATAGATTGAACTAAGGTTTTCTTTTTTTTTTTTTTTTATTACAACTAAATTTACAATACTATACGTACTATCCTTCGTTCAGTCATGAACTATGATTATCAACTAACAAAAAAAAAATTTAGTTTTTAATTTGTAATAAGGCTATCATGAGTTATGCTGACCACCGCGAGGACACGTTTTTTTAGGGGTCTCCGGAAACCAGGTCGAAACGGCTAAATTTTCGAAATTTTTGAATGAAATTTTTATAAAATATTTAATAAAGTTGATTTTTTATATGCTTAAAATTAGGAATAAAATAGTTTATTTATTATACAAAAAGAAAAAAATGAGAAAATATGCTTTTTTTAGCCTTAATGAAGCTACTGCTATTATAAGAAATGGAAAATTCGAGCTTGTAGGGTGGGAGTACAATCAACGACATCGTTCGCTTCGTGAGTGTTCTACAAATGTCTTGGGCTTGCTATGGAATAGATATGATGATACTCTGCAGGAGAATTTACAAAATCTTAATTCACTTGAGGTTCAACAGATAAGTAAAAGGACAATATATAATATGCTATATAATTGTTACCTAAAGTTTTGCTACAACGAATGTTGGTATTAAAAATAGGGCGGAACCAGGTGGTCGATGAAGAAACTAGATGTCAATTTTTGAAGTGGAAACATGAGTTACGCTACTTGTCAAGAATTACGACTCCTAGAAGGCTGTTAGGAACTGATGAAACAGCATATTATTCACTTTACATATTTTGTGATGCCAGCCGTCTTCTTGAGAACTGAAACAACTATTGAAGTTAGTGCGCAATTGATTCAAGTAAAGTCTAGGATTTCTCCATTAGACAAGCAGAGTAAGAGGATGACCATTCCGAGATAAGAACTACTTGCTTTTAATATTGGAGCAAGATTATACGAAAGTATCGTTAAAGATTTAACTATTCAGGACAGAGATTCAATATTTTGGAGTGATTCTAAGACAGTTTTGAAATGGATAACGCGTAACGAACAGTAGGATGTTTTCGTACGGAATCGAGTAAATGAAATAAGACAGTTAGTGTCGAATGGTTTATGGTTCCACGTACCTGGTAAATATAATAATAATACTACATAAATAATTGGAGCAGTCCGTAACCGATATGTTGGACCTGTGACTGTGGATAATTGTGAGGATATAGAGCAGATTGAAACAGAAAAAATTACACGTTATTGGAGACAAATCAGACCACCATATAGATTAGGTTTATAGGATATATTAATGTGTAGATTTATCTGGTTGGATTAATTTAATTTTTATATTTTCTTAAAATTATAATCTATCATTAACTCAGGTGGGTGAATGTTAAGAATTGTAGATACTTGCTTGTACATAATAATGCTTTGATCTAAGGAATCTGAGATTTTTGAGGAGTTTTTGTTTTTTAATGTGTTACTCTTAGCATAATTAGATATCAGAGTATGTTTAAAATACTGCATCGCGAATATAAAATATGATTGAATAACTTATTGTTATCGAGAAAAAGGTTTTTTTTTTTTAATTTACCACACATACATATCTTTGAGGTCTCGACGAATAATATCTACCATTTTTAAGCAACAGAACGATACTGCTATTTTAAAGTTTTAGGATAATTGCACTTTTTTGGTTATGTAATGGTAATCAAATGTTTAATCATTATATTATTTCTCAACTTGAATAGTTTTAGTTATACTTACATAGAATCGAAGAAATGTATTTGGAATTGTTGCTCACTAGGCAGAGATGTTTTTTTTTTCTTTTTAATAAAATGAGATACCTACTAATTTTTTTGATTTCTTAGCCGTGTTTTCTTCCTTTATTAAAAATAACATACTACATATAACTAGGTAGGGAAGTTACAGGTTTTTTGCGGCAAAGTTGTGATATGCGCTGTACTTGATGCCAACACACGTCTCCTCTTTATTATTGCTATTGGTATTACAATACGTGAACCTCTTGACTGAATATCTGTCTCTTGTGGTAGAACGCCTGAGACTCAGGTAAAGCTGAGGAGAGCTCATGCTACTACTTGTAGTTGATATACCTGAATACCTGTAATGGTGTGGAGAACTCAGGCTGATCTCTGAAGGACGTTACGTCCTTTCTGTCTCAGTTTGGTGGTGTATGATGGCCTTGGAGTTAATTGAGACACTGTTTACGAAAATTTTGATTATATTTTGTTGCTCACTTCTGAGCAGTAACCTACGTAATAATAACTACTGATTGACAATAATGTGAGCTCTAGTTTTGGAGATTAATAATAACGTAGTAAATAACAACAACAAAAGATACTCTCTTAGAGCTTAAGGTTTAACAAGGCAGAGTTACTTTTTAACAATAAAAGACGGATTTACAATGAAATCTATAAAACTAATCTTTTAAGTACGTTGAAAATATCTTTTGAAAAATTACGTCTTTAAGAAAATTAAATGTACCTATCGATATTTTCTGGTTAAAAGTTAACTACAGAATGAAGAATTCAATTTTTATTTTATTTACATATCCAAGAATCAATGCCTATTTACCAATAACCTTTTCCCATTCTCAAAGTGGTTTTCGCTCCATTTACCGCTCCCTACAAATGTCGCGATTACTAACGCAAGGGTAGAGTCTGTAGTTTGTGGTAATTACCGCCACAGGTTCATATCTTAAATACATATTGCACTCATTTCAGGTAACACTTATCAGAACGACAATACGTCAACTTTAAAAAAAAAATTGTTATTTCAAATATTAAGTAAGACATGGCAACGGCTAGTCCCATAAGATTTGTAGATCTAAAACCAACGAGGTAATATCTAAAGGAGAAGCAATCATACGTGTACATGAGTGTAGCCAAAATGACTTGCATTTGTGTATGTTTCATTCCGCCAAATTTGGTTCTCACTGTCAAATTCATGTTCACTTCGTTGAAGGTTTTTGATATGATGCCCAGCAAACATTTGAATGAAAAATCTTCAGAACGATATATGGATGATATTGCCAAGTATCTTCCATGCGAAATTAAAGAAAATACGGTCTTGCGTAGACGAAAAAGAGATGAAATTACAAACAATTTTCTTTTTTGATTTTAAATGTAAAGGCAAGAAGACACAGTTTTACTTATTTGTCATCTCTATAATATACGAATCTATCTTTTGGAAGCACGCCTCGTTTTACTTAATGACAGTAATTAATTTGTGAGTTCACCAGTGATTTTAATTCCACCAATTCATATTAAAACAAAAAAGTAAATAAAATGAATATACACCTACTGTAAAGATATGTCTTCTTTATTTCCTTACTACCTACAAATTCCAAAGGATTTATTTGGTCGAATCTTTAACGATTTACTTTGACGATAAGAATGAAGTTGAAGAAACAAATGCATTTCTTCTACACGATATGAAAATAACTCACCCGGAAAGAACGTAGAATATACGCATTCATTTCTTCAAGATGTTTTCCCTTCGGGGTAACAGTTTCTCCCGTTGGAAGTTGAGAATGCAATACGAATATGATTATCAACCACGAGATATAATATCGTCCAGGTAATAACAAAGTGAATCTTCTGCGTTTCACCATGTTTGCTGGGTATGGGTTTGACGCATTCACGCAGGAAAAACCGCGAAATAACCGAAGTGGCACGATAGAAATTTTACTAATAAACTTTTTACGACTGAATTCTTTTCCTAATTTAGTAAAAGTCTTGGGTATAAAAAAATAAAAGCGATGGAAACTGTATACAGGTGTAAAGTTTTACAGCGCTTATATACAAACAATAATCAGTGTCAATGTGTTAAAAATGGCTATATGATATGTGCTCACTTTCATCTCTTTTAGTGATTACCTCGTTGTCCAAAACCAAAACCGAAACAGAAATTTTAATGTGTGCGTTAGGAGTCCGTTCTCTAAAATATTTATATTGATACTTATGGAAAAGTGCCTAAACTACTATTCATACAGGAAAATAGTCTCCTAGTAATTTAAAGCTTGGTTCCTTACCTTCCCAAGGGCTACACTCTATATACGAGTATACATTACTTAACAAAATAATAAAATAGTTTTGATTCCATAGCCAAGCGACCTTACTATTTTACGCTCACTAACTCTTAGCTGAGTAATAATTACAATTGTGTATGTACAGCCGGAGTCCGAATCTGTAGGCAGCTACATTCGATATCCTCAGCTGACGGCCTGACTTGACGGCACAGTGTAATATACAATGATTACTTAGCTGAGAGTTTTTGTTTGAGGAATCGTAGTCATTTGGTTCAGATAAATTTTTTTAAACAATTTTGTTAGGAAAGGTATAACAATTTTATTTCGGTTCGGAAGATAAGAAAGCAAGCTTAAAATTATCAGAACACCATTTTTCTGTATGAATAGTAGTTTAGGGTGGAGGTGCAAATCAAACTTTTATCAGTTTTACATAAGAGCACTGCAAATATTTTAGAATGTCAGGACTCCATTGGAGCTCTCCATTACCTGTGGTAATGAAGGAGTCTGTTTCATGGCTTGTGAGTTATTCTCGGTTTTGGTTTTGGGCTAAAACAACTCCGTCGATGTGATAGCGTTAGGCCATTCCCTGACGGGTCGGTACGACATCGATACGACATTGACTCGGTAAGCGTGCAACATGCCGAGCTACTGTCGCCACCGTGTATTTAAATCAGTACCCACACACGGGTCTGCACTGCGCAGATGAGATGCAACATGTTTTCGATATGCAGCGTTGCGACATGCCTTGGCAGTAGAGAAGCGGTATTTACCGAGGTGACAAGCGAATTTTGTTAGCAAAATGTCAGTGGAATTGAATTTAACTTTGGAAATAGAGAAGTACTCTCTTTTATACAATTATAAACTACCGGAGTATTCGCGGAAAAATTTGACGGAAAAAGCTTGGGCAGAAGTTGCAGCAAAAGTAAAACACTCTGGTAAGTATATATATATTTTTTTACATAATTTTTATTACAATGTCTTATACACAATAACTATACTGCCATGGAAGAGATGTACTTGGTTTAATGAAATAATTAGCCAAGTATTTACGTACTGTAGCTGCAGGTAATGTTGAAGTTAAATTAATAGTACGATCTTCTTCTATATTAAACTTTTGAGATCTAGTAGCCTGCATAGGTTCATACGTAGATATTGAGTACTGTATGCCATCTTTAATACGGAAAAAATTATGTAAAATGCAAACAGATTTTATTATGTTGATAATGGTGTTGTAGTCAACAAATCTTATTGTATTGAGCAATACATGAAATTTTTGTGTCATCATACCAAAACTGCATTCTATAGATTTCCTTGCTCTGCTTATTCTATAGTTATATATCCTTTTCTTATTGTCGATTCTTCCAACAAGATATGGCCTCATTAAATAACGCTTTAAAGGAAGCGCGTTATCGCATACAAAAAAATATGGTACTTCTTGCTCAGTTTCATCACGAAGTAAGAGAGCACCAGTTGGTAAATTTAAATTATTTTTTGTAATAAACGATTTATACTGGAGACTCGAAAGATTCCTCCGTCATTATTACGACCAGCAAATCCGGTTTCTATTACGGTAAATATTCCATCTGCGTCACAAACTGCTAGAAGAACAAGCTCCTAAGCAGTTTGGTACATTCCATATATCATCGAATCGATTGGCTATGGCTATACAAATCCATTTTTTGGTAGAAGGTATACCCATGTACGAATCACGTAACTTATCTCAAATTACTGATGTTGTTTCTTTTATTACATCAGATATTGTACTATCTCCTCTAGCAAAGTACATTTACATATAATACCATACATAAAAGCATCAAAAACTGAAGAAATCCAGGTAATCTTCC
Source organism: Dioctria rufipes (assembly GCA_963924295.1). Classification (NCBI taxonomy): domain Eukaryota; kingdom Metazoa; phylum Arthropoda; class Insecta; order Diptera; family Asilidae; genus Dioctria; species Dioctria rufipes. The sequence continues at coordinate 167,610,887 of OZ002740.1, read as the reverse complement.
ACAACCTGAAAGGGAAATGACTTTTACGTCAAGATTGTAAGTCGTCACGGATATATTATCTGACGAATCACAAACTGCAGATGTCAATACTCACAATGAGGCAGCTCTTAGTACTCCTATTCCTACCACAACAAATGTGCAACCCTCAGCCGAATCTCAGGCTTATTCAGTTGGTAGGAAACGCAGACGCCCAATCCCAGACGTTGATAAACATTCGCAGACTATTTACGAAATAAAACCGAAAGGAAAGAAAAGGCTGAAGAAACTTTACATAAACATTTCAAATGTGATTCTCTGATAATAGAGAGAAATCCTATGAGTTTATTTCTCATGAGATTATTACCAGAATTTAACACCATGACTGATGAACAAATAAGAACTTTTAAAATAAAGCCATGATGCTAACAGATGAAATTAAAAGAACAAATATGTCACCGAAGATACATCCTCTGGAGCCTACAACATCTGCTGCGCGCTGAGGACCGTCGTATGGATTTTTATTTGAGGAATCGTCATCATACTCCTCAGAATCCGCAATATCTCCTCAATTGCGTAATCATTTTGAGCCCATTCATTACTCTAATAACACATCACCACCAAGGGAACAATTTCAAGAAAGTGGTAATGCTGTACTTGATGCCCATGATAATATATATCCACGTAATAATAACAACACTTCATAAATCCATATGTATAACTTATATCTTATCTTAATTCAGTAAAAATTGGGAATATTAAAATATAAATTTTATTTACATACCTTAACGTTATTAGAATCCTTTCTTCAGCACTAACACATTCCCTTATATTAGTATTTTTTCTGAAAAGTAATCTTTTTCATAATTTTGGGCTAGTTCTCTGCTGCCACGAATAACCTGCAGTTAATGTTTCTTTCAATGTATGGTTGTACCCAAGTTTCCTTTTTTTTGCGTAATCTCAAATATTTATATAAAACAATATTTTCTTCTTCACTTGACGACGACATTCTTTGCCACGGATGAAAAACTACTGAAAGCTGGTCGAAAACGTGTCCCTGTCCATAGCATGTGGGACCGTGAGGGAGCTCTATGCGGTACAACATCGACGGGATAAATGTCGTACTGATACTGTGTCGCTATCGTTCCGACCGTCCGGAAAGGGGCTTAGACTCCTTCCTGACGGGTCGGTACGACATCGGTACGACATTGACTCGGTAAGCGTGCAGCATGCCGAGCCACTGTCGCTACCGTGTATTTTAAACAGCACTCACACACGGGCCTGCATTGCGAGGTTGAGATGCAACATGTTTTCGGTATGCAGCGTTGCGACATGCCTTGTCAGTAGAGAAGCGGCATTTACCGAGTTGAGAAGTGAAGTTTGTCGCGAAATCAACAAAATGTTTGCTGATTTAATCCTAGCATGTAGGACCGTAAGGAAACTCTATGCGGCACGACATCGACGGGATAAATATCGTATCGATACTATGTCGGTACTGCACCAACCCATCAGGGAAGGGCCTTACCGTACATAAAGGAACTGTGAGATATTCCCAATTAACTTAGTGCTGCATTCAGTATTCTTAATATATATATAAAGTCCTTTCGACCAAGAACGGTACTATTGAAGAAATTGCAGATAAATATTTTAATTATGTTCGAAGACATTATGCAGCTAATAGCTTTACAGTATTCGATGGGTGTCCCTAAGTAAATAAAACTATAACTACAACACCTACAGCATCTACATACTTCCACTTCGATGGGCAGGAACCAGCCGTACGTTCACGACCTAAGAAATCTGCAAACATCCCAACAAGTAACAAAAAAAAAAATCCATTCAAACTACATCAGATACTACAATCAGAGGGATTTTTGTGCAAATCAGGTCCTGAAGACGCCTGCAATTGAATTAGCAAAACACGATGATAAAACAGTCGTCGTCGTAGGGCAAGTTTTGATTTACTAGTACTTCTGCATTAATTAAATTCAAATGGTCTCAGTATTTTTTTCCGCAAACCAAGCTCAGGCAACGAAACGGATTCATTTTAGACATCTAATTGTTTCGAACACGCATCGCACACAAATATAATAGCATTTTTTCATTCTATTTCGGGTTTCTATACTACTTCCGGTTTTGCTAGGAAAGGGGAAAAAACAATAGTGAAGCCATTATTGAGCAACAAAAATTTATCAAGCCTAGCTAGTGTTTCCTTTTTAAAAAAGATGCAGATTAAATAACAATTGCCAAAAATAGATCTAAACTTATATCTGGTATTAACAGAAGTAAAACAAAAAATCAGTGGTAAGACCTCTTAACTTGTACCAAAATAAAGTCAACGCTTTCAAAGATTTTTAGTTGTCTGATTCGTCATCAGCGTAGCAGCACTAGCTAGGCTATATCCATAGCAGCTCCAGCTTGGCTACATTCATAGCAGCCGATATCTCATCAGTTGTTTTGCCCCAGCCTGTGTACGGCAGCAAAACTAGCAGCACTAGCTTGGCTATATCCATAGCAGCTCGAGCTTGGCTACATTCATAGCAGCCGATATCTCAGCAGTTGTTTTGCTTCAGCCTGTGTACGGCAGCAAAACTAGCAGCGCCAGCTTCGCTATATCCATAGCAGCACCAGCCTAGCTATATTCATAGCAGCCGATATCTCAGCAGTTGTTTTGCTGCAGCCTGTGTACGGCAACAAAACTAGAAGCACCAGCTTCGCTATATCCATAGCAGCACCAGCTTGGCACCATTCATACCAGCCGATATCTCAGCAGTTGTTTTGCTCCAGCCTGTGTGAGGCAAAATTAGCATTACAATTAAGAGTGTCCCCCACCAGTGGTAAGACCTCTTAATTGCAAAGAAAATAAACAGAAGCAACATACTTTTGAGACAGTGATAACACAACCTAATATTGGCTTCGCTTATACCGGCTAAACCCTTCGTGCTGTACTTCACTGGAAACGAATTTTCGGATACAATTGCCGCAACTAGAAGACCTTGGCAACATTATATTCTTAAAATACCTTAATTAAATTAACTTCCATTACAGTGAAAACAGCAATTGGCAATGGTTGATCTTGCGGCCCACCAGAAGCTGTTGGCAGACGAAATACGTAATGTTCAAAGTAATCCTGAAAAGGATCTTCCGGAACGAAAGAATGAGGAATACTTCAAAGAACGAATTGTGAAACTGAACGATTTGTGGAAAGAGTTCGTGCTCAACGACAACGAGCTTCAAAAATCTTTTAATGAAAACAAAGAACATTCCTATTTTCAGAAAGATTACTTCAATCAAGTAGAAAAGCTTTACCAAAACACAAAACAATTATTAGAAGCAGGTTCAAATGAACTAACAACATAAAGGGAACAGCAAAACCAACCGCCATCTCGACTGAAATTACAAGTAAATCAGCCACCTTCACTGGAAACCCTAGCAGTAAGCAGTCGAATGGAATCATAAGTAAACCTAACAAAAGAAAACCAAAATAAGGTTTCAGTGGAAGAAATATTACGCCATAAAAGGCAAGAAATAAAGATTAAGGCATTTGAGAGATTGGTGCAGAAAATTCAAGGTGAAGAAGGTTCGCAACATAGTAATGCTTATCTTCTTTATACGATTAAAATGCTAGAAGACTGTTGGAAAACTATATCAGACAGTCATATTGAAGTCGTAGCACGCTCAACAACTCCGACTGAGAACACTGAAACTCGCCATATCGAGCTTGAAGATGTGTATAAGACGACAATTATAAGGTTTTAGGAAAGGGTTGATGAATTAAGTACTAATCAGTCGCATCAGATCAGTAGGACAGAGCAAGTAACAATGCTTCTTCCTCAGATTCCAAAACTCAAATTGCCTTCACTGAGCATACCAACATTTTCCGGCAATTATATGGAATGGAAATCTTTCCATGACCTGTTTACTCAACTTATCCATAATAACGATCATCTAGGAAATGCTCAAAAGATGTATTATTTGAAAACTAATTTGAAGAGTGAAGCGAACAAAATTGTAAGCCACCTTCAAGTTTCGGATGAAAACTACGAAACCGCTGGGAAATTATTAAATAACAGATACAATAATACACGTCTTCTCGTTTCGGCTCAATTGGAACCAATATTCTCAATTCTCACTTTAACAACAGAAACACCACATGGGATAAAGAAACTTCACGATACCTCAAAAGAATGTGTCGCAGCCATAGAAAATCTTGAAATGGATACAAAAAATTGGGGAGTAATTATTATTCACATTTTAATGCAAAAGGTAGACCAAGAAACTCATAAATTATATGAGTTAGAACTAAACGAACCCCGAGAAATAAAGCCTGGATGATTTCTATTTATTTTTAGAAAATAGATTTCAGACACTTGAAGCACTGGCTGGGAGACGAGGGCAACAATCGTCAATAAATTTCAAGGTACAGGCCAATACAATAGATCATTCAAAAGCTATAAAGGTACGAAGAAACCATCTTGCAAGGTTTGCAATGAATCACACGCAATTTTTAGCTGCAACAAATTTTTAAACATGAATGCCAAACAAAGGGAAGCATTCATAAGAAAAGAAAAACTCTGCATTAACTGTTTCAGCGCATCTCATCATTACAGGAGCTGCACCAGTCTAAACAGGTGCAGAGTTTGCCGGCAAAAGCACATACAATGCTTCATTCAGCATATGCGTTGCCGAAATTAGGTAACTACTCAGCAGCTACCCATGTGACAACAAAGGCCGCCGAAAGATATAAAACAAATAATCAAAGCCAGTCGGAACGAACAGCTTGCTAAGTCCAATCTCTTATTGCGCAAAATAAGGTAGGACATCAGGTCTTGCTAGCAACCGCACTAATAAGAGCTATATCTAGGAGCGGCAATGAAGAAATATTAAGAGCATTGATTGATCAAGGCTCCCAAGCCAGCTTCTCATTACGAAAAACGCAGTTCAACGTTTAAAACTGCCAAAAATCAAAACTCGCATGACTATGTATATGCGGGTTAGGAGCAACAGAGACTGCAAAGGTTCAAAGTGCGATCAATCTTGACATTCGTCCAGTCATATCATCTAACTTCCAACTATCCCTAAAAGCCTTGGTTCTGAAGAAACTAACACAGGTACTGCTTGCTGTACACAAAGGAAAATGGAAATGGCAGCATGTGGAATAACTGGAATTAGCAGATCCAAATTATGATAGGCCAGGACCCATAGATGTTATACTACGCGCCGATGTCTTTGCTCAAATACTTCTTGACGGTCTTATAAAGGGGCCTGCGGGTACTCCAATAGCGCAATGTACAAGGCTTGGTTGGATTTTGTCAGGTAATATTCAAGCTCAGATTAAATACAGTAATAAGGCTATGTGCTTTGTAGCACAAACAAGTGTAGAAGAACAGCTGAGAAAATTTTGGGAAATAAAAGAGCTCACTGAAACACGAAGAAGTACCATCGAAGAAGCAGAAGTCGAAAACTTTTATAAAAGGACATATTCAAGATCAAAGGATGGAATATACAAGGTGCGGATTCCATTTCAACAAGGACGAATCATGAAGAGGCCTTTGGTAAATTCCATCAATATGGCAGTAATACGACTTCATTAGTTAGAGAAACGATTCCTAAGAAATGCAGCCTTAGAAACAGAATACAAAAAATTCTTAAGAGAATATCTAAGTCTGAAACTTATGAAATTATTAGATCAATCTACAGTACCAAACGAAAACATATATTACTTACCTCACCACGCAGTTTACAAGGAAGATAGCACTACCACTAATCTAAGGGTAGTATTCGACGACTCCGCGAAAACTAATACCGGAACAAGTCTTAATGATCAGATGTCAGTAGGACCCAGATTGCAAAAGTATTTCACAGATATTCTACTACAGTAGCGAATGCATCGGATTGCTTTCACAGCAGACATCGAAAAGATGTATAGACAGATAATATTGGCTGAACAAGACCAAGATTTTCATCGAATCCTATGGAGAGATAATCCCACGGAGCCTATTCAAGAATATAAATTAACCACTATTACCTATGGTACGAAATCGGCTCCATATCTGGCAATAGGAACGCTGCAACAATTAGCAGTGGATGATCAGGAAAGTTTTCCGATTGCTTCAAAAATTGTCTTAAATGGCTTCTATGCGGATGATTTAATTACGGGGAGCGACACTATAGAAGAAGCACTAGAAGCTCACAAACAATTGATTAAGTTACTGAAAGGAGGAGGGTTTACCTTGCGGAAATGGACAAGCAACCACCCGCTCTTAATATAAGGCGTCCCAGAAAATCTTAAATCCCAATATCCACTCCCAATTGATCTGGATGCATTGGCGGCATCCAAGTACGGACACATTTGAACTTAAAATTAATTTTTCACCTCTTAACAAACCTCCAACAAAAAGATCCCTCTTATCAGACGCATCTCGACTGTTCGATCTGTGGGCGGCTCACGTCCACAATTATTCAGGCAAAAATATTATTACAAGACTTATTGCTCACTGGGTTGAATTGGGATCAAAGACTTCCAGAGGAAATATGTAAAAAATGGATTAAATTTAGATCCGAACTGACTGATCTAGAAGCAATCAAGATTCCACGATGGAGTAATTATTCAAAACTCAGTAAAAAAAGTAAACTGCATGGCTTCTGTGATGCGTCAGAGAAGGCATATGCTGCAAGTGGCTCCCATTAGCAAACGGATATCACTTCCTAGGCTCGAGCTCTGTGGAGCAGTGCTACTATCAAGATTATTAAAAAAGATCAGAATGGCAATTAGAATCGAACAAATTGAGATGTATGCTTACACTGTTTCAAACGTAGCTCTCGCCTGGATACAAGGACATCCAAGCAAATAGAAAACGTTTGTAGCAAACAGAGTATCAGAAATCCAAACAAATATCAACCCAAGTTAATAGCAGCATGTCGTATTGAAAGATAACCCAGCAGATTGCGCTTCGAGAGGATTGCCGGCGAAACAACTGTCGCAGAGCACTCTGTGGTGGGAAGGCCCACTTTGGCTTCAAGAAAACGGCATAAGGCAAAGGAGGTCACAACTAGAAACTACCGCGATGGAGGCAAAGCGAGTAGCAACTCATCTGGCTACCACCAAGATGGCTAGAAATGAAGACCATGACGACTTGTTGAAACGTTATTTAACCCTACTGAAATTACTTAGGGTGGTAGCTTATTACTTGCGTTTTTTGTATAACAGTCGTCAATTGCAAACAAATCGAAAATGTGGTCCCCTAGAAGTGGAAGAAATTGAAACAGCCAAAATTACGCTTATTAAAAGGCTACAAGATAGGGAATTCAGTATTGAGAAAAAAAGGTTGAGGGATCACAAAGAAATTAGCAAACACAGCAACCCCTTGTCATTACGGCCATTTCTCGATGAAAATGAAATCATACGAGTAGCGGGACGACTCCAAGAGTCAAACTTGGTTTTCGAAGAAAAGCATCCAATAACTCTACCATAAAAGCACCCGCTCACCACATTGATAATTGACAATGCCCATCGAAAGACACTTCACTTCAGAAAACAACCTTAGCTTATCTACATCAGAGATATTGGGTAATTAAAGGATACAGTGCTGTAAAGCAATTCATACACAAATGTATCATTTGCCACCGATACAACACAAGAATGCAAGAACAGCTAATGGGAAACCTAGACTTACATTAGCCAGACCTTTCACTAACAGCGGAGTGGATTATGCAGGCCCAGTCGATATTCGTATGTTAAAGGGACGAGGCAATAAAAGCTATAAAGAATGCATTGCCATCTTTATCTGCTTAGCAACCAAGGCTATACATATAGAAGCCGTAAGCGACTTAACCGCAGAGGCTTTTCTCGCTGCATATAAGCGTTTTGTGGCACGACGAGGACACATTGCAAACATGTTCAGCATCAATGGCACCAATTTTGTGTTAGCCAACAAAATCTGGCAAACAGCCACTGGCGACTACCTGAAAAGATATTCTGATATAATCTCTGATGCAGTAACTCAAATCGGGACACAATGGCACTTCATACCGCCACCATCACCACATTTTGGAGGGCTATGGGAAGCTGGAGTGAAGTCCATCAAATTTCATTTGAAGATAGTAATCGGAGATACGAAGCTTACGTTTGAAGAGCTGACGACAGTTCTTGCCCAAATCGAAGCTTGTTTGAATTCTCGCCCACTCTGCAAGTTACATGATGATCATAGCGATTTGGATGTGTTAACCCCTGGCCATTTTCTTATCGGTGCACCTCTACTGGCCTCACATGCCCCAGACAGATTAGACCAAAAAATTCACAGTCTAACCAGGTGGCAATTACTAGACCGCCCAAAACAAGACAGAAGTGGGGAAGCCTGGAGAGGTAGTTCTACCAAAGGATGACAAATTACCTCCATCCCGATGGTAACTAGGAAGATATTTAGAGACTCATCTAGGCAAGGATGGGCTGGTTCGAGTTGCAACCGTGAAAACAGAAATGGGTACACTGAAAAGACCAGTAAACAAATTGTGCCCACTGCCGGACAACAGCCCAGAAAAACCGACCTCTACACCTGATGGAATACTAGCAACCAAAACTCAGCCAGTTCAGTCTGATATTGAAGAAGAGATGACTACCACGCTACGAGATATACCAGACACGAGTACACAACAATCGAAGGCTCACCACCCTCGCGTGGAAGAACTACTACAGCAAGAAATCTGTCATAGGAGTCCAGATCCACCCGTGGACTACTTCAATCAATTCATCCTCTCGACAAAATGATCAAGGTATACAAACAGACAAATCAAAATCCGGATAAAAACCAGCCACGACAACTACCCAGCAAGAAATCATTTAACATTGGAAATCTCACAACATTACTTCTCGTATCTTTACTAATTATTCCAAATCTTGTACACTCCACAGAATCACCAATTGAAGTAATACCATTTACCACTCATCCGGGTTTATATTTTGAGCAAATAGGAGAAGTAAACATGATGAATAATGAGTGGAACATAATTGCGTACTACGACCTTCGCAACTATTGGGCGGAGTTGGAAGGGTTTCGAACTTGCGTCATTAACCTCCGTTCTATGTGCAAGGTTGTAGTATCAAAAGGAAACTATTTGGTTACAACGCAACCATCAGTTGGAACTAATGGAATAATGAGATTCTGCACATGGGGCAAGGCCCCACTCGATACTTTTGGGACAATCACTTACAAACTATTTGGAGTTTTAGATCAAGATGATGCGAAACGTTTCGAAGAGCAAATTGACAAGGTAAAACAGAATGAGAACTATCTTATAACCTTGATAAGGAACCAAACGTTGATAGTTGAGGCAACGAACAATATATTAAAAAAGAATATTGATCAGTAACAATTCCAGTTTGAAACATTTAAAAAGCATCTTGATAAACTCACCGCTGACATGAACATGGTAGAAGAAAACGTGCAGCAAGAAAAGCTTACACAGATGTTTACGTCATTAGCGGTACATGCAACATTAATGATGGTCAACTACCAAAGGGTACAATCAACGTTATTAGATATAGTAATGGACGTCCAAGGGGGAAAGATTCATCCACTACTTCTCACACTCATTCAGCTCCGTACTCAATTAGCAATAATCCGAGAACGCTTGCCATCCACCCTGGTCATCCCTGGAGTCGACAGGCAAAATGGTCTCATACAATTGTATGGTCTCATCACAGCTAGGACTAGGCTAACAACGCGTTTTGGCTTATTCGACTTGACAATTCCGTTGCTTCATAGTACTCACAACCAACTGTTCGGATTGATTCCTGTGCCAACACCACATCAAGGGAAATTTGTTTTTATTGAACCGTCATCCGACCACTTAATTGCGAGCTTACATAGAGATCAGTATTACCCACTAACACAAGACGAACTTCAAGCATGTACCAGCCTCCAAGAAGAGAACTACCTATGTAAACAAAAGGCATCCGATTTACAATCTTCAATCCAATGTGAGTCATTGCCAAATGAGTCTTTTGAATCATAAATTCACCTTATCTCCAGACTGCAAGGTATTGTGGAACCTTCAAAAATTTGGATTCAACTACATCATTCAAATAGTTGGATTTATGTGTTGGACAAGGAGTATGTTTTTAATATAGTACGTGGCAAGCAAGTAATAAGCAAAAACCTTGCAGGAGATGGGATTTTAAGACTACAGTCAAGTTGTGTCATCAAACAACGATGCATGGTTATAAGCTCATATAACATCTACACTACTAAGGTCAACGCGTCATTGATATCCCTCACAAACCTAACTATTCAACTGACAGAGAGCAACGCCACTGTGAACAAGGGCATCATGAAGTCTGGATCAATGTGGAGGTTCAATACAAGAGAGTCCACCATGATCAGTAAAGCTATATGAAGCTTCAAGAACAGCTACCGGTGGAAATACCTCCACACGATATTCATTATTACACCAATAGTTATCTGATAGTCATCGCAGCCATTGGAAAAACAGGCGACTTCATCTACAGGAGATTCCTTCACGGACTTCCGGGAAAGAAGAAAAACCCACTGGCGGCACCAAGGCTCACCACTCCAGCATCTACCGACTTTGTGTTGCAATGCACCACGGTGGGGAGGATGTATAAAAAGCTTACATATCGCAAATGTGTAATCCTATACATGCTAAAACCAAAAGTTTATATTTTCCTAAGGTATTTCGTATACTCATAATTTCATTTACATTCACATCTTGTCTGGAATTTATTTGTGGAACGTTTACAAATATTTTCCTCTACCTCAAATTCCTACATTATCTGAAGGTACGCGTCGCATTACATTTCAGTCTGGAAATTATTTCCCAGACTGCTCAGCTGCCATGTCAGCAATTTTATCGTGAGAACGCAAAATCTCCTACAAATGAGAATACAAAGTACTGCAGGTAACTAATTATATAAATAGAGTAATTATCATCATAAGGGCAGTTATAATTTAGAAGTGCAATTAAGAGTGTCCCCCACCAGTGGTAATACCTCTTAACTTGTACCAAAAACAAAAGTCAACGCTTTCAAAGGTTTTTAGTTGTCTGATTTATCACCCGCAGTGGGCTGAAAAAAGCAAATTTTTGGTTTTTTTTTAAATTTTTTAAATTTTTTTTTGTTCTATTTTTTCATTTGTTTTTAAAGTCACTCAATTTCGTTTTTTGGGACCTGTTGATGAGCCAAAACCAAGACTTGAAACTTGTCACAGAAAATCAAATGGGTTGTGTGATAAAATAACAAATGAATAAAAAAAAAATGCCTTCTTGAACAAATAAAGTTTGCACCGATAAAAAATTTTACAGGGTAATCTCTAATTTTGTTTCTTCCTCCTTGGTGGAATATTAGAGCTTTTGCCTCATGTAATTCACACCCAGAATTTATTCTGAGTTTATATGAGATGAGATCAATTTGATCTGTTTCAAGCGTCTACGGCAGACAGAAGACAAAGCCGTAACGATGAGTATAAGATTTTCTACTAACACGAAACGCTTCTTCTTCTTCTTCCCACTGCGGGCGTACACGGGTTCGATTCGTTTCCAATGGATCTGGTTTTTTAAATTTTTTTAATAAATTTTTTTTTTATTTTGCTCAATTTTTTGATTTTCTTAATTTTTTCATTTTTTTCTCTGTTCTATTTTTTGATTTGTTTTTAAAGTCACTCAAGTTCGCTATATGGGGACCTGTTGATGAGTCAAAACTTAGATTTGAAACTTGTGACCCAAAATCAAATGGGTTGTGTGATAAAATAACAAATAAAAATTATTTTAGGTTTTGCTATATACCGGAGAATCAAAAACAAATGCCTTCTTGAACAAAATTAATTAATTAATTTATTTAGTGAAAAATAGATACGTTAACAAAAATTCACATTGGGCTAACAAGTCATAATTCTAGCGCACAACTTTCAGTACGGTGCGGTGCATTGCCATAAAAAACTTAAGTTTCAGGATTATTTCCGAAACTTTTTCTTTGATTAACTTCATTAAAGTTGAGTCATATTATATTAAAGTAAATTCTGTTATTGAAATTTAATCCATTATTAACAGAAATAATACAAAAAATGGAAAATGATAAAAAGTATTGAAAAATTTATGATTCGAAAAGTGGTTTTCCTTAATTTTTTAAATTCCCATATGCAAGATGCAAGTACACGCGCTCTCGAGTTATCACGAGGATAGGTGGAAGGACTAGCAAAAATCAAAATAACTTTTAATTGTATATAGCGTCACTATCATTCTCACTCACACTTCATGCAATGACTCTCCGTCTTACTCAAACTAAAATCTTACAGTTACGGTCTTACGGCAAGCTTTAGGTACACTAGAATCATTTTTAGTAGGTAAAAATATATTTGTCGAAATTGGGTTTCTTGAGGAAAGAATTTTTTTTCCGAAAACTAAGAAATAATGTAGCAAGTGTCATACCATTTTAGAATCGTTATTAATTGCGTCAACTTTTAAAGTTACTTGCCAAACTGGAGTAGTACATTGTTTTTTCAGTACAGTCAGTTAAAGTTGTGTGAAGAATTAATTTTCTATTCTTGGTTCGACAAAATGTGACATTTTCTTCCTAGCTGGAGCAGTTGGCTTAAAATTTAAAGCAACAGGCTACATAGGCACTATTCGGGTTTACCTAAGAAAAATTACAATTGAAAAAAAGTAAAGATTTGTAGCAACAGGGGAGTTAAAAAACCATCACAGGGTGTACATTTTCTCGAAAACAAAAGAAAAGTCTATAATTTAAAAAATACACGACTTAGCTTTTTTTATATTTTACTGCTAACTATTATGATTTGGTCTATCATCCGATTCCGGCTTGACGTCGACTTACGGGACCCTGTATATGTACATAAATATTGTAACATCCATTGTGATGTGAATATAAACATATAACAAAACCAACATATTACAAACAAATTGAAAATGATATCGAACTAAGTAATATCATGAGGAAAATAGAAGAAGTTTTGAAGTTTTACGAGTATAATTACGACTACCTTTGTTAACGCAACAAAATAATCTAATGACAAAGCTGACGACAGTGAACAATTGAACTTCAATACGGTGCTTATAGTCGAATAAAGTGGTTCTGACTCTACAGCTATACGGAAAAATTTATCAAATGTAAATGTTAGTTTATCAAATTAAAAACTTTACTTATCAGATACGCGCGTTGTAATCCACACCAGATATATATGTATATTCAACTAACCAGCATTAAAAACGTAATATGTACAATAGGAATAATCGATGTAATTTATAATAAATATAGAATAACTTGATCGTAGAGTAAAAAAAAAATTCTTTTGTTTGTTCAACGTTTTTCTTTGCAATAGAAATAAATGGAATATTTTCTTAGACACCCAATATGGGAAAAACTAATTCAAAACACGCGGATAATTACGGCTAGATCGTCAACAACCTAATAATAGAAGATACGGTCAATATTGATAATAAGCAGATTATTATTCTTTTGGCAATCATAGCAGTTGTGAAAGTAATAGAATTAGTGTAGACCCTGTACCGAGACCACCGAAGGGGATTTAGGAAAAAATACCTCAGTAACCCAATACAAATTACAGTTCCGAAATAAACTTGTATATTACCGTAAAAAGCCCGCGTATATTAAACGGATAAATATACACAAAATAAATTAAACGACGGGCTTACATATTTTTTTTTTGCTCTCCTGCTGTGTAAAAAAAAACTTAAACAAAAACGACAAAACAGTTGAAGAATTGCCGGGGGACCGTAAGGCACTGTAAAGACAATTGCTGTCCCTATTACGATACTGAAAATGAAGTGGAGAAACATTTGTGTCACTGCAGTTCACATAAAGCCAACCACTATAATAATATTTGTTTGCAATACAATGGTGATACTGACATACTAACAGAGGATCCAGTTTACGTTATTAGAGTGAACCTAAAACGAACAACGGAAAACGACGATAGTTGGAGGAAATCACGCGCAGCTGAGATTAATGAATCTCATGACCTAAGAAAAAACATCGGAATAGGACATATTTGCAAGTAAAATCTTAATAACTAACAGCAAAAAAAAAAAGGAAAGGTGGCAAGCCACTCATCCAAAGAACAAAAAAAAAACAAAAAACAGATAATAAGGTTTAAGTATAGTTAACTTAGTAGCATGTGTAAAAGTCAAATACAATGCAAGTAAAAATAATAGACCATTTTAGTTAATTATAGAATTCAATGCAAAAAAAAAGGCTACTAAAATACAAGAAAGAAACTAAACCGTATGTCTATGGCCGAAAATTCATATTACGAACGGACCATAGACTACTAGCGTATATAATCAAATATACGATTAACTCAATTAATCCAAATGTGATTAGATTTGGAAGAGTTTGACCTCGAAATCCAATATATAAAAGGTGCTGAAAATCCTAGAATTAATGCATCATTCAGATCAAAGCTTGATATATCGGATCCGAAAGAGATCAAACTATTACAAATGAAAATTTGGGCAATAAAATTAAAAGAAAAGAGAAGAAGAAAGAAAGAAGAATGTAATGTTACAGAAGAAGATGCCAATAACACCAGTGTGTAGTCTGATCAACTGCATATCACTGGAGCGTTAGCACCATCAGATGTAACAAAACTACCGAATTTGAAATTCAACGTTGATCATGGAAATAAAAGAAGTAAAAGTTACCGAATTAGTAGAATTCGCACTAGAGTGAAATTTGAATCATTGGAAGGAATATGAAAATAAAGAAATTGATTTAACGCTAGTATAAAACAAAAAAAAAAATTTTTTTAAAAGCGGTACATATAAAGAAGTAATATCCAATTAGTAGAGCCCGCACTAGAGAAGGATTTCGAAGCATTGGAGGAATATAATGATAAAGCTCTCTGCTGAGATTGAATATAATGAATGATTTAATATGATGAAGATAACTGCAATTAAAGGCCTTTGAGACCTTAACCGCAAGTGCATGTGACTAAAACTAAAAGAATAAACCAGATATTACACGACATCCAATCACCCATAAAGAAAAAACACAGATATGTAAAAAAAAAAACAAAAAACAAAAAAAAACAAATGTAATAGATACGTACCGAATATTGTTAAAAAAATTTAATAGACTACTAGCTATTTTATGTCAACGGTAACTTAGACTAGCTATTTTTAGGAATAATTATTGTAATGATTTATAGCATAAATATTTAATGTAAGCATAACTTATCATAAAAATCCATATGTAAATATATATAAAATCCAATAGCTAATTAATAAGCATGTAAAAACAAATAATGATAACAAAAGATTAATATTAATTTTTTTTTCTCCGTAAAGGGAAAGGTGTGATGTGAATATACACATATAACAAAACCAACATATTACAAACCAATTGAAAATGCAATAATGCACATTCTGCATTATTCCAATATTCAATTGACTCAAAATCCATTGCTCTATTAATCGATCACAATAAATACGATCGATGATATTATCGCAATTAAGCAAAACAAGCGTTCAACCAAATGTGTGTCACAATCATAAGAAGTGACTGAATTTGTTTACATATTGTGCAACCAGCGTAATACGAGTCAAGCTACTTACGTCACATCTTTCTTCCGAAGTAAAGCACATAAGTGCATCTTATACTAGTAACCGAGAATCAAAACCGAAGTAGTGAATTTAAAATTAGATACTTTGGAGAAACGAGATATTAGAGAGCCAGTCTTCAATTTAAGAAGAAATCTAGTACAAGACGAAATGGCCGAGCAAGAAGACATGCAACACTTACAACAAGCCATCCAGGACAGATGTTCCAGCTGATGGCTGATTAAGTCTTGAATAAAGTTAAACACATAAGAACCTTCTAAGGGAAAGACGACTACTCTCTACAACAATTCATTAGCGCTGTGGAGAATGTTGGAGCTTTGTGCGGAAATAACGTTGCCCTTTTACGACATAGTCTGCAAATGGTGGTTAAAGAGAAAATCCAAAGAGGAAAAGTTACAAAAAATTGATGGACGAAAGTCGGATCATCAAGGTAGGCAATTTAAGAGGGCTTTTTCATTTATTCGATCAATAAATTTTCAATGAAACGAATTATATGAGTATGATGAAAATACACCCACGAATTACAGTCCAGAAAATCATGACAAAAATTTAGAAGATGTTGTGAAAGATATGTAGACAGGAAGTTATCCGATACTATAAGAAATGGGATGACATTAAATGAAATACTTAATATTTTTGATGATTTAGGAATATTAGATGAAAGCGATGTAATCCATTATTATTACGAACAAAAAAAAAAAAATATCTCAAATCCGCAACATAACAACTTACGTCGGAGAGACTTTAAACGCGATAATAGTGAACGGCAAATGTGCAATTTCAGAAACGATAACGATTATAGAAATGTTGCGCAACAACAAAATAACTTAGGCAATTTCTGGGGACAATACAGACGAAACAACTATCCTCGACAAAACAGCTATCTTCCCAACAACAATTGATCAGAATAGTACAAACAATACCCTATTCAGCAAAGACCAATCAATAGCGGACACAATTTCAATAATTATTCAGGACAATTCAGGCAAAAACAAAATAATACTTTTAATAATAACCCCAACAACCATGTCCCAAATGGAAATTGATAACAAAGTGACGTAAATTTTCAAAACCAACCTCGGAACGAAGATTACTAATAATTACTGTAACTATTGATAAAACAAAATTAAGATGCTTCATCGATACTGTTTCAGAAACGAGCATTCTGAAACCAGGAATTCTTGCAAATTACCCCGAAGAAAAATTAGAAAAACAAAGAGGTTAGTTACATCTATTCCTTACGAATTTAACTTATGTGGTACTTTATCTTGGAAACTTATGGACTTATCAAAACAAGGATATGATGTAATAATAGCCAAAACTTTCTAATTCCCATAAGATCGAAAATAGATTTAGGACAAAAATTTATAGAAGTAACGATCATTGTTTGATTATAAATTTGTAATTTTGAAGAAGGGCACATTCAAAGCTTAAATCTCCACCATTTGCATCCTGAAGAGAAACGAAGAGCTACAAGAATTTTGAAACAATACGAAAGGCTATTCAATAAAGAGGAAGATAAACTTACCGCGACCCATAAACTTCAGCATGAAATTGTTACGACTACAATTAATCCCATATATGCAAAAAATTATCGTTACCTCCGAGTTCATGAAGAAGAAATAGAAAGGCAAATTAGGGAAATGCTAGAGCAAAACATTACACAACCTAGTAACTCCCCATACAACAGTCCCTTATAGATAGTTCCGAAGAAGCTAGACAATTCAGGCGAACGAAAATGGCGTATTGTAATCGATTATCATAAACTTAACGAAGTCACCGTTAGCGATAAGTTTCCGATACCAAACATAGAAAGTATTCTTGACAAACTGGGAAGAGCCCAATATTTTACAACACTAGATCTTTCGAAGGGTTTTCACCAGATACTAGTTAGACCCGAACACAGAAAGAAAATTGCATTCTCAACTCCATACAACCATTACGAGTATCTAAGAATGCCATTTGGCTTAAAAACTCCTCGTCTACCTTCCATGTACTAAGAGGACTAATAAACAAGGTTTACGTTATATAAGTTAATTAAATTTATTTAAAAAACCTCAAAAAAATATATTTCTAGTCAGGCAGGTTACCTGTACCTTTATTTCTCGGATATAGAATTAAGACTAAAAATTACAAGTTTCTCTAAACGTAAAATATCTCTAACTTAAAATTACCAGACGCGTGGTCAGCAGAAATTTCCTGGGAACCGAAATGTATTTTCCAGGTCAGGTTGACGGAGAAGTTGTTGTCGCATCAAATTACGGCGAATGTTGCTTATGGTGTTAACTCTTCCCCTCTTACGTTCGAATGTCAGCATTCGTGCTTTTCAAAGATCGTAAAATTTTCGTCTGCATGTTGCCTGAGGTGGAATTGATGTTGCTAAAGGCATATTGACTGATTTCATCTTGAGAGCGGTGACTTTTCCATGGGATGTTTCCTCGGTTTCCTTTTCAGGTATATGTGCTACAGATTCATTTGATTGACTGACAGTCGCTTCTTCTTTTGGTGTTTCCAGCTTCTGTTGGATTGTTATTTTAACATTTCCAATTCTTGGCATCACTTTAACCCTTGTGTCAATGGATAAAATAAATGACGTAATCGAACCCATAACATACCCGGGTATGTAACCATATTTACGTATATTTCTGTGGAACTGTTTCACTTTTTTGCTTTATATATAAGGAAAATATTTAGTCAAACAGTTCCTAAGAATTTATTTTTATGATTCGGCCTGTTCCGAAAGGTGGGTATACTGCATATGGCTTACAAAACTTGGAGGTAGGATAATTGTTGATGATAGGAATGCATTTTTTTCGAGTATTTCAAGGAGAATTTGTTCATAATAAGTGTAAATTTCGTTCTTTTTCTACTGGCTGGCAAGGGTGATTAGATCATCAATTGCACTTTGAGGTATCGACCCCAAAGCATACCTCATACTGGAACTTTCTTCAGAATTTCAAGCTATACCCTCGCGTACACTGCTTTCTACCGAGTTCAGATTTGTGACAAAACCACGATTTGCTCTTATGTATCAAAAAATAGGAAATCTGTAATTTTGCTTTCAACAGTGCATTACGATAAAAGTGTTAGTGGTGTCCTCCAAAAGCCTGAAATCATATTGCTTTACAACAAATGTAGGGGGGGGGGGGGAGAGAGAAAATATGGATAAGATGGTAGGACACTACACCACCAAGAGACGTACGTTGCAATGGACCCTAGCATTTTTTTATAATATTTTGGATGTGGCTGCTCTGGCAGCCTTCATTATATACGATACCCGCAATTCTAACCAAAAGACAAATAAGAGACGTGCATTTCTGCAAGATCTTGGTGAAGCCCTCACCATGCCAGCATGTACAAATCATAGCACATTATGAGGAACTTCGGGATCAGATATGCTATCGAATGCATGATGGGACACCAAATACCAATCCGATCTACATCCACGTCATGTGGGCCTGCAGCACGGCATCAAACTGACAGACTGAAAAGTAACTGCAGTATTTGCAAAGAGGAGGGTAAGAGGTGACCCACGCGAAAATGTTGCTCAACATGCTGTAAGCCTGCACGTTCAGAGCATTCTACAGAATTTCCCAGATGTAAAAAATGTTTGTCATAATAAATTCTATAAAGTTTTTTAAGAATTAACTCTATTTTTTTATTGCTTTCAATCCCCATTCCTAAAAAATGTATTACATATCTCGGTATGCTTTGAGCTTGGTAACGTATATTTCTAATTCAGGTCTATCTTCTGACGAACCATAGAATAGTTTTCAAAATTTTATAGCATATATTAGCTACAAATAGAGCCCTTGAGGATTACTAAAGTGATGGATAAAAAATTTCGAAGATTAGATAAAATTTTTTCATTTTCAAAATTGCAAACATACCCAGGTATGTAGGTATTGACACAAGGGTTAAGTATCCATATGATGGCTAATATTATGAAGATTACCATGGCTAATCCATTACTGGTCCATTTATTAATTTTCTTTTCAGTTTGTAGCAGCTCAATTCTATTGGTGTTGTTAATTTGAATCTCTTTCATCATTTCTAGTGACAGGACTTCTCGAAATTCTTTTTCTTGCGGACTTGGGTGTAAAATAGCTGGTAGTGCTTGAAGAGTAGAGGCTTCTCTTGATGTAAATGATATGCCATTGATGTCGATGGTTATGTTGTGGAATTTTATTAAGAATGTTCCATTAAGGCTGTGTAAGGTATCTTCAATATGAATACTTCCATTAAATTGATTAAGAAGAATGATTCCTGGTACTATTTCATTTTTGGTGGGTACGTGCTGGTTGTTGATTTTGTTGCATGTCGACTTTAAACTCTTCATATCGTTCGGAAAACAGGTAGAATTACTAATATTTACAACACTATTTTGATTACATATTGACAAATGGTTGAATGTTTTACAGTCTCTTGGGATTCCAAAAAATTTTTCATTACCTTTTAAGATCCTATTAAAAGAGATCTCGCTGAGTATATGATCCCTTTTAACAGCTTTAATTAACAATTCTTCATATAAATCTTCTGTTGTCATTGGGATATTTACAATATAAAGTAGACAAGTACTATTTATAATCATTTTAGTGGATGCGAAATCTAGAGCTTCGTCCGGTGTACTGTATGGGAGGTTTTCTTTATCTAAAGTACTAGTAGCTAGTTGAATATCAGTCTTAGATGACATCATTGAATTTATAATACCTAACCTAGACCAATGAAAGGCATACCTAATATTAACTAATTCTTCTTTTATTCATTTTAACTTATACTGAAAATTAAGGGCTAGCAGACCATTGAATATCTTTTCTTTTCCGATTGCACTTAGGATTTCATTTGTCATTTTATTGTTTATTCTCTCATTATGCAATTGGTTAATTATTAACTGCTTACTATTATTTTTTAGTACGTTATTCATTTTATCTTTTATTATCTCAAAATCTTCGTGGTCTGCATTACCAGTCATCCATTTCCACGCTTTACCTATCAAATTGATGGATGTACCTTTAAGTTGTCTTCTAATAAGTCCTGAATTTGAAGTAGCTCATAATTAAGGTAAGGGAATAATGGATGTGATTTAGAGATTTCGTTCTCAAGGATTGGATTTATCTCGGTTACTAACTTCTGGTATCTATCGAGCTCAATAACATGGATTAATTTGAAATTTCCGTTTTGTATTTTTGCTTTTCCAACACTAATGGCAACTATCTGGGAGTTGGAGTAATCCAGGATTTCAATTCCACTTGTAACAGCGCGAATAGCACATCTGAAATAAAAGACTCGTTTAATTCCTAATGTTACTTTTGTGTATGGTTTTCCCTGATTCTGTTATAACTACTGTATTCTTATTTTCTCTAACTCTTTCTTCTTTATACCTAACTGTAAGTTTAGATCCTATTCGTTTATTATGCTTCACATAAATGGTTTGCCCTGGCTCGTAATTTTTTATTGGTTTTCTTTTCTTATTATGATTTTGTTCAAGACAGAATTTTTTTGATATCTCCGGTATATAGCAAAAGCTAAAAAATGTTCTAATTTGTTATTTCGTCACACAACCCATGAAAAAAGGAGAAAGAAATGAAAAGTTTGAGAAAAATAGAAAAAACAATTTTTTTATTTATTAAAAAAATGTAAAAAAATTTTTAAAGAAACAGATTCATTCGAATCGAATCGAACCTGTATACGTCACGCAGTGGGCTGAAAAATAAAGAAGAAAAGGAAGAAGAAGAAGCGTTTCGTGTCAGCAGAAAACCTTACACTCATCGGTGCAGCTTGGTTTTTTGCCTGCTGCAGACGCTTGAAAATAGATCAAACTGATCTCTTCTCATATAAACTCAAAATAAATTCTGGGTGTGAATTATATGAGGAAAAAACACTCCTATACAAGCCCAGGAGGAAAAATAAATAAAAAGATTACTCTTTTGGACTTTTACCGGGTTAAACTTAATTTTGTTCAAGAAAGAATTTTTTGGGATATCTCCGGTATATAGCAAAAGCTAAAAATTGTTCTAATTTGTTATTTCATCACACAACCCATTAATTTTTGGTGACAAGTTTCAAGTCCGTTTTGTATTTTTGCTTTTCCAACACTAATGGCAACTATCTGGGAGTTGGAGTAATCCAGGATTTGAATTCCACTTGTAACAGCGCGAATAGCACATCTGAAATAAAAGACTCGTTTAATTCCTAATGTTACTTTTGTGTATGGTTTTCCCTGATTCTGTTATAACTACTGTATTCTTATTTTCTCTAACTATTTCTTCTTTATACCTAACTGTAAGTTTAGATCCTATTCGTTTATTATGCTTCACATAAATGGTTTGCCCTGGCTCGTAATTTTTTATTGGTTTTCTTTTCTTATTATGATTTTGTTCAAGACAGAATTTTTTTGATATCTCCGGTATATAGCAAAAGCTAAAGAATGTTCTAATTTGTTATTTCGTCACACAACCCATGAAAAAAGGAGAAAGAAATGAAAAGTTTGAGAAAAATAGAAAAAACAATTTTTTTATTTATTAAAAAAATGTAAAAAAATTTTTAAAGAAACAGATTCATTCGAATCGAATTGAACCTGTATACGTCACGCAGTGGGCTGAAAAATAAAGAAGAAAAGGAAGAAGAAGAAGCGTTTCGTGTCAGCAGAAAACCTTACACTCATCGGTGCAGCTTGGTTTTCTGCCTGCTGCAGACGCTTGAAAATAGATCAAACTGATCTCTTCTCATATAAACTCAAAATAAATTCTGGGTGTGAATTATATGAGGAAAAAACACTCCTATACAAGCCCAGGAGGAAAAATAAATAAAAAGATTACTCTTTTGGACTTTTTACCGGGTTAAACTTAATTTTGTTCAAGAAAGAATTTTTTGGGATATCTCCGGTATATAGCAAAAGCTAAATATTGTTATAATTTGTTATTTCATCACACAACCCATTAATTTTTGGTGACAAGTTTCAAGTCTTGGTTTGACTCATCAACAGGTCCAAATAGCGAAATTGGGTGATTTGAAAAACAAATGAAAAAATGAAAAAAGAAGACAGAAATGAAAAGTTTGAGAAAAATAGAAAAAACAATTTTTTTATTTATTAAAAAAATGTAAAATTTTTTTTAAAGAAACAGGTTCATTCGAAGCGAATCGAACCTGTATACGCCACGCAGAGGGCTGAAAAAAAAAGAATAAAAGGAAGAAGAAGAAGCGTTTCGTGTCAGCAGAAAACCTTACACTCATCGGTGCAGCTTGGCTTTCTGCCTGCTGCAGACGCTTGAAAATAGATCAAACTGATCTCTTCTCACATAAACTCAGAATAAATTCTGGGTGTGAACTATATGAGGAAAAAACACCCCTATACAAGCCCAGGAGGAGTTTATATGAGAAAAGATCAGTTTGATCTATTTTCAAGCATCTGCAGCAGGCAGAAAACTAAGCTGCACCGATGAATGTAAGGCTTTCTGCTGACACGAAACGCTTCTTCTTCTTCCTTTTCTTCTTTATTTTTCAGCCCACTGTGTGGCGTATACAGGTTCGATTCGCTTCGAATGAATCTATTTCTTTAAAAAAAATTTCACATTTTTTTAATAAATAAAAAAATTGTTTATTCTATTTTTCCCAAACTTTTCATTTCTTTCTTCTTTTTTCATTTTTTCATTTGTTTTTCAAATCACCCAATTTCGCTATTTGGACCAGTTGATGAGTCAAACCAAGACTGAAAATTGTCACCAAAAATTAATGGGTTGTGTGATGAAATAACAAATTAGAACATTTTTTACCGGAGATATCCCAAAAAATTCTTACTTTAACAAAATTAACTTTAACCCGGTAAAAAGTCCAAAAGAGTAATCTTTTTATTTATTTTTCCACCTAGGCTTTTATAGGAGTGTTTTTTCCTCATATAATTAACACCCAGAATTTATTCTGAGTTTATATGAGAAGAGATCAGTTTGATCTATTTTCAAGCGTCTGCAGCAGGCAGAAAACCAAGCTGCACCGATGAGTGTAAGGTTTTCTGCTGGCACGAAACGCTTCTTCTTCTTTATTTTTCAGCCCACTGCGTGGCGTATACAGGTTCGATTCGCTTCGAATGAATCTGTTTCTTTAAAAAAATTTTTACATTTTTTTAATAAATAAAAAAATTGTTTTTTCTATTTTTCTCAAACTTTTCATTTCTTTCTTCTTTTTTTCATTTGTTTTTCAAATCACCCAATTTCGCTATTTAGACCTGTTGATGAGTTAAACCAAGACTTGAAACTTGTCACCAAAAATTAATGGGTTGTGTGATGAAATAACAAATTAGAACATTTTTTAGCTTTTGTTATATACCGGAGATATCCCAAAAAATTCTTTCTTGAACAAAATTAAGTTTAACCCGGTAAAAAGTCCAAAAGAGTAATTTTTTTATTTCTTATTATGGTATTTAATATCTTTCTGCTGTTTCTGTTTCAATTTCTCTATATTATTTAAGCGCGTTCTTTCAAATTGTTCGGGACTAACTTTTGGATTTCTTCCGAAAAATAATTCGACAGGTTTTTTCCCTGTAGTGGAGTGGATAGTAAAATTATATTCGGTTATGAAACGTTCTAAGAGTTCTTCGAAGTTACGAGCCATTCCTTCTGTTTTCAGGCATCGCATGATTTTCGACAGGTTGGAATGAAAATGCTCGATTTGACCGCTAACTTCGCTCTTTTATGGTGGTGTTTTAAAAATTGTGATACTCAATTCATCTTCCGTCATGGAAGTTATTGATGCGGAGTTTAACGCTTTTTCATTATCGATAACTACAATTTCAGGTATGCGAAAGAAAAACAACAGCTCCCTTAGGGCCTTCTAATATCTTCAATCGATCTAGATTTAATTACCTTGGCTTGTGCAAGTTTGGTGAATTTGTCTATTGCCGGTAATACTAATTTATTTTCTGATGAGTAGATGTCGATATGGAGGGTATGGCCTGGATAATTTGGGATGGGAGTAGGATTAATGAATGGGTTATTCGGATGCCATTCATACTTGTTTTCTTCACAGACTGTGCAACGTTTCACTAAATGATTAAATTTTTTGTTCATTCTTGGAAAGTAGAATTTCTCTAATACTTGTTGTCTGTTTTCCTGTGGGTTAGGATGGGCTCTGCGATGGATAGTTAATATTACTTCTTCCTGCTGTGTTTCATCAGTCACGTCTCGTACTAGTGTTTGTGAAAATCTAATCTTATACTTTTTGAAATGAATGGATTATATTTCTTGAATTTGACTCATTATTGCTGTTTCACAGTCCAGGCTTAAGCCAGAACTTAGTTAAACCACGGGCGTGGATTAAGCCCAGAACTTAAGCCTAATCGGTTTCACAGTACTCAGCAAGCTGAGGCTTAGTTAAGCCGCGGATGAAAAGTTTTAAGTTGTCAGAACTGCGGTAATTGTGAATTTTTTTAAAGGAAAATTGCAATTGTGGATTAAAAACTAAGCGAAAAAAAAGAAGAACTTTTTATTTACCAGTTTGTTGTGGTTTTTATCTGGATTGATATCAAATCCATAATCATTGTTGCATCCATCAAAGCCGAATGTTTCTACAGCCGGAGCCGAGAATAAAAATCAACGTCATCCCATTTCTCGAAATGTTGCGGGCGCCTTATAATTTTTTCACGGGTCACACCTTGCCATATTATATTATACATTTCTTGGTCTCTTAAATCCTCTGCATCAGATAAATAACTCATTTTTGTCCTAAACTGTTTGGTTTCTTCTTAAAACGTCAAATGGAATGCTGACACTAGCTGCCAGACAGTACCCAAAACTGCTAATTAGATAACTATTTTTCGCTTGGAAAATTTCAATTTAGTTTTAAAATATACCTTTTCAAATACTCACGTTCATTTAATAACAAAAATTACAATATTTAGACAAAATATATATTTAGCAATAATTTCTTATGTGTTTCACAGCAAAATCTGAGGCTTAAGCCTTCGAGATGATGGGCTTAAGTTAAGCTTGCCTTAAGCCAGTGATTTCACTTAAGCCTTGACTGTGAAACCAAAATATTTATTAAGCCTTGGCTTAAGTCATCGCTGTGGCTTAAGCTTTGACTGTGAAACCGGCCATAAGCCATTTATAGTATTTGGATTGAGATATCTTTTAAATGTATTAATTAGATCGCTTTCTGTATATTAGGGTTGAATTATCGTATGTCTTGCGTAGCTTGGAAAGGGGTTTTGTAATTGATTACTAGTTTCGTGATCTCTTTTTAGTATCAACTGATTTCGAAAGACATTTACGGGAGCTTCTACTGAAGGAATTAAATTATGCGAAGAACTTTCGTCGCTATGCTGGGTAGTAGCATAGATGGCACAAGAACTAGATGTCGCATGCAATACCAAAAAAGTGTACAAAATTTATATGGCTGAGTGGTCCATTCCGGAATGGACCACAACATTTGAAATGATGTATACGTCGAGTGATTCATATTTTTTCGTATCTGAAGTGTTGAGGAAGTCGATTAAATGTATACAAAACTGCTATAATAAAAACATTTGCTTTCGGCATGCTCTAAAACATGTTATGGTCCTTTCCAGAATGCACTACCCATTTCACAATTTGTACACTCTGCTCTCGTATGGCATGCGACATCTAGTTCTTGTGCCATCTATGGTAGTAGTCATTGGATTTACCAAAGTTGTTTGGGGAGGTCGCGATAGAGTATCGGCGACAATTTGTTCTTCCCGGTTTATATTTAAGCTCGTAGTTATACTCATTCAAGTATGGCCTTCCATAGTTTCTTTTTAGTATTAGTATTCTTGTTACTTAAGACATATGTTAGAGGTTGATGATAAGTGAATATCTTAACTTTTCTCGATCCATATAGGAAGTTTCTTAGAGAATTTAACGCCGATGGCATAGTCAGAAGCATCAGTTGTAAGTTCAAAGTCTTTTGCAAAATTTGGTTGTGATAGTATTACTTCTTTGGAAATTAGTGAGCTCTTAATTTTATTAAATGCATCGATTGCTTCTTCATTTAGGTCAATGGTTTTGGTTTTAGATATATTTTTGGAAACATGTCCCTCTTCCCCTCTTAAATGGGTTGTCAGGGGTTTCGCTAATTTCGCGTAATCTTTTATAAAGCGGCGATAATTGCCTGACATGCCACGAAATGACCGAAGATCTTTTAAAGTTTTAGGAATTGGGAAGTCAATAATTGCTTGTACCTTTTTGAGACTGGTTTTAATTCCGTTTGTTAAAACAATGAAGCCTAGAAATTAAACTTCGTCTTGTAAAAACTCGCACTTATCCAGTTGAATATTCATATTCGCTGCCGGGTTTTGAATATTATTCCGAGGTTTCTGAAATGTTCGCTTTCATCCTTACCAAAGATGATGAAATCATCTATATAGACGCAACATCTTGTTCTAATATGGTCTCTAAGAATATCATCTACAGTCCTTTGGAATATGGAGGGCGCGTTCTTGAGCCTAAATGGTAAGCGTGTGTTGCTCACGAAAATGCGGTTTTTCGACGTAAGATTCCTTTAATGGAATTTCATGAAATCCGCTTTTCAACTCTGCAATTGTAAACAATTTATTTCTACCTAGATTTGCTAGAACTTTCTTGATTTTCGGAATGGGATATCGGTCGGGTATGGTAACTGTATTTAATTTTCGGTAGTCGATAACCATTCTATAATTTCTCTCCTGATGCATCCAATTTTTTGGGGACAATCCACACAGGAGAATTGCATGGTGATCTCGATGGTCTGATTATTCCATTTTCGAGCAACTTTTTTATTTGACTTTCGATTTCACTTTTTAGAGCCATAGGATGTGGATACGACTTGGAGTAAATAGAATCACTAGTGGTAGTACGGGTTTCTCCTTTGACAGTTGTTGTGTAGGTCAATTTCTGGACCGAGTCGGAAAATAAGTTAGGACTTTATTCTTTTTATTTAGTTCTTTTTTCTGTTCAGCGTTCATGCGGGATCTTCTGATATTGATGGTGTTTACTGAATCGGAAATATGCTGTTTCAAGTATATTGGAATATCGGGTTGAATGGTCATGTAGTTTCTGTTTCTCCTAGATCTCTTAAACAATCATTGCCGATAATACCGTCAAAAGAAATGAGACTGAGTAAGATAAAGAATTTCAGTTTTTTTACTTCTTTGTCCAAATACGTTTATTACGGCGTGATGGGTATTCAGAATGTTGCCTCCTACAGAATTGGCATAAAAGGCCTATTCATTTGGAATAGGATTTTTTATATGGCGGGGTTAAATACAATTTTTGTTTGAACCTGTGTCCACTAAAAATTTTAAAATTTCGCCGCTCTTCGCTACGTGCTCAAAGTAGGGAAGCGAAGAGCTTCTTAGCCTAAAAAATAAATGTCATCTAATTCTTCTGGTTGTCCTAAACTTGGATTATCATGAGAATCGATGTAGTCAGCGAGAGTTTGGTCAAGATGCTCGTCTTCGTAATTTAAGTTTTTATCGTAAAGGAAGGAGGTCTCTTGCCATTAAATTCTCGCATTGGAGGTCGATTCTGCTAATTTACTGCTCGTGAGTGTATAGAGTGATCGACTTCCATTGGTTCTGGTTTTGGAACAGGTTTATGAAAATGATGATGCTGATTGATAAATGGCTGTCTTGGTGGCCGTTGTTGGGCTGGTTTAGAGAAATTAGGTGCAATAGGTCTCTGAGGATTGTGGACTAGTTCTGGATAGAAATTCATTCTGGGTGCTGGAATTGGGTTAACATTGTGTGTAAAAAATTTATTTCTTCTGGGTGGAACAGGAGGAGGAGATGTTTGATGTTGTATTCTTCGAAAGGTTCCGTGACTATGGTGAACTCGATAATCAACATTTTGTAATTTAAGACTTAAATGAAGGGCTTGTGGTAAGTTCACTGGTTCTCTCATGCTAAGTAGTCTGGGTAGATCTCCCCTGACTCCCCTAACAAATGTATCTAGTGCTTTGTCACGATACGATTGAGTCATTATGTTGAGTGATTCATGGCTCATTTCCATGGAAGACAGTTTATTTAAAATTAATGAAAGATGATGATATACTGTTTGATAAAATTCATGAATTGTGTTATTCCCTTGAACTATCGTAGCCATCTGGTACTCTAAGGTACCCAAATCTCTTTTGTCTGCGTAATGAAGTGTGAGACATTTGAAAATTTTATCCCAATTCAAAGGAGTATTATAAGATTCGAGTGCAACATCTGCAAAACCCGTAATTATATTTAGCAAAAAACTTTTAATCCCAATATTAAGCCTGAATAACAAACAAATTGATCAAGATATCGAATTTGTGATTGACGCAAATAACAAAAGCTATACATATGAAAATGGAAAAACATTAAAAGAACTAATGATCAGCACGAATTGTATTTTCAGAATTGCAAATTTATTGTAAGTCATAAAAAAGAACATGTCGAAATTGGCGATGATATCTTGATTTCAAATAAGGTAAGAAATAAAAATCTCAATAGTTCTTGTGATGATAGGAAAATAATCTTAAATGGAAATTATTTCATAAATTTTCAAAACTGTTCAGTACAATTTGATAATAAAATATATAGCAATAAAGTCCACAAAGTAATTAGCAAATTCATTGTTCCTATAGAAAACACTTTTGATTCAATTGTAACTTTTGAGGATATTGTTCTTAAACAAGAAAGTAATATAAAAGAAATAAGGTAATTAAAATATCATAAACATGTAAACATGGGGCTAGGAATAGGAACGTTCTCGATTAGTGCAATAATAACAATTATAATTTCAATATTTTTATTTTTAAAACAAAAATATCCAAAAGTAATTAACAGGATTCAGGAGAATCCTCAATCGGACGGGGGAAGAGTAACGTTACCTCACCTTAATACAGGAAACAGAGATTCGATTACTAGTTTTGACAGTCTCGACATAAACAAAATTCCAATATGAACCTGATCCATTCCTCCAAGCTACATTTTTCACATCTTCCCACATTCCCAGACTTACCTGCAAAGTAAACAGAAAAAACCAAATTAGTAAAAAGCATATCAAAACTTAACGTGGAAACAATGATTAGGTCAGCAGTTTTAATTACTAGAATTTTAGAATTAAAGAAACTAAAATTCAGTCTAAAGACCGCCTGGATTTAGTTCGCAATCAGTTAGTTTGATTCGTAGAAAAAGCTTCGGTAAACTTAAAGAATAGATATATTATGCGTGGTTTACTCTAAGGAGAAGCCAAAGTTCTATAACAATTAAAGTTTATATATGTGTATAGTGTGGTTTACTATAAAGAGAAATCAAAGTATTATTAAACATGATATATATATATGTACATAAATATTGTTACTCCGATAAACTTGTGAATATTACATTTGATCAGTTTACAGTGAAAATTGTATTATCATTTTCTCGAATCTCTCATCTGTTTTTTTTTTTTTTTCAAATCCATCATAAAGGAAAAAGTTAACTCGTGTGCTCCGTGACGTGCTTATGTCCATATGACCTCCGGAGTATACAGGATACAACAGATGGCGAACATATCTCGAAATGAATATGGACGTGATGGGAGGGATAATTTTCAGAGTAGTCTACAGTTATCCTTCTAATTACAAAGATGCTGAGGTAGCATTCAAATTGTTGCATCACAGTCTTATGCATCCTAATCAGTTGTCACATATTGAAAGGCGAGTTCAGAGGATCTGCACAATTTTTCTGGTGATGGCACCTTATTTACCTTATTTCACAGACTTTTCACTTGCCCAGCTTTGCAAAATCTGATGGAACTCGTGCGCGATATGTGTCAGTTGACCAAAGGTGTGTAGTCGGGTGAATTGTTTGGTTAGCTTTGTGTTGACAAGAGGAAAATCTACAGTTCACTTGTACTACATGAGAATGGAAGATGGGAATCAGAACACTGACCAACAACACCACGCACAAGCACTTAAGCTTCACTTTGTTGACAGATTGAAGAGATGTTTACGTTTTACGAACGCAGCCACATTCAACTGCACATGCCAAACACTATTGTCGGTGAAGGACGGCGCTCTTGTCTTTCGCTGGTGATAGCAGGCCACAGCATTTGCATGACACAACAGGCTGCTCTCGCGGGACTCTATGATGCTTTCGGTGGTATTGGACAAAATTAAAAAAATTTCTCTTTGGTCATTTTACAAAAATTCTTTTTATCTATTTTAGAAACGTTTCATGGCGGACTCCTCTTGGAACTGCCACTTATCTGCAAATATAGGCACATTTAGCGTTCAACTATGAATTTCCAAAATTTTTCATTATCTTATCAATTTATTGCTGAAGTTTACTTCAACTAAGAGTTGAGGCGATGAATTGATATATGTGGGCCTTTTGGACCTCAATCTCCGGTTGTTGAGAGTGAAGTTGAGCTGTTGATGGGTGTCGAGATAAACTTGCGGTTGGCATAAACGGATTGCTAAACTTTTGGTATAATTTCATTATATTTCAAGCTTTTGAAGGATAAGTTGACAGTTGAGCTTTAAAATTTTAAAAGGCTAGATATACCTACCTTTATATTTATTTGTAGGTTTAAATAGTTTTAATAAAAGAATAACAATTCTGGGAAGAATTCATAGAACTATATAAAAGTTTCCCATGCTTATGTAATACGGAAAGTGAGGAATTTAGAAACAAAAATTTGCGGCAAATAGCATATAACGAGTTAATCGAAAATGCCGAGAAATTAATGCCCGGCAGATAAATTTTTTTATTCCAACGCATTACTAATACGCGACGCGCATCGTTAGATGAGAGCTAAGGAAGGTAAGAGAATCGCGGACTAATAGTACCCTCCATACGATGTCTAAATTCCTACGCTTTGTATTTCGAGCTATTACAGTTTACAGCTGATGATGAAACTGGAACTGGAAGAAGTGGACAATGAACATTGACTCCTCCTCATGTAATGCCTTGTACATAGCCCAGCTGGTTTCTGGAAAAAAATTTCCAACAGCTTGAGATGAAGTATCCGTACTAAATTTTATATCCGCATAGCTTCTTCCAGTTGCAAGAAAACGCAGAATTAGCACTAATCTTTTTGGGTAATTACCGGTTTCACTAGTGTCAGTAAATGACCAAAAGTTTGACTACGTAGAAATTTTTGGAATCATCGATCTCAAATGCTATAGCAAATTCATTTTAGAATATTTAATACGATTTAGTAACCACTGCTTGGCCCAATTAATTTTTCTTTCTTTTTTTTTATTCAGACTCAAAACAGCACCTGCTTGAATAATGACCTGTTTCTTTTTATGTGTGTGGCCCTGCCAGCCTGCCTGTGTGTGTGTGTGCGCACCTACCTGCACGTGTGTGTGTGTGTGCGTGTGAGTGTTAAATGCTGATTACTACACATCAATTAATATTCGTAATGAATAAAAAAACGCAATGCTGGTAACCCGAATGTTCGGAAGGTATGTATATACCTACCACTGCCTCTTTTTAATACTAAAAATAAGAACAAGATTTAATTAATTGCGGGGGAATGTCAAATTGTATTGTGAAATATAGTGCAAATTTCGCGATTTTTAAACTTAAATATCTCGGAAACTATAAGTGAACACCAAATAAAAATTGCATATTCGTGATTTGTGAGTAAATTCGAACTAGTACACAAAGTTTGAAAAGAATCTAAGCTAGTGCACCTAAAGTAAACCTGTTCCCTTATTTTTAATTAACCACTATGCCATCTTCATTAAAATTCAACAGCAACTGATTTGAGGTCTATGTTGCGGTGAAATTGAGTACTGTGTGAGGATGTTGTCAAGTTGATCAACAGTCGTGTTAACTTTAAGTTGAGCAACCGATTTATAAGTGTGTGGGCCGCTTAACACCTCGCGAGCGTGGGGTGAGTTTTGGGAGGGACTTGTGAAATTATTAGAGTGAATAATAATCGAATATTTTGTCTACACACCAGTGCTACTTGCTACTGAAACAAAGTGAACCAAACACGATAATCAATAACATTATTTTAAGAAGGAAGCTATATACTAGACTGTCACCGCACATTAATTCCTGTAGCAATTACGTGAATTGAAATCCATCAAAATCTTCTCTAAATAACAGGACCAGAGTCACCGAAAGAGTTAATAATAGTCGCTAAGGGAAAAATGAAGTCATCGAATTAATAAAGGGATAGCCGGAACAATATTTTATTAAAAAAAACAATCAGCAATTTTGAAGTGATTACAAAACCTATTAAGTTATATTAATTCACCTGATCTAAATAGTAAGTTCTTGTAAAACGCACACAAAAGATGGTGAAGTGCATTACAAAAATGTTAATCAAAACTAGATTTTCGAAGAATGAATAATTTTTTTGTTATCTTTTATCGAATATTGCAAAAGTTTTCTCAGGGAGATTTTCATAGAATGAATAATTTTATATTTTTTATTAAATATTCATTGCAAAACTATTCCGTTTTGTCGAACAAAATTCAAATGTTTTTTTTTTGTTTTGTTTATAACACAAAACTGGACCAAACTATAATTATTAAACAGGCAAAATTAGATTAATACCTTAGGCAGACGGACAAAAGCAATGATCTTTCATTGATTGTGAATTAAAAAGCAAATCCTGTCAATTTTAATAAGAAATTGACAGCACATTTTTAATAATTAAAATTAAAATTCAAAGGTAAAGCGATTTTTGAAAAATTCAATTACGAGAGCATGCCTAGGATAACATAGCAAAACAAATTACTCTTCTCGTGACAGATGATCAATGCCAATCAACCATTTATTATTAGTTCGAAGGTAAATTTCTCCAGCATGGACAAAATATCTGAAGTTGTACAAAGTCCAAGGTAATTTCCTGGGATTTCACGAGAATTTAGCTCTGGGCAAAAAAACGCCGAGGGAATTTTGATTATCCACGAACCATTCAAAAGTAGTACAGGTATGGCAGACTTGAAGAGTGGATTTCACCAAATCCCATTAAGGAGTGTGCTCAGTCCATACCTTCCCGTCCATCATCGTATTTCCTAAAAATATACATAATGAAAACACAAAGAATCATTCTTCCAAGAATGTAAATATATAAAGACTCTTACGTAATGATGAGCTTACACCACCTCGAATCTCGCCTGTAAATATCTGGACATCATTTTGTCTATAAATTAACGATCAAACTAGATTACTAATAAATAAATATACAAAAAATATCACAAACTGAAATAAAATCCGCCTATGGCCGTGTATTTGCATTTTTTCGAATGACCGCAGATGACATCACGTCAGCTGGCTTCGCCGCAGTCAGAATTTGATGGAATGAAACCATGAAATCAGCGTTGCCAGGGCAATCCATCATGGAGCCGAGACGTAGCGGTTCATAGCGGCTATAAAAAGGCGACGAGCCGCAGCAGAACCACCCTTTACCCACAACAAGTTAGAGAAATCATTAACATTCCACAGCCTCCCACTCCCATCCAAGTTCCCCATTCCACTAAATCCACACACCTCAAAATTGTTAAATAACAGACAAGAACACAGCTTGCCGTCGCGCAACAAGCTGTTAATAGTTATCCGACATCGCGTAATCTGAAGTTAATAGTTATTCGAACAATTAAAGTGTAAAATGTATTAAAGATATTAGTGAATCCTAGGCCAAAATAAAAGCCTGTACGTTAAAACTTCAAATATCCCGGGATATCGGTTCGGTTTGAAATTTCGTCATAATTCGTTTGTTTCGTTAATCGCGTGGGAAGGACTGTGATTGATTGATTGCAGAATCACCTATTCCCGTTTGATAATATAATCTGAAAAGATCAGAATGTACTCTGAGCTCCCCATATATCCAAAGACTAAATTTTGCTTCCAACTAAGTAAGAACTTACTCCTGCTGCAGAAATTTACTTCTGCTTCACTTTTATCCTTCACCTAAGTAGTAATTTACTTCTGCTTCACTTCTATCCTTCATCTAAGTAGGAATTTACTCCCGCTGCAGAAATTTAATTCTGCTTCACTTCTATCCTTCACCTAAGTAAGAATTTACTCCTGCTGAAGAAGTTTACTTCTACTTCACTTTACTTTACTCCTCCTGCAGAAATTTATTTTTGCTTCACTTCTATCCTTCACCTAAATAGGAACTAACCCCTGCTGCAGAAATTTACTTCTGCTTCACTGCTATCCTTCACCTAAGTGCGAATTTACTTCTGCTGCAGAAATTTACTTTTTCTTCACTTTTATCCTTGACCTAAGTGGGAATTTAGTCCTGCTGCAGAGCTTCTGATTAATTTTTATCCTTCACCTTAGCAGGAATTTACTCCTGCTACTAATTCTGCTTCTAATTCTACTATTGCTATCGTACTCACACGGGCAGCACAGACAGAAACTTCGACTTCAACTCTGTGTTTTACGCATATAATATATGACAAAAATTCATTCTGTTTATACCGAAGCTTAAGTTTGTTTATTTGCTTTATGAAAATACAAATCTAAAGCCCTGTATGCTGGAGGAATTTTTCCACTTATTTCATGAAGAAAACTTGACATTAGATAAAAAAAAGATATTGACAATTTGGATTTGGTAATTGTGTGGTATCTCAGACAATAAAAAAGTAATATAGAAAGTGAAGAAATGGATAATTTCCAATGATACACGTAAAAAATGTTTATTCCTTCATTTGTCAGTTTAAATTTGATCCACCTCTTGCAAGATCGTCGTTCCTTCCCTAAATTTTTGAATTATTCCATCAGTGTCAAAATTCTTTATAGAAGTAGTGTATCGGTACTCATTTCTTCAAGAAATATTGACACAAATGGATTTTTCGAAAAAAAACGACACCTTTTTGTCAATCGAGAATTAGAGTATTTCTGTTCGAATCTTTTCTCTAGCAGACTGCTCAAGGAATCGGCAAAGCAAAAAATTCCTTGAACATTCCATGACTTTTATTTTACACAGTGTTTGTATAGGAACAAAAATTCCTTGGTTCTAGTATGAATTAATACGTTTGCAGACCTGAATGTTATAGCATTCATTTTCATTGTGATGCAAAATGACATGAATGCTATAGATTCCAATTTTAGATTTAATAGTATATAACCTTAAGTTTCTATATGCACTTCATACTAATGACCAACTGATTAATTAGGTACTTTCATATTAATTTATATTTACTCCAGGTATTTACAAATTTGCTTAAGCCGCCACATTGAGTAAGCTAGAAGTGTAACACTTGACGTGAATGCTATAGCATCTGTATTTTATGAGAAGCTGTGTTCTTTTGTGTCGGTAGAACATAGTAGAATTAAAGATACACAAAAGAACGATTCATACATTTTCATAGAAAGATTTAAATGAAGCGAACAGTACAAATAGTTCGCTTTAATCGACAGAACAATTTGTTCTCTCCAGTATATGGGAGTTCTAGAACAAGGTACACAAAAAAACACAGCGTATACTTTTCATTGTGCATGTTTTTCTATAAGAATAGCCGTTGTTTTCTGCATTGTGCCTTTGCTAAGACTCACAGGCTGCAGCATGCACAGCAGCATACCAAAACTACTACAAGCGAATAGTTTCGGCCATTTTGAGATTTTAAAAGTTCTATTCAGACGGCTGTGCAGTTCTTTACCTGCGATTTATGTGTAATAATTCAATTCACATTAGGTGCTGTGAATTTGAGATGCAATTATTATTTATATCAATAACTGCAACTTGATTGTACACGCACAAAATTATCTGCTTGAGTCTGATATTTGAGATCAAAGAGAAGACATCAGTTTTTTTTAGGTTATCGTATAAATTACTTGAATAAAAATGAATTCACGAAAGAAGAGTACGCGAATTTTAAGGTTGTTACATGATTTTGATTCAGATCAAGTAAGTATATTGTTGAAATAATTAAAAATGAAAGCAATGTATTTGATGAATATCCTACTAATAGGATATGAAAGCTGCGATGTGGAATGATGATACTGCAGAAATACAGGAATTTCACTTTGATGTGGGTGTGCTAACGATATTAAAATGTGTAAAACTCCAAAAGAGATTTTCGATAAAATTTGGTCTAGGGAGATATTGGATTTAATTATTATTTGCGCAAACGAATATGGGAACAAATTGTTGTCACTAACACATCCGCATACGAGAAATTGCCAGATACTGAGGTTCAAGGAAACAAATGTTGATGAAATGGGGGTATTCTTTGGTCTTTGTTTATTGCATTCTCAAATACAGACACTTACAATTCGTTCAAACTGGTCAAACAATCCATTATACTAGCATCCCATTTTCGGGCCATCTATGACAGGTCGCGTTTTGAACAGCTTTGCGTTGTTTGAATTTGGAATCCCTACCAAATAATGACATACTATCTAAGATTTCCGAGCTGCTGAAGCTTGTAAATGAACTATTTCCAACGACATATAAACCTGGAAAAAATTTTTCGTTAGATGAATCGATGCTGAATCGCGGAAGACTAAGTCTTCGTCAATTTATGAAGTTAAAAAACAAATAAGTATGAGATTAAATTCTATGAGCTTTGTACACATGATGGGTATGGTTTCAATCTATATATACAGGGTGTCCCGTACGTCGACGTCAAGCCGGAACCGGATGATAGACCAAATCGTAACAGTTACCAGAAAAATATAAAAAATGATGGTTTATTAGCTCATGTTGCTATAAATCTTTACTTTTTTCCAATTTTATTTTTCTTATGTAATCCCGAATAGTGCTTATGTAACCTGTTGCTTTAAGTTCTAATTCAACTGCTCCAGCTTGGAAGAAAATGTCACATTTTGCCGAACCAACAATATAAAATTAATAATTCGTTGAACTTTAACTGACTGTACTGAAAAAAAATGTACTACGCCAGTCTGGCAAGTAACTTTAAAAGTTGACGCATTTAATAAGGATTCTAAAATGGTATAACACTTGCTACAATATTTCTTAGAATACGGAAACAAAATATTTTTCTTCAAAAAACCCAGTTTCGAAAAAAAATTTTTAACTACTAAAAATGAATCTAGTGTACCCAAAGCTTGACGGAGAGTAATTACATGAAGTGTGAGTGAGAGAGATAGTGACGCTTTCAAGTTAGAGACGCTAACTTTTTGTTAAATTTAGGACAAATTTTCTTTAAGTTTAAAATTAAATACCAACTATTTGGATGCTAAGATTTATTATTTACATAAGATGTTCAAATTGCCTTCCTTCAGCTGCAATTCAAGTTCGACATCTTCTTAAAAAAATCGGGTTATCAGACGCGCAAATCTTCCGTTCTTGACAAATTCAACTGCTTCCGTAATTCTGGTGCTCATGTTTTTGTCAAATTCGGTGAGCTATACATTTAGGCAATCCTGTGCTTTCTTGCATTGCACTTACCGAATTACTTGGGTCTTCTTCAACTGCTTGAAGTACTATGTCCTCGTAAGGTAAGGAACTTCTTTCTTCACCATGCACTTGGTTTGGAAGGCGGCCCTCAGTGGAGAGTAGACGGTGGACGTTTGTAAAAACTCGATAAATTGACTCGCTAGCGTCACTATCTGGCTCACTCACACTTCATGGAATGACTCTAGTCTCACTCAAGCTAGAATCTTAAAGTTACGCTCTTAAGGCAAGCTTTGGGTACACTAGATTCATTTTTAGTAGATGAAATTTTTTTTTCGAAACTGGGTTTTTTGAAGAAACAAAATTTTTTTCCCGTATCCTAAGAAATATTGTAGCAAGTGTTATACCATTTTAGTATCCTTATTAAATGCGTCAACTTTTAATGTTACTTGCCAGACTGTCGTAGTACATTTTTTTTTCAGTACAGTCAGTTAAAGTTCAACGAATTATTAATTTTATATTCTTGGTTCGTCAAAATGTGACATTTTCTTCCAAGCTGGAGCAGTTGGCTTAGAACTTAAAGCAACAAGTTACATTAGCACTATTCGGGATTACATAAGAAAAATAAAATTGAAAAAAAGTAAAGATTTGTAGATACAGGAGCTAATAAATCATCACAATGTGTACATTTTCTCGAAAACAAAAGAAATGCCTATAATTTGAAAAATACATGACTAAG
This sequence comes from Dioctria rufipes, assembly GCA_963924295.1. Classification (NCBI taxonomy): domain Eukaryota; kingdom Metazoa; phylum Arthropoda; class Insecta; order Diptera; family Asilidae; genus Dioctria; species Dioctria rufipes. The sequence goes on along the minus strand of OZ002740.1, from coordinate 167,572,286 downwards.
ATTTTTTTTTATATTTTTCTGGTAACTGTTACGATTGGGTCTATCACCCGGTTCCGGCTTGACGTCGACTTACGGGACACCCTGTATATAAAGGCAAAGTGACAAATGTGGCGCCTTCCTTACCTATAGTGGATTCTGTGTTATGCTAGTTTCTCGTATTAAGCTTGGTACTTTTTTAGGTTTTGCCTGTGCGAAAGGATTTTTGTTTTTTAGTTCGATTGAAATTTCCTTGTCCGGGACCACCTTTTCTTTGGAGGCTGAAAGTATAATAGGAGATAGGGTTTTGGGGTGTCTCTTTCGTAATTTGTATATTAATGCGAGCATTAAGATGATTACTATGGGAGCGGAGCCCACCAACACGAGGGCAATGGTTTTTTTTTCTGTTTCTAGTTTCTCTGTCATCTTGTGCTTTCTGAATTTTTTGCAGAAGGTTATTAAATTCTGCACTTTTTTCTTTTAGGAAGTCATTATGTTACTTATAATTTTGGACATGGATCTTCGAGGTTTTATTTTCGGGTCTTAAAATCTTGAGTATTTCTGTAAATGGGTGAAGATAGAATTTCGGTACAAGGTCAATTTCTGCTACCTCAGCTGTCTTACTGAGTTTGTTTGTGTCGTCAGTAGGAGATTATCAATCTGCGCTTGGCAATTTGGTTTCAGGGAAATCATACCGCATTGAGTTAATCGGATGGTTGTCTGAAAATCGGTACAGTGCAATTTAACTTCCGATTCCTGAGGGAAGATATATAGCTAAGAGTTTTTCACTATTTATTTTTATTAGAACGTTATGATTGTTACGGATTGGTGCCTTAGCACAAATCTCGTTGGCTTCAGACCAACCCTTGAAGAGAAGTAGGATGCAATTATTTTGGGGAGTAGTGTGAGTTTCATTTTCATTTCATTTATTCTTTATAGGTGGTATTGTACAAAAAGATATAAAACCTTATTTTAGTACAAGATTAATAGGTACATTATCCAATAACTAACATTATAAAAAACTAGACTAACAAGAAATTAATTAGTTAATTAGCACTAAGATACAAAGGAGAAAAAAAATTAAAAATGAAACTTATACTTATTTACAATGCAAAACTAAAAACTACACTGATTTTAAGTGCTCGAGAACTTTGCATTTAAAATTGCCGAACGTACCTGACTCAAACAACAATCTCAAATTTATTGGCAGAGAATTCCAAACAATAATGGACTGGATGAAGAACTGACGCTTAGATGGTAGACAATTATGTCTAGGCACTATTAAAGTAGTGACACGACTTGATCTCGCAATCTGAAGTATATTATACAAGTGGCTGGGGTTCCGAGACTTAAGAGTCCCAGCCAATAAAATAACAGCGCGATATTTTAAATAGACCATAAGGCTACAACCAAGGATGGAGTTGGCGTAAGGAGACCAAAAACATACCTTATAGTAGCGTTGAATGCAGTATTTAGCTTTCGAATAGACTCATAGTCCAGATATGCAAATATTTCGCACCCATACGTAAAAAGAGGGACGAGAAGCGTCCTGACCAGCTTTAAACGGGTTTTTGCTGGAGCGAAATTACTAGTCGCCCAGAGTGAATGAAGCCCACCATATACTTTTCAAATTAGAGTATTAATATGATGGCCCCAGGAAAGAGTTCTATTGAAGATAATTCCCAAGTTAGAAACGGAATCAACAATTGGAATTTGCATTCCATTGGTTATGACAGGTGAGAAATAAGAAGTATCTAAAATTGTTTTGTATATAATTAAGCATTTAGTTCTGGTAGGGTTCAAGTGTAGTAGAATGGAGATCATCGTTTATATAAGAAACACCATCTTCAGCTAATCCAATTGGTCTTGAGATGTACAGATACAAATATGAGTGTCGAGTAGAGCAGACGTGGTGATTTCGTGCTCCAGCTTTTTCCGTAATTTTTATAGTCTCCTTGTATTCTCGGACAAATTTTTTTTTTGCCGCATTTTTATTTATAAATTTTGGAGTCTTCGGTTTCTGTTTGTGATCATTACTGGCTTAGCGTTTTTCGTGTAGAATATTAATTTTACTTGATTGAAAGGTGTAGCTAAAAAATTGATCTCGTGGTTAACGGTAGTGCATAATGCCTAGTAGTGCAACAGAGTCAGCTACAAAAGGTCGTAAAGAGATTAAATTAAGAGCAACTTCTGAAAGCTCTACTCCTGCAACAACTACAGCGCGTGTTACCAGAGGTAATCCAGCCCAGATCACTGTTGCCTCGATGGATGCTAATACCGAACAACTACTAAAGAGCTTGGAGCTGAAGATCTTGAGTAAAATTGATCATCTACTTAACGAGCATAAGAGAAATTCTCTTTAAAGCTTGATGATATACTGAGGACTTTTAACACCCGCCTCACATCTCTGGAAACTTCGGTGAACAATCTGCAAAATAAACTCTTAGCTACCCAAGAGTTGGTCCATGACATGCGTGCCTCTCAGCGTCTCAGCGACATTGTAATCAGGGGAATTCCTGTGTGTGAAGGTGAGGATGCATCTGCATTACTCTCCGATATCTGTAAAACAGTCAAACATGATCTCTCCACTTATTCGACTGCTTTTCGTCTAAGCGCTAAAAATCATTCTGATGGGCACTCGCAAGCTAATCACAGCACCAGAGTACGTAACATGCCGATTATCGCCAGATTTTCATGTCCTAATGAAAGACGTAGTTTCTTTCTTGCACTTAGTAAACACGGAACTATCGGACTGAAAAACATTGGAGGTTTCTCATCAGACAGCCCGATCCAACTTCATGAAAGCCTTACAGCCGAAACTAACCAGCTCCTGCGTGAGGCTCTTAAAGCTCGTAATCTAAATCAGGTGCACTCAGTGTTTACTAGAAATGGAAGAGTGTACTTGAAAAAGGTGAAAGAGGGGCCTGCAGTGCAAATAAGAAGCACACTCCAGCTTACTGCCATGATCGAATCTTAATGTTTATCTATTTTGGAGACGAATAGAATCACAGTGATCATTAATAAATATTGGAGGATGTTTTCGTTACTAATGTTAGTCATCGTTTTACTTATTATTCTAGTACTTTGCTTTCTATTCATAACCTTTTCTCTAGCTCTTTTTCCCTCTTTTATAAAATGTTTTCTTATTTTTCTAGCTATTCGGATATTATCTGTAAAAATTTTTCTAATTTTTCGTTTCTTCTTTATAAACATTTTAATTTTTTTTTCTAGTGATTGCTTCTACTATTGTTGGAACAAATCTTGCATGCATGGTTTGCCTGTTCGGAAGCCGGACCTGTTTGTTATATATCTTACATGCCTTATAGCTAAATTTATAGCCTCATCGCTTGCACTCGCTTGTCACTCGTCTTCTGACACCAATGGATAATAACCTGAGTCACTTGAACGGAGTGGGAATAATGCTGAAGATCTTTTGTGGGAGGGCTAGGGGCCTAAACGTAATGCACTTAAATGCTAGAAGCATACGTCCTAAAATCGATGAAATGCGTGAAACTCTTCTAGGTTCAGGGGTTCATGTGGTTTTTGTGAGTGAGACATGGTTACATTCAGGGATACCGTCTTCTATGGTAGATCTGGTTGGTTTTAAATTATACCGCAATGATAGAGCTGATCGTGTGGGAGGTGGGGTCGCCATTTATGTGAGAGAAGATTTGAAGGTAAAAGTGATCTATCGGTCTTCTAATGTGATGGAGTCTTTGGCCCTCGAGGTGAACAATGGATATGAAAAATGTCTTCTGTGCGCTAATTACTGCCCGCCTGGCCGTTTCAGTAATGATAATTTTTCTGAATTTGCCGAAAATATTGCTCGTTTTACACGTAACTATACTAAGGTGATATTAGGCGGTGACTTCAACGTGAATATTCTTGGCTCAACCACTAGAACAGTGGAATTCACACAATTAATGCTAGCATTGTACTTAAACATTGTGAATAGCCTCCCTACTTATCACAACACTTCTAATCCATCCTTACTTGATTTATTCCTCGTTCCCGAACTTGAAAAAGTGCTTTTCCACAATCAACTCGAGTCGACCTCGTTATTTGACCATGACATACTATTTTTAATTTATGATTTTTCTGTCAGTTCAGATACTCCTCAGAAGCTAATATCTTTTAGAGATTTTAAGAATTCAGACACCACAGCCTTACTCAGTGAATGTGCGTCGTTATCATGGGACAATCTATACCGACTTCCTCTAGTGGATGACAAAGTCAAAGTTTTTCATGAAACAATTATTTATTTGTTTGACAAATATATTCCCTTAAGAACTCGAACTATTAAGCAGGGTGGCTGCCCGTGGCTCTCTCGTGAAATCAAAGTCTTAATAACTGAGCGTGAGTATCTGTATCGAAGATACTTACGTCTTAGGACTACGGATAGTTACAATTGCTTTAGAGCGACAAGAAATAAGGTTAATTCCAGGATTCGTGCTGCAAAGCGTAAATATTATAGTTCGAAGTTTGACTGTAATCTGTCTTCTAAGGAGCTGTGGAGTAATTTAAAAAATGCAGGTGTTTTTGGTAAAGAAAAATTGAGTTGTAACCTTACTCCGGAGGAATTAAATGCTCATTTCACCTCTTCGCATTATCTAGGCCCGGCGTCCGATGTATTATCTGCAGAAATTGGAAGATCGGCAGATCAGAATGGAGGATTCAGTTTTCGCTGCGTCTATGCTGAAGAAGTCATCCATGCTATAAACTCCATAAAATCGGATGCGACCGGTCCGGACAAAATTTCCCCTAAATTTCTTAAGCTTATTCTTCCGTTGATTGTTTCTCCCATTCTTAACATTTTCAACACTTGTCTCACTACCTCCGCATTTCCTGCATCATGGAAAATTGCGAATGTGTTACCTATAGCTAAATCAAAGTCCCCCGAAAGCCCAAATGACTATAGACCAATAAGCATCTTATGTTTTCTGTCCAAGGCACTCGAGAAGTTATATATAGTTGGATAAAAACTGGTTGGCTGTCTTAACTCTACTGGATTTCTCCAAGGCTTTTGATAGCGTACATCACACTAGGCTCTTGTCGAAACTTTGCACTCATTTCAATTTTTCATCCTCGGCCGTACTTTTAATATCCAACTTTCTTACTGAGAGATATCAACAAGTGAGTATTGCTGACCATCTGTCTAGCTTACTGCCATTGTCTTCGGGGGTACCGCAGGGTTCCATACTTGGTCCCCTTCTTTTCAGTCTTTATATTAATGACCTCCCTGAAACCATTAAGTACTGTAATATACATCGTTATGCCGATGATGTACAATTATACTTCAGTCGGCCTATAGGTCTGATCGAAGATTGTGTCGACCGCATAAACTCGGATCTGCATAGAGTTGTTAGTTGGGCAGAAGACAATCACTTAGTATTAAACCCCACTAAATCACATGCAATGGCAATATATAGGCAGAGCTTGGACATAACCGATATTCCCCCTATTGCTTTGAACTCTGTCAATTTGACGTATGTCAATACGGTTAAAAGCCTTGGAGTTCTTCTTAATACTTCAATGAGTTGCTGTGACCAAGTCAATAGTACCGTTGCTAAAATTTACATGGGACTTCGACGGCTGTGGTTGTCTGCTGCTGTACTGCACAGATCTATGCGTATGAGGCTTGTAAAAATATTACTCCAACCTTATTTTACAGCGGGTTGTTTAGTATTCCCGCATTTAGATTCCACATGCGCTCGAAAGTTAAATGTAGCTTTTAATGACTGCACGAGATTTATATTTGGGATGAGACGTTATGACCACATCTCACCTGTTCGGTATGCTTTGTCCGGTTGCTCCTTAAATACGATGCTCATCCGCAAACAAATTATCTTTTTACACAAGCTAATTTACAACAAAAAACCATTATATCTCAGTGACGAACTGAATTTCATGCATTCTTCAAGAAATTTAAACATCTCTATTCCACGTCATAGATATTCCATATATGAAAACTCCTACTTTGTTCAAGTTGTACGTATTTGGAACTCAATTCCAGCGGTTATTCAGAGGACGAGCGATGCGAGAGTTTTTAAGAGGCTTATTTTTCAGTATTTGCCACTTGATGGTTGATTTTGTGGTTTTTTTTTGGGTCTGGTTTTTCCAGCAGTCTTGCTATGAATGTAAATGTAATTTCGTTTAATTTAATTTAATTTATTTCTTTTTCTTCAATTTTTATTATGTTTGATTTTCTTTTCTTTTCATTCATTCATTATAATTATATAAAAATATTTGTTCTATCTCTTTTTTTTTCCCCTTTCTCTTTTTGATTTTTATTGTAATATTGAATTTGAATTGAATTTTATATTTTTAAATTATTTATAAATATTTTTTTGCTTACAATTATGTAGGATAGGTGTAGATATTTCCTCTTTAGTTTAGTACGGAAAAAGATTTTGTTATCTTGTTGTACAATCCCCGAATAAAATTAATTGAATTGAATTGAATTGAAATGTACAATTGAGCATCATCAGCATAAAGATGCAGTTTGCTGTACGTAACACAATGAAATAAATCATTGATGAAAAGAGAGACCCTCAAGTAACTGCCGATAAGGTTTGCAGCCTGGGGAGAGAAATTAAATTGCATTATCAGTTTTCTACATAGCTTGCTATGATTCACCGAATCAAATGCCTTAGAGAAATCCAAGAGCACTAACATGGAGAACTCATCCCTGTCAATAGCATCCGTATATCATTTATTATTTTAAGAAGTAATACAGCTATGCTTAGGTATCTAGGTATCTATTTATTTGGGCAGACATCATTTTTTCAATTACTTTAGATAAAAAGGGTAAGATACTAATAGGTCTGAAATCGGTATGAACTTTGAGAACTTCCACTGGTTCGGAAACTAAGATGACGTAAGACACGTATTACAAATGTGTGCAAGAGGAGAAAGAATATAAGGTAGGAGCATTTTAACAAATTTCAGGTTTAAACCATCACATCCCGTGCTGTCAAACTTGATTTCACAAAAAGCCATAAGAACGTCATTAGCTGTTACTCGGGTAAAATTAAATGGTGAAAAGTTGCGAGGAACACTAGGAATAGGCAATTCAGGGCTGCTTTGGGAACTCGAAGTTATTGCAGGTACCATAAGGAATTATTTTTGGTTGAACAAACTACGCCAGCAGAACGTAAGTTTTCCATAATTTTTTTAGTGATAGTTGAGTATCGAGCAATGAAGAAAAATACCTCTTTTTGGCCATTTTGATTTCAAATGTTGTTCTATTACGAAGAGCGCAATAGTTATCCCAGAGTGTGGTAGCTCGATATAGTTTCCACGTGTCAAATGCTCTATTCCTGTGACGAATGAGGCTCATAATTCTAGGAGAAAACCATGGGCAGACAGGGTTATATATAGTTTTAGTTACCAATGGAACATACTTTCCATGAAGATAATGGATCACTTCAGATAGGAAGTCAGTTTGATCCTCAGTGTCACACATAGTGTGAACATTAATCCAAGGAAGAGATTGAGCTTCATTATGGAGATTATCTAAATTTACTGCGCTATAATTAAAAAATGTAAAGCTATTAGGCTCCTGAATATAATGGGGTTGAAAATCATATGTCATCAATAACATGTCATGATCAGATATACCTGCAAGTAACATCTGATTCATGAATTTAATTTTAGCTGGACTAGATGTGAGAAATATATTAAGAAGAGATGACGAGTGCATTGGAAAGATTGGAAAGTGAGTGGGATGTTCGTTAACTCGATGCATATCAAGCGAGTTTAACACAAAATTAAATTGGTTTGTAGCACTATCTCCACTGAGAAAATTAATATTAAAATCACCACCAATTAGGATATTATTATATTGTGGAACAATATGTGTCAGATCGTTGATTAAGTTCGATATATCTGCGTTTGGCTGCTTATAAACATAACTGATCAAGCATTTATTCAATCCTTGTCCCAACTCAGCTCGTGACGTATTCTCTGTGCTTACCGATGTTTGTTCAATAATGCTATTTTTATTATAATTAGGCTTAAAAGTAAACTCATCTGAATGACAATCGGTCTGTTTTTCGTATTCTTTACTCGCTTTGGTAGTAAGCATAGCCATAGGGTGGGTTAGGCTAGCCCCGTTTAGTTTCCCGATTTCTGTTGAGACTGAAGCTGTCTATTTTGCCATGCTATTTTTGCTCGATACTCTTCTGTTTTATGAGAGAATCGGGCACACCAATCACACTTAAGACGTGTACTTACACGTCCGTTGTTTGACTGATTCATTATAGAAACTGGGCATGTTTGTGACATGTGACCATAGCCTTTACACTTTGAGCAGTGAGGTATGCGTCGCTTATTACGGCACTCTGCAATGGTATGTCCAATTTTATTACAAAAATTACATTGCTTAATTTCTCGTCTCGGAACAGGGGATATATATGAAGGTCTGCCATAATTTATTGAGTTTGGTAAATACAGTTAGCTGACATTGATTGGTGAGCGATTGGTGTATATTGGTCAGTGTGTGGTGATAAAAATCAACGTTTGTACCATATGGAGGAGTATATGAAGTGGTGGGTGGTGGGTGTTGTTATGCACTAAATTTCTCTGATTAGAGATGACTTTGTTCGGGCAGTTTGTGAAACGGTGTTGCTTGATAATTCGCGATAATCTTTAGTCGCTCAACTTCTTTCTCACTGAAAGTGGAGATATGGTCGAACAAGCTTGTTTGCATATATCTACCATGATTTTGCCTATCTTCAGTTTTCTCTACTTCCACTTTCCACAGTAATTTGAATAAGCTCGTCAATTGAACTTACTCTTTGAGTGATCAAAACTTGCCTTATCACGGGCTTAGAACTCCGGTTTTGAAGACGTAACAAACTTCATCTTCAATTTCCTTCGTGAGAGCGAGATTGTTCTCAGCGCATTTATTTTTAATCGCCCTTTTACACTCGACTACGTACTTGTTTAGCGTTGCGCCAAATGTATGAATTCTTTCACCGGTAATCTGAATGCATTTGCGAATTTCGCCCAGAATATCGTTTATGGATTTTGCTGGGGCAAAAGCATTGAGGAGCAGTTGTTCTAGTTCCATTAGCGTCTGAATATCTAGATACTTGACTAAGTCATACGCTTCACCGCGCAGCTTAATCTTCAAGAGGAGAATCAAAATTTGTTTTTCTTCTTCTGACGATAACGCTTATGGACTTGCTTACAGTAGTCAAGAAAGTTATGAAGCTCGTTCGCTGCATCGCATCGTTTCTATTACCTTCTGGGTAGTTAGGAACCAAGCGGTTTGCGAGCTTAGATACTTTTTCTCTAGTGCATTCACTGTTTCATTTGAGGGGAGTATGGGTGCCATTTGGAGGAGTGTGGATGCAGAGTTGAAGCGACTGCGTGTAAAAATGTGTCCACTTCTTAATTGGTAGTCACTAAATCTCGTCATGTGGTTTGATATACCCTGTTGATTTTCTTGTGCCAGGTTTTCGAGATTATCATTTGTCTTGTGACGGGTATTTTTTTCTGTTCTTGGTGGGCTTACACTTTCGAAAGAGAGTTGCTCTAGTGGGACATGAAAGTCATCACTTTCTGATTCATGGACGTTAGACAAAGACTTTGCACGTTTGCGGGGCGTCTTGAGTTTCGATTTTAGTCTTTTTGGTAGAGAAAAATATATGCGGAATAAATGGCAATTATTGAGGGCTTCAGTTTTCTAGAAAAAAATACAAGAAAATTAGCAGCTCGTAATAGGTTTCTTCGCTAGCGAAGCACTTTGGTTTTGTGAATAATTTCGATCTTTATGTTATTAAATTGTGCCGAAAAATTAGAGTAATTTGGGATATTTAGAACTATGAAAGCAAATGGTAACGATATATTAATAATAAGATTAAGTTGAAAGAAATATACGATTTGTGTTAATTATCCAAATATTGAGATAGAAATTTAAGTGAAAAAGTATTTCAGCATATTACACGTAAAAACATAAAGAAAAACGTACTGATTCATGTAAATTAAGTTTTTTTTTTCAGTTAAAAAAGAAATCAAAGGTTAGTCTCTGTAAAATTTATGGTAAATTTTTTGCTACTTTTTGGAATAAAATTTGGTTTAAAATTTAATAGAAATCGAAATATTTTTGTATAGTTTTTGTATAGTAAACTCCCTTGTATTTTTTGTTTTGTTTAAGTTAATCAAACGGTTAAAACTAATAATAAACTAAAATTAAATTTGCTTACACATCACAAAGTCTTTTGACTCTTTTCTGAAGACTTGTATTTTGTGTTAGAGGCGTATGCTGTATTCGGCTGCTGAATATCCACTAATCCTCTTGTACTGGTAATCTTTTTTTTTTTATAGAGATTGCTTTTGAATGCTTTCCACTAATCCACTTGTGCTTCTGATTATATTTTGCTTCTTTTCTTCAAATTCTATTTATTTTAGTTTTGTTTTACTTTGATTGAATATTGCTCTTCACTTTGTAAAAATTCTTTTTGCGACACTTTTTAATTTCCGAGCCCGCGAAATAAATTACAACACACGATATTAATATCGATCTATCGAACTCTCAATCTAACAAAAATCCTTAGATCCTACGGGCTGCGCCAAATTATGTGGTGTAACTTTTCTTCACGGGTCAGATAATTATAATTAAAACAACTTTTCATTATTAACACCTTTTTAGTCCGCAAATTTTTCCAATTTATTATCATTAAGCTATTTAACTACTCTTTTTTTTCTGTTTAATTAAATTTATTGCTTTTGAAGCCCGAAAACCGCTCACCGTTTTCCGTTCAAACTGCCAAATCAAAACTCACTTACTTCCTGGTTTTCGAGCGCGCTTACCTTTCGTCACTTTCGTGACCGAATTCTGCGATCAGAACGAATCAGCAGAATTGCGAATACTTTCATTTCTTATTGTTGCAAGAGGTCAATGCTGTTTTGCTTAAACACTGGATTGATTGTCAAATGCATATTAATCCAGGTCGGGAATTTCGCAATTGCCTCTGATCAATAATTTGTGCTTTTTGCACGAATATATATATATATATATATATATGTATATGTATTAAAGTACATTACAGGAGTAATAGAACCGTATTTATCGAAGGGCCATTCGTTATTTATGGACAACTACAATAATAGCGTTGGACTGAAAACTCGATTACAAAAATTAAAGAGAGGACAACATATTTGGAGAAGATAATGAAACGTGTATGTTAGTAAGTGGAAGGATAAACGGGATGTGCTTTGTATTACAACGGAAAATCATCCCAAAATAATTGACGTACAAATTAAATATGGTGTCTCGAAAATAATACTGATAGAAATTGCTAATTACAATGCAAATATGTCTCGCATAAATAGATGTGATCAAATGATATCATATTATTCCTCACCTAAAAAATCTATCCCTTGCTACAAAAAGGTACTACTCCACCTAGTAGGTATTGCTGTATGGGATTCTTATTACATTTATAAGATGATAAATGATTCAAATATTAGTTTTCTCGATTTTAGAGACAGTCTAATAAATACGTTTTTATAATACCACAAATACGCAACTCACAAAGGCATCATGTTAGATACACTCCGACAACAGATCTTCAAGATGCTCACTATACCACAAATACGCAACTCAAAAAGGCATCATGTTAGATACACTCCGACAACAGATCTTCAAGATGCTCACAATCAGTAAAAAATTCCGGTGCATTCAAATTAAAAGCGTAAAACATATTTCCTAAAATGCTAGTACTGCTATAGGCAGAAAATAATCAACTTCACTTCATTCCAATGTCAAGGCTGCACAAATAAGCCTCCACTATGTCCTGGACAGTGCTTTTGAAAGTGGAACTTACCTCCTTCAGATCACAAAAACTCCAATTGTTCGGATGTGGAATCTTAAAAGCACTCAATTATAATGATCAACTGATATGTTCAGTTTTCTTTATATATATATTTTATGATCTTATGGATTTAATTTTTTAATTTTTATATATGCTGACCAATAAAGTTCTAGAGTTGAATAAATAATGTAGTGAAATTATAAATACAAATCTTTTTCTCATGTATTTTATGAGTGAATGCTAGTTTCAAAATTTTATCTGTATCGTCGTAGATGTTATAGGCATTCATTGCATATAACGGTCAAAATATGATATTTTAACTATTCTTACAAAATGTGTTTAATCAGATTTCGGATATCGCAACGAATGTAAGAAAAAAAATTGCCTGCCAATTTTTGCAGCTCACTAAAATTCTACTGTCCGCGAACGTGTTAAAGAAACGTTCTTTTTCTTAATTTAAGGAGAACGCTTGGGGACAGCTTCAAACGCTTTTTATACCCTAGATGAAATCCAAAGGGGTATACTAAGTTTATCATTCCGTTTGTAACACCTCGAAATAATGATGGTAGAGCAAAATGGATTGGACACCCATTCATAATATTCAAAGTTATTTTGATTTTTGCATGTCCGTCCGTCCGTCCGTCTGTGCGCACGATAACTCGAGAACGCGTATACTTAGAGAGCTGAAATTTTGTACATGATGGTTTTACTACATTAGTAAATAAAATGTCAAAAAGGGACTAGATCGGGCAACTCCTTCTTGGTGTTACCATATAAAAATTTAGGTTTTTTACGTATACTTTGAAAACGATCAGTCCAAGACATTTTTATTGTACTAAAAACTTCTGCAGAATACGAAATCCAATAATATTGGTTATAATCATTTTTTCTGTGCGACAAACCGTTCTAGAAATATATGCGAAAAACCACTTGAAAATCAAACTTGAATAGATCGGTGACCATACGAAATTTAAACGGGCATTCATCTAGGGTATCATAAGAATTGTTCTTAGACCAATTCTAGCTTTTTTACTTGTTTTTAATTGCATTGAATTTTAAATAGTAAGTTTAGGCTGAATTCACTGTGACAGAGTAGGTTAAGTTCGCTACCAAGTTTAGGTGTTACGCCTACATAGACAAAATATCATGTTTGGTAGAAACGGCCCTCAATAATCGTAAGAAGTCACTTGTGCCGAAAGAGATAATATCGATTCAACCAGATCGGAATAAAGAATTTGAATATACTACGGATGACAACACGATTGTGTTTCTCTCCAAAACTTTATTTTCAACTTTTACACTCTTCTTAAGATTATCCACTAAAATTTCAAAAATTGTAAATAATTTCAATAAAAATCTAACTCATAATCAAAATAATAAACTAACAAGAATTCCACTTATAAGGCAAATAAATTAAAAAATAATTCAACTCAAAAAGTAAAATAATAAATAAAATTAATCCAATTCAAAAGGATCTGTAAATTTAAAATATTAATGAATTTTAATACAACACAATAGGCCAATTCAGCTTATACAGGGTTTTATTCGGAAATCAGTACTTTTCGGTATGGGAAAAGCTGAAAAGAAATAATTATTATAATCTAACTGGGCTAGACTTGCGAACAAGCTTTCAAGACTAAGTCAGATTTAAATCTTCTGATCCGTCTGAAATAACTGCTCAAATCGTATTGATCGAATTCGAATGCTGGACGCATAGCCTTATTTATTCTCTGGCAAATGAACAAAGTAAAAGGGAGTTCGAAAAAAATATGTAGCGGACGTAGTGGTTTTGAGCTCTGGCGGTGCGGGTTGGCATTACGACTTTTAATTAAGCGAGAAGGGCAATCATCTGCTCGTATTGACAAGCGTAAGATATTCGTGGCAGTGATTTATTTCGGTAAGCTTGTGTGTAGTTATTTTTATTTATATAGTTTATTTACATTAGTTTTCTTGTATTTTTTACGGTACGTGCACAAGGTGGCGGCATGAGGCGAAGCGGGCGGGGCTAGGCAATTGAGTGAAGATACATTCACAACAATGCGTTCAGTTTCTTGGTAAATCGCGAAGTGAGAACATAAATTGTGACATCAGATTCTGAAGAAGAAATTTTGTGTTTGTGACCTAATGCAACTAAAAAATAACTAACGTCTGGAATTAGGTGAATTCCATCGTCTATATGAAGATTTATGGACAGATCCTGACAGATTCTTGCAATATATCAGAATGAGTATAGAAACCTTCGATTATATTAAGGAAAGATTTCAATATAAACTAAAAAAAAAAAACATGTACTGCCAAAATTTCCATTCTAAGTATAAAAAATTAATCATTTTCTGTTTGTCCAGCTCTTTCTGAAGGTTTGCTTGTATATAGTATGTTACAATAACAAGCAATTAGAATTCGGGGAATTCTATCATTCACATATATGTAGATTTACATACTGATATTCTTCCAGTATATGACAATAAGTAAAGAACCCTTCAATTATATCAAAGAAAAAACATATAAGAATATTCCGGCTATCAAAATTAGCGCGCCGCACCTCGCGAAAAAATGAAAAATTTCATTCTCGAGAGAGATACCTCAAGATGTCTCGCCACATCACGCGTTGCCACAGCGATGTTATGAACACTCTCATAGCACAGCGTACAATCTTTTTATTTCTTCAACTCTTGATATAGCCACGCCTCGCCTCGTTGTGCACGTACCCTTAGAAAAACTGAATTTGGAGGAATTCTGTGCAGAGCGGAGATTTATTCAACGAGTAGTATTATTGTTTTATGTTAGGTTCTTAGATCGTAAGAACTTAGAGTTCAATCATTTGTTTACATTTTAGTAATGTAATTTGTATTTAGGTAATTGCAGCTATTGGATAGGCAGCAATACACCCTGGACTTGGGAAAAGGGCCAACGAGTATTTAATTCTTCGTGGTATGCTTTTCTTGATGATTTTTTAAGTTTTAAGTTTACTTTTAATTTCAAGTTTTTAATTGCGCGGCGGAGCACCAGGTAAAACCCGTATCGTAGCTGATATGTTATCAAATAATGGAGTTTATGATGACGAAATAATAATAATAACTCGTCTCATAACTTAAAACCCTCAGTAGAAGTACCAGTAAATGACTTCTGCAGCCAGATAATCCTATGGGCTGGCAACGAGAATAGTTACCAAATAAAGAATTCCTTCGTCAAATACTCTAGGCAGATATTCTGAACCATATAAACATATTCTGATATTATAACTATTTTCAAAAGATACTTGAATCCGCACATGATTACCGGCCTGATGACCGATGAAGATATCATGGGACACATTCAGCAAATCTGTACCCTTCACTTTAAAGATTACACAACTCGATTCACCTAAACTTTAATAGGAAATATAAGCAAAGAAGCACATCAAGAGCAAATTCGATCTGTACATCGAACAGCATATCGAAATTCAGAAAAAAACAAATTACAGATACTGGAAAAATATTAGTTTCCCAAAATGAATTATAAAAAAAAAAGTTTTAAAAATCTGCAATGTCTGCAAGGAAAACAAATTAATATGCATGCCAGTATGAATCCTACCCCCATTCAAAACTATCAAGGACACAACCTTCATGCAGTTTCCTGTACCCTTAGATATTTACTCAACAGAAAAATATCTCGCTCTTACGACGATAGATAAATTAATCAATTTTCTCATGTGAAAATAATCAAGTCACGTGCATAGAAGACATAAAAAATTTCCCACACATATCTTTTTTTTTTCAGTGCTCCTGACTTTGTCGTATTCGATAATAAAAAATCGCTGAATTTAGCAGCAATAGCATTCATGTTAAAAGAATTTAATACCACTATTATCACGACTCCACCCCAAAAGAGTAAAGTAAACGGCCAGTGTAACGTTTCCATTGCACTCTATCCGAAATTAGGTGCCTGAACACCGATGACACGACAATATCGAAAGGCCAAACAACTAAAGTACCACAAAAATAAAATAAAATAAAATATTACGAGATTGGGCAAATAGTACTCGTAAACCAAAATAAAAGATAGGATCAAAACTAGAGGTAAGGTATAAGCAGGAAATCGTAAAAGAAAATAGACACACAGCAGTTAATATACAAGGGTTCATAAAAGTAATATAAGAGATTAAGTTGGTTACAGATGCATCCTTTCCACCAACAAAGGTGAAGTCGAAATGGTAGATTATTCCAACTGCCAGATCATCGCCTTCAACTTCAGCGTAGCCAAAGCTCAAAATGATAATTCAAGATTATGCATATAAACGGATAAAAAGTTCATCTCCAACATGAAACTAGTCCTCGAAAAGTAGATTATGAAGAGTCATTCCCTATTCCCATTCCTTCGACATTAACTGATTCGAACCTAGGAACTGTTAGAGAACATCAGATCACATAGAGTGAAAAATTGGATTGTTCAATTATGTTATTAATATAAATTTTTATTCCAATAAGCCTTCTACTTGATTTTTGATATGAGTTCAAACAAGTGTACATTTCTGAATTACAAAACTAACGAATATGTTTATATATAACTTTTATTCTGATCGAAATCAAAAAAATTTTCGAAAGAGATAAGCAATTAACGAAAAATTAACATTAAGAACACAACATAGAATTAGATTAATAAAAGATGAATTAGAACATTAGATACGCCATCCATTGCGCAAAAGCTGGAGTAATTAATTGAATGATGTTGTCAAAAACAGATATCTATAAAATTTGCCAATAACACGCTTGATCAAGAAAATCTACCTTATTCTACAGCGGAAGAAACATTTGAATTTGCAAGCGTAAAAGATAGTAAAAGCTTTATATTGTTTTATATAATCAACATTCAAATTACAACAAATGAAATCTAGCAAAAATTGTTAATTAAACCTAAAAGAAAAATAACACAATTAGTGAAATCTCTAATGATACCATATTAAAAAATAACGAATTTTTAGCATAGCAAATGAATATAAAACTTATAGTTATGTAAGCATTTGCAAACGAAACGACATCTTAGATATTAGTAGTTCGACTTGCATACCAAATCTACTTAGAAGTTTCAAATCTATACATACATTACTATGCAGATACCCACAACAGATTTAATAGAACCAGGCATTTTATTACTGAATCAACTCAACAGAACGAGAATCTTTGGAAATATCAGCCACTGGCTAGAGGTACATTTCTCGCAAAATTTCACAATGTCACAATAGAAATCAATGACAATTATTCAAGAAATGATGAAAGAACTTTACAGAATCAGATCCAACAATTATAATCCGCGAAAATCACTTACTCTTGTGTTCATAATCGATCGAAAAAAGACAGTCAACAAGATTATCATTCAACATGACCAAAAGGATTTAAAAGGGCATCCGACCATAACTTACAAAGGGTAATCAGTTACGATATCGGTACCATCGTTCTTTTCGTCACATCAAGAGTTCCAGCAGAACAAAGTCCAGATTGCCAAACTCTATTATGAAGGACCAGTCTTCTGAATCTTTGCATGAGGACATCTCTAAATTTCAGAGGAGAAGAGTAAAACTCATTAGTGGGATTAAAAAGACTTTCTCGCGCAAAACTCCAAGATTTACCCCAATTGTGAATGCACATGTTTGCTGAATAGTATCTGCCACAATGACCCGATAAAATATCTTTTGGATAGCAACAAGTAGTAATAAGTGATTCTATTTTTCTAAAATCAGTTTTAAGAAAACTGTCATACGGATTAGAGATACAAATATAAATATATATATACATATATATATTTTTTATTAATTTATTCTAAAATTAATAAACTTATATAAGGGGCCATTACAATCTACCCCCGTGGTTTTGAATGGGCACGATTCGCTTAATCTTTTTCCCGGTAAGAGCGCAAATGGTGGTCTAGCAACCTTCCTATTAAAGCGTTGGCATACATGTACCAGGAGGAGGACGATATTGGAGCTCGCCTCTCGAATGGTGTCTCGAGCTGCTTTCGGACTGCGAGATGGCCGGTTTGGATGAGACTGGCCTCTCCAATTTCAGTGGCTACGAGTCGTGTGGTATCACCATTTCAACTGGTAGCCAGTTTGAGGTATCAAAGGAGATGGAGAGATGGAGAGATCTCGCAGTATTCTTGACCAGTCCCATTACAAGAAGAGGTCAGATAAAATCTGGAGTATTCTCGTAAGGGAGCTGGAGTTGTTACTTCCTCAGCTTCAACTCCTTTAACAGGAGTCTAAGAGAAATAGGAAGTACAACGATGCAGCTCATTGTGAGAGTCTCCATAGGAACGTGGAGGAGGTGATTCAGGAGCATCGCTTATCGATTCTGCTCGTCAATACACGTCGTACTGTCATCTTTTGAGCTTTTTATCTCTCTGAATGTGCAAGATAGGTCCTATCAACACCGGGGATTTATGTGCTGATTAAAGATTACACAGCTATATTGAACATGTCAAAATGTTCGATATAGATATTACACTTTTGCAGGAGATGAACTTCACACAAGACACATACACACAACTCGAGCGTTATGCTTATTTCCACACTGGTTATGCAATGTTTGTCACAACTGTAAGACAATACAAGACAAGACAAGTTCTTGATAGTGCTCAATTCTGGATGGAAAATTTTAGTGGTGAAACTGTCCTCGGAGGTGATTGCAACTGCACTCTGAATCCCTCAATGTATCGGCTTCCGGAGTTGTGTTCAATTCCGTCAATGCTGCTCGATTGAGGAATTTTTCCGGTGTTTTCAGATTCGTGGATATCTATCGTTGGATGCACTAGATCATACACGAGGGTCTCGTTAAATATCCATGAAAGTCTCGCAGGCTCGAAAATTGATAGACTTTAAGTATCACTTGCAATAATAGAATTTTTCGTTGGCGTCACTTATGAAGTCTGTCCGGTTAGCGATCATCTTCTTGTAGTAGCAACTAGCTGAAAGAAGAACTGCATACTGGATATCCAAAAACTATTTGTTGAATTCAGAGCAGATCATTAATGAATTGAATTCTGGCACTATCGTCAAGAAACTGCGAGACATGTGGGTGACTTTATTTCCGGAATATTTTTGATGTAAAGGAAAAAAGATTAAGGAAAGATCGCAAAGAGCAAGTTTTGATGCTGCTTATGCAAGGTTTCTTGATTCTTGTGTCGTTCATTTCTGCCGGCGTATGATAAAGAGCTGCAAAAAAAGGAAAGATCGGCAGCAGTCAGTGAACTTGATGTTGTGAACGACACGAATGTGGGTGAAGGTGAGATAAAAGAAACGGGTTGCTTGAGTAAAAAACTAATTCGGCTGAGATAAAATGCTTTTATTGAAGGTCAGTAAAGATAGACTGTATAGCGGATAGATAATTTCTTTTACAAAAGACGTATATTTAATTTTTAATTCGCGCTTTTTAAAACTGATTTTCAAAAATCCTCCTCTGGTATCATCTTTTCCGTCAAAGGTTAGATAACATCCCACATTTTTTTCCGCCAAACGGGGGGGGGGGGGGGTAAGAACACTTATGTGTTGTCCACGAAGTGTACTGTCACGGGAAGTCCGTACTGCGCCTTTAACAGCTTGAAAGACTTCACCTGGTACTCCTTCCCCAGCTCCAACCCTGTGATTGGCACAAGAGTGTCGTAGGTCTTTTCCGACACACTTTGGGGCAGTTCAAAAGTATTCTGTTAAAAATAGAGTTTTAGTAATGCCTGCCTTACAATAATCAGAAATATTTTTGGTACCTACCATTGTATAACAAAAAGTTTTCCTGGCTCAGGAGTTAAACTGTAGGTGATGCTGAAAACTGTTTTGAGGACGACTAGAGAAAACACGGCCCTATATACTGTTTGGGTTCTCCGTCTTTTTCAAGTAGGGGTGGTTAAAGGTAAATTTATTATTATGACCGATGTAGTTAAAAATAAATTTATTATGATGGCCGATTTGAAAGGTTATTTATGTGCAACATTATTATTTCAACCTAGACTTAGTGCTGTTCTTTAATCATAAATCATAAAGCAGATCCTGTCTTGCTGCAACTTTACAAGATAATTTAGATGCAATTCACCCGCAGAGCGTGTTTTAAAGAAGACAAGTTATGCTAGGTGCATTGTGGCGTTATTTTTCTAGTAATATTTTCACATAGGCTGAGTTCTGTTCTTAATTTATGAAGGAGGTACAACTTTGTTGCAATTTAAACAAAATGTTTAGATTTGAAAGTTATGTTAAGGGAATTGTAGAATTATTATTCTATCTTCCATTTGTGTAGGAGGTGCAGCTTTGCTGCAAGAATAGCGAATAATGGTTATGAGTTCTTAGTAGAAATATTTTCATCTTACCTGGATTTTTCATTTTGGGCCGAGCAAAAATGGCATAAAAACCTACAGCGAAGTCACAAGGAATCAGTCTTTGTGTGTTTCTGAAAAGTTTCAGTGTGGCTTCAAGGGCATTAAACTAATTTAAAAGTAAGTATTAAACTTGCGTTAAATTTAAATTCAGAAATTTTCTTATCCGCCTTAGACACCTATATAAAGGTGGTGAAAAAAGAAAATCTGTTATTTTCGGACCGTGAAAAATTTTGCTTATTAAGGTTATTGACAGAGTTTTCAATTCTGTATAATGCACCTCTTTTAAATAGTGTCTTAAAGAGCGCCTTTGATTATCTAGATGCATGTGAAGATAATAATTCCGCGGTCTGTGACGTTATCAACGGGGCGTCTGGGAGTGAGCAAAATAACTCTGTCCTCTGCGAAAATGAGAACAGTGCTTTACCAAAAACAAGTTGTGTGCAAGGTCGGGTATCTCAATACGGTTGTGGTTATAAATTATTGTCAAGACAGCAAACATTTTTTAAACAATTTAAAACGGTAGGCGTAAAAATCTCCTTTCAGTTATAGGATTTTTCTGCTGTAAGTGAATATCCCCTGGAAGTTTTAGAAAAAGCATTTGGCCATGTGTTTAAAGAACTGGCGGTAAATTCTGCAAGAGGCAGTAAGATTAGTTTTGCGCTAATGCTTCCAAATTCACTTCGTGTTAAACCCATTTGGAGTAGTCTCAGACCTATCGACCAATTAACCGGGGCATATATTGTTGGATTGATTGCTAATGTTAATCAATCCAATGCTATTTTTCTTTCTGATGATGTCTTGCAGCTCAATGCAAATATCGTCAATTTTCCTTTCGCGGGAGGCAAAATAGATCCTAGACGTGTGGAAGAAAGTCTGGTTTTATCTCGGAAAACAAGTGTGATAGATGTTGGTAAAGGTAATGACGTAAGCTGTCTCCCTCGAAACATTTGCTACGGTATTGAAATGACGTCAGAAAATTTTAATAATCGAAGCAGTTTTTCTGTTATTGCCTCATTGGATAAACTATCGTTGTGTAAAAATTCAAAGGTGGTTATTACTGACAAAGGGTGTAGCATAAAAGATATTTACAAATTTCAAATATTTTTGAAAAATTACTATCATTATTTTCGATAATTTGAGAGATTCGGATTCGATTATTTTTAGGCTACCTGTTGAAAGCGATTTAGTAAAAAAAATATTTCTTTATTATTCAGAGACGTTAAAGCATTTCTATGTAATTAAGTCGCTAACAGGCCTTTTTAATAAAAAATATGCCTGCTCTTTTTGCGATAGATTAACAAACATGAAAATGCATAAATGTGACCAGAAGTGTCGGTATTGTGACTCTTATCCGCCGTGTGTATTTGTTGAAAAAGTCAAAGCATGCGAAAACTGCAATCGCATGTTTAGAGGGGATGTTTGTTTTACGAATCATACCCTAAATAAAATTCAGAATAAAAGCATATGCGAAACTTTTAAAATATGTAAATTGTGTGGTAAGTTTCTTGTTCTTAACAAGAGAGACTTTAAAGAACATTCTTGCAATGAATATTTTTGCAAGATTTGTTCTAAAATTGTCCCACAAGAGCATCTTCGCTATATTAGGAGGTATAGAGGAAGTGTCGATAAAAAAATTTTAATAATATTTTTTAATTGCGAGAGCACTCAGAACACCTTATGTGAACTTAATTGTTGCACAGCAAATATGTCATAACTGTTACACAAAGCCAGATATTAGAGAAAAATGTGATGTTTGTGGTGATAGGCAGCATGTGTTTTAAATACGCTATTGAGACAAGCGCTGTAAAAAAAATTCTAGATTACTCCTGAACGCCCGATCCTTTGTGTCTAAGGTACTGTATTGCGCATAATCTACAGGGATATGACGGACACTTTATTATTTCTGAGCTATTAGATAGAAATTTAAAAATAGAGCCTATAATGAATGGCTCTAAATTATGAAAATGACGTGCGAGAATTTAATATTTATTGACTCTTTAAACTTTCTGGCACTCCCCCTTTCTAAATTTCCCGACGTTTTTGACATTAAAGGCTATGAAAAGGGTTATTACCCTTATTACTTTAACATTCCTGAAAATATTGACTATATAGGAAGCTACCCTTCCCCTGACTTATATGGATACACCGCCATGAAGTTAACGGAAAAATAAAAGTTTTCAAACTGGTATAACACCGTATCTAAGGGCACTTTTAACAATAGAAAATAGATGTCAAAATATTGTGAAAACGATGTTAGTATTTTCCGTTTGGGATGCATTCGATTTATGCAAGACTTTTTGGATATAATAATAATAAGTTTATTTCACAATAAATTCTATTCTTAATTTTATTCAAACTACATCGTTTTAAATAAACGTCAACAGTGACCCCGAAGTCGTCTGTCGAGTTGGCAATTCACCTGTGTTATTTCTGTTTCATATTAAATTGAGAAGTAAATAAACTATTAGAAAGAAAATGAAAAAAAAAGAAAACAAAACATAGATAAAAAAAATTAAGTCAACTCCTAAATTAAATTAAATTAAAACTATTGAATGTAGAGTATTTAAACTTTATAATTTGATAGCTTTGAAGCAGAACAAGGTGATAACTAACAATTAAACTCACAATTAAATCCTTTTACAGAAGCTCTAACTATTGCATCAATCTGCATGCTCGCTTTCCGGAAAAATTACCTTAAAAATAATATTTTGGGTATAATGCCTAAAAATGGATATTACAAGTCTCAAAATCACTCGCTTATTGCCGTCATATGGTTAATTTGGGAAAGTCTGAAAACTAATCTAGAGATTGTATCTGTATATAATAAAGGAGAAGTGAAGCTGGCAAAAGGTGGATTACAAGTAGATGGGTTTAATCCAGAAACAAATACGGTTTATGAATTCTTTGGTTGTTTCTACCACGGATGTAAAGACTGCTTTAAAATCCAAGAAGTGGTTAATAACACCACTCAGAAAATCGAGACAATGAGTGAAAGATTTGAGAGCTCTCTTAAAAGAATTGATACAATTAAACGATTAGATTACAACTTGAAATATATATGGGAATGTGAATTCAGAAAATTCTTAAAAGCCATCCTGATGTAGACCAAAAATTAAATGACCGCGTTGCAAATACCCCTGTACCACTTAATCCGCGTAATGCTGTTTTTGGTGGTCGTACAGAATTTTTTAAACTATACCATAAAGTAAAAGAAAATGAGGTAATAAGGTATTTAGATTTCACAAGCTTGTACCCATATACTAATAAATACTCACCTTATCCTATCGGGCACCCCACTATATTTCGAAATTGTGATATGCCTGCAGTATCAGAAATACTGTTAATGCACGGCTTTATTATGTGCTCTGTTATCCCACCTTTTAACTTATTTTACCTGTGCTACCTTTTAAAACTAATCTAAAATTATATTTTGCTCTTCGTAGAAAATGTGCAGATGAAAATAAAATTTCTGCATGTTGTCACAATGAAAAGGAAAGGGAAATTACAAGCGTGTGGGTTATACCCGAAGTAGCTTTAGCTGTGAAAAAAGGGTGTCAAATAAAAAGGATTTTTGAACTCTATATGACTATACTGTATATGATCCGGTTACAAGGACCGGTGGTCTATTTACAGATTATGTCAACACCTTCTTAAAAATTAAACAAGAGACAAGCGGATGGGGGAGTAGATGTGTAACTGAAGATGAGAAAGATAATTTTCTCTGTCTGCTGAGAGTCTTGCGGTAGTCTTAGTACCAAGTCCGTAAATGATCTTTCCAGTCTATTAAGTTTGTCTATTATTGACATATGCTCCTGACCTAATCCTGCCGTATTAAAAGATTCTTTTATTCTGCCAATATAGCGTCAGGTTCACGCTTATTTTCAGGTGTTTGGAGAAATATATATCCGTAAAGAAGTTGGACAGGTTGTCTATATTAGTATCAATAGGCACTGGTGTAGTTAAATGTTCACCGGAACTTTGCTTTTCGTATGGAACATCGAAAATATTGCTACCATTAATAATTTTTCGCTGTTCGGACGGTTTAGCATTAATCGAATCTTTATTCAATCCATTCAAGATGTTAAAAATTGTATCCTTAATTTGAATAATTATCTTTTGTTTTTCTTGCTCACTAAGGGTTTGATCATCAAAGTGTACATTTGATATAAAAAGAGTAATAAGATCTCTGACATTAAGATGTGATGGAAGCGGTTTTTTTTTGATTGCGACTCCCAAATCTTCCAACCGCAGTTCAAATATATCATGTACCTTTTTGCCACCAGTTTTTTTTTCTCTCTCACGAGCTCTTTTGCTGCTAAGCGCTGGATGTGTGTAATTGTCTGTCGAATCTTGTATGATAGCATACTTTCTCTTCTGTCTAGGAATCTGTCCAAATACGTCATCAACAAAGGCTTCAACTCATAGTTTTTATATTTTAAGACAACATTTCCTGAAGCCCTTTTACCCTGATATATGTGTAATGAAAACTCGTCTGGATCCTGTTTGTAGCTTGCTTCAGGTATAACGCCATCAAAAAGTCAGCCTCAAACCGATCCCACATCTTCTTCTTAACATCATCCAAGTACATGGTATACCATGATGGTGAAATAGCGTTATAAAATGTTAGTAGGAATGCAGAAAAATTTACTTGTCCTGCTGTGTAACTAGCTTGATCAAGATTATCTTTAGTCCACTCAAGTTTAACTGCTTCATTTATTTTGATGCTAAGTGATTTGACTTCTTTCAACGGATCAGACGCATCACGCCTTACCCTTTTAACAATGCTCTGATTTACTTCTTCAGTTGTATTTCGCTTGACTCCTACCTTTATGGCATAGTATGGCAATGAAATTTCAGTTATTCGAACACACCAGTCATCAGTAAACTTGCATGCGCTAGGTAGTGCATTTGTAAAAGCTGATAGCGTATTTTCGGGATAAAACTGCATGGAATTGTTACTTAAAAGGCATAAGTAAGAGTCATTATCTTTTATATCTACAGGAATTTTTAAATTCTTTCCCAATCAACGTTCGGTACACTTCAGAATTGCTGCTTATTATTATTACAGACTTTCCCAAGTAATTGATGGTACGCTGGCACGTCTAGCTTTTGCAGCGTTTTTTAGGTGATCACTTTGTCGTACAACTTTCTTAACTGGCAAGGAAAGCATATATTGACTCGGATCTAGCAGAGACGGCCTTAATATAGATTGATTTATGGATGGTTTTCTACCTTTGTTAGTCCTTTCCGTGTCGCGTTCTTCTAATATGTTCGCAGCTTCATCTATACTCATTTCTGCAGTTACAGTGTATTGGTATTACCATCTTCAGCCGTGATTACCTTATAATCTTTATTGCGAGACTTGGTTTCAGAAATCGTCTTAGGTATTTTTGAAGGTAGTTTCAGACTTTTTCCTATACCACTAGCTGATAGGCGGCGTTTGGAAGCAGGTGATAATGGTTGTCTTGGTGGTGATATTTCAGCAAACTCGAAGAAATCGTCTTCCATTCTTTCAGGTGTATTTTCTTTTAACGGTCATGTTTGTGTTGATATTTTATCTTTAAAAATAAATTTCGTTTGGGTAGTACTATCCCGCAAGCTTTTCTGTTTCATAGTCTTTTCTGGTAGTAAGCGAATATTTGTTTTTTCGCGTAGCTTTTCGTTTTAAGTTTAAAAATTTTATTAACTCATTTCGGTAATTATACCATTTTTCCCTATCAGATAAATTCTTGTTTTTTAATATTTTATCCATAGCCTTATCGAACCTAGATTGATTCAGGGAATCCTCAATCTCGTTTTTCAATCTTTCGTTAACTTCTGGTACAGATCTTTTTTCAACAACCAGTTTTCGTAAATCCTTTTTATACCTACAGAGCGAATTATATATCTTTCCGCGAGGAATATGATTTCCCTTCAAAGTATTAAGAGTGATTTCACATAGTGATTTTATAACTTCGGGGTCGGAATTTTTAATAATGGCGTACCTTAATTTTGGTCTCGCTGTTCTAAGAACATATAGAATATGCTTTTTGTCCCTTAATCGATTCATTCGTGACACCATTTTTACTGATCAAAGAGTTATGCGGGCAAAAGCACGTTGTAAAATCTTTATTAAAAATGTCAGTACGGAATCTTAATACCTCGCTGATATTGAACAATCTTAGAATTAAAATAATGTAAGGTCATTGTACGTGCATATCCAACAAATTTATTGTCAGCACATACTTACAGCTTATTACATGTCATTCAATCAATTTGTTGGATATGCACAAAGTTCATTGCTCCATATGTGAATTCTTCGATAATTTCAACCACGCATTTTCTCACCATCAGCAAATTCTATAATTTTCAAGCACGACTTGCGACAGTGAGGAAATGCTGGATTAGCAAGAATTACTTTAAATAAATTTT
The DNA here is from genome assembly GCA_963924295.1 of Dioctria rufipes. Lineage (NCBI taxonomy): Eukaryota > Metazoa > Arthropoda > Insecta > Diptera > Asilidae > Dioctria > Dioctria rufipes. Next base: position 167,545,740 of record OZ002740.1, on the reverse strand, counting down.
AAATATAAAGAGGAACAAGTTAAATAAATGAATCAGTTTGTTTTCAATCAGATATCGGCATTTTTCATTTTTATAATTAACCCGTTACCTTTCAGAATTTTTTCTGGTGTAGTGGTTTATGTACCGCGTACACCCCATCAATTAACAGCCAGGGTTTAAAACCTTGACTGCGTTTACATCTACATTCACGTGAAATAAAAGAATTTCACAGATATCTTGAGTTGAATCTATCAGTAAATATCCGTGGGGCGCCTGCGTAATATCTTTATATATTTCTAGCAGCTCTGAACTATTTTGTGGATAAATCTGCCTCGCTAAATGGATAAACTGGCTTTTATCACGAGGGTTCTTAAATACAACGAGGTATTTACAGTTATGTGATATGTCTGGACAAAACTTGCCCTGGTGAAATACATATTGTGTTAGAAGGATTGCTGAAAGATTGCGATGGTGAGAGCCTTTTGTAAAGAGTTCACATACTTGTCTGCTAAAAGCAGGGATGCAATCAATAAATTCGATGTTATTGAATGTTGTATCTGAAGGCAGAGCCACGTGTTCTCTTCTTATTTGTGGCTGTGTTAAAAACATATTATCGAGAAGGCTTTTTATAAATGTTGTTTTCCCACAACCTGAAGGCCCAGCAACGATTATTGTAAATGGGTGTTTGAACGCGATCATTTTCACCGCAAAAATCAAAAGCTCTTAACAACAGGTCTTTTGTATATAAACCCCCACATTTTGCAAAAAGTGTAAGAGTTTTAAGAATTTATCAATCGTGACCAACTCATCGGCCCGCCCGACAACAATTTACCGCCTACACTTCCAAAACAAGACTGTCCTGATTCTACTTCTCAATATCTTTCATATCTTGAACTTTACATTAAAATGCTGTCGATGTTGCTAATTATTCTTACCCTATCATAAACTAATCTAGCTACCCTGCAGCTAAACCTGGAGCCGGCGCATATAAACTGTCATATAATGTGTATTCTATCTACATCTACCCTTAGTGCATTTCTCAAGAATTTCTTGTAGTTTAAACTGGCGGTTTATTGTTCGAGCCGCCGAGAAGGTTTCTTAGACCTTGAATTTAATTACTTCTGTTTTATTACGATCACGCCAGATGGGATTTGTTTGGCGACGATCGTTACAACTCGGCCAACCTATGAATCACTTTCCGCAGAGATCGATCGGCTTAATACACCACAAAGGTAGTTCTCAACGTCAGCATTGGTATACGATGAATCGGTGAGTTTAAGTTCGGGGTCTGCCTCCCATCTGGTCCCCATTTCTTCTGATGACCGCATAGTTCATGAGTATAAATTTCAAAAACAACCACTAAGGTCAAACAGAAAGAAAAACAACCACAAAGGTCAAAGACATATTTATTAGTCATCTTTGTATATTACTGCAATTAGTAAGATCAAGACTAAGTTTATTCGTCATGCATATAGCATACTTCTTCTTCATCATTTCCATCCGATTCTAGCGCCATGTCAGTTAGAACGCACGATGGCTTGATGTTCTCTGCTGAATGAGCCGACTTGTAGGGCTTCTGTGTAATCTGCGTTGCTGTGGTGTCGGCTATCAGATACCTGTCATTTCCCAAGACGGCCTTCACTTCGTATGGACCTTTGAATCGCGGTTGTAATTTACGGGGCTGGCCCGTCATGGAGGGCTCATGCTTTATTAAGACAAGCTCCCCTTCAGCATATTTCCGTGGAGGATTACAACTTTGATTGTGTCTAGCGGCTTGTTTTGTTTTATTTTCGTCAATCAGCTTCTTTGATTCTTGTCGTATCTCCTGTAAGTTCACCGTTGCGTGTTGTTCTGCATCCTTCTCGGTCCAATCATTCAGAATAAGTGTTAGCTTATTATCAATGCTGTTTCTAGGAGTATAACCCATCAGTATTTCCTGAGGTGACCTCTTCGTAGTCGAATGTTTCGTGCTGTTTAAGGCGATTTGCATCTTATGTACGTTCGTGTCCCAATCTTTACCATCTTTGTCCTGAGCCATCGTAGCTATGGATGATTTCAAAGTGCGAAAATATCGTTCCACCTGACCATTAGCGCGACGGGTTTTCACTGCCGTTAACGTGCGTCGAATTAAATTATCCTTGCAGTATTTCTCGAATTCCTTCGAAGTGAACGCTGTACCTCTGGCCGAAACGATACATGTTGGTAGTCCAAAGTATTAAGATACTTTATCGAGCATTCTGGTGACACTTCTTGTGGCAGTACTCCGTGTTGGTTTAAATACGGCAAACTTGGTGAATGCATCAACTAAACCGATAACATATTGATTTCCAGACTTGCCCTTTGGGAATGGGTCCAAGTGATCCAAGTGAAGAGTGTGGAATGGTATAGGTAATATCTCGTGGACATGTATCGTATACCTACTTTCATCTGTTCCCCTTTGATTAGAGAGGCAATCAACGCAACTGTTTATATACTTAGTAATTATCGGTTTCATGCTGGGAAACCAGAAATTCTTGCGGATATTGTCCAGAGTACGTTGAACTCCACAATGTCCTCTATCGTCGTGCATAGACCGTATGATTCGCCATCTAATTCCTGTCGGTACAACGAACCTATCTCCCCTATCGGTTTTCACCTTCTAAGACCTTAGTTATTTCCTTAAGATGCGGATCTTGCATTTGCAAGATGGCTACCCATTCTTCTAAACCTGTGCTGACAATCCAAATGTTTCCACCTACCGTTTCACTATCTATTCCGGGTTCGTGAGGGGCTCGACTTAGAGCATCAGCATGCGCTAACTGTTTTCCTGGTCTAAATATTATATCGAAATCGTACTCTTGAATTTTAAGCCACCAGCGAGCAATTCTTGGTAGAAGATTTCTTTTCTCTTGGGTCATTCTCAATGAGTTACAGTCAGTTATAATTCGGAATTTTCGATGCAATAAATAATGTTTAAATCGTTCCAAACTGTCCACCACGGCTAGAGCTTCGAGCTCGTAGCTATGGTATTTTGACTACCTTTCGGTGGTTGCACGGCTAAAATATGAAACGACAAGTAATTTCTTATCCTGTGGGCCAATCTGCATCAATATTCCCGCCAATCCGCGACTACTAGCGTCGGTATGCAATTCTTGTTCGGCATTTATATCAAATAGTGTAAGACCTGGCCTTTCGGTTAATATTGTCTTCAACTTCTGGAATGCTTGTTCCTCTGCATCGCCTCACACAAAGGCTACGTCCTTTTTCAATAGTTTGTTGAGGGGAAGCGCGATATTGGCAAACCCCAGTTACGAGCCGTCTAAAGTACCCAGCTAGTCCTAAGAATTGTCGGATTTCTTTCACATTCGTTGGCTGTTGGAATTTGTTCACAGTATCAATTTTTTTTGTTGCAGGTTTAACTCCCTCACTTGTAATTTCGTGACCTAAAAATTCTAGTTTCGTTTGCAAGAATCTGCATTTTTCTGCATTCAATATCAGTCCCGCCTTGCGTACTTCGATCAAGAACTGTTGGAGTATCTCTATATTCGTGGTGATGTCTTCTGTTGCAATAACAACATCGTCCATGGACACTATAACTGAGTCAAGTTTCAATGGTTCAATTAGCTTTGCCATCAATCTCATAAACGTCGCAGGTGAGTTGGTCAATCCAAATGGGACTCGAGTAAATTCAAATTGTTCTTCTAGCGCTATGAAAGCTGTGTTATGTTTGCCTTCATGCTGGTTGCCAATGGATTGGCGTATTCGTCGATATCCAATATTCTATTCATGATTTAAATTAATTATTTACTATGCCGAATATATGGCGTATCGCCTCAATATTCATGAAAGGCAAAGAAATAACAATTACCTGTGGATCTGGCTGAATGCCTCAATCCTTGATTGATATTTGGCTGGAGTGCCTCAATATCTTAATGTAGGGGAGCACCTGGCTAATTGCCGCTGCGCTCTGAAGAATAAGCCCTTGTCTTTACCATTCTATGGTCAAAACTTTATTCTTTAATTCTTTCTTAATGCTACCTTAATTATAATCACTAATTATTGCTAAATAAGCTATTTACATTAATTTCTTAAAGCTACCTATATTCGATAATTTTCTCACCGTATCATTATGAACGAAACGGTGACCTCACGCGAGCAGCGTTTTTTTTGTTGCCATTAATAAATTTGATGCATTGCACATACATAATTTATTTCCGCTTGCGCTGTAATCTGATGCGCTTTTATATTACTTCATTGACAACGAGGTATGAATGATTGACACAAAAGTGATTACATACAAATCTGTATGTATGTCAATTGTATTTTCATTTTTGTTTGTTCGAGTTTTAACTTTTGAAAAGAATTACAAGTTGTAATCTTGGTATCATATTTCTTTTACGGAGATGTGCATTTGATTTATATGCAATTACATACTTTAATGATGCATGACTACAGATATGCATTACATCCCCATCCTTAAAAGATTGAAGTAATTTTAATTTCTCTAACGAAAGTAAAATTAAATTATTTGTTAGTTCACATTCGATCACTTTTCCTTCTTCATGATACTTTGTTACATATTTCCATATCTTATTCAATATTTTGCTATGTATATCTATATGTATCTACAACTATCTAAATTTTATGTTTACATAATTTCAAATTATTATTGTGTACTTTAGTTTCTTTTCCATTTATATCTACATAGCTATTTACATTATCTTGCCTAATTATTCTACATGGTCCTTTATATGGTTGTTGTAATTTTACTTTATTACCTACTTTTATATATACATAATCATCTATTTTAAAATTAGCTTCATTTACAGTTTTTTGTTTATCTATTTTTTCCTGTTTTTCTTTTAGCAAACATTCTTTTACATTGTTGTGTGCAAATTGCAATTTTATTTTTAACTCATTGATATAATCGTCAATATTATATATTTTTGTATTATTATTTAAAGTCTCACATGGTAATGAATTTAACTTTCCAAAAACTAGCTCAAAAGGTGTATAGTTTGTAGTAGTATGTGGCGTGGTAGTTATTATAGCTGTAAGTATAATAGGGTAATATCTCACTCCAATTTTCTTGCTCGGAAATCGTCATTATATAGTCATTTGAAACTCTATGGTTTCTCTCGATTGAACCTAGGGTCTCATGATGAAATGGGGCTGATGTTGCTTTTAGTATTTTTAAAAGATCACATAGGTTGTTCATTAACTGATTACAAAATTCTGTACCCATATCGGTTTTGAGTTTTTTGAAACATCCATATTTCAATATGAATTTTTCTACTATTGTTTTCGCCACTGTCCTTGCATGCTTGGTTTCTATTGGGAATGCTTCTACAAACTTAGTTAGCTCACATTGCAGAGTTAGAATATATCTGAAATTTCCAGATGGTCGAAGTGGTCCAACCGTGTCTATTGAGATTGTTTCGAAGGATGAGCTTGGTATGTCAGTTATTAGATATCTCTCTTTGGTGTGTTTTGTGATTTTTGTTCTTGCACATTCCTTACAATTATTTACGTGTTCTTTTACCATTTTATTCATATTTTTCCAAGTGTATTTTTGTTTCAATCTAGCAATGCATCTTCTTATGCCGCAGTGTCCACCAATTAGTGAGTTATGGTATTCTTCTATCAATCTGTGCATTTCATATTTTTCTACTATCCTTTTAGGAGGTGTGTATAAAATTATATCAACACAATGTTTTGTTTCTTTATGGAATTCCTTCAAAATATTTTTCGACGTCAATAATATCAAATAATTCATGATTATTCGCTAGCGCTAATTTATTTATATTCGCATTGCTTATTTCGAGTATTTCCTCAGAACCAATTTTAACTCTGGTAAAGATTTATCATTACACTCTGCAATTATTTTATCTTTCGAGATTTTTATTTCTTTATATTTATGCAGTTTTTTGTTATCATTGTGTGTCTTAAGTTGCGCGCGTTTTTATCTTTAAATGTTAACTCGAGTTTTTTAATATACCTTATGTCAGATATTGATGTACTGTTCCAAACGTAAAGGTGATCAGTCTTCTTGTTCGAATTTAAGGTACTTGCACAGTTCTCACTACTTTTGCCCTCCTTATTATAATCCTGCATATTTTGATTTTTCTGCATGTTTCTTGTAATTACATTGACATTATTTTTCGGCATCATGCTATCAAGTCCTTGGATTCTAGTTTTATTGTTGATAATGCGTCTGCATTGGTGTTCTTACCTTGTTTAAAGATAATTTCGAAATCATAATCCATGAGATCAATTCTTATTCTCGTCAATTTTGATGATGGGTTTTGTGCGTGAATAGGCTTACTAGTGGTCGGTGGTCCGTATACACTATGAATTTTGTTCCAAATAAATATGGTTTAAAATGCTGTATTCCCCAGTGGATCGCTAAAAGTTCTTTTTCTATTATTGGCTTGTTCAATTCATGTTTACTAAGCGACTTGCTTGCATAGGCTATCGATTTATCTCGTCCAATTTCGCCTTGCGAGAGTACTGCTCCTAATGCATAGCCAGATGCATCAGTTGTTAAAATGAATACTTCACTGAAGTTAGGATAATGGGGATATTAATTTATACTTTAATAGTTCAAATTATTTCTTGCAATCCTCAGACCAATGAAATATTTTGTTCTTTGGTTTTGCAATCTCTGCAAAATTTTGTACAAATCTTCTATAATAGTTGCAAAATGCTACAAATCTTCGCACCTCATCCGAGTTCTTGGGCTCAGGATAATTTTTAATGCTTTCGTATTTCTTTGGGTCAGTTCGTATACCCTCAAGTGTGATTTGGTGGCCAAGGTATTTAACTTCTGGTTTTAAAAAATTACATTTACTCGCATTTAACTTTAAGTTGTATTTCTGCAATCTTTCTAGCACTTTTATTAGATTGTTGTTGTGATAGTCTAAGTTAGAGCCAAATATTATCATATCGTCTACATATAGGAATGCTGTGGCTTCTAGGCCACTTACTACTATTGATAGCATTCGTTGGAAGCTATTAGTTGAGATTTTTAACCCAAAAGGTAATCTCGTAAATTGATAGTGTCCTGTGTTTGTTGAAAATGCTGTCAACTGTCTTGATTTTGGATGTAATGGAATTTGATGAAATGAGCTAGTCATATCGAGAGTTGAAAAGTATTTCGCTCGACCTAATTTATCCAATACGTCATCAAGTCTTGTTAAGGGAGATTTATCGTTGACAACCTTTTTATTGAGAGATCTAAAATCTACAACCAATCGCCATTTCTTTTGTCCTCCAAGGTCTTTCTTAGGTACAATTAGTAATGGTGAGTTGTAAGGACTTATTGATGTTTCAATAATACCTTCCTCTTGAAGTTTCTGTACTTGCGTATTTATTTCATCAAGCTGTGAATTTGGCATTCTATAGCTTTTTGTGTAGACGGGTGTTTTATCTATAACCGAAATTCGTTGTTCGTAGAAATTATTGACGGTTAGTGGTTCTACATATATATGAAAGACATTTTCGAACTTCTCACAGACGTTTAGTACTGATTGTTTTGCTTTCGGGCATAAGCTATCTATATTTATCTGTTTTCTAACCTTTTCGAACCTTGAATTATTTGTTTTGGCTTTGTTGTGATAGCCAATATTGCAATTCTTAATAGATTCTATTTCAATATAATAATTTTTGAGTGGTTGCGTGTATATGTGAGCCTTTGTTATAGTAATTTGTTCTTCAGTCGTGTTCGGAACTTTTATGTGTTTTATGCCCTTTGCTGGTATTACCGCATTTGCTACAAAAATCCCTTTTTTATTTCTTTTCCACAGATCAGACTGTCTTTCTTTATCTTAATATCAATCGGTGTTATTATCTCTGATCTAGGTGGTATCGTGATGTTATTGACTGTTTTGATGTCCATATTTATTGGTAATGTTATATCCCTCATGTTTGATCTTATAGTTAATGCGCATGTTTCGTAATCTATATTACAATGATACTTAATCAGAAAATCACGCCCTAACACCCCATTCGTGGTTAAGTTTGTTTGCTCATCAATTATATGGAATTTATGTGTTATGATGATATATTCTATTGACAATTCTAACTCTGTAACTCCGTGGGTAGTTATTGTCTTATTAGTAATTCCATTTATTTCACACGATTCATCTATATCTATTTTTTTATTTTCTACTAGGTTACTTTTTAATATTGATATATCTGCTCCTGTGTCAATTAGAAATGTCATCGGGTACTTGCTTTCTTTTGTATATATATTTATGTAGGTTGTGTAATTGTTTCCTTGTTTTAGATGTATTATCTTCTTAGTATGTTTCCCCAGGTTCTCTGTTTTCCGGGGACAGCTAAGTTTTCCGATTCTCTGTCCCAGTTATTACTGTAACCTTTATTATATCTATTATCGCCATTCCTGCTGCTATTATAGCTGCTGCTATAGTTTCTCCTATTATTTCCATATCTATTCTTGAAATTGTTATACTCATTTCTATTAAAGCTGCTAGTGTAATTCTTATTATAGTTCCCATTCTTGTTCATGTAATTGTTTTTATGATATTTGTTGTTGTTGTATCTGTTAGCACCGTTGAAGTTTTGTTTGTAGTGATACATATTTGTCTGTTTTGGACTATCAGTTATTTCTGTAGTGATGGTTATGGCTTCTGATAGTTTGCTTGGCCTTGCTGATATGAGAATGCATTTGTATGGTTCATTAATGCCATTTTTAAATGAACTTAAGCCTAATTGATCATTCATGTTCACGATCAGTGCTCGATTATTTTCTCCTTATTCCGTTATTTTAATATCGTTTAATGATGCTATTAAAGCTTCTATTCTTGCAGCGAAGGTATTTACACTTTGATTGCCTTGTTGTATCGTTGCTAAATCACTGTGTATTTTCAGTGGATTTTTATTTATTTTGTATGTTTTTTGTAAATTTACTTTTAATTCTGATATTTTTGTTGGTGCGCTTTCCGACAAAAGTCTGTTCTTCACCCTATCAGATAGTTTTACCGTTGTTATAAATCGCAACAGTATACTCTCTTGATCGGTTTTTACCGATTCTTTATAGAATTCAACTAGACCAAGAAAATTTGATAGTGTCTTAAAATCACCATCAAACTCCGGTATTATTTTTGTTGCAGTCGCAATATCAAATGCTGCCATTGTCTCTTGCGTAATCTCGTCAGAATTTTCCAATGATTCTTTGGGAATAAGATAGACACTTATTTTATTTTTTAATTCCTCAAATTTTCTTTTTGCTTCTTATAATTTTACTTTATCAGTAATATTTCTTTTTATCTCCAGCCAGACTTCGTTGATTTCGTTATTTTTTATTTCAATGTAATTTGCAGTATATTTCCTACTTGGACTCTTTTTTAAATTTCCTAAGAGTTCTATTAGCAAATCAAATTCCATCAGTGAAACCCTTATTAGTGTATGTTACCGCTGACCAACGCTGATACCATAATCAAGAATGTTATATAATGAAAAAAAAATTCTGTTCTATGCATTTATTGTCCTAACTAAATTTTTTTTACATATTTCTTATAATGACTATTCAATTTAAAAATCAATATACTAATTACTATGCCTAAGATTATATAAACTACTATCTGATTTTCCATCACTTCTTCTGTGTTGCGATTAACAACACCCTGTTGGGATTTTGTATTTCCCATTTCTATTTCTCTTTTTCTTTGCAATCTTTTGAATTTTTTTTAAATCTTCTAGTTCTTTTACTGCTTTTGCTCTAAATTGTCCTACAGTTGTGTTTATCAACCGCTTTAGCTCAGCTACACGTTGTCGCTGCTTTACCACTTTTCCTCCTCGTGGGTTCTTTGACGGTTTTTCTTCCTCTGGCTGCTTTACTGCTACAGTCTGGCTTTTTGTTTTGTACTTCAGTCTATATTTTTCGATAGAAATCGGCCTAGGTCCAACTCGTGGGTTCTTTTTTAATTCTTCTTTCAATCCCTCGTTGAGTGTCTCGTATAATTTATTGAATTTGTTGTCGATTTCAGCTATCCATTGCTCTATTTCTGGTGAAGTTGCTGATTCCATCTCGTTTATGGGCAGGGTCGCCATGTTATGTTTGCCTTCACGCTGGTTGCCAATGGATTGGCGTATTCGTCGATATCCAATATTCTATTCATGATTTAAATTAATTATTTACTATGCCGAATATATGGCGCATCGCCTCAATATTCATGAAAGGCAAAGAAATAACAATTACCTGTGGATCTGGCTGAATGCCTCAATCCTTGATTGATATTTGGCTGGAGTGCCTCAATATCTTAACGTAGGGGAGCACCTGGCTAATTGCCGCTGTGCTCTGAAGAATAAGCCCTTGTCTTTACCGTTCTATGGTCAAAACTTTATTCTTTATTTCTTTCTTAATGCTACCTTATTTAAAATCGCTAATTATTGCTAAATAAGCTATTTACATTAATTTCTTAAAGCTACCTATATTCGATAATTTTCTCACCGTATTATTATGAACGAAACGGTGACCTCACGCGAGCAGCGTTTTTTTGTTGCCATTAATAAATTTTGTGCATTGCACATACATAATTTATTTCCGCTTGCGCTATAATCTGATGCGCTTTTATATTACTTCATTCACAACCAGGTATGAATGATTGACACAAAAGTGATTACATACAAATCTGTATGTATGTCAATTGTATTTTCATTTTTGTTTGTTCGAGTTTTAACTTTTGAAAAGAATTACAAGTTGTAATCTTGGTATCATATTTCTTTTACGGAGATGTGCATTTGATTTATATGCAATTACATGCTTTAATGATGCATGACTACAGATATGCATTACAGCTGTATACCCGGGGCTTTCTTCTTCGCTCTGTATTTGGTAGTAACCGCTACGGAAATCTAATGAAGTGAAGATCTTTTTATTTGCCAGCGTGTTTAAAGTTTCCTCTATGTTATGGACAGGTAATTGCTCTCGTTGCGTAATAGCAATTAGATCCCTGTAGTCCAGACACATTCTAGATTCACAATTCTTCTTTGGGATCATAAGAACAGGACTAGCGTATTCTGACGTCGAATGGCTTAGAATCCCTTCAGCTAGCAGCTCCTTCTCCACACTGTTTAGAGCAGATTTTAACCCATATGGGACTTTATATGGTCGATATTTTATCACTTTATTTTCTTTTAGCCTAATGTTCATTTTCACTAAATCTGTTTTTCCTACTTCTTTATGATTAAATTAGAAGCATGATCGAAATTCTTATCCTTAGTAGGAACTTCTTCGCAGATATTCAGCGCTGATGCGTCTGCAAGTTGTTGTACTTCCACCACATCATCCCCTTCCGATGACTTACACGCTTCGTTCATATAATCGTTTTCAACGCCTTCCGTAGTATTTTTATTGGAATCATTTTTTTCGGTTCTTAAAATTGTACTGCTTCCGTCAATTAAAATTTCAAATTTTCCGGGACTTTTCACAATCTTTAATCCTGGGCGATCTAAGAAATTTTTACCCACTATTATGGGAGTTGACTGGGCGTCGTTTGGCACGACCAATAAGGTTATCTGCTCTTGAACCTTATCTATTTTTACTATTTTTTTATTTTGCCTAACACCTTGCACTTGCTTCCTCCGAATCCGCACAAAACAGTATTTGACCTCTCTATTATCCATAGGTTTTCTGCAACTACTTCTGATTTTATGGTAGTTACGTCACTACCTAAGTCCAGAAAGGCTAGTATTGGCACATCGTCCACTAGTATCTCTGGATAATAATCCTTCTCCTCTACTTTTATTGATGTCTTGATTTTACCGACATTTTTATTTATATTTGGGCAATTTCTTGCGTAATGATCACCGTGCTTACATATATAGCAAAACCTTTTTTTTAAATCTACTGAACGTGTACATACACTGAGAAAAATTTTAGGAATTTTACCCTTAAAATGTTACCAAAAGTTTACTATTATGCTGGTTAAAAGAATTTTTGTATAGGAAAATATATAACCAGCTTTTTAAAAAGAACATAATAATTATAAATTTAAAACTTTGTATGAGATTTACAATTATATTTCAAATACGCAAACAAAATGAAGTGAAATTTAAAATTAATATTTTAAAATTAAAATAAAATCTCAGAAATGCTCTAAAAAACTTGGAAAATTAATTTTTATTTTGGAAATTACTTGTACGGTTGGCAATACTATTCTACTGTGTATAACCCGACCAATAGCATGGCCGGTTCTTTTTCTATTCGAATCAGTGAGCAACGTGGCAAGCAAATTAAAAGCCTAGCACAGTGGTATTTAATGGCTATAGGGAAGTATCTTCTGGATGTTTTAATACAACCAAACAATTTAAAACATATCTAGTTGCATTCTAAGTGAATTTGTTGGTTCTTGGAAAGTTTTATTTATGTGTGTAGTCCACTTCATTAGATCCAAGTTTTATAAGTCATCAGTTTACGGTCAGTCTTTGTTTTGGAAAGTCGCAATTGGTTTCTATTTGTTTTTCGGGTACGCAGTCGCAAAGTTTCAGCTAGCATATGTTGTGATTCTCAGTAGTGAGTCTTGTACTGGAAATTTTTTTTTTAGTTTGTGGATGTGAGTTGTTGGTTTTTAGCGAGTATTATCGTTACAATATATAGGTATATACAATTTTGAGCTCGTAAGTATGGACGCTTTGTCCGGACTTTCTTTATAAATGATCATATATGCTTTATTATTACTTATACATTTTAAATATTACATAACCTTTTTTCTCGCCGAATTTCTTTTTTAAAAAAAAATATTTATTACTTATATATAACCTTTTGCTGCTATACTTGTCATGTGAACCTACTTTTCAAATTAATCTTTGAGTGTATGCAGATAATTGTATTTTTTGTTTAAACAGAGCTTTAGATACTACTCGATATATTGAATTAAGTTCCAATTTTCTTCATTGTTTTATTTAAAAACATTAGAGTTTTTCACAAGCGCGTTGTGACCTAGAACTGATTACATTACATGTACATCAATTCTAGCGTATTTTGACTGGCGCAGCTTTTTATTGTACAATGTATTGTATTAATTGTAATTACTATGCTAATAGTTCCGACATTATGGAGAAACATTAAAAAGAAAATGTGGTGCCATGTTTAGTACATTCAACTTGTTTTCAAAGCATTTGAAAATAAAACATAAAGTAAAGAGCTTTACGTATAGGAACGAAATAAGTTCTGACAAGTTCAGGTGCAACCAACTTTCTTGGACATATTTAATAGATAATTTGCAAGGCCTTGTCCGACATCTGTACAGACATATCGAATCTGGCGATAATATCACTTGTCCTCTTTGCTTTTCGGAAGCAAAAGTCTTTAAAAGTATAGCTGCCTTCAAAAGTCATTTTTATAGACATCGCGCAAGCTTACCAGTAGCTAATAAAAATATCGATCAAGAATCTAATGCAAGTACGAATAACTTAGTACACTTAATTGTAGAACAAGATTGCAATTTTCAAAAATATACTGAAATGGTCTCTTAATCGATGGCGCAACTGTACCTTAAATTGAAAAGTACATATAGCATTCCAGAAATTGCATTGCAGATGATATTAAAAGAGTTTGAGTATAGCAGAGGTTTACTCACAACTGAAATTCTTAAAATTTTTAATAAATTTCTTGATGAAAAAAATATGTGCGAACATTTTCCTGGAATTAAAAATACCGTTTTGGAGAACACTAAATTGTCTCCAGCCTTAGAGACTGAATATAGAAGAAAGAAATTCTGTAAAGAGCAAAATAATTTTATTGCTTCATTAGAAATTACTCTTGGCAGAAATAATTCTCATAAAATTTGCACTTACATGTATACTCCATTAATTGATACGCTTAGAGTTATTCTAAGCAATGATATGATGCAGTCTGAAATCATGCGGCAACACGAAACTGTAGAAAAAAGTTTTCTTGAAGATTATTGTCAAGGCAGTATTTTCAAAGAAAACAGTTTTTTTGCAAATCAAAATAATTTGCAAATAATTTTATATCAAGACTCTTTTGAAATATGCAATCCTCTTGGTAGTTCAAAGGCAAAACATAAAATTTTAGCAGTTTATATGGCACTCGGAAATTTATATCCGTGGAATAGATTTAAGTCAGAAAATATTCGACAACTTATTTTGTGTGAAGAGAGACACGTAAAATATTTCGGTATCAACAAAATACTAGAAGTTCTTGTTAATGATATTAAAAAAATCGAAGAGGATGGAATAGAATATGTCAATATAATTGGAGATAAAAAGAAAATTTTTGGGTCTATTTTGTTTACACTTGGTGATAATCTTGGAAATCATCAACTAGGTGGGTTTTTGGAAAATTTCAGTTCAGCTGAATATTTTTGCCGGTTTTGCGAATATACGAGAGATCAAATGCTGGAATATAATACAGATATAAATGTTGTAAGAACTCCAAATACTTATAAACAATGTATAGAAAAGACTAAATTTACACAAAAACCTGTGAGAGGTATAAAAAGGAATTCTTTTTTAAATAAATTAAGCAATTTTCATGTATGCACACCTGGTATGCCTCCGTGTATTGCTCATGACCTTTTCGAAGGTATCGTTGCATTTGATTTTTATAAAATACTCGAATATTACACTAAGAATAAAATCGTAACATTTTTCTACCTAAATCAGCAATATGAAAAGCTTCAAAAGTGCCTTAAACTTAAATTTAGTTTTCCTGCGCTTCGAAAAAATTTGAAAAAACTCCCGGGAACTTGTTATCAGAACTGGTATTTTTTAATACTATTTCCTATCACTACAATAAATGTTAACCTAGACAGAAATAATGAAAACTGGACTCTGCTAATATCACTTATAGAGATAAGCAAGCTTAGTTGCGCTCCGAGTATCTCTGAGCTCCAAATTAATTATTTGCGCAAGATTATAGATGATTATTTGATAAATCGAAGACAGACCTTTCCTGGATATTCCTTAAGGCCAAAACATCATTATGTAAAACATTACCCTGACCTTATTAAACAATTCGGACCACTATCACGTCTGTGGACATTACCCTTTGAAAGGAAACATCAGCTTTATAAAAATTTTGCTAAACAGAATAAAAATTTTCGGAATGTTGCTAAATCCTTAAGTGAAAGGCATGATATATTAGAATTATCTCGGTCATCTACTAGGTGGTCAAATGAAATACATTGTGAGGGAGCACAGGATCTCAGTACTGCTGAACTAAATGCGAACATATATTTAAATGACTTCAGTTTGAATTACAAAAAAGTAACCTTTCGAGGTTTGGAATACGAACTGAATGATGCTGTCGTCACCAAAATTTATCCAAATTTTAATATTCAGATTACCGTTATTAAATTAATTTTAGTAAATAAAGCCTTGACCTCCTTTAAAATTTATGGTGCAATTGCAGATATGTTTTACAATCCCTATCTTGCATGCTACAAAAATATATCCGATCTTTCAAAAGATTTTGTCATACGAGATTGTAACAATTTAAGCAGTATATGTAATCAAAAGATTATCCATGTAGACAACTCATTTTACTTCGTCAATCTATTTGCGTTACCAATTAAGAGCTAGTGCTTTTTCTTCTTGGAATAATTTTTAATAAACCAGTTATATTACATGCATACACAGAATATAAGAAATTAAATATATCTGAATTATTGAAGTATACATAGTTAAATATCAAAACGCTTTAAGAAAGTCTTATGACTTCCATAAAATTAGATAATTTTTAATTACATTGTTAACTAAAGAAATTAATATGATAAGTATATCATTTTAATATTTTTCAATTAGATTTATAGAATAGTTATCTATAATGATTTATTATACATATAAATCTATATACCTATTGTCGAAGTAGAGAGAAAAAATATATGTCATGGAGGATAAAATTTTATTTAAAATTACCAATTCTGACCGAAGTGCACGAAAAATTATAAGCTGTTTCCCTAAATTAGAGGAATTGTTAAAAGCTGGTAATTGTTAATTCATATAAAATCCAACAAAGTATTAATGATTTATTATTTCAGCATCTAACAAACAAATAACAGGTACGAAAGTTGTACTCGAAAACGATGGTTTCGATGTAGATGAGGATATTCTATTGACATCTGTAAAGGAAAATCATTTGATGCTCTTAAAGGACAGTGAAAGCTGGACTCCTCAACAAGATAAAAATGATATATTTAATATAATAAATGATGCGCAGAATGCCTCAACAGTTTCATCACCACTATCATCTACTGACTTTAGTTCAAATTTGTCCATATTAAGCAATCATTCTGGGTCATCTTCTAACATACCCTTAATTTCGCATATTCCTTGGGAAAAGTTTTCGAAACCCATCCTCGATACATGTAATGAAGGAAAAACACTTACTCCAGCATTAACAACAGAATTAGTACACACTTTGGTAAATATTGTAAGGGAAAATACTACAAACATCACAATTCCTCAAATAAGAAGGCTTGTTGAAAAGCTGATTGAGAAATATCCAGAAACGTTTTTAGAAAAAGATTCGGTGGGAAACATTATATCTGCCCAAAACTGCTCACTCATAATTAAAATTATGAACAGAAATAATTATTTAAACCGTCAAACCGAAACATCCGAACATTGTAAACCTAACATCCCGTTTTGCAAAAGACGAAGGTCTTCAAAATTTGCTGCTGTATGTGCTAACTGGCAGCCAATCGAGCTTGAGGATGATTCCATTGAAATGCAACGCAAACAGAAAAAAGCTTTACAAAATCTTAGTGCAAAACACGTATTATCATCACAAGAACTTAATTTCATAAGAGATGAAATGAAAAGTTGTTATTCATCTTTAAGACTATTTCTCAATAATATGAAAGCGAATGAGACAATGGATTCAATTACCCGTGAATGGCCATTTATTTTTAAAGCAGAGGTCTTATTTGATCATTTTTATTTACTCACAAAGCAGAATATTGTGAATTGCAATAATATTCCCAAAATGGAAAAAATAATTAACTTTGTTAAATGTAAAAACAAAGATTATAATAGTAATTTGCTGCCTTCATTAAATGCTACTATAGACTGCATATGCGATTATTTTAAGGAGGATAATCTGTTCCTGTACAGAAAATATAAGGTAAGATATAGGTACTAATTTTCTGAACCATAAAAGAATAATATTTCTTATTCATAGATTGGTACTTCAAAGGAAGATATTGACCCGCCTGGAGCAACACCCTGGATTGCTGTCGTTGGTAAGTAAGGAAAAAACAGAATGGTCGACAATATGTTTTATTAAACTATAAAAAGCAGTTTTCGTATGATTTAATTTTGCTACGTAGATACATGAAAGAGGTTGCATTTTTTATGTAAAGATGTAAAATCGAATCATACCGATACCACTGTGCCTGTATACAACATGTATATTTGTTATGCTAACTTTCCATATTTTTAGAAACTGAAGTTTGCTCCGCAATATATGTTTACTGTGAAAAAAGTATTGTGAATGACACCATAAGAACATTTGATGATGCTATTTTTTACCTATTTGGACTTTACTTTGTATTCAACTTAATTTACCCAAAAGAAGTCTCGCAGAGTTTAGAGTTTTACCAACGATTTTTCTGCGGAATCCAAACTGATAGTGTCAGAGGACAGAAGCGACAGCTAACAAATCTCGCAAAGGTTTTTAACTTAATGAGGAAATTGAAATAATCATAGCCTTTACTAAATATAAACATTAAAAATAAATACCTCTTAGCGGTGTATGAAATACACATATCTGCAATACACATAAACATAATGTAGATACTTTACTATATAGGCTAAATATTCTGTTCACAGTATTGTGGTGATAATTTATTCCAAGTCAGCATTGCACTTTATTTATAAGAAATACAGTTAAATGAACTACTATCAACCACTTATACACTATATACAGTTTTCTATTCACTGATCAAAATATATTTCCCAGAATAGTATTGTGGTCGGAATATACACCACACCTTTTTTGTTTATTTGTTATCAGTTCTCATTTGAAAGTGATTAATTAGTTTAATAACTATTCTTACTTTATTTTTTTGGGATCTATTTTGCACTTGTATGTGGGCTAAAAGTAGAAAGTAATATTTAAAAAAAAAAAATTGTTTAAGGATCTGCCTTGACCATTCAAATCTTTTTAAGATTTCTGAGATAAGCATATCTCTTCTTTGTCAAATAATTATAATAATTATAGAATATCACTATTAGCTGTATAGAGGCTTAAACTAGACCTTTAGGTCTCAGTTAAAGAATAATAATAAAATAACTGTGCTCAAATCCTTTAAAAAGAAATAAAAGAATGTATCAGAACAGAAATTTAGTTTGTTAGGTACCAAAGCTCATGTATGCATATTTTGAAAATGGTTTTGAAATTTAAAAATACCAGGTTTGTTTTTAAAAATGTACTTTTTTCTATTAAAATACCATATTTTAAAAATAAAAAAAGGATTAAAATTAAAAGTTGAGTTTGGTTTTCAAAAATGGCAGTTTTATTTTTAAAAACGTATAGGTTTTTTTTTAAAATTCAGTTTGAATTAATAAGAGACATGAGTTTTAAGTTTGAAAAGCGATACTTAAAAAATTTAAAACGGCTTTTTAATTTTACATTTGTTTTTTAGATGTTTCAAAAACTAATGTTAAATATAAAAATCAGTTTTTAACGTAAAATCTGTGTTTTAAAATTACAATCTATATGCTTGGCAACTTTTTTTACCACATTTTGATGGTATTTTTTTTTCTCAGTGTACCTTAGCGTTGTGGCCGATGCCATTACACTTGTAACATCGCAGAATATCCCTGTCTCTACCTGTGTGAGTCAGTTTCTGGTTGTTAACTGTTTGCTTGGTGTATTCAGTTGCTGGTGAAATATTTCGTAGTTTTCGGTGTGACTAGTACAGATCTTTTGATGATGTTGGTCGTTTAAAGTTAGCCTGATATAATGACTCCCTACATTGCTCCTGTGCCTCAATCTTCTCGTACCGTTAATCCGCTCCAATAATTCCGGAAAATAGTTGGCTGTTGTGGTTGTGAGGGCATTAATTAAATTTCGGTCCCCCAATCCAGAGATTATGTACTCAATTGTAGTCTGTTCCGACAGCTTTATCTTTTTGGCTAAAGCTGTGATTGAGTAAAAGTAGTTTTCGATGCACTCTTCCCTTCGTCTTTTCCTGGTCACGATTTCCATTATTATGGAAGAATCATCCTGGTCATGGAGGAAACTTTTCACTAACTCAATTTTAAATGAGTTCCACGTTTTTAAGTCTACTTGTCGGCTCTGATACCAATACTTAGCTGCGCCATGCAAGCGAAGCGATGCATAAAAGAGTGTTGTTTTGTCATCCCACAAATAAATTTGTTTCAGTGCTTCCATAGTCCTTATCCATTCTGCTGCTGTGGTCATGCTTCCGCTCGCTGGATCAAATGATTCGACCATCGCTCTTATTTCTGCAATTCCCATCTTGAAAGACGCAACATTTTTTTCCTGTCGATCTTCAATTTCCAAAGAAACACTGTTTTGCTCACTCCAGCTGGAGACTTCCTCAACACGTTTCACTAGAGCACTATTTTCCTTCCTTAACTCTTCAATATCTTTTCTTAATCTATCAACTACTTCGTCCTTATTCTTGGGCGACACTTCTTCACCTTCACTTCCCAATTTACACTACCTTCACAATTAGTTTAATTAAGGATTGATATGATATACTTATACTAGGTACTTAAACTAATTTCCCACAGGAATTAAACGCAGTCCTTGCTGTTCAATAATTTTCACTATACCGTATTCATATTATCGTTGGAAATACAACTAAACACTCAAGATAAATATTCACTTATTTGAACAATTAAATACAGTTCTCACTGTTCGATATCTTCACTGTATCAGTACGAACGGAAATTTCACTATCACTCAGTAATCGCGAAATGATAATAGTTTAATCGCGCATGAATTCAACCGCACACTTGAATTTGTAAGAATTGTAAGAATTTATCAATCGTGACCAACTCGAATGCCCGCCCGACAACAATTTACCGCCTATACTTCCAAAACAAGACTGTGCTGATTCTACCTCTCAATATCTTTCATATCTAGAACTTTACATTAAAATTCTGTCGATGTTGCTAATTATTCTTACCCTATCATAAACTAATCTAGCTACTCTGCAGCTAAACCTGGAGCCGGCACATATAACCTGTCATATAATGTGTATTCTATCTACATCTACCCTTAGTGCATTTCTCAAGAATTTCTTGTAGTTTAAAGTGTCGGTTTATTGTTCGAGCCGCCGAGAAGGTTTCTTAGACCTTGAATTTAATTACTTCTGTTTTATTACGATCACGCCAGATGGGATTTGTTTGGCGACGATCGTTACAAAAGGTACTTATATAATCTTTCAAGAATGAGCAGAAGACAAATTATTAATGAACTACATAGGCTAGCCCGCAAAAACTTTAAGCGTCGTCGTGTAACGATTAAAGGCAAATATGACCTGTGGCAGGCAGACTTAGTTGATATGTGTTTATATGCTCAAGAAAATCAAAACTTTAGCTCTTTACTAACTGTAATTGATACATTTTCTAAATACGCATGGGCTTTACCAATGAAAGACAAAAGTGGGACAGGAGTCACTAAAGCAATGCAGCTAATTTTCAATCAGGGTCGTATTCCAAGAAACTTGCAAACAGATGATGGAAAAGAGTTCTACAATAATTCGTTTAAGCGCTTGATGGGTATATATGATGTTAATCATTATTCAACTTATAGTTCATTAAAGGCGGCAATTGTAGAAAGATTTAATAGAATGCTGAAAAATATTATTTGGAAAGAGTTTAGTATGAATGGTAATTATCACTGGTTGAGTATGCTGGACAGGTTAACAAAAAAGTATAACAGAACAAAATCTAACTATTAAGATGACGCCTATAGACGTAAGCCCTGTTGATGAAGTTCGTTTATTGCTAACTGTGTAGAAAAAGCCAAAAACAAAATCACGCCCCAAGTACAAAGTGGGAGACTTTGTTCGTATAAGTAGAAACAAACATGTTTTTGATAAAGGCAACACCCCAAACTGGTCTACTGAAATTTTCAAAATAAAAGAGGTAAAAAACACTTATCCAGTAACTTACATTCTTGAATACTATCAAGGAGTTATAATATAGGGCGGGTTTATCAGCTCGAGCTATTTCCAGCCAAATATCCTGATACTTACCTTGTAGAAAAAGTTTTCAAAATACGAATCGGTAAAGTTGGCTTGGTTTTCCACAAAAGCACAACACATGGATTAATATAAAAGACGTTTCATAAACAGCCTTTATTGCAGTCACAATGCTGATATTAAAGCGTTTAAAGACATTTAAGAATTTAAGTTTGGATGACAGGAAATCACACAAGCTAGCAAGGAGCGGCTTCTTTTACTCCTACCTGAAAGACATAGCAAAATGTTATTTTTGCTGCATGGAAATGAATGCATTACAATGTCCTGAAGATGTTGAGGCCGAATATTTTCGACGTTCACCTAATTGCATCTATGCCAACGGTAAGGACGTATGTGGACCGTATAATAGCCCGCAACCATCATCACAGAATGCACGAGGTGGGCTTTAAACACTTTGAAAGTTTTAGCTGGAGCGTTAATTTTGCTTGGCTTATGTTGTGAAATCTACTATTTTTACGAACAGTTTACACGGGAGGTATAAAAATACATTTGCGTATGCGTGTGTATATGTGTGTGTGTGAGTATGCTGATGTTATACACATCAAATATGAAAAAAATAAGTAAGATTCCAAACCCTACCTGAAGTCAAATATTTACATATGTGGAGTTACGCCTATCAAAATACACGCAAGGGACCGTGGATCACTATCGGATTGGATCGATGCAGATTTAAGATGCGCATTATGCAATGTAGTTTAATTTGAAGTTCCATTCTTCGTCACTCACACAGATGCAAAACCTTTATCGAGCTATTTAAGCTGTAAAAACAAAAAGCACAAAATAAAAATATATTGATCGAATTCGCCTTTTATTTTAAAAGCCCCGTCGTTTCTCACTGCCACCTTATCGAAAGGCATATTATCCACCCGCACTAATCATTTCCAACACTCCATAATCTATCTTTACTGATCTTCAATAAAGGCATTTTATCTCAGCCGAATTCGTTTTTTACTCAAGCAACCCGTTTCTATTATCTCACCTTCACCCACATTCGTGTCGTTCACAACATCAAATTCACTGACTGCTGCCGATCTTTTCTTTTTTTGCAGCTCTTTATCATACGCCGGCAGTAATGAACGCCACAAGAATCAAGAAACCTTGCATAAGCAGCATCATAACTTGCTCTTTGCGATATTTCCTTAATATTTTTTCCTTTCCATAAAAAATATTCCGGAAATAAAATCACCCAAATGCCTCCAGTTTCAATTCAGGTAAATTTTAATTCTATGTATAAAGAAACAACAACAAAAGCGTGGAAAGCATCGCGGTCAAGTTCAAACTTCAAACTTGTATGGAAAAATGACGTAGAAGAAGTGTGTCTAACTGATCAAGCTTGTTTGGAGTGGAAGAAAAAATGAACGGAATATAAAAAAAGAAATGCAAGAACGGCTGAAGATATGAAGACAACGATGTAGGCTTAAACCATGCATGCTAGCTACATATGTTCGCAAGATTTTGTGCTTTAGTTATCTGCTTGCCTGGTAGTACAATTTTATAAAACTTTACTGTGCTTGTACGTAAGTCGCCTATAGTACACCTACTCGCACCCACTAAGCTCAGCCATCCTAGCAACTGGACCTTTTCAAAAACCAGTACCCATCTCCCGTCCTTACCACAGACAGCACCAGCTCTCTCCTTCCAACCAACAGCCTGCATCAAGACAACTCGGTATCAAGTCGGCTTTTTTTTATTTTTGCCCCCAATGCTTGCGATAGGGACCCATCTACCGTTCTTACCACAGACAGCACCAGCTCTCTCCTTGCAACCAACATCCTGCAACAACACAACTCGGTGTCAACTCAGCCTTTTTATTTTTACCCCCCAATGCTTGCGACAGGGACGTGTCTATCCTACTCCCACCTCAACAACTTCTTATCGGCGATAGGAACCGTCTTGCAGAAAACCCGCGAATGGGATCCTCGTGGCAGTTGTCTCTATCGGACATAATGTAAAAGTATAGGGAGGTGGGACCCTTATTACTCCGCTAGCCATTAGTTAGTATTGTGCATGGATTAATTCCTGCTTCGTTTTCGCTTTTAGGGTTAGTATTATAAAATAAAGTTTTATATTATAAGTTACCGCCTTTTAGGTCTTCAATGGTCTCGTTCTCCTTTCGCTGCCCAATTTTTTATTTTTTTGCTGCTGCGTTTTACTTGCAAACGATTTTGAATTTCAATAATTGTTTTTTTTCAGTTTTCTTGGTCCTCTTCCCCCGCCGATCTTAACCCGACCTTTTAGTTTGACTTCCGCCCGCCCGCTCTTTCTCCTCAATTTCCCCTTATTTTTGGGATCGTTCCGAGAGCCAATAGTATTGTGCTTGAAAGTGGGAACAACTTCAATGGTATAAGGCAAGTCGAATATTTCGGTTATATGCATTTGTTTTGATGATGGTTATTAGTTTATTTATTTATTTATTTATTCATCAAGTAAACGCTTATTCATTAATATTACCATTATTATTATTAATTAAGTTTTAAGCATTATTTATTTAATTATTTAGATAATTATATTCCGTATTTATGATTATAAATTTTTTTACTCTAAGTATGATACCAGTCTTTTATTAAGGTTTCTATTAAAAAAAGTTCACATGTACATTTGTAGAAAATATTGGATGCGTTTGACAGCATACGTTACATTTTCCCCCTTCTTGGGTAAAAAAAAATGTGAAGCATTTTTTTTTTCATTACCTCCTAAAGTTCAACCTGTGTGAAATTTGAAATGTAGTCGCCACTGGCCACCGAGTAAGTTGGCAGTGTGGTTTACTATATGCTTCAGTGCTTACTGAAAAGTTGTTGGGCGAGCGCAAGGTTGCTAAATCCTAGCAATTCATTATTTATGAATGTTCCTTCTTTAGGGATATTGTCTTGGAATTCATATGACCTTGAAACTAGTGCGTTCATTCGTCAGTAATTCATAAGAAATCTGTGCTTTTATACATGATTCTGAGCTAGGTAATGGAGTGTGGTGTGCAATAAATGCTAGGTCTACGCCCTAGGGAAAAAACGTAACCGATGAGGCTGGCATTGATAACTACTATGTTCTGATACGACGATTGCTGATCAGCCCTCCTCACAACATATCTGTGTAAATTAATTATATTAATTCTCATGAGGTAACTCTGTGGAAATGAGACAACACTACTAATTTAATTACCATAACTATACAATATGACCAAAGATCGTAAATATATTGGCATACTTATGTGCATTATAGATAATATTACCTATTGCTTCAGAGCAGACAGATAGAGAGCACTGTTTAGCTACTTAGTTTGTCCTCTGATTTGAAGAAATTAAGCCGATGATCTTAGATAGCCCAACAACCTTCCCGAACAATTAAAATTAAGATTCACAACATAGGATGCATTGACTCTTGCAAACAGTTGTTTTTAATTTCTTTCTTTGTATATATATATATATATATATATATATATTTAATTTAGAGACTAACGTATAATCTAAATAGGATGAGTAAAATATTGTAAATTATTTAAATGATTGCAGGCAGAAATAGAAAAATATCTCGTTTAGTTTAATTTAGTGTTGTTACCTTTGCGAATTAATTGTATTAAAGAAAATGTAATGTAAAGAAAATGTAATGTAAAGAAAACTAAATAATTTCTTATTATGAGTCAAATCTATTATAGGGAAGAGGATAACTAACTATGGCATTTATCTCTAAATATCTTTTATATCCTTCGTCTGCCTCCTCTGCTAGCCTATACACCAAATCAGACCTGTTTTCAATCACAGTGCATTTCAGAAATTTTGTAGCCAGCTTAGCCGAAAATCCGTGTGCAGCATCAGAGATTATATAATTCCGTTGGAAACTGCATCTCCCTTTTCAAACTTAAGATACTTCTTGTTGACTTCATAAGCCTTCTGAATTCTTTTGGATATGTCATCATAAACTTTCACTATCTGACTTAAGTATTTCGTCCGGTGCTCTAGATCGGATGTTTCGACTGGACTATACAAGGTGTAATCTGATGGCGAGAAATTATATTCGCGACCGAAATTTAAATATGTAGAAGAGAGAGTATCCGGTTACTGCGTTGACTGCTGTACGTAAAGCGACTTGAATAGGTCCCACTTCGTGATCGCAACGCTTACGGTTATCAGTTATATATGACCTGGATGCGCTTCCGATAACCTTATTCCACCTCTCGGTGAAATTATTGCGTGGGTGGTAACGACAATTTATCTAAAATTTGTGATTACCATTGTCTGTGAGAAGTTTCCTACATTCATGTGAATCGAACTGTCGTCCATTGTCAGTATTAACAATTTCTGGACCCCATATTCCAAAAAGATACGATTTTTGACTATTTCCTTCAGCTTTTTAGCAGTTGCTTCGCGAATTGGGAAAAAACAAGGAATTTTTGCCTTTTGTCGAGCGTGGAAGCGGGCCGATTCGGTCTATGGCAATCATTTGCCACGCACGTTTGGCTTCCTTTAAATTTCAAATTGGAGCAGAGGGAGGCTTTGTGGTTGGCTTGCATTTCAAGCAGATTTCACAATTTCTTACATAGTCAGAGATGTATTTTAGCATTCCTGGCCAGTAATATCTTTCTGTTACTCGTTTTTTTGGTTTTATAAGCTCCTAAGTGGGCTGCAAATGGGGAGTTATGACATTCTTTTAAGACGTCAGCATGTTTGGAAACTGGAACTACCAATTTCCATTTATTATTAGGTCTAATGGATTCGCGTAAAGGCTTGATATATATAAGACACTACCTTCTACCTTCCAATTTTTTATGCAAGACGGACTTTCCTTCACCTTGTTTATCATGGGGTAGCACTTAATTTAGTTTACTTTTTGTATTCTTGAAAGCGCATAGGGTAGACATTGTTTTTGACTATCGCATACTTTAGCTCACAGTCAAACTGTTGTAACATTAATATCCACCGGGCAAGGCGACCAGTAACGTTTTGTTGTCGGAATAGCCACGTTAAGGGTGAGTGATCCGTAAGAATATAGGATTTGTGACTTTCAAGATATCCACGAAGCTTCTCCATGGAAAAAACGATACTGAGACATTCCTTTTCCTCAGCTCCTCTGAGCTTACGACTGACGCCTTTGAAAAAGCACTATAGCATGATTAGAAGCATCACATTGGATAAAAAAAGGATTTTCAAAGTTCGGTGATGCCAAACAGGAGCTTTGACTAGCGCGCTCTTTAGCTCGATAAATGCTTTATCAGCTTCTGGTGTCCATTTTAATGACTGTCGTTTTTTACCACCTTTCCTGAGTCTATGAAGAGGGGCAGCTATTTGTGCGAAATTAGGCACAAAGCGTCTGTACCAGAAACTTAAGCCAATAAATCGTTTCATTTCGGTGAAATTTTTTGGTCGGAGAAAATCTAACATTGCTTGAACTTTCTCCGGATCTGTTCGTAGGCCATAGGCATCAACGATAAAATCCATATATTTTAGACTGGATCTGAAAAACTGACACTTCTCTCGATTTATTGTATGATTGGCCTCAAAACTACGTTTCACTACTCGATTTAATATCCGAATATGGTCTTCGAATGTTTCAGCTGCTATTATAAGATCATCAAGGTATGTAAATATATATATATAAAAGTCTATCCATTATACGTTGCTGTGTAACCGGGTTATTTGTGACCCCGAAGGGCATAACGACAAACTGCCATAGTCCATGCCCAGGCACAGAAAAGGCTAGTTTTTCCTTTGATGTTTCAGCCAAAGCGATTTGCCAAAAGGCATCTTTCAGATCGATAGACGACAAGTACTTGAATTTATTTAGGCGATCCAGTATTTCTGTAATTCTTGGTAAGGGGTATGCGCATTTTTCAGTGACGCCATTTAATTTTCGTCTGTCTATACACAACCGATCCTTGCCATTTGACTTTTTCACCAGGACTGCAGGTGAACACCAAGGAATTACTGAAGGTTCTATTACTCCTAACTCTTTCATTCTTGTCAATTCTCTACCAAAAGGAGCCTGGACAGCCGGAGATACCTCATAGCTCCATTGGACTATAGGTTCTGCATCTTCGGTATATATTTCATGTACTATCAAGTGAGTTCGTCCAAGTGTAGGCCGATATAATTTATCAAACCCGCGTAGACAATTTTCAATGGCTATTACTCGTTCGGGGTTTGGTGTACGTTATCATCTTCTAAGAGATTGTAACAGGTCCAATGTCTATATATTTGGCGTTGCAACCTTAACTGAAAAGCATGCCAAAAGTCGACATCCAAAATTAACTCTTGTTTTAGAGTTGGAACCGCTAAAACTCGTAAAAGTTTTAGTTTCGATATGAATTCGATTGGTACGTTAAAGAACCCTAAAGCCAGATATCGAGAATTATCCACTGTTTTAATGGACTGACTGGCTTTCGAACATAAGCTTAAGCCCTAACTTATTGAGCATTTCCAGAATCTAGAAGACTCTTCGTTCTCGTCCCTTACAACAGTGGGTGCTCTTCGTTTTGGGTTTTTGGTCCTTGCGATTTCGGAGCCAAACCAGTCCACTCTTGGGTAGCTCTTATTGCGTTTTCTGAGTTCATAGTATTGTCGTGCCCCCTGAGCAATTGAATAAATAACATCCAATAATGAATCGCGATAACCTTTCTTGGCAATGAAACGACACTCGAATTTCTATTCACACATTATTTCTTTACAAACTGACCTATCTTACTTTACCGTAAGCTATCTGGCGTTTAGGTAATCTGAACCGAACCAAACTTGCGAGCACAATGACTGATAATAAAACGGCATTCGCCAGACCAGTCATTAGTCTTTTATGTCCGATACTCGGAAGTAAACTTTCTTTGCTCACAACGCGGATGTAAACAAACGACAACAACCTTGTCGTTTGTTCTACCGGTTGCAGCACCTGAGTCGCTTAGTTGTAAACAATAGCTTTACATAATAATTACCATGCGAGGTGAATTATTATTATAATTGTCGATTGCTCCACTAAGGGCTCATCGCAGCCAGTTGTTGGACTAATCAGCAAAACAACCGACAGTTGCAGAACAATACTATGCGAGGTTATTGTTTAGCAATTGCTGATTATTTCGCTGTAATGCCTTTGACTGCTGGAAGAATCTTCCGTATATCAGGCCATAACATCCCTCCCCGCTTTGAAAAGATAGTTTCCACAGGGAACTAGTTGTGGAGAGTGCAATCAATTAATTATACTGAAAATATCTTAATTCTCGTTCGGTTCAGATTCTTAGCATTACATCATTACATTTTTACCATAAAGATTTTCATATTTTCTTTTTCTTCAATTTTTTGTTTATCTTTTTTAAATTTCTTTCTTATACCTATTACATTTTCTTCTTTTCTTTCTATATTTCATTTTTTACACTTGTTATTCATGTTATGTTTTTTTTCTTCATTTTATTTTCATATTCCCTTTCTTGTATCTTCTTTTCAAATTTACCTTCTTTATTTGTCTCACATGTAATTTATTTCATTGTCCTAAAAAAAAGCTGTTTTTGTTTTTTTACTTTAAATTTTCTCTACTTGTATTTACTTCTGTTACCTTAAAATTTTATGATTAACCTATTGTTCTCCTTAATTACTTTACACGTATTACATTGTTAGAAATCATTACTTACTGTATAATACTATATAATAACAACAATTCAAAAACACAAAAATAAATTCCTTTTACTATATCTTATAACAACAAATCTCTCCAATGATTACAATTTTATGACTTTGCTTCGCTTTACCTTGCTTTCTAACTACACGGGTTGCCCCCTATATTTTACAAGACTATCCAACCACTTCTATTTATAAATTTTCTACTAATTTTCTACTAAATTTTCCCTAATTTGGTCACTCCAAGTGTACCAGTTGTTTTTTTTTTCACGACGTTTGGCAGCGATGTTGTAAGTATATTGGCTTTGGTGGGAGTGATATCTATCGATGGTAACGTTGCCTTCTTGCTCTTCCTTCCAGCGACGACTCCTTTTGCATCTTTGTCCATCATGACCGTCGGCTGGTGTTCTTCATTTCTTCTATTTCTTCCAACATCTTACGTGGATAAAAATTTCTACTGATATTGCAAAAGTGATGATGTACCAACACCCTGTAATAGATGAGACCGCAACGTTTACGTGTTAAAGAATAATTTCTCAGAACCCTCGTGCTTGATGGCTTCCTGTATCCTTTTTTATATCAGCTTCGTTGACTTTCCAGATACCTTAAATAGCCTTAAATAGGTTCCTTTAAAGTTTCTGACTGCTGAAATGTCAATTTACGGGTGAACTTTTCACTCATAATGTTCATTTTTTAATCATTCTTATTTACCTTTAACTTGGTATTATTTTCATACAATTTCCATTGCACGATGGAGTTCTCCCAATTATATCAAGAGTTCACCCATACATAAAGATATGCGCTTGATCTATTTTCCCTGAAGGTCTTGTAATATACTTTTTCAATCTGCGTAGCATTCTGCTTGTTCATGGTTCTTTTAATTTATTGGGCACTCTGTCTAGATTTGGCCGCCCTATAAGCATTACTATAATCTTAAACTACATACTTGATACTTAGTAAAATTTTGCAAATTATTTCAATCTTTTCCTTTGGATGTGTTATGTTTTTCGGTTCTAAACTTCTTTGAAACTCTTAGATATCTCAGTGACTGTGTACCTGTGTGCTGATGTGTACGAAATGCCTTCCTCTCCGTCCTAAGAGGTTTTAATGTAGTATTCGTAATGACTCTTTTGTTTTCTTCTCCAAACCACCTTGCCAGTTCGATCAACGTGTGTAGTTATATAAAAGTTCGACGACGGCGACGGTGAAAAGTTGATATTTCTCAGGTGCTAATGGTTTCTTCCACCACCCCCAGTATTGTTCTTATGATCAAATTGATCCACATCGACTATCTAGGAATGTTTCCAGAACTGCTGCGTCTGCCACTTCTGCTTTTATTTCATTAAAGTTGTTTAGCTTTTACCTACTGTTAGCGATAATCTTTCCTTCTTTACTTTTAATTTTTCTATGTGGCACTTATTTTTGCCTTTACCTTTTATGTTTGCTTGTGTTGTTCATTTACCTTACGAATTTATTTCCATTAATCTATAATTTTAAGCCTAACACAGTACATTATTACATTTACATTTTTATAAGTATATTTACACATATGTATGTATGTATGTACATATTTCTGACCTGTACCTCTTTCTTATAAGTTTTTGATGCTTTAATAACAGCAACAAAATTTTATCTCATTGATATTTATATATTTCACTATATATTTTTCTTTACTACATTTTCCTTTTCAAAAAACCTTTTTTTCACTTCAAATATTTATGCATTTTCTCAGTATCATTGGTACCTTTATTACTTCCTATCAATAATATATTCATACATATACATACTTTCTATTCATATTGCTTTTCTTCTTATATTATTTTCTTATTTCTCTTTATACTTTTTAACTATTAGGTTTTCCTTCATATACTTCTTTTTATTTCCAGCTTATTCTCTATATATTGTTTCTTTTAGATATTTCCTTACCTATTATTCATATTACTTTACCTGAGTTGTAGTATTGTTTCAGTCTCCAATAAAGTAGGCACTAGACTTTCCTTATATCCTTGCAACTCCTTTCTTCACCTGTAAATCTATAGAGCTATGTCATTTAAATTTTGTAAAATCCGCCTCTCAAATCACTTACGAAATTTGAAGGCCCCTGTGGAAAACCTCGGCTTAGCGTCACTTTTCCCGGATACTTACCAACACTTACCATATTAGGTGTCACGAAACTTGCAGTGGAGTTCCAATGTTCCGCACGACTGCAGTTTCGATGCCATAATTTTTTATTGAATTCTCTTCTAACCGATTTATATCTATATTCTTGAAATTTAAGCTTTGCTCTTCGCCAAAGCCCCTGAGTTTGGTTTTGTGATGGATAGAAACTTTTACTACCCTCGTAACTCCATGCAGGTCTTTCGGAATACTTAAGCGGTTCTTGTTTATTCGAATAATTTGGTGCTTTTACCGGACAGGCTCTTTCATTAGCGATTATTACAAATTCAAGTCTATCCTTCAGACTATCTCCGCTCTGTTCGCCGTGTATGTGTTGACTGGTCAATCCTTCACTAGATTCTTCTGTTATAGGCTTGATAGGCTCCGAGCTTTCGTAAGGCGTGATACGGATCTTTTCCCAGAAGGGTACCAGAAATGGGTCCTGCCATTTAGGTACTATTTTTTCTGCGGTGTTGATGTTTTCCTTTTCTATATCAACCGGGAATGGATTTTCATGACTGCTACTCTGCCCAGCTGTGGCTCCCACTTGTGCACAAGCTGCGATATTTTCACAAGACGCATTTCCTTCTATACATTTGCTGGCGTCTTGAATCAGCAGCTTGATATATAGGCAGTCGATTGATTATAGCTCTGCCACAGAGGAAATCCATTCGAAGTATACCGTCGGTTGGAATTGAGTCCGTATCACTAATGGCATTAAATCTGCAGGCATGCTGGTTGTTGTCTATCTACAACTTTGCCTCACAAGTGCCTATGGAACTCCTAGCAGATCTGAATAGTCCCCCAATTCTAATTTTGTGATGTGTCTGTACGGGCGTATGGCTTATTATCCTATTAACCTTAATTATACTGCAGGTAGATCCGGTATCTATTAAAAGTCTCCACTTACCGTCTAATGCTATGTTAGATTGGACTGTTATGACAAACTTACTCTGAGAAACTAATTTTTCATTGGCCTTCTCTGATAGATATTTCTTCAGACAATTCTCCGTATAGTGGTCTCGTTTTCGGCAGAACTGACAGTAAATCCCCTCCCCTGCCGTAAGGAACCTTCAATTAACGCCTTCTTTAATATCTGCGACTCTGACGTGATGTATTCGGGAGTTGGAAATGAGGGAAGCTTCGCGCATATATAGCTGACGATCCCTAGAGATATGCCCAAGCTGTCCACATTTGAAGCATTTGGTATTCTTTCCTCTGAGAAATTCTGGTACTCCCTTCCGCGCCTCTGGTACCATGGCCTGAAGCCTTTCCGAGGCCTCTTCGTAATAGGCAGCTTCCTCCTGTACCCATTCTAGCAATTCAAATTTCCGACCCGTAAGGTATACTTGAGTCGGTTGAAGCCTAACGCCTGCTTTGAATGTCGCTACGTCATCTGCCTCCAACTCTACAATCAGACCTCTATCTCCTCCCGGGTATTTTGCCGAGACCGCCGCTTTTATCAGATCGAGCAATTCTTTCATCCGGTCTGCGAACTCCCTGATATCTTTGCCAGGCCTCTGCCTGCATGCCAGCATTTCTGTTCTCAATTCAATAAAAGATTTCTTAGGCATGTAATCTGATTTGATTTCTTGCTGCAAAGAATCAAAATCTTATGGCTCTTGCGAATTTACCAGTACGTGTCGTCCGAAAAGCGATACTTTATACACCTGATGAAGATCTTCTGCTCTTCTTCTGTCAGTCGATCGTGTAGTTCTTTACTACAACTCAGGAAGCGATATACCTCCTTCGAAAGCCTGGATGATCTTTCATGGGCACATACTTGGAAACTAGATCCATTACCTTTTTATACACGTGTGTCATATTGCGGTGTTGACTGTTCTAACCGGATATGTTTCTTTACTCTGGAATTAACTGGTTTCGTTCGCTTCCCTCTTTCCAATCGACGCTAACTCCTGCTTCTTTCTTCTACTTTGCTCTGCTTCTGAATGATGCTTCTGCTCCTTAGGCTGTTGTTGTGAATCGATCACCAACAATTCGATCCCCAACAATTTCAATTTTTCAATCGTAATTAAAACTGAAAATAAAACAAATAAATCTTTTCACATGTACTTACATCCTCAATCACATTCCAGTCAACGTGACTGAGGCTCCAATTTCAATTTTTGATTACAAGAATACTTTGTATTGCAAGCTAGATCGCAACATAAACTCTTGAGTTGCCCGAATAAGTAAATATATGCGAATTAAGCATTTTCTGTTTCTGGCTATCGCTTCTCGAGTCGCCTCTTTTTTTTTGCACACGATCAGTGTAAGTACATATCTGCTAATCAAGCATTTTTTTTTTTGTCGCTATCGCTTTTGGAGTGAAGAAAATATACGCGGAGTCTAGTTAAAATATTCGCGGCGCGCGCACCTCAAAAATCCCAAAAGGGATTTCGTCTTAGTATGATAGTATACTGTTAGTATAAAGAAAATATACAGCATTTTTGTGAAAGAGTTTTTAATATAATAAAATAATTAAAATCAGTTTTCTCTTATATTGAAGTAAAGTGGTGTTTGATTGATTAATTCCCTTCAGTTGTTCCTCGCGATATAACAAATGGTGGCAGCGGTGCGATATTGGTAAAGGTTAGTAAGACCTGCCATGCCCAAAGAATAAAAAAAAAAAAAAATAATAATTACACACCAAACGGCTATCAAAGTGAAAGAAATAAATGATCAAGTAATAAATGATCAAGTGAAAAAAAAAAAAAGTTAAAATATTAAGAGGAATAACATCATAAAGACGAGGAACGGCGCGCCACAACAGCCAATAAATGATGCAAAATATACAACAGCAAGCATTTGAAATTTTATGATTTACTAAAGAGCACATCTGTAATAAGTAATTGACATACGAGATTTTCCCTATAGCCCTACAGGAAATCACCAAATCGTAGTAACAATAACAACACAACGACGTTAAACCAGTGACGACTTCAACTACGTATATCACGAAGAAATTTCTTTTTTTGACTTAAGACGGAAAATTTTTCTTTGCCTTCATAAGTCTCAGTAAGTCTTAATAATTGTAAATTGAAAATATTTCTAGTTATCATACTATTATTATATATATTACTATATTATACTATTATTATATATTATTATACTATATTATATATTAACACGGTGGAGATTATATATATATATCAAATTTTTATACATGTTGATTCCAAAGTGAAGTGCTTGATCCCCAAGTGAAGTTTTATCTGTGAAATTCAACAATTTCTTCAAAGTTCTGAGTTTGTCTAAAATCTGTATCTTAACTCGTAAAACAATTCTTTCCCGACGTCGCGCCAAACTCGTTCGAGAGTTTGAGGAGTTACCTTTCCACTCGGAATCATTCACCATGGCAAACGAAGACGAAATCAAATCAATTAGTCTTTCTGATGTCAGGTGTATGATACCAGAGTACAATGGTGACTCCACAGAATTACACAAGTTTTTGGTTTGTTGTAATTTATTGTTCACTTCAAGCGTTTCCGAACAGGATAAACAGTTGTATCTTAACATAGTAAGAACTCGATTAAGTGGCGCCGCGTATGAATTTATCAAATATAAAACATTTGAAAAATGGGAAGATCTTAAAAATGCTCTCAAGGGAGAGTTTTCGCAAGTAAAATCACGTTCAGTTGCCCAAAACGAATTGTTAGCCGCAAGGCAAAGTTTTCGGGAAAATGTTAGAGATTTCGGAGAAAAGGTTTCCAAGTTATTGTCTAGTTTGAATACCAGTACGTACGAAAGCGTGACTGAGACAGAAGCTCAGAAATTCCTACTTAATGAAAATGAAAAGTTGGCTATACAAACTTTCGAGGACGGCCTGAGAAATGAGCGGGTTAGGTTACTGGTAAAAGCTCGAGCAGAAAATAGTTTGCGAAAGGCTATAGAATTTGCTATAGACCATTCTAATAGGTTGGAACGTACTCCCCAAACAACACAATTTAATCGAAGTATCTCAAGGCCTCCCCTTCCGAGCTGTCAAATCTGTGCTCGTATGGGACATTTTAAAGATAATTGCTATTACAATAGGAACCTACCAAATTTCAAACCGGCACAGATAAAAAGAGAGGTTCAGCATATCGTTTGTAGTTACTGTAGGAAGCCCAACCATACTATTAATAATTGCTATGCAAGAATGGGGCGAAATAATGTACCCAATTCTAAGTCAAGTTCTAATCAAAATCCTCAACAAAATTTGTATAGAGCTAGTGAAGTTTACACTCGAGGCCGTCGCAACAGTGTCATGTCTCAGCCCGTTCGTCGAAATGTTGACTACGCTCCAAATGCTCATAGCGCTCACATTATTGAAAATCAAACCAATCAAGTTCAAGATCAACGTGAATCTCAATACAAGGGAAACGAAAGAGCGCGGGTGGGAACAGCCGGCAGACCCTCCCGCAACCGAATGCAGCAAGTAACAGCCGAAATACACAACGAGTTGTAAAAACTTACGACAAAGAAAATACTTTTAATGTATCTATAATGTTAAAAAAGTTTGAAAATTCATTGAGTGTGTGTGTACCATTTATTCCTTCCCAAAAGCCTTACTCTACATTCCTTATAGATACGGGCGCCGAAATTAGCTTAGTTAAATCAAATAATGTGCCTTTAAATGACAGTGCACATTTGCAAAGGTGCGTCATATCGACTTTATCAGGAGAATCTGTTGCAACTATTGGCCAGGCTCTAGGTACTTTTCAGTTAACTGACGGAACTAACAAATATAACTTTGAACATTTGTATCATTTTATACCTGAAAATTCTAATTTGAAATATGACGGCCTGCTTGGAAATGATTTCTTGAGTAAATATAATGCTAGGATAGATTATTTAACCAACAAATTGGAATTATGTATTAAATATAGGGACCCCAGCAGAATACCTGCTGAACAATTTAATAAAATTAAACCGAATGTAAGTGGTCCCAAGGAAATTTCAGCACGTGTTCATAAAATGAATAAGATTACCCTCCCGGCCAGAAGTGAAGCAATTATAAATTTGCCCACGACCCGTGATGGCGACTTTGTTTACTTTAAAAAGGAAGT
This sequence comes from Dioctria rufipes, assembly GCA_963924295.1. Classification (NCBI taxonomy): domain Eukaryota; kingdom Metazoa; phylum Arthropoda; class Insecta; order Diptera; family Asilidae; genus Dioctria; species Dioctria rufipes. Next base: position 167,509,758 of record OZ002740.1, on the reverse strand, counting down.
AAAACCTGGTGTATATTTAGGTAATACAATGGTCCGGTCAGAGAATTTGATAGCGAAAGTTTCAATTCTAAACTGTAATGAAAATGATATTGAGTTAAACGTAAACGATATAAAAGCCCAGTACGATAATTTAGATAACTACAGTATTTTAGCCATGAATTGCGAGGAAGATCCGGTAGTCAATAGACTCAAGAAATTAGAAGAATTGCTTAAGCTTGATCACTGCAATAATGAAGAAAAAAATTCTATATTAAGCATTTGTAGAAAATATAACCACCTATTTTACTTGAAAGGAGATGTTCTTACCTGCACTGATGCTATAAAGCACGAAATTCATACTCCTCTAGACAGACCCCCAATTTATGTTAAACCCTATCGTCTGCCAGAACGCCAAAAGGCTGAAGTTGATAAACAGGTTCAAGAAATGCTAAACGATGGAATTATCAGCCCAAGTTACAGCCCATGGAATTCGCCACTACTCTTGGTCCCCAAGAAGGCCGATAGCGCCGGAAATAAGCAGTGGAGAGTTGTGGTCGATTTCCGCAGGTTGAATGAAATCACCGTAGGAGACGCGTACCCACTGCCTAATATATCAGATATATTAGATCAGTTGGGTCGGTCTAAATACTTCAGCTCGCTAGATCTAGCGAAGGGATTCCATCAAATACCTATGAGTAACGAGCATAAAGAAAAGACTGCCTTTAGCACTCCTTTTGGGCATTTTCACTATAACCGAATGCCATTCGGTTTAAAGAACTCTCCTGCCACTTTTCAGAGGCTCATGAATAATGTCATGACTGGCCTCCAAGGTATTCATTGCTTTATATATATGGACGACATAGTAATACATGGCTATAATTTAAATGATCATAACGAGAAATTGATACGTGTTCTAGAACGTCTTAACCGACATAAACTTAAACTACAGCCCGACAAATGTAACTTTTTGAGGAAAGAACTAATGTACCTAGGACATATCGTAAGCGAAAAAGGATTGAAACCTGATCCAAAGAAGTTAGAATCGATAACGTTATATCCCATACCAAAACGCGAAAAGGATGTTAGGTCTTTTCTCGGACTTGCGGGACATTATAGGCGCTTTATCGATAACTTCGCGAAAATATCTAAGCCACTGACAAGTTTATTAAAGAAAAACACTCCGTTCAAGTGGGATACTTTCTGCGATGAAGCCTTTCGTTGTCTGAAGGAAAAGTTGACAACTGCACCTGTTCTTGCGTATCCTCAGTTCGACCGTGAGTTTTTAGTGACCACTGACGCCAGTGATCAAGCTGTTGGCGCAGTACTTTCGCAGGGAAATATTGGGACAGACAAACCAGTGTGTTTTGCCAGTCGAACCCTTAATCCTGCGGAGACTAGATACACTACTACGGAAAAAGAGCTGTTGGCAATTGTGTTTGCAGTGGAACAATTTAGACCTTACCTATATGGTAAAAACTTCAAGATAATAACGGATCACAAACCGCTTATATGGCTCCTTGGCCTTAAAAATCCTACTTCTCGATTAATACGATGGCGAATTCGACTGGAGGAATATTCATATGAGATATTGTATAAACCAGGAAAATATAACATCAATGCGGATGCTTTAAGTCGTATAAAAATAGACAATCCTACTGAAGACGTGACTCAGATTAACAGCAAAAACGATATAATGGTAGTTACCCGTCACCAAATGAAAAAAAGGGAAGAAGATAACGTGCTTCCAGTTTCAGCAACGAAAATAAAAGCAAATGAAATGGGAGAAAATGTAACCTATGAAAATTTCTTGAAAACTGAAGTACTTAGTTCAGATGTAAAAATAAACCAAGATTCATTGATAGACTTAAATAAAATAACGCACAAATTTGTTATCTTAACCCCTACTGGGAATTTAAAAGATAAAGTAAAAGAGTGTATCGGCGATAGTACCAACCCTCAGGTTAGTGAAATTAAAATTAAGAAGTCGAATGGATCAAGTTATATTGTTTCAAAAGCTTTCCTACCCATTCGCTCACAAAACGACAGTAAAATACTTTTCGGAATATTAACCGAGTTTCTATCATATAGTCTGCTACACAATTTAAGTAGAGTAAATATATTAATAACCAAAGCTCATTGGAAAATATAAGAAAAATGTGCTCATATATATTCGAACCTAATAAGATAATCTGTACCTTATACGTGGACAATAAAACAAAGTTAGTTAGCAGAGACGAAATAGATAAAGTACTCCGCGAGTTTCATGATAATCCTCTCGGAGGTCACCAGGGCATATCGCGTACGTTTAAGCGATTAAAACAATGTTTTAGTTGGCCCACCATGTTTCAAGATATAAAGGATTATATAAGAAAATGTCCATCTTGTCAAAGGAACAAGCTTTGTAAGAAATCGCCTTTGCCGATGAAAATAACTACTACGAGCTCGAGACCATTTGAGCGAGTGGCCCTCGATATCGTTGGCCCACTGAATACTAGTTATGAAGGAAATCGTTATATCTTAACTTTCCAAGACGATTTAACCAAGTTTTCCTCTGCGTTCCCAATTAAGAACGCGGAAGCTCATACAATAGCGGAGACGTTTGTAAAAGGAATAATATGTCAATTTGGTCTACCGGCTTTTATTCTCACAGATCAAGGGTCGAACTTTTTGAGCAAATTATTTCAGGAAACATGCAAATTATTGAAAATTAAGAAACTTCAAACTACACCGTACCACCCGCAATCAAACGGAGCTTTAGAGCGAAGCCACCGTACATTAGCGGAATATCTTCGACATTATGTCGATAGAGATGCTATGAACTGGGATTCATGGATCCCATACTCAATGTTTACGTATAATACTACGCCACACAGCAGTACAAACTTAACTCCCTTCGAACTCCTCTACGGTTTCCCTGCAAGAATTCCCTCTACGCTTACAGTAGAGCCCCAAGTTTGCTATAACTACGAAGACTACGTTAATGAGTTACGGTCCAGATTACAGCACGGGTATCAAATAGCCAAAGATTCACTAAACACCGTAAAGGAAAAGTGTAAGATTTATTATGATAAAGGTACTAAACCCTGTCAATTTAAAATAGGAGATAAAGTGTTACTAAGAAATCAGAAAAGAAGTAAACTCTCACCATTATGGGAGGGACCCTATAACGTTGTTAAGACCAATTCGGTCGAAACTACAACAATTAAACTAGGAAAAAAGAACAAAACTATTCACAACAATAATTTAAAGCTGTTTATTGAATAAAACTTATAAGTGTAAAAACACTCGTTTCAGAAAATGGATACAAAACTTTTTCTAATCTGGGTTGCAGTTGCTACGGCTCAGAATGCCAAGGTAACACCGATCAACGACAATCCGGGAATGTACTTCGAACAAGTGGGGGAAGTGAAGCTGTATTCTAATGAATGGAAAGTTGTCTCATATTTTGATCTTGATACTTTGAGAACAGAATTAAAATATATACAATGGTATGTTACTCAATTAAACAAAATTTGTGGAACGCTAAAAAAGCATGAGAATTTAACACAGATATGTATAACCATAGTTGCAGAAATTAACCATATTACTTCAGACATAGCTCAAAAAAATAACCTTCTGGAAAACCGTATCCGACAAAAACGTGGTTTGTTCAATATAATAGGCGTCGTAAGTAAATCACTTTTCGGAATTTTAAATGACGAGGACGCAAAGTATTATGACGACCAAATAGATCTATTACGTAAAAACGACAAACATTTGGAAAATCTAGTGAGAAACAATACCTACCTATTAGATTCTACTGTAAACGTGTTCAATAAGACACTCGCTACTATTAATGCGCAATACGTTACCATTGCCTCCAAACTTCAAAGTCTGTCGGATTCTAATTTAACTAACGAGGCTATTATGGAAATTGAATCAATTTCCACCTTAATTACTTTGATCCTGTTCCGGATGTTGTCAACACAATCCATCCTTATAGATTTAGTTACAGATGCCCGACACGAAAAATCTCATCCCTCCATCTTAACACCCTATCAGCTAGAAACTATACTACAAACAATTCAAAAGGAAATACCAAGCTCTGTATCATTACCAGTAAATCCAGGAGATAACAATCTACTAAAAGTATACAAAATTGCCAGAATGAGCACTGCAATACATAAAAATGGAATAATTTTTGAGCTTACTATTCCCTTACCCTTCAATGCAAAGTACCAATTATATAAAGTAATTCCTTTGCCCACACATTTTAACAAGACATTCGTTTATATTCAGCCTTCTACTGAATTTCTAGCAGTAGATTATAACAGAGAGCATTATTATAGTCTTAACAAAAATGATCTCGTAAGTTGTCATATAGAAAATAGTTTAGAATATTTATGTCAATTGCATCATCCGCTTTTAAACTCGCTCTCTAGGAACCACCTGTGCGAAATTACCCTACTCAGAAGAGAAAACCCCGCATCAGACATTTGCACTATCAAATTAACTAAACTCAATTCATTCTGGATTCAATTGGCTACTGCCAATAACTGGTTATTCTCCATCGATAAAGATATAGTTGTAGACATTATTTGTAAGGACAAAATAAATCCTTTGGCATTGTTCATATCCCTCGTGAATGTTATTTACGTAGTAAAGAACTTACGATACAAGCTAATAATATAAAGGAAACCATGGAACCGAACTTATTTATTCCGGCATTTAATATTACACAAAATTTTTTGAATTTCTCTGTAAGGTCAGATTATCCTGATCAACCACAAACTGCCGTGCTTAAGTATTCGGCCAGAAATGATCTGGACACATTATTGCAAGCCATTAGAGGCCAAGAAAAATTAGACATTCCCCAAGACAGTATAAATACTCATCATGTCCACCACTACTCCCTAGGCTATATTTTACTATTGATAATACTTGCTTTTGCATTGTACAAACTTTTTACTTGGCGTAAATTGTCCCTTGGGAAAATACGCGAAAACATTCGTTTTAAAAAAGACAACCAAAAGACACAAGACCACGAAGAAAATGTTGAAATAAACGAGGACAAAAGTCAGACCAAGTCGACTAAACTCACACAAAAGGTTTAAATCAGAAAAAGTTACTTCACTCATTCATATTCCAAACATTTTTCAAATGCTAGACGAATAATTGTATTTCTACAGAACCCTTGAAAAGGACTCTAAAAACCCAGAGTCGAAACGTCGGAAAAATTGCAATAAACTACTAAAACAAAGTTTCGTAGTTTTTTCTCAATGATCGGAGATCCCCAAAAAAGATCACATCGTTTATTATACTCATGGTATATGTATATATAAATTTAGTTATTTCATTTTAAAAATATTGTAGAATATAAAGAAGAGTAAATAAAAATAAGAATATGAAAAAAAGGAAAAGTGAATACAAACAAAACTTGTAGTTATATACGATACTATATGATAAAGAAAGAAAAAATGAATAAATTTTATATTTCTCTTATATTTAAAAAAAAAAAAAATTTTTGATAATATATTTGTTTTGGATCATGCCTAAATGACTTTTTATCTCATTAGGATGTAGGATAAAAATTATTACTGTAACACTAAACAACCAAAAATATTTTTCTATCCATAATTATACAATTACGCAACGGAAAAGAAAAGCGAAAAATTTTTTTTGTTGATTTACCATAAGTAACATGAAGTAAAAGTTCATTATACTATTATAACCATTTATACAAAAAAAATATTATTTTATATAAAACAAAGATACTTATATATTAAATAATAATACAAAAAAATATATTTCATAAAAGTAATTACAAATAACCAAATATACTTAAATGTTATCTTTAGCCAAATTTGAGGTGCGTTCGCTTCGAAAACATTTTTTTTCGAAAACTTCAGAATTTCAGTTTTCTTTTTAATCTGAAATTGTTGGGGATCGAATTGTTGGTGATCGATTCACAACACTGTTCCAGAATAATAATTTCCTTAGCCTGAACCCCTTACTCGTGTTCGCTTTATTAATGTCTTGATCCGGACTTCTCTGTGAAGATCTATCGAGCCCCAATTCTTTCTCTAGTTCTGCTGTAGTTTCCTAGGCCTCCTTTAGGTGTACCTTTAACGAGTCTATATTTTTTAATAGCCCTTTTTTTTCCTTCTGGATTGGATTTCTTCCAATGCTTGTTCTGTTTCTATTTCACGGCTCTGGTTAGCTTCGAATGCTGCTGTCACAAGTAGATCTAAAGCTTCGCCTTTACTACTTCTTTTAGCACTCTCATTTAGTTCCTCTAGTAATTTCTCTGCCTCTTTTTATGACCACCTTTTCCGTAACTCTCCCGTTATATGCTCCTCGATATATTGTCAGTCTTGTTCATAACTCTGCAATATTGCCTGGCATTCCTTAAGTTCCTGTACTTTCAGTTCTAATTCCCTTTCCAGGGCTTGATGGCGTGCTAATTCCTCCCTAGTTAATATATTACTCCTACCTGTTGACATGTAAGGTATATAACAAAGCTAGTACCATGCAAACATCGACACGCTGCCGCGGATAGTTCCTTACAACTATATATTAATATGAAAACTTGACTAGACTCAACATTCCGACAAAGATTATTCCAGAACACTCTGATCTTTCACTGGAAGTACTTAGTTGAAAACAACTTTACTCGAGACTATTAAATGAAACAACGATAAGTCTTCTAAACTTATTATCTACTATCCTTAGTCTCCTATTGCCTAACAACAAAATTATCAAAAAACAAATCTAATATTTTTTTTTAATTTTTATTTTAAACTACACAAAAAAAAAACAACACAAAACAAATCTTAAATCAGTTTTCACAATAACCTAAAAAAAATTGCACAAAAATTATGTAGCTAAATTAGCTTTGCTCCCAGTGTGTGTATTTGGAGCAGCTGAATTAGCTTTGCTCCCAGTGTGTGTGTTTGGAGTAGCTAAATTAGCTTTGCTCCCAGTTTGTGTATTTGGAATTGCTAAATTAGCTTTGCTCCCTGTGTGTGTGTTTGTGTAACTGAATTACTACCTTACCCGGTATACCCGCGGCTACAATTAACACCCCTACGAAAACGAGACTTAATTACACTCCACTCCACTTATTATCAAATTATTATCTATGAATTCACCAAGTAATAATAATAAAAAAAAATGTAACCACAGCTTAACTAAAAAAAATGAAAATCGATCACATGAAAATAAAAGCCACCAATAAAAAAAAATTGTCTGTACCTAGAAACCAAACAAAACAAAAGATAAAATATGCAATTAAATGCTTTCACATTACCTGTACCCAATTTAAATAAAAACTCACTTTAACTTTTTCCGGCTGCGCCAATTGTCGTGCCCCATGAGCAATTATAAATAAAATCAAATAATGGACCGCAATAACCTCTCTTGGCAATGAAACTACACTCGAATTTCTATTCACACTTTATTTCTTTATTATAACAAACTGACCTATCTTACTTTACCCTAAGCTATCTGGCGCTTAAGTAATCTGAACCGAACCGAAACTTGCGAGCACAATGACTGATAATAAAACGGCACTCGCCAGACCAGTCATTAGTCTTTTATGTCCGATATTCGGAAGTAAACTTTCTTTGCTCACAACGCGGACGTAAACAAACGACAACAACCTTGTCGTTTCTTCTACCGGTTGCAGCACCTGAGTCGCTTAGTTGTAAACAATCGCTTTACATAATGATTACCATGCGAGGTGAATTATTATTGTAATTGTCGATTGCTGCACTAAGCGCTAATCGCAGCCAGTTGTTGGGCTAATCAGCAAAACAACCGACAGTTGCAGAACAATACCATGCGAGGTTATTGTTTAGCAATTGCTGCATATTTCGCTGTAATGCCTTTGGCTGCTGGAAGAATCTTCACTATATCGGGCCATAACAGTATCGTTATTGCTGGAGTATATTTGGTATGACTGGTAGTTATCTTGGCTAGCAACATTCTGCTGGGACATATTGTGACTAATACAGCATTATCCTCCAGGGCGGCATGTGATTGGCCGTTAAAGGCATTAGGTGACTCCACACAGTTTAAATGTACTTGTTTGTGGCTTTATGATGGAAAAGCTGTCGTTGTCCTAAACCTATTATGGTGTCTATTGTTATTAAAACTTTGGTTGGTTGATGGGACTTGGTGACTGTTTTGTTAGTACTAAGAGTTCGGTGCGCTAGCCTTGATATTACAGTTTGCATTGAAAGATCTGGTTCCTAACTGTTGTTCTTTATGATATCTAAAATTAGGAGCGCCTGGTGAACTAGTCACATTCGCATTATTCGAATTTTGATAATCGCGATAGGTATTGTAGCCATTATGATTGGACGGGTTAAGGCTCTCCTGTCTGTCTAAACAATCCCTATTTATTTTGGCTTGTAGTTCGTTTAACTCAACTTTTCGACACGCTTCCTCCAGAGCATCCGTCGAGGAAAAGTCCAGTAATGCAATGGTTCGAATATATTTCGGTAGTCAAATATATTAATAACTACAGTAGACCAAAGCTCATTGGAAAATATAAGAAAAATGTGCTCATATATATTCGAACCTAATAAGATAATCTGTACCTTATACGTGGACAATAAAACAAAGTTAGTTAGCAGAGACGAAATAGATAAAGTACTCCGCGAGTTTCATGATAATCCTCTCGGAGGTCACCAGGGCATATCGCGTACGTTTAAGCGATTAAAACAATGTTTTAGTTGGCCCACCATGTTTCAAGATATAAAGGATTATATAAGAAAATGTCCATCTTGTCAAAGGAACAAGCTTTGTAAGAAATCGCCTTTGCCGATGAAAATAACTACTACGAGCTCGAGACCATTTGAGCGAGTGGCCCTCGATATCGTTGGCCCACTGAATACTAGTTATGAAGGAAATCGTTATATCTTAACTTTCCAAGACGATTTAACCAAGTTTTCCTCTGCGTTCCCAATTAAGAACGCGGAAGCTCATACAATAGCGGAGACGTTTGTAAAAGGAATAATATGTCAATTTGGTCTACCGGCTTTTATTCTCACAGATCAAGGGTCGAACTTTTTGAGCAAATTATTTCAGGAAACATGCAAATTATTGAAAATTAAGAAACTTCAAACTACACCGTACCACCCGCAATCAAACGGAGCTTTAGAGCGAAGCCACCGTACATTAGCGGAATATCTTCGACATTATGTCGATAGAGATGCTATGAACTGGGATTCATGGATCCCATACTCAATGTTTACGTATAATACTACGCCACACAGCAGTACAAACTTAACTCCCTTCGAACTCCTCTACGGTTTCCCTGCAAGAATTCCCTCTACGCTTACAGTAGAGCCCCAAGTTTGCTATAACTACGAAGACTACGTTAATGAGTTACGGTCCAGATTACAGCACGGGTATCAAATAGCCAAAGATTCACTAAACACCGTAAAGGAAAAGTGTAAGATTTATTATGATAAAGGTACTAAACCCTGTCAATTTAAAATAGGAGATAAAGTGTTACTAAGAAATCAGAAAAGAAGTAAACTCTCACCATTATGGGAGGGACCCTATAACGTTGTTAAGACCAATTCGGTCGAAACTACAACAATTAAACTAGGAAAAAAGAACAAAACTATTCACAACAATAATTTAAAGCTGTTTATTGAATAAAACTTATAAGTGTAAAAACACTCGTTTCAGAAAATGGATACAAAACTTTTTCTAATCTGGGTTGCAGTTGCTACGGCTCAGAATGCCAAGGTAACACCGATCAACGACAATCCGGGAATGTACTTCGAACAAGTGGGGGAAGTGAAGCTGTATTCTAATGAATGGAAAGTTGTCTCATATTTTGATCTTGATACTTTGAGAACAGAATTAAAATATATACAATGGTATGTTACTCAATTAAACAAAATTTGTGGAACGCTAAAAAAGCATGAGAATTTAACACAGATATGTATAACCATAGTTGCAGAAATTAACCATATTACTTCAGACATAGCTCAAAAAAATAACCTTCTGGAAAACCGTATCCGACAAAAACGTGGTTTGTTCAATATAATAGGCGTCGTAAGTAAATCACTTTTCGGAATTTTAAATGACGAGGACGCAAAGTATTATGACGACCAAATAGATCTATTACGTAAAAACGACATACATTTGGAAAATCTAGTGAGAAACAATACCTACCTATTAGATTCTACTGTAAACGTGTTCAATAAGACACTCGCTACTATTAATGCGCAATACGTTACCATTGCCTCCAAACTTCAAAGTCTGTCGGATTCTAATTTAACTAACGAGGCTATTATGGAAATTGAATCAATTTCCACCTTAATTACTTTGATCCTGTTCCGGATGTTGTCAACACAATCCATCCTTATAGATTTAGTTACAGATGCCCGACACGAAAAATCTCATCCCTCCATCTTAACACCCTATCAGCTAGAAACTATACTACAAACAATTCAAAAGGAAATACCAAGCTCTTTATCATTACCAGTAAATCCAGGAGATAACAATCTACTAAAAGTATACAAAATTGCCAGAATGAGCACTGCAATACATAAAAATAGAATAATTTTTGAGCTTACTATTCCCTTACCCTTCAATGCAAAGTACCAATTATATAAAGTAATTCCTTTGCCCACACATTTTAACAAGACATTCGTTTATATTCAGCCTTCTACTGAATTTCTAGCAGTAGATTATAACAGAGAGCATTATTATAGTCTTAACAAAAATGATCTCGTAAGTTGTCATATAGAAAATAGTTTAGAATCCGCTTTTAAACTCGCTCTCTAGGAACCACCTGTGCGAAATTACCCTACTCAGAAGAGAAAACCCCGCATCAGACATTTGCACTATCAAATTAACTAAACTCAATTCATTCTGGATTCAATTGGCTACTGCCAATAACTGGTTATTCTCCATCGATAAAGATATAGTTGTAGACATTATTTGTAAGGACAAAATAAATCCTTTGGCATTGTTCATATCCCTCGTGAATGTTATTTACGTAGTAAAGAACTTACGATACAAGCTAATAATATAAAGGAAACCATGGAACCGAACTTATTTATTCCGGCATTTAATATTACACAAAATTTTTTGAATTTCTCTGTAAGGTCAGATTATCCTGATCAACCACAAACTGCCGTGCTTAAGTATTCGGCCAGAAATGATCTGGACACATTATTGCAAGCCATTAGAGGCCAAGAAAAATTAGACATTCCCCAAGACAGTATAAATACTCATCATGTCCACCACTACTCCCTAGGCTATATTTTACTATTGATAATACTTGCTTTTGCATTGTACAAACTTTTTACTTGGCGTAAATTGTCCCTTGGGAAAATACGCGAAAACATTCGTTTTAAAAAAGACAACCAAAAGACACAAGACCACGAAGAAAATGTTGAAATAAACGAGGACAAAAGTCAGACCAAGTCGACTAAACTCACACAAAAGGTTTAAATCAGAAAAAGTTACTTCACTCATGGTATATGTATATATAAATTTAGTTATTTCATTTTAAAAATATTGTAGAATATAAAGAAGAGTAAATAAAAATAAGAATATGAAAAAAAGGAAAAGTGAATACAAACAAAACTTGTAGTTATATACGATACTATATGATAAAGAAAGAAAAAATGAATAAATTTTATATTTCTCTTATATTTAAAAAAAAAAAAATTTTTGATAATATATTTGTTTTGGATCATGCCTAAATGACTTTTTATCTCATTAGGATGTAGGATAAAAATTATTACTGTAACACTAAACAACCAAAAATATTTTTCTATCCATAATTATACAATTACGCAACGGAAAAGAAAAGCGAAAAATTTTTTTTGTTGATTTACCATAAGTAACATGAAGTAAAAGTTCATTATACTATTATAACCATTTATACAAAAAAAATATTATTTTATATAAAACAAAGATACTTATATATTAAATAATAATACAAAAAAATATATTTCATAAAAGTAATTACAAATAACCAAATATACTTAAATGTTATCTTTAGCCAAATTTGAGGTGCGTTCGCTTCGAAAACATTTTTTTTCGAAAACTTCAGAATTTCAGTTTTCTTTTTAATCTGAAATTGTTGGGGATCGAATTGTTGGTGATCGATTCACAACACTGTTCCCAGAATAATAATTTCCTTAGCCTGAACCCCTTACTCGTGTTCGCTTTATTAATGTCTTGATCCGGACTTCTCTGTGAAGATCTATCGAGCCCCAATTCTTTCTCTAGTTCTGCTGTAGTTTCCTAGGCCTCCTTTAGGTGTACCTTTAACGAGTCTATATTTTTTAATAGCCCTTTTTTTTCCTTCTGGATTGGATTTCTTCCAATGCTTGTTCTGTTTCTATTTCACGGCTCTGGTTAGCTTCGAATGCTGCTGTCACAAGTAGATCTAAAGCTTCGCCTTTACTACTTCTTTTAGCACTCTCATTTAGTTCCTCTAGTAATTTCTCTGCCTCTTTTTATGACCACCTTTTCCGTAACTCTCCCGTTATATGCTCCTCGATATATTGTCAGTCTTGTTCATAACTCTGCAATATTGCCTGGCATTCCTTAAGTTCCTGTACTTTCAGTTCTAATTCCCTTTCCAGGGCTTGATGGCGTGCTAATTCCTCCCTAGTTAATATATTACTCCTACCTGTTGACATGTAAGGTATATAACAAAGCTAGTACCATGCAAACATCGACACGCTGCCGCGGATAGTTCCTTACAACTATATATTAATATGAAAACTTGACTAGACTCAACATTCCGACAAAGATTATTCCAGAACACTCTGATCTTTCACTGGAAGTACTTAGTTGAAAACAACTTTACTCGAGACTATTAAATGAAACAACGATAAGTCTTCTAAACTTATTATCTACTATCCTTAGTCTCCTATTGCCTAACAACAAAATTATCAAAAAACAAATCTAATATTTTTTTTTAATTTTTATTTTAAACTACACAAAAAAAAAAACAACACAAAACAAATCTTAAATCAGTTTTCACAATAACCTAAAAAAAATTGCACAAAAATTATGTAGCTAAATTAGCTTTGCTCCCAGTGTGTGTATTTGGAGCAGCTGAATTAGCTTTGCTCCCAGTGTGTGTGTTTGGAGTAGCTAAATTAGCTTTGCTCCCAGTTTGTGTATTTGGAATTGCTAAATTAGCTTTGCTCCCTGTGTGTGTGTTTGTGTAACTGAATTACTACCTTACCCGGTATACCCGCGGCTACAATTAACACCCCTACGAAAACGAGACTTAATTACACTCCACTCCACTTATTATCAAATTATTATCTATGAATTCACCAAGTAATAATAATAAAAAAAAATGTAACCACAGCTTAACTAAAAAAAATGAAAATCGATCACATGAAAATAAAAGCCACCAATAAAAAAAAATTGTCTGTACCTAGAAACCAAACAAAACAAAAGATAAAATATGCAATTAAATGCTTTCACATTACCTGTACCCAATTTAAATAAAAACTCACTTTAACTTTTTCCGGCTGCGCCAATTGTCGTGCCCCATGAGCAATTATAAATAAAATCAAATAATGGACCGCAATAACCTCTCTTGGCAATGAAACTACACTCGAATTTCTATTCACACTTTATTTCTTTATTATAACAAACTGACCTATCTTACTTTACCCTAAGCTATCTGGCGCTTAAGTAATCTGAACCGAACCGAAACTTGCGAGCACAATGACTGATAATAAAACGGCACTCGCCAGACCAGTCATTAGTCTTTTATGTCCGATATTCGGAAGTAAACTTTCTTTGCTCACAACGCGGACGTAAACAAACGACAACAACCTTGTCGTTTCTTCTACCGGTTGCAGCACCTGAGTCGCTTAGTTGTAAACAATCGCTTTACATAATGATTACCATGCGAGGTGAATTATTATTGTAATTGTCGATTGCTGCACTAAGCGCTAATCGCAGCCAGTTGTTGGGCTAATCAGCAAAACAACCGACAGTTGCAGAACAATACCATGCGAGGTTATTGTTTAGCAATTGCTGCATATTTCGCTGTAATGCCTTTGGCTGCTGGAAGAATCTTCACTATATCGGGCCATAACAGTATCGTTATTGCTGGAGTATATTTGGTATGACTGGTAGTTATCTTGGCTAGCAACATTCTGCTGGGACATATTGTGACTAATACAGCATTATCCTCCAGGGCGGCATGTGATTGGCCGTTAAAGGCATTAGGTGACTCCACACAGTTTAAATGTACTTGTTTGTGGCTTTATGATGGAAAAGCTGTCGTTGTCCTAAACCTATTATGGTGTCTATTGTTATTAAAACTTTGGTTGGTTGATGGGACTTGGTGACTGTTTTGTTAGTACTAAGAGTTCGGTGCGCTAGCCTTGATATTACAGTTTGCATTGAAAGATCTGGTTCCTAACTGTTGTTCTTTATGATATCTAAAATTAGGAGCGCCTGGTGAACTAGTCACATTCGCATTATTCGAATTTTGATAATCGCGATAGGTATTGTAGCCATTATGATTGGACGGGTTAAGGCTCTCCTGTCTGTCTAAACAATCCCTATTTATTTTGGCTTGTAGTTCGTTTAACTCAACTTTTCGACACGCTTCCTCCAGAGCATCCGTCGAGGAAAAGTCCAGTAATGCAATGGTTCGAATATATTTCGGTAGTCAATTGTTAGGAATCATTTTCACCCTCTCTCTTTCAGTGGGTGTGCGAGGTAGTCTAAGAAATTGGTCCTCCATAAAGAAGATGTATTGAATAAAAATTGCGGTAAGTTTTTTTTTACGACAACGGAGAAACTCATTATTAAATTGATCGGTTTGAAGAAGAAGTTCAAAATGTTGAAGGAATTGCTTAACAAAGCCTCCGTAGCAAGAGAATGTATCGCGCTTTCTCCGGTACCATCGCAGAGTTGAACCATCTAAGAGATCGGAAATAGATATTAATAGCTCAGACTCGCTTACCTGTCTGGATTATTATCTGCAACTCTTTGCAAGAAGGCAGATGCGGAGTCATCATTATCTCCAGTAAATTTCAAGCCCCAATTGAATAGAGTCGGAAGCGGTCTAGAGAAGGAAATGTTTTCTGTAGGAAATCTCGGCCTCAGGTAATCATGATGCGGTAACGAATCTTCCAGTTCTTTGATATGCTTAGTCGAATTAACCTTAGATGAGCATGGTAGGTTGTGATCCTCGTCTCGAGAATCATTTAAATTTATATTTTGAATCCTTTCTTCGAAATTAGTTTCAGTTGGTTCTTTTAATAGCATTCGCGGAAGCAAAATTCGCTTTCCACGTTCGGTATTGGACCACTTTAAGCTTCTCAGTTAAACAGTCTTATGGAAAGGAAATCTAATTGGACCGGGAGTGCTTCGTGAAAAGGATTCGGATCTGCGGCGCAATCCTCTTCGAACTCTTCTAGCAGGACTTTACATACTTCTAAATCATCTTGTGGGGGTAAATATGACTGAATTGTTAAACTATTTTGATCCACACCAGCACTTTTCTTTAGCTGCTTAGACCACCAATTCTGCCTTCCCTCAATTGTAAATAGCTCGGTAGCGACTTTCCTACAACGCATCTCGTACTTGATGGCGCTATCTGCACACAGCCCGGCAACTTGATCGTAGTTTTACTAACCACTAGGCGTAACTAGAAGTATCAACAGAGTTTATTGAACCTGTAATACTTTCTACGCAAGAATGTTTGAAAACACAACTTCATTTTGGCTGAATTTGACAACTAGATTTTTTTGAAGAATATCTAGTTTGGCATGCACTTATTAAATCCGCTTGCCCTTCTTATCTACTAGGATCATTTAACTTCATTTAAAGTATTTGTGTGGAATACTATTATTAATGCCGATACCAATTTTCGCAATTTACGTTGAGGCAATTTATTCAAATTGAGAAGGCGAAGTTTATGTGTAATGTAAACCCTAATAACTGGATTGCACTTCGATATTCATCGATACATAACTGGAAATGTGAGGAATATAATGCAATATCAGAAAAGATCGGAGAAGGAATGCCAGGAGTTATTAGCTACTGCCAGAAAAATATACATATAACCAGACAATTTCAAAACGGCACCAACATTGGCATTAGTTAAAAAAAATTAAGAAATTACGTGTTAATCTACCTTCTAGAGTTCGTTAATATTTTATGTTATTTATTTTTTATTGTTTCTTATTACTTCCAGTTTATAAATGAATAGTAAATCTATAAATGTTAGAGATAATACTTATCCTTATGACGCTTGGTTTGACCTTTGTAATTGTCTACTGATTATTGTTAGACCATGAAAGATATCGTAATGTAATTATTGCTTGCTTATGGTAATTGAACCGTTTGTGACATGTACTGGAATACTATACTTAGTGATTTGTAATATCATGCTGTTATTAGAAATACGATGGATACCTGTGCAACCATTAATTATTATCTATTTTTGATTAAAATGTGAAGTTGTCTTGTTTATGTTAAAGCATTTACATTGAACCTAGGATTGGCCTTCACTTCTTATTGCTCTTAAATTGTAAATGGCGTTGCAATAATTTTCTTCGTTATGCATTCTGAACAAATTTAAAAATAATTATTAATATCGCTATTGTAGAATTTCAAGTTGTAGTATTTTACTGAAAATCTTATGGATCTTCAAGCAAAAATCAATTATATTTTTATTAACTATTATTTATCACGGTAAATTGAAGTATGTAGGTGAAAACGATTATCTTATACAAATCTAAATTTTATCCTTATTTCTCCACCTCTCACACCAATTTAGTTGACTGGGTGGGTGGGTTTGCAATAAGTGATGGAATACGTTAAATAAGGTTAGAAAATCGAAAACACTTTATGTTGATTGAATAATCAATAGATCAGTAAATCTATAAATTTCGCCCATAAAAGTCTCGATTTCATAATTAAAACTGCACTCAACCATAGTTTTCACCTTGGGCACAGAGATATCCACCGTTCATTAGTACCTAGCATTGCGTTTAACCCTAATTACACCTAACTAAATAAGGAATAATTATCAAAATGCAACGCACTGATATTAACTTCTCCGGAAAAGAGCCTTAAACTAAATTCAAATGCACAAGTTCTAAATTTGATGAATATTATTGTCAATCTTATTGCTAGTTTATAGTTAAGTTAACGCAACTTCGTTTTACTTCCACCTTTGAAGTGTTTCACAGAATAATCAACGAGTAACGAATGGTAATCGCCCTACGGGAAGTATAAATTCGGCTAGCACAGGCCTGTTAGCTATAAATCATGTCAATTGACACCTAACATAATGTACCATTGGTACCTCCGCTTTTGTTCACATGCGGCACCTAAAAACTTGAACAAATTAAAGAAAGTAAATATACTGTCATTAAATTGACCATTTTTAACGCAAGTCCACACATTCCAATTATAATAATAATAATTAATCCCTTTGTTCGATGAGCTCATTAAATTTATTGATTAATTGCCATTGCTAAATAATTATCACACTGGTATAAACGCACAGATTTCTTCTCTCACTGATGGAACTGACAGCAAGATTTTAAACTGCATGCGCCAAAGATACTAATGAATTGATAACCAGGCAATGCCTACGCTGGGCCCAGCAAATCTTCTAGCAGTTTAGGTTTTTTTTTCTGAAATACTGGATCAATCACTTGCACTAAACGATATTTTTAGGTAATATAAAATCACTACTGAAATAGGTTCTGCGGGCTGATTTCGTATGAAGCTTTTTAGTTTGTTTTTAATAAAATTTTCTGTGGGATGTATCCCAGTTGAGCCACTAAAAAGGTAAGCTGCAGTCTACGGAACTTGCTATTACCAGCTTACACTACAACGAATGAGCAAGGGTATAAAGCGAAAGATTCCTCCTCACGTTACAATTATTTTATTCTACCGCTAGCTACTGGTTAGTATTGTGCGTAGATTAATTCATGCTTCGTTTTCGCTTTTAGGGTTAGTATTATAATTAAAGTTTTATATTATAAGTTACCGCCTTTTAGGTCTTCTATTTTATTACTTGAGCCCTGCTCCTCTTGGCATTAATGTCTGCGTGCTCCAA
Source organism: Dioctria rufipes (assembly GCA_963924295.1). Lineage (NCBI taxonomy): Eukaryota > Metazoa > Arthropoda > Insecta > Diptera > Asilidae > Dioctria > Dioctria rufipes. The sequence goes on along the minus strand of OZ002740.1, from coordinate 167,491,700 downwards.
ATTTGTTTATGCCATCCAGCAGCTGCTTATTTAATTTTTGTGTCCGCTTCGATGGTCTCGTTCTTCTTTGGCTGCTCAATTTTTTATTTTTTTGCTGCTGCGTTTAACTTGTAAACGATTTTGAATTTTAACAATTTTTTTTTCAGCTTTCTTGCTCCTCTTCCCCCGCCGATCTTAACCCAACCTTTGACTTCCACCCGCCTTCTCTTTCTCTTCAATTTCCCCTTATTTTTGGGATCATTCCGATAGCCAAAAGTATTGTGCTTGGAACTGGGAACAACTTCAGTGGTATAAGGCGAGTCGAATATTTGGGTTATATGCATTTGTTTTGAGGATGGTTATTAGTTTATTTTATTTATTTATTTATTTATTCATAAAGTAAACGCTTATTCATTAATATTACAATTATTATTATTAATTAAGTTTTAAGCATTATTTATTTAATTATTTAGATAGTTGTATTCAGTACATATGATTATAAATTTTCTTACTCTAAATACGATTCAAATCTTTTTTATGTTTCTATTAAAAAAAGTTCACATGTACATTTGTAGAAAGTATTGGATGCGTTTGACAGCATACGTTACACGTGCTGTTTTCGAACAGTACGTACGTATAGCAGGCGATAAAATCAACCTTAGGAAGAGTCAAGGCTTGTGGTGTGGACGGTGGAAAGATCATACAGATACTCCACCGAACATATGGATTAATACTAGCCTGAAGTATTTAGGTGTGTATACCAGACGCGAGAGTAACTCAAATAACAGCCGCATTGCTCTGGAGAAACTCTCTATAGCTGTAAACTGTAACGCATGGGGCAGTAGACTCTTTCTAGTATCCTTATTGGGAAGGTCAGTCGTGATAAATTATTTGATTACCTCGTCCATCTTTCATCTGCTAAAGTCTGAGACGTTTGATGAAGGCTTTGTAGGTCTTCTTCAAGCAAAAGCGATATACGCATTTTGGTGCGGAAGACGATGGGTTTTTAAAAGCACGCTTTGTCTGCCAGTCAATATAGGAAGAGTAGATCTCACTAGTTTGGTTGTGAAATCAAGGTGTCTTCAAGTTCGTGCATTCCAAAGAGTGTTTTGCCAGATAAACACCTTGATTTCTCTACTGTGGGTGAATGTAGGGATCGGCATAATGGAGTATTATCAAATGCTCTCTGTTCGACCGCCCTATACTCGTGACTGGACACAGGATCTAATCGCAATAATTCAGACCAGGTTCAATCCTGAATTGTCAAATTCAGTATTCGGTAATACTCGACGTTTCGAAGTTGACACTCATACATTGACAGTTCTCGGAGAAATTATTGATATCTCTGAAAACTGTCGAATAAACACTAACCTTCCACAACTAAACTAAGTTGGAAGAAGCTTCGTTGTGAACAGACCACCTCACATACTTTTCAGCATACTTACAACACGTGTTCTCCGTGACGTGCTTATGTCAATAAGACCTCCGGAGTATACAGGTTACAATAGATGGCGAACATATCTCGGGTTAAATATGGGCGTGATGGGTGGGATAACTTGCAAATTAGTCTACAGTTATCCTTCGAATTACAAAGATCATGATGTAGCATTGAAATTGTTGCATCACAGTATTAGGAAATCTAATCAGTTGTCGCATATCGATCGGCGAGTTCAGAAGATACGCACAATTTTTCCTGGTGAAGGTACCTTGTTTGACAGGTTCTTCACTTGCCCTGCTTTGCAACATCTAATGGAACGCGGGCGCGATATGTGTCAGTTGATCCACCCGAATCTCAGAATTACTGGAACATCGTTTTTATGGGGACAAAAGGTGTGTAGTCGGGTGAATTCTTTGGTTAGCTTTGTGTTGACACTGGCCTAATCTACAGTTCATGAGAGTGGAATATGGGAATCAGAGCACTGACCCACAACACCACGCACAAGCGCTTAAGCGTCACTTAGTTGACAGATTGAAGAGACGTTTACGTTTTAAATATCTGGCAATGAACGCAGACACATTCAACTATACATAGCAAGCTCTATCTCTGGTGCAGGACGGAAGTCTTGTTTTTCGCTGGAGATAACAGGCCAAAGCGTTTATAACACTACTCAACGGGGCTTCTCCCCGCTTAGGATTCGTTGCAAGTGCTGTGGGATGGACAAGCATCTATTAGAGATGCTAAGCCGGAGAGATGATGAGGGCAGTTTGTAGATGTCTAAGATATTACAGGCTGCTCTATCGGTATCGCGTAAAGTCTTTCGTTCGTTCGATTTGTCAATTAAAATTCGGTTTCAGTCCCGGTGCAAGATTGGTGTATTGAAAATTCGCTCGTTTGGAAAATAATTTTTTAATCGACTATTTTCGAAATTGAAACTTCTTGGAACTGCCACTAACCTAATTGTCAAAATTGGGACGTAACTGTTTTGTTCTTTTTCTTTTATAGTCCAGTCAATAGGGACTAAATAAGGGCTTTGGTCTAAAAAAGGTGGGGTAGTTGTGATTTTTATATATTATCCAGTTCCGGGCCCCGATGAAAATCCAGGTCTAGACAGTTTGGGGGTTCCGCGCGGTCCGCCTTCTTATATTAAAAGCACCAAAAATTGCTTTTTTTTTTTAAATAATTCCTCAACGGTTGATCCTACGAAAAAAATGGAAGAAATGGAAGAAGAATAAATTCCCTACATTATTTATTATTTTCTTTAAGTTTGATTTGTAACGAGTTACAGCGGCGGAAACGTAAACATTCTTCCAAAAAATGTATATGAATAGTACCCTTTATACTGGATGATTCGTCCATGGTGGCCTTAGAACAGGAAGTGACAGTAGTCACCAAAGTTACAGGGTGATTTAGAAAATATGATAGTCCTTCACAAAATACCCTGTATTGTAAAAATTATATAGTGTATGATCACTTACAGCCCTCATTTATGCAGAACTTCATGGCCTTTTGAACGACTACTCGACGAGCCCCGTACTAAACGCTCCATGGGAGTTATGATGATCTAAACTAAAAAATAGTTTATTCCCTTAGTGACTGAAAACACTTCATTTTTAAAAAACATATCGTCTAATTTCGGTATGACCTGAATAGGTTATGCGCTAATTACTGTTTAAGGGCTACAGTGAGCACATAGCTATAATAGGGCAAATTAAAGAGGAGAGTGGACAGTTCACATTTTTAATAAAAAAAAGTTTAACCACCTCTTTATAAAAAAAAAAGAGGTGAAAGTCAATAAAAAGTAAGAAAATCCGAAATTCTTAGCTTAAACCACCATAGCTCCTGAGATGAAAAGAGTACTGTGCTGGTCGAGCAGTCGTTGGAAAGGCCTTGAAGTTCTGTATATAATGACCTCTGTAAGTGACCATACACCTTATACTTTTTAAGATACAGGGTATTTTGTGAAAGACTATCATATTTTCTTAATCACCCTGTAACTCTGAAATCGTTGAGATGCCGCCCGCACCTTGCCATACGATTTTTTGTTTGATTAGGTGACTACAGTCACCTCCTCTTCTAAGGCCACCATGGACGAAACACCCTGTATATGGGGTACTATTCATATACATTTGTTTGGAAAAATGTTTACGTTTCCGCCGCTGTAACTCGTTACAAATCAGATTTAAACAAAAATGTTTTTATAAATTCTTAGAGGTTACCAGCTCGGGGGTAATGAGGGCAGTTGTTAGAAGTCTATGATACTACAGGTTACCTTCGCGGGACTCTATGACGGTAACAATTGTGGTCAACAAAATTATTCGTTTATAAATTCTAAATTTGTCATTCGTTCGATTTTCGAAAATTGTTTTTAACTATTTTAATAATTTTTCATGCGGAACTCTTCTTGTAACTACCATTTATCTGTAGATATAGGCACACTTTGTAAATTTAGTATGACGACAACCTTGGCCTTAATGGTACCCATTCACTTACAGTCGGCCTACCTGCTGATTTCCACCATACATTTACAGGCCTCCTGCATATCCAGGCCTGCAGTCCAACGAAATTGATAAGTAAGTGACATTGTGTATCGTCGTCTGTGGCGTAGTCTGGTACTTATATTTCCGTAAATATTGTAACGGCAATCCAGCAAACATAAATTTAAAAAAACGGCCGAAAAGGAAGATTTTATTACCGGATTTATTAATATTTATCGTAATAATAAGGCGTTATGGCAAATCAAATCAGAATCCAGTAATCCTTTTTGAAAGCATTATAAATGCATTTATATGTTTTCGGTATAATGTTTCCCAAAGCTTGCGGCAATTTAATCTTCGAGAATTTCAAAACTTCGAAGCTACGTCCAGTGCCTACAAATTTTATGATTGCGAAATATCTGTTTTGGGCATAGTATGTCTTAATCTTATATTCTTTTTATACCCTGGTTGAAATCATAGAAGTTTGTCATTCCGTTTGTGATGCGTAGAGATAATTCTACTAGAACAAAATGGATTGAACACCCACCCATAATATTAAAAGTTATTTTGCTTTTTGCATGTCCGTCCCACCGTCTGCCCATCTGTGCACACAATAACTCCAGAACACGGGTTATGTATACCACAGATACTTCAAGCCACGTGACCAACGTGACGTTACCTGAATCGTCTGGGAAAATATATAAAGAAGGAATATTTTAAAAACAGCTCATGGGAAAGTTACGATAAGAATATTTTATGCAACTTAAGCTTTTTTCGGTTAAGAAAAGACAAGAGTCTAAATATTTGTAGTAATTAGATTGAGTTGAGTTCTTGCCTTGATCGTGACGGTATATTTGTAATCGTTTACTCGGTAATAAAAGTTGATTTAAATAGTACAAAGGAAAACTGTGTTTTTCTTTCTTTTGTTTTTCTTTTTATAAATTACTTTCCCGAATTCAATAAATTCGTAATTGGCGCAGTCGGTAGGATCTCTATCAAAAGAAAAGAGATCCAGTGAAATCGAATTAGTTCGGAAGTTTATTAATCGAAAAAAAAATGTTCTAGCTCTTTCCAAATTAGGTTATATTAATTATATAAAAGTGAAATTTCAGTGTGATTTCAAAATACCAACAACAAAAAATATATCACTCAGTTTAACGGAAAAACAAGCTAGAAGTGAAACAAAATAACAGCAATAAATTGTGTAGTTTTCTTTCTACTCTTTTAAAATAAAGTGAGAAACAAAATAAGCCAAACTAAAATTTAGTGGCTTGTGCAGAAACAACACTGGAGAAAATTAATTCAGCACAATTGGGAGGCAAAGGAATCGTGAAATATTATTCAACCGAAGAAGAAATATCGAGATGGCAAATCAGAATCAGATCGAGCAGTGTATAGTAATGTTGACTCAACTCATGGTGCAGAACAATCAGCCCAGAAATGAAAGGCAAAGGATTGAAAGGGATATTCGATACCTGCCAATATTCAATGGAGAGAAAGGAACATTACCTTCATTCATCGATTCTGTTACTACAGCTTTAGCGAAATATGGAGACGAAGCCGATAGAGTGTTCCAGATCATAATGAAAAGATCCAAGGAAGTGCAAAAAATTTATTAAAGGTAAATCCTCCAGCTAATTGCCACGATTGTAAGCAACAACTAAAAATGCATTACAAATCATCGAAAAACCAAATGGCAATAGCCATGGAAATAAATATGTTAAAAGTAAGTAGTATTAAAGATTTGGACAATAAATTACGAAGCATAGTAGAAGACATAACAGAATTCGCAGCTTTTGACGAAAATGGTGCAATTATGACAGAAATTTTCAGTGGAATGTTAATACAGCGCACAAAAGAATTACTGTCAGGTTCATTAGCTTATGCTATAAAGACGCAAAATCGATTAACAACAATTAGAAATATAGTGAATAATTTTATAGGTCAGGATCAAAGTAATTTAAATATGAATTTAATTAGCAAAAATTTTAATAAAAATTATGATAACAAAAAATTTGAAAAGAAAATCAATGGTCAGCAAAGTAATCAAAGATTTGAAAGACCTTATTATCAAATAACTATTTACCAGAATAGAACAGGATAATACAGAACTAATAACTCACAGCCAAGACAGACTTATAATAATTACAGCCATATTAACTACAACAATAATAATAATACTCAACAGATTAACAGAACCCAACAGTCGAGACAAAGACCAGAAGCAATGGAAGTAGACAATATTAGTAGACCAGAAACGAATTCTATTGATGACGCTTTTTTTATAAATTAGCCTCGGAACATAACTAAATTTTCATAACATTAACAATACAAAACTACACATATTTAGCACTAGTAGATACAGGCTCAACTATAAGTATATTAAATGAGAATAAATTCCCATCTTCGAAATATCAAACTCTAAATAATACATCAACAGTAATTTACACTATTCAAGATGAAGTGAATAAACCCAATAAAACAGTTGCAACTCAATGTCCAGTAGAATTTAGGTCTTCAGAAAAAGCTAGAATGAAATGGATTGCGATGAAATTAGAGAAACCGTATAACCTTTTAATAGGAATCGACTGCATAACACAAAATGTAAAAGAAATAAATATAGAGAATAAAGAAATCATTATGACTAATAAAGTGAGTCTTCCGTTCTTGACAAAAACCGTTCAAGAAGAGGTTAATGTTTTAGAAGTAAGTGAAGTACAAAATCTTGTATTAGATGATTTAAATTAAAGTGAACGGAATATGGTTAACAAATTAATTAAAAAATATCACAAACTTCTAATTAAAGAAGGTGACATTTTAACAAGCACTAATACTGTGGTTCATGAAATAAAACTACAACAAATGAGCAAATTAATTCCAAGCTCTATCATTATCCACCTCAGCATGAAGCTGAAGTACGACGACAAATGGAAGAAATGGAGAAGCAAGGTATAATTAGAAAGAGTAGTAGTAGATATAGCTCTCCAATTATAGTAGTACCAAAAAAGGAGGATAACTCAGGTATTAAAAAGTTTAGGATTGTTGTCGATTATAGGAGGTTAAGCCAAATTACAATTGATGACAAATATTCCCTTCCCAATATCGTTAGCTTTTTAGACAAGCTAGGGAAAACAGTATAATTCAGTACTTTGGACTTGGCAAAAGGGTACCACCAAATACTGGTAGCGGAAAGAGATATTGAATAAACTGCTTTTGTAACCCCAGCTGGATTGTATGAATACGTTCGTATGCCGTTTGGCCTGAAAAATGCCCCGACTACGTTCCAGCGATTAATGAGCATTGCGAGAATACATCAATCAAATATGTATGGTATATCTTGATGATATTCTAGTATTCTTTACAACTTTGAAAGAACATGAGAAATCATTAAGCAAAATATTTTCCAGGCTCCAAGAGCATAATTTAAAAATCCAGGTAGACAAATGCAGCTTTCTAAAAAAAAAGATACAGAATTCTTAGGACATATTTTAACAGTGGAAGGAATTAAGCCTAATCCAGAAAAGATTAAAACAATACAAGAAAAAGTCGTACCTAAGACTGAGAAACAGTCAGGGGCGGATTTCCCTATAGGCCGAGTAGGCCCGGGCCTAGGGCGGCAGATTTAGGGGGCGGCAAAACTTGGTGGGAATATTTTTTTTTTTTAGTAGACGCGCCCTCTGTGAACCCACACGTCAACGTTTAAAAATTCAAAAATGTGTCCATAGCACCCAGCAAAAACAATCATCATACTTTTTCTTTTTTTTAAATAAAATAATTCGTTGGAAAGTGTTATTTTTAATTCTACTCCATTTTTTTCAAATATACTCCGATTTATGAGCCAGCCTACTCCGCTAATTCTAGCCTGGGGTCCCTTCACTGGATATAACTTATTCAATTTTTCGTGTTTTACAGGGAGTAGGGGGGCGGCAATATTCCATAGGCCTAGGGCGGCCAAGTGATCAAATCCGCCCCTGGAAACAGTTAAAGGGTTACCTAGGAGTAACCGGCTATTTTAGAAAATTTATCAAGGACTACTCAAAAATAGCGTATCCAATAATAAAATACCTTAAAAAAGATAACAAGATAAGCATTAATGATCCACAATACATAGCAGCATTCGAAAATCTTAAAAGTCTGATAACGGCACATCCAATATTAAAATATCCAGAATATGATAAACCTTTTGTTGTAACGACAGGTGCCAGTGATCATGCTATTGGAGCAGTGTTGTCACAGCAGGGGCATCCTGTCTGTTATATTTCGAGAACATTAAACAATCATGAAAAAAAATTATTGTACTACAGACAAAGAATTTTTGGCAATTGCTTATGCTATCAATTACTTTAGGCCTTACTTGTACGAAAATAAATTTAAGATTGTGACAGATCATGTCCCTATTAAATATCTTAATAACAAATACAAAGGAAAAGAGTTTTCACAAAGTGGTGGTTATTAAAGCTTCAAGAGTTTAACTACGAAATTGAGTATTTACAGGGCAAGGAAAATAAAGTGGCAGATTTTTTAAGTAGATTAGAAAACGTACAAAAAATTAATGAAGAAAATGTTATAGAATGAAATTTAGTAATGTCGGATACAATGCATTCGGTGGACGAACAAAGGTTAGACCACATAGAAATAAAAGAAGATATTGTTAATAAGTATAAAACGCAAATAATACCATAGATGGCACAAGAACTAGATGTCGCATGGCATACTAAAACAGAGTATACAGATTGTGAAATGGGTAGTGTATTCTGGAATGGACCATAACATATTTTAGAGCATGCCAAAAGCAAATATTTTTATAATAGCAATTTTGTAAACATTTAGCTGACCTCCTCAATACTTCAGATACGAAAAAATATGAATCACTCGACGCATACATCATTTTAAATCTTGTGGTCCATTCCGGAATGGACCACCCAGCCATATAAATTTTGTATACTTTTTTGGTACTGTATGCGACATCTAGTTCTTGTGCCATCTATGATAATACTAACCTACAGTCCCGGCGAAGAACTAACTACGTTACATAAAAGAAGAATAATTGAAATAAATCCATTGGATAACGAAAATGTAATAAGGGATAAATTGAAAAGATATATTATACAAGGATATATAGGAATCTATTCAGAAGTACATAGCTGACACAGATTACCATAGAATCCAGTTAATCTTTATATAATTGTTTTCAGAAGATTCAAGTACAAAATTCCTGTGATGTTCTAAAAGAGCGAAAGAGATATTAACTGAAGAAGAACTTCATAAACAATTATCGCTTTATCACACTAAAGAATACATGCATAGTGGAATAAATGAATGTTATTATAATTTAAATTTTAAATTTAAAGGATTAAATATATTTTCCTAAATTAAAACAATACATTCAGTTAATAATAAACAACTGTGGGAACAAACCAAATTTCTTACTAACTGAAACGCCAAAAGCCAAAAATGACATAATTCATTTAGATATATTTCATTTTAAAAAACAGGCTTTTGTAACAATAATTGACAAACTAACTAAGTTTGCAGCAGCTTATAGCATAACAGATCGAAACTGGAGAGCGAAAAAAGCTATCATAATCGAACATTTCGCTAAATTTGGAAAACCAAATAAATTAGTAATGGACAATGAATTTAGAGCGGAGCAGTTGATGGAGTACCTGGAAATGCTGACATCGAGAGACTACACTTAAACCACTTAGAAAAGATAACAGACATTGAGGATAGTGAACTCTCAGTAGAAATGAAAATTCAGATGACTATAGGAAACCATAACGATCGGTATCATTCAACCATTAGGTGTACCCCTAAGGAAGCTAAACAGCATGTAGAAGTCGAAAAACTTCAAGAAAGAATTAATAAAACAAAAAATCATATAATTAGGAAAAGAAATAATAATAGGGAAAGTTATATAGAAGATAGATTAGCAGGACCTATTAGAAATTATAAAAGACTTAGACATAAAGATGAACCCTACTATAGAATAAAATCTTTGAAAAATGTTTATGTTACAAATATTAAAAGACTATTGAAATCCACAGATACTCAACATCACAATTATATTCCTCATGAGGACACCAACGCAAGGTTTATTACAAGTTAACCCAGTATACGAAGGAGCAGGGTATATACAGATTAATCTGCGAAATAGTAAATCGGACAAATGCATTATTACACATTATTGATCTTAAGGAAATAAATAATATCTTTACAAAAATTGAGGAAAACGTAAACCAATTCGACATAGACAATAAAAATTTATTTCGAACTGAAATAAATACAATTAGAGCAAAAATAAAATCCATAATGCCAAATGATATAAGAAAAAAAAGAGGTTTAATAAATGTGGGAGGTACGGTACAAAAATGGTTATTCGGAACAATGGACGAAGATGCCAGACAGGAGATATTAGAGCATCTAAAGATAGTTGATGAAAATAACCATAACTTTATAACTACAGTCAACAAACAAATTACAATAAATGCGCACTTTAACGATACAATGAATATACTCAAAAATGCAATAGAAGAAGACAGAATTAAAATGACAAAAGCATTCGACGAACTTAGAAAACAGAGTAATGAAATTGTGAGAAAATCATTGTACTTAGATCAAATGATAAAGTTAAGATATTTGGGGAATAAAGTAAGCCAAATACAGGATAATATTGCATCGGCATTATGCTTTAGATTGTACATCCAAGTATACTAACAGCAGAAGAAATAGAATTGTATAATATTGATTTTTAATTGACAAAACTAGGAATTATGAAATATAAAGATGAACTCTTAGTGATTGCAATCAAGTAACCTCATAGCTATGTCCGAACCGATTTAAAATTAGTTACACCGTTACCTAATAAGGACTTTTTAGAAATTGAAGAAAATAATGAACAGATTATAGAAATTGAATTGAAACCCAGTAAAAATTGTATTTGGAAAAATCAGTGTAAATTTAGGTATAATAATAAAACAAAAATTGAAGTTCTAGACGATGAAACTTTATTAATCAAAAATGCAGAAAATGAAGAAATAATTCAAAATTGTGATGATAGAAATATAACGATAACTAAAAACTATTTGATCTCGTTTAATAATTGTGAAATTAAGTTGTATGAAGAAACCTTTTATAATCAAAAAAAGACCATTCGAGATAAATATTTTTATTCAAATAATAACTCTAATCAGTCTTATGTAAAAGCATAGAAATGTATCATATGGAATAAGTCTATCATTGACAATCGTTATTGTAATAATTATAGGTATCGCAATAATCTGGAAAAAAGGTAAAAGAACTCAATTTAAAATAATAAATAAAAAGGAAATTTTAAATAAAAGACTTCAGGCGAAGTCTTACTCTAACCGAGGAGGGGTTATGTATACCACAGATACTTCAAGCCACGTGACCAACGTGACGTTACCTGAATCGTCTGGGAAAATACATAAAGAAGGAATATTTTAAAAACAGCTCATGGGAAAGTTGCGATAAGAATATTTTATGCAACTTAAGCTTTTTTCGGTTAAGAAAATCAAGAATCTAAATATTTGTAGTAATTAGTTAGAGTTGAGTTCTTGCCTTGATCGTGACGGTATATTTGTAATCGTTTACTCGGTAATAAAAGTTGATTTAAATAGTACAAAGTAAAATTGTGTTTTTCTTTCTTTTCTTTTTATAAATTACTTTGTTTTTTTTTCATTTCCGAATTCAATAAATTCGTAATTCGCGTGCACTTGGGGACGTGAAATTTTCCACACGAACTTTAAAAAAAAAGTAAATTAAGTTCGAAAATGAAACAAATCGGGTACCTTCTTCGTGGGGTTGCTATACAAAAATTTCGCTTTCACTATATATTTGGACACTTCCTAATAACTCGTCAATGTAGAGAGCTGAAAGTTAGTACACGGCTTTTTTATAAAAATTGTAATTGTAATTTAGTAGTACTGAAAACTTCTTCAGAATACGAAATTGGTTCATCGTTCGTAGAACGTGGTTCGTAATGCGAATATGCTGTATTCTCTGTACCGTGGTTTGCATCAAGCGGAGAGACTACTTAGTGTTCTCCGTGTCGAACATTTTCACAAAACCTTCTCATTTGGTGCTCGCGCCACTGACAAATTCAGCAAAAATCTTAAAATCGACAAATGTGACAGCATTCATAAGTCATAATGCTTTACCAATATTGGTAAACTGAAAAAATTTAGCATACTGAAATATTTCAGTAACCTGAAAACTGAAAAATCTCTAATGCTATATGAATTTTTTCGGCAAAACTGAATTTCTGAAAACTGTGACATGGCCCATTTGATTACGTGTATTTCGGTTTTCTTAAATTCAAAAATCTGAAATTCTGGAATTTAGTAGGTATACTGAAATTTTGAATAATGTGACAATGCCTAATAAATGGGCAATTTCTCTTCTAAAAGACTGAAATTCATTACCTACTAACATTTAGATGTTGTCTGGAGAAGCACTGACCTATAATAAGAATGGACTGAGCGTTCTTCAATGTGTGGCACACATTTTGAACAGGCTGTGAAAACTTTTTATTGCGTACAGTTGTACGCCAATTCATATTCTATTATTATCTGTCGAGAAACACTAAATATCATAAAACAGTATTTAATAAAAATTGTTTAGGAAGTTAAACTTGTTTTAATATTAAAACAAAAATTAATTTTTAATATTACTGAAAAATGTGCTGCTCAGGGGGAAAAGCTTCCCAAATAAGTAGCGGGAAATATCACCGTACAACAGTGCTGGGAGCTTTAGGGAATTTCTAAACTTTTCAAAATGAAAAATTTGATATTATACATATCTTAATTTTTGTTCATTGCTTACTTATCTAATATTCTACAGTTAAAGTAATAAATATTTTTCTATCTACGAACTCTAGCCTAAGGAAGTCAGCCAAATATTTCCCAGAAAATAATTTACAGCGTTTCAGTTTCAGACGTACCTTTTCTCTCCGTTTAAATACAAAGAATACATAGAAGACTTTTCGACTTTCTTATTGGTGTATCATCACTACTGTCTAGCCAGCGTATTTGCAGCTTCTCAAAGGCTATGATGGTATGAACACCTTTAGATGGAGCCAGAGTTAATAATTTTTTTATTCAGAAACCGAATATTAATTGAGTGAATCTAACTGCTTATTAATCCAACGTTGTTATTTTATGTGGTTTCAAGTTTCATCACTTCATATTAAAACATTAATTTTGTCGGTCTTCGGGGGACCTAGAAATTGTGAGCCCCTCGCGTGGCCAGGCCTGTGGGGGCATTAGTTATGCCAATGCAATGGAGAATACATTGAAGGCATGTAAATGTATTTTATTCAATAATGTTTTTTATGAGAAAATCTACAATGTAACTTTTGAAATGACACTCGTATTTTAATGAAATTTTGGAGAATTAGTATCTTATTTTCAGTCCGAGTTACACTCTCATAGCAAATAGTCGTTCTCGATGTTTTTCTAGAAGCTAGTATAAAATTGAATAAACAGTTAGCAGTTTACAAATCATAAAGCGAAATTGAGCTGTCTGCCTGGATGTCAATCACTCTGGTGAGTCTACAAATGGAAACAATAAGGCTAATGTCACATTTTCCGTAATTTCAGTTTACTGTATTTCCGTAAACTGAAATTCATTTTCAGTATGGCATGACACAGTTTTACTGAATCTAAAAGCTGAATTGTGTAGTGGCATAGAGGCTGTCCGATTGTCCAGTGTCGTAGAGGTTTTCATTGTGTAAAGACCTACCTAGCAAAAATGGTCTCATTAAACTTCACAGATGAAGAACTCGCGTATATCGCACTGTTAGTTGATGATAATATTAATTATAGAAAGCGAACATATTGGAAACATCCATTAAACCTAAATCGAAATATAGAAGAGAATTTCACAAACTTTACGCGAAATTAAAAAATCATCCAGAATTTTTTTTCAATTATTATAGAATGTCGCCTTTCAGTTTTAATGATTTAGTTGGTAGGATTAAATGCAAAGTAAATAAAGAATATTTGTCAAGAGAAGCCATCAGTGTAGAAGAAAGACTCACAATAACATTAAGGTATGTAAATAAAAATTCAATTTTTAAACGTTGTTGTTGTGCTTTTTTGATTTATTTATTGAGATAAATTCAGAAAGGCTTTCAATTGCATGAGAGGATAGACTTTTTCTAGTTAAAGGTTGGGGAGATATATAACTCCATTCTCTGAAAAGAGATCATTTCCTCCATTTCCTGCGCAAAGCTCAACAAAAATGATACTTTCGGATTTTGCGGTGTATTTTCCCGGTTTTCTTGTCTTGGTTTTAAAATTTCGAGAATTTCCTGTTGAACGGGATTGACAGATTTGTTATTCCGTGTACAAACTCAGCTTTGTTCACAAAAGAGCACACCTTATAACAAGGACTGAGTGAGTGTATTCAATAATTATTTTTGAACGTATGTGGAACTAAATGAACATGCTTTATCTATATCATGTACGCGAGAAGCTAAGCATAGGCAAACTGTCACTTACGTAGCACTACAATGCACTTGCACAGCTTGGGTCAACAGAATTATAATAACAGCGTTGGTATGCCTCTCATACACTGTGGTAATAATAATCAATGATCCCTGGTAGACATATCATGATGAGGTCATCAATGAGCTCCTCATGAGTAATCAGATGAACGTGCTGATGAAATTTATTCGCGTTGGAATCAAAACCGGTAAAAAATCATTTATTTACTTATTCCCAGATAGTGTACATGAGATATTACATCTCTTTCACTTATTTAGAAATGTATACTTCGCTTCTCTTTTGTGCATTTTACAATATTAGATGAGCACTTCAATGAGTACATAATGAGTATCACGATGAGCTTATTAATGAGCATATCAACGAGTGTCAAGATGAGCTTATTAATGAGCATGTCAGTGAGTGTCACGATGAGTTCATAAATGAGTATCTGATTTTACGATTGATTTCATATATATTTCCGAATTAATTTAAAATAAATATTTCAAAAACTTAAATACACAAATCACAAAAATCTATTCAAATTTTCCTCGTAGAAATGTCATTTGACACAGTGATGACAAGAATAAATATTTACCCGCAATAAATTTCTCCGAGTCGAAAATTTTTACAAAATCTTAAAAATCGGAATATGTGATGACTTTCATAAGTCGCAATGCTTTACCGATATCAGCAAACTGAAAAAATTCAGCATACTGGAATATTTCAGTAAACTGAAAACTGAAAAATCGCAAGGGCTCTCTGAATTTTTTCAGCAAAACTGAATTTTAGAGAACTGCGACATGGCTCATTTGGTTGCGTCTCTTTCGGTTTTGTTATATTCAGTAATCTGAATTTCTGGAATTCAGTATACTGAAATTCGGGATAATGTGATATCTGTCTAAGAGACGTTATTTATTAAATTGTATTAACAACATGAGTGGAAAATCATCAAGTACATCTCGTCAAAATACAAATTATTTGGCATCGCTACAAGTGTTGGTCGATAACGATGAATCACACAGTGCTGAGAAGCCAGACAGGGAAAAAAGTGCTGGTGCCAGTAATAATGCAAAGGGTATCTCCAAGCCTGCACCAATTAACGTATTAAAATGCAGCTGTAATATTACACACACAGTCTACTATTTAAAAATACGTTATTATCTGCACTGGAAGCCACTGCCACTGAGGCATTGAAATCATACCTTAATTGTATGAAGTTACGACGAAACACAAATGTGGGTAAGGGACATAATAAAATTAAAAGTACTAAGGGAAAAATTTGGCGTTATTAACAGGACAATTGAGAGATGGGACTATCATCGAAAACTTCCAAACAAAATAACGCAATGTTACAATTATCAAAGGTATGGACATGGTACTAAAAATTTTAAAATTAAATCCTACTGTGCTTTCTGCTTTGGCAATCACCCTACTTCAGAGTGCAACTCACACGAAACTCTTAAATTTGCAAACTGTCAAGCAGAGCACAAGTCAATCGACCCACATTGCCCCAGCCGAATTTTTTAGCAAACTTAAAAATTGCAAAGATAAATATGAACAATTCAATGTAATCACTCAGTTAACTGTACAATATTTAAGTAATGGTCCATAATAATCTTAAGATAATTACTTGCAATTCCAGAGGCATAAAAAATAAGACAACTGAATATTTCAATGTTATGTTCAAAAAAAAAATATCGACGTGGCTATGGTTACAGAAACTAATTTAAATGGAAATGCTACTTATTATTGTTTCAGGTTAGATCACTGACATATATATAAATGGACTGCTTGATCTCCTGTTTCATGTGGCACCAGTTTTGATTTCAGAAAGTATGCTCTCATGGTCAATGCTACCAACTGTCGTAAACTGCCGCTATATTTAAATTATTTGGAAATTTACGTATATGCATGCCAGTGGAATTTACCGAGTTTACCACAAAGGTATTTGGGACTATTTGTATCGTTAAATTTTAATTATGAGTCGAAGGAAGTGTTTTTTACAAGGATTCTTACAAGCAATTTCTCGTTGCTAATCGTTACAGTTCAGTGGGAAAGTATGCTCTCACGGAAAGAGACAGGAATATGAAAGTGGTGCCATTTGCTTTCATGCATTTTTGGTTCAACAAGCAGTCCATTTATATACATGTCAGTGGGTTAGATAGAGAAAATTCTAGAAGTGGAGAGGTGGCACTTGTAATAAACAAAGAGTTAATACATACCCCTCTCCAATGGTTAGAACCAGCGTAATTGAAGCCGTAGGAGATTTAGAAATGGTCAATTGCATTTCTGTGAAACTTGCGTGTGTTTATTTTCCAGGGGATAGATGCAATACGAGACTTAAAAATAATTTTATGTCAGACTTAATGAAATTGATTCGAATGCAGGGAAACTATATTATGGTGGTGACTTTAACTGTATAGGTATGAGTCATGAGGTTGTGTACGCGCAAATGGGTTGGGTAATATTCTGCATGAATTAAATCTAAACTAGCCATTTACACTGCAACTGATCCCATCTATATATCAACCTGTTCAAGGTCAAATTCCTCGATTCTCGATCTTTTTCTAACAAACGTACCTATGATCTAGTTTCACAGCCGCTGGTATTAAATGATTTATTCTCTGACCACTTCCCTGTTTTTACTGACTTATCGTCAAATTTTCATTCAATAAATCATGAAAAATTAAACTACAAACGTCCAAACTGGGTCCATTACCAAACTTTAATAAAACATAAACTAAACAATCTAAATAGTTTATCACTTTTTAATATATAACACCACTACGAAGTCGATAACATGATTGCATCCCTTAGTAATGTCATCAACGACTCTATACAGCAAGCTACTCCTACTCCTCGAACAAAACAGGAAGCTCTACCACACTGCTAGTAGATCTAATCTATAAAAGAAATGTGGCTAGGAGAAATTGGGTACGTTATAGATTATTAGATTATCAGCATGTTAAAGATAAAATCTCAGTACTGAGAACCCAAAAATGGAGCTCACTATGACAAAATATGGAAAATGTTCAAAACCATTTGCAATATAGCTAATATTATTAAAAATAAACGGAGATCTATACCTTTTCAAGTCAAAGTAACACCGATATTACCAGCGGTGACAAAGTAGAACTTCTTTCCCAAAATTTGCTTACCATCTCCGTAGACCTTAGTGACACTACGACAGTCAACAACCCAACAAAAATTCAATCTAACTTGCAACAGGGACTTCATGCAGTTGCATATTATTTCCACAAATAGAAAATAAAAATAAACTCTGAGAAGACGAAATCCATTTTATTTCGCGCGAAAGAGAAAAATTGAATGCCTTCCAAGCGGCTAACCACATATTAAACGGCATTGATATTCCATGAACTGACCACTTTAAATATGTGTTGATAAATTTCTGATACGGAACCCAGATCGCGCAAGCCTGTCTCGCTCTTAACAGTTTTTTTTTTTCATTTTCAATTTACAAAATAATATGCTAACGCTGACATTAAGTCCACAATTTACTTTTTCCAGTTCTCGGTTTAAAGGCTTAAACACAATTGCGACGACAGAGCGATAGAACGACAGACGACAACGAAAAATTCGCTGCGAAACAGGCAGTCAAAAAATTTGGAACACAATTGCAACGACAGGCGATGAGCGACGATTGTGAAAGAAGAAGATATTGAAATTTCATTTGTTAAATGTTTCGAGCGTTTTAAAATTAAACGCTATCCATCCAACCCTTGTCTTTTTTGTCCACTTGTCTTGCCTATCTTGTAAACTATAAATTATTTTATGGATTTCGCATTTCCTCGATCACTTTTTCCGCAAAGCTCATTATTTTAAAATTTCCGCGGCGTGCTACCACCTAAAAAAGACAAAGTGAATGCCACAACCATTTCATTCGATTAATTTTGTTGGTAGGACTGCAGCGACGACGGCAAAATTAGAAACTGATCAATCCCGGCGATAATGTCGTCGATCGCTCAACGTCGGTCGTCGCAATTTGGTGCATTCGCATAAGATGCTGTGTTTTTAGAAGTTTGACAGCGATATATCGTCGTCGTTTGTCGTCTATCGTCGGAATTATGTTTAAGCCTTAAGTAAGTCTCTTTTCCAGAGTTTACTCTTTTTTAAGAAATTCTTCTACATATTTTAAATTTTTGTGTGATTAGCTCAAATGAAAAATATTTTAGATTAGCTTAAACCGCAACAAGAAAATAATAAATTGCAGTCAGGTCAATATAAATATTGCCTATATAGAAGATGAAATATTTGTGTACATTAATTTCTTAACCTAAATCTGCTTACATGCTAAGCTCATACGTACGAGTAATTAAAATTTAAAGACTTCGGCTAATCATCAAAAAGGAAATTGCAGAGAGTATTGTGTTGTGAACAACATCTGTATTTCCTAGATTTGTGTACTTCCAAAATAAACATTGCACTCTTCCTACCTACAGTCAGAAAATGTCTACACTACACAGCGATACTAATTTAGATAATTAACTCTATATAAATTCTTACGCGTAAATAAAATTAGTATAGCTTGGAAGAAACCATAAATGCATGCAATCAAAGTTGATTCTCTCTGTGTCACATATTTCGATAACTGTAAATCCTAACTAATGATGTTACAGCGTCGGCATTTCAAAGCGACCAAAATAGCACTATAAACCGTTTTGAGGATTGAGTTGAAACAGAAAACATGTATAAACATATTTCTCCTTTGAAAGTTTACTTTTTGATTATTTAGATCTGGTATTAGCTTGGGCGTTTCGTCATACCTTTGAAATAAGAGTATATATATACAAAACTGTATAACATTAGGAATATTACAGTAAAAGTAAAATTAAGACAACTCCTTTGAAATATTTTAAATTAACTCAAGATATCTGAAAAAGCTGCATAATATTTACGTAATTTATATGAAGTTCAAAACACAAGATGATGTTGAATGCGACATTCCGTCAGTAATATTTAGCGGACAAAGCGAGTAGTAGTTTGTTAAAAATGCGTACTTTTATTATATAAAATTGGAGTTAGCACACAATGTAAACAGTAGCCAGTAGCCAGCACGTCACCGAGAGGAGAATAACTGCTGGAATTACGCTTTTCGCCTAGATGAAATCGAAGTTCTGTTGTTATTTAGTTTGAACGTTAGGTAATGTAGGTTATGATTTCGGTGTTTATTTTCGCCCACCATTGTATTTATTTCATTAATGAGTAACTTTGTTTTGTCATATGTCTAATAAGGTGCACTGGAATAGACCCTGGGCCTTATGACCCTACCTAAACTAAATTCCCAATGAAACTAATGTTCCTATATAGGATTATGCTTGTGACATTATTTTTGTTCCAAAGAATGGAGACGTTTGAATTTACTCTCTTGGACGTCAAGAAATTTATAACTAAAGCTGTTGGGGGCCTTATTATACCTCTGGAGGGTAGAAAGACCCATTTTTATTCGAAATTATTAAAAATAACCGGATTTTGTTGATTTTCTTAGTTTTGGCAAGTTTAAAGGGAATCATTCCGCTGATCAAGATTTTGTAAAAGTTACTTTTTTCTTTGCGTCTTATTATACTGTGGTAGTTTATTAAGGCCCTTGGAAAAGATTTTATAAAACTGAATTATTTTTGCAAATACTCTCAATTGTGGAAATGAATAAACTTCACTGAAAACTTGTTTTTGTAGTTCTATATCACTAAATACTTGATTTATTGCATTTTCAAATTAGGTGGCCTTATTGCCGCGTTAAAAAGACGAATTGGCATTCTATTTAATGTCGTGCAGTGTGCCTAAAATATGTTTTAATTAGAAGCATAGTAATTGCGATGGCAGGAATGGGAAAAGGACCCAAGTTCGACTTCGACTGCGGGACGGCTTGCCCATGAAGTTGCAATTCTATTCCGCTCTATTCATTTCCTCACTTTCTAAGATAGTGACGCTGCAGTTAATCGTCAAAGCCGCAATTATGACTGATATATCGGAATTTTCATCTACAGTTAAGCTACCATAAAATCGCTTGACTTGATCACCCTCTAAACCAGATAAGATATACACTCTATGAAAATTTCAACTGTCTACCTATTACGGTTCATGAGATACAAAAGTGGTTTACCAAAGGCAATATATTCATTGGATACGCAGCAGAAATTCGATCTGCGCGCTCACTTTTTCAATTTCCCGCCAATGATTTTTTTCAATGTTGGCACAAACGTTAAAACTATTTTTCCTTGTGCCAATGTGCGAAATAGAATATTAAACAGTCCATATTATATATGTCAGTAATATTGTAGTATTGTATTGTAGTGTTTTTTACATATACATATGTACTGTGTAAACGATCAGTCCTAAGCAATTGTATTGTACTGAAAAGTTCTTCAGAATATGATCCACCATATTTCAACTTACCCCTCTCCCCTCAATTCTACATAAAAGATTCCTAAAAGATTTCTTAACCTTAAACTTAGCAAATAAAAGATTTTAGCAGAATTAGTATAGCGTGTGCTGGCGTTTCCAACCTGGCCGGCCGCACCAACTTTGACTGCGGGTAGAATATATTAGATCAGGTTATCAAGCTCCCACTGGGAAAGTTGGTGAGGTCGGCCAGGTTGAGGTTGAACTCGATGTCTACTTTCTACTCTGCTGGAACTTTGGCAGCTTTGACAGCTAATTTTTGTAATCAATTGAGCATTGTTTACGGGAAAAGTGTACGGGAAATTTTTTGAAAACAAGTTTGGGAAACATTTAACGTGAAAATTTATTCCTGCTGTAGTAAATTATTACAAAATAATTTCAATTTTCAAGCCAATAGCCCAATAAACTGCTATCATACAGAAGTTGTCAAAGTTCGTATTGTGAGTTGCAAAAGTTTGCAAGGCTCATCAGGTTGAGGTTCTCAAAGTTATACTGAGGACGAGGTTGGAAAGGCTAGCACTGTGTTTCGGCCTTATTCCACATGAATGTTTTTGGAGAAATTTTACTTTTAAGGCATTTAGAGGTTTGGAGAATCTGAACACTTCCATTTCAGTAAGCTCAGCTGGTAAAGATAATTCACTCTGCAAGAAGGAAGAAGAAGAAATAATGTTTTCGATGAGGCGATCAGGAAAAGTGGGCACTTTATACTTACTAAAGTATAATAAAATCCGAGATCTACAAAGATCCACTGTTCTTTATATATTCCACTTCTGCAGATGTTTCAGGAAATTATAAATTTCCAAGATTGATAACAATTTACATCATAATTAGGAAATTATCCCAGATAGCGATGGTTGGCTTAAATTGAGGATACTGTTACGTCAAACATGCTTTTGTTCACAGCCTCACTGTAGCAAAAAAATTAACTACATATTGCCAAAAATTTAAGTGAAATTGTATCGTTGAGTACCTAATGGAGATTATCGTAAGGCTGCATTATTTCAGTTAATTTAAAGGCCCGAAATTTTGGCATTCTGAAATTCTTTATGAATACAGCCTAAGAAATAGTAAATGATCCAAGTCGTCACTCATATTCCTCAGAACTACATATGTTCTGTGCACGGCTAACAATGTCAAATTGAATAATTATTTTATATTTCACAATCTTGTACATATTTATATAAAATGCATTACATTAATATGTACTTACACAGTAAACAAAATTTCCTTAAAGTGAGTGGCAATAATTTGTGCGACTAAGCTTAGGTATTTTTTGATAAGATTAGAGAAAGCTCCACCTAGGAAAAAGTGGAATGCGCTCTTCCTTTTATCCATGAAAGCTTAACATTGCGGGAATTTTACGTACTACGTAGGTTTTCTGGTAACTAATATCTACATCCATTAAATATTCCATTGATTTGAGGAAATTATATCAGAGAAAATGACGTTTAGTTTTAGGAAAAAACGTTAAATTTAGGGAATTGCCCTAATTTTTTACAGTGTACTTTACAACATTCTTATCCAAAACTTCAGCACCTATTCGAAATAAAACGATTTCCTCAGTGAAGTCCTCTTGTGTTCAAAGATATTTGACAGCTAGTTTTGTTTCCTAGAATACCAAATCTGTTAACAAAAAATCTCCATTAAAGTTAAGATATCAGCTGACATCTGATATCTCTTAGCTCTTTACGCAGAATGAATTTAAATTTACAATTTTTATGAAAATGCCGTATACAAAATTTCAGGTCTCTATTTTTACGTGTTGTCAGACAGATTTCATGTACAGTACAAAAAGGAAAAGTTAGAAATGTCTTACAATTGTGTCAGGTTAATATACTTGAACACATAATATAACCGCCACCTATGACTTCTCTAATGAGACTATCTACCCAATTCCGATGTGTTCCTGTGAGCATGTGGGAGAGTGACGCCAATTATAATTAACAAGTTTCCACCAAGCCAGCGTAAAGAACGGTCGTATATATATTTACCATTGTTGGAATCATGCAGTCGGCATAATTAAATCGTATTTGTCATTGCCGTTTTATTTAAATCTAAGAAATCGCTACCGTTTATAATATAGTAACCAGTAAACACTTCTTTATATTAATTCAACCCAACAATCCGTTTTTATTTCTGTCCTAATATATCCTTGACAATTGTGCTAACGTAACTTAGTTATTTACTTACATAAGCAGCATTTTCAGTGTAAACAAAAAATATCATTACAGCAAATGTCAAGACATTTACTTACGTAAGCTACTGTCGCCGTGTAAATCTAGCTGCAGCACGGGCAACATACCAAATAATTCGCCCATTTTGAGATTTTCAAATTTCTGATCGGACGTACAAGGCACGTCTTTAATGGGGTTTTCCATTCAATTCAATTTATTCAAAAACACTATGGTATAGTATACACAAGACTTACAGTCTTTTGAAGTACAATTCAAGATACAGGAAATTGAATAAGAGGTCAGAATAGATAAACTTCTAGAAAATTAAATTTAAGACTAGTGTGTAAGTTACCTAACTACATAAAAATCCTTTAAGTAGTACATAATATCGTGTAATGAGATGTAGAAATTAAGTTGGATTGTACAATTAACTAACATATCGATATGTTAAACAATACTGAAATTATGACCAGCCGAAAGAGTAGCAGTCTTATTGATAGTAACACGGCTTTTATTTTTGTTTTTTAATAAAATGACAAATATATTTATAAATTAAAAGATAAATTGCCAAGTGTTTTTTTTTAATTTTTTAAAATTGTTTTATATTACCTTACATCACACATTACATAGTTAATAATTTTTTCTTGACGGCACACTCTGGGTAGAGTACGTTGAAGAATTCCGAATTCCAGGTTCTTGCCGCTTGAACAAAGTAAAAGCCCTCTTGAACCATTCTACGATAACGGGGAATTAGAATATTACGATAAAGTGACGAAGGAGTTGGATGTTATTCGCAAGGTGATCAGGTTGTCACGAATTAATGAGCTTATGGAGAAACCGAAGTGACCTGTGCTTTAAGTATACAGGGTGTTTCCCCTTAGGAGGTCCATAGAGCGGGAGGTGATAGTACTCACCTAGACGAACCAACCGTTCAGGAGTTACAGGGTACGGGGCTGGTTGAGCTGTCGTTGGAAAGGCCATGAAGTTCTGCATACAGTGAGCCCTTACCATACGCCCTGTAGTTTTTAAGATACAGGGTGTTTTGTGAAAACCTAGCTTTTTTTATGAATCACCCTGTAACTCCTAAACGGTTGATATTGCCCACCCCCCCCCCTGCCATACAATTTTTGGTTCGTCTAGGTGAGTACTATCACCTCCCGCTCTATGGACCTCCTAAGGGGAAACACCCTGTATATCTAGAGTACATCCGACTAGCCTAGTCTTAAGGCCAGAAACGTGTCCAAATCTATGAAGACCGAAGGCGAACCTCGCACAATCGTTGAAAGCAACGTTGACTCTGCGCAGGTAGGTAGAGTCTAATTTTGGGAAGATCAAGCTCCTAAAAGTAAAATGTGGCAAAATCAGATGAGTTTCAGTTTGGTGTTCGAACTTAAAAATTGTGCCGATAACCAGAGCCTGCATAGCCCACAATACACCTTTCCCAGAAGCTACCTGACGTGATCACAAAATCCAGAAGGGATAGGTCTGGTCAAAGTAACACCACCTAAAATAAGACATTGTGACTTGTCAGGATTAAGGATTAGGTCATTCGCTAGAGACCAGCCATACGTTCTGGCAAGATCTTCATTGGCTCGCTCATATTCATCAGAACTATCCTCTGTGCACGGCTCATATTTATTTTATATTTTATTAACTTGTACATTATTTATGTAATACATACATAATATATAAATATGTACTTACTTTACATCATTTCTATTCAAAATTACTCGTATTTCGAACAAAAAAATTTCTGTGACTATAACCTCTTCCATTACTGAAAGTAGAGATAAGAGATTTAAGTGTACCTCGGTGAGGAGATCGTTAAGAAATATTTGACTATTTTTGTTTACTACGATACCAAATCTTTTAAAAAAGCAACTCTCTACAAAAGTTAAGAGATCAGCAGACGTCTGACATCTCTTAACTCTTTACCAATTTCTGCTAACGGGCTTTAAGAACCCAGTTAAGACAATAAGAGTTCTTATCTCTTACACAGAATCTAGGGGCATTACTTGCATTACTTATCATCTAACGATTTCATCCAATGCCTTCGAAATTTGGTCACTATTGCGAAATTCTGTACCGAGTTATCAGTAAGTCATTAATGAGTTTGAAACTAACTGCCTTGTTATTTAGTGCCGTCCGCGCCTGTTTTTTTTTTACCATTGATTACCATTTTTAATTAACTTTAATTTTTGATATTTTAAACGTCCGTGAGTGCTTTGCGCATATTTTAATAAAACCTAAAATTGAAATTTTCGATCGCTCGAAAAGCACGATCGTCGGGAAAATCTAGAAAAATCTGGTACATCGATTTTATTAGGGTAATTCGCAAGCAAGAGATCATCGGTGATCAAGTTCAGGAATAAAACAAAATTATTTGTGTTAATTTTGTGTGGAATTTTTTGTAAGTTTAGCGATATTACATGTCATCGGCACTTGCACGTATTTTTATCGAGAAAGCTACGATTAATGAATTGAAGGAAGCGGTACTAAAATTAAGACTTCAAGATGCAGTAAGCACTTTATCTGAAATTATTATGAATCAAATTTTTCCGGAAAACATATTGAATTTATCACAGGATCAAGAACATGATAATACTACAAATAATCATACAGGCTTTGCAGCGACTGATTAAATCGCGAATTAGGTGAATTAAGGGAGCTCTTTTCCAAAAAAAAAAAAAAAAAACAGGTAATAGCAGAGTTAAAAAAGAAGATTGCTGACTTATCTGCAAACGAAACGGCAAATAGTGTATGCCATTATGTCAATTTTAAAGATGTAGAAGATTATTTCTATTCATTTAGTGGCGATAACATCTATTTACATAGTTGAGAAATGGATTGAACATTGTGAAGAATCAGCGGGTGTTCTCGAATAGGATTCAAAAACACGCTTCATATACGCAAAACTTTTTATTAGAACAATTAGCGCTAAATCGTGGCATGAGTTTAAAGGGCAACTCATAGAAGAACTTGATGAGAAAGTTTCCAGTGCCGAAATTCACAACGAATTGATAAGAGGCCAAAAGAAAAAGGACGAAACATGGCAGCAATACGTTTTTTTTTCGATAATGGAAATAGCTTCTTTTGAAGATGCCAATGCTAATAAAATGTAACTATATGGCGCCAACAACGTAACGGAGCTGAGGCACGCCTTAAGGAAATACGATATGATTAAGTCTCATACTCCCAGTGTCTTCTGAAGGAAATTCTAACCATTGTGTAACTGGATCTCAACAGCGCAAGATGTTTTAAGTCAAGTAGGGATAAATGTTCGTACTGCCGCTGTAAAAAAATGGGGCATAAAATACACGAATGCCAGGAATTTCGACCCTTCGTGACAGTTCAATACATTGGACACACATTGGTTTAATTTGAGAGACACTGAAGGCAACAGCATGATTTGTTTTCTGACAACTCTATTGGATTCTGAGCTAGTTAAAGAAGTTGGATCAGACAGACACAGGTTTTATGGAATAAAGAATAGTACTCTGCAAGTACTAGGTATAGCACATACAAAGGTTAGTTTTAATGATAAGCTTTTTGGTTTAGATTTATATGTTGTTAAAAATTTGTCTATGAAGTATTCTTTTGTATTACGACGCAATTTCATTAGTGAATGTAATCTGAAATTTGTTAGTACTAATTACGATTTAAATATTAGAGAAAACACTTCCGACGTTCAAAACCCAATTATTACAGATTTTACGCACAAGATTCTTATCACAGGTCACAGTTGTAACATGTAATATTTATTAAAGTTTTGAATATAAATCAAAAATTATCGAATGATGTTAAAAGTAAGGTCATTGGCATTGTGTCGGGTGCTTATTATTGCGACAATTTGGCCTCAAATTTAGATGACAGTGTTAGAATGTCTATAAAATTGTCAAAAGATGATCCATTCTTTTGCATACATTGCCATATTCCATTTGCTCATAAAGATGAAAATAATATTTGATGACCTTCTTAAACGTGGTATAATCTGCGAAAACAATTCGCCCTACGCATTTCCCACTGTTCTAGTAACTAAAAAGAATCATGAGCTCCGATTATGCATAGATTATATAGTTTTAAATAAATTTTTAGTTCGCGATAACTATGCACTTCTACTCATTGAGGACCTTTTGGATAGATTGCGCGGCAAGAACTTATTTCTGGTCTTGATCTGAAAACTGGATTTCACCACGTCAGTATAAGCCCGGAGTCAATTAAATACACCTCTTTCGTGACTCCGATTGGGCAGTTTAAATACGTAAAAATGCCTTTTGGACTTAAAAATGCGCCGTTGGGCTTCAGAGATATTTTATGGTGTTTTCAGAGATTTGATAGCTAACAATAAACTTTTCGTTTTCATGGATATGATCTATTTATAGCGATACAAACAATCAACGAACATCTTGAGATTTCGGAAAGGGTCATGGCACAAATCGCAACAAGTAAATTGAAATTAAGGTTCGATAAGTGTAAGTTCCTTTATGAACAAATTGTTTATTTAGGATATGTTGTTAATTCAGGTGGGATACGCCCCAATTAAGAGAACCTCCGTGCGATTCCTGACTTTCCGATCCCGAAGTGTGTTAAAGGTGTCCTAGATCTGGGTTTGTCTTCTAATTTCCGAAAGTTTATAAAAAGCTATGAGCCATTGTACGACCTCTTAAAGAAGAATGTTACATTTAAATTCGGTGAAAAGGAGTATCAAGCCTTTGATGCCTTAAGATCCATGCTTCTAAATGCTCCCATTTTGACTATATTCGGGTACAGTCCAAATAATGAAACAGAGCTGTACTGTGATGCGAGCAGCATAGTTTTTGGATCTATTTTGTTACAGGATCAAGCAGATGAACATTTCACTCTGCTTTCTACTTTTCCAAGCGAACGACTGAGGTGGAGTCAAGGTAGGTACCATAGCATTGAGCTCAAAACCATGTCAATTATATACGCATTACGAAGATTTCGTGTATATTTGCTAGACATTCTTTTTAAAATCGTTACTGATTGCCAGTCTCTAACGTTAACTCTTAGGAAACAGATCTTAAATCCCAGAATATCTCGTTGGGCATTAGAGCTTCAAGAATACGACTACAAGGTCGAGCATCGGTCGTCAAAGATAATGATTCATGTAGATCAGTACAACGAGATCTTGCATGTAAACTGCTGCGTTCCTTTTCTCGTTCAGAATGAATTTTTTCAATCCATGTCGTTCTTTTTCTCGGGCCGAACGATATAGTTTCAATCTGTCATCGCTTCATTCGGACTCCGAATCGTTCTGAATGCACCTGAGTTTTTCCCGGATTTAAGCAGAACGATTTTAATTTGTATTTGTGAATGGGTTGTTTTCAATTAGTGCGAGGTGGTAATAGTTGAGTTTAAGCTGCTTCCGTTGGAAAATGGCTTCATTTTTTGTAAACAACAATTTTTACAAATTTATACTTGCTTTTATCAAATGGAAGAAATGTCAAACACTTGAAATGGTTCTGTTTAGTTCCTTTTCTATGAGCAAAGAATTAAATTACGACATCGTTCTGTCGATTTATACAGATTCATTCAGAACGAGAAAAGGAACGCAGCAAACGAGGAATCTTTTGATGATGCCTTGACTGTGGCACAAGGCCGTGACGCTTGTATTAAAGAAATATTGCGTGAGTTGCAAAAAGAAGAAAGCAACAAATACGATTTAACAAATGGACTAGTATATAGAAAAAGCAATAGAAACTTAAATTTTTATGTCCCATAGAATATAGAAGAACGGGTTATTCAGGTTCATCATGAATCTTTATGTTATTTATCAGTGGATAAGTTATTCGAGAGGCCGAATTAGACAAGTTATAGCTACTTGTTTCAAGTATGCTTATTTTTCACCTAGTTCAGGTAAGGTAGAAGGTACCTTACACACAATACAAAAGGTGACCTTTCATTCGATGTAGGTACTTTATATCGATTAATATGGCCCTTTGCCATCCACGAAAAACAGAAACAAATACATGCTTGTAGTAGTGGATGGTTTTACTAAATTCAAAAACTATATGCTACAAAGAGTACGCAGACTAAAGAAATTATTGACTGGCTACAGTCATATTTTTATACGTACAGCAGACCAACTAAACCAATTTCCGATCGTGGCACCTGTTTTACATGCACCGAATTTTCTGAGTTTTGCGCGAATTACAATATTATCCACATCAAAGTAGTTACGCTTCGCCTCAGGCAAATGGGCAAGTTGAAGGGATAAACCGTTT
Source organism: Dioctria rufipes (assembly GCA_963924295.1). Taxonomy (NCBI): domain Eukaryota; kingdom Metazoa; phylum Arthropoda; class Insecta; order Diptera; family Asilidae; genus Dioctria; species Dioctria rufipes. Next base: position 167,462,459 of record OZ002740.1, on the reverse strand, counting down.
GTTAACACCAATGCTGTCCAAGGAAATTGAAGGCACGACTACGGAAAACTGGTATAGGAAGTTGACTAAGGTCGAGTTTGCTCTGAATAACACTGTTAATCGGAGCAACGGGTATACTCCAATTCAACTTTTATTTAGTGTGGAATAAAGGGGAGAGTTTTGTGATGGGTTGAAAGAATACTTAGGCGATGCGGAAGAACGAGAGACTCGTAACCTGTATGAAATAAGGAATAAGGCATCCGACACAATTCTTAAAAACCAACAATACAATAAACAAGTAAAAAGCTAGAATTATTCTAAGACCAATTCTTATGATACCCTAGATGACTGCCCGTATGTAATTTCGTATGGTCAACCATCTGTGCAAGTTTGATTTTTGAAATGGTTTCTCGTATTTATTTCTAGAACGGTTCATCGTACAGTACAAATGATTTTAACCTGTTTCATAGAATTTCATATTCTGAAGAACTTTCCAGTACAATAAAAATGTCTAGAATTGATCGTTTGTACAGTATACGTAAAAATCTTAAATTTTTATATGACAACACCAAGAAACAGTTAGTCGATTTAGCCCATTTTTGAAACTATATTTACTATTTTTATGAATACGTCATGTAAAGAATTTCAGTACTATACGTTAACGCGTTCTCAGAAAGAGTCCAAATATATGGTGGAAAACGAAAATTTTGTATGGCAACCCTACGAAGGAGTTGCCCAATTTGTATCATTTTCAAACTTAAATTAGCTGTTTTTTCAAAAAAGTCCGTATGCAAGACTTCAGCTTTGTAAGTGAACGGTCTCTCGAGTTATCGTGAGGACGGAGAGACGGACATGGAAAAATCAAAATAACTTTTAGTATTATGCGTGGGTGTCCAATCCATTTTGCTCTTCAGTCATTATTTCTTTGCGTTACAAACGGAGTGATAAACTTAGTATACCCAATAAATTTCATCTAGAGTACAAAAAGGAAAAGAAAGAAGTCATTTTACCACGTGTAATCCCCAGGTCACCTTGATTTGGTAAATCGTTGCTCCTCGACTTCAAAAGACGAGCGCAAATTTTGAAAGAACGTGTGAGTGCTGAGGAAACCGGTTTGTAACTGATAGCCTGCAGATCGCCACGACGACGTGTTGAAAGTGACTAATAACAAACGCGCTCCAAATTGATTGTCTACTAGTAATGCCGTGAGTGGACTTCCACGGAAATAAATAGACAGTAATGCACAAGTTACTAATTGGAATCTTAAAATCAATTTTCATCACGTTCTTATATTCCTCGTAATAAGAACAATTCTTATAAGACCACTCTTGCGTTGCGACACTTTTTCTTTCTTTTATATTAGGGGTGGGCAGACTTTTCCAGCATACGGGCTGCTTCTAATTTATTCAAGGTGTTGCGGTCCACTCAATGGCGTAGGTGTGGTGAGCTAATAAAAAACAGGTCTACTCAAATAAATATGTACCTATGTACTTCTTTTGCAGTCTCATAAGAAAAATTATTAATGCACCTATTACATTTGGCAATGGAGTTTGGGGTCGGGGATAATTGATTTAATGATAATTATTTTTTTTACATATTGCCACCCACAAATTTAAAATTATGAAAGTATTTTATAAGGTCTAGAGGAGGCTAAAATATTTCACTATTAGACTTAAGTATTACCTGCTTTCTATAAAAAATATCTTCCCTCGTTTTAACCTTAGATCATATAACGAAAGGATAGGCTACCTTGTATAAAACTCGTGTACGTGTGACAAGCAATTTTTTTTGTAGACACGGGAGGGCAATGACAAGAGGGCTGGGTTTTTAGTTTTTGTCAGTTCGATATTTCTCACATTTCTCATTTGTCATTTCTTAGGTCGGGTGTTGTTTTAGTGATTTGTGAGTGTAAACATTAATAAAAAATTTTGTAATAGTGAAAACCTGTAGAAATTTTTTTTTCTGTGCAAGAGATTTGATATAATCGAGACTCCGGAGTCTATAATTATGGTCTTGAAGTGCGCTGTGCTGTGCTGCAGAAACAAGCGGAGTTTGTGTCGTGGGCAAGGATTTATCAAGCAAGTTTAAAAGTTTTATTAATAAATTATAGTGTTTTAAGTAAAATAAAAGTGAAATAGTTATAAAAATAAACAGCCGTGGTAAAAAAATTAACGTTTTCCAATGCCGGTTTGCTTGCTTGTCTTGTTTAATGTCAGTCAAGCATAGGCAACGGCAAGAAATATTATCACCAAATAAATGGGGCATTTGGTAGATAATAAAAATTTTAAATTTAAAAAAATGATTTAAAAATGTTGCGTTATAATGAGTATTTTCTATTAAATTTCGTTTATTCGCAAGTTTACTTTTATTTTTCCAAATTTTGCATTTCAATTTTCTGAGAAATGCTCCATTCGCCAAAAGCTTAATAAACTAATACATTTTAAAGGTATGTAATCTAAAAATACAATTAGAGATAAAAAGCCAAATTTTTTAATCATATAACATAAGATGCCAAAGGCAGTAGAAGCTAAAAGGCCACTGGGGACTAAATGAGGTACACGATTCGTTCAGGAGGCATTTACAAATATATATTTTGTATATTGCATTCTGGGTATACGTGAACCTAATTCTCCTAACTCTGACTTCCCCGTGGTGGTCCCTGGAAACAAGTCACAATGTGCATAAGCAGAAAAGAACCCATTTTGACTTGGCTAAAGAGAAAAAGGACCTATTCTACTTTGCTCAATATGCACAATAATTATATAAACATACATATAATACTTTCTATTAAATAAATTATTCATAAGATGCACATCGAAAGTCATAATGCATAAAATATAATAGAGTAATAACAAATTTAAATAATTATTAGGCTATGTACTTTTCCTTATGCTTATACCGCAAATAGTTTTTTTTGTTTTTGTTTTGAAAAATAACTCGAATAACGGTGACAGAAAATTATAATCCTTCAATTATTTAATAAAATTTCAACCACTAAATTATGTGCCCCTCTGAAAATATCGTAGTTTACTACTTCCATGTCTAAACAAACACATCGATGCGATTCTTCTACATGAAGACAAATGCTTAAGTTTTTCTTCCTCATAGCCTATCCTTTCGTTATATGATCTAAGGTTTTAACATTAGGAGGATTTCGTTTTTTGCGCTTCATGTCATTCATCACAGAAGCGGCACTGCTGTGGGGAAAAACACCTAATACAAACATATAATGAGACAATTCTTCAAATATAAATGGTGAAAGAATAATAATTTCTTTAGCTAAATTTTTCCTGAATTGTATAATATTGTCATTGTAAAAGGAATCTTTTTTTTTCTTTTCAGAGCAAAATTAATTGTTCAATGGTTACCTTGTTATACGGAAAGATGTTTGCAAGAGGCAGAATGGAATAGTAAAATCACCACTTTGAATCTTTTTATGTCTACGAAATTTTTAGCACAATAGATTTGTAATCAATCGAAAACAAAAATGGAAAATAAATTGTACCTCAATAGTCATAAATCTATCGCAGAAACTGGTAGATTGTACAATGTTACCTCAAAAAGTGGTAAATATTTATGACTAAAATAATAATAATTTATTAGCAATATTATCGCTATACAATACCACCACGCCACGTTTCATTTACAAGTTCACAAATATATAAATTTTAAAATTTACAATATTGCTATATTTTTAATATAGGTATTGCACAAGCTTTTAAAACACATAGAATTTTGTTCACTTTTTTATTCAGTCGGAAGTTCATTAAATTTCTTGAAACTCATACCAGTGAATTCTGTGTACTCGATCTATTCTATAATTATACTCTGAAGCTCTCCGACGCTCCTCTCAGATTATATGGTTGAGTCTCTGTCACCCTCGTGATATTATTTAGAAGATATTCCGGAATCAACCCATTTTTCATTTTGAATATAAAAAGTAATACATTTAGCTCAATTCTTTGTTTAATATCAAACCATAATAAAGAACGTAACATACTCCTAATAAGACTGAAACGATTACAACGTAGAATTTCATTCATTGCCTTATTTTGTGATATTTGTAAACTGCTCAAATCCACTTGATTACATATAAACAATATTGTAGAACAGGATTCAAAATGTGGTTTCATAATACTGTTGTAAATATTTATCGCAGTATCCATCGTAACTTTCTTTCTAAATCTCTTCAAAAACACAATCTTTTTACCAATATTTTCAGCAATATAGTTTATATGTAATTTAAAATTTAACTTTTTATGCAAAAACCACTCCTAAGTATTTATATTCATTCACAAATTCCATTAGTTCACCATGCAGTTCCAACACACACATCCGTATTATTATTTATCGTCATAACTTTTGTTTTACCTATATTCAGTTTCAATTTATTCATCTGTAATCAGTCACATAATAATTCTAAATTTCGTACTATTTTTATTTTCAATTCATTGATATCTATCCCTGATATTAACAATAATGCATCATCAGTAAAAAGCACTGTTTTTGAGAATTTCAACACTGATTTAATGTCATTTACATAAATAATAATAAACAAGATAGTTCCAAGTACTGATCCTTGTGGAACGCCCCTTCTATTTTACTAGAAATTGTATTATTTATATTGGTGCTTTGCCTTCTTCCATACAAGTAGCTATGAAACCATTGAAATTCCTTTCGACGAATTCCATATTTTGCTAATTTATTTTTAAAAAATGCCTCGGTCTACACTTTCAAATGCTTCTCTTAAGTCTAAAAACACACTACCCAATTTATCGTCGTTTCACAGGAATGTTTTCTCCTAAATCCAGACTGTTCTAATATAATCAATTTATTTGTTTCCAAGTAACTTTGTAACTGGTTTTGAACCACTTTTTCTAAAACCTTTTCATGTAGTATAAGCAACGTATTTATTGGTCTGAATTTTTCTGCTTTTTTTTTGTGATTTAACTTTTTGAACAGGGATAACAATTGATTCTTTCCATAAACCAATGACTTATTTATTATGTCAACTAAAGTAACACCCCAATTATTCCAGTTGTGTAATACTAATTAAATTATAGTCCCATTTTTAATTATTTTTTACAGATATCTTTCACTTCACTAGACTCCACCCTTCTAAAAATAAAATCATAGTCTACTTCTGTAACCATGTCCAAATGTGTTCTATGAGGAATGGATTCTTTATAATCTGTACGCTTTGAATAAAATATTTATTTATTTTCTCTAACATTTTTTCAGGTTGCTGGCATTTATAGTCACCAAATTGAATTTCCTTTATTTCAGGGTTTACTTAAGTGGCAACCCTGAAAACACAGCCGCATCGATTGTGAAAAGCTGATTCTCCAGTCTAGCTGGCGTCGGTCTTCCATAAATATATTTCTTTTAGTATGCGCGTCTGACGTCTTAGTAAAGGCGGTTACCCAAAAATATCTTGCCGGTCTACCGGTAGATCGCGATCGACTTAATGCCCACCCCTGTTCTATATCAATAGTAGCACCATATGCCTGAAATTAATTATTGGATTCGCAAAGGACTTCCGATGGTCATTTAAGTGGCAAGTTTCACTATTTTATACAGGATGTCATGTAAGTCGACGTCAAGCCGGAATCGGGTGATAGACCAAATCATAATAGTTACCAGAAAAATATAAAAAAAATCTAATCCTCAAGAAACCCAGTTTCGAAAAATTTCTTTTCACCTACTAAAAATGATTCTAGTCTGCCCAAAGCTTGCCTTAAGACCGTAACTTTAATATTCTAGTTTGAGTGAGGCGGAGAGTCATTGCATGAAGTGTTGGTGAGCCAGATAGGGATGCTAGCGAGTCAAATCATTAGATTTTTACAAATGTGCACCGTTTACTCTCCACAGAAAGCCGAGTTCCAAACCAAGTACATGGTGAAGGAAGACGTTCCTTACCTTACAAGGACGTAGTACTTCAAGCAGTTGAAGAAGACCCAAGTACTTCGGTACGCGTAATCAAGGAAAACACAGGAGTGCCTAACAGTATAGCTCACCGAATTTTACAAAAACATGAGCACCAGAATTACGGAAGCAGTTGAATTTGTCAACAACGGAAGATTTCCCCGTTTGATAACCCAATCTTTTTTAAGAAGATGTCGAACTTGTATTGCAGCTGAAGGAAGCTGAAGGCAGTTTGAAGATCTTTTGTTAGTAATAAATCTTAGCATCCAAATAATTGATCTTTAATTTTAAACTTAAGGAAAATTTGTCGTAAATTTAACAAAAAGTTAGCATCTCTAACTTGTAAGCTTCACTATCTGTCTCACCACACTTCATGTAATGACTCTCCGCCTTACTCAAACTAAAATCTTAAAGTTACAGTCTTACGGTAAGCTTTGGTTATACTAGAATCATTTTTAGTAGGTAAAAAGATATTTTCGAAACTGGGTTGCTTGAAGAAAAAAAATTGTTTTCCGTAATCTAAGAAATAATAATGTAACGTAGATTTTTGTCCGTCTGTCTGTTTATCTGCCTGCCTGTCCTTACGATAACTCGAGAACGCGTTCACTTAAGAGTGTTGAAATTTTACAAACGGACTTGAAAATAAAAGTAAATTTAAGTTTGAAAATGGGACAAATCGGGCAACTCCTTCATAGAGTTCGATATGCATAAATATTACTTTTAAACAGAATGGCGGCTGTTATACTATGGATTGTTGGCTACAAGATGTACTGTTTTTATCTATAAATCAAAACAATGAAAATGAAAAACCTACGATCAAGAACTAGATTGTAGCACGTACAAAAGGCCAGGCCTGTAAAAGATGAATTAATTCGGAGTAGTCGTTCCCGAGATATTTGGATTACCGATTTTGAAAATGTTTACAATGAAATCGACAACCAGTTTTTATAGTACAAATGTGAACAACTAAAATTTAATTTATTCGCATCTAACCCAATGGCTTGGGGTAATTAGCGTACTAGAGTAAGAAGCATACCTCATAGTTCCGTAAAAAAAACTGTCTTTGTGTGCGACGCAGCTACCACGTTATACCTGCTCTGAACTTTCATGCAAAGTGTACTTCAAAGTTGAATATCTTCGTCAATTTTAGTCGAGTTAACTCAAAATAAATAAATAAACTTCTGCGTAGCTGCATACGCGCTCGTTTTAGAAATTCCGTACACAAATCGGCTAACTTGCGTCCGTTTAATAACTAGGTAATCTAAACTTGAAAAAATTGCACGTTTCACATAAGATATCGAGAGCGCAAAAACCAAATTGCAAAGTAATTAATATTTGCCAATTTTTTAAATATCTTCATTTATATCCTCATTGGCCTTCGCACACCCCTCACCAATCGACAAAAATTCGGATGGCACCTATACAACCCTAAATGTCGTATAGCAAAGCAATTCTTTTAAGAAAATGTACATATATCCGTGAAGGAGGCGTCAAGAATTTCTCTTAAATCCCAATCAACCCAATCATTAATGAGAAGACAAAACGGGCGCTAGGTTCCACTGACTTACAACAATGGACTGAGCGTATTGTCAAAGTTAACCTAATAATAAGTTAAGAAGCTGTAGAGCAAAATGGGAAAATTTCTGGTGTTTTTTAGAATGAAACAAGTAATTTCGTATACTTTCGTCTTTTGCATTAATGTGGGAAAAGAACTTGGCTATGTATTATTGTAGTGCAACTGAAACAACGGGTTAAAAACAAACATCGAGAGATCGTAGGATTACCCGAATCAAAGTTTACCTAATAATAAGTTAAGAAGCTGGTGAGATATCCGAGTGTTTTACATTTAAAATGCACACGGCAAGAAAAGGAAGGAAGAAAGAAAAAAAATCGAAAAAAAATCAAACTCTCTTTAAAAATTTTATGAATAAAGATTAAAAATGTGAAAGCGCACCGAAACAGAATGGCAATGTTTCATTTTCGTAAATAAATGAGAAGGGGCGGTGTTTTCACGTTTTACTCTCATAAAATGCTCCCGCGCTTTTGTGAAAACAGGTTTTCATGAAATATTGATAATGTTAGGACACATGTTGTTGTTGTAAAATGACTAGAAGGACACATGTTGTTGCTGTAATCTTATGATATTTGAACAGCCTGTGTTTCTGTTTACATTCGTTTTGCTATGAAGAGATTAAGTGGGAGAACTCATACTGAATTCTCTGATATTTTCGGGAAAAATGAGAATTTCATTTGAGAGGAGTTTTACATCTCCTTTCAGCATCTGGGCCAAAGCGAAATTTATCTTTTTCTTAAAAATGGGAAGTAGTGTGGCCCGAAGTACATTATTATGAATAGGTTGAAAGGATTTTGAGGGATTTAATAAGATTTTGTCGTTCGGGTAATCCTACGTTCTCTCGATTTTTGTTTTTAACTCGTTGTCTCAGTTGCACTACAGTAGTGCATAGACAAGTTCTTTTCCCCCATTCATGCAAAAGACGAAAGTATATGAAATTAGTTGTTTCATTCTAAAAAACACCAGAAATTTGCCCATTTTGCTCTACAGCTTCTTAACTTATTATTAGGTAAACTTTGACCCGAATGACGAAATCTTATTAAATCCCTCAAAATCCTATCAAACTATTTATAATAGTGCTCTTCGGGTCACACTACCTCCAATTTTTAAGAAAAAGATAAATTTCGCTTTGGCCCAGATGCTGAAAGGAGACGGAAAATTCCTCTCAAATGAAATTCTCATTTTTCCCGAAAATATCAGAGAATTCAGCATGAGTTCTCCCACTTAATCTCTTCATAGGAAAACGAATGTAAACAGAAACACGTGCTGTTCAAATATCATAGGATTACAGCAACAACATGTGTCCATATTACAGCAAATTACAACAACAACATGTGTCCTAATATTATCAATATTTCATCAAAACCGGTTTTCACAAAATCGCGGGAGCATTTTATGAGAGTAAAACGTGAAAACTCCGCCCCTTCTCACTTATTTACGAAAATGAAACATTTGCTATTCTGTTTCGGTGCATGCAACTTGCGCTTTCACATTTTTTATCTTTGTTCATAAAATTTTTAAAGAGAGTTTGATTTTTTTTCTTTCTTCCTTCCTTTTCTTGCCGTGTGCATTTTAAATGTAGAACACTCGGAAATCTCACCAGCTTTTTAACTTATTATTAGGTTAACTTTGGTATTGTCATTTGCCCATACGAAGGAATGGCACAAGTTTAATAGTTTTCTCTTTCGCGCTATGTCAGAGTTGAAACTACCAACACAAAATATCGCTTACTGAACGTTTTCTTATGACTTTTTTTTTTTTTTTGTTGGTTGCAGATGCAATCACCACATGTAGAATAAGGTAAAGATAATGTTTACCCAAGGTATATAGAATACAAGATATTCCCATTAAAAACCACGTTCCGCCATTAGTGACGAAATATTGTGAAAATGCATAGAAAAGTACGGTACAGAGAACACAATACTCTCTCTCCTATCTCTCTTTCCTACAAAAATGTATATACATTAGTCACAGATTTACGTCACAGGCTATCAGCTGCAATGTGTCAACATTTTAATGGAAATATCTTGTCATCTATATACCTTGGTGTTAACCATGCTCCGCCTCTCTTGCCCGTAGATAAAAATAACCTTTTGAAAATTAAACTTGGAATGAATTTAAATTCTTATAAGAATACTTTTATAAGCGATTAAAATATAACTTGGACAAGAGAAAATATTTTTTTTTAATTTAATCCGATTTTCGGATGTAAAATTTCATCTAATTGGTTAAGTTTTACATGTTTCTATGGAGTAAACGTTTTAAAGGGTGCTCAAACTATGATATACAGAAACACATTTTTTTTTGTGCCACATGAAATTGGAAATCGCTCAGTAAATTGTTATAAGTCAGGGGGTAGGTTCCTGGGTATGGGTCCACGGTTGCCACTTTGTGCATAAGAAAATTTTTGATAGATCTTTTCATGAAAAGTCATAGATTGGATATTCATTTAAATGTTTATGTAATAATAAAAAAAAAGTAACCAACTCAGTAATTCAAAATTATTTTCCCAAATAGTTGTGAAAAAAAAGGAAACAGTAACAGTAAATTTTATAAAAAAAAAAAAAAAAAAAAAACACTCATATAAATATACATATATTGAATGTACTTCTTTTGCAGTCTCATAAGAAAAATTATTAATGGACATATTTCAATTGATTTAATGATAATTATTTTTTTACATAATTCCCATCGACAAATTTGAAAACATTTTGTAAGTTCTAGAGAACGCGCAAATATTTCACTATTAGAGTTAAGTATTAGCTGCTTTCCATACTAATACCTTTTACCGTTTTAACATTAAGACGATTTCGTTTTTTGCACTTAATTATAAAGGGAATCTATTTTTTCTTTTGAAAGCGTCGTCAGTCGTGTTCGCGTCTGGGTGGGCCAACCTGTACGCTTCAGCACGAAGTGTGAGGATTTTCCTCCCTTTGTGCTTAGACGTACCAACACAATAACTTTTCTCCGCGGTAGTTCCTTATATGAATACCGAGTTTAATTGTGTACGTGTTCAAACAGATTCCAAACATAGATATAAATAGTAGGTAACTGTATCACAAATTCACAGCACGTAATGATAATTTAATTATTATATTATCACCTCAAATCGCAGGTAAAGAACTATTTCCTTCACGAAGTGATGGTATGCTGCCCGTGCTCTAGCTCGAAGAATGGTATTCCGGAAATTTTCCTCCCCCCGAATGCGTCTTATTCTTAAAAAGTGAAGCGTGTAGACTCTAGCAGTGAAATTTAGTTGCTACACTCATGCTCGCGAAATTTTTAACACAATAGAATTGTAATCAATTAAAAAAATAGAAAATAAAAGTGGCAATAGGGATAGATAGAATACTACGCAGGTGGTCTGCTAATTTAAGTAGCAGGTAACTTTGAGACGGAACTCTGCGGAATGGTGTAAGACATGATCTAAGTTATTGCCAGCTGGCCTTACGAACTCGGGTTGATCATCAATCATAAGGCTACCATGACCTTAATCATAGCTGAATTTACCCTGCAATGAGAGTTCCATATGACGTTGTGCAATCTGTGGAAGGTATGTTAGCTGCCAGCCTCACGGCCGCAATTCCAGCCGGAGCAGAACGGGAATAACGGCTCTTGCTTCAGTTCTTTGCAAACTTCGCCTTTGACACAGGTGGCTCCATATTAGGAATATTAGAACTTTAGCGTGGAAATGAACATACGCCTCGAAAAACATGTCACAGTTTTCCAGGCTAAGGTCTTGGCTAGAAAAAGGAAAGTATTGGTAATTATGGTAATTAAAAAAAAAACAATGCGCTTATTATTATATTATTAATAGTGGAAAAAGATCTCGTCTGGGAAGGATACTGCAGAAATAAAAGCGGTAGTTAATTAATTCCCATTTCCTAAGCAAGAAATTACCAGAAAAATGTAAGTTGAGTGATTACTTGCAAAAGAATAAAAACAACATCAAAATTTTCAAGTGGGACAGAGATTAACTTATGATATTGTGTAATCATTTTAATTTTTAATCATATTCACTCCAGAACTAAATACATATAAAAATTTTTAGTTTGCTTTCCCATGTCATGAATCAAAAAATCAAAAAATATTTTACCTAATGTTTAGCTACTTTACAAAATAAAAATAATTTTTTCTTCTCCGATCCTTCAATACAATTTTAGAGTTTAATATTCACGAGAGGATGGTAGAAAAGTTTCTTGGTACAGTAGTTTTTATTTGCACAAAATGAGTGTGGGAATGCTACATATAATGTGGAAATATCGAAATTGTAACCCGCAATCACAGAGCTCAGAGCTCTAATTGATTGCAGTAATGTAGTTGTCGCTAAACGTGTTTACTCTTTCTACGATTCGTGCGATAAAATAAATTTATCGCAGCAATGCTCTCAGTTTGATGCAATTTTCACTTTAGCATTTATGTTTGTTTACATTTGTAATCGGTTGCTAAACTTCCGTAGTGACGTCGAAATTTACTATAATATGTAAATATATCAATATAAAACTAGAAATGTAAATTTTACAATAATATCTTCTTGCCATCACAAAACCAAAACAAATTAAGTTAAAGCCACTGTCATTGTGAAAGTATCGCCGACAAAAACGAGTCGCAAATAGAGATAGATCTACAAATAAGAAGAACAGGACGCCACCAGTATATGGCCCAGTATCATATCGCACTCGTGAACAGGGGTTAAGCTTTCAAAAATGTATAGACAGGGTAACTGCACTAGTAGCCAGACAGTTCCCAGTAGCGCACCCAGGATTTCATTTTGGGAAGGACTATAGGTGTCCCAATCTAAATGAGGTCGCGTCCTGAGCCCATTTGTCCACTTAAGAGCTGCTTCTTCTGAAAGTCTTCAATTTCAAGTTTTATCTGCTAACCGACCATAAAGCCGCCGTTTTCTTTATTTTCAATAAATTAATCATAATTTCATAAACAATGGAAGCCTTTTATTTATTTATTTACAACCCATGCAATTTGTGCCGCTTTTAGAAAAGACAGAAACCTAATACCATACAAATTTATTATAAATGGCTAAGTGTATTGTACGTCTGCAACTGACAGAAGATTTCCAAAATAACCTTCATACAGGTCTGGTGTCCGTATATTTTCCAAACTTGCAAGTTGGCAGTTTCAGTGAAATTTTTACCTCAACAAATAATACTTTAATATTTGAAACATTTCTGATATTGGAAAGAGTATCTTACGTGTCCATTTTCTGATAAAAATGCAATTTTTCTTAAATACGGAATCTAATTTGGATTTATGGGCGATTAGTGATAGCTGTAGAGGCATCATTTCCCTAGATGTGTGATTTGTATCACATTAAATTTCGTTTAATTTTGAAATTTTGTATGCTTATCCAACTATTGAAAAAAGTAGATTTGCTTTCTGTCACATAATATAAGAGATAATTATCGTGGTGTGCAAAAAGTTAAGAAATATACAATTAGTTCCGCGCAGAGTTGTATGATATTCAAGTAAATTGTTACTCATTACACGTCCCAGTACCAGAAATTATACTGGAAATAAATTTACCAGTAAAAGTGAGTATTTTCTACTTTACTTAAAATGTTTTGAGTACCAGTCCGATAAAAGTTGTCTCGTTTTCATGTATGATTGCCTCGATCAAAAACAGCGAAATAGCAATAGACTTAAAAGAAAATTTTGTTTGGACCATTTATGAGTCTTAATAATTACAGTAAACTAGAAAATACTTAAAGGGTGAAAATTTACTAGTACTTACTTGTAATTATTGGTTTTTATAAGTTTAGTACCCATTTATAAAAACCAGTAATTACAAGTAAGTACCAGTCAAGTACTGGTAAGTACTGGTACGTACTGGGAGATACTGGGACGTACTGGAAAAATACTGACACTGGACTTAACCAGAAATTTTACTGGTAAATTTTCGAGTAAAAGTGAAAAAATTTTACCTTTAAATATTTTTTTTAGTATGAGTACTGATACTTGACTAGTACTGGTACTTAAATCCTACAACTCCGCTTCCGAGAAAATTTTTTATGCCTTTTTCGGTTCGATTTACGTGTTAGAATGAAAAAACATTTCTCCAAGAAAGAACGAAAGGAGCACTTTTTTAACTCTGTAAACTGAACTGAGATTTGAGTTTGCTTGCTTAGGTTATACAATAAAAAACAATGCATATATATATATATATATATATATATATATATATATATATATATATAGGTATGTATAGGTAAAAGGTGTATTGTGATTATGAACGACGAAGAAATTGACCCTCGATGCGAGATATGGAGTACGATGGTTGAAAAAAGCGAAGTAAGGAGTTAAGAAGAAAGTACCGACGGACCATGAATTTGTGCGCAAATTTGGTGTGTTTACGAGAAGTTAATGAAACGTCGCTCAAGAATAATTATTGAGGGAATATGAAATAGTGCAAAATTAAAAAAATTGTTAGGCGTGTTCACTAGAAGTTTTTAATGTGTCTGTCAAGAATAATTATATATATGTACAATAAATAGGTGAAAGGCAAAAAATAAATAATTATTTGAAAGGCAAAAATTTACTATAATTATTAACAGTGCTAAATATTTGAAAAAGTATTGAATATAGTAATAAAATAAAAAAAAAAACTGTTAACATCTTGTTGTATGTCATAACCTACAATAATTCCTAACAACCGGGACCTTCCGCTTTCCGGGCGACTGCTATTACCTATGAGCTAACGAGGCATATGCCTTTCACCTTGTGTTTCTTGATTTTATCTAGCCTATTAAGCCGCAGTCGCTTTCAGCTGGCATTAACCAGTGAACCAATGAAAGCGCACAAATAAAATGTAAATTTTTCAATTTTATTTATTTTACCATGCGCGAATTGAACACACAATTTTTAAAAACCGCACGAAGCGATTGTTTTTTCGTCTTGTATTTATGATGTAATTTAAAATCGTTAAAAATAAGTTTTTAAAATTTTTCTATTCTCCATCTATGACCGATTCTAAAAATTGTGAGTTAGATTTCAACATGGGACAAATAAATAAAATTTCCTATTTCACTTATGCTATTGCAGTACTTTTCAAGGACTTTCTGTCAGAAAAAAGTAATCATAGCAATCTACGAAAGAATTGCCTTAAATCTTTTGCAAATAAGTACCAAGTTGTATACATATTAATTTTTTACCATCAATATCTTCGATTTCCATTTTTGCATACTTAAAATAAAATAAATTTTGCCACAATAATCTTTTCCTTACACCCTTCTATCAAAAAAACACCTAGACTTCAACATTGCATCCACTCACAATCGAACACATTTAATCTTCACCCATCGATGTTTCTCATGTTCGATCGGCGAATATATAAATGTGTTTGATTATGATTGCGTCCACTCTTGAAGTCTAAATATTCTTTTGATAGAAGCATATCTATAATAGAGTTAAAAGCACGCATCGAAGAAAAGTTAAATCTACATATATGTACCATTCGAAATCGCTATAACACTAAATGCGGTAAATACCTACTTTTCGCCGGTTTCCTTCGTATCATAATCGCATAAATTATGTGCTCTTGTTTTTTAAATTAATTTATGGAATTCCCTTTTCAATAATTTATTCTTAGTTGTTCTACTGTATGAAATATACTGTGCAGCAGCTTTGTCGTGCCCGCTCATGCCGTTGCGAATCTTCAGGCCCGCCGCCATGCCCCGGAATCATGGCTGTTAATCGCCGACTGTGTGAGTATGGGGAATAATAATTTTATATTCATATTGTTTTATGTTTTACTTTATTTTATCGGATTTACTAATAATACATTTTATTCATGACACATTTTATTTAACAAAAATAATAAAAGTGCAAACACTAGCCTTAGAACTCCGTTAGAATATTCTTTATTTGATATTTTTAGATGCACAAGCAAAATTTAAGGAACACACAAGTTTAAGAAAATACGTATCAGTCTGCTAATATATTTCGCATCAGTAAGCTTAGCACATGCCTTATGAAAAGTACAATTAGTGCATTGGACATTATAGACAGTCAGATAAAATTATTATGTAGTGTTTTATTTGGTTTAAATGCCTTGGTATTGATAGAATATCGTATTTTACATAGCATTTAATCAAAAATTTGAAATATTTTCATTAAACTAATGACATTGCCAACATTTGCTGTATACATATTGTATATATGTATATACCTTATTTTACCTCTCAGTATTTGCTTCCAAATAACATATTTACTGATCAAAGATTAAGTAATCTTAATGTACAGTTAGTTACCTTTAATAATTGTATTGTATTGAATTGAATTGAAATTCATTAAATTTTTGGGTGTCCCCGGTAAGCAAAAAAAAAAAAAACAAAAACAATTTTGTTTAATTTCCGATAGGACACTGAACGTATGATTCCAAAGAGATTGTTTCCTGCTTACTCTCTAAATTACAAAATATGGTTTTGTAAGACAAAAAGAGTTAATCGTGTTTTTTATTATACTTTTAGAATTCGGACGCATTTTAAAAAATTACAATTCCTCTTTTCGACTACTAAAATGTCAGTTTCGGACAATACTATATATTTAATACGTAATCGCTTAATTAAAAGTAATAGGTATCTGGATAGTAAACAAGCTTATTTTTCAGAGATGCCTTAAGCTCTACTACATAGATATCAGAGAAAATAAATTGAGCATTAGGAAATGTGCTGCAAAATAATTATGGAGTGTTGTTGCCAAGAATACACTTTCACAAGAAAACTTACTCAACACTGTGCAACACATTAGAAATATGGTTGGCGAGGTAAGAACATGGCTCAATTTTGTAAGAAATTCAGTCAGTATTAACCAAAGGCAGAGCAGTGAAAACTGAAGAGCTTTATTTGAAATGGTTCACAGAACTTAACCAATATTTAAAAGGTATTGGTAAGGATGACATATTAAATGATCTTGCCCGAATACTGAATGGGGATAAAACGAGCTTTTGGCTTAGTCCAAGAATCAGTAATTGTACATCACGTTTATCAAATTCAGAACGGTGGTTCTTTAATATTTGCACCACTAAAGAATATCGTAAATATCATGCCAAAAAACTGGTTTTTGCGAAACAGAAAAAGGATAGATGGGGAGGAATATCATTTCGAAGACGTTGTTAATGGCGTTAATGGGTGTTTTTTCGATGAGCAGGGAGTCAGCAGACCAAGCATCCTTTTCGTAGACGGCCACAAGTCACACTTGAAGCTAGAGCTAATTGAAAATTACAATTAAAAAAGATAATCTTATATGCATTGCCACCAAACACCACTCATATGACAACACTTGGCCGACTTCAGTTAGAAAGAACCGTTCGAAAATATCAGCCAAACTATAACAGAAAGAAAATTTTCTGTCCTTGCCCAGAAACTGCAATCACCTCAAAAAAATAGTGTACGGACATTGAAACTGTAGTGTCTGAATACTAAATGTTGGTATCCGAATATTAGCTAAAAGCGATTTTTTTTTCAAACCCAAAAAACAACAACAAAAAAATATTTACTTGCTAAATATAAACAATTTAAATAATAATAAAAAATTAAAATGAAGTAAACATCAACTAAAATAATCCATATAATACAAAAAAGATTACTTGAGATTTAATCCATCGTATTACACCGGTGTAATATTTTATCCGGGATTTTCGGGGATATAATATCTATTCGAGGATTCTTCCGAATAGGTGACGGATCAGCCAAATTACAATTACAGCTAACAACAAAGAGTAGCACCTTTCCGTGACAACGATAGGTACATCGGTTAGAGATGTACTAACTTTGAATTTTTTCTGTATACTTAAATATTTTTTTTTAATATTGTGTAACAAAAGAAAACTAAAAATTAAACAAATTTTCTTTATTTTATTGCTTATTCAATATATCTCTTTTTCTGTTAAAAATAATACTCATTTATTTCGACATACTGAAAGTGTCCACATATGCAAAAAACACATGGTTTTACATGAGTTGGTGTTTACGTCCAAAGAAGCGGGGTTATTCTTGGATAGGAATAATTAATCTTTATACAGGAAATAGGAATATCCTCGTTGGTGTTATAGTGTCAGGGTACTAGTAAAGTTACCCAACATGTATTTTGTATGGAAAGCAATTTTCTCCTGCTATCGAAAGTAAAAACAAATTGTGTTAATTGCTTCTAACAACCAAAGAGTAGTATGTAATGTTCAGGAATGCTTAGAGGAAATATTGCTTCCATTTACCATAACCATAACCAGAAACACCTATTTAGTTATATTTTGGGCTAACTTTGCAACGTATGACTACAACAAGGTTCTTCAAGAATGATATTTTAAAAATTAATTCCTGACTTCTCAAAATCTCTCGCAACCTCTTCCACCATAACAAAGAATTTCCTCAGAGTAATTTACGGAATATAAAAAGAAAGCTTCGTCCCTTTAATAATATCGATAGTATTATTTGAAATATTTCCTTATGTTATCAAATATAACTTTTCATGTTTACTATGAAATAAATATTATGTTAAATCCTTATTTGAGAACTTAAAACATGTTAATAAGGATAATTTGCAAATAAAGGAAAGAAAAAAGAAGTAAATAGTAATTCAGTTTGACTACTGCCATTGAATAATTTGAGTGTATAGGTATAATGATAATGTAAGTAGTTATTTAATGTAGTAATCATGCTCCGCAGACTCTTTGAGTCAACACGGCCCTACTAGAAAAAGCGCGACACTAGCGCAGTGTATCAAAAGTGCCATCAAATGTGACATTGCATTTACAACTGGAAATTATATATACTATATTAAATAATATTATCTAAGTATATCTCAATATATGTATACCTATACCTAGATCGAAAGTTACAACCAAACATATTTTTAAGGACTTACCACCAATTTGCCGCGGACGAATCTATGAAGAGCAAAAACAGCAGCGCCACAAAAACGAACGTAGAAACGTGTTTAACATGCATCAGGCAGCCGGTTGGCCCCACGTTTATTCGAGGAGGCATTGCAACCATTTTTCCTATCTCTGACACAAAGTACGTTTTAATTGAGTCGATTTGTTTCTTTTGCTTTACAGAAAAGCAATTCACGCACATAACATTGGCTTTTGAAGTCGTTTGATTTTTCTACGCGACGGTGATCGTTTTGTCTTTACGATTACCCTCTTTCCTTTAACACTGGCTCAATTCGTGCACTACCCGGGATATCATTTTATCACTGCAGTTTATTCACCTCGGGAAATTGGTTTCGTTTGTAAACCATTTATTTATTAAGCCAATAAATTGATTAGCAGCAATTCACATCAATGATCAATCAAACTTCTTATTGGAGTGCAATCTATTCAAACAAACCCTTTGGCTTGTATTAATTAGGCCACAAGTACAATTTCTGATACGCAAATATACATTTTGGGTTTTTTTACGATTCTAGCGAACACTCCCGAACGGTACGCGGCTGCTTTGATATTATGTTTAGAAGTTAATGCTTTGATATTATGTTTAGAAGTTAATGCTTTGATATTATGTTTAGAAGTTAATGCTTTACCAAATGATGGTAAACCGTTTTATTTCCAACGTAAAAATCACACCAATTCACGCGGAGCCACCACCCTTCATACTACAACGCGAAAATTCAACTAAACAACAGCACGATTGAAAATGAAATTGAACACTGAAAAACTCTGAAACTGAGCATCAGTATGAATGGTTTAGTGGATTCCCAAAAGTATATAGATAAACTTAAAACAAGAGCGTAGGTACTACTCTTGAATCTTGATTCTTGAAAGCGCAACTGCAGCAATTCATGCTGAGGCTGAGATGCCATGACATGGCATTCATGTTCTCTAAACTAAACGTCCATGCTCAAAAATTATTGTAAGGATAAGGAGCTTTTTATGAATTTTTCTTAAAGAGAGTTAATTTTTGATTCTTTAAATTCAAGAATGACATTTGGTGCAAACCTTTCTCGCTACGTTCTTAATTTCGATTTCGATTTATAGATCACAAAATGTAGAAGACAGAACCGGATGCTGCCTTGGTTGGGTGTGTGAGTGTGTGTGTTCATTCAAAGCAAGTTCCCCTAAGATTGGAGAATGGAGATTTGGAGAATATATATTTGCTCCTTTTCTATCTTAAGACATTTCCAGGCAAAAAAGAATGGTTGCTCTCAAACATTCAGTTAGATTTAAAGGGAGCATGCTCTTTACTTCTTTTGCTTTCCTCTTTTACCAATTTCCAATTCAATGCACCTTTTACCTTTATCGCACACACATGACGCCAATGCATAATAGGAACGTATAGCCACGAACACGATACGACGGTAACATAGGGAGTAAAAAGCATTAATGAAAACAAACGTGTGATGATACTCATACCGCAACCGCTCAAAGGTAGCTAGAAAGGTAAAAAATATTTTCGTGCCTTTACCTCACCAGTTCAGCTAAAGTCTGGCATAATTCCAATTGGTATAAATGATAAGTGAGCACAACCACGACTTTGATAAATGTATTGGCTATTAGTATATTCACATCTAGGTAATAAACGTTTTGGATTAAAAAAAGGAACAAAGGGAACGAACACGTAAACAAAATCAAACAAATTAGACGGACAAATTGAGAAATGTTTTTAGAGGAAATTAAGCCAGCAGATAACACACCCTAGGCATACAAATAGACCTTCCTTTTTAGATATTTTTTGTTTTGGTGGAAATTTTGCTTATTAGATATTTATTAAAATGTGTAGAGGCAATATTGTGGCTTTGTAACAATTTTCATGTAGGTATTATAGCATAATAAGTACATAATATAATTCAGTTTAACCACTTACCGTATTGGCTTGATGCTGTAGCGACAATGTCGATGTGAACTCTAGGAGAGAGACGACTTATGCTAAATGATTAAAATCTTGCTATGAGCAATGAAAAGAGACGAGGCGACACCTGAATTATTTTGTACACTCTTCTACATTCCGTATAATGCTTTTAATGCCGATCACATCGCTTACTTACACAATCTTATTAGCATGCGTGGAGGAGGGGTTGAAAGTGAAGGGCGTGACGAATTTTGCAGTTCATGCCACGCATGCGTTAGGATACGTCTAATTCAAAAATATTGCGTTGCGATTGGTGTGTAAAAATCAACCGCGGCTTATATACGTATATACATATTTCGATTTCCACTCTTTCGGGTAACTGCCGTTAGAAATTGATTCGGAAAAACTGATTTTTACCTACTTACGTACGCATAAATATTTATTACGACTTACAAAATGTTTAGTTAACCGTTTCAATTGTTCTTAATATAAGGAAAATTCTATGTAAGACTGTAACGTATAGTTAATGTCACTATAAATTTTGTGAACCAGTTGTAATTCCGATGATTTTCCTTCATTAAAATAACTACCTAGAATAGAAATCTTAAAACAGCTTCTCTCCTTGCGAAATTCACGAGTAATCACGAGATCCTAAGCCAAGCAACCTATGTGTACTTAGATTCCAATAAAAGTTGTAGGTATAATATTGAAAAATGTCTAAAATTGAGGAACGTTTTTTCAAAACTCGATAACTCACTTCTTAACGAGAATGAGATACTGACGTGAAATTATTTCACTATCCTTTTTTATAATTTAATTTTTCCGAAGCATTTCAAGCAAATAGTGATAATTTCACAATAACAGTCAGACGAGTATATCTCAGCCGTACCTTCGGCTAAATCGGCTACATTTAGTCGGCTTAAAATTTTTTTCTCTGGCCACTCTACTGTTGGCCTTTATTCCAAATTTGCAATAGGTTTTATTGTCATTCCAAAGTGTGAAGTTATTTTAATTTTATGGGAATTATGCAAAACAGTGAGGAATATAATATTCCAGAATACTGTAGCTAAGGTAACAAAATTCCGTAAAACGTCGGAGAAATTGGCGATAAGAATAAAAAGACGGCTTCAAAGTAAGAACTAATGTAAGTTGCACCTACTCCGGAGCGCCTACTAAAAGGGCAAAGCTCTTGAAGAATATAAGCGTGATATCCAAGAAGTGCAAGTTCAAAATATGGAAGGTATTGTGAAAAGGAAGCAGGATGTAGAAAAACTTGTTAAATTTTTTGCCATTCCCGATGAAGCTAGGCAATTTTACGACGCGGTAGTGTATAAATAAAATCGAACGATTTCAATGTAAGCTTGCTTCCAGCTGTGATCGAGTGCGGACGGATTCTTACCTGCGGTAGAAATATTGAGAGCCTTGTTAAACAATACAAGTACTGTTCGCAACTTCATCGCATTGTTATTCACACAGAGGTCATTTCCTGTATTGTCATCATATTTGTTACTTGTTACATGTTAAATTAGTTTGTAAAGTATACAGCATAGTTGCCCTTGAAAAGAATTGCACTTGTACTGCAAGAAAATATTTTTGTTCTCGATATACTTTTGTTTTGTTGGACTACTTGTGTGAACTGTTGTAAATAACACATCGTGGAAATAAATTTGTTATCGTATTATTTTGAAATCTTTAATTCTGTAAAGAGAAGTTTTGTCGATAGTATAAAAGCAGCCAAATTTTTGGAGCTAGGTGCTGCTTGTAACCAACATCAATAAGTATTGGAGCTAGGTGCTGCTCGAAGTACAAGGTGAGAAATTCATGTGCGGAGTAGCAGAAATCTACCACAAATATTAAAACTTCAGTCAACGTGCGGACTTGGTCCTTCGAAGATTTATTCATTGGTCCTTCATAGCCGGATCCCTCCAAGAGAAGTTCTCCAAAGATAAAAAAAAACCTTAAATATATCAGATAAGGCTTCTGTAATTCAAAAAAGAGGAAGAGTAAAGGGTACTTTAACGAGTATAAAGACCTTTACTGATTCAATGACGACTGAAACTGACGAGGAAGAATTAAAGTACGATTAATACGATTAGATGATGCATGGGGTGAATTTCAAGATATCGAAGATGAATTGGTGTTGATCAATAGTACTTCTTCTTATATAGAAGAATATGAAGGAAATATTTTCAGATTAAGAGTGCCTTGAATCGCGCAATTCGTGCTAGATCAGAAGATAGGGAAAGAAAATCAGGGCAAGATTCTTTTCACGTTATGTCAGAGCAATCGATACTTGATCGAAGCCAGTGCCAATTCATGAATATTCGACTGCCAAAGTTTAATATTCTATATTTTTTGGGTGACTACAAAGAATGGCCATCATTTAAAGACCTGTACGAAGCTTCGATACATAGAAATGAAAGCTTATCTGGCTCACAGAAATTTCAGTATCTAAAGAGTCTCCTGAAAGGCAACGCAGCTTCAGTTGTGTGTCACTTAAATGTAAGAGACTCCAATTATGATGAAGCTTGGAAGAAACTAAAAGAACGCTTTGATAAAAGATTCCATATAACGAATTCATATATCAAAACTTTTATTGATCAAGCTTCATTTAATCAACCATCTCCTAAGGTCCTACGTGCGTTAACAAGCACATTTGATGAAGTGATTCGAGGTGTAAAAGGCTTAGGTAAGGATCCTGAAAAAAGAGATGCCTGGTTAATTTATATTGGTACTTCAAAACTAGACCATGAAACTAGGGAACTGTGGTCTCAAGAAATTTCTGAGAAAGATTTTCCAAGTTTTGATGACTTTCTTGCCTTTTTATCAACAGGTGCAATGCCTTAGAAGTCTGTGGAATTATGTCAAAACGACAAAATCAATCTGTAAGATCGATGCATGTTTCAACACCTGTCAAGCAAAACGTGTGTCCCAAATCCAGCTACAATCATCTTCTTCATCAATGCGAGAAATTCAAAACAGGACAGACAGTGAGGCGCAGAGAATTTGTTGTTCTGCAGTCACTATGCTTCAAATGTTTGGGAGCAAATCATTCTGCTCGCACATGCCGGTCAAAAATGAAGTGCAACTAGTGTAATGGATTGCATCACCCACTGCTCCATCTAGATAAAACTAAGCACAACCAAAGAGATTCAGGTCGGACAAGTGAATCTAGTCAAGATAGTTGTTACAGTTCAAGGAATCCGATTTGTAATTTCTCATTCTCAAGCAACAATGAAGCAGTTAATGCCTTGATGATTTCAGTCCCTGCTGGCTCGACTATTTCTGAATATGCTCCACTAAAAGCTAATCAAATCATGATTTCACCATATAATCCACTACACAGCTTTAGTAAACGTCTACACAGCTCTGTAAATACCTGCGTGAAAGCTCAGACAAGTACCTGTAATGTCGAAATGTCTACATCCACCGTATCTTTGCTGCCGACAGGGTTGGTAAATGTTCAGGACAATCGGGGTAACTTGGTGATATGTCGTATTCTCCTAGATTCTGGCTCGTAGATTTCATTAGTTTCTAAAGCCTGTGCTCAACGTTTGAATCTGAGAAGAGAAAATGCAAGGTTAAGCGTGACTGGCATATCAGCGGCAGGTGTTGGCACAACCAAGGGCACGATGTGGTTAAGCTTACTTGCTAGATGTAGTAAAAAGGACTGCCTAAGGATTCAAGCATATGTCATGAATGAGCTCACATAGTTAATTCTACCGTCAACATCACCAAGGTCCGAGTTGGAATCATTTAAAAAATTGCAACTGGCTGATTTCACAAGTCTTCAAAAATCGACATTATAATTGGAGCTGATTACCTTTTTCAAGTGCTTAAGGAAGGTAGATGGCACAATACGTCAGGGCAAGTAATCGGACAAGAAACAATCTTCGGGTGGGTGGCAATAGGCACATATACACTACCATCAATTTCCATAAATGGCTTTCACCATTGTGTACTAGATTATCTCGACAAAACTCTGCGACGTTTCTGGGAAATTGAAGAAGTGACAATCACGAGTGATAGTTTGTCTCCGGAAGAAGAGAAATGCGAGACACATTTGAGCGAGAATCTCACCATGCTTGAAAACAGGTATGTTGTATCTTTACCGTTTAAGCTCGATGTTGGGGATTTAGGCAAATCACTTACTACTGCCATCAAACGCTTTCATAATATGGAGGAAAGATTTCAAAGAGACAGCACACTCAAGGAACAATATATGAAGTTCATGGAAGAATACAAAATTCTCGGCCACATGGAACTTGTGCCTCACGCAGTATTCAAGGATTCTCCAAATCCGAAGATAAGAATTGTATTTGATGGCTCCTGTAGATCTACTTCGGGGATCTCATTAAATGAAAAGTTAATGGTTGGACCGACAATCCAAAGAGATCTAATTGCAATTGTATTAAATTTTCGAAAGCATAAAATAGCCTTCTGTTCAGATGTGGAAAAAATGTACAGCCAAGTCCTGATAGCTCCTAGTGACAGAGATTTTCACCATATTGTCTGGCGAGAGCATTCGAATCTACTGTTGGTTCATAATAGGCTGTTGACCTTAACTTACGGCACAACATCTGCATCCTTTTTGGCCACAAGAATATTGCACCAAATTGCTCATGATTTCAAAGACACACATTATCAGGCAATATCAATCATCAAAAAGTGTTTTTCTGTTTAAGGTTTTTCTATCCAGTTCACCAGAAACGACAAAAAGAAAAATCCTTTCAGAATCATCTAAAATATTCGACCCAATAGGTTGGTTGTCGCTGGTAGTAATCTCAGTAAAGATCTTACTTCAGAGTCTATGGTTGTGCAAGTATGACTGGGATGAAATCTTACCAAAGGAAATCGTGCAAAAATGGAAACTCATTAAAAATCAGCTTCCATTAATAGCGGCAATTCAGATTCCACGCTGCATCGTTTTGGGTGTAAGACACATCCAGCTTCATGGCTTTTGTAATGCATCTGAATTGAGCTATGCAGCAGTTCTTTATTGCAGAAGCTTGGATGATGAAGTGAATGTTTTCCTCTGCCTGGTCACCGCAAAAACGAGGGTTGTTCCTCTGAAATAAGTCTCTCTCCCCAGGCTAGAACTCTGCGGTGCATCTTTGCTTGCTAAAGTAATACAGAAATTGAGGGATACTTTATAGTTGGAAAATGTTGAAATTTACGCATGGACTTATTCAACGGTTGTTCTGGCGTGGCTGTCTGACATCCCCCGAAAGTGGAAAACGTACATTGCAAATAGAACATTTCGAGATTTTGAGAGTAATACCACGAGCACAATGGAGTCATGTACCACCGACACAAAAACCCAGCTGATCCAGCATCAAGAGGAGTTTTACCAGCTGAAGCAGTTAAGCTAGATATATGGTGAAATGGACCAAAGTGGTTGCACGAAGAGCCCATCAAAACACCGTTTAAGAAATCAAATAAAACCCCTAATGCCGCATACAATATATATATAATATTACCTTTAATCTTCATCAAAACGCATCACCTTGTATTATCAACCTATTTGACAGATTTTCTTCGCTTTCAAAAATCTTAAGAATTCTGGGATATTGCGTGCGTTTCAAACATAATTTAAAATGTCCGCGATCCGAAAGAGATTTAAAGGCATAGGAGCTCAGCAAAGCTGAAACTTTATGTTGGCGAATAGTACAACAAACATCATTTCCCGCAGAAATAAAAGATCTGAGGTCAAAACGTGCGGTGTCAACAAAAAGCCCCCTACCATCATTATGTCCTTTTTGTGACGTTGATGGAGTTATTCAAGTCAGTGGTAGGCTAGATAACACAGATTTCGACATCGAAACAAAGCACCCCATAATTTTCCAAAACATCATGCTCTTAGCCTGGCACTAATAACTGAATTGCATAAAATTCATTTACACCCAGGTTCTTCGTCGCTCATGCGAATCATAAGGCAACGTTTTTGGATACTACGTATGCGTGATTTAGTCAAGAAGGTCAGCCGACAATGCATCATTTGTTTTCGTCAAAGAGCTACTAGCGGTTTACAACTCATGGCTTATCTTCCAGAGGCTAGAGTGAAGATTGCTCGTCCCTTCTTTAACGTTGGAATAGCCTATGGCGGCCCTATGAAACTTTGTACTCGAGTAAGCAGAGGAGTTAGACCAATGAAGGGATACTTCGCTGTTTTCATCTGCTTGGCTACAAGAGCTGTTCACTTAGAAGCAGTGACTGATATAACTGCTGAAGCATTTATAGCTACTTTGAGACGTTTTGTAGCTCGGCGTGGCATTCCTGGTAAAATTTTTTGTGACAATGCTATTAACTTTGTTGGGAGAAAAGGCCAAATCACAGACATGCACAATCTTGCTTTATCTGTTAATGAAAACACTAATCTCTCTTTCTCAGAATCGTATACAGTGGAACTTTATTCCACCAGTTTCCCCCCATTTCAGTGGCATCTGGGAGGCAGCAGTCAAATCGGCAAAGTGGCCCTTACGCAGAGTGGTAGGTGAAACGATGCTGTCAGTTGAAGAGTTTGCAACACTGCTCACGCAAATCGAGGCTATCCTGAATTCTCGTCCATGTACTCATCTTTCTTCAGACCCTGATGACTTCGACGCTCTAATTCCTTCGCACTTCCTGATTGGAGAGCCGTTGACATCACTTCCTGACCGAAATTTTTCTGATACCAAAATATCAAGATTATGCAGATGGCAGCACATCCAATCTATGATTCAGGGATTCTGGAAACGGTGGAGGAACGAATATTCAACCACATTACAAACCTGACCCAAATGAAGAAAGGAACAAAGCTCATTGAAACCCGGTAAACTTGTGCTGATTGGTGACGAAAACATTCCCCCGTGCAGATGGCTCTTGGGAGAATTCTCGAGGTTCATTCAGGAACAGATGAGATCGTTCCAGTGATTACTATCAAGACCCCTCCTGGCATACTCAAACGAGCTATAAATAAAATTTATAAACTACCTATTAGTCAAGCAAGTGCTTGACGGTCGGGAGAATGTTCGCAACTTCATCGCATTGTTATTCATACAGAGGTTATTGCCTGTATTATCATCATATTTGTTACTTGTTACATGTTAAATTAGTTTGTAAAGTATACAGCATAGTTGCCTTTGAAAAGTATTGCACTTGTATTGCAAGAAAATATTTTTGTTCTCGATATGCTTTTGTTTTGTTGGACTTCTCGTCTGAACTGTTGTAAAGAACACATCGTGGAAATAAATTTGTTATCGTATTATTTTGAAATCTTTAATTCTGTAAAGAGAAGTTTTGTCGATAGTATAAAAGCAGCCAAATTGTTGGAGCTAGGTGCTGCTTGTAACCAACATCAATAAGTATGGGAGCTAGGTGCTGCTCGAAATACAAGGTGAGAAATTTATGTGCGGAATAGCAGAAATCTACCACAAATATTAAAACTTCATTCAACGTGCGGACTTGGTCCTACGAAGATTTATTCAAGTACTTTGAAGTGTTTTTTAAAAATGGTTTTGACCACAGACCAACAAAAGTACTTTCTAGAACTTTTACATAAAGATTATTTCTTTTCTACACCATATAGAAAATGTGTAGAAAAAAATCGTTTAGTGTATCAAAGTCTACATTGTCGCTTTACAAAACAAACGGGATTCAGCTTTGAGATCGATTGAAAGAAAGATTGTCGGAGGACGAAAGCGTTTACTGACAACCACCCAGATGCCGTCTCTGAAAAAATGGGTTCTAAGAAAAATCCACGAACCCACAAAGAGATGTCAAAGCGCATTTTAATATGTAAAAAAACTAAATTTTTATATGGCAACAACAAGAAGGGGTTTCCCGACTTCGTCCATTTTTGAAATCGTGTTTACTGTTTCTATAAAAACTCGGTGAAGAATTTCAGCTCTTTCCATTGACACGTTCTCCAGCAATATCCAAATATATAGTGAAGTGCTTGACGGTCGGGAGAATGTTCGCAACTTCATCGCATTGTTATTCATACAGAGGTCATTGCCTGTATTATCATCATATTTGTTACTTGTTACATGTTAAATTAGTTTGTAAAGTATACAGCATAGTTGCCTTTGAAAAGTATTGCACTTGTATTGCAAGAAAATATTTTTGTTCTCGATATACTTTTGTTTTGTTGGACTTCTCGTCTGAACTGTTGTAAAGAACACATCGTGGAAATAAATTTGTTATCGTATTATTTTGAAATCTTTAATTCTGTAAAGAGAAGTTTTGTCGATAGTATAAAAGCAGCCAAATTTTTGGAGCTAGGTGCTGCTTGTAACCAACATCAATAAGTATTGGAGCTAGGTGCTGCTCGAAATGCAAGGTGAGAAATTCATGTGCGGAATAGCAGAAATCTACCACAAATATTAAAACTTCATTCAACGTGCGGACTTGGTCCTACGAAGATTTATTCAAGTACTTTGAAGTGTTTTTTAAAAATGGTTTTGACCACAGACCAACAAAAGTACTTTCTAGAACTTTTACATAAAGATTATTTCTTTTCTACACCATATAGAAAATGTGTAGAAAAAAATCGTTTAGTGTATCAAAGTCTACATTGTCGCTTTACAAAACAAACGGGATTCAGCTTTGAGATCGATTGAAAGAAAGATTGTCGGAGGACGAAAGCGTTTACTGACAACCACCCAGATGCCGTCTCTGAAAAAATGGGTTCTAAGAAAAATCCACGAACCCACAAAGAGATGTCAAAGCGCATTTTAATACGTAAAAAAACTAAATTTTTATATGGCAACAACAAGAAGGGGTTTCCCGACTTCGTCCATTTTTGAAATCGTGTTTACTGTTTCTATAAAAGCTCGGTGAAGAATTTCAGCTCTTTCCATTGACACGTTCTCCAGCAATATCCAAATATATAGTGAAAAACGAAATTTTTGTATGGCAACCCCACGTAGGAGTTACCTACCCGATTTGATCCATTTTCGCACTTAAATTTACTTTTTTTTGAAAGCCCACGTGAAAATTTCAGCTCTCTAAATAAACGTTCTCGAGCTATCGACAGACGCACATGCAAAAATCAAAATAACATTCACTTGTTTCCCTTTAACGCATAAAAGAGGAGGTTCTTGAATAAATTGCAATTTGTTTTGTAAAAGTCCTACTCAATTGTCTTCTTATAGGTCTAGTATTAATTTATATAAAAATCAGATCTATAATTCTATAGGCTGGCGGACAAGTTCAAAATGTATTCATCTAAATTTTACGTGACGAACAATTAAAGTTTTAGTCACTATTAATAAATATTCATATTATATTAGTCTATAATAATTATAGTATCTACAGACGGAAAAAAACGAATTGCAAATATAACATTATGCAAATGTTTTGAAACATATGTACAGTTTACATAACAACTGTATTTACAGCTACTTACGTTATGCATTTAAGCGTTTTATTAACAACGGGATCGTATAATCAACATATGAAAAATGTACTGAAGAATTGTTATACCCTAGATGAACGTTATAGGTTATACTAAGTTTGTCGTTCCGTTTCTAACGCACAGAAATATTGATGGTAGGGAAAAATGGATTGGACACCCATGCTTAATAATAAAAGTTATTTTGATTTTTGTATGTACGTTCGTCCATCTTTCCGTCTGTCCGTCCATCCGTCTCTCCGTCTGTCCGTCCGTCCATCTGTTCGTGCGCACGATAACTCGAGAACGCATTCACTTAGAAAGCTGAAACTTTGTACACAGACCTAGAAGAAAAAAATTTAAATTAATTTCGAAAATCAGACAAATCGGGCACCTCCTTCATGGGGTTGCCATACAAAAAATTTCGGGTTCCATTATATATTTGTACACTGCCTGAGAACGCGTCAACATAAAGAGCTGAAATTTGGTACATGATGGTTGTATAGTAAGTACAAAAAAAAAATTTAAAATGGAATAAATCGGGCAACCCCTTCTTGGTGTTACCATATCAAAATTTAGTTTTTTTACATATACTGTGAAATCGATCAGCTCTAGTAATTTTTATTATAATAAAGAATAAGAAGAAGAACATGAAATCTTATAAAATTGGTGATAATCATTTTTTCTGTCCGACGAACCGTTCTAGAAATATATGCGAAAAACCACTTCAAAAATCAAACTTCCATAGATCGGTGACCATACGAAATTTTATACGGGCATTCATCTAGGGTATCATAAGAATCGGTCTTACACAAACTCCAGATTTTTTGCTTGTTTCTTGTACAGGAAAATTCTAATTGAAACAACAAAATTGTTTTCAAAACATTTTGCTATTTATCTTTTTACAATACATTTGTTAGGTATACATTTTATTATTTTATAAAATTATAATTACTACGTATGTATACCTATTAAGTGTTTTTGAAATTATTAATTACATTAAAGTACTACATCTAGCAGTGTACGTCAATAGGATGATTTCGGTGTACCACTGAAAACGTGATCAATGGAAATCGGTACAGTATGGAGTAAGATTCTCTTCATTTGAAATTGAACCGAAATGTTGCATAAGAGTACTTGATGCACCTAATTTGTTTCACGCACTCCACAATTGACTCCATTTAATAAAAAAAATAAGTCATTATGGGGACAGTTTTTCTAGGCCGAACATTTCCAGAGGACTTGGCAGTGACGTGTTTTTTAATATTAATTAAGTATGTTTGATACACAGTGACACTTTGACGTCGCTCACCACACAAGTTTTCTGAAAATTGCTTGTCAAGTATTCAGATAAGATTGTCCATGGTGACGTGTTAATTTACAAATAAAATATATTGAGCAACCTTGTTTGTCTGCATTGTCAATGAACATATATCTTTGATGAGAATACGCGGAACATATTATTTCGTTTGTTTTTGTCATTCAGTTTGGTACAATGAAGCTCGTAAGCTATAAAGTGCTCGATCAAAAGGGTATCATGGAAATTATTACAGGTGAACATTGTGTTTCAGTATTACTCAAAATGCAGAGTATTTTACAGAAGTTTTCATGGGTAAGCCGAAATTATCTGTTTCTATTACACACACAGACATTAATTCTAATTTATATTATAGTTTTAATAATGAAGCTGACTACAATAATTGGAAGTGCTTTCCTATAAAAGATATTAAATCATTGCCCATAAATATACACAAGTTTCCTTATGGAGAGCTTCCGACCAGAACAAACCATTTTTGGATTGCTCTAGCATTCTTGACATTCTTATTTTACGTAACGCCAGAAAACGGCAACAGCTTCATTTGGCAATTAGACTGTAATGTTATCTTACTTTTTTGTTCAATCAATGTACAAACGTAAATATTTATGTAACTTGTAATAATTGCTGGTAATTAAGATGGTACTTTTATAATGAGAAATTAAATAAAATTTTTGTTAAACTCAAACAATTTTTTTTAATTTAAAATGAAAAAAGCAAATTAATAGTTTTTAATTTATCGTAAAAGCAGGCAACAATTTTATTGTTTCAAGAACTGTGAAATTGTAGATTTTATAAAAAAGGTAACTTTATGAATATAACCCAAAAGTTGCAAATATTACACCGAAAATATAGATCTTACATTTTCATATAAACAACTAAATGTTTTATCATCAATTAATATGTAGCAGTAACATATACTTGTTTGCAAATTAGTTATTTCACAAATGTAATAACTATAACGATCATGTAATATTAACATATTATTATAAAGTAATAATTACCGAATATATGGCAACCCCACGAAGGCGTTACTTACCCGATTAGTTCCTTTTTCGAACTTAAATTTACTTTATTTTTAAAGCTCACATGCAAAATTCAAAAGAACTTTATAAAATGCGTTTCTTTCAAAACATTCATTTGTTTCCCTTTAACGCATAAAAGAGGAGGTTCTTGAAAAATTTTCAATTTTCAGTTAAAGAGTTTTGTAAAACCCTCCTCAATTGTCTTTTTACAGCTGTAGTATAAATTTACGTAAAAATCAGATCTATAATTCTATAGGCTGCGGGACAAGTTCAAAATGTTTTAATAAACAATCGTATATTTATTCACCTAAATTATACGTGAAGAACAATTAAAGTTTTAATAACTATTATTAAATTTTCATATTATATTAGTCTATAATAATTATAGTATCTATAGACGCCAAAAAACGAATTGTAAATATAACATTATGCAAATGTTTTGAAACAAACTGCATTTACAGCTACCGACGTTGTGCATTTAACCGTGTTATTAACAACGGAGTTGTATAATCAACATATAAAAAATGTACTGAAGAATTTTTATACCATAGATGAAATTTATAGGGTATACGAAGTTTGTCGTTCCGTTTCTAATGCACACAAATAATGATAGCAGAGCAAAATAGATTGGACACCCACGTTTAATAATAAAAGTTATTTTGATTTTTGCATGTCCGTCCGTCCATCTGTTCGAGCGCACGATAAGTCGAGCAAGCGTTCACTTAGAAAGCTGAAATTTTGTACACAGACTTAGAAAAAAAAAAGTTAAACTAATTTCGAAAATCAGACAAATCGGGCAACTCCTTCGTGGGTTTGCCACACAAAAATTTCGGTTTCCACTACATATTTGTACCCGAGAACGTGTCAATTTCATACAAACAACTAAATGTTTTATCAACAACTAATATGTAACAGTAACATATACTTGTTTACACATTAGTTATTTCACAAATGTAATAACTACAACGATCATAAAAATATGGTACTTAAAACTATTTGTTCATGGAACATTCCGATAAATTCTATGATAAATGTGTATAGAATCATGTCGAAACCTTGAACAAAACGGTGTGCTAAATGAAGTCAACTATGGCCAACGTTTGTGTTAAGCTCAAGTTAATATGAGAGCACAGTGCAGGTATAAACCGCTAGTAGAATTCATGAAGGAGCAGTCAAGTTATTCTACTAAGAGTTCAAATTTGTTAATATTTCTCGCTGCCTTGTCAAAGTTAACTTAATGGCTATGTTTCCACTTGTTACTTTATTTTGTACTAGCATCTCATTTGCTCTCTATTTCCGCCGTTCGTTATCACCTTACTGCATGATATTATGAGGGGTTTAACAAAAAAAATATAATTTTTTAAATTTCTTGCTTTGCTGCTCGCATTAAAAAGTCTTTGTTTTTTTTTAACCTGGAGGAATCTGGCGATTTCTTGGTTTTGTGGTCAGTGTTGATTTGTCATTACATGATATGAAGCGTTGCTTCTTCTTAAGAATCGTAATTCCTTGGTATTATAATACCATAATTATTCATTATTCTTCCTTAGTTGTAATTTTAATTAAGACTAAGCTTTCAATCAAATAATGCCCATAAATATTTGCAATGCAAATTTATATTGGTTGCGCACGATGACATCAAATATAATAGGTTTATTCCCATCATAACT
Source organism: Dioctria rufipes (assembly GCA_963924295.1). NCBI lineage: Eukaryota > Metazoa > Arthropoda > Insecta > Diptera > Asilidae > Dioctria > Dioctria rufipes. The sequence continues at coordinate 167,428,802 of OZ002740.1, read as the reverse complement.
GACTATGTCAAGAATCTTGGCTTTTTAATGGATTTTAAGGTCTCACAACATGCATCTTCTAGAACCAGTTTGGTATGCTTTGATTAGATTAGGCCGGAATTCATTAGAACCATTTATGCATTGCTTCATCTTATTAACCAATAAGCTTTCGACTTCACTAAGTACATGTGTGTGACTACTTATTTGGTTACTGTTCCCGGGTGGGTTTTTGAGAGCATTTTAACTATGCTAGGTTTTGTCTTTGTTTTTTAAGGGCGCAGTTCACTTCTCCCCCTCGCCTTTCTAAAGAAGGTCTATGTGAGGAATACTCCCAAATACTAATTTCAATTGCCTTAATAACCAGTTTAGTCGATATCTCTCTCAAATTATTACAAACCTAAATGAAATTCAGAAGAAAATTATAAAAGCATAAAGTTTTGTTTTTAGTTTACAATTTTCGTTTGCATTTGTTTCAATTCAAACAACAAATCTGAATATATTTTAGTTTTCTTCTTATTACTCCATTTAACACCCTATCTACCTACTTATAGCTTTGTTTACTTTGTTTTAACGTAGCTATTCTCGATACATTAGATACAGATAAGTATTATTGAAAAACTACATATAACTCTGAAATTTGCGATAGGCTTGTGTATAATGTTAAACTTTAGAAAAGTTCTTACGGTTTCTGGGTAATATTATACTTACATGAACTATAATCATTTAATATCCTTAACTTGTAGTCTTAGAGAATGATAAATATTATCTTTTCATTGTTAATTCATTCATTTGACAGTACCTCTTAATTATTTCATATTTTATTTTATATTCTCTTTTCTATTCACTTCTGAGAGACTTTGTTTTAGTCGATACCCAAAACAAAGTTGTTGGCTAGTAATTTCTTGTTCGAGTCGTTACCCGGAACAAGTGATTTTTCTTCAGTTGATACCCAAAACCAAGTATTTTTATTAGGATTTACTTATTCCAGTCAAAAGCCAGAATATGTGAGTTTATTTCAGTCGATACCCAAAATTGAGTTTGAGTTAGTAAATTAACTTATTCTAGTTGATACTCAGAATAAGTGACTTTATTTTATTGGATATCCAAAATAAATTTTTTGTTAGTAACCCAGAATAAAGTATTTTTGTTAACTCTAGATAACTAAACATTCGCCAGTTCTCCGAACTCGACGTGTTCTCTTGTGGAGAACAACACCTTTAACATCTGTTACGATTGCAAACACAAATTTTCAACAGTTTTCTATTTTTTAATTAAAATAGAGATCTATTGAAAGAAAGATTGTCGGAGGACGAAAGCGTTTACTGACAACCACCCAGCTGCCGTCTCTGAAAAAATGGGTTCTAAGAAAAATCCACGAACCCACAAAGAGATGTCAAAGCGCATTTTAATACGTAAAAAAACTAAATTTTTATATGGCAACAACAAGAAGGGGTTTCCCGACTTCGTCCATTTTTGAAATCGTGTTTACTGTTTCTATAAAAACTCGGTGAAGAATTTCAGCTCTTTCCATTGACACGTTCTCCAGCAATATCCAAATATATAGTGAAGTGCTTGACGGTCGGGAGAATGTTCGCAACTTCATCGCATTGTTATTCATACAGAGGTCATTGCCTGTATTATCATCATATTTGTTACTTGTTACATGTTAAATTAGTTTGTAAAGTATACAGCATAGTTGCCTTTGAAAAGTATTGCACTTGTATTGCAAGAAAATATTTTTGTTCTCGATATACTTTTGTTTTGTTGGACTTCTCGTCTGAACTGTTGTAAAGAACACATCGTGGAAATAAATTTGTTATCGTATTATTTTGAAATCTTTAATTCTGTAAAGAGAAGTTTTGTCGATAGTATAAAAGCAGCCAAATTTTTGGAGCTAGGTGCTGCTTGTAACCAACATCAATAAGTATTGGAGCTAGGTGCTGCTCGAAATGCAAGGTGAGAAATTCATGTGCGGAATAGCAGAAATCTACCACAAATATTAAAACTTCATTCAACGTGCGGACTTGGTCCTACGAAGATTTATTCAAGTACTTTGAAGTGTTTTTTAAAAATGGTTTTGACCACAGACCAACAAAAGTACTTTCTAGAACTTTTACATAAAGATTATTTCTTTTCTACACCATATAGAAAATGTGTAGAAAAAAATCGTTTAGTGTATCAAAGTCTACATTGTCGCTTTACAAAACAAACGGGATTCAGCTTTGAGATCGATTGAAAGAAAGATTGTCGGAGGACGAAAGCGTTTACTGACAACCACCCAGATGCCGTCTCTGAAAAAATGGGTTCTAAGAAAAATCCACGAACCCACAAAGAGATGTCAAAGCGCATTTTAATACGTAAAAAAACTAAATTTTTATATGGCAACAACAAGAAGGGGTTTCCCGACTTCGTCCATTTTTGAAATCGTGTTTACTGTTTCTATAAAAGCTCGGTGAAGAATTTCAGCTCTTTCCATTGACACGTTCTCCAGCAATATCCAAATATATAGTGAAAAACGAAATTTTTGTATGGCAACCCCACGTAGGAGTTACCTACCCGATTTGATCAATTTTCGCACTTAAATTTACTTTTTTTTGAAAGCCCACGTGAAAATTTCAGCTCTCTAAATAAACGTTCTCGAGCTATCGACAGACGTTCATGCAAAAATCAAAATAACATTCACTTGTTTCCCTTTAACGCATAAAAGAGGAGGTTCTTGAATAAATTGCAATTTGTTTTGTAAAAGTCCTACTCAATTGTCTTCTTATAGGTCTAGTATTAATTTATATAAAAATCAGATCTATAATTCTATAGGCTGGCGGACAAGTTCAAAATGTATTCATCTAAATTTTACGTGACGAACAATTAAAGTTTTAGTCACTATTAATAAATATTTATATTATATTAGTCTATAATAATTATAGTATCTACAGACGGAAAAAAACGAATTGCAAATATAACATTATGCAAATGTTTTGAAACATATGTACAGTTTACATAACAACTGTATTTACAGCTACTTACTTTATGCATTTAAGCGTTTTATTAACAACGGAATCGTATAATCAACATATGAAAAATGTACTGAAGAATTGTTATACCCTAGATGAACGTTATAGGTTATACTAAGTTTGTCGTTCCGTTTCTAACGCACAGAAATAATGATGGTAGGGAAAAATGGCTTAATAATAAAAGTTATTTTGATTTTTGTATGTACGTTCGTCCGTCTTTCCGTCTGTCCGTCCATCCGGCTCTCCGTCTGTCCGTCCATCCGTCTCTCCGTCTGTCCGTCCGTCCATCTGTTCGTGCGCACGATAACTCGAGAACGCATTCACTTAGAAAGCTGAAACTTTGTACACAGACCTAGAAGAAAAAAATTTAAATTAATTTCGAAAATCAGACAAATCGGGCACCTCCTTCATGGGGTTGCCATACAAAAAATTTCGGGTTCCATTATATATTTGTACACTGCCTGAGAACGCGTCAACATAAAGAGCTGAAATTTGGTACATGATGGTTTTATAGTAAGTACAAAAAAAAATTCAAAAATGGAATAAATCGGGCAACCCCTTCTTGGTGTTACCATATTAAAATTTAGTTTTTTTACATATACTGTGAAATCGATCAGCTCTAGTAATTTTTATTATAATAAAGAATAAGAAGAAGAATATGAAATCTTATAAAATTGGTGATAATCATTTTTTCTGTCCGACGAACCGTTCTAGAAATATATGCGAAAAACCACTTCAAAACAAACTTCCATAGATCGGTGACCATACGAAATTTTATACGGGCATTCATCTAGGGTATCATAAGAATCGGTCTTACACAAACTCCAGATTTTTTGCTTGTTTCTTGTACAGGAAAATTCTAATTGAAACAACAAAATTGTTTTCAAAACATTTTGCTATTTATCTTTTTACAATATATTTGTTAGGTATACATTTTATTATTTTATAAAATTATAATTACTACGTATGTATACCTATTAAGTGTTTTTGAAATTATTAATTACATTAAAGTACTACATCTAGCAGTGTACGTCAATAGGATGATTTCGGTGTACCACTGAAAACGTGATCAATGGAAATCGGTATAGTATGGAGTAAGATTCTCTTCATTTGAAATTGAACCGAAATGTTGCATAAGAGTACTTGATGCACCTAATTTGTTTCACGCACTCCACAATTGACTCCATTTAATAAAAAAATAAGTCATTATGGGGACAGTTTTTCTAGGCCGAACATTTCCAGAGGACTTGGCAGTGACGTGTTTTTTAATATTAATTAAGTATGTTTGATACACAGTGACACTTTGACGTCGCTCACCACACAAGTTTTCTGAAAATTGCTTGTCAAGTATTCAGATAAGATTGTCCATGGTGACGTGTTAATTTACAAATAAAATATATTGAGCATACCTTGTTTGTCTGCATTGTCAATGAACATATATCTTTGATGAGAATACGCGGAACATATTATTTCGTTTGTTTTTGTCATTCAGTTTGGTACAATGAAGCTCGTAAGCTATAAAGTGCTCGATCAAAAGGGTATCATGGAAATTATTACAGGTGAACATTGTGTTTCAGTATTACTCAAAATGCAGAGTATTTTACAGAAGTTTTCATGGGTAAGCCGAAATTATCTGTTTCTATTACACACACAGACATTAATTCTAATTTATATTATAGTTTTAATAATGAAGCTGACTACAATAATTGGAAGTGCTTTCCTATAAAAGATATTAAATCATTGCCCACAAATATGCACAAGTTTCCTTATGGAGAGCTTCCGACCAGAACAAACCATTTTTGGATTGCTCTAGCATTCTTGACATTCTTATTTTACGTAACGCCAGAAAACGGCAACAGCTTCATTTGGCAATTAGACTGTAATGTTATCTTACTTTTTTGTTCAATCAGTGTACAAACGTAAATATTTATGTAACTTGTAATAATTGCTGGTAATTAAGATGGTACTTTTATAATGAGAAATTAAATAAAATTTTTGTTAAACTCAAACAATTTTTTTTAATTTAAAATGAAAAAAGCAAATTAATAGTTTTTAATTTATCGTAAAAGCAGGCAACAATTTTATTGTTTCAAGAACTGTGAAATTGTAGATTTTATAAAAAAGGTAACTTTATGAATATAACCCAAAAGTTGCAAATATTACACCGAAAATATAGATCTTACATTTTCATATAAACAACTAAATGTTTTATCATCAATTAATATGTAGCAGTAACATATACTTGTTTGCACATTAGTTATTTCACAAATGTAATAACTATAACGATCATGTAATATTAACATATTATTATAAAGTAATAATTACCGAAAATATGGCAACCCCACGAAGGCGTTACTTAGCCGATTAGTTCCTTTTTCGAACTTAAATTTACTTTATTTTTAAAGCTCACGTGCAAAATTTCAGCTCTCTAAATAAACATTCTCGAGCTATCGACAGACGTACATGCAAAAATCAAAAGAACTTTATAAAATGCGTTTCATTCATTTGTTTCCCTTTAACGCATAAAAGAGGAGGTTCTTGAAAATTTTTCAATTTTCAGTTAAAGAGTTTTGTAAAACCCTCCTCAATTGTCTTTTTACAGCTGTAGTATAAATTTACGTAAAAATCAGATCTATAATTCTATAGGCTGCGGGACAAGTTCAAAATGTTTTAATAAACAATCGTATATTTATTCACCTAAATTATACGTGAAGAACAATTAAAGTTTTAATCACTATTATTAAATTTTCATATTATATTAGTCTATAATAATTATAGTATCTATAGACGCCAAAAAACGAATTGTAAATATAACATTATGCAAATGTTTTGAAACATAAGTATAGTTTACTTAAAAACTGCATTTACAGCTACCGACGTTGTGCATTTAACCGTGTTATTAACAACGGAGTTGTATAATCAACATATAAAAAATGTACTGAAGAATTTTTATACCATAGATGAAATTTATAGGGTATACGAAGTTTGTCGTTCCGTTTCTAATGCACACAAATAATGATAGCAGAGCAAAATAGATTGGACACCCACGTTTAATAATAAAAGTTATTTTGATTTTTGCATGTCCGTCCGTCCATCTGTTCGAGCGCTCGATAAGTCGAGAAAGCGTTCACTTAGAAAGCTGAAATTTTGTACACAGACTTAGAAAAAAAAAGTTAAACTAATTTCGAAAATCAGACAAATCGGGCAACTCCTTCGTGGGTTTGCCACACAAAAATTTCGGTTTCCACTACATATTTGTACCCGAGAACGCGTCAATTTCATACAAACAACTAAATGTTTTATCAACAACTAATATGTAACAGTAACATATACTTGTTTACACACTAGTTATTTCACAAATGTAATAACTACAACGATCATGTAACATTAACATAAAAATATGGTACTTAAAACTATTTGTTCATGGAACATTCCGATAAGTTCTATGATAAATGTGTATAGAATCATGTCGAAACCTTGAACAAAACGGTGTGCTAAATGAAGTCAACTATGGCCAACGTTTGTGTTAAGCTCAAGTTAATATGAGAGCACAGTGCAGGTATAAACCGCTAGTAGAATTCATGAAGGAGCAGTCAAGTTATTCTACTAAGAGTTCAAATTTGTTAATATTTCTCCACGCTGCCTTGTCAAAGTTAACTTAATGGCTATGTTTCCACTTGTTACTTTATTTTGTACTAGCATCTCATTTGCTCTCTATTTCCGCCGTTCGTTATCACCTTACTGCATGATATTATGAGGGGTTTAACAAAAAAAATATAATTTTTTAAATTTCTTGCTTTGCTGCTCGCATTAAAAAGTCTTTGTTTTTTTTTAACCTGGAGGAATCTGGCGATTTCTTGGTTTTGTGGTCAGTGTTGATTTGTCATTACATGATATGAAGCGTTGCTTCTTCTTAAGAATCGTAATTCCTTGGTATTATAATACCATAATTATTCATTATTCTTCTTTAGTTGTAATTTTAATTAAGACTAAGCTTTCAATCAAATAATGCCCATAAATATTTGCAATGCAAATTTATATTGGTTGCGCACGATGACATCAAATATAATAGGTTTATTCCCATCATAACTGACTATGTCAAGAATCTTGGCTGTTTAATGGATTTTAAGGCCTCACAACATGCATCTTCTAGATCCAGTTTGGTATGCTTTGATTAGATTAGGCCGGAATTCATTAGAACCATTTATGCATTGCTTCATCTTATTAACCAATAAGCTTTCGACTTCACTAAGTACATGTGTGTGACTACTTATTTGGTTACTGTTCCCGGGTGGGTTTTTGAGAGCATTTTAACTATGCTAGGTTTTGTCTTTGTTTTTTAAGGGCGCAGTTCACTTCTCCCCCCTCGCCTTTCTAAAGAAGGTCTATGTGAGGAATACTCCCAAATACTAATTTCAATTGCCTTAATAACCAGTTTAGTCGATATCTCTCTCAAATTATTACAAACCTAAATGAAATTCAGAAGAAAATTATAAAAGTATAAAGTTTTGTTTTTAGTTTACAATTTTCGTTTGCATTTGTTTCAATTCAAACAACAAATCTGAATATATTTTAGTTTTCTTCTTATTACTCCATTTAACACCCTATCTACCTACTTATAGCTTTGTTTACTTTGTTTTAACGTAGCTATTCTCGATACATTAGATACAGATAAGTATTATTGAAAAACTACATTTAACTCTTAAATTTGCGATAGGCTTGTGTATAATGTTAAACTTTAGAAAAGTTTTTACGGTTTCTGGGTAATATTATACTTACATGAACTATAATCATTTAATATCCTTAACTTGTAGTCTTAGAGAATGATAAATATTATCTTTTCATTGTTAATTCCTTCATTTGACAGTACCTCTTAATTATTTCATATTTTATTTTATATTCTCTTTTCTATTCACTGCTGAGAGACTTTGTTTCAGTCGATACTCAAAACAAAGTTGTTGGCTAGTAATTTCTTGTTCGAGTCGTTACCCGGAAGAAGTGATTTTTCTTCAGTTGATACCCAAAACCAAGTATTTTTATTAGGATTTACTTATTCCAGTAAAAAGCCAGAATATGTGAGTTTATTTCAGTCGATACCCAAAATTGAGTTTGAGTTAGTAAATTAACTTATTCTAGTTGATACTCAGAATAAGTGACTTTATTTTATTGGATGTCCAAAATAAATTTTTTGTTAGTAACCCAGAATAAAGTATTTTTATTTATTCCGGACTGGAATCGAACCTACACTTTTAGAATCGGTCAATGATGGAGAATTGAAGAATTTTAAGAATTTTTATTTTTAACGATTCCAAATCAAATTATAAATACAAGAAGAAAAAACAACCGTCTCATCTGGGGTTTGAAACCGGGACCTTCCGCTTGCTGGGCGACTGCTCTTACCACTGAGCTAACGAGACAGATGATTTTCCCTCTTGCATTTATCAATTTGTAATTAGCCTACTAAGCCACGTTGCTTTCAGCTGGCATTAACCAGTAACGATGAAAGCGCACAAATAAATTGTAAATTCAATTTTTATTTATTCCGGACTGGAATCGAACCTACACTTTTAGAATCGGTCAATGATGGAGAATTGAAGAATTTTAAGAATTTTTATTTTTAACGATTAACGTTAAAAATATAAATTCTTAAAATTCTTCTTTATAGAACTCTTTTGTTCATCCCAACGGGCTTGCATAGATTTCTTCTGCTCATTTAAACGGGATTCTAAAAATGCTTGCAGAGAATTCTTTTGTTCCTAATTAACTTTGTACTACTCATATAAACGGAATTCTAGAGAATTCTTTTGTTCGTCGAAAGCATGGTCCAACATTCAAAGAAAAAAATATGATTACCTTAACAAAAAAAGAAACAAACGTAATGTAGTTCATGATTTTATTTGTGACAACCAATACTATGCATATCATGGTAGCTAATATATTATGGTAATGAACACAGTTGCATTTAGTTTAGAGCAACCAATACTATTATGATTACTAATATATTATGGTTACGAACACAGTTTCACTTTGTTTATGGCAACCAATACTATTATGATTACTAATATATTATGGTTACGAACAGATTTTCACATTGTTTATGGGAACCAATATTATTATGATTACTAATATATTATGGTTACGAACACAGTTTCACTTTGCTTATGGCAACCAATACTATTATGATTACATTTATTATTTAACTTACCTAGTAATGATAGTAATGTACGTAAAGCTTATCGTAGAAAAGGTAGATCCAGCAATAGCTCTAACCCTATCTGTTAAATATTCCTACCAATTGGTTAGGGATCGTATATTAGCGGCTAATAAGGAATCCAACAAATTGACAACTGATGCTCTTGGTTACTCTGAGAAAAATATAATATATATTAACGAATTTTTATCTAAACAGAAGAAAGAATTATTCTTCAAGGCAAAGCAATTTAAGGGTCAAAGTAGATTTAAGTTTATCTGGATTAAGAACTCCAAAATATACTTGAAAAAGGATGAAAATTCTAAACTCTTTGCTATAGTAAATGATAAATGTCTCGATCTCGTCAAAAGCAGCCTATAAGCTCCGTAACAAGTCCATTCTTTCTTTTGTAGCTAATGTTCATAAATATATACTATCAAAATGTCAGCCTGCATCTCGCGAATCTTAAATGTGCTCGAGATATATCTGTCAAAACAATAAATTTCCAAAAAGGTGGCTATGGTAATTTTAATGAATTCCTCAGTAGTTTTGACTTTTCCCAAATCATTTTAGATGACAATAACAAGTCTTTTGAGAAATTCTATGACATTATTAAACAAGGGATACACTTGCACGTACCGTCATTTCGCAAACGTAATCACTTCCCAAATTGGTACAGTCCTCAACTTATTAAAGCCCTGCAGGAAAAACAGAAGTTTAGACGCCTATACAAATCTAATTCACACCCTGAATTTTACAAAACTTTTTCCTACTTTAGAAGAATATCTAAATCTCCTACATCGGAATGTTATAAGAGATACGTCGAAAGTACTGAGTGTTCACTCAATGAAAACCGAAACACTTTCTGGTCTTTCAGCAAGAATTTAAAAGGTTCTAATATATACACTAAAGAACTAGCGTTTAATGATGAAACCTCGACTTGTCCGTTGCGTATATGTGATATGCTTTCCAATCATTTCACTTTCGTTTTTCTACCACACAACCCGACACTTTCACTCCTCTTCGGAATTCTCACTATTCAAATATTAAATTAACAGCTATTTAATCTGAATCTGTCTTAAGTATCTTAAACTCACTTGACTGCAATAAAAATCCCGGACCTGATGGTATTCTTAGTATTGTGTACAAAAAATGCGCATCCAGCCTTGTCAGTCCACTTAGCAAACTATTTGAACTTGCTATTAATAGGAATACATATCCTGAAATGTTGAAAAAATGTTATGTTTTGCTAACCGAAAACTAGTCTTTACTGACTTTATAGCCTCCTCCTTTGATGATAACAAACAGATTGATTTCATTCACACTGATTTTAGCAAGGCTTTTGACAAAATTAATCACAAACTATGTCTTTTGAAAATGGCTCAGATCGGTTTGCACCCGAACACTACTTCGCTATTTTCATTGCACTTGCAAAAAATGGAAAGTATCGTTGTCTTTAACGGTCAAAAATCTTCTCCTTTTAAACAAAGATGAGGTGTCCCCCAGGGTACAATACTTGGACCCCTGATATTTTTAATCTACATAAATGACCTACCATCCTTAATTTCATCCAGCTGCTTAATATTTGCTGACTATACGAAGATCTTCAGAATTATCAATAACGTTACTGACTATGTATACCTACAAAAAGACTTACTCCAAATGGAGAAATGGTGTCGCGATAATTGCATTGAAATAAATGTTCGCAAATGCCGATGTATCTCTTTTCATCGTAAACACGATATTATTAGCTTTGACTACCAAATTCACAATACATATATCCCTAGGGTGGAGGAGATCAAAGATGTGGGAGTAATATTTGATCGCAAGCTCCTTTTTTCTGCACACATAAATTACATCACCTCTAGGTCCTTTCGTCTTATGGGTTTCATATTCCGTACGTGTCAGTTATTCAAATCACCATCCTCCTATATTACTCTCTACAATTCTCTAGTTAAAAGCACCCTTGAATATAATAGTCAAGTCTGGAATCCATTTTATCCTTCCTATAGAAACTGTTCAGCGCAGATTTACCAGAATATTATTATTTAAATTAGAAAATTCCGTTCTTGAATATAATGACTTGTGAAATATAACTTGTTATCGCTGGAAAAACGCAGAATTTTCTTGAACATGACCTTCTCACATAAAATACTGAATAGTACTATAACTTGCAACTCACTACTTTCTAGTATAAACTTTAATGTTCCTTCTCGCATTTCAAGATATCAGCCACTCTTCAGAATTCCGATATGCAGAACTAATTTGAAAGAAAAGTCACTCTGCTTTAGAATTCAAAAGTCTTACAACACTAAATTCAATAATATTCATTTTCTTGGTACTAGTTTACTGGCATTTAGAAAGCTTGTCCGGCTTGAGATCAATCATAAATTCCTACAATTTCCTATTATGTGATTGAATTTCCGTCCTCCACTATTCCCTTTGCTTTGCCCGTATTCCAATCTGTTTGATGGATAATCCTGTTTTGCTCAGTTGCCTTTTTTTTTTATTTTTTTTTTGGATTTTCTTTTCATGCTCTCCATTATTATAACTTAATTTTTTATTAGTTTTGATTATTATTGCTTAAGGTATTTCATTTGTGTTTCTCTTTCTTTGTATCTTATTACTTGTAATATCATATTTTTGTAATTTCTTTATTCTGAGTTTCTTTCCTCCACATACTTATATTTCCTATAATTTCCTTTGTTACCTTTAAATTTTTCCTGCTCTATTAGTTTATTTTAATTTTTTTAAATTTTGTATACTTTTCTTTATAGGGCCATAGTCGTAGCTATTTTATTAAATAATTCTGTCTTCTCCAACCTTTTTTTGTAGCCTAGTAGTTTAAATTTAAGGTAGTACATTATTAGAGTTAATCTCTGTTTACTACTCTTGTTAATTGCTTATTAAATAAATAAATAAAATAAATAAATAACATATTATGGTTACGAACACAGTTTCACTTTGTTTATGGCAACCAATACTATTATGATTACTAATATATTATGGTTACGAACAACGTTTCACTTTATTCATGGTAACCAATACTATTTTGAATACTAACCTATTATGGTTACGAACACAGTTTCACTTTGCAAATGGCAACCAATACTATTATGATTACTAATATCTTATGGTTACGAACAGATTTTCACATTGTTTATGGGAGTCAATACTATTATGATTACTAATATATTATGGTTACGAACACAGTTTCACTTTGTTCATGGCAACCAATACTATTATGATTACTAATATATTATTGTTACGAACACAGTTTCACTTTGTTTATGGCAACCAATACTATTAGGATTATTAATATATTATGGTCACGAACACAGTTTTACTTTTTTTATGGCAACCAGAACTATTATGAATACTAACATATTATGGTTACGAACACAGTTTCACTTTATTTATGATAACCAATATTGTATTATGATTGCTAATCTGTTTTGGTTACGATTTCAATTTTTCTTTTATTTGTAGGTACAATTATATTATATACGTTAAACTTTTACATCACCTTGTAGAAGAGTTGTCCTGCCAATAATTTACTCCCTCATATATAGTTACTCATACTTCGCATACACTTTCATACCCCCCCCCCCCCGCATCCTAAACATCTTCTCATACAATTCTCATTTGTAACATTTAATAATTTCAATCCATCGTAAGAAAAGAAAATGTTAAGAAAAGAAAGAAAAAATTTATTTGTTGTATTTGTGGCAACAAAAGAATATAAATTTGTTTGCTTAATTATCTACATTAAATATATTTGCACGTATAATATATTTTCCGTCAGCTGTGTATAAAATATAAGATAATTCAGATATTTTTAATTCGTTAACAGATACGCAAAACTATTCATATGTTGGATCCACTAAATGTGCGTAATAATGTGTATTAAAACCATAGTTATAAAAATATGCAAGAGCTAAGTAAAACTTTTTCTTGTATTTAAAAATGGTATCAACCCGAGCAAAGTTGTATTCATATGTATTTTCAAAAAGCTTTATAGCAACATGAGGCTTAAATATATATTGTGTGAAAATAAGCTTATTAGTTTCGAACACATTTTCCCTGCAAACCAAACCGTACTTCTCTAATGTTTCATGATCAACCAGTTTTAAAGTTCCGTGCTGATAGTGACCTAGGTCATTCTCTTCGGTGTTGTTTCATTACTTAGATATATTGAATATCTCAATGATATTGTCTCCAAGATATTTTTTTTACACTTTGAATTGCTTGCCACTCTTTTGTGTACTTGATGAAAACTTTCATAACGCATAGAATTTATTTGATTTAAAGGTCCTACTTCATTCATTATATGTGGATAATGAGTAAGCATATGAAATTTGGGAGGCAGCCTAGACATTGATAAGTTAAGGTAAAGCTATGTTCGTATATGATGTAGTTCAAAATCTCAGGCATTTCTTTTGCGATTTTATGAGAGAAATCTATATCGAGTATTTTTCTAAGCTGTGTGTATAATTCCCAAAAATCAGAGTCCTCAGGAATTAAGTCACAAACCAGGAAACTAAAGTTTTGAACGAAGCATAATGTTTCAGAAGCAGAAAATTTCAAATTCATTTTTGGAAAGAAATCACTATTTAATAAAGGAGGTTTATTTGTAACTAAAGGGCCATAATTGATTACCAAAAGACGATAGTTTAATTCTTTTAAAGATAATAGAGAATAATTATTAATGCAGAGATCTGATATTAATTTAATATCATATTGACAAACACTTTCTAAAAGGTCATGCATTAGATCTGTTGCAAAATTCTGAGTAACATGAAAAAGAGCCATATTGTTCCAAATTGAATTCTCCTTACTGCTACAATCCTTAAAGTCATTATTTGAATATTCCTTGTACGATTGTTCTGAAGAATTTCTGTTTTCAATTAAAACGTATTTAAGTTTTACCCCTTTAGTAAAATATGCACCAGTACATGTCAGTAAAACATTCAACAAAACCTAAGATTGAATTCAATCGTAAGTTATCGCCCAAAATTAGACATGGAATTAATTTTACAGTATTATAGAGAGAATGATAAACTGTAATACCTACTTCGCAAAGTATTTTGACTTTATCTATAAAATCATTAAAAATTTTTGTATTCCCAAATAGTTTTCTGTCATCAGAGAAAAGGAACATTCTTGGCAAGATTGAAGATAATTTTGATTGGAAATATGGAGGCAGACACGGTATTCTGAAATAAATGGCTCCAACTTTACTGGTTCCAGCATGAGATCCGAGTGGATTATTCAGTTCAAAATCATCGAAATATATAAAAAGTGGTAAACATAATGTCTTTTCTGAATGTTGCACGCGCATTAATATTAAATATACAATTTTCATCGTTACAGGTCAAAGTACATATTTATATAATCGCATGTTTTATTAAAAAGCTCATAGAAGAGACCTTGTACGTCTATTACTTTAGAAATATGAGCGACCCGTTTTACATATGTAGCATTATTAGCATTCACATATTCTTCTATAGAGGTTTGAATTACGTTATTGGTAAACTCACCAAAAATATCGGATTCTTTTAGCTCTTTCAAGAATTTATATTCGGTATCTGGAATCCGATAAGTCAACACGTCTGCGTTTCGTTGATTGATAATTTAAGAGTTTCGTCCGAAACAGCTGAGATTGTGTCTTTGATCGAGTCTTGAATAAGGTCAGATAATTCATTTACAGCTTGAAGGCAATATTTACGGGGAATTTCCTTTCTTGCAAATAATTTTAAACTCTGCAAAAAATTTTTATTTTTGTACGAATTTTTATAGTGTTTGACTTTTTATGATTACATGTTTATTTAGATGAAACCTGTAATACTTCAAATCATTGAACACTCTAGTACAAAGAATGCATGGAAAACGACTGATATCTTTATGGCTTTTTATAATATGTCTGACTAGTCCAGTCAAAAACTGAAAGGAATTGCCACACATGAAGCAATTTAGGTGATCCATAGTTTACCTTATTCAACTAATTAAACTTTCAAGTTTCAGATAAAAACAAAAAAATAAGAAAATATTTAAATTCAATAACAATAAAGCTTAAGATTCTCACAAATAAAGTAAAGAGATAATACAAATAACAGTTTTATATATATGAAAAGTTACACTTAGCTCAGTCCACAATCATTACCGAAAGTTTCTACCATCGAATACATTTTGTCGTAAATTGTGTCGACTTTAAAAATATATTTTTGCACAAAAAACCAGATTCTCTTACAGTCTTCAGGCTAAGCAATATTGACTCCTAAGTACATTCCCATGCATGACTCAAACGGCTTTTTCGGATGATCAAAAATGTATTTCTTTTCGGCGACAACTAAATATGCACAGATAATTGGTGAATCGATTAATACTAATTTTGGCTGAACATATCCTTACATTTTTGGAGAAACTTTCGTTCTTCGGAATCAGATTTTGGATACTCTAAAACTCATTAATAGTTAGCTCTTAGTATTTATTAAACAGCTGGATATTTATTACCTCGTAATGACAAATAAAACTTTCCTGAACTTCAATTTTTAACGATCTTATACTCTCACTCGTCCTCTTGCTGTTTGAATTTTCCAAGATATATGGAAGCAGCATCAAGGACACAATTTTTGCAGTCTCTGAAATTTAAGAGCATTAGTCTATGTTGAAGTAATTGAAAATTACCAAAAATATACCTTCGTTTTGATCTTTCATGCATTTCTTCAAAGATGATACATTCTGCGTCTGGATGTCTGGAGAAAAAGGCTGTCTACAAAATTATCAGGAACCTGAAATTCAGGTACTTTAACGTAAAGCCGATGCACGTCTTCCAAAATCTGAAACGAATTCGAATTTTTAATATTTTAAAGACTATTTTTAATATAAATATGAAATTTATCAAGTTACATCCAGACGGATTGTTTAATACAGGAAATTTGTTTAGCTATTGCGAAGTAGATAATCCCGTTTCAAGCAGTTCCTTTCGCAGCGAAAATGTAGCATTCCACTTTGGTAAGAGTTTAGAATCTGGAGGTGCAAAACAGCACAACCCTTTAAAAGTGTTCTTTGCGTCAACAAATGGTAGGTCTAAAGTGTAAGTACATATGCAAAGCTTTATATCTCTGATTAAAAGCAGCACTTATCAATGTTATACTATATACCGTCAGAATCAAGTAGAATATGTTTGGTCTTAACGGACTTATTGCACCTCATTGAGAAAGAGACGTCCGGTAATTGGTGTAGGCATCGTAGAGTTTACCATGCGCGAGTTGATGATACTTCCGTAGGAAAGATAACATGTATGAGATTCGCTATTTTTTCAAAATCTTATCTAGTTACTCTGAAAATAGTAAAGTAACTGAAGTACTTGGTGTAAGTAAGATCCTTGTTATTTACATCAAGTTAGAATCGGAGTCTAATCTGTGTTTTATTATAGTTTTACTAATAATAACTCGATTTCTGTTAACAAATAAGTTTTTATTTTTATAATTAGCAAGAATTGCTTCCCAATTTTCCTTGAGAAAAACTTTTAGATCCTGGAATGATGAAAGCTTTTAAATGAACAAACAGCGAATATAAAACTAACTACTTTCGTGTGACATGTATACGAACGTATAAAAATTATGGGCTCGTTAGAGTAATTAACCGCTGTAACGGAATGGCCGGCATGAGCGTAAAGTACAATAAATTTGATTATTGCTTTTTACCGTCTTTTTTTATTTCTAATTCAAATGATAAATTAATCTCGATATCCACGTTTCCATTGAAATATTCATACTCTTCTAGAGTGAATTTCATGTTTGAAGCTGCAGTGAATTTATGTCAAGGGAATTAATTAATGTAAATTGACTGTAGCTCCCATGCGATCTGGAAATAAAATTAATGCACAAATTGAATTTATGTCCGTGGACTTTATCTAGTTTTTAATATGGAAATTAAAGCAACCACCTTATCTAATTTTTCTGCTATTTTTGGAATATGTTTAATAGTATATTATTTCTTAAAAAATTTACAAAAGGTAAATACACACATATGAATATTCTGTGTTCAAGGTGAAATTCAAAATTGATTTAATTGCAAAAAATTTAAAAAAAAATTGCTTTAAGATACAAAATTTCATACAAACTTTCCTTTTACAATAGGTGTAATATATCATTTTTGCCTTTTAAAGTGAAGAAACTGTTTCGTTCGTTATAATCTACTAATTATTTTTAACGATATTGTTTTATTTTGTAGTTCAGACCTGACTTGGACGGCACAGTTTTTACACTCCAACAAGGAAAAGGGTCTGAATTGTGGTCGACTGTGACATCTAAGTTAGATCATAGTAGATAATAAATTTGCCTTTTCCAGTTTTCACAAAAAAGCTACCAATACAAAAACACACATATGTAGGTACCTCCCTTTGTATTTGTTTATTATACTGCAGTATTTTTGTTTCCTTATCGATTTGAAACCAAAGTTTTCTTGCTTAATTCACAGCATTATTTTTGAAAGAAAAATCATTGCAACTCCGATTAATTTTCATTTACATCAGGTATAAAAATGTGAGTTAATGTTTCATTACGTAAAAAGTTAATTCAGTGGACGTATTCAAGTCATAGGCACTTGCACTATATACTTGCAATATAAAGTGGGTGTCAGTACGTAATTGTTCAATGACATCAGCTAAAATGGATTCTGATATCGCCATATCATTATTATAAAACAAGAACTCCCCACTCACTCCTTAAATAATTTTAATTGCGTTTATAATATCGGCACTTTCAAGTTTTTCACCATATTTCACATATATATTGAGCAGAAGCTAAATTGAAAGATAAAGCAAAAAAATATAGTATTTTCACACATTTTATATCTAAATAAATACACTTAGTTCCATTCTAAAGTTGCATTTGACTGCACCGGTCTGTGTTCTGTAACTGAATGAAAGAAAAAGCAAAAATTGGGTAGACAAACAATTATATTCTCTCATCCATAAAATTGTTGCAGCAACCATAGCTATATTTGATACAATAAAAGTATACTTATGTGTCAACTAGCACGTATATTCACGTTCAAATTTACTACGCTCATATTACGGTTCTTGTAAGCAAAACTTGGTTTCCATGAAAATTTATAGTTACATGAACCATGTTCTTTGTTCTATTTTTTCATTTATTGTTAAGATAATACCTAATTTACAGCATATAATATATAGGATTTAATATGAGATTAACTGAAATTATTTTGAACAGAAGTTTTAGAAGGAGTTCATTGAGGTAAAGCTGATAAGGAAAGGCCAGCGTTAAATGAATAACTAATGGCACTTGCGCGTCATATATAGCGCTTTAAAAACTAATGCTAAAACATTCGAAACGCGTCGTGTTTGGTAAGGAAAAGGAAAATATAAAATTATTCTGAAATATATACTTTACATATCTAATTACTGCCAGTATTGTCATATGACGGAATTATGTAGTTATAAAATAATAAAAACCGTTGTTGCATTTATGCATTTAACAAGTACCTACCATTAAATAGCTTAGGTGAACATATCTAAACCATAATGAAAATAAGGTTACAATAACAATATTTTGCCAATAGTTTGGTGATCCTAAATAAATTAGTTTTAACACAACTACGCCCTAACCATATTACAGACATGGTTATTTTTGTCCTCTAAAAATTGCTATAACCATATCTTTTCTTTCAGTGAATTTTCTTATGAAAGCAGACAAAACTTCTTTCATATTCAGCGCAGACTTCTCTTCACCTTCAGACTTATCATCGAAAACAAATGTCTCAGGATACTCTTCCTCTATCAAAGTTTGTCTAAGTTCCTCGGCTAAAACATTTTTTAGACATATCGTTAGCAACGACCGCTTCCCCAACTCCACTTTCAAATCCTGTATATGAAGCTTTTTTAGTTTACGTCCCATCACTTTAGAATGTAAAAAAACATCGTGCATGTAAGCGTAGCTTGTGTTTTGTGACCAAGTACCTATTTTATATACGCGGTCTTGGATTGATGGATGTAGTAGAATGTTCTGGATGGCCGTCGGCTGTTGGCTAAGTTTGGCAACTGGTGACGGTCCGTCCTGTTTTAACATATTGAAGTTGTCAATAAGATAGAGGAGGAGTGGAAAAATAAATAGAACAAATTATGTGATGAAATCTTGTAAAATCGTGAAAGAAAAAAAAAGGGTTTGATGAAATGATGAAGGAGGAAGGTCATAAGAGATAAGAATGCCAAGAAGTATGTCGCAAGGTTTTTCGTTCATTAAAACAATGAAAAGTTTTAGAGTCGTTTGAAATAAGTAATTTTGTTTTTAATTAAGAATTGACGCAGACTGCAATTTCTTGGAGAAAATTAATTCTTACTTAGTTTTTGCGGAGTGATAAGATGGAAACATTGAAATATTTTTTTTTTTTCTTTTTGTGAAGACGGAAAAATTCCCAAATCTCGAATTTATCCAGAAAATGAAATAAGGCTATGCATACAAAAAAAGAAATCAGTCAAATTGCTTTCTCAATGGAATAAGTGGTGAAAAACCGATTATAAAAGTTTTCAAAGAAAAGTAATATTTTTACAAAATGGAGGTAGCGTCCACCTTATGTGTATAAAGAAATTAATTAGCTAAATCAAAATGTTCAATCTACAAAAGTTAATCAAAGATTGTGTGGAAATCTTATTTTGTTAAAATAAAATTAACGTTTTATCCATCCAAATTAAACAGAGTCAAAGAAGAAAAATGGTGTAATTGATGAGTCCTAAAAGGAAATAATTATTAACAAAGGATAAGTGGAAATGCGATAAAAATATAAATGTTGTTTGAATGAAGATACAAATAAAATTATAAAAATAAAATCATGTAAATATCATAGAAATTAGGAGTTGAACTTATTCACTCCTAATTTCTATGATATTTACATGATTTTATTTTTATAATTTTATTTGTATCTTCATTCAAAAAAGCAAACAAAAATATAATGTGTGAAAAGAGAAAAATAAATTGGTAATTTTCTTTCTGTACAATATATTAAAAATAATTGAAGAACGAATTAGAAAAGTCTATTAAAAAAAAATTGAATTAAAGCGTTTTTAAGGTTCATTTTTGAAATTTTTATTTTAAAGAAATTTAGATTGTGGGAAATAATATCTGCTACATTGAATAAATACAATTTTTTTTTGTTCAACTATGTTACTATAAAAAGAAAAAGGCATTTTTTTGGATTCTCCGGTATATAGCAAAAGCTAAAATATTTTTTATTTACTATTTCATCACACAACCCATTTTATTTTTGGTGACAAGTTTCAAGTCTTGGTGTTGACTCATCAACAGGTCCCAAATAGCGAAATTGAATGACTTGAAAAACAAATGAAAAAACAGAACAAAGAAAAGAAAATGAAAAATACCAAAAAATTGTAAAGGTTCATTTGGCTAGAATACATTTTGTTTAGTATTGTGATTGTCCATTCTACAAATATGGCAACCAGTAGTCAGTCGTTTCTGCAGTTTAGTCCAAGGAAAATCTATGATTTGGTTGTATACTGTGCCCGAATCAAATTTTGTATTTTGATATTTGAAAATCCACCTATGGTGTTACGACCCTTAGTCCACTGATCTGCTGAGCTAACCAAAGGAAGGTGCAACAAGTCTGCAGCTTGCCCAGTGGAGTTCGGCTTGGGTCATTCATACGCTCCTCCTGCAATAAGGTTTAGAGAAGTGGATTTAGTGTCGAAATTTGGGGCACCACGTAATTCTCTGAAGGGATATAAATTACGAAACCCTGAGTGAAAAAATAAGGGGAAACGAGACTACGCAAAAACGAAAACTTTATTCAAAACATGATTCGGTAACCGCCTTTTGATGAAATATATATATATTTATATATAAGTTAATAAGGTAATATAAATGCTATAAATATAATTGTGATAATATCTTAATAATGATGATACGTACCTATGCGTAACTTGAAAATATTTTTAGAAACTCGTAAATAATGACAACTCGTACTTTCGCAGAACTTGGAAACATTATTTATAATAATTGGTATACTAATTTAAATATTGACAGCAATATGTACCTATACGCATTACCAGATAAGCCTTTGTAAAGCTTGAGAATATATAAAATCATGTACACTTAATGACAACTTGTACTCATAAGTGTCCTTTGCCAAATTTGAATCAGTTGTAATAATAATGACGATATATTCCTGTACGTCTTTCGCAAACTCGAAAATATATACATGCCACCATGAAGCTCAACTAAACACAAATGCCCCCTTAACGTACTAGGCACTGAGCCTCAACCAAACAAAAGCTACTACGGATTTCTTGGATGTGTACGGATGTGTCATTTGGTCTTGAGTTCGCCCTAGTGGCATTAGCCGGACGTCACCTGACACACACAATTTGTGCAACGATACATGTACATATATGTATACATTGACCAACAACTGATTGTAAAAAACTACGAGTGATACGTACAGGCAAGTAAAAATTATTAAATATAATATATACAACTGCAATTTCCACTGCACTAAACCAACACTTAACTTTCTTGCAATCTTGTTGTAACCTTGTCACCGTGAGCAGAAAAATTTCCGCAGAGATTCGACGTTCTGAAGTTAAGGAAATAACTAAAGGCCGGAACACAATGTGGCGCAGTATCTCTTAGCTGGCGCATAGTCTGGCGCGCGCCTTTTGTACGGCATAAACACAACGCTGCAGCCAACAGGAGTTGTCACCGGATCAGCTGATAGTAAGAAAATTTCAATTAATTTTTTACTGCTGGCTTTTATTTAAAAGTTTTTCCGTACTATACTCCTCTGATGTGTAAATAATTTTTTTTTATATTCAATCCTATTTTTTTAATATTTTACAGTTGTTAAAGCAACCCGAATGAATAAAATCCAGGATGATTTACTTTTGAATTTAGATTTATTTAGGAAAGTAATTTTATACAATAAACAAAATACAGTTAATTATTATTGCTGCTATCCTCGTCCAAACTTAACTCTACTTCGTTCAAATATGACAACAATTGAATCTTTGCCTCATTTTGTATCTTTATAGGAAAATTGTTAAGTTTTTGCACTATGCTTCTGCAAAATAGGTTATCTTCGCCATCGTCGTTTGCTGTTGGAGAAGCGGCACCAGCTTCCTCTCATTTTTTCAGAAAACTCTGGATGGACGACACTGTACCCAATAAGTCTTCCTCTAGTCCTTGCTCAACATTTCTTCGCTTCGTCCTCACTCCACTATACCTAGAGTGACAGGCGTCGAAGAAAATATTTGTTTTTCCTGGGTAAGGAAGCGAGGACAAGCTTTCACCACCGATTTCGTGTCCACTCGGGGGGCTAAACACAGCTTCATCAAACGTGGAGCCAATTTGGAAGGCTGCCAATGAAGAGGAATCACCGGTGGTGCCATCAAGCCTATATTCTTTGTTTTCAGTACAATAGTTGGATTCTGTTCTGAAAATTAAGTTAAAAGAATAAAAAGTAACAATAAACAATGTTTTCATTTACGTTTTGGGCTTTTCATGGTCTGCTAAAAACTCCATCTGCTTAGCGTACTTCCATCCTCTTCTTCCTCTGCTTCTTTTCAAAATACTTTTCTGTTTTTTTTTATTATTAATTCAATTACTTACAATTTAATTTTTATTCCTCCGCTATATCATTCCAATTTTCAGCTTGTTTTCATATTACTCTTTTTGGGATCTGTTAAATCATAGAATATCGGCTTTACCTTCAAACTTTAAATAAAATATTCCAAGTTTGAGTCATCCTTTCTCGTAAACTGCTTGCGAAAAAAGATAAATGTCAGATTTGTCGCGCACCAAAAGTTAAGAGTTGGCAAAAATGAGCCAAAGTGCCACGCGCCATCGCCCGCTACACATTGGAACGCCATCATAGACGTTGCGTGCTCTCAAGTTTCAACGTTTGCTATAATTTTCCGGTTTATGTACAATTCCGATCGATTATAGCAAACTGGTTTTCATTGAATATAATTCTAAATATTACTCGCGAGTGCAAAGTGTTTATTTGGACAGGTGGAAACTGCAATAATTATTTTTTTTGTGCTATTTTCGGTTAAATTTAACAACATTTGTGATTTCTATATTAAATATCTTTTTGTCTGTGTAATGACGACTAGCTTCCCGATTTGTGGTACTATAAATTTCCGCTTGGCTAATATTTAAAATTCCAAGAAAATGTTTAGTTTTGGCTTTTCGTGTTTGTTTTTATTAGACGGGAAATAATTTTGCGTGCTTCACGTTTTGCGAAAATTGTTAGTTTCCGTGTTTTCATCGTTTGGACTTTGACATTTGACCGCTCACTTCTTTTGCGATTTTCTGTGATTTTCTGTGATTTTCCTGGAAAATATTGGAAGTTTTATTCAGAATTTCTTCGTATCTAACTATTTTAAGCGATACCATAATGATTTTCGGGTCTGTTGTAAAATTACGTACAAAGGTACTCGTCCGGCTTTCTTTTGTGTTCTTGAAATTACGCGCCTCTGCCCTCTTTAGGGGCTTCTTGTTATGTAAAATCACAGTGAAATTTTTATTTTGTGTATAAATGTCGGTTTATCTCGGAAATATATGGAATTTGCGTGGTAATTTACTATTCGAAAATGTGCGGTTAGATTTACGAGACAAGTTCAAGCCAGCAAATTTATCCAATTAGCAAAAGAACTAATTTCGGCCTGTAATATGTGTGTATCGACGATTATGTTGTACATAATTTAGCTCTCGACCTCGACAGTTCTGCTGATAATAATCCTTTACCTTTTCTATTCCCAGGTTCCAGGTCGTTTCTACAAGGCATCCGTATATCCATTAGCTGACATCAGCGGAGATTTCGTGGGAGCTACAAAGAGAGAAGACAGCAAAAACAACAAAATTTTTCGGTACATCAAGGGACTGGACACTTAAACGTAATATTATACGTAAATTTACCGAATTATACTAATTTTGTCATTATTTCAGATATGTTTTCATTTTAGAATCAAAGTTTAGAATTAAAATATAGTTATAAATTTAGCTATAAGTTTTATTATTATTATTTAAGCTCTCTTTATTCTCTTCTTCTATTTCAAATATATTTTCTTCTATTTAGCCCTCCTTTTTTCTTATTTAGCCGCACCCGCTCTCCTTTCCATTATTCATTTACAGGTGGTAGGACATAAGGAACTTATATTCTTCTTCTAAGGCTCGTAGGCTTTTGAGTTTCTTTTCGGTTTTGTTTGCAGGACGTATCATCCCCACCACTACTTCCGGAAATTTTCTTCAAATTTCCTGAATCATTCCGAGGATTAAGAATTAGGTTCTGTAGTACAGTACTTTTAAAGGTCTTTGACGTGCCAAACTCCTGCAGGCTTACCCTGTACGTTTCCTAGTTCTAAGTTGTTGGAGATATCTTTTTCTTTAAAAGGTCCAACAAATTTGGGGGCTAGCTTGGCCGCGAAATACTCAGCGGCATCCGAGCAAAGATAATTTTTCTTCCTGAACAATTCTTTTGGTTTGTATGAGACAGGACACCGCTTAAGGTTGTAAACTTTCGCCCCTTTATCAGCGGCCCATTTTAGATGTTTTTTGACGCTTTCAAATATAACCTGCTTTCCTTTTACGCGTTTGGGAAAGTCCAATCCTCGGTTAGGCATAATACCAACTTCTGGAGTATTCAAATTACTCGTATTTAAAGATGTTTCTCTCCCGAATAAAATAAAGTACGGTGTAAGTTTTGGCGCCTCATGCACCGACGCTCTTATTACGCAAGCTACTTTTGGTAAGCGGTTCGCCCACATTCACTGGTTTTCTGCGACATACGCCTTGACCATAGTTTAGATCACCTTATTTACCCTCTCGGAGGAATTTGCTTGAGGATGGTATCTCGCGGTGAAAGAAATTGTGATGCCATATGATTTCGTCAAACTTACAAACTCCTTGCTCTTGAATTGGACACCGTTGTCACATACTATCATTTTCGGGACTCCAAACAAAAGCAACACTGATTCTGCTACAGTTTTCGTGACCAATTTTGCTTTGGATAAACGTAGCGGAAAAGTAAGGTAAACTTACTGGAATAATCAATGACTGTTAATATGAAATTGTGACCACTCGTTGACCTAGGTAACTGTCCCATCAGATCTATATGCAACATCTCCCTGTTACAGGCTTATCCTTTATATTGCAAACCGTAACAGGACGTGGAATTGGTTCCAATTTAACGGGAAGATCATCAGCCGTTGTTGAAAATGTAGAGAATGCCTATTCACTTAATGACTTACTGGATATTCGCTTTTTCTTTATTCTTTTATTTCTTGATTTCCGTACAATTAGTTAACAAAGATTAACTTTTATTAATACATAAGAATTCTAATCGATGCACGCTAATTCGATGTGTGTACTCAAAATTTACCCTTTTAAATTTTTACTTGACCAACACTGCACAAAACTCAAACGCGAGTCCTCCTCATTGCTGTTTTTATTCATTCATATGTCGATATCTCAGCGCTAACATCCCCCGAAAACAATTCTTTTAGTCATGGGTACATTGTATTATATGGATCGACGTGTTCAATAAAACAACAGGCGTTCCTTAACTAAATCGTTTATTATATGAAGTGCTTGAGTTCTAGTTGCTGATTGACTCGTGCAGCATTTGGTTAGTGCTCCCTATACCTCATCTGCTTATCTCACACACCTACTTACACTGATAACATTGTTTAGTATTTTCTGTATGATAGCTGAACTAGTTTATCAGTTTGGAGCAAGCTCGAATAGTACAATTGTACATGTATACATTACATCTCCTCCTTTGGGAGCTATTACTTTCCGCCTTTATTTACATTTATTACCTTACCAATTCTTTTTACTATGCGAGGCGTAACAATAAGTAGCTTTTATTTATTCCTAACTTAGTAACACATTTGAAATTCATTTTAACTCTAACTAAGTAATCTTCATATTACATATACATGCTAGTATTCTTACTGTTAACTAGTATACTATTAAACTAAAAATTCATCTCTTAACTCTAAGTATAGTTCATTTTACAATATGTATAGTTAAAAGGTATACTAACACAATAGGAAATGTGCAGCATCACATAATCATCTCATAACTTTTTTTGAGCTTTAGCATCGAGGTCTTATACAAATCGAGTTTTTTCTAATAAGTACTCCGTCGTCTTCCTTTTTTACCAAATATGATCGCGGGGTGTTATGTGTTGCCTTTATTTTTCGCTTTTGCCAAAATGCACCATCTTTTAACCACACTTTTTGGTTTTCTTTAAATTGAACTTCTTTCGTACGGCTTCTATTGTAGTAGCTTTCATTAGTTATATTATTTTTTTCCACTGTAGCCTTATCTGCCAATGTACTAGGGTTTGTAAACAGACTTTCCTTTCCCGGGGGCAGGGTTCTTTGTTTGCGACCCATGAGAATTTCGGCTGGAGACTTATCAAAACTTATTAATGGGGTATTACGGTATTCTAGTAAGGAAAGCCATAATTCTTCCCCAGAAGCTTTACTTTTCTCTATTAATCGCTTCGCGATTTGTACAGATTTTTCTGCTAGTCCGTTAGCCTGTGGGTAGCGCGGACTCGACGTTATCACCCTTATATCTAGAGCTCTTCCGAATTGTCTAAATTGAAATGAACCAAAAGGGTTGATATCAGCCACAATTGTTCGTGGTATTCCATGAACAGAAAATATTGTCTTTAATTTATTAATCACTTCCGTAGTCGTTTTGTTTTTAATGAAATGATATGTAGATATTTGGATAGGTAATCGGTTACAACTAGAAAATTTTTCTTATATAGTTCAAATATATCCATTGCAATTTTTTCGAATGGTAACGCGGACACCGGATGGGCTATATAGCGTTCTCTAATATGAAATTTACTGCAGGAAAACACTATCGCCAGAAGCTCTTTCCCTATTTGAGAATAGTTAACTTCAGTTTCTGATAAACTTCTTGATGCGAAATGAATCGGCTTATTCTCTTGCATTAGACAAGCTCCCAAACCATATTTTGAGGCATCACACTGAATAGTTACTGGCTTCCTTGAATCAAATATTTGTAAGGATGGGGCATTAACAATTGATTTTTTAATTCTGTCCAAACAAGTCTCATGAACACTTTCCCATTGAAAATTACTATTTTCTTTTAACAACTCACGCAGCGGCTGTGATATATGTGCCAGATTAGGCACGAAAGAACGCACGTAGTTTATCATCCCCAATAATTTTTGTAGGTCTTTCTTTCAAGGTTAAATTGGTTTGCTCTAAAAGCTTCTTTTGTAGATTTCTATCAGATGTGCCCGTGACGATCCGATCCCTTAGCATACGGCATTCGCACAGTCGTATCGGAAAATAAAAATAAAAGTGAAGCCGATCGTTTAATTCCCCGAGATGGAAGTAATTACAAATTATAATAAAAGTGTCATAAGTGAAAAATTGTGCTGAGTGGTTAATGGGACTAGCTATACAAGCCAAAGTTCGGATACCGCCGCCCAAAAAACCACGTGGGAGACCCCCAAAAACTGTACGATATTTAACAAAAGCAATACCAATGGATTATGTACGCAAAATAGAGAAACTAAATCTGGAAGGCGGAAATCTGGCAGAAAATTGTGGTGTATTTTGGCATAATTTTCAAATATTCTGCACTGCTGCAGAGATTGATAAGAAGCCCGACTATGTAAAAATTGCGGTATTTCTAAATTCCATGGTCCCTGAAGGTATAGAGGTGTTCAACTCTTTTTATTTAACCAGTGAAGACCGGAAGAAGTACAACGAAGTGGTAAAAGCTTTCGAAGAGTTCTGCAAACCAAAGAAAAATGAGACCTACGAAAGTTTCATCTTTAACAAGCGTAACCAGGCAGAAGGGGAGCCCTTCGACAGTTTTCTAATGGATCTCAAAATTATAAGAAATTGCGATTATGTGGAACAAGAAAACCGGCTGCACGAGCCAGTCAGCAACTAGAACTCAAGCTCTTCATATAATAAACGATTTAGTTAAGGAACGCCTGTTGTTTTATTGAACACGTCGATCCATATAATTCATTGCCTATGATTGCTGAATATCGGTTAAAGTAATTGGCGCATCATTCATACATAGAAATGTAGGGGAAACTGCTTATGTACAACGAAGTGCATCCGCCTCAAGTGCAAAAGATCCGGCTGCTGATTAAGCGTTTTGGGTATTTCATATAACTAAATGACTTTTGACGGCGTCAATGAATAATGCGACAGCAATTATTGATTGCAAATTTAATGAAATTCGCCAGCTTTTGCAATTTTCAATGATGAAGAAAGAAATTTATTGCGTTGATAGGGAATGAATGAGGTCTTTGCCCCAAAAGCCATATTATGCATCTTTATGAAAGTAATGGGTACATCAACGACTCCATCTCCCTTTGGAAAGAAAATTCACACGTGAATTTTCGCTAAAAACAAGTAAGGTATATAAGTTAGCTTTTTATAAAGTTCAAAGTTACGCAGGTCATACGTTTAATATACGTACACTATCGTTACCATGCATCTTACATTTGCATTCCTTCAAAATTATAAATTTTTTATTTTTTTTTTATTTTAGAGAAACCTACCCCGTTATTACATTAATTAAGTATAATATTACATCTGCTAAAATTGATTGGTAATTACATTACGTAATTTTAAGCTTATCATTTTACTTCTTTACTTGATATATAGTTGTATATGTACATATATGCTATATTGTAAAATATGGTGCAGAATTATTTATACTAATATCTATACTAAGAACTAAAATATTTGAAGGCGTAAAAAAACTCTCTTAATTTTTCTAAGACAAGTCATAAAATTATAAAAAGTTATATTAAATCAGATTATTTTTATTATGACAGAATTGAAAAAAAAATATACCCTGACTTCCTTGTTTTGTTGTTGTTATTATCATGTTTCCGCAGGTAACCGCTAATATAATCACCTTTTCTTCCTTTTTTTTTGGTTTTTTTTTACTACATGAACCTGTTAACAGAAGAGTGATTAAAATCCTCAATCTCTCGAAAAAAGAAAAAAACATAAGACTGTCCGTACAAAATACCTTCACTTGAGCATGGAGGAAATACGGCGACTTATTCCGGAGTTTTCACCAGGAAAAGAACGTAGTCTCAATGCTCTGCAATGGGTCGAAGTAATCGACAATATGCAGAAAATTTATCGGTGGTCTGAGTCAAAGACACTATTATACGCTTCGTTGCGGTTAAATGATGCGTCCAAATCCTTGTATCTTAGCAGATATCAAGAGCTGAGTTCTTGGAGTATATTCAAGAGAGAATTGATAGAAGGTTTTCCGTCAAGCACGGATATCTCTGATATCCATTACCAGCTTTTGACTCGGAAAAGAAAACCACAAGAACCAGTGGAGAGTGACTTTTATGAAATTAGCGCCTTGGCTAAACGAGCTAAGCTTAATGTAGAGAATACCATGAGATACATTATATCCGGACTGAATGACCGGAACCTAAAGAATGTGTTGATGGCCACGAAATTCCAATCGTTACCTGAAGTACTGCAGCAGGTTAAACTCTATGAGAGTATTAACCAGCAAGAGAAAAATCGTGTGAGCTTATGTAACCGGAACTATGAACTAAACCAGACAGGACATAACTTGAAATACCAAGGAAATAAAAACGATATTCCTATGCAAGACAGGAATCAAAGAAGAGCCGAACAACAACTTATAACCTTTCAGGGAAAGTGCTTTCGTTGTAACCGGATCGGACACCGTATCGTGGATTGTCCCATCGCAAGACGAACTCATTGGGAACCTAAATCAGGACCATCAAAAACTGTTCAAAATTATAAGAAGGTTCGTATAATGAGAGAGGAAAATAATGAGTTTCATCAAAATGTTCTCATCGATGGAGAACGACTAGTAGCATTCGTAGATCTCGGTAGTGAATGTTGTACTATACGTCAACAGGAATGCGAGAGAAATAAATGGAGCTATGACCGAAACAAAGCAGTGCTAAAGGGATTTGCAGGAGGAAAGTGCACGGCAGTCGGCAGGTTGCAGAAAACAATTTCTATTGGAGAAATCACGAGGACGGGTGAGTTAATAGTTGTGTCAGACAGCGTGCAAGATGTTCCTGTTATAATCGGACAGAGTCTGCTTAATCAACCAGGAATCAAGGTAATAAAAAGTTGGGGCCAATTACAAATATTACCAGAAGACACCAATGAAACTTCGGATGAAATTGCGACATATTCAAATAATTGCGAGACAGAATACCGTACCCAGATGAGAATTACGCGTCTGCCATTTACAGCTACGGACTTAACGATAGGAGAAATAGAAGCAGATAATAAATATAAACTGATAAATCTTGTAAACGAGTTCCGTGATTGTTTTTCCGTGAAAACCGAAGAATTGGGTGAAACACCATTACTGAAAATGGAAATTAAACTAAAGGACAACAAGGTTATCAGATATAAGCCATATAGAGTTCCACACCACCAGGCAGTTGAACTTACCACAATTACTAAGGACCTGAAAAACTGCAAGATCATCGAGGATTCTAGTTAAGAATACGCAAGCCCTGCCATCCTAGTTAAAAAGAGAGATGGCTCTTTCAGAATGTATGTGGATTACCGTCAGCTAAACCAAATAACGCGGAGAGAGTTCTTCCCGACACCAAATATTGAAGAGCAATTAAATTCGATGACAGGATGCGAGTTTTTTTGTAGTTTGGACTTGCTGAGTGGATACTACCAGGTCCAAATAGAATAGGACAGCAGGCAGTATACAGCATTTGTAACTAGTAATGGACACTTCCAGTTTCGCAGAATGCCTTTCGGCCTCACAAATGCTCCAGCTGTTTTTATGCGTTTAATGAAAATAATCGCCGATAAAATAAGGGACCCTCGCATACTAAACTATATGGACGACATAGTAATTGTAAGCAAAACGGTGAAAGAAGGATTTCAGCTGTTAGAAAAGCTATTTCGTATACTTCAGGAGGCCCATTTGACGCTGAAATGCTCCTTCTTTAAGAAAACCATTTCGTATCTAGGGCATCTCATAGGACAACTCGGGATTAAACCAGGTGAACAAAAGACGGAGACGATAAAGCAGTATCCGGAACCAAAAACTGTAAAGGAGGTAAGGCAATTCTTAGGTCTCACAGGATATTTCCGACGCTTCATACCCTTCTAAGCTAATATTGCCTCTCCACTTAACAAATTATTAAAAAAGGAGGCAGCATTTAAATGGGAGCACGAACAACAGACAGCATTCAATAAATTAAAGGAATGCCTTATTCGCGAACCTATCTTAGCAATTTATGTACCAGATGCAGAACACGAAGTGCACACAGACGCATGCTCAACGGGACTCGCCGGGGTCTTATTTCAGGCGGATAATGATGAACCGAAGCGGGCAGTCGCTTATTATAGTAGAGCTACTACAGTGCTGGAGCAAAAATACCACAGCTACGAGCTCGAGGCTTTGGCAGTAGTGGAATCACTGGAAAGATTCCGATATTATATACTTGGAAAGAAATTTCGGGTAGTGACAGACTGCAACTCGTTAAAGCAGACTCATCAAAAACGTGATTTGGTACCAAGAATTGGGCGTTGGTGGCTTCGCATTCAGGAGTTTGACTTCGTAGAGCCGGAGATAGAGGAAGTGGGGAGCAAAGTGATGATCGTTGGAACATCCGAATCTGACTGGGTGTCGGTACTTCAACTACAAGACAAAGAACTTCAAGAAATCAGGAAAACATTAGACGAACCAACAACAAATCGGAACAAAAGGAAACATTCAGTGCAGGAGTAGGAAGTTAAAAGAGGAACACTCTTCAAGAAAACACTCCAGGAATCACGATTTATAGTTCCACGAGGAATACGCTGGAAAATTATAAGATCTGCACATGACATTTTGGGACATCGTGGATTAGAAAGAACCCTGGAGACTATACAAAAAACTTATTGGTTCAGTAGTATGAGGTCGATTGTTAGGAAATACATTAACAATTGCGTGGAATGTCTGTACAATAAAAGACACAAAGATGAAACACGGAGACAAAGGTTCACTAAAGAAATCCTACCCAGACCAGTTTGCACAGACCACCTTGGCCCTTATGTTAAAAGTTGCAAGGGAAACATGTATGTATTTGATTGGCATGATAGATGCGTTCAGCAAGTTTATTATAATCCGATCTGTGAGAAACGCTAGAACTCAACATGTTATTCGCTTTCACGTCTAGGAAGTTTTCCGATTTCTGTCAAGATCACAGCATTTGCCACATAAAGAACGCTGTTAAAACACCACGAGGAAACGGCCAGATAGAAAGGTATTTCCGCACTATAAAAACGGCAGTTGCAAGTATGACTGAGAGAGCAGATGGTCGCGATTGGGATAAAACCCTCACAGCGATACAATGGGGACAAAACAGTATATCGCATAGGATAACGAAGGTTAGTCCACATAAGTTGTTGCTCGGTTATGAGCCAAAGATTTTATTACAAAATCAATTGACTGCCGCGTTGCAAGGAGATATAACAGACGACGAAGACGAGATTCCCTTGTCCGAACTTCGGGAAAGAGTAACGAAGGAAATGAACGACAATCGACATGAACAAGCAGAGAAATTCAATATGAGCCGCCACTTACCGGAAAAATATCAAGTTGGGATTTGGTTTTAATTAGATGTGATCATAAAGCTACAGGACAGCCACAAAAGCACCTACCACGTTATAAGGGCCCATACATCATTAAAAGGGTATTGGAGAGAGACCGCTACGAAATTACTGACCCTCCAAATCATCAGGTTACAAGTAAAGCATTCTGTTCGACATATGCAGCAGATAGGATGCGATCTTGGTGCAAACTAGATGAGCTATTAATTGTTGATACCAATTTGGACGTTGAATCCGGAGAAACTGAAGAAGATGAGAAGGATGAAACAAGCTAGCTCCGCATTAATATCAGTCACCATTCAAATAGATTCAAAAAAAAAAAATATATATATATATGTATGTATATAATAATACAATATACGAGTATAAACCAATACTAAGTCGCTAGTTTTATTTATAGGAAGGAAGGCGGTGAACGGGTAAGATGTGTTCGACATATTCTGTGAAGGGCAACTTTAAGTTAGAAGGGCACGAATATCAAGGTATGTTGGAACAGTGAAGCCTTCTGGGCCAATAACTTGGCCTATGGGCTTCTATTGTCGGAAAGCCGACGTGTATTTATAACCCGTTAAGGGAAGCCAATCAAATAAGATCGGAAAAGTCGACGTGTGTTGTAATTGCATTGCAAATGAATAGTCGGAATTACCGACGTGGAGTTGACTCGGTCATCCTTATAAAGGCAAAATGAGTATAAGGACAATTGAGTAAATGAATGTTATGGAGTGGTGCGCTATCTTAATTAAAGTCAATATCTAACACTATTAATAACTAACGCCCATATACCAGGAAAGAATATTGTGTGTATGTATGTGTGTGTGCGTATGTGTTGAGTGTAATGAAAACTGATTGCTGGGGTCAGCAATTCGAATGATGGCCGAATGTTAACAGAAGAGTGATTAAAATCCTCAATCTCTCGAAAAAAGAAAAAAAACATAAGACTGTCCGTACAAAATACCTTGGGCAGCCCGTTGCTGTGGTACTGTGCAAATGGCTTAATAGCAACCCTCTCAAGAATACGCATTTTATTTTGTTCTTGAGCTGTGATAAAGCAACCAACAGTCAGTCAGTTGATAATATTTGTGGAAAGTGGTTTACGCTTCGCGAGTGAGTAGAGTGGCCATAAAACTTGCGATTTGCGACGGTACAGGAGGCGCGGCGACGGGTTAGCTATAACAAGGAAGTATAATTAATATAAGTGTGATTAGATTCAGATGTTTACGAACCTACTTAACTAAGTATTATATTATATGTGTTATATATGTATATATAAAATTTTTTCATAAATTCGTACATTCTCTTTGCTTCAAATTGTTATTACTTTTTTTTTTTAGAAACTACACAAGACTTAATTATTGAAAGAGAAATTGGATGGTGATTGTGTAGTTTTAAGCTTAACATTCTAAAAATACTATTATTTTTTTTTGACAGAGTTTGGTTATAGCTTCTTTTTTTTTTTTTTAAGTTTGCACGGTTAACTGGTAGTTACTCGTGGCATTAGTAGTGCTGCGATCGGCAGGTAGAGCAAGGAATAATTTGTGGGGATAGGTCAGTGTTTTTTTAGCTTTTCTTCTACTTTTTGGGATTGTAGCTCTTGTTGGTCATGAAACTTTATGACGTGGACTTTAGAGTTGATTAAGTTTTGCTGCTGTGGGTATGTGGGAATGGTATACGTGAGGTTGATTGTGGGTAGATAATGATTGTTCAATTTTATTTCATTTACATTGTGAACCTGGATGATAAGATCTTTTGTTTTTAGATAACAGCCCACCAAGGGCTCCAATATTTCAGTAGCGTTAAGCTCGTGTGGGGTTATTTTGTCTTTTGTCAGTATAGATTATCACAGGATCTTTCATAGAATACAACCACTTGGTCGGTTGTGACAATTGAATCCAGAAATCTAGTTTTGGTACTATTTTAATTTCGCACTAGGGAAGAATGGTGTTAGAGTGTTGTTATATACAACAACAAATTTTGTTATATATATGTAATAAAAAGGGGTACTCACTATCTCTCGGCGTGCGTAACCTATGTATGTATCCCTTGGTGTTTTTATTCGATAATGCACTTCTCACGTAATAACTTTTTATTCAGTAAACACTCTTCCTTTTAACAATATTTTTCTTCCTTTTAGATACACTTTTCGTTTTACAATACTTTTCTTCTTTTGCTAGAGATTTACTTTTCCTTGCCAAAACCGAAACTGTGACCGCGTCGCTACAAGTACCGTGATTCGCTGACGAAAACCGAGTGTACTTGACTTGGATTTTTGTAATCGAAAGTCTAGTTGTTCAGGATAGGAAAGTGCTTAATTTGCATTCCTATCCTGAGAAAATTATTTACCGCTGGGCATGTTTAAACATGCCCAGAATTATCGCGACGGACGATGGTTGGTTCGTCGGGCTTCTTATCAATCTCTGCAGCAGTGCAGAATATTTGAAAATTCTGCCAAAATACACCACAATTTTCTGCCAGATTTCCGCCTTCCAGATTTAGTTTCTCTATTTTGCGTACATAATCCATTGGTATTGCTTTTGTTAAATATCGTACAGTTTTAGGGGGTCTTCCACGTGGTTTTTTGGGCGGCGGTAATCGAACTTTGGCTTGTATAGCTAGTCCCATTAACCACTCAGCACAATTTTTCACTTATGGCAATTTTATTATAATTTGTAATTACTTGCATCTCCGGGAATTAAACGATCGGTTTCACTTTTATTTTTATTTTCCGATACGACTGCGCCAATGCCGTATGCTAAAGGATCGGATCGTCATGGGCACATCTGATAGAAATCTACAAAATAAGCTTTTAGAGCAAACCAATTTAACCTTGAAGAAAGACCTACAAAAATTATTGGGGATGATAAACTACGTGCGTTCTTTCGTGCCTAATCTGGCACATATATCACAGCCGCTGCGTGAGTTGTTAAAGGAAAATAGTAATTTTCAGTGGGAAAGTGTTCATGAGACTTGTTTGGACAGAATTAAAAATCAATTGTTTATGCCCCATCCTTACAAATATTTGATTCAAGGAAGCCAGTAACTATTCAGTGTGATGCCTCAAAATATGGTTTGGGAGCTTGTCTAATACAAGAGAATAAGCCGATTCATTTCGCATCAAGAAGTTTATCAGAAACTGAAGTTAACTATTCTCAAATAGGGAAAGAGCTTCTGGCGATAGTGTTTTCCTGCAGTAAATTTCATAATAGAGAACGCTATATAGCCCATCCGGTATCCGCGTTACCATTCAAAAAAATTGGAATGAATATATTTGAACTATATAAGAAAAATTTTCTAGTTGTAACCGATTTCCTATCCAAAAATCTTCATATCATTTCATTAAAAAACAAAACGACTACGGAAGTGATTAATAAATTAAAGACAATATTTTCTGTTCATGGAATACCACGAACAATTGTGGCTGATAACACCCCTTTTAGTTCATTTGAATTTGGACAATTCGGAAGAGCTCTAGATAGAATAGAATGGATCCGATCCTTTAGCATACGGCATTGGCGCAGTCGTATCGGAAAATAAAAATAAAAGTGAAACCGATCGTTTAATTCCCGGAGATGCAAGTAATTACAAATTATAATAAAATTGCCATAAGTGAAAAATTGTGCTGAGTGGTTAATGGGACTAGCTATACAAGCCAAAGTTCGGTTACCGCCGCCCAAAAAACCACGTGGAAGACCCCCTAAAACTGTACGATATTTAACAAAGGCAATACCAATGGATTATGTACGCAAAATAGAGAAACTAAATCTGGAAGGCGGAAATCTGGCAGAAAATTGTGGTGTATTTTGGCAGAATTTTCAAATATTCTGCACTGCTGCAGAGATTGATAAGAAGCCCGACGAACCAACCATCGTCCGTCGCGATAATTCTGGGCATGTTTAAACATGCCCAGCGGTAAATAATTTTCTCAGGATAGGAATGCAAATTAAGCACTTTCCTATCCTGAACAACTAGACCTGCGATTACAAAAATCCAAGTCAAGTGCAGTCGCTTTTCATCAGCGAATCACGGTACTTGTAGCGACGCGGTCACAGTTTCGGTTTTGGCAAGGAAAAGTAAATCTCTAGCAAAAGAAGAAAAGTATTGTAAAACGAAAAGTGTATCTAAAAGGAAGAAGAATATTGTTAAAAGGAAGAGTGTTTACTGAATAAAAAGTTATTACGTGAGAAGTGCATTATCGAATAAAAACACCAAGGGATACATACA
Organism: Dioctria rufipes; assembly: GCA_963924295.1. Classification (NCBI taxonomy): domain Eukaryota; kingdom Metazoa; phylum Arthropoda; class Insecta; order Diptera; family Asilidae; genus Dioctria; species Dioctria rufipes. Next base: position 167,391,718 of record OZ002740.1, on the reverse strand, counting down.
TAGGTTACGCACGCCGAGAGATAGTGAGTACCCCTTTTTATTACATATATATAACAAAATTTGTTGTTGTATATAACAACACTCTAACACCATTCTTCCCTAGTGCGAAATTAAAATAGTACCAAAACTAGATTTCTGGATTCAATTGTCACAACCGAACAAGTGGTTGTATTCTATTTATAACGTCGAGTCCGCGCTGTCGTGCCCCTATAGCAATCAACCAACGAAATTATTGAATTAATTAAAAAAACACTTCTCGAATTACTCTAGAACAATTCTTTATTTATGTACTTTATTTTTAGAACACCGCGACTTTCCCTATCTTACGTTAAGTAGACTACCTGGCGCTTAGGTAATCTGAACCGACACACGAAACTTGACGCGCCCCAAAAGCAGTTAGAACTTGACTGATAATAAAACGGCGCTCGCCAGACCAGTCATTGGGCTTTTATTGCCCCAATATTCGGAAGTAAGCTTGTACTCGCAACGCGGATGTAAACAAACGACAACAACCTTGTCGTTTGTTCTACCGGTTGCAGCACCTGAGTTGCTTAGTTGTAAACAATCGCCTTACATAATAATTACCATGCGAGGTAAATTATTATCCTAATCGTCGATTGCTCCACTAAGCGCTCATCGCAGCCAGCTGTTGGGCTAATCAGCAAAACAACCGACAGTTGCAGAACAATACCATGCGAGGTTGTTGTTTAGCAATTGCTGATTATTTCGCTGTAATGCCCTTGGCTGTTGGAAGAATCTTCCGTTTATTGGGCCATCACATCCCTCCCCCCTTGGAAAAACTAGTTTCCGCAGGGAACTAGGTCTGGAGAGTGCAACAGTCTTAATTAAAAACATTTTTTAATCTTCGTTCGGTTCAGATTACGCTTTTCTTTTACATTTTACATTGATTCCTATTTTAATTTTGTTATATTTCTTATACTTATTACATTTCTTTCTTTTCTGCTTAACATTTTCTTTAAACATTATCGTTTCTTTTTCCATTGTCACAAAAAAAATTTTCTATATATATTACTTCTTAGACTTGTTATTCATTTTACATTAATTTCTACTTTAATTTTTTTATTTTCTTATCTCTACTACAATTTCTTCTAACATTTCATATCATTTCCTTTAACATTAACTTTGCCTTTTTCCAAAAAACTTTTACTGTTATATTTCTTATATATTTTTTTTTTTACTTTCCATACTCACTTAATTATTAAGAAAAAAAATCCTAATCAATAACAAGCTTTACCTACATATTTATTTACAGTTTTAGTTTACAAATTTTATTTTATTCATGTACAAAAATACCATTAACTTAAGAAAACGCTAACTGCATAATACTACGTTGAGAAGAAAAAAAAAAAACTAGTAAGCTCTACTTCAACTTGTTGTCAATTAGAAATACATATTAATTATATATACATAATACGAGAACTAATCCTACAGTGGTTAACTTAATTATTCCAGCTGCACCAGCTGTTTCCCTACGATCGTGGGTATGTTTACAGTCGGCATGGAGGCTGTTGTTGGCACTATCACCTGTATATCCTCTGAATCTTCGCTGGGTTGTTTTTCCTTCGGGGTCTGGACTGTTTGCTTCTGGGTCTGGACTGCTTGCTTCGGGGTGTGGACTGCTTGGGTTTGTCTCCGGGTGAGAGGTATTATCGACAATTGATTGGGTCGTGCTGCTATTTGCCTCCTCTTCCAGCGTTTAAGGTAGATCAGTACTCCTACTGCTAGTGTTAGGCTGGCGATACTTATTAAACCCATCACCGATGTAGCGGCCATGTACATTACATGAGGATGATATTGCTGCCTGTAGATCTCCTCTTCCTTGACAGCGCCCTGCATCTTTTGAATCTCTTTTTCATGATCCCTCCAGGCCTGGTTGAAGTCATCTGCAGCTAGAAGTTGTACCTGTTGCTGGTTCCCGATTGTCACTTCTGCCTTTCGAGATACTGGTTCCGCTTTGAAGCTGTCCCAAGATGGTAATTCTGAATGAGTTGGCTGCCAAAGAGTGATGTTACGTTGGGCGTGATCATCAGATGTAATTAGAAGATCCCCCATCTGTAGATGACAGTGCTCCTCTAGCGCTAATACTCCTGTAGACGACAACTCGCCGATGGATGTAGGAGAATCACGACAATTTACTTCCAATTTGGTGGTTCCAGACATCATGAACAACCAATGATTTCTGGTCATCATCCGGACTAGGCTGTTCCATTTTGGAATAGCTCTTTCTTTGCAAGCCTTGGCGTTAACCTTGAAGCTGCGGAAAAGATTCAGCACACAGCTGTCACCAATGGCTGTAACAGTTGGCCCTAATTGTGGACATAGAAGGCGTGAATTATCCTCGAGGGTTGTCAACCGCTTGCAGTTTCCAAATTGTTTCTCGTCTAACAGGATGTACTGACGTTCGTGGTTATTAGCTGCCACAAACTCAGAACCCAGATCATAAATACGGTAATCTTCCTCATCTACTGCTGTAGGAATTGTATATACCTTATAAATATCAAAGGCTATTCTTTGTGGCTGGGGAATATCTATTCGAACTAAAATATTCTGTCGCCTTTGAATTGATGTCACCTTGGCTATCTGAGCGAGTAGTTGAAAATTCAGGAATTCTTCAGCCAAATCAAATTGTCGTGTAGCGTTTCTTATAATATCCGTCATCTCTCGAGCATGGATTATTAATGGGTGTAGCTTTCCCACGCTCAATGAGACCAGAATGCTTGCATACGTTTCTTGTACATCGCTTATCTCCCGCAACTGTAGAGTCAATAGTGTCAGCATCTCATTTAACTCCACCCTTTGGTGCAGCAATGCCATTTCCCCCACTTGATTATTTTGTGCAGTAACAATAGCTGCCATCTTTTGTCTCAGTTCTTCGCGCTCTGCTGCGGCTCTAACTCGTGATGCGTTGCTAATTTCGAAAGTGGATTTAATAATTGTAGCCTGTTCTTGGAGTAACGTGAAGGTACGATTCTCCTTTCTGTTGAGCTCATCCAGTTCCGCGTAGATGTTCTCGGAGTCTGTATGGTCCATCGTTCCAAAAAGAGTTTTCGATAGTGAGCCTATTCCGTCGAAAAATGATCGCCTTACTCGCCGCGATGGTTCTGAATGGGTGTGATGCGAGAATTCTTCATTTCGACGCTCGATCTTTGATGTCCAGCTTTTAATCTCCTTAACAGCTATCGTACATCTAGTTTTGATGTCCGTATGGATGTTCTCGCAGAGCTGTGTAACCAGGCTGCTACAATTATCTGCAAAACTCAATTCCTCCGAGAAGTCCGGTACCTGCAGCTGTGATAGTATGGTCCAGTACTTTGTGTAGAAGTTGGCTTTCCCCAGGTTTTCAAACAGCACTCCAGATAATGCGACTGGCCGAGTGCTGTAGCCTGAATTCTCCGCGTATATAATTAATATTGATGTTAGTAGAGTTGCTACGATTAATCCTATATTGTTAACTAACATACTCAGTTTTTTTTTTTTTTTTTTTTTTTTAACAAAAACTTATTTTCTTCCCAACTTCTTTATTGCCTTAAACTACTTACTTGGACAAATATCTTTAATTTGTTCTTTCCATATACTATGAACAAACAATAATTCCCTTATTTTTTTATTTTTTATTGCTATATTCTAATTCCCCTATTGTCTTAACTACGGCTGAAAAGGAAAAACATTAATATATTTTTTATACCTGTTACTCCTCTTCTCTCGTTCCGTCTCTTGGATTCCTCAACCTTGTAGAACAGGTTCTCTAGTATTGGTCCCCAAGCCCTGACCTTCCCTTCCTGGATGGTATTCTGAATTTTAGATTGTCTGCAATATGAAAAGAGGTCAGTTATCATCACCATATTGGTATGGACACGTTATTCTTCAAACTTCCTCAAACGGTTTGTATGTACCCGCTTGAGTCTGTTCCCTTGAAGTATGGTCACGTTTTCAGGACTATGAACATATATTACTTCATAGGGCCCCTTAAAAATAGATGACAACTTTCCCGCACGAGCTGCATCTCGAAGCAATACCTTTTCGCCGACATGAATTACCACCGCCCTTGCCGATCTATCATAATGTTTCTTGGCTACAGACTTACCTATGAGCAAATTTTCTCTTGCCAACTTGAACGCTTTCTGCAATTTGAATCGTAATACTGCGTGATATCTATCAGCGTTGTATATTGGTTCAGGTTTGCGTTGTAGGCTGCTCGGAACTTCTGATATGAACCCAAACAGGGTTTCCATTGGCGTAAGTTTGGTCCCCGAATGCACAGTGTTATTGTACGCATGTGCTGCTGTGCGTAGAAATCCATCCCAATTTCTCGGGTCCTCGTCAACGAAGCTCCTCAAATAATTAGCTAAGGTGGAATGCTGTCGCTCCACCGCATTTGATTGTGGGTGATAGGCAGTAGTCTGCAATTTTTTAATCTTTAGCATTTTGCACAGAGATTTTATGACTTCCCCAGTAAAGTTGGCTCCTTGATCAGTCACTAATTGCTTCGGCAACGTATATCGGCTAAGTATTTGCTCAAATAACGCCCCTGCTACCGTATTCGATTCCTGATCAGGTATAGCTACGAAATCAACAAACCTAGTTAAGTCATCCATCATTGACAAAATGTATTTGTTACCAGAGTGGCTGACAGGCAATGGTCCTACCAAGTCTACGTAGATCTTATCGAACGGCTTCTCGGAGACTTCCGTTACGACTAGTGGCATTTTAATAGCCTTACATTGTTTATTCTTCTGACATTTCGAGCATCGCCGGATATAGGTGGCAATATCAGCCTTCATTCCCTTCCACCGGTAGAAGCGTTTTATCCTTTCCAAGGTCTTATTCCTTCCGAAATGCCCCCCGAATCGAGAGTCATGATAATCTTTTAATATTACCTTTATCTCTTCGGGATCAGTAACGTATTGTGGTGTCTGAGTGCCATGCAGCCTTCTTGACGTAATCGGAGTTTCATCAACATCCTCCCAGCCCTCCTCAGACTCTGGCAGATCCCCCAACGCATCAAGTTTTTTCTTCTGAGCTTGTAAACGAGTGACTGTTAAGCAAGGGTATTCTTTACTTCCATTAGTTTCTATTTTCGCTTTCTCTTGGGGTATTCTGCTCAGGGCGTCCGCATTACCATTCTCCTTTCCTTTTTGGTAAACAATTTCAAAATCGTATTCCGACAGTTTATGATGGAACCTTACCATGCGTGATGTTGTATCCCTTACCTTGAATACCCCTCTCAGTGGCTGGTGGTCCGTTTTAATTTTAAAATGTCTACCCAAGAGGTAGCATTTGTAATTGCGTACAGCCCACACTATAGCCAACATTTCGCGCTCTGTGGTCGAGTAATTTCTTTCCGCTTGATTTAGCGTGCGACTGGCGTAGCTAACAGGTCTACCTTCCTGTTCTAACACAGCTCCTAGAGATTCCCCACTGGCATCCGTAATTAATGTAAATTCCTTCATAAAATCCGGATAAACTAGCAAGGGAGGTGTAGTGAGAGCCTTTTTAATCAGGGCGAATGACTCATCACACTTGGGTCCCCAATTAAACTTCATTTTTTTTCTCAATAAATTATTAATTGGAGCCATGATTTCCGAGAAGCTAGGAACGAATTTCCGGTAATAATTAGCTAACCCTAGGAAAGATTGAACCTGTCTTACCGTCTTTGGCCGTGGAAAGTTCTGTACGACTTCCACCAAACGTTGATCTGGCTTTACTCCTTGCTCCGAGCATACATGGCCCAGATATACCACTTCTTTTTTCAGAAACTGGCATTTAGAGGGTTGCAGCTTTAAATTATGATCCCGAAAACGTTGAAATACTTGCCTCAACTTATTGTTGTGTTCATCTAAGTTTTTTGCAAATATAACGACATCGTCGAGATACACGAAACATTTTATTCCCTGTAACCCTGTTAATATTCCGTTTAGGAGCGACTGAAAAAACGGAGGTGCAGTTTTTAGCCCAAACGGCAATCGTTTATACTGAAAATGATTGAAATTAGTGCTAAAAGCTGCTTTTTCTCTATCTTCTGGATCAATTAATACTTGATGATACCCGTTAGCTAAATCTAACGTGGAAAAGTACCTGGAATGACCCAGCCGATCCAAAATGTCTTCAATTCGCGGAAGTGGATACGAAAATGGGATGCAAACCTTGTTTAGCTCCCGAAAATCCACGCACAACCTATACTTGCGGTTACCAGATTCGTCAGTTCCCTTCTTGGGAATCAGCAGTACTGGAAAGTTAAACGGACTATCACTAGGCTCTATGATATCCTCCTCTAATAGTTTTTCAAGTTGCTTCTGACATTCTTCTCTATGGGCTTCCGGCATGCGGTACTGCTTCCTATGAATGGGCCCTGTATTAGCGATTAAAGGCAGTTTGAAGGTTTTCGTCGGAGTGTAGGTCAATTTGTCTCCTGGCAAATGAAAAATATCACTATATTCGTAACAAATTTGAGTCACGGACTCTTTTTCCTCTAAATTTAGGTCTTCTCCGAGTATTAGTGATTGTTTCATTAGTTTAAGCCGTTGCTGACTGAGATTATACTTCAGTCGACCTTCTCCTAGAGGCTGCACGGAGTACTTACTTAGATTCTCCAGCTTGGGTCTGAAATTCTTTATTTCAACTGCCTCCGTTCTAGCGTTGACGATTCCAACAAATGCCTGTCCATTCCTGGGCCTGATTAGGGTATTACTACAGTACACGCCGGGACATATTTCTTCTGCCAAACACACCATCTCACCCTCGCTTGTAACTTGGATGCTTATCAGCTGCTCCGTCCTCGGCTCCATTCGTATTATGGATCCCTTGAGTTCTCCGGCTCTTGGAGGTGAAGCTATCTTATACCGTTTTAGATGCTGGTTATCCTCGATGCTTAAGACTTCTGCATAGGCCGTGGTTTGAAAAGTTTCGAGTCCGATTTGCGTGCGAGGACATCCTGACTCTTTCTCTTTATCCCGTACTAGCTTCTTGCCCCACATATCATCTGGAAACCTCACGCAGGTTTCTGAAAGAGGAGAATTGTTTTCCTGAGCTACTCCTGTGCGAAGGGATGCCTTCAAGATTTTTCTCCTCTTTTTCCTTCTGCGGGATGTGCGCCGTGTATCAGACAGCAACGAGGATGTCTTGAGAATATCAAACCTAACTTCCTTGCGAGGATTATTTGGTTCCTTCTCTTTTCCACTTGCTACATTTGCCTTTGGACTCTCAGCTTGATCCGCTCTTGTGTTAAAAGCTGCACTCAAGGTATTTTCCTCCCCTTGTCCCTCTTCCACTGACTCTGCTAGTGTCTGTTTTGTTTCCATCACATCTTCCTTCTGTGATCTCGTTTGCGGATTCTCTAGTTCGGGTATCTCTCTTCCTTTATTGTTACCTACCTCAGTCAAGTACCTTTGTATGCTACTTGACACTTCACTTATTTTAGCAACAACGTCTTTTAATGCTGTTATTCTATCTTTAAGCCGAATCTTAATATCACTTGGGTTCAGCCCTTCTTCCCAATTAGGTTTACCTGGGCTTCCTTGTGTACACCATTTTAGCCCTATGCCTTCGAATTTTTCTTTCCCTGTGATGGAACCAAATAGCGGTTCTCGGTACTTACTCTTTTCTATAGCTCGTATTGACAATCTCATATTTATACAGTCAATTTCTCTATCTCTGAGAAATTCAATACCCAGTATTCCATCAGCTCCGATTGAGTCCGTGTCATATATGGCGTTAAATTCGCAAGTCTGTTCAACTTCACCCATTCGTAGCTTGGCTGTACATGTTCCGATTGAGCTTCTTTGTGCCCCAAACAACCCTCCTATTTTGATTTTTTGTAACGTTTGTATAGGCGTAGTTCCCTTGATACGATTTACCTTAATCACATTGCACGTTGCCCCTGTGTCAACTAATAACACCAATTTACCCTTTATGCCTATATCCGATTCTACAGTAATTATACAATTATTAAATAAACTTAGTTCTATTTCACTGGCTATTTCCTGTGGGACTTTCGTTGTCTCTACTTTTGTTAGTTGAAGGCAGCTGCGGTAAAATTCCCCAGCTGCCGATCCCCGTTTCCCTGATCGGCAATGTATTTTTTCACACAAATCTCTGTGTAATGATCAGAGGTTTTGCAAAATTGGCAATAGAGAACTACAGCCTCTGCCTGACTTACCCCCGGTCTGTTAACATGTGTATCCATAAACCTTACCTGTTGTTTCCCACACTCTGTCGCTTCGTGTCCATATATTCGACTTCTCATACAATAAGAGGACGGCCTTCTCTCTGTACATTCCTTCGCAATATGCCCCTGCCTCCCGCACTGGAAGCACTTGATATTTCTGGGTTGCTTTAGCTGGGCAGAGGGGTTCCTGAACATCCGTGACGAAGCTGGCCCTTGTCTTGGTGGGGTTGCTGTCCGTTTGCTCTCGTCTTTGTTAACTCTACCCGTACTCCAACTGTTCGGTGGACTTCTTCTAATGTCTTCCCCGTTATAGTTAAGTATTCCTGGTTCTCTCACCTGTAGTCGTCTGGCGTCTCTCTCGAAGTAATCTGCCTCCTCACGTGCCTCGTCCAAAGATTGGAATTTTCGGCCTGTTAGGTATACTTGCGTAGTCCGATTCATCACGCCTGCTTTGAATGTGGCTACTGCATCAGCCTCCAACTCTGATATCAGACCCCCGTCCTTACCTGGATACTTAGCTGAAACTGCCGTTTTAATTTGATTCAACAAATCCTTCAATCTGTCTGCATATTCCCTAATGTCGTCTCCGGGTCTTTGTCTGCACGCTATCATTTCGGTTCTTAATTCGCTATAGGACTTTTTAGGCAAATAAGCAGTTTTAATGGTCTGCTGCAATGCCGCAAAATCTTTTGGCTCCTCTGAACTCACCAGATAGTATGCATCGTCCATCAACCGATATCTTACACATTTAATGAAGATATCTTGTTCTTCGGCCTTAAGACGATCGTAAAGATCTTTGCAGCAGTTTAGGAAGCGGTGCACTTCCTTTGCTAGCTTTGGCGACCTTTCCTCTGAAAACATTGGGACATATTTGGACACCATGTCCATGATTTTGTCATGTACATCAACCATGTTGTCTTGTTGTCCGCGTGATTTACGACTCTCTATGTTCTTATACGGCCTTGGGTCTGCAACTGACTTGGGTGTTGAACACTGGCTTTTAGCTGTTTTAACACTTCCACTTTGTTTTGCCTCCCAGAATAACAGCTTTCTTCGTCCACAACTTTTCTGTGACTCGGCACCTTTTTCCTTTTCCTGTGTATTTGGACCAAGTTCTACTTCCTTCTCTAATTCCTCTGTTAAGTTCTCTGCCTCTAGCAACTGCTGTTTCAGAACTTTTACTTTCTTTATTAGAGCCTGATTTTCTTGTTGGCCTTCTTCTACTGCTTGTTCCAACGCATTCTCTCCTTTGTGGATAATGTCGAAAGTAGCTGTAACCAATAAATCAAGTGCCTCCCCCTTAGTACTTGTCCGGGTGCAAGTATCTAGTTCTTCAAGTACAGCTTCTAATTCCTCACTTGGCAATCGATTCTTAAGTTCAGTTGTTAGGCGTTCTCCAATATATTGCCAGTCTTGTTCATACCCTTTTAATTTATCTTGGCACTCTTTCAACTCTTGTGACTTATTTTCCAATTTTTCCTCCTGTTCTCGAAACCGCAAAAGTTCCTCTCTCGTCAGGACGTTGCTTCTCCCTATTGACATCTACACTAATGAATCACACGATTTCCTACTATACTATCACTTCTCGCAAACTAACCCAATTACTTTAAACACGAACCGCAAAACATTTGAATTTTTGGACTTTTACCGTGTAACGAGTACTCTCCTATCAGCACCTTACTTGAATATAGTTCAGTGCACGGCACTTTTGTTAAATGTACGTGTATGTATGATTGGAGTAGCTAATATAGCTTTGCTCCCAGAGTGTGTGTATTTGGAGTAGCTAAATTAGCTTTGCTCCCAGTATGTGTATTTGGAGTAGCTAAATTAGCTTTGCTCCCAGTGTGTGTATTTGGAGTAGCTAAATTAGCTTTGCTCCCAGTGTGTGTATTTGGAGTAGCTAAATTAGCTTTGCTCCCAGTGTGTGTGTGTGTGGAGTAGCTAAATTAGCTTTGCTCCCAGTGTGTGTGTGTGTTGAGTAGCTGATGAAGATCAACTCCTCAAATAATGTAAATAAGTGTAACTTCCAATTTCACAAAAAAAAACACAAAACACAAAAATTCAAGTCACTTAATCTAATACTTCTTAAATGCCTGAAACGTGAAAGAATTAATTTATTTTGATCTCTGAAAAATAAATTTATCAAAAAAACATTTAGACAATCTTAAAAGAATTTGAAAAAGAAAATTAACCCTGAAAAAAAAAAACACAACAGCAAGAAATTCTCAAATTTCTTACCTAAGTTTACCGGCTGCGCCAATTGTCGTGCCCCTATAGCAATCAACCAACGAAATTATTGAATTAATTAAAAAAACACTTCTCGAATTACTCTAGAACAATTCTTTATTTATGTACTTTATTTTTAGAACACCGCGACTTTCCCTATCTTACGTTAAGTAGACTACCTGGCGCTTAGGTAATCTGAACCGACACACGAAACTTGACGCGCCCCAAAAGCAGTTAGAACTTGACTGATAATAAAACGGCGCTCGCCAGACCAGTCATTGGGCTTTTATTGCCCCAATATTCGGAAGTAAGCTTGTACTCGCAACGCGGATGTAAACAAACGACAACAACCTTGTCGTTTGTTCTACCGGTTGCAGCACCTGAGTTGCTTAGTTGTAAACAATCGCCTTACATAATAATTACCATGCGAGGTAAATTATTATCGTAATCGTCGATTGCTCCACTAAGCGCTCATCGCAGCCAGCTGTTGGGCTAATCAGCAAAACAACCGACAGTTGCAGAACAATACCATGCGAGGTTATTGTTTAGCAATTGCTGATTATTTCGCTGTAATGCCCTTGGCTGTTGGAAGAATCTTCCGTTTATTGGGCCATCACAGCGCTACCCACAGGCTAACGGACTAGCAGAAAAATCGGTTCAAATCGGGAAGCGATTAATAGAAAAAGTAAAGCTTCTGGGGAAGAATTATGGCTTTCCTTACTAGAATACCGTAATACCCCATTAATAAGTTTTGATAAGTCTCCAGCCGAAATTCTCATGGGTCGCAAACAAAGAACCCTGCTCCCGGGAAAGGAAAGTCTGTTTACAAACCCTAGTACATTGGCAGCTAAGGCTACAGTGGAAAAAAATAATATAACTAATGAAAGCTACTACAATAGAAGCAGTACGAAAGAAGTTAAGTTTAAAGAAAACCAAAAAGTGTGGTTAAAAGATGGTGCATTTTGGCAAAAGGGAAAAATAAAGGCAACACATAACACCCCGCGATCATATTGGGTAAAAAAGGAAGACGACGGAGTACTTGTTAGAAGAAACTCGATTTGCATAAGACCTCGATGCTAAAGCTCAAAAAAAGTTATGAGATGATTATGTGATGCTGCACATTTCCTATTGTGTTAGTATACCTTTTAACTATACATATTGTAAAATGAACTATACTTAGAGTTAAGAGATGAATTTTGAATTTAATAGTATACTAGTTAACAGTAAGAATACTGTAATATGAAGATTACTAAGTTAGAGTTAAAATTAATTTCAAATGTGTTACTAAGTTAGGAATAAATAAAAGCTACTTATTGTTACGCCTCGCATAGTAAAAAAATTGGTAAGGTAGTGCCTTGGTAAATAAATGTAAATAAAGGCTGAAAGTAATAGCTCCCAAAGGGGGAGATGTAATGTATACATGTACAATTGTACTATTCGAGCTTGCTCCAAACTGATAAACTAGTTCAGCTATCATACAGAAAATACTAAACAATGTTATCAGAGTAAGTAGGTGTGTGAGATAAGCAGATGAGGTATAGGGAGCACTAACCAAATGCTGCACGAGTCAATCAGCAACTAGAACTCAAGCACTTCATATAATAAACGATTTAGTTAAGGAACGCCTGTTGTTTTATTGAACACGTCGATCCATATAATACAATGTACCCATGACTAAAAGAATTGTTTTCGGGTGATTTTAGCGCTGAGATATCGACATATGAATGAATAAAAACAGCAATGAGGAGGATTCGCGTTTGAGTTTTGTGCAGTGTTGGTCAAGTAAAAAGTTAAAAGGGTAAATGTTGAGTACACACATCGAATTAGCGTGCATCGATTAGAATTCAGATGTATTAATAAAAGTTAATCTTTGTTAACTAATTGTACGGAAATCAAGAAATAAAAGAATAAAGCAAAAGCGAATATCCAGTAAGTCATTAAGTGAATAGGCATTCTTTACATTTTTAACAACGGCTGGTGATCTTCCCGTTAAATTGGAACCAATTTCACGTCCTGTTACGGTTTGCAATATAAAGGATAAGCCTGTAACAGGGAGATGTTGCGTATAGATCTGATGGGACAGTTACCTAGGTCAACGAGTGGTCACAATTTCATATTAACAGTCATTGATTATTCCAGTAAGTTTACCTTACTTTTCCGCTACGTTTATCCAATGCAAAATTGGTCGTGAAAACTGTAGAAGAATTAGTGTTGCTTTTGTTTGGAGTCCCGAAAATGATAGTATGTGACAACGGTGTCCAATTCAAGAGCAAGGAGTTTGTAAGTTTGACGAAATCATATGGCATCACAATTTCTTTCACCGCGAGATACCATCCTCAAGCAAATTCCTCCGAGAGGGTAAATAAGGTGACCCAAACTATGGTCAACGCGTATGTCGGAGAAAACCAGAGAATGTGGGCGAACCGCTTACCAAAAGTAGCTTGCGTAATAAGAGCGTCGGTGCATGAGGCGACAAAACTTACACCGTACTTTATTTTATTCGGGAGAGAAATATCTTTGAATACGAGTAATTCGAATACTCCTGAAGTTGGTATTATGCCTAACCGAGGATTGGACTTTCCCAAATGAAATGGGCCGCTGATAAAGGGGCGAAAGTTTACAACCTTAAGCAGTGTCCTGTCTCATACAAACCAAAAGAATTGTTCAGGAAGAAAAATTATCTTTGCTCGCATGCCGATGAGTATATCGCGGCCAAGCTACCCCCCAAATTTGTTGGACCTTTTAAAGAAAAAGATATCTCCAACAACTTAGAACTAGAAAACGTACAGGGTAAGCCTGCAGGAGTTTGATACGTCAAAGACCTTAAAAACTCCTAAACTACAGAACCTAATTCTCAATCCTCGGAATGATTCAGGAAATTTGAAAAAAATTTCCGGAAGTAGTGGTCGGGATGATACGTCCTGCAAACAAAACCGAAAAGAAATTCAAAAGCCTACCAGCCTTAGAAGAAGAATGTAAGTTCCTTAAGTCCTACTACCTGTAAATGAATAATGGAAAGGAGAGCGGGTGCAGCTAAATAAGAAAAAAGGAGGGCTAAATAGAAGAAAATATATTTGAAATAGAAGAAGAGAATAAAGAGAGCTTAAATAATAATAATAAAACTTATAGCTAAATTTATAGCTATATTTTAATTCTAAACTTTGATTCTAAAATGAAAACATATCTGAAATAATGACAAAATTAGTATAATTCGGTAAACTTACGTACAATATTACATTTAAGTGTCCCGTCCCTTGATGTACCGAAAAATTTTGTTATTGTTGCTGTCTTCTCTCATTGTAGCTCCCACGAACTCTACGCTGATGTCAGCTGATGGATATACGGATGCCTTGTAGAAACGACCTGGAATCTGAGAATAGAAAAGGTAAAGGATTATTATCAGCAGAACTGTCGAGGTTGAGAGCTAAATTATGTACAACATGATCGTCGATACACACATATTACAGGTCGAAATTAGTTCTTTTGCTAATTAGATAAATTTGCTGGCTTGGACTTGTCTTGTAAATCTAACCGCACATTTTCGAATAGTAAATTACCACGCAAATTCCATATATTTCCGAGATAAACCGACATTTATACACAAAATAAAAATGTCGCTGTAATTTTACATAGCAAGAAGCCCCTAAAGAGGGCAGAGGCGCGTAATTTCAAGAACACAAAAGAAAGCCGGACGAGTACCTTTGTACGTAATTTTACAACAGACGCCAAAATCATTATGGTATCGCTTAAAATAGTTAGATACGAAGAAATTCTGAATAAAGCTTTCAATATTTTCCAGGAAAATCACGGAAAATCACAGAAAACCGCAAATGAAGTGAGCGGTCAAGTCGTCGCCTGAATATTGTAATGTCGTATATCACAAAATTATAAAATTTTAAATATTTATTTATTTCTTCATTTTCAAACATGCTCTTTCGAATCGTGCACCCCGTTTTATAAAATTGCTTATATTTTTCCAGATATTTAATATGATGTTTATCGTACATAACCCAATTTTTTAGAATTACAATATTGTTTTGTTGTAAATGCAAATATTTGGAATATACGATTTTTTTCTTTGTAAATTATGATATGTATTGTAAGATTATTGTTTTGTTGTATGTGATTTTATTATACACATACTACACGAAATATTCCTTAACGTTACATCTTGATTTGTCGTATGTCCAATATCTTGTCCTTTTACACTAGAACTCATTTAAAATTGCTTTATCGTATATCCTCGCTTATAAGAATTTTCTTATGGATGTGCGATTTCATAGTCAAACAACATAAGTATTAGTTTATCGTATGTGCATGCGAAATTGTTCCCTTTCTAAGGAAGTATAAAATGGAGCCCTTGGTCCAGTAATTTTTCACTTTTGGTTTGACATTCGAAGAGTGAAGACGTGCGCGATGGAGTCACCCGTTCCAATCACAAGATTTGATTATGTAAGTAAAACATCTAATTTTTACATTAATATTTCTATGGGAATTATAATTTAGGATGGCTGACGAAATTTTAAATTCAGAAGATGACAGCATTTCGGGAACAAATATGGGAACGGACTTTTCTGGTAAAAAGACTTCTGAAGTTTACATACTTGTAGTAAGTATTAAACTTTTCATTTTACTTTTATAGATGATGATTCTTGGGAGGATCCATCATACATCATTAAAAATATAAGACAGCAAACTAGAAATCCTCCATCTGATTACGTTTCTTCATGTATACTGTTTACTACATTATTATAAGTTGTATGTACACATATCGCCAAACTTTTGTATCAAGATAAGAACAATATTAAAGTTCAACATAAAGTTGAAAGCATTCTTTTGCTTAAAGCCGTTTTCACATCGAAAGACGAAAACGAAAACGCTAAACCAAAAACTCACTTTTCTACCCTCCAACAGTGAATATTTCCAATTAAACTTATTTTAAAAGGTTGGAAATTTCTTATTCTATGATTTTTTGCAAGAAATTATTGATTTCTTACATTGTTTCTCAAGAAAAGTACGTTTCAATGTTTTTCTGACCGAAAATTCTACGAAAACATTGAAACGTACTTTTCTCAGGAAAATATGTCAGAAATCAATAATTCCTTATGAAAAATCAAAGAATAAGAAATTTCCGACCTTTTAAAATAAGATTAATTGGAAATATTCGCCGTTGGAGGGTACAAAAGTGAGTTTTTCGGTTCAGCGTTTTCGTTTTCGTTTTTCGATGTGAAAACGGCTTAGGTATATCTTAATTTTAGACGGTGAAGAGCCCCTAATATTTGTATGAAGTTTTGTGTGTTATTGTAGCTGTAATAGAATTATCCATAGAATTTGTGATCTGAGAAATTGAATTTTAGGTAGTGAATTAACCACACCAAAACCGACAAGAAAAAGAAAGAGACGAGTGGATTTGTGGAAACAAAACATAAGAAAAAATAAAAGAGAAAAGGGAGAAGAATATATCAACATCCAAGGGAAAACTATGCCAAAAAGAGTATTGCGACCCCATGTCATTACTCCTGTTTTTTCCTATGTTCCAAGAAATTCACCAATGATGATCGCTGTGCAATTCATAAAGAGTTTTGGAAATGGACGGATGCTGAAAAAACTAATTTTTATAGCGAATACGTTCGGGAAATTGAAGTTAAACATCGTAGAGTCATAAATTCTGAAAGAAAAAGAAATAGTTATATGTATTTTCTAAGACTCAATGATCGAATAGAAAGAGTATGTAAAACTTTCTTTTTGAATACTATCGCTATAAGTGAACAAATAGTATATCATTATTTTAAAAATTTACATGATCGTAATACTGGTGTACCGTTTCCTTCTAAAAAAGGAAAAAATTTTAAAAGAGCTACAAGTGATGATAAAATTGAGAAAGTGAAGGATCATATTAACAGTTTCGCAGTAGTTGAGTCACACTACTGCCGATCAACTACAACGAGAAAATATCTTGAGTCACACCTGACTTTATCAAAGATGTATGAACTTTACAAGGAGAGTACCACCAACTCAGTATCCCAATAAATTTACCGTAATATTTTCAATTATCATTTTAACCTTTCATTTCACAAACCCAAGAAAGATCAATGTGATCGGTGCGTTCAGTTTAAAAATAAGACAAATCATACCCGTGAAGAAAATAGTGTATATGAAAAACACCGAGAGGAAAACAGATTACTAGAAATTGAAAGAAATGTTGATCGAACAAATATTGACCCCAATACTATTGTAATATGCTACGATTTGCAGAGTGTCTTCAATTTACCAAAGGGATTTGCTTCGATGTTTTATTATAAACGAAAATTAAACGTGTACAATCTGACTGCTACATTATGTTTACCGAATTCAAAAAACATAACGTATTGCGGAGTGTGGACAGAAGTACATAGCGGCCGATCAGGGAATGATTTAGCATCAGTCCTTACAAAGTTATTGACAAAAATAGTACTGGATGTCCCACATGCCAAACATATAGTTCTGTGGAGTGTTTCATGTGTCCCTCAAAACCGTAACAGAATAACTTCGACAGCTATATTACAACTTTTGAATGACAACAAGCAAATTAAATCTGTTACACAAAAGTACTCAGAACCGGGCCATTCGCGAATCCAGGAAGTGGACGCCGTTCACAGTGTTATAGACAAATATTTGAAGAATACAGAAATTCACAGCCCACTATCATTGCTTAGGAGTCTAAGCAACATGAATTATCCAAACGTGATTTTACGAATAATCCAAGTAACCTCAGGTGATTTCAAATGTTTCGCTAAAAGATCAACTGAGCTTAATTTTCAGAGCGTTCCGTTTTCAAAAGTGAAGATTTTACTTTATGAAACAAGCTGAAATATAAAACTTCAGCCGGAGAGATTGATTTCAAAGAGGCAAACCTCTTAATGAGACCAAAAAAAGGCTATCTTGGAACTCCAAAAACATTATTTTACAAGCCACTTACAACTACCCAGATTGCAAATAAAGTGCCAAAGGAAAAAATAAAGGATATAAAAGATTTGCTGCCTTTTTTGTGTGAACAGGATAAAAAATATTTTCAGGCTTTGCTTAGACTGAAATAAATTAATGAATTTTTGAAAATGTTTTATAATTGGAGAAGAGTACAATTCAGTGAAATTTTTTAAGTTTATACATTACATACGTTTATGTACATACATTATGTGTAATAAAAATTATTATTTGTTTAAAAAACATCCTTTTTATGAATTTCAACAATAATACATATGTACCTACGTACATATCATTCTATTAAGAATGTATATAGCCTATTCAAATATATTTATTTATCTGATAATACACACATTTTTTTAAAAACATTAATATTGGATTTCCTCTAGAAAATCGTACGTGCAAGTAATTAATTTTAACCAAATTTATTTTGGCATATACGATTTTTCTTTAAGTTTTATATTAGTTAATAATTATTATTATACAATACCTAGTAATATGGATTTTTTATCAGTGCATTGGAATATCAATACCAATCCAATAAAAAAAAAACGAAAAAATTCTATCATGCAGTTTTTATTTTTGAAGGCTCAGAATTTAAAAGTTGATTTACTAAAATCATAAAAAATGCACATACGACTTTCCAATATACAGGCGACGAAATGTCAAAATCCAAACGATGAAAACACGGAAACTAACAATTTTCGCAAAACGTGAAGCACGCAAAATTATTTCCCGTCTAATAAAAACAAACACGAAAAGCCAAAACTAAACACTTTCTTGGAATTTTTATTAGCCAAGCGGAAATTTATAGTACCACAAATACGGGAAGCTAGTCGTCATTACACAGACAAAAAGATATTTAATATAGAAATCACAAATGTTGTTAAATTTAACCGAAAATAGCACAAAAAAATTAATAATTGAAGTTTCCACCTGCCCGCGAGTAATATTTAGAATTATATTCAATGAAAACCAGTTTGCTATAATCGATCGGAATTGTACATAAACCGGAAAATTATAGCAAACGTTGAAACTTGAGAGCACGGAGAGTCTATGATGGCGTTCTAGTGTGTAGCTGGCGATGGCGCGTGGCACTGTGGCTCATTTTCGCCAACTCTTAACTTTTGGTACGCGAAAAATCTGACATTTATCTTTTTTCGCAAGCAGTTTACGAGAAAGGATGACTCAAATTTGGAATATTTTATTTAAAGTTTGAAGGTAAAGCCGATATTCTATGATTTAACAGATCCCAAAAAAAGTAATACGAAAAAAAGCTGAAAATTGGAATGATATAGCGGAGGAATAAAAATTAAATTGTAAGTAAGAACATATACAAATTACCAGTTAATTTTATAAGAATTAATAATAAAAAAAAACAGAAAAGTATTTTGAGGAGAAAGCGGATGGAAGTACGCTAAGCAGATGGAGTTTTTAGCAGACCATGTAAAGCCCAGAACGTAAATGAAAACATTTGTTTATTGTTACTTTTTATTCTTTTAACTTAATTTTCAGAACAGAATCCAACTATTGTACTGAAAACAAAGAATATAGGCTTGATGGCACCACCGGTGATTCCTCTTCATTGGCAGCCTTCCAAATTGGCTCCACGTTTGATGAAGCTGTGTTTAGCCCCCCGAGTGGACACGAAATCGGTGGTGAAAGCTTGTCCTCGCTTCCTTACCCAGGAAAAACAAATATTTTCTTCGACGCCTGTCACTAGGTGTAGTGGAGTGAGGACGAAGCGAAGAAATGTTGAGCAAGGACTAGAGGAAAACTTATTGGGTACAGTGTCGTCCATCCAGAGTTTCCTGAAAAAACGAGAAGAAGCTGGTGCCGCTTCTCCAACAGCAAACGACGATGGCGAAGATAACCTATTTTGCAGAAGCTTAGTGCAAAAACTTAACAATTTTCCTATAAAAATACAAAATGAGGCAAAGGTTCAATTGTTGTCATATTTGAACGAAGTAGAGTTAAGTTTGGACGAGGATAGCAGCAATAATAATTAACTGTAATTTGTTTACTGTATAAAATTACATTCCTAAATAAATCTAAATTCAAAAGTAAATCATCTTGGATTTTATTCATTCGGGTTGCTTTAGCAACTGTAAAATATTAACAAACTAGCATTGCATATAAAAAATAAATATTTACACATCAGAGGAGTATAGTACGGAAAAACTTTTAAATAAAAACCAGCAGTAAAAAATTAATTGAGATTTTCTTACTATCAGCTGATCCGGTGACAACTCCTGTTGGCTGCAGCGTTGTGTTTGTGCCGAACTATGTGCCAGACTATGCGCCAGCTAAGAGATACTGCGCCACAATGTGTTCCGGCCTTTAGTTATTTCCTTAACTTCAGAACGTCGAAGCTCTGCGGAAATTTTTCTGCTCACGGTGACAAGGTTACAATAGCAAGAAAGTTAAGTGTTGGTTTAGTGCAGTGTAAGTTGCAGTGGTATATATTATATTTAATAATTTTTACTTGCCTGTACGTATCACTCGTAGTTTTTTACAATCAGTTATTGGTCAATGTATACATATATGTACATGTATCGTTGCACAAATTTGTGTGTGTCAGGTGACGTCCGGCTAAGCCACTAGAGCGCACTCAAGACCAAATGACACATCCGCACACATCCAAGAAATCCGTAGTAGCTTTTGTTTGGATGAGGCTCAGTGCCTAGTACGTTAAGGGGGCATTTGTGTTTAGTTGAGCTTCATGGTGGCATGTATATATTTTCGAGTTTGCGAAAGACGTACAGGAATATATCGTCATTATTATTACAACTGATTCAAATTTGGCAAAGGACACTATGAGTACAAGTTGTCATTAAGTGTACATGATTTTATATATTCTCAAGCTTTACAAAGGCTCATCTGGTAATGCGTATAGGTACATATTGCTGTCAATATTTAAATTAGTATACCAATTATTATAAATAATGTTTCCAAGTTCTGCGAAAGTACGAGTTGTCATTATTTACGAGTTTCTAAAAATATTTTCAAGATACGCATAGGTACGTATCATCATTATTAAGATATTATCACAATTACATAAAATTTTGTGGAAAGTACTTCGTGTGTGTGTGTATTGGCGAGTTATTTACTCAGACATTTTCTTAGCTGTTAACACTATGCATTATTGCCTCGGAGAATTTTAAATTGATAAGTACTAAATACATGTAGCTTGAAATCATTGGCCTTGTTGAAATCAACCAATAATTTTCTATTCGGAAGTTAAATTTAATATATAAACATTATTTCTATTTATATTTTAAAGCATTTATATTACCTTATTACCTTATAAATAAATATATATATATTTCATCAAAAGGCGGTTACCGAATCATGTTTTGAATAAAGTTTTCTTTTTTACGTAGTCTCGTTTCCCTTTATTCTTTCACTCAGGGTTTCGTAATTTATATCCCTTCAGAGAATTACGTGGCGCCCCAAATTTCGACACTAAATCCACTTCTCTAAACCTTATTGCAGGAGGAGCGTATGAATGACCCAAGCCGAACTCCACTGGGCAAGCTGCAGACTTGTTGCACCTTCCTTTGGTTAGCTCAGCAGATCAGTGGACTAAGGGTCGTAACACCATAGGTGGATTTTCAAATATCAAAATACAAAATTTGATTCGGGCACACTATACAAACAAATAATAGATTTCCCTTGGACTAAACTGCAGAAACGACTGACTACTGGTTGCCATATTTGTAGAATGGACAACCACAATACTAAACAAAATGTATTCTAGCCAAATGAACATTTACAATTTTTTGGTATTTTTCATTTTCTTTTCTTTGTTCTGTTTTTTCATTTGTTTTTCAAGTCATTCAATTTCGCTATTTGGGACCTGTTGATGAGTCAAAACCAAGACTTGAAACTTGTCACCAAAAATAAAATGGGTTGTGTGATGAAATAGTAAATAAAAAAATTTTTAGCTTTTGCTATATACCGGAGAATCCAAAAAAATGCCTCTTTGAACAAATATTTGTCTGTGTGGGAGATGTGTTTAATTTGATTTCTCTGTAAAACGACCTTTTTCTTTTTATAGTAACATAGTTGAACAAAAAAAAAGTGTATGTATTCAATTTAGCAAATATTAATTCCCACAATTTAAATTTCTTTAAAATAAAAGTTTCAAAAATGAACCTTAAAAACGCTTTAATTCAATTTTTTTTTAATTCGTTCTTCAATTATTTTTAATATATTGTACAGAAAGAAAATTACCAATTTATTTTTCTCTTTTCACACATTATATTTTTGTTTGCTTTTTTTGAACTTATTCACTCCTAATTTCTATGATATTTACATGATTTTAATTTTATAATTTTATTTGTACCTTCATTCAAACAACATTTATATTTTTATCGCATTTCCACTTATCCTTTGTTAATAATTATTTCCTTTTTGGACTCATCAATTACACCATTTTTCTTCTTTGACTCTGTTTAATTTGGATGGATAAAACGTTAATTTTATTTTAACAAAATAAGATTTCCACACAATCTTTGATTAACTTTTGTAGATTGAACATTTTGATTTAGCTAATTAATTTCTTTATACACATAAGGTGGACGCTACCTCCATTTTGTAAAAATATTACTTTTCTTTGAAAACTTTTATAATCGGTTTTTCACCACTTATTCCATTGAGAAAGCAATTTGACTGATTTCTTTTTTTGTATGCATAGCCTTATTTCAATTTCTGGATAAATTCGAGATTTGGGAATTTTTCCGTCTTCACAAAAAGAAAAAAAGAAAAAAAAAATTTTTCAATGTTTCCATCTTATCACTCCGCAAAAACTAATTCTTACTAATTTTCTCCAAGAAATTGCAGTCTGCGTCAATTCTTAATTAAAAACAAAATTACTTATTTCAAACGACTCTAAAACTTTTCATTGTTTTAATGAACGAAAAACCTTGCGACATACTTCTTGCCATTCTTATCTCTTATGACCTTCCTCCTTCATCATTTCACCAAACCCCTTTTTTTTCTTTCACGATTTTACAAGATTTCATCACATAATTTGTTCTATTTATTTTTCCACTCCTCCTCTATCTTATTGACAACTTCAATATGTTAAAACAGGACGGACCGTCAACAGTTGCCAAACTTAGCCAACAGCCGACGGCCATCCAGAACATTCTACTACATCCATCAATCCAAGACCGCGTATATAAAATAGGTACTTGGTCACAAAACACAAGCCACGCTTACATGAACGGTGTTTTTTTACATTCTAAAGTGATGGGACGTAAACTAAAAAAGCTTCATATACAGGATTTGAAAGTGGAGTTGGGGAAGCGGTCGTTGCTAACGATATGTCTAAAAAATGTTTTAGCCGAGAAACTTAGACAAACTTTGATAGAGGAAGAGTATCCTGAGACATTTGTTTTCGATGATAAGTCTGAAGGTGAAGAGAAGTCTGCGCTGAATATGAAAGAAGTTTTGTCTGCTTTCATAAGAAAATTCACTGAAAGAAAAGATATGGTTATAGCAATTTTTAGAGGACAAAAATAACCATGTCAACTGTAATATGGTTAGGGCGTAGTTGTGTTAAAACTAATTTATTTAGGATCACCAAAATATTGGCAAAATATTGTTATTGTAACCTTATTTTCATTATGGTTTAGATATGTTCACCTAAACTATTTAATGGTAGGTACTTGTTAAATGCATAAATGCAACAACGGTTTTTATTATTTTATAACTACATAATTCCGTCATATGACAATACTAGCAGTAATTAGATATGTAGAGTATATATTTCAGAATAATTTTATATTTTCCTTTTCCTTACCAAACACAACGCGTTTCGAATGTTTTAGCATTAGTTTTTAAAGCGCTATATATGATGCGCAAGTGCCATTAGTTATTCATTTAACGCTGGCCTTTCCTTATCAGCTTTACCTCAATGAACTCCTTCTAAAACTTCTGTTCAAAATAATTTCAGTTAATCTCATATTAAATCCTATATATTATATGCTGTAAATTAGGTATTATCTTAACTATAAATGAAAAAATAGAACAAAGAACATGGTTCATGTAACTATAAATTTTCATGGAAACCAAGTTTTGCTTACAAGAACCGTAATATGAGCGTAGTAAATTTTAACGTGAATATACGTGCTAGTTGACATATAAGTATACTTTGATTGTATCAAATATAGCTATGGTTGCTGAAACAATTTTATGGATGAGAGAATATAATTGTTTGTCTACCCAATTTTTGCTTTTTCTTTCATTCAGTTACAGAACACAGACCGGTGCAGTCAAATGCAACTTTAGAATGGAACTAACTAGATATAAAATGTGTGAAAATACTATATTTTTTTTGCTTTATCTTTCAATTTAGCTTCTGCTCAATATATATGTGTGAAATATGGTGAAAAACTTGAAAGTGCCGATATTATAAACGCAATTAAAACTATTTAAGGAGTGAGTGGGGAGTTCTTGTTTTATAATAATGATATGGCGATATCAGAATCCATTTTAGCTGATGTCATTGAACAATTACGTACTGACACCCACTTTATTTTGCAAGTGAAAACCAAATGTAAGTAATTACAAATGTTCTTTCAAAATATTTAGATGAGTATTTATAATAGTGTTAGTTTAATTTTAATTTACTTTACGGGCTTTGACTAGAGCTTCATTATCATAGTATAGATAAATAGAATAATTAATTTCCCTCCAAGATACACCTATGACTTGAATACGTCCACTGAATTAACTTTTTACGTAATGAAACATTAACTCACATTTTTATACCTGATGTAAATGAAAATTAATCGGAGTTGCAATGATTTTTCTTTCAAAAATAGTGCTGTGAATTAAGCAAGAAAACTTTGGTTTCAAATCGAAAAGGAAACAAAAATACTGCAGTATAATAAACAAATACAAAGGGAGGTACCTACATATGTGTGTTTTTGTATTGGTAGCTTTTTTGTGAAAACTGGAAAAGGCAAATTTATTATCTACTATGATCTAACTTAGATGTCACAGTCGACCACAATTCAGACCCTTTTCCCTGTTGGAGTGTAAAAACTGTGCCGTCCAAGTCAGGTCTGAACTACAAAATAAAACAATATCATTAAAAATAATTAGTAGATGATAACGAACGAAACAGTTTCTTCACTTTAAAAGGCAAAAATGATATATTACACCTATTGTAAAAGGAAAGTTTGTATGAAATTTTGTATCTTAAAGCAATTTTTTTTTTAATTTTTTGCAATTAAATCAATTTTGAATTTCACCTTGAACACAGAATATTCATATGTGTGTATTTGCCTTTTGTAAATTTTTTAAGAAATAATATACTATTGAACATATTCCAAAAATAGCAATAACTCGCATGATAGGCATTGATCTGCAAAATTATTTGGCTTCTGTGAAAAATTAGATAAGGTGGTTGCTTTAATTTCCATATTAAAAACTAGATAAAGTCCACGGACATAAATTCAATTTGTGCATTAATTTTATTTCCAGGTCGCATGGGAGCTACAGTCAATTAACATTAATTAATTCCCTTGACATAAATTCACTGCAGCTTCAAACGTGAAATTCACTCTAGAAGAGTATGAATATTTCAATGGAAACGTGGATATCGAGATTAATTTATCATTTGAATTAGAAATAAAAAAAGACGGCCTAATTATTTCTTTCTCATGTTTAATAGTATTTTATTAGAGAAAGTATGACTAATCAATTGAAAAAAATCATGATATAGAATTTCTTGCGCAAGTAACATCTAATCTTAGGATGTAAAAAGCAATAATCAAATTTATTGTACTTTAAGCTCATGCCGGCCATTCCGTTACAGCGTTTAATTACTCTAACGAGCCCATAATTTTTATGCGTTCGTATACATGTGACACGAAAGTAGTTAGTTTTATATTCGCTGTTTGTTCATTTAAAAGCCTTCATCATTCCAGGATCTAGAAGTTTTTCTCAGGGAAAATTGCGAAGCAATTCTTGCTAATTATAAAAATAAAAACTTATTTCTTAACAGAGATCGAGTTATTATTAGTAAAACTATAATAAAGCACAGATTAGACTCCGATCCTAACTTGAGGTAAATAACAAGGATCCTACTTATACCAAGTACTTCAGTTACTTTACTATTTTCAGATTAACTAGATAAGATTTTGAAAAAATAGCGAATCTCATACATGTTATCTTTCCTACGGAAGTATCATCAACGTATTACGTTCCTTTCCATGACGGGAAACTCGCGCATGGTAAACTCTACGATGCCTACACCAATTACCGGACGTCTCTTTCTCAATGAGGTGCAATAAGTCCGTTAAGACCAAACATATTCTACTTGATTCTGACGGTATATAGTATAACATTGATAAGTGCTGCTTTTAATCAGAGATATAAAGCTTTGCATATGTACTACACTTTAGACCTACCATTTGTTGACGCAAAGAACGCTTTTGAAGAGTTGTGCTGTTTTGCACCTCCAGATTCTGAACTCTTACCAAAGTGGAATGCTACATTTTCACTGCGAAAGGAACTGCTTGAAACGGGATTATCTACTTCGCAATACCTAAACAAATTTCCTGTATTAAACAATCCGTCTGGATGTAACTTGAGAAATTTCATATTGATATTAAAAATAGTCTTTAAAATATTAAAAATTCGAATTCGTTTCAGATTTTGGAAGACGTGCATCGGCTTTACGTTAAAGTACCTGAATTTCAGGTTCCTGATAATTTTGTAGACAGCCTTTTTCTCCAGTCATCCAAACGCAGAATGTATCATCTTTGAAGAAATGCATGGAAGATCAAAACGAAGGTATATTTTTGGTAATTTTCAATTACTTCAACATAGACTAATGCTCTTAAAATTCAGAGACTGCAAAAATTGTGTCCTTGATGCTGCTTCCATATATCTTGGAAAATCCAACAGCAAGAGGATGAGTGAGGGTATAAGATCGTTAAAAATTGAAGTTCAGGAAAGATTTATTTGTCATTACGAGGTAATAAATATCGAGCTGTTTAATAAATACTAAGAGCTAACTATTAATGATTTTTAGAGTATCCAAAATCTGATTCCGAAGAACGAAAGTTTCTCCAAAAATGTAAGGATATGTTCAGCCAAAATTTGTATTAATCGATTCACCAATTAACTGTGCATATTTAGTTGTCGCCGACAAGAAATACATTTTTGATCACCCGAAAAAGCCGTTTGAGCCATGCATGGGAATGTACTTAGGAGTCAATATTGCTTATCCTGAAGACTGCAAGAGAATCTGGTTTTTCGTGCAAAAATATATTTTTAAAGTCGACACAATTTACCACAAAATATATTCGATGGTAGAAACTTTCGGTAATCATTGTGGACTGAGCTAAGTGTAACTTTTCATATATACAAAACTGTTATTTGTATTATCTCTTTACTTTATTTGTGAGAATCTTAAGCTTTATTGTTATTGAATTTAAACATTTTCTTATTTTTTTGTTTTATCTGAAACTTGAAAGTTTAATTAGTTGAATAAGGTAAACTATGGATCACCTAAATTGCTTCATGTGTGGCAATTCCTTTCAGTTTTTGACTGGACTAGTCAGACATATTAGAAAAAACCATAAAGATATCAGTCGTTTTCCATGCATTCTTTGTACTAGAGTGTTCAATGATTTGAAGTATTACAGGTTTCATCTAAATAAACATGTAATCATAAAAAGTCAAACACTATAAAAATTCGTACAAAAATAAAAATTTTTTGCAGAGTTTAAAATTATTTGCAAGAAAGGAAATTCCCCGTAAATATTGCCTTCAAGCTGTAAATGAATTATCTGACCTTATTCAAGACTCGATCAAAGACACAATCTCAGCTGTTTCGGACGAAACTCTTAAATTATCAATCAACGAAATTTTCGCAGACGTGTTGACTTATCGGATTCCAGATAACGAATATAAATTCTTGAAAGAGCTAAAAGAATCCGATATTTTTGGTGAGTTTACCAATAACGTAATTCAAACCTCTATAGAAGAATATGTGAATGCTAATAATGCTAAAGTAATAGACGTACAAGGTCTCTTCTATGTGCTTTTTAATAAAACATGCGATTATATAAATATGTACTTTGACCTGTAACGATGAAAATTGTATATTTAATATTAATGCTCGTGCAACATTCAGAAAAGACATTCTGTTTACCACTTTTTATATATTTCGATGACTTTGAACTGAATAATCCACTCGGATCTCATGCTGGAACCAGTAAAGTTGGAGCCATTTATTTCAGAATACCGTGTCTGCCTCCATATTTCCAATCAAAATTATCTTCAATCTTGCCAAGAATGTTCCTTTTCTCTGATGACAGAAAACTATTTGGGAATACAAAAATTTTTAATGATTTTATAGATAAAGTCAAAATACTTTGCGAAGTAGGTATTACAGTTTATCATTCTCTCTATAATACTGTAAAATTAATTCCATGTCTAATTTTGGGCGATAACTTACGATTGAATTCAATCTTTGGTTTTGTTGAATGTTTTACTGACATGTACTGGTGCATATTTTACTAAAGGGGTAAAACTTAAATACGTTTTAATTGAAAACAGAAATTCTTCAGAACAATCGTACAAGGAATATTCAAATAATGACTTTAAGGATTGTAGCAGTAAGGAGAATTCAATTTGGAACAATATGGCTCTTTTTCATGTTACTCAGAATTTTGCAACAGATCTAATGCATGACCTTTTAGAAAGTGTTTGCCAATATGATATTAAATTAATATCAGATCTCTCCTTTATTAAATAGTGATTTCTTTCCAAAAATGAATTTGAAATTTTCTGCTTCTGAAACATTATGCTTCGTTCAAAACTTTAGTTTCCTGGTTTGTGACTTAATTCCTGAGGACTCTGATTTTTGGGAATTATACACACTGCTTAGAGAAATACTCGATATGGATTTCTCTTACAAAATCCCAAAAGAAATGCCTGAGATTTTGAACTACATCATATCCGAACATAGCTTTACCTTAACTTATCAATGTCTAGCCTGCCTCCCAAATTTCATGTGCTTACTCATTATCCACATATAATGAATGAAGTAGGACCTTTAAATCAAATAGATACTATGCGTTATGAAAGTTTTCATCAAGTACACAAAAGAGTGGCAAGCAATTCAAAGTGTAAAAAAATATCTTGGAGAGAATATCATTGAGATATTCAAAATATCTAAGTAATGAAACAACACAGAAGAGAATGAACTAGGTCACTATCAGCACGGAACTTTAAAACTGGTTGATATTTTTACACAATATATATTTAAGCCTCATGTTGCTATAAAGCTTTTTGAAAATACATATGAACACAATTTTGCTCGGATTGATCACATTTTTAAACACAAGGAAAAGTTTTACTTAGCTCTTGCATATTTTTATAACTATGGTTTTAATACACATTATTACGCATATTTAGTGGATCCAACATATGAATATTTTTGCGTATCTGTTAACGAATTAAAAATATCTGAATTATCTTATATTTCATACACAGCTGACGGAAAATATATTATACGTGCAAATATATTTAATGTAGATAATTAAGCAAACAAATTTATATTCTTTTGTTGCCACAAATACAACAAATAATTTTTTTTCTTTCTTTTCTTAACATTTTCTTTTCTTACGATGGATTGAAATTATTAAATGTTACAAATGAGAGTTGTAAGAGAAGATGTTTAGGATGCGGGTGGGGGGGGGGGGGGGGGTATGAAAGTGTATGCGAAGTGTGAGTAACTATATACGAGGGAGTAAATTATTGGCAGGACAACTCTTCTACAAGGTGATGTAAAAGTTTAACGTAGGTATATAATATAATTGTACCTACAAATAAAAGAAAACTTGAAATCGTAACCAAAACAGATTAGCAATCATAATACAATATTGATTATCATAAATAAAGTGAAACTGTGTTCGTAACCATAATATATTAGTATTCATAATAGTTCTGGTTGCCATAAAAAAAGTAAAACTGTGTTCGTGACCATAATATATTAATAATCCTAATAGTATTGGTTGCCATAAACAAAGTGAAACTGTGTTCGTAA
The DNA here is from genome assembly GCA_963924295.1 of Dioctria rufipes. NCBI lineage: Eukaryota > Metazoa > Arthropoda > Insecta > Diptera > Asilidae > Dioctria > Dioctria rufipes. The sequence continues at coordinate 167,362,268 of OZ002740.1, read as the reverse complement.
CAATAATATATTAGTAATCATAATAGTATTGGTTGCCATGAACAAAGTGAAGCTGTGTTCGTAACCATAATATATTAGTAATCAGAGTAGTATTGGCTCCCATAAACAATGTGAAAATCTGTTCGTAACCATAATATGTTAGTATTCAAAATAGTATTGGTTACCATAAATAAAGTGAAACGTTGTTCGTAACCATAATATATTACTAATCATAATAGTATTTGTTGCCTTAAACATAGTGAAACTGTGTTCGTAACCATAATATATTAGTAATAATAATAGTATCGTTTGCCACAAACAAAGTGAAACTGTGTTCGTAACCATAATATGTTATTTATTTATTTTATTTATTTATTTAATAAGCCATTAACTAGAGTAGTAAACAGAGATTAACTCTAATAATGTACCACCTTAAATTTAAACTACTAGACTACAAAGAAAGTTTGGAGAAGACAGAATTATTTAATAAAAGAGCTACGACTATGGCTCTATAAAGAAAAGTACACAAAATTAAAAAAAATTAAAATAAACTAATAGAGCAGGAAAAATTTAAAGGTAACAAAGGAAATTATAGGAAATATAAGTATGTGGAGGAAAGAAACTCAGAATAAAGAAATTACAAAAATATAATATTACAAGTACACTCAGAAAAAAATTTAGTGATATTAAAAAAAAAATACAGTTATTTCAAAGAAAATCGTCTTTAAATACGAGCCAAAGAAAGTGTTTCTTAATTGAAAGGTATGAATTTTGCTAAAATAATGAAATACGATATTATTAGTTGAAAGTAATGAAGCTTTTGAAATAAAGAACCATTTACTTATTTTAAGAATGGGTGTTATTATAATTATGAAAGTTTTTCTTATTATCATAATAAAAATATTATTGGTTTGAAGTATTTATTTTTTCGTTTAAACATGCATTTGTTTAAATAGAAAATCTCATGTCTTGCATTTAATAATATTTTGTTTTCTATATTAAAGAAAATGTTGCTTAATTGAAAGATATGAGCTTTAAAAGTAATGAAATACTAAAGTATTAATTTAATGCAATGGGCACTTTGAAATAAAGAATCGTTTAATGGTTTTAAAGAGTAAGCGTTATTAATTTTCCGATATCATAAGAAAACACCGTTGGTTTGATGATACCTATTTCACCATTTAAGACACAGTTATTTAATTTGAAAACTCTATCCCATTCATTTAATAATATCTCGTTTTCAAAAAGAAATTAATATGTCTTTTGAAACAAGAAATATTTTAGATATTCTAAGAAATATAAATATTTTATTATTGCAAGAATATAATTACATAATTCAAAGTATGTATTTTTTATAATAAAACAATACAGAACATTTTATTGCACCACTAGCCGATTACCGGCAATCTAGAAGGATCGTGAAAATTACGGAGAAGCGACACTCCACGAAAAGGATTGAAATTGAATATATTTAGTCAACTTGCGATTATAGTCAAATTAAAAAAGTCCTAACATATCATGCTTACCCCGCATTAAACAAATAACAGAATTTCATTTTATCATTTTTTATCATTTAACGAAAAGTTCTTAGAAAAATGGGAATAAGAATATGGATGATATTATTATGAAATAAAATAAAATATCTTTTATTGAAGTTTATTAGAAAAATTAAATTGACATTTCACAGTAAAAATAGAGGATTTATAAAAGAATTTTCACATTAAATATACATAGGTTTAAATACAAGTACATATATTAGAATTTAAAAAAAGTTTTTTATTCTGAGAGCTTTCTCACCCGTCGACAAGTTGTAGACGTGAGTAGGAGGGTTTTCGAACAGTTTTATATTTTTAAGACTATACTTTTCATTACAAACATCCCCCAATATATAACTTGCAAAATGTTTCTCATATCTTTTAATTTCTATTTCTTGACAAAAAAGAATAACATTATTATTGTTAAATAGAAGTATTTCTAAGATTTTGTACGCCAATATATTAACAACACTCGTGGACATAATATATCCTGCTTTATATTTGGTTCCATGGTAGGTTATAGCAGAATAGCATAAGATATCGTCCACATTATTAGAATCTACTAACGCCTTTATTTCTGAATAATTCTTAGAGAACTTTATTTTAAAACTGCTTCCTATTGGAAGCCATTCAACCTCGCAAAAGTTAACGCTTTGCTCGGCAAAGTTCAGAGACGACTTAATGGCTAGAGAAAGCGGTACATTTACTCTTGAATTAATACTTCTAATATAATTTTTAAATACTTTGTGTTTTGACTCGTACTTAAACGTCCAAATAAATTTTAAAGGTCCTGACATTTCAATAAACTTGCAATAATGAACCAAAAAATGATGTTTAGGCTTCAAAGTGTCTTTAAACAACTCCAAATACTTCGAATTGTGATAATTTATAGTTTCATGTAATTTGTTGATTTTTTCAGAATCAAATGAAGAACTTAAAAGTAGATCTAGCATGTCTATTAAGTTTAAAACAAAAAGCCAAACTTCATCGCCTTCCGGAACTAAATCTCCGATTAAAATTGGAAAGAAATGAATAAATGTCATCATTTCCCTTGCTGACATCCTCAAATTAAATTTTTTTAACTGCATGGATTTAATCGGAGGGGAGAGATTACCAACTTCAGTTTCACAATAATTAAAACTCTGTTTTCTGTTATTAAAAATTTCCAATGTAAAGTACTTTTTTTTCAAGCAATATGTTATAGCGTGACATAGGTCATAAACACAAATACCCTCATAAAGGTCGTGCATTAAATCTGCTGCGAAATTTTCAACAACGTGAAAAGATTTTATGGTATTAAAAACTGAACGCTCATTTATGCCAGTATTTATATTGCCTTCATTTAAATCCCTGTCATAATTATCTTTGCTTCTTGTGTTTAAATGGTTAGAGGAAATTTGATTATGAGTTGTATGCTTATCAGAACGGCAAAATCGGCAGAAATAGTTTGCGGAGAATGATTTGGAAAATCCTAAAATGCAATTTAAACCTAAATTGTCTCCTAATATTAATCCAAGAATAAAATGTACTTTAAATTTTCCTTGTGGAGTTTCTATTGATATTCCTTCTTCTTCTAAGTACTTAATTTCTTCAATCAAATAATGCAAACATTGCTCATTTCCCAAAAGTTTGATATCTTTTGTTTTAAAAAATGCAGCGGAAAAAACACTGCAAAGCTTAGAAGCGTAAAAGTTCGGTAATATTGGAAATGAGTAGTACACTCCCAAAACAGGTGAAGGATGAGATCCTAAAGCATTATTAATTTCGAAATCATCGAAATATAAGAAGTAAGGAATAGCAAGCTGTTTTTGTGAATTTAAGAATTTTTCTTTCCACAATTTCCCATTAATAAAATTAGTTGTTTTACTTTGAATATGCAGTGAACTTATATTATCTAAACATTCTTGTAGCACGTTTGGAATTTCAAAAAACTTTTTGAATTGAAAACGTAATGCCATAACTACTCCTTTGGTTACACATTCATCTATTGTATTTTGTCCCATTTTTACTACAGTCGAAATTGTGCGATCAAGGTAAATTGTTGTAGGTGGCTTATATAAATCATTTTCCTCTAAAAATTTTAAACATTTGTATTCGGAATCAAATCCTTGAAAGGGGTTCTGACAGAATTCCATTATATACTGTAACTCTTGCTTATTTATAGAATTGTCTTCACTATTTAACACATTTTCAATAATTTTACCAATAAGTGATGTAATATTAGTTATTTCTTTTTGTATTGTGAAAACTTCCTTCCTAGGAAAATTAAATTTACTCAAATATTTGCAAGTTAATTGCATAGCACAACTCTTCAATTCCATATTGTTGTCTTCATTCTCACTTTTAATATTTTCTTCTTTCGGTATAAAAGATAACAGCAGATTTGGCATTTCGATTTTGCTTTCAGAGTTTTCGATTGTTATTGGATACTTAATTTTTCCAGCTTCGTTTCCACGTTTTAATTCATTTTTCATGTGCTTAGAAAACGAGCGAAATGAAGTGAAAGTTTGACTACAAGTAGGAATCCCACATTTATATAAAGAGTTAGAATCTAGACCATGCACATATTTAATGTGTACAAAAAGCTTGTCAAGAATAATGAATGTTTCTTTGCAAAGGAAACAAAATACGCTAATCATTTTTGTAAATCTACTTCTCTTCATTCCGCAAATAGTTTAAAATACTTATCAAGCTAGCATTACAAATATCCGCTGCATTGTTTATCTCAAAAAAATATTTTTGTATTAAATTCCAAACTATTTCACACTCTTTCGGATATTTAAAATCAAAAACTTGAAATATCTTAAAAACTACATCAAGTGATTTTGTAAAAGTGGGTAACTTATACGATATTCCACAATAATAAACAAAAAAATTCGATAAATTTAAGTAATCGTCACCTATTTCAAATAAAATGGGGTGAACAGTTGATTTTTCCTTGGAGCTCTCCTCAGTTAATTTGGAAATATTATTGTTGTAATCATTCATAGATTTCGAAATATATAGAAACTTGTCACGTGACTCACTTATAGAAACTTTAGAGAAGCGCTTTCTTTTAGTAGGATTATCAGTCTGTATGAATCTCGCAGTTGGTTTCAACAATGAATGAAGAAGCATAAATACACCAGCACTCACAACGTCTGCAATACATTTATATAATTATTATGAACATAGTATAGAATAAAAAAATTTAAATACCTTTATCAGGATCCTTTAAGCTTAATAATTTCTGAAAAATATCTTTACTATTTCCATCTTTAATTTCCTTTTTCATAAAAGGGATGATTTTATTCAGGAAACTATCTATTTTATCAAATAGCAAGTTCGATTTTCCAGGATAAATATAATCAAAGTCTATATTTATCTAAACAAAAATACATATTAACTATTTTTACTATATAATGTAACTTGACATGAATTACCAATAAATGACCGAATGATTGCTTATATAATGGCCATTCTCGAAAAACGTGGAGAACTCCGAATTCCTCACTATTAACAAGAAGAGTTCTTCTATAAGCTACAGTTTTCTCCCACTTATTTAAGATTTCACTTTCTGGATACGTGTTGAAGGCTAGCCAATTCTTTTCGTTTAAAACTTCTTCGTCTAAATGAAAACAAAATTTAATTTGTGATAATGAAGTAATTCTAAGAATTTATACTTGAAACACTGGTTGATGTTAAAGCTTCTAATGACGTTTTTGTTTCTTGATGGCCTTTGTTATATTTTTTTGTTATTAGTCCTTCAGATCTCAGTTTATGTAACATATTGTGGTACCTAGCGTATAAAATTCCTCCTGGTCTTTTTTTCGGTATATATACGAAATAGAATTCCTTTGAATATTTGAATACAATAAGGAGTGCTATATTTATATTTTGACGAATTGGTTTGTACGAAAAATGTTGATATCCCTACCTCCTTTTCTTCAACAAATACCTTACAAATTTCTGTTGAAATTTTACAAAAATATTTAGGATCCGCCCTAATTTTACGGGCAATAATTTCTTGTACAATAATATCGCCAAGTATTCGCCTATATTTATCATTAAGGATTTTATTAATTTTATAATAATTTTTAATAAGCAAGCCCTTAGGAGTTTCTTCTAGTATTTTCGAAATACTTATTAGCTAAAAACTTACAATGTTAGGTATAACTTTAAAAAGGCTTTAAGAAAGGCTTGCCTCATCTGAAATTACGCTCTCGTCGGATGATCTTGTCTGCTGAACACACTCATTGAAACTTGAACTTGTGCTCTGCGTTGACGCAATAGATTGTGAATCAGTTTTCTGTATAATTAAATAAGATACTAGCATTAAAATTTTTATGTATAATGAAGAGTACTACCATTGACTTTTGCCACAGTATTAGATTATGTTCGAATATAACCCGTAATCCAAATTTCGAAGGAGGGCACAAGATATCTAAATGATGAGGTTGTAGTAGTTTTAAGCTATCCAGATTAATTCCATGCTCTGAAAACATTGAAATAATACTTGCACTTCTAAATTATATTAAAATGTTGTTTCATTGTAAAAATGCTATTAAATGGACGAATTCAAACCCAAAAATATAAATAAGGACGGCAGCCGCTTAGTTATATGAATATGCGGATATATTAAAAAGCTTGGATATATTTAAAAATGGATCGATGCGCTAACGATACCATATTTACATCATCATGAGTTCAAATTTGCATCGTAATATTATCAGCCACTGGATCCAAGGTTCAATTTTGCATCACCAATGCAAATACCATCTGATTAGCTAAAACTTAGCAACGAGCCCATCATGGCAGCACATTATGTCATGATTCACTTTTTGCAAATTTCGTTCATATGGTTTATGTTATGTGCTATTTCTCCTACATAATTATATTTCACTTTTATTCAGCATACTTTTATTTACTGTTAACGAACAGGAATCCGTTCTTGCAACATATCTCCTGCTTCAAAAAAATTTATAGAGTTGCCGGCAAAGTCTCATTAAACAAACACATTGGTTTTTAAAATAAGCACATTTTACACAAAACAAAGAGATTTATTTAAATATACAAAAGAATACAGAAAAAGTAAAAGAAACTATGATTGCCACCAAATTCTCCTTAACCAAATTCCTTTTTTCTTAGATTTGCACATTTTGCATACAACAAAAGAATATTTCCTTAAAGTAAGAAAATTTTTTTTAGTTTGAAGAGAAGTTCATTAGATTAAGAAAACACATTTTCACTCCTGCCAAATATCTGTTGCTTCACAAAAACTAACGGAATTGTGATTGCTAGTAAATTATTCGGAACTAAGTTTGGTAAATTAGCATTTAGCACAAAACAAAGAAATATTGTTTTCAAATAACAAATGATTTAATTAAAGCTAAAAAAATATTTATGAGCTCTAGAAAGCCTGTTAATTCATACAAGTGTTACAAAAGATTATTTGCAAATTAAAATCAATTACTTACCAGTAAATTCCTTAATAAATGCACTTCCACCCAATCTTATTAAGGCACACGAAAACTCTTCTTTATCTATTTCACTGTTAAGCCTTGCAATTATATCATCAGAATCACTTAAATCATATTCTTCGGCACTTGTCATTTTTTATAATATGCACATCTAACTGCTTTGAGTTCACAAAACCAAATGAGCACCGCATGCAACTATGAGTACACACACAATAATATTATAGAACAGAAAGGGAAAGACCAAGGGCTTGACAAAGTCACACAACAAACAAAGAACACAGGCTGAACAAGTTAAATAGAAATGTGCTCACAATTTAGTCGGCCTGCGATTTTAGGAAAAATGTTTGATGGGGTATACAGCAGCACGTCATATACTTGCGATTGGGCACACATTCTCATATATTAATGGAATATTTTATACCATGAAAAAAATTTTTCAGAAAAAACTTGTTTTGGCCTGCGATAATTTATTCATTAAATTAAAGAAAATCCCATCTTTAATTTAATAAACAGATACTTTGTTTTGAAAAAGTGGTAGTTTGTGATTCAAAGAAATATATTCTTAAAATTAGGAAATTTCTTTACGAAAATGAAAATTTTCTTTACTACAAAGAAAAAATGATTGTTTTATTTTAAAGACGAATTTTTATTGTTTGGGATGTGCCGATTTTTCTGAGTGTAATAACATACAAAGAAAGAGAAACACAAATGAAATACCTTAAGCAATAATAATCAAAACTACAAAAAGATGTAAAAATAAATTATAATAATGGAGAGCATGACAATAAAATAAAAAAAAAAAAATAAAAAAAAGCCAACTGAGCAAAACAGGATTATCCATCAAACAGATTGGAATACGGGCAAAGCAAAGGGAATAGTGGAGGACGGAAATTCAATCACATAATAGCAAGTTTTAGGAATTAATGATTGATTTCAAGCCGGACAAGCTTTCTAAATGCCAGTAAACTGTTACCAAGAAAATGAATATTATTGATTTTAGTGTTGTAAGACTTTTGAATTCTAAAGCAGAGTGACTTTTCTTTCAAATTAGTTTTGCATATCGGAATTCTGAAGAGTGGCTGATATCTTGAAATGCGAGAAGGAACATTAAAGTTTATACTAGAAAGTAGTGAGTTGCAAGTTATAGTACTATTCAGTATTTTATGTGAGAAGGTCATGTCCAAAAAAATTCTGCGTTTTTCCAGCGATAACAAGTTAAATTTCACATGTCTGTCATTATATTCAAGAACGGAATTTTCTAATTTAAATAATAATATTCTGGTAAATCTGCGCTGAACAGTTTCTGTTTGCAAACTATAGGAAGGATAAAATGGATTCCAGACTTTACTATTATATTCAAGGGTGCTTTTAACTAGAGAATTGTAGAGAGTAATATAGGAGGATGGTGATTTGAATAACTGATACGTACGGAATATGAAACCCATAAGACGAAAGGACCTAGAGGTGATGTAATTTATGTGTGCAGAAAAAAGGAGCTTGCGATCAAATATTACTCTCACATCTTTGATCTCCTCCACCCTAGGGATATATGTATTGTGAATTTGGTAGTCAAAGCTAATAATATCGTGTTTACGATGAAAAGAGATACATCGGCATTTGCGAACATTTATTTCAATGCAATTATCGCGATACCATTTCTCCATTTGGAGTAAGTCTTTTTGTAGGTATACATAGTCAGTAACGTTATTGATAATTCTGAAGATCTTCGTATCGTCAGCAAATATTAAGCAGCTGGATGAAATTAAGGATGGTAGGTTATTTATGTAGATTAAAAATATCAGGGGTCGAAGTATTGTACCCTGGGGGACACCTGATCTTTCTTTAAAAGGAGAAGATTGTTGACTGTTAAAGACAACGATACTATCCCTGTTTAGCAAGTACAATGAAAATAGCGAAATAGTGTTCGGGTGAAAACCGATCTGAGCCATTTTCAAAAGACATAGTTTGTGATTAATTTTTTCAAAAGCCTTGCTAAAATCAGTGTGAATGAAATCAATCTGTTTGATATCATCAAAGGAGGAGGCTATAAAGTCAGTAAGGACTAGTTTTCGGTTAGCAAAACATAACATTTTTTCAACATTTCAGGATATGTATTCCTATTAATAGCAAGTTCAAATAGTTTGCTAAGTGGACTGACAAGCAGGCGCGTATACAGGGAGGGGGGGGTCACGGGGGGTCATGACCCCCCCCCCCAAAGAGTGCCACCTCACCTACGCGGTGAATTGAAGCAAATCGCGCTGGACTGTAGAGCACGTTGTAAAAGTTTAACAGGGCGATTTTTGTATGGTACGGGCACAATGTTTAGCTGACACCAGCGTTTAATGCTGGTGATATAGCGCACTTCTCTAAATTCATAACTTTAGCGCTGCATTGTCACAGAGATAATCTGCGGGAAAGCTTAGTTAACGATAAGTTAAGACAGAGGCGAACAAGATAGGAAATTTTTCGTGTTTTCTAGAAGGAAACAAGTAATGTCATATACTTATGTACTTATGCTATGCATTATTGTAGTGCTACTGACCTGAGACAACGAGTTAAAAACAAACAAGTAAAACAGTTAGAATTGATACCCTAGATGATGCCCCTTCTGGGCAAGTTTGATTTTTGAAGTGGTTTTTCGCATATATTTCTAGAACGGTTTGTCGGACAGAAAAAATGATTATAACTAATTTTATAGAATTTCGTATTCTGAAGTTTTTCGTACAATAAAAATGTCTTGGACTAATCGTTTTCACAGTATACGAAAAAACTCTAAATTTTTTATGGCAACACCTAAAAGGGGTTGCCCGATTTAGTCCAGTTTTGAAGTTTTATTTGCTAGTACAATGAAAACACCGTGTCCAATCCAAATATATAGTGGAAAACGAAATTTTTGTATGGCAACCCCACGAAGGAATTGCCCGATTTGTCTTATTATCGAACTTAATTTTACTTTTCTTTTTAAGTTCGTGTACAAAATTTCAGCTCTCTAAGTATACGCGTTCTTGAGTTATCGTGCGCACAGACAGACGGACGGATGGACATTCAAAAATCAAAATAACTTTTAATATTATTCGTGGGTGTTCAATCCATTATTTCGAGGTGTTACAAATTGAATGACAAACTTAGTATACCCTTAGATTTCATGTAGAGTATAAAAACGAGAGAACCTAGGATTATCCGAACGACAAAATCTTATTAAATCCCTCAAAATCCTATCAAATTATCCATAATAATGTACTCCCGGCCACAGTACTTCACTTTTTTAATAAGAAGATAAACTGCGCTTTGGCCCAGATGCTGAAAGGAGATGTAAAATTTCTGTCAAATAAAGTTTTCATTTTTCCCGAAAATATCAGAGAATGCAGCATTAGTTTCTCCCATTCAATCACTTCATCAGAGCAAAACGAATGTAAACAGAAGCACGTGCTGTTCAAATATCATAGGAATTATACTAACAAACATTGGTTATACTATAAAAAACATTGGATATTTCTCACAATATTTCAGCAAAAATGGGTTTTCACAAAAACGCCGGAGCATTTTATGAGAGTAAAACCTAAAAAGTCCACCCCTTCTCATTTATTTATGAAAATGAATCATTTGCCATTTCCGTTTATTTGCATGTAATCAGCGTTTTCAGATTTTATGTCCATATTCATACAAATTTTAAAGAGAGTTCAATTTCTTTTTGTTATTTTTTCTTCTTCTTTCTGTCCTTTTCTAGCCTGTACATTTAAATGGAAAACAATCGAAAATATCTTCTATGTCCTATATTTAGTTATTCAATCTTTGCCTGCGGTGGGGGTGTTTCTTTGAGTTTCTTATGAGTACTAATAGTGGCAATAATAGCCATTCGCTCGTAGCTCTTCATATTTGAAACACGTACGAATTTTTTTGAATTTTTTTGTGATTTTATATAGTGTCGAACGAAAAGTCATCAATCGTACCTATCACGGTAAGTAATTTTGGAATACATATTTATTTTATTGTTTGATTGTTTGAAAAAAGGAATGAAATGCTTTTATATTTTTTTTGCGCCGATTACTCGTATATACTCGTATATATATGATAAAAAAATTTAAAAGAGACCTCTTCCTACTTTTTCAACCCCCCCCCCCCTCCCCACAACTCGAACATTGTAGTTGTGACCTCCCAAGGCTACAGGTCTGGATACGCGCCTGCTGACAAGGCTGGATGCGCATTTTTTGTATACAATACTAAGAATACCATCAGGTCCGGGATTTTTATTGCAGTCAAGTGAGTTTAAGATACTTAAGACAGATTCAGATGAGATAGCTGTTAATTTAATATTAGAATAGTGAGAATTCCGAAGAGGAGTGAAAGTGTCGGGTTGTGTGGTAGAAAAACGAAAGTGAAATGATTGGAAAACATATCACATATACGCAACGGACAAGTCGAGGTTTCATCATTAAACGCTAGTTCTTTAGGGTATATATTAGAACCCTTCAAATTCTTCCTGAAAGACCAGAAAGTGTTTCGGTTCTCATTGAGTGAACACTCAGTACTTTCGACGTATCTCTTATAACATTCCGATTCAGGGTGTGGATTAGATTTATATAAGCGTCTAAACTTCTCCTTTTCCTGCAGGGCTTTAATAAGTTGAGGACTGTACCAATTTGGGAAGTGATTACGTTTGCGAAATGACGGTACGTGCAAGTATATCCCTTGTTTAATAATGTCATAGAATTTCTCACAAGACTTGTTAGGGTCATCTAAAATGATTTGGGAAAAGTCAAAACTACTGAGGAATTCATTAAAATTATCATAGCTACCTTTTTGGAAATTTATTGTTTTGACAGATATATCTCGAGCACATTTAAGATTCGCAAGATGCAGGCTGACATTTTGATAGTATATATTTATGAACATTAGCTACAAAAGAAAGAATGGACTTGTTACGGAGCTTGTAGGCTGCTTTTGACGAGATCGAGACATTTATCATTTACTATAGCAAAGAGTTTAGAATTTTCATCCTTTTTCAAGTATATTTTGGAGTTCTTAATCCAGATAAACTTAAATCTACTTTGACCCTTAAATTGCTTTGCCTTGAAGAATAATTCTTTCTTCTGTTTAGATAAAAATTCGTTAATATATATTATATTTTTCTCAGAGTAACCAAGAGCATCAGTTGTCAATTTGTTGGATACCTTATTAGCCGCTAATATACGATCCCTAACCAATTGGGATGAATATTTAACAAAGACAGGGTTAGAGCTATTGCTGGATCTACCTTTCCTACGATAAGCTTTAAGTACATTACTAGCATTACTAGGTAAGTTAAATAATAAATGTAATCATAATAGTATTGGTTGCCATAAGCAAAGTGAAACTGTGTTCGTAATCATAATAATATTGGTTCCCATAAACAATGTGAAAATCTGTTCGTAACCATAATATATTAGTAATCATAATAGTATTGGTTGCCATAAACAAAGTGAAACTGTGTTCGTAACCACAACATATTAGTAATCATAATAGTATTGGTTGCTCTAAACTAAATGCAACTGTGTTCATTACCATAATATATTAGCTACCATGATATGCATAGTATTGGTTGTCACAAATAAAATCATGAACTACATTATGTTTGTTTCTTTTTTCTTTTTTTGTTAAGGTAATCATATTTTTTTCTTTGAGTGTTGGACCATGCTTTCGAAGAACAAAAGAATTCTCTAGAATTCCGTTTAGATGAGTAGTAGAAAGTTAATTAGGAACAAAAGAATTCTCTGCAAGCATTTTTAGAATCCCGTTTAAATGAGCAGAAGAAATCTATGAAAGCCCGTTGGAATGAACAAAAGAGTTCTATAAAGAATTGTATAGAAACTAGTTTGGAGGAAAAATTAATCAGACGAACAAAATCCGAAATCGAAGATATAGAGCGGTAAATATCGGAAGTTCTGGGCAATTTTAAAGCACATTTAAAGAGGATAAAGCATCGACAACCTTGGCACAAAGAAACTGAAACCCAGTACAGGTAGAATGAAACCTCCAGAATTTGATGGGCAAAATTCGTGGCATATTTTCAAAAGACAATTCGAGGCAGCTTCCTAAGTAAATTTATGGAATGATATAAACTACAGCTCTCGTATTAGAACTTCCAGAATAGAACTGCCAAAAAAATTGTTAACCTGCATAGCAAAAATAATAAATCATCAATGATAAAAATTAAAATAAATATTCCGCAAAATAAACACATATATAAAATTTTTCCATAAATTCGTACATTCTCTTTGCTTCAAATTGTTATTACTTTTGTTTTTTTTTTAGAAACTACACAAGACTTAATTATTGAAAGAGAAATTGGATGGCGATTGTGTAGTTTTAAGCTTAACATTCTAAAAATATTATTTTTTTTTTTTTTGACAGTTTGGTTTTAGTGTCTTGTTGTTGTTTTTTTTTTTAAGTTTGCACGGTTAACTGGTAGTTAGTCCTGGCATTAGTAGTGCTGCGATCGGCAGGTAAAGCAAGGAATAATGTGTGGGAATAGGTCAGTGTTTTTTTAGCTTTTCTTCTACTTTTTGGGATTGTTGCTCTTGTTGGTCATGAAACTTTATGACGTGGACTTTAGAGTTGATTAAGTTTTGCTGCTGTGGGTATGTGGGAAAGGTATACGTGAGGTTGATTGTGGGTAGATAATGATTATTCAATTTTATTTCATTTACATTGTGAACCTGGATGATAAGATCTTTTGTTTTTAGATAACAGCCTACGAAGAGCTCCAATATTCCAGTAGCGTTAAGCTCGTGTGGGTTTATTTTGTCTTTGCACACAGTATAGATTATCACAGGCTCTTTCATAGAATACAACCACTTGTTCGGTTGTGACAATTGAATCCAGAAATCTAGTTTTGGTACTATTTTAATTTCGCACTAGGGAAGAATGGTGTTAGAGTGTTGTTATATACAACAACAAATTTTGTTATGTATATGTAATAAAAAGGGGTACTCACTATCTCTCGGCGTGCGTAACCAATGTATGTATCCCTTCCTTTTAACAATATTTTTCTTCCTTTTAGATACACTTTTCGTTTTACAATACTTTTCTTCTTTTGCTAGAGATTTACTTTTTCTTTTAACAATACTATTCTTCTTTTCGGACACACTCTCCTTTTAACAATAGTTTTCTTCCTTTTAGATACACTTTTCGTTTTACAATACTTTTCTTCTTTTGCTAGAGATTTACTTTTCCTTGCCAAAACCGAAACTGTGACCGCGTCGCTACAAGTACCGTGATTCGCTGACGAAAACCGAGTGTACTTGACTTGGATTTTTGTAATCGAAAGTCTAGTTGTTCAGGATAGGAAAGTGCTTAATTTGCATTCCTATCCTGAGAAAATTATTTACCGCTGGGCATGTTTAAACATGCCCAGAATTATCGCGACGGACGATGGTTGAAAATGAAATTTGATATTTTCGTAAATATCAAACCATCGTCTTGCTATCGTGCATACATTTTTGCGATCACAATGTATGCAGCTCGCGACAATTTGCTGATAAGAGCTTTTTCGGTGAAGACTGGATCGTTTCAGTCTTCACCGACGTAAAATTTTATGCGCCCGATATGTATGTGTGTATATATGTACATACATATCATATTTACGACAAATCTTACTGAAGGTAAGATTTGTCATGGGGCTTTTTTCTATCGAAACGACTTGGGTTGAAATTTAAAACTTTTATTTTTCCCAAGTCTTTTTGTGGGAAAAAAACATGTCGATTATAAGCGAAGGAATGTTGCGCGTAGTTGAAGAAATTGCTGATGCAACTTTCTTTTAGGCATGATTGGTTTATAAAAATTGTAATTTTGTTGCTTGATGCCTTATGTATACATTTTGTATATGTGACATGCCTCCCCCTACAAAAAAGAGAGTTATTCTTGCAAGAGGAATAACTCTCGGGGCAAGATTTACACCGACTCTTTAGATTCAAATCCTCTCATTAGTTTTCTTCTGGTCCGAGGTCTGGGTCCTTTTGACAGAGCCAAAATTTGTGTGTGTTTTTTTTCTCTCTTCGTGTGTTTTTTTAAATTTCGACATGTTGTTAGTGGAAGCTGTCACCCACAAGGGCTTTCGCTGTCCCTCGGGGCTTACAGCCATGATATATGGCATATATATCCTGCGAGTAACGCCTGGCTGGAGAGGCCCTTTGCGGCTGCTGTTTCGTCGGAAGGGTTACCGCCCGATCACTATTTGGGGTGCAGATGCGGTTCCCGGGCAATACCACCACGTTTTGCTGCCGTTGTATCCCCACGGGGGACAAACGTTAATTGCTCGAGGTGAGTTTGCGCCCCCTTCTTGAACAATTTTTTTTATTGTTTTTCTTTTGTTTTTAGGCTGCGTGCTTTTTATTACCGAGGTGCACGGACTATGTGCATGCTGCCATGAGATTTTTTCCTCCCCCCTTACAGATCTTTTGCGGGCGCTTATGGTCACCCCTCCCCTCTCTGAAGATGTCATCGAATTTTTTTTTCTTAATACTTTGTCTTTTTATATCTTTCCTATCCCTCTTCTCTTTTCATAATATAAAATAAAACTTTGTTTTCAATACTAAAGAGATATTGTGGGGTTCTTTTTCGGTCTACCTTTCCCTTTTTTACTTTTAGGAGGTTTTTTTTTCTTTTTACTTTGGATTGAGGTTGGTTCGGTGATCAGCATGGTTGTTT
The DNA here is from genome assembly GCA_963924295.1 of Dioctria rufipes. Taxonomy (NCBI): domain Eukaryota; kingdom Metazoa; phylum Arthropoda; class Insecta; order Diptera; family Asilidae; genus Dioctria; species Dioctria rufipes. The sequence goes on along the minus strand of OZ002740.1, from coordinate 167,346,610 downwards.
TTTTTTTTTTTTTTTTTTTTTTTGGGTGCACATATTATGTTTTTCTTTATATTTGGGTGGTAATTATATTTTGTTTTTAAATAGCTACTTAATTATTGTGTCCTATTCTAGGGTTGGTTGTTATTTGGTTTTTATGCGTTAGGTGTTGTTTCAACACTTATTTTATTACTTCTATTTGTATTTATTTTTTTCTAATAATCGATTTTTAGAACATCTTGTTATTGTTTTTTTTTTTGTTTTTTTTTTTTTTTTATATTCCTATTGGTGTTTTGTGCGTTTTATAATTTATCCTTACGATGTTTTCTTTGTTGATTGTTATCGTAAATGTTTATTTGTTTATTACAAGATTAGCTTTCCTTTCCTTTTACATATGTAATAATTCTCATTACAGTATTTTATCCTACTTTCTAACCTACTTAATTATATCTATCTTTTAACTTATTTATTAGGGTTTATTGAAACCTCTTACATTAATTTTGTGCTATGTAGTAATGTTAGCGTCTGTGACTGCAACAGTACTGATCTTTTGAAATGGTGATTTAATACCACTTGCACCGACCTAGCAGGTGGTAAGGTGCGGATCCTTTTGATTTGGTTTGTTCGATTGGTTTGATTTGTTCGATTTGTTTGGTTTGTTCGATTTGTTTCTCCGCCTCTGGGGTTTTCTTGGATTTGCGTGAACGATAATTTTTAATAATTGGGACTAGCCATTTGGCGACCAGGTACAGTACCATACATGTGATGGATGACAACACCCGTTAAGGATACTGATATTGCAGCTAGTACATGTGTAGGCTGGTGGCTTATATGAGGAACTATTTGTTCTAATTTTTCGTCCAGTTCTCTTAATGACTGGGTGCCTTGTAGGATGACGCTATTAGAGTCATCTCCTGAATATAGTTCTGTCTGTAGTTTTTCAGACTGTACTCTGTTTTTGGTTTCATTAAGATATTTATTCACTATTTGTTCTAATGGAGTTATATTTGGGAAATAAGTGGGTTGTTTGACACTCAATTGCTGGAAATTCCTATGCCTCATAGTGTATGATTTGTGATCCTACTTGTAATTGACAGGGATGGTTGATAGTAATTATTCCTTGGTCTTCTATTTTTGAAGTTAGGAATTGTTGGGTACACTGAAGGTGTACAATTGTTGGTTCTATCAACGAGAATATCCAAGAATTTGGTTTACTTGGTTTAATAAGTAGGTCTCTGGGAGGTATTTGTGCTCTGAATTGGCATTGTGGCTCTTCCTTTAGTGGATTAAAGAGCAGCTTCACTATGCATTCTTTAGACATTGTTGCCGTTGTTACAGGAATGCTTAGCTTCGTGACGTAAGTGTCCTCTTTGGAATATTGCGTGATTTTTTTGAAGACCTTAAGATCTTGTGTGTTTAATAATAATATGTCCTGTGTGTACCTGGTGCGCTACGTGCGAGTACTGTATATCGGGTACCAATGATTGTTTTTTGTTAATATGTATTGGAAAGCTGTGTACTCTATTCAGCTTCATTTGTGGTAGATTGAAAATCGAAAGTTGTATTCTAATAACTAATTTGTCTTGGACTAAACGAGCCTTTGTTTCCGCTGTCTGATATAGCCGGGAGAGACAATTTTGTGCATCTGGGCAAGTAGCGTGGGACTTGTGGTATATCTCTAATAGACTTTTGGGAGACACCACTAGTGGATACAACTGGTGATTTTTACTGGAGATTATTATGTCGAGTAAGGCTTGCTGCCTGTACTCAATCTCGACAATTTGTAAGGTCAGGCTTGAAATTATTTCCTGCCTCAATTGTCTCATCAGTAAATCATCTGTTATGTTTTGCATTCTATTTACCTGGAAATTTATTTGACGTTGTCTCTCCTGCAGAGATGTCAATGGTTTTTGAATTTGCTGTAGTGTAGTTTTAACTACACTGATCTGCTGCCTTTCCAGGTCGGCTAGTGCTTTAGTATTTATTTCAAGCTCCTCTAGTCGACTGTATACTTCCTGTTCATTAGTGCTGTCCATGGTCCCGAATAGGTAGTGAATTGCATTGCCTATTCCATCAAATATAGATCTTGTTGATCTTGATTTTGGGACCACTTCTCGAATGACACTTGTTCTCCTCTTGATAATTTCTGAGAGTGAATGAACGTGTTTTTGCTGTACTAGGCATAGCTCATCGGTTTGAGAGCGATTTGAACATAGTGGGTGAACTAAGTGTTCCGCCTGTTCTGCCATAAGCGTTTGGTTGTCCAGTTCCATTAGATTGATCTCAGTTAGTATATTCCATGTACTGTGGTACACTTGCAATTTTCCTAAATCATCATACAATATTCCTGTATTGTTGAGGGGACTTATTATGTAGGGTTCCGTTTGTATTAACACTAACATGTGCTTCATGTTCTGCAGGAAATGAGGGATAGGCTTCAGTAGTCAATTGGTCATACTACATAGCATATAAGATTTAAATATAGTATTGCTTACTTGAATTGTTGATAGTTTGTATAATGGGGGCTCAGTTGCTAAAAGAAAGACGAGGTAGGACAGGATAGGAGGACTGTAAGTCGGTTCCTGCTAAATCTCGTCACCGTATGAATTGGGAAGTTGTTTAGTTTACTATAATGAGTAAGAAGTAAATCATGAAGAGGAATACAAAACTCTCAAGGCAAGGTATGAGGGATGCAAGTCAAAGCATTCCAAACTCCATCGTCTTCTCTATGAGCTTTTAAGACGATGAGTATTGTACCTTTTCAAAAATTTCCAGTAAGAGTGAGCATATATTTGTTGTTATAGGTATTATTTTCCTGTAATTGAGGTGTTTTCAGTAATAACGCACATTGCGCATTTAGCTAATTTTTATCGATTTAAAAAAAAAATTTAGGTAAGGATAGACTTCGTGAGTCATAGTAAGTAATTCCGAGTGCGGAACTTTTAAGTAGGTAGTTGTTAGTTTAACTGGCGAACTTATGTTTGAAAGGGACTTGTTTTCTGACAGTGTATGTACCAGTATACTACTCATAATAGGGCTTCAAACGGTTGTTGTGTACGACAACCTGCCGCTTGCCTATTTTTATGGTAGTGTTTGTTGGACTGGGTACATTTATTACCAGATATGGGCCAACCCAGATTTGAGACAATTTGTGTTTGCGGCTTTTACTTTTGAATAGGACTTTGTCTCCTAGGTGGAAAGTGAGAGGCCTGACTGTTTTGTCGTAATATGCGTTTGAGCGTTGTTTGCTGGCTAAGAGATTTTTACGAGCCGTGGCATATGATTTTTGTAATCTGTATTTGAGCATATGGTAATAACTTTCGTGGTTATAAACGGATTCGGGATCCCGTTTCAAATTAGATGGGACATCCGCTGTAAAGCCGTAAAGGCAATCCATCGGGGTTAATTTAGTACCCTCGTGTATACTGTTATTGTATACGAATGCAGCGGTTCGCAGGAATTGATCCCATGCTTTGGGATTTTCGTCTACGATTGTACGCAGATATTCGATTAATGGTCTATGGGCACGCTCTAGTGCTCCATTAAACTGTGGATAGTATGCGGAAGTCTGTAACTTCTTTACCCTTAGCAGTTTGCAGACCTTCTTGAATAGCTCACTCAGGAAATTAGTTCCCTGATCGGTGACTATTCTCTTTGGAATGCGGTAACGCGTGACAATCTCATCGAAGAAGATTTGCGCCACCGTTACTGCTTCTCCATTAGGTATGGCATACCAATCGTCAAATTTGGTAAGGTTATCTTGAAACGTTAAGATATATTTATTACCTGATATGGTCTCTTCTAGTGGACCTACTATATCGAGGCAAACCTTGTCGAAAGGTTGTTCTGCGATGTCCGTTATTACCATTGGCATCTTGAATTGTGGAGATGCTTTCATTGTTTGGCACTTGGGGCATGTTTTTACGTATTTCTTTATATCGCTAAGCATGTGTCTCCACCAATACTTGCGTCTAATTCTTTTGTAAGTCTTAATGACACCCTGGTGGCCACCAAAAGGAGAGTTGTGGTAATCCTTTAGGATTGTTTGAACTTCCTTGGGGCTCGTAATTATTTCAGGTGCTTTGACTGGATTTATCTCTACTTCAAGCGTAGCAGGGGGTTGTAATTCCGCCTCTGGGGGTTCAATTTCTTTATCTTCCGCTGCCGTGAGCTGTGTTTCAGCGCTGGAGCTAGTATTGGCCTCTTGGGCTCTTTGTTTTTGAGCTCTGGTCACGGCGAAGCAATGAGCGGGTTTTTTTCTTTTTATTTGGAAAATTATTTTCGTCCACATCAGAGTCCATAGTGTGGTGGACTTGGGCCTGTACCGTTACAGTGTTGCCTGTATAGTCTTCGTTTAATACTTTGGAATAGGCATAGGCGATAGGCTGGTCTTTTCTAACTTCTCCTTGGGAAAGCACAGCGCCTAATGCTTCGTTTCTGGCGTCCGTTGTGAGGTTGAAAGGTTTTGAAAAATCTGGATAGAATAAAAGTGGTGGTGATATTAGAGCATTTTTAATGTTTTGAAATACTTCTTGGCATTTCTCGGTCCAAGTGAATTTTAGATCTTTTCGAAGTAAATTCATAATTGGACGAACGATTTTTGAGAATTCCGGAATGAACTTCCTATAGTAATTGGCAAGTCCTAAAAAGGACTGAACTTGTCTTACTGTTCTATGAACAGGGAATGTTTGGACGCAGGCCGGGGTCTGGTAACGCACCTTCGCTAGAGCATTTGTGCCCTAGGTAAACAACTTCTCGTCTCTAGAACTGGCACTTCTCTGGCTGCAGTTTGAGGTTGTTTTCTCTCAATTTGTTGAAGTCTTTCTGAAGTTTATCATTGTGGTCATTTAGGTTTTTACCGTAAATGACGATGTCGTCAATATAAACGAAACATTCGAGGACTTGTAGGCCTGTCAGAACGAAGTTCATGAGGCGTTGGAATGTAGCGGAAGCTCCTTTGAGTCCGAATGGCATACGCTTAAATTCGTAGTGCCCGTAATTAGTGCTAAAAGCGGTCTTATGTCGATCTTTTTTGTCGACTAAGACTTGGTGATAGCCGTTGGCCAAATCGAGAGTGGTAAAGTACCTAGCATGGCCTAGTTGGTCAAGAATATCCTCGATTCGAGGTAGCAGAAATGCGTCGCCAATTGTCTTTTCATTTAACTTGCGAAAATCGACAACGACGCGCCACCTTTTTTCACTATCGGGTCCCGCCTTTTTGGGAACTACTAATAAGGGTGAATTCAAAGGGCTTTTGCTAGTTTGGACTATTCCGTTGTCTAGCATTTCTCTTAATTGTTCGTTGATTACTTGTCTCTGGGTCTCTGGTAATCTGTAGGCCTTTTGGTTTATGGGCGCTTGATCTTGTATTAAAGGGATATTGTGGGTGATAGCATTTGTATATGTGAGCTTATCACCTTTGAGAAAGAAGATATCATTGTACTCGTAACAGAGTTCGGATATCGAAGCTTTTTCTTCCGCATTTAGATTTGGGTCTAGGCTGAGCTCTTGGTCTAGTCTAGCCTGTTGACTCGCGCAGTATGTGTGGATCTTCATGATCCGGAAATAAGAATCTTACGTGTTGTAAGATAGCTTTGTTTTCCGAAGAGCTTGCGTTTCTTTCTTCATTTGGTGTAGTTGTGTACTTACTATCTGTTTTACTTACATTACTAGATGGCAGGGATTGGGCTTCCTGCAGTTTTAATGGTGGAGTACCATGTTTTATGTGTACTTTTGATTGGTCCGAGTACTCGCACGCATTCGTATTTTGGCTTATGGGCCTTGAAAAATTGGTTTTCTTAATACTATTTGACGGTGGAGCCAACTTTGCCTTCAATGAGGTCTTACGGATCTCGCGTGCGTCTTTTACAGGACTCATGGGCTACTTTTTATTCTTAATACTAATTTTATTAAGTGGTGGAGTCGACTTTGCATTTAAATAGGTCTTACTGGGCTCGCACGCACTGTGGATGGGGCTCTTGGGCCAAGGTGATTTCTTAACACTAATGTTACTCAGTGGTGGTGTCAACTTTGCCTTTCAATTGGTCTTACTGAGCTCGTACGCACTGTTGATGGGGCTCTTGGGCCACTGTTTTTTCTTATCACTAATTTTATTAAGTGGTGGAGTCGTCTTTGCCTGAGAATAGGTCTTACTGAGCTCGTACGCACCTATTGTTCTTTCGCTCCTTATCCTTGTGATTATCTTACTTCTAGGTATATTGGATGGTGGAGTCAGCTGCATTTTGCTTGCCGGCTTCTGGAGCTCGCTCGCATTTCTGGTTGGGCTCTGGGGCCATGTAAAATTTTTGTAACTTATTCTCTTGGACGGTGGAGTCATTGTTGCCTCTACTCGGATCTTACTGATCTCGCACGTGTCTTGTATAGGGCTCTTGGGCCGTGTTAGTAACTTAGGTCTAGGTATTTTGGAGAAAGAAGCCTTGCATGACTTCTGTTCTGCCTTGGGAAACTCACTGATGTTCGTGTTACTCGCTTGCGATTTATTCGGCTTGAGATTGTGTTGTGTATTAGCGGCTTCTCCTATTGGGATGACGGCGTAGTCATGTATAGGGAGCAGTTGTAATAATAAACTGTTGATGACTCCTTGGAAATTATTAATGTTGAGTATGGCAACTAGCACTGTTTCTTTCATAGTAGGGAGTAAACTGTTGGCCAGGAAGACTCCATCGCCTATCTCTTTTGATAGACAGAGCATTTCTTCCATCACACGCAACGGGATCATTTGTGACCTAGCAGGTATGCATATTGGTTCCTCTAAAGTAACCAGATGCTGCCTCATTTCGCTGGTTTCTTGATCACCCAGACAGTTCTTTTCGCATTCCGTCGGCTCTTGTTGAACCTGGCAGCCAGCATTACTCTTTTGAGATGCCTTGGAGACACTGCTTGTAGATAGCTTAACCTGTTTAGGTTCCATCTTTTCTGCAAGTGACCTCACTTCGACTGCTTTTGTGGAATACAGCTTGTCCGTTTTGCATGACAAGGGCACAGTAAACTCTTCGGGATTTGTTTCCGTACAAGGAAACTTGAGTGCTTTATTTGGGCCTTCAACATTACAATTGTTTGATAGGAAATCGTTTCCTAATAGGTCGTCATCGGAAAGACCTGGCAGGTTTTGTACCACCTGAAACATGCAGGGAATTTTATTTTTAAAATTGAAGTTGCCCTTGTAATTTCCCAATGTCTTTCCGGTTCCAAAAGGGGTCTGTAAAGTGCATGCCTCATTGGAATTAATTATTTTGAGGACTCTAATTGCTCTTTTCTTAATGATACTAACCTCAGCGCCAGTGTCCACTACTAGTTTTGTATGGCCGTTAAGGCTTATGTCCAGTGGAAGTTTCACTGTAGGGACACCGGATTCGGGCACTTGAGGTGACCCTTTTGATTTGCGTTGTGGGTTTATAGTCGAGCCGGGGAGTTTTGGGTCGACTGCATGTCGTTTCCCTGACTTCGGGCTTCCCATTTTTTCTTTCGGCGGCAATCTTCGTCTGCATGTCCTCGGCGACCACAAAAGGTGCATAGATGGTAGATCTCTTGGAGAGGCGTGGAGGAACAATCTGTTGCGTTTTTTGTGTTTTTCTGCAATCACGGACGTCATGTCCATAGATTTTGCAGTTTGAGCAGAAAGGGGTGTTTTTGCGCTTAAGGCAATCTGAATAAGTATGACTCTTTCGCTGGCAGAAATTGCACGTTATGTTACGGACCAGTGCATCTGTGTCCGAATTTCTTGCATCAGTGTTTGTAAATGGTCGCTGTCGTGACTGTGATGAACCTGGGTTATTCACGTTACGTGAAAACTGATTCGGGTTTGGAGCTCGAGGTGATGCAAACATAGGTGTTGATGGCATTTGATAGTAGGGAGCACTATTGTAAGCTCTGACTCGTAAATCTGGGTCTACTGGAGCCATTGGAAGAGTTTGTACCAGAGGAGTCTGGACGAATGTAGCACTTTGCTGTAATTTCTCCATGTCCAGGGCTTTTTGAATTAATGCTTCTAAATCTCCTTCTCCCTGTGTGAGCAAATATTGACACAGGTGTGTGTTAGTTACTCCACTTTTCAGAGCGTTTTTGGTGAAATCCATCGGCTGTGTTTTCACAATATATAATATGCGTTTGAGCGTTGTTTGCTGGCTAAGAGATTTTTACGAGCCGTGGCATATGATTTTTGTAATCTGTATTTGAGCATATGGTAATAACTTTCGTGGTTATAAACGGATTCGGGATCCCGTTTCAAATTAGATGGGACATCCGCTGTAAAGCCGTAAAGGCAATCCATCGGGGTTAATTTAGTACCCTCGTGTATACTGTTATTGTATACGAATGCAGCGGTTCGCAGGAATTGATCCCATGCTTTGGGATTTTCGTCTACGATTGTACGCAGATATTCGATTAATGGTCTATGGGCACGCTCTAGTGCTCCATTAAACTGTGGATAGTATGCGGAAGTCTGTAACTTCTTTACCCTTAGCAGTTTGCAGACCTTCTTGAATAGCTCACTCAGGAAATTAGTTCCCTGATCGGTGACTATTCTCTTTGGAATGCGGTAACGCGTGACAATCTCATCGAAGAAGATTTGCGCCACCGTTACTGCTTCTCCATTAGGTATGGCATACCAATCGTCAAATTTGGTAAGGTTATCTTGAAACGTTAAGATATATTTATTACCTGATATGGTCTCTTCTAGTGGACCTACTATATCGAGGCAAACCTTGTCGAAAGGTTGTTCTGCGATGTCCGTTATTACCATTGGCATCTTGAATTGTGGAGATGCTTTCATTGTTTGGCACTTGGGGCATGTTTTTACGTATTTCTTTATATCGCTAAGCATGTGTCTCCACCAATACTTGCGTCTAATTCTTTTGTAAGTCTTAATGACACCCTGGTGGCCACCAAAAGGAGAGTTGTGGTAATCCTTTAGGATTGTTTGAACTTCCTTGGGGCTCGTAATTATTTCAGGTGCTTTGACTGGATTTATCTCTACTTCAAGCGTAGCAGGGGGTTGTAATTCCGCCTCTGGGGGTTCAATTTCTTTATCTTCCGCTGCCGTGAGCTGTGTTTCAGCGCTGGAGCTAGTATTGGCCTCTTGGGCTCTTTGTTTTTGAGCTCTGGTCACGGCGAAGCAATGAGCGGGTTTTTTTCTTTTTATTTGGAAAATTATTTTCGTCCACATCAGAGTCCATAGTGTGGTGGACTTGGGCCTGTACCGTTACAGTGTTGCCTGTATAGTCTTCGTTTAATACTTTGGAATAGGCATAGGCGATAGGCTGGTCTTTTCTAACTTCTCCTTGGGAAAGCACAGCGCCTAATGCTTCGTTTCTGGCGTCCGTTGTGAGGTTGAAAGGTTTTGAAAAATCTGGATAGAATAAAAGTGGTGGTGATATTAGAGCATTTTTAATGTTTTGAAATACTTCTTGGCATTTCTCGGTCCAAGTGAATTTTAGATCTTTTCGAAGTAAATTCATAATTGGACGAACGATTTTTGAGAATTCCGGAATGAACTTCCTATAGTAATTGGCAAGTCCTAAAAAGGACTGAACTTGTCTTACTGTTCTATGAACAGGGAATGTTTGGACGCAGGCCGGGGTCTGGTAACGCACCTTCGCTAGAGCATTTGTGCCCTAGGTAAACAACTTCTCGTCTCTAGAACTGGCACTTCTCTGGCTGCAGTTTGAGGTTGTTTTCTCTCAATTTGTTGAAGTCTTTCTGAAGTTTATCATTGTGGTCATTTAGGTTTTTACCGTAAATGACGATGTCGTCAATATAAACGAAACATTCGAGGACTTGTAGGCCTGTCAGAACGAAGTTCATGAGGCGTTGGAATGTAGCGGAAGCTCCTTTGAGTCCGAATGGCATACGCTTAAATTCGTAGTGCCCGTAATTAGTGCTAAAAGCGGTCTTATGTCGATCTTTTTTGTCGACTAAGACTTGGTGATAGCCGTTGGCCAAATCGAGAGTGGTAAAGTACCTAGCATGGCCTAGTTGGTCAAGAATATCCTCGATTCGAGGTAGCAGAAATGCGTCGCCAATTGTCTTTTCATTTAACTTGCGAAAATCCACAACGACGCGCCACCTTTTTTCACCATCGGGTCCCGCCTTTTTAGGAACTACTAATAAGGGTGAATTCAAAGGGCTTTTGCTAGTTTGGACTATTCCGTTGTCTAGCATTTCTCTTAATTGTTCGTTGATTACTTGTCTCTGGGTCTCTGGTAATCTGTAGGCCTTTTGGTTTATGGGCGCTTGATCTTGTATTAAAGGGATATTGTGGGTGATTGCATTTGTATATGTGAGCTTATCACCTTTGAGAAAGAAGATATCATTGTACTCGTAACAGAGTTCGGATATCGAAGCTTTTTCTTCCGCATTTAGATTTGGGTCTAGGCTGAGCTCTTGGTCTAGTCTAGCCTGTTGACTCGCGCAGTATGTGTGGATCTTCATGATCCGGAAATAAGAATCTTACGTGTTGTAAGATAGCTTTGTTTTCCGAAGAGCTTGCGTTTCTTTCTTCATTTGGTGTAGTTGTGTACTTACTATCTGTTTTACTTACATTACTAGATGGCAGGGATTGGGCTTCCTGCAGTTTTAATGGTGGAGTATCATGTTTTATGTGTACTTTTGATTGGTCCGAGTACTCGCACGCATTCGTATTTTGGCTTATGGGCCTTGAAAAATTGGTTTTCTTAATACTATTTGACGGTGGAGCCAACTTTGCCTTCAATGAGGTCTTACGGATCTCGCGTGCGTCTTTTACAGGACTCATGGGCTACTTTTTATTCTTAATACTAATTTTATTAAGTGGTGGAGTCGACTTTGCATTTAAATAGGTCTTACTGGGCTCGCACGCACTGTGGATGGGGCTCTTGGGCCAAGGTGGTTTCTTAACACTAATGTTACTCAGTGGTGGAGTCAACTTTGCCTTTCAATTGGTCTTACTGAGCTCGTACGCACTGTTGATGGGGCTCTTGGGCCACTGTTTTTTCTTATCACTAATTTTATTAAGTGGTGGAGTCGTCTTTGCCTGAGAATAGGTCTTACTGAGCTCGTACGCACCTATTGTTCTTTCGCTCCTTATCCTTGTGATTATCTTACTTCTAGGTATATTGGATGGTGGAGTCAGCTGCATTTTGCTTGCCGGCTTCTGGAGCTCGCTCGCATTTCTGGTTGGGCTCTGGGGCCATGTAAAATTTTTGTAACTTATTCTCTTGGACGGTGGAGTCATTGTTGCCTCTACTCGGATCTTACTGATCTCGCACGTGTCTTGTATAGGGCTCTTGGGCCGTGTTAGTAACTTAGGTCTAGGTATTTTGGAGAAAGAAGCCTTGCATGACTTCTGTTCTGCCTTGGGAAACTCACTGATGTTCGTGTTACTCGCTTGCGATTTATTCGGCTTGAGATTGTGTTGTGTATTAGCGGCTTCTCCTATTGGGATGACGGCGTAGTCATGTATAGGGAGCAGTTGTAATAATAAACTGTTGATGACTCCTTGGAAATTATTAATGTTGAGTATGGCAACTAGCACTGTTTCTTTCATAGTAGGGAGTAAACTGTTGGCCAGGAAGACTCCATCGCCTATCTCTTTTGATAGACAGAGCATTTCTTCCATCACACGCAACGGGATCATTTGTGACCTAGCAGGTATGCATATTGGTTCCTCTAAAGTAACCAGATGCTGCCTCATTTCGCTGGTTTCTTGATCACCCAGACAGTTCTTTTCGCATTCCGTCGGCTCTTGTTGAACCTGGCAGCCAGCATTACTCTTTTGAGATGCCTTGGAGACACTGCATGTAGATAGCTTAACCTGTTTAGGTTCCATCTTTTCTGCAAGTGACCTCACTTCGACTGCTTTTGTGGAATACAGCTTGTCCGTTTTGCATGACAAGGGCACAGTGAACTCTTCGGGATTTGTTTCCGTACAAGGAAACTTGAGTGCTTTATTTGGGCCTTCAACATTACAATTGTTTGATAGGAAATCGTTTCCTAATAGGTCGTCATCGGAAAGACCTGGCAGGTTTTGTACCACCTGAAACATGCAGGGAATTTTATTTTTAAAATTGAAGTTGCCCTTGTAATTTCCCAATGTCTTTCCGGTTCCAAAAGGGGTCTGTAAAGTGCATGCCTCATTGGAATTAATTATTTTGAGGACTCTAATTGCTCTTTTCTTAATGATACTAACCTCAGCGCCAGTGTCCACTACTAGTTTTGTATGGCCGTTAAGGCTTATGTCCAGTGGAAGTTTCACTGTAGGGACACCGGATTCGGGCACTTGAGGTGACCCTTTTGATTTGCGTTGTGGGTTTATAGTCGAGCCGGGGAGTTTTGGGTCGACTGCATGTCGTTTCCCTGACTTCGGGCTTCCCATTTTTTCTTTCGGCGGCAATCTTCGTCTGCATGTCCTCGGCGACCACAAAAGGTGCATAGATGGTAGATCTCTTGGAGAGGCGTGGAGGAACAATCTGTTGCGTTTTTTGTGTTTTTCTGCAATCACGGACGTCATGTCCATAGATTTTGCAGTTTGAGCAGAAAGGGGTGTTTTTGCGCTTAAGGCAATCTGAATAAGTATGACTCTTTCGCTGGCAGAAATTGCACGTTATGTTACGGACCAGTGCATCTGTGTCCGAATTTCTTGCATCAGTGTTTGTAAATGGTCGCTGTCGTGACTGTGATGAACCTGGGTTATTCACGTTACGTGAAAACTGATTCGGGTTTGGAGCTCGAGGTGATGCGAACATAGGTGTTGATGGCATTTGATAGTAGGGAGCACTATTGTAAGCTCTGACTCGTAAATCTGGGTCTACTGGAGCCATTGGAAGAGTTTGTACCAGAGGAGTCTGGACGAATGTAGCACTTTGCTGTAATTTCTCCATGTCCAGGGCTTTTTGAATTAATGCTTCTAAATCTCCTTCTCCCTGTGTGAGCAAATATTGACACAGGTGTGTGTTAGTTACTCCACTTTTCAGAGCGTTTTTGGTGAAATCCATCGGCTGTGTTTTCACAATATATAATATGCGTTTGAGCGTTGTTTGCTGGCTAAGAGATTTTTACGAGCCGTGGCATATGATTTTTGTAATCTGTATTTGAGCATATGGTAATAACTTTCGTGGTTATAAACGGATTCGGGATCCCGTTTCAAATTAGATGGGACATCCGCTGTAAAGCCGTAAAGGCAATCCATCGGGGTTAATTTAGTACCCTCGTGTATACTGTTATTGTATACGAATGCAGCGGTTCGCAGGAATTGATCCCATGCTTTGGGATTTTCGTCTACGATTGTACGCAGATATTCGATTAATGGTCTATGGGCACGCTCTAGTGCTCCATTAAACTGTGGATAGTATGCGGAAGTCTGTAACTTCTTTACCCTTAGCAGTTTGCAGACCTTCTTGAATAGCTCACTCAGGAAATTAGTTCCCTGATCGGTGACTATTCTCTTTGGAATGCGGTAACGCGTGACAATCTCATCGAAGAAGATTTGCGCCACCGTTACTGCTTCTCCATTAGGTATGGCATACCAATCGTCAAATTTGGTAAGGTTATCTTGAAACGTTAAGATATATTTATTACCTGATATGGTCTCTTCTAGTGGACCTACTATATCGAGGCAAACCTTGTCGAAAGGTTGTTCTGCGATGTCCGTTATTACCATTGGCATCTTGAATTGTGGAGATGCTTTCATTGTTTGGCACTTGGGGCATGTTTTTACGTATTTCTTTATATCGCTAAGCATGTGTCTCCACCAATACTTGCGTCTAATTCTTTTGTAAGTCTTAATGACACCCTGGTGGCCACCAAAAGGAGAGTTGTGGTAATCCTTTAGGATTGTTTGAACTTCCTTGGGGCTCGTAATTATTTCAGGTGCTTTGACTGGATTTATCTCTACTTCAAGCGTAGCAGGGGGTTGTAATTCCGCCTCTGGGGGTTCAATTTCTTTATCTTCCGCTGCCGTGAGCTGTGTTTCAGCGCTGGAGCTAGTATTGGCCTCTTGGGCTCTTTGTTTTTGAGCTCTGGTCACGGCGAAGCAATGAGCGGGTTTTTTTCTTTTTATTTGGAAAATTATTTTCGTCCACATCAGAGTCCATAGTGTGGTGGACTTGGGCCTGTACCGTTACAGTGTTGCCTGTATAGTCTTCGTTTAATACTTGTGGAATAGGCATAGGCGATAGGCTGGTCTTTTCTAACTTCTCCTTGGGAAAGCACAGCGCCTAATGCTTCGTTTCTGGCGTCCGTTGTGAGGTTGAAAGGTTTTGAAAAATCTGGATAGAATAAAAGTGGTGGTGATATTAGAGCATTTTTAATGTTTTGAAATACTTCTTGGCATTTCTCGGTCCAAGTGAATTTTAGATCTTTTCGAAGTAAATTCATAATTGGACGAACGATTTTTGAGAATTCCGGAATGAACTTCCTATAGTAATTGGCAAGTCCTAAAAAGGACTGAACTTGTCTTACTGTTCTATGAACAGGGAATGTTTGCACGCAGGCCGGGGTCTGGTAACGCACCTTCGCTAGAGCATTTGTGCCCTAGGTAAACAACTTCTCGTCTCTAGAACTGGCACTTCTCTGGCTGCAGTTTGAGGTTGTTTTCTCTCAATTTGTTGAAGTCTTTCTGAAGTTTATCATTGTGGTCATTTAGGTTTTTACCGTAAATGACGATGTCGTCAATATAAACGAAACATTCGAGGGCTTGTAGGCCTGTCAGAACGAAGTTCATGAGGCGTTGGAATGTAGCGGGAGCTCCTTTGAGTCCGAATGGCATACGCTTAAATTCGTAGTGCCCGTAATTAGTGCTAAAAGCGGTCTTATGTCGATCTTTTTTGTCGACTAAGACTTGGTGATAGCCGTTGGCCAAATCGAGAGTGGTAAAGTACCTAGCATGGCCTAGTTGGTCAAGAATATCCTCGATTCGAGGTAGCAGAAATGCGTCGCCAATTGTCTTTTCATTTAATTTGCGAAAATCGACAACGACGCGCCACCTTTTTTCACCATCGGGTCCCGCCTTTTTGGGAACTACTAATAAGGGTGAATTCAAAGGGCTTTTGCTAGTTTGGACTATTCCGTTGTCTAGCATTTCTCTTAATTGTTCGTTGATTACTTGTCTCTGGGTCTCTGGTAATCTGTAGGCCTTTTGGTTTATGGGCGCTTGATCTTGTATTAAAGGGATATTGTGGGTGATAGCATTTGTATATGTGAGCTTATCACCTTTGAGAAAGAAGATATCATTGTACTCGTAACAGAGTTCGGATATTGAGCTCTTGGTCTAGCCTGTTGACTCGCGCAGTATGTGTGGGATCTTCATGATCCGGAAATAAAAATCTTACGTGTTGTAAGATAGCTTTGTTTTCCGAAAAGCTTGCGTTTCTTTCTTCATTTGGTGTAGTTGTGTACTTACTATCTGTTTTACTTACATTACTAGATGGCAGGGATTGGGCTTCCTGCAGTTTTAATGGTGGAGTACCATGTTTTATGTGTATTTTTGATTGGTCCGAGTACTCGCACGCATTCGTATTTTGGCTTATGGGCCTTGAAAAATTGGTTTTCTTAATACTATTTGACGGTGGAGCAAACTTTGCCTTCAATGAGGTCTTACGGATCTCGCGCGCGTCTTTTACAGGACTCAGGGGCTACTTTTTATTCTTAATACTAATTTTATTAAGTGGTGGAGTCGACTTTGCATTTAAATAGGTCTTACTGGGCTCGCACGCACTGTTGATGGGGCTCTTGGGCCAAGGTGGTTTCTTAACACTAATGTTACTCAGTGGTGGAGTCAACTTTGCCTTTCAATAGGTCTTACTGAGCTCGTACGCACTGTTGATGGGGCTCTTGGGCCACTGTTTTTTCTTATCACTAATTTTATTAAGTGGTGGAGTCGTCTTTGCCTGAGAATAGGTCTTACTGAGCTCGTACGCACCTATTGTTCTTTCGCTCCTTATCCTTGTGATTATCTTACTTTTAGGTATATTTAATGGTGGAGTCAGCTGCATTTTGCTTGCCGGCTTCTGGAGCTCGCTCGCATTTCTGGTTGGGCTCTGGGGCCATGTAAAATTTTTGTAACTTATTCTCTTGGACGGTGGAGTCATTGTTGCCTCTACTCGGGTCTTACTGATTTCGCACGTGTCTTGTATAGGGCTCTTGGGCCGTGTTAGTAACTTAGGTCTAGGTATTTTGGAGAAAGAAGCCTTGCATGACTTCTGTTCTGCCTTGGGAAACTCACTGATGTTCGTGTTACTCGCTTGCGATTTATTCGGCTTGAGATTGTGTTGTGTATTAGCGGCTTCTCCTATTGGGATGACGGGGTAGTCATGTATAGGGAGCAGTTGTAATAATAAACTGTTGATGACTCCTTGGAAATTATTAATGTTGAGTATGGCAACTAGCACTGTTTCTTTCATAGTAGGGAGTAAACTGTTGGCCAGGAAGACTCCATCGCCTATCTCTTTTGATAGACAGAGCATTTCTTCCATCACACGCAACGGGATCATTTGTGACCTAGCAGGTATGCATATTGGTTCCTCTAAAGTAACCAGATGCTGCATCATTTCGCTGGTTTCTTGATCACCCAGACAGTTCTTTTCGCATTCCGTAGGCTCTTGTTGAACCTGGCAGCCAGCATTACTCTTTTGAGATGCCTTGGAGACACTGCATGTAGATAGCTGAACCTGTTTAGGTTCCATCTTTTCTGCAAGTGACCTCAATTCGACTGCTTTTGTGGAATACAGCTTGTCCGTTTTGCATGACAAGGGCACAGTAAACTCTTCGGGATTTGTTTCCGTACAAGGAAACTTGAGTGCTTTATTTGGGCCTTCAACATTACAATTGTTTGATAGGAAATCGTCATCGGAAAGACCTGGCAGGTTTTGTACCACCTGAAACATGCAGGGAATTTTATTTTTAAAATTGAAGTTGCCCTTGTAATTTTCCAATGTCTTTCCGGTTCCAAAAGGGGTCTGTAAATTGCATGCCTCATTGGAATTAATTATTTTGAGGACTCTAATTGCTCTTTTCTTAATGATACTAACCTCAGCGCCAGTGTCCACTACTAGTTTTGTATGGCCGTTAAGGCTTATGTCCAGTGGAAGTTTCACTGTAGGGACACCGGATTCGGGCACTTGAGGTGACCCTTTTGATTTGCGTTGTGGGTTTATAGTCGAGCCGGGGAGTTTTGGGTCGACTGCATGTCGTTTCCCTGACTCCGGGCTTCCCATTTTTTCTTTCGGCGGCAATCTTCGTCTACATGTCCTCGGCGACCACAAAAGGTGCATAGATGGTAGATCTCTTGGAGAGGCGTGGAGGAACAATCTGTTGCGTTTTTTGTGTTTTTCTGCAATCACGGACGTCATGTCCATAGATTTTGCAGTTTGAGCAGAAAGGGGTGTTTTTGCGCTTAAGGCAATCTGAATAAGTATGACTCTTTCGCTGGCAGAAATTGCACGTTATGTTACGGACCAGTGCATCTGTGTCCGAATTTCTTGCATCAGTGTTTGTAAATGGTCGTTGTCGTGACTGTGATGAACCTGGGTTATTCACGTTACGTGAAAACTGATTCGGGTTTGGAGCTCGAGGTGATGCGAACATAGGTGTTGATGGCATTTGATAGTAGGGAGCTCTATTGTAAGCACTGCCTCGTAAATCTGGGTCTACTGGAGCCATTGGAAGAGTTTGTACCAGAGGAGTCTGGACGAATGTAGCACTTTGCTGTAATTTCTCCATGTCCAGGGCTTTTTGAATTAATGCTTCTAAATCTCCTTCTCCCTGTGTGAGCAAATATTGACACAGGTGTGTGTTAGTTACTCCACTTTTCAGAGCGTTTTTGGTGAAATCCATCGGCTGTGTTTTCACAGCAGGGACTGCCTCAGCTCCATACTTCTGTGTCGCTGCCTCGTTGCAAATCGTCAACAACTGTTTCAATCCTTTGATGAAAACAGTGAGAGATTCTAACGGGTTTTGTCTGGTGGTAATTAATTTATTCACCAGCTCCTGATAAGTCTCACGGGGAAGATATGTTCTGTTTAAACGTTCCTCTACTTCAGTAAATGAAGCAGGGACGTCTGAAGCGAATAATTGGTATGCGTCACCTCTGAGTCTTGTGGGAAGAACTTGAATGAAGGCCACTTTTTCTTCATTATTTAAGCAGTGCATAGTTTGTTTGCAGCAGCCAATGAAGGTTTGTAGCTTTCGTCCCAATTGTGGGGTACTTTCAGCCGAAAATAGGGGGACGAGTTGAGCTGTTAGCTTCGCTACTTTAGCGTAGTCCACCAATGTGTATAGTCTATTGACTGGAAATTTAAATTTAGGTGGACCAGTTGGGCTTGTTTCTGGGCTGATTTCTGTTAAGGATTCTTCGAGTCAGTCTATCAGCAGGTCTTCGTTAGTTGGTTCAGTCACTTCACTGTCACTATTACCGTCGGTACTTTCACTATTACTTAAATTAACACTCTTATTCTTCTCTAAATCTAAATTTTCAATACTCTCCTTATCTACAGGGAGGGAGCGCGTGGATTCAGCAAGCCTACTTGATTGATTAATTTATGAGGTTTGGGCCCCTTCTACAGGTCCCCCTAAGGCCAAGACAAGGCCCATTGTTCACCCTCCAGACCCATGCGCGATTGCTTATAGGTCCCGACCGGATGCTCTTATAAATTTCAGTATTGGCTCCCAGCCCTCCTTGCCGGCATCATGCAGCTCTTCCAGGAGGTGTGAACCAAGAATTCTGTAGCTGTTGCAGCGCAAACCACATCCAGTAAAAATCACCATCAAACCTGGAAGAAAACTAAACAAAGTATCATTCTAACATAGTAAATAAGTAACTAGATACTTATCTAAAAATCAGTATAAATTATCCTTAACACTTAGTCATGTATAGGTTTAGCTTTCCTTCTTCTCGGTAGTTCTTTTTGCACCTAAAAAATATAATTCATAACATTAGAATAGTAGCTATAAATAAAATACACATAAACACAGATTAGGTACACACATACTCACCACAAAACCAGACGAAAATGATTTCAACCTTTGCAAGCGCTTTACATAAAACCACATAAAACAAATAGAATAGAACAAAAACAAATAAATAAAATAAAATACTTACCCTTTACGTGCTTGAGATTTGTCCATCGTCGCACAAGCTTAACATCGTCGACATGTCTTAATGACATTGATAAACAACAATATAGTTTATCGATAGTCGATAAATTTCGAAAACGATAGACTTGGCTAACCCTGAAAATGGTAGATTACGAGTTTCGTTAAACATTATAGAAAGGGACATGAACACCTGAGATAGGTTGAGAGTTAATTTTAAAATGTTCTCTTAACGGAAAAAAGCATTCTAGAAAAATCATGTTCCAAGCAAAAGCAGTTAATTAATATAGTTGAAACCTCTACATCGCGACGGACAAGTTTTTTTTTGAGCAACAAACAAAGGGCATTAAAATAGAAAAAAAGGAAGTTTTTGGAAATAAGTTGAATTCTCGGTAACAAATCAATTGTTATTTTCGAAACCAAAATTGAAATCAATTTCGTCTCGGGCGGATTAGTAATAACCTGTATTCGAGTTTGAACTTTGAATTGTGCACAGCATTTATAGTACGCAGTTAATTAGAGAACTTGCATTGCATTGTAAATCATTCAAAAAAGAAATTAAAATCATGATCTACATGTTTTGAAGTGATTAGTTTTTAATTAAAGCCTATAATATTAAGAAAAAGAGTGTTTTATTTAACATTGGATTATTATAACAACGAGTAAGATTGGTTCAGTGGAGAAGAGTTTGGACTAGCACCCGTCGACTGTGGGTTCAAATCTGGTGAACGTTTAGTGGCACCGTTTTCTTGTTTTTGTCATTTTCTGCAAAGGGCATTTTGTTTTTTTATTAATTTGTGGAAAAGCAGTTTTCTTTGGAAAACTTATTGAAAATCCCATACATAAAATGGTCCTTCGAGCCGGATCTTTGTAGTATTAGTTATATAATTGTGCTGAAAAATTTGAAATAGAATTACAAGCTTAAGTCTGAGTGAACTTTGAACTTGAACACAGTGTCTGTTAATTTGAGTAATTTGTGAACCTTGAACTATAGAACAAAGTGTCGGTGAGTAGAATAAGTTGTGACCTTTGGACTATACATACACGACTAAGTCATAACAGAAATCTTCGATTAATTGTATAATTAAACAGAACCATAATCTATCTGGAAAATTCTGGTGAGTCCATTCCATATATATATCTTCTTTTGCATACCCTTTGTTTGTAAAATACATACATAACTATAGTTATTTAGAATAATGAAACAACTAATTAAGTTGCAAAATCGCACTAAAAAGGTAATAGAGGATTTCTTTCGTAATTATAAGAAAGATGGTCAAGATCGCAGAACAAAACATTATTATGAGGCGAGAATCACCAATTTCGAGAAACACTGGGAGGAATTTAAAAAGCGCGATGTAGAAATTACCTTAGCAGCGAGCGAAGAAGATATGGAACAGGAACCATATTTTGTTAGTGAAATATATTCTACAGTCGAGAATTTTTACATCGACTCATTCGTAGCAATCGTGTCGGATTTTGAACGGGATTACCCACCGGCTATATTGGAAAACACTACAGTAAATGACAGTAATGTAAGATACATCAATCTGAACTCACGAAGCAATGAGCCTAAATTACCGAACATTACATTACCTACATTTTCCGGAGATTATCTCACATGGAACACTTTCTATGATTTATTCAAAGCATTGGTGTATGATAATGAGCGTCTGTCAGATGTGCAAAAACTGCAATATTTAAAGACACATCTCGCAGGTGAAGCCAAAGGTCCTCTTAGTAATACCACAATTACAAGTGCAAATTTTGAACAAGCATGGAAAACTTTAGTAGAAAGATATGACAATAAACGAGTCCTAGTAAAAGCCCAATTAGATGTTCTGCTCAACCAGCAAACTGTTAACCAAGAATCCGCCAAGGGCGTCAAATCTTTTCTCGATAAAACTTCCGAATGTCTAGCTGCTCTACAGAATCTTGAAGTCAAAACCGAAAATTGCGATCCAATTGTAGTTCATTTGATTTCACAGAAATTGCCTTATGAGACTCTAGAATTATGGGAACAGTCGTTGAGCTCCGCAAAGGATCTCCCAAGGTGGGATGAATTAAAAAAATTCTTAGAGGCACGGTTTCGCACTTTAGAAATTATAAACGTTAAAAGAAAGCCTGTATTGAAGGAAGCCAAACCTGCAACTCAAACAGAGACACCGTGGAGAAGAACCCAAACGTTTCACGTAGCCACGAACTCATCTTGCTTGCTCTGTCGTGAGTTACACGCTTTTCGTCGATGTCCAAAGTATTTAAGTCTGAATCATCAATCTAGATTAGAAACAGTCAAATCAAAGGGTCTTTGTTTAAATTGCTTAGGTACTGGTCATCTTGTTGCAAATTGTCCGAGCAAGCTTAAATGTTTAACTTGTCAGAAATCGCATCATACAACACTACATAAACCACAAGGCACGCCAGAAAGTGCAGAAAATAAGCGAACCGTCCATGCCGAAACGTCCAGACAGACTTTCGTTATAACCAGTAATGAGGAGACTCCAATAGAAGCTCAGTCATTTGTCGTGAATCAAACTTCGAGATCCCATCAAATCATTTTAGCTACAGCCTTGGTAAAAATCATTGCGCCAAATGGACTGCAACAAATCTGTAGGGCTCTCATCGACCCTGGATCACAAGCATCCTTTGTCACGGAGCATATTGTGCAAGCTCTTCGACTACCCAGGAAGCTTATCTACGCTAACATAACTGGAGTAGGCAATGCGTCGACCGAGAAAGTCCGAACGAGTGTAAAACTTACAGTTACACAGAAGGATTCGACAACAGATAGTACTATACATGTCAATGCTTTTGTATTAAAGAAGATCACTAATGTGTTACCAGGACATGAAATTAAAAAGATAAATTGGCATCATTTGAATGGTCTTCAGCTAGCTGACCCTACTTTTAATCAACCGCCTCGCGCCAAACAAGCAATGGTAAGTCATTGAACGAGGTCCTGTTAAAGGGACCAACTATACAAGAAACGTTGTTCACCATTCTTATGCGTTGGCGAAAATACGAAATCGCATTCATGGCAGATGTGCAAAAGATGTATAGGCAAATCCAGATTCATCCTCGAGACGCTGAATATCAAAGAATAGTGTAGAGAGACACACCAGACAAATCAATACGTGACTATAAACTAACCACTGTCACATTTGGAATTAAAAGTGCTCCGTATCTTGCAATTCGGAGTATGCAACAATTAGCCCGAGACGAAAGCCACAATTATCCCATTGGAGCAGCAGCCATACTTAATGATTTCTACGTAAATGACCTAATTTCTGGTGGAAATAGTGTTGAAGAAGCCACCCTTAAGCAATTTCAAATTAGCCGTCTACTATATTCAGGAGGATTCGAATTAAGAATTAGACTTGAGCTCTGTGGGGCCAATCTCTTAGCTAAACTGATAACCGAAGTACAACATGATATTCAATTAAACATAAATGATATCTACGCTTGGACTGACTCTACCATTGTTCTTGCATGGTTGAAAAGGCATCCTTCGACATGGGAAACCTTTATTGCTAACCGGGTATCAAATATACATCAATTATTAAAGGAAAATTGTTGGGCTCATGTGCCAACTGAAGTCAATCCGGCAGAATGTGCAAGTAGAGGCATGGAGCCCTGTAAATTGAAAGATTACAGCCTCTGGTGGAGTGGTCCGCCGTGGCTAAGGAAATCAAAAGATCTGTGGCCAAAAAATAAAGGGAACATCGAGACATCAAATGGATTGCGAAAAAATATCCTAAGCCTACACATACACACTCCATGCGAACATTGGAACTTATTGGACCAATACTCGTCGTTGAGTAAACTCTTAAGGACAACTGCGTACATCTTACGTTTTTCAAAGAATGCTCGCACTGACTACCAACATCGAGAACTGAAATACTTAACTAGTGAAGAACTACAAACTTCACTAACATTTTGGTTGCGAACTGTTCAGAATGAATATTTTTCTAACGAGATCAAAGCGCTGCGAGAAAGGAAACCGATCCCAAGGCAAAGCAAACTAATCAAATTAAACCCCTTTCTCCATGTTGATGGGCTCATCAGAGTTGGTGGTCGTCTTCAAAACTCTTCGCAGACACCCTATTATATTACCCGAAAAAAGTCATTTGGTAAATCTCATCGTGGATAATATGCACAAAACAACTATGCATGGAGGGACTCAACTAATGCTATCTTTACTTCGACGCAAATATTGGATATTGAACGCCAGAAACATAGTCCGTTCTTATAATCACAAATGCATCCAATGTTTTCGACAGACAGCCCGAACTAGAACGTAACTAATGGCAGACTTACCCAGTTATCGTATACGAAGAGCACGGCCATTCGCACACTCTGGAGTGGATTACTGTGGCCCATTTGATTTAAAAAGCTCCAAAGGTAGAGGAACTCGCAGTTATAAGGCCTATATAGCGGTTTTCATTTGCATGGTCACAAAAGCGATGCATCTAGAAATAGTAAGTGATCTGTCGACAACTGGATTTTTAGCAGCTTTCCGTAGATTCGTGTCTCGTCGCGGCTTGTGCACTGATATGTACAGCGACTGTGGGTCAAATTACATAGGAGCAAATGCCATCCTCACGCGCTATAAATTTGACATGGTACAACAAATTGAAAACGATATTGCACAAACAATCGAAAACGAAGGAATCAATTGGCACTTTATACCACCATCTTCACCTCATTTCGGTGGATTATGGGAAAGTGGCGTAAAATCTGTTAAAACACACCTAAAGAGAATAATTGGAAACGTGATTCTTACTTATGAGGAATTCAGTACCCTGATAACACAGATCGAAGCTACGCTGAACTCTAGACCTCTGACAGAAATGTCCCAAGACCCGAATGACACATCAGCACTAACGCCAGGGCACTTTCTAATTGGAGGAGCTTTGCTCACACCACCAGAACCAACACTCCTGGACACGAACATCAACCATCTTGATCGTTATCAGTACATTCAGAGACTTTTTCAAACTTTCTGGACACGCTGGAGTAGCGAATACCTGCATCGTCTTCAACAAAGACCAAAGTGGCTGACTAAAGAAATCAATCTGAAAGAGAATGACTTAGTGTTAGTGAAAGATGATAGACTCCCGCCGTCACGATGGCTAATGGGAAGAATTATTAAAACGCACCCGGGGAGAGATAACTTAGTAACGAATAACATCATAAAACGACCCACAACAAAAATCTGTCTCCTTCCCATTCCAAATGTTATCCAATCCAATTAATATACCTTTTAATCCCTTCACCTGAACATTTTTTAACATCCTTTCTTGTAGTCACATACATACCTCCTGACATTATCACCATCTTTAAACGCAATTAGCATACAGTCCACTCAAGTTATATTGACTTTTCTCAGAAACATCCTGTCGATGAACATCATATTGGAAATCTTCATTCGAGCCCATATCTGTGCCTAAGACTACTTCTAGACAACTTTCAGTGAAGTATTGAAACTCGTCGTTTCAAGGCGGGGTGCATGTTGCAGCGCAAACCACATCCAGTAAAAATCACAATCACACCTGGAAGAAAACTAAACAAAGTATCATTCTAACATAGTAAATAAGTAACTAGATACTTATCTAAAAATCAGTATAAATTATCCTTAACACTTAGTCATGTATAGGTTTAGCTTTCCTTCTTCTCGGTAGTTCTTTTTGCACCTAAAAAATATAATTCATAACATTAGAATAGTAGCTATAAATAAAATACACATAAACGCAGATTAGGTACACACATACTCACCACAAAACCAGACGAAAATGATTTCAACCTTTGCAAGCGCTTTACATAAAACCACATAAAACAAATAGAATAGAACAAAAACAAATAAATAAAATAAAATACTTACCCTTTACGTGCTTGAGATTTGTCCATCGTCGCACAAGCTTAACATCGTCGACATGTCTTAATGACATTGATAAACAACAATATAGTTTATCGATAGTCGATAAATTTCGAAAACGATAGACTTGGCTAACCCTGAAAATGGTAGATTACGAGTTTCGTTAGACATTATAGAAAGGGACATGAACACCTGAGATAGGTTGAGAGTTAATTTTAAAATGTTCTCTTAACGGAAAAAAGCATTCTAGAAAAATCATGTTCCAAGCAAAAGCAGTTAATTAATATAGTTGAAACCTCTACATCGCGACGGACAAGTTTTTTTTGAGCAACAAACAAAGGGCATTAAAATAGAAAAAAAGGAAGTTTTTGGAAATAAGTTGAATTCTCGGTAACAAATCAATTGTTATTTTCGAAACCAAAATTGAAATCAATTTCGTCTCGGGCGGATTAGTAATAACCTGTATTCGAGTTTGAACTTTGAATTGTGCACAGCATTTATAGTACGCAGTTAATTAGAGAACTTGCATTGCATTGTAAATCATTCAAAAAAGAATTTAAAATCATGATCTAAATGTTTTGAAGTGATTAGTTTTTAATTAAAGCCTATAATATTAAGAAAAAGAGTGTTTTATTTAACATTGGATTATTATAACAACGAGTAAGATTGGTTCAGTGGAGAAGAGTTTGGACTAGCACCCGTCGACTGTGGGTTCAAATCTGGTGAACGTTTAGTGGCACCGTTTTCTTTTTTTTTGTCATTTTCTGCAAAGGGCATTTTGTTTTTTTATTAATTTGTGGAAAAGCAGTTTTCTTTAGAAAACTTATTGAAAATCCCATACAGTAGCGTATTCCTGAGAGTGCCGGGCAGTGACATAGAAAATGGGTCACTGTTTCGGACTCCTCTCTACAACCCCTGCATATGGGATCCTCAACAAGTCTCATCCTGTGAAGGTGGCCCCTGAGAGAGGAATGCCCAGTGAGAATGGACATCAGAGTTCTTAGGGTTGGCTTGCTGAGTTTTCAGAGCTTATTCGCATGATTTAAATTTGGTGTACCCCACAGTTCCTTTGTTGTCCTACCCGTGGGATCTTCTAACCAAAGGCGACTGTGTTGGCGGTCAGCCCAGCTTGAAATGATTGAGACAAGGTGTTTTGGTGCAATCCCGACTGTAGAGGCAGGTTCCTCTGAGGCTTCTCCAAGACGAGCAAGTTCGTCTGCCCTTTCATTCCCGCTGATGTTGCTGTACCCCGGCACCCACTGCACTATCACCCTAATATTCCGAGAGAAGGAATTCAGGGTGGCTTTACACTCCATTAATAACATGGATGTTATAAATGGTTTAGACAAAGCTTTGATAGCTGCTTGGCTGTCCGAGCAGATGGCTATCTCCTTATTCTCAGTGCCTGAGTTAAGGAGTTGTCTTCCCGCTTCAAGGATAGCCTTGACTTCTGCCTGGAAAACCGTGGAGTAGTTTTCAAGATGAATGGAGAACTCAATTTCAGGCTCCTCACAGAAAACTCGCGCTTCGGTGCCTTCATCGGACTTAGAACCATCCGTATATATTATAATTGGGTTTGTCAATGGTTGAAACACGGAATGTGATTCCCATTCTGCCCTGGATGGAATTCTATATTCAAAATTGCTTTCCAGCATGGTTTCGAGGAGTCGAGGAGGTAGTCGCTATCTCTGTCAATGCCAGGTGCGATAGACTGCACGAACTCATAAATGGATTCATGTGGAACCCTTGTTCCCCCATGAAGCCAAACGAGGTTAAGGTGCAGCCTTAGCGCTGTAGTCGACGCCCTCTGCTTGATATGTATTTGCACCGGGTGTATATTGAGGATAACCTCCAGAGCCCGGGTGCTAGTTGACTTAAAAGCGCCGCTTGCGCTGAGAAGGCACAGTCCTTGGATCTTCTCCAGCATCTTGCGATGGTTGGCGAGGTCCATTGCTTTCCACCATACCGCTGAACCGTAGGTTAACATGGGTCAGATGACACTAGTGTATATCCATAGAATCATCCGCGGTTTGAGTCCCCACTTTTTCCCTACTGCTCTACGGCATATTGCGAACACTCCGAGAGCTTTGTTCGCTCTATCTGCGAGGTGTGGTTTCCAGTTTAACTTTTTGTCTAGAATAATACCTAGGTATTTCACCCTGTCCTTTAATTCCAAGCGTGTGGAGCCAACCAGGGGTAGGTTGAAACTGGGGATATTCCTTTTCATGGTGAATAGGCATAAGTCAGTTTTCAGTGGATTGATGCTCAGCCCGTAATCCGTGGCCCAGCGCATGACTAGTCTGATCGCGCCTTGCACCAGTCCACAGAGTACAGGTTCATAACTTCCGGTGACAAAAATTGTCAAGTCGTCTGCGTAACATACTGCCTTTTACCACCTCCGGGTGAGTGTTAGGAGGAGATCGTCCATGATAAGTACCCATAGCAAAGGTGATAGGATACCGCCTTGAGGGGTACCCCTGTGAACTTTTTTAACTCTGCTTGCCCCGCCAAGATCAGCAAAGACTGTTCTATTATGCAACATGTGTGTAATCCAATTTTTTAGAGATTGGTTCACTCCATGTTTTGTTAGTATTTCCGTGAACCTATGTAAAAGAACATTATTGAAGGCGCCTTCTACATCGATGAAAACAGCTAGCGTAGATTGTTTAAAGAGAAAGCCTTTTTCAATAGAGTGAATCACCTCATGGAGAGCCGTCTCGATGGACTTTCCCTTTAAGTACGCATGTTGGTGCTGTGATAGTCTGCTTCTGGGGATGGAGCGTTTCAGCTCCCACTCACAGATGCGTTCGAAGGTTTTAAGTAAGAAAGAAGTCAAGCTTATAGGCCTATACGCTTTTGCAGTTGAGTAGTCTACCCGACCTGCCTTCGGTATAAACACAACGCAGACTTCTTGCCACAACTTCGGTGTATAGCCCATTTTGATGCATGCCCTAAAGAGAGTGGTTAGGTTGCTAATCAGAGGGTCACCTGAGTGCTGAAGGAGGGCTGGGAAGATGCCGTCCTTGCCTGGGGATTTGAACGGTTTGAAGGAGTCAACTGCCCATTTGGCCGATTCGTCCGTGATGAAGGCAACTTCTCCGTCTCCGAAATTGAGGGTTTCGGTACGCGGAGCTGAGAGGCTCTCGTCTGGACTATCTGGGAAGTGTTCGTCTAACAAGATTTCCAACGATTCTCCAAAGGAGGAGGCCCGAGTTCCCGCTGCCTACTTAGTTCCTCACGGAACCGAACTGGGTTTTCCTTCAGTGTCTCTATTTGTGCGAGTCCATTGTCGCGGGTTCGACTCAGTTTTTTGCTGGGTGAATCACACTGAGTAAGGGCTAGCGTACTTGAATCTCGCGCTCTCTCGTAAAATTTTGTTAAAAATTTATCAAGACTTACTTGTCTATTGAGACCTGGCAGAACGGTCCCGCTTCTGAGTCTCCTGCTGCAGATGATGTACCTTCACCGGGGTGCTGTGTATTTGCACCTGGGGTTGATCCCGCGTCGGCTAAAGATGGAGAGTTTTCCCTCGCTGCTGCGTCTGTTTCCTGCTGAGGTAGAGCAGGATTTTCGGCTGGCATATGATGCGCTGTTTGGTGAAAGGGGGGCTCCTTGCCGGCTTAAGTCCCTTTACTGTGATTGAGAGGGGGTTTCTTTCGAGTTCCCTCTCAATCCTTGGTCGGTTGATTGATCTCTTTTGCAGCTGGGGGGGCCTTGGGCCGTCTTAACTTCCCCTGGATCTAGTTGAAAAGGGGGCTTATGAGCCGTCTTCGATTTCCTCTTCAACATAGGATCGTTGACTGCTAGCGTTTTATAGATGAGCGCTGGCTGTTAAAAGTTCAGGCTGCTTGTCGGGCTGTGTCCGGGATAATTTGTGTTCGTCCTTCTGGGGAGTTTTCAATCTATCTCTCCTCTTCCTTCTATGGACTGTTTGATTGTATCCCTCGCTGGTGCTTTTGCACTAATTAAGGTGAACGCTTACCCTCCTGGAGCAGAGGCGCCTAGAGATGGTATCTACCCGAGTGTTGGGGGTGACTTGGGCTCAGTGGTTTCGTCAAGGGAACCCCTTAGGTTCGCAGGATAGCGGATTTTAAAGCTCTTATGCCTTTCTATTTTGACTTTTAGAAAGCAGGCTTCCACTATCCTACCGACTGCGCCAATTTTGTTATATACAATAACCAATTTTGTTATATATATGTAATCAAAAGGGGTACTCACTATCTCTCGGCGTGCGTAACCTATGTATGTATCCCTTGGTGTTTTTATTCGATAATGCACTTCTCACGTAATAACTTTTTATTCAGTAAACACTCTTCCTTTTAACAATATTTTTCTTTCTTTTAGATACACTTTTCGTTTTACAATACTTTTCTTCTTTTGCTAGAGATTTACTTTTTCTTTTAACAATACTTTTCTTCTTTTCGGACACACTCTCCTTTTAACAATATTTTTCTTACTTTTAGATACACTTTTCGTTTTACAATACCTTCCTTCTTTTGCTAGAGATTTACTATTCCTTCCCAAAACCGAAACTGTGACCGCGTCGCTACAAGTACCGTGATTCGCTGATGAAAACCGACTGTATTTGACTTGGATTTTTGTAATCGCAAGTCTAGTTGTTCAGGATAGGAAAGTGCTTAATTTGCATTCCTATCCTGAGAAAATTATTTACCGCTGGGCATGTTTATACATGCCCAGAATTATCGCGACGGACGATGGTTGAAAATGAAATTCGATATTTTCGTAAATATCAAACCATCGTCTTGCTATCGTGCATACATTGTTGCGATCACAATGTATGCAGCTCGCGACAATTTGCTGATAAGAGCTTTTTCGGTGAAGACTTGATCGTTTCAGTCTTCACCGACGTAAAATTTTATGCGCCCGATATGTAAGTATGTACATATGTACATACATATCGTATTTACGACAAATCTTACTGAAGGTAAGATTTGTCGTTGGACTTTTTTCTATCGAAACGACTTGGGTTGAAATTTAAAACTTTTATTTTTCCCAAGTCGTTTTGTGGGAAAAATATATGTCGATTATAAGCGAAGGAATGTTGCGAGTAGTTGAAGATAGTGCTGATGCAACTTTCTTCGTATGCGCAAGAGATAAGCTAACCGTGCTTTTAGGCTTATAAAAATTGTAATTTTGTTTCTTGATGCCTTATGTATACAGTTTGTATATGTAACAGTGTTTTAATAGGTCAATTTCGCACAGGTTATTTACTGAGTGTACAATGAATATAGGGTGTACTACTCGGCATAAGTAATGAATTAGATCAGTAGTTCCACAGTTTTGCAGTTTGAAGTTGTTCAGCTATTCTGTCTTGGTGTGGTGTAGGGAGTGGATGTATCTTCATTAGCTGATAGTATTCTTTAAACGGTAGGGGAATCTTTAGGAGGCAAATTATTTTATTTTCTATTACTGATGTGAACATTGCTGATTTGGTAAATTTGCAAGAGGTTGTTCTTGTCCATATTGATTGGTAAAGTTAGGGAGTTTAGAATTACTTTCTGGATGGTTTATAGTACGTTCTTCATTTGTTCGGGTGTTATAATGAAAGGGTGAGGTTTACCGTGACGTACATCCGTTATCAAGTCAACTAGAAGGTTTTGAGTAGTCTGGTATCTTATCATCATCAAAGTGGCCAGGGATACCATAGTCTCTAATTCTACAATTCTACAAAAGTTAATCAAATATTGTATGGAAATCTTATTTTGTTAAAAGAAAATTAACGTTTTATTCATCGTACATCCGTTATCAAGTCAATGAGAAGGTTTTGAGTAGTCTGGTATCTTATCATCATCAAAGTGGTCAGGGATACCATAGTCTCTAATTCTACAATTCTACAAGAGTTAATCAAAGATTGTGTGGAAATCTTATTTTGTTAAAATAAAATTAACGTTTTATCATCAAAATTAAACAGAGTTAAAGAAGAAAAAATGATGTAATTCATGAGTCCTAAAAGGAAATAATTATTAACAAAGGATAAGTGGAAATATCATACCTAAGTTTACCGAATTATACTAATTTTGTCATTATTTTAGATATGTTTTCATTTTAGAATCAAAGTTTAGAATTAAAATATAGCTATAAATTTAGCTATAAGTTTTAATATTATTATCTAAGCTCTCTTTATTCTCTTCTTCTTTTTCAAAAATTTCCTCTATTTAGCCCTCCTTTTTTCTTATTTAGTCGCACCCGCTCTCCTTTCCATTATTTACTTACAGGTGCTACGACTTAAGGAACATATGTTATTTTCCTAATGCTCGTAGGCTTTTGAGTTTCTTTTCGCTTTTGTTTACAGGACCTATCATCCCCAAAACTATTTCCGGAAATTTTCTTCAAATTTCCTGAATCATTCCTAGGATTAAGGATTAGGTTCTGTAGTACAGTACTCAGCGGCATCCGAGCAAAGATAATTTTTCTTCCAGAACAATTCTTTTGGTTTGTATAAGACAGGACGCCGCTTTAGGTTGTAAACTTTCGCCCCTTTATCAGCGGCCCATTTCAGATGTTTTTTGACGCTTTCAAATATAACCTGCTTTTCTTTTACGCGTTTGGGAAAGTCCAATCCTAGGTTAGGCATAATACCAACTGCTGGGGCATTCGAATTACTCGTATTCAAAGATATTTCTCTCCCGAATAAAATAAAGTACGGTGTAAGTTTTGTCGCCTGATGCACCGACGCTCTTATTACGCAAGCTACTTTTGGTAAGCGTTTCGCTCACATTCTCTGGTTTTCTCCGACATACGCCTTGACCATAGTTTAGATCACCTTATTTAACCTCTCGGAGGAATTTGCTTGAGGATGGTATCTCGCGGTGAAAGAAATTGTGGAACCATATGATTTCGTCAAACTTACAAACTCCTTGCTCTTGAATTGGACACTGTTGTCACATACTATCAATTTCGGGACCCCAAACAAAAGCAACACTGATTCTACTACAGTACTCGTGACCAATTTTGCTTTGGATAAACGTAGCGGAAAAGTAAGGTAAATTTACTGGAATAATCAATGACTGTTAATATGAAATTGTGACCACTCGTTGATCTAGGTAACCGTCCCATCAGATCTATATGCAACATCTCCCTGTTACAGGCTTATCCTTTATATTGCAAACCGTAACAGGACGTGGAATTGCTTCCATTTGAACGGGAAGATCACCTGCCGTTGTTGAAAATGTAGAGAATGCCTATTCACTTAATGACTTACTGGATATTCGCGTTTTCTTTATTCTTTTATTTCTTGATTTCTGTACAATGAGTTAACAAAGATTAACTTTTATTAATACATGAGAATTCTAATCGATGCACGCTAATTCGATGTGTGTACTCAACATTTACCCTTTAACTTTTTACTTGACCAAAACTGCACAAAACTCAAACGCGAATCCTCCTCATTGCTGTTTTTATTCATTCATATGTCGATATCTCAGCGCTAACATCCCCCGAAAATAATTCTTTTAGTCATGGGTATATAATTACCTATGATTGCTGAATATCGGTTAAAGTAATTGGCGCATCATTCATACATAGGAATGTAGGGGAAACTGCTTATGTACAACGAAGTGCATTCGCCTCAAGTTCAAAAGATCCGGCTGCTGATTAAGCGTTTTGGGTATTTCATATAAGTAAATGACTTTTGACGGCGTCAATGAATAATGCGACAGCAATTATTGATTGCAAATTTAATGAAAGTCGCCAGCTTTTGCAATTTTCAATGATGAAGAAACAAATTTATTGCGTTCATAGGGAATGAATGAGGTCTTTGCCCCAAAAGCCATATTATGCATCTTTATGAAAGTAATGGGTGCATCTAGCGACTCCATCCCCCTTTGGAAAGAAAATTCACACGTGAATTTTCGCTAAAAACAAGTAAGGTATATAAGTTAGCTTTTGATAAAGTTCAAAGTTACGCAGGTCATACGTTTAATATACGTACACTATCGTTACCATGCATCCCACATTTGCATTCCTTCAAAATTATAAATTTTTTTTTTTTGTTTTTTTTGTTTTAGAGAAATCTACCCCGTTATTACATTAATTAAGTATAATATTACATCTGCTAAAATTGATTGGTAATTACATTACGTAGTTTCAAGCTTATCATTTTACTTCTTTACTTGATATATACTTGTATATGTACATATAGCATTCGCAGTTTTATTTAAACCAAGAGCAAATAAGTTTAACCCATGAGCAAATGACTTTAACCCAAGCACAAATAAGTTTAACCCAAGCACAAATAAGTTTAACCCAAGAACAAATAACTTTGACCCAAGCACAGATAAGTTTAACTGAAGCACAAATAAGTTTAACCCAAGAACAAATAACTTTGACCCAAGCACAAATAAGTTTGACCCAAGCACAAATAAGCTTAACCCAAGAACAAATATATTTAAACTAAATTCTCAATA
Organism: Dioctria rufipes; assembly: GCA_963924295.1. Classification (NCBI taxonomy): domain Eukaryota; kingdom Metazoa; phylum Arthropoda; class Insecta; order Diptera; family Asilidae; genus Dioctria; species Dioctria rufipes. The sequence continues at coordinate 167,313,250 of OZ002740.1, read as the reverse complement.
ATACATTTTAATACAAAAGCTTTCAATTTAAATTCAAATCAAACATCTTATCATCTCATTTTGTCATTATTATTATTTTCAGGCTTCAAACATTGACATTAATATGAACAATATTCGAAATTGCCGATCAGTGCAAAGGCTGCTCTTCCATTGCCTTAGGGATGAGTAAAACCATATCCATAACGTAATTCGCGCAGTCAGTCGGTGTAATTTGTTGCAGGCTATCTTCAATAATTGCAAGAATGTTATTCTCTCTACTTACATCACCTAAAACTGCTCGAGCGTGCGCCTTTATTTTAGAGAACGATTTTTCTATTGGGTTAAGCATCGGAGAATATGGAGGCAAGAATTTTAAAGTCAAATTCGTCGAAGATAAAGCATCGCGGATCTGCTGTGTTTTGTGAATTCGCGCGTTATCCATAATTAAGAAGGCGTCGCTGAGAGAAGATGTCGTCTGGAGCTTTTCAACAAGTTCACGGAGAAAAATACAAAACCTTTCGGAATTGTACGTAGAATTTGCTAAAATCTTAGAATGAAGTACGCCTTGGTTATTCATCGCCGAAATCAAGGTCACATTTCTCCCTCGTACTGCTGGAACTACAACCCGAGCCCGGGTGCCCCGCCTTGAGCGCGCGTGGGATCTTCTAAGATGTAAGTTGAAGCCACACTCATCAATGAATACCATCTTATCTCTACTCCCTGAAGCCCATTCCGTGAACTCACGGGCATAGATTTTCCTCGACTGAATGGTGCGTGGCGAATTCATCTGCTCATTTTCTATTGATGCTAATTTCAATGTTATTTGAAGCTCACGAAGGCCATTTCGAATGGTAGATAAAGACATAACAATGTCCTTCTCCCGCTGCAAATTTCTCTGAATAGTCCGAACTGTTATCCCTGGACTTCTTTCGACATTCTCCTCTATACCTGCCAATACTTCTTCTGTTAATTTTCGAGGCCTTTTTCCACCACGACGGTCACTGAGAAATTCGCCATCCTTTTTATATGCTCTTATTATGCTTTTTGCAGTATTAACATTAATTTTAGTCCTACGAGCAGCTTCTGATATCGTCATACCTTCTTCGTAATATGTAATTAAAAGTTCCCGTGATTCATAACTCGGACGGGAAAACTTTCCTCTTCGACTTCGCTGGTGTTGTATGCCTCGTTGCCCTTGCTGTTGTTTGCGACGGTTTTCACCCAGTTCATTGTGTGAACGAGAGTGGGCTGACAATTTTTCACAGTAATATAAATTGAACGCCACTAAATAATAAATAAATGAGCGGTTCTTTCAGTGGTATAAGTCCACTTTGAAAGTATGTACTTTTAGTTTAATGTTCCAATTTATTTAAAAGTATTGATGAGTTTGTATTATATAATCATAACAATTATTATAATTCCAAATTTGAATTTACAGCTTTTTGATGCTGTTTTGTTCATTTAAAAGTCAAAATTTGTCAAATGTACTTAGTGGGCTTATATCGTTTTATATAAGAACGGCTCAAGCAACGAGTTCATTTAATGCGATTATGTTATACATGGTTTAAGTGATGCAATTGATCTTAGAGTAATTTTAACTTTCTTTTTTATTTTCTTTTAATTACAGCGTTCGATTTACACTTTTTCTTACCTTCGATTTCAACTCCACTACTGTTACTTGACGACGCCCCATCTTGGACAGCTGGTTGCCATTCATCAGAGCTGCCTGCACTGAAATCTCTGTCACTACTCATGTTAATTAATTAAATTTTTTTTAAAAGAAAATCACTTTTAATCTGCTTCAAATAAACTGAACACTGTGATCAATCGACACTGCTGCTTCAAACAAACTGAACGCTGTAATGAGTGATTCAAATAAATTCTCAATCTGCAAAGACTATTGGAAAATGCATCATTTCATTTTATATTAATAAGATTTTACTGTTATTTATTCTGATAAAAATACCCAAAAATTCAACCGTTATTGTCTTAGCTCGTTCTCTAAAATGAAGGCACACGCTCGAGCAGTTTTAGGTGATATAAGTAGAGAGAATAACATTCTTGCAATTATTGAAGATAACCTGCAACAAATTACACCGACTGACTGCGCGAATTACGTTATGGATATGGTTTTACTCATCCCTAAGGCAATGGAAGAGCAGCCTTTGCACTGATCGGCAATTTCGAATATTGTTCATATTAATGTCAATGTTTGAAGCCTGAAAATAATAATAATGACAAAATGAGATGATAAGATGTTTGATTTGAATTTAAATTGAAAGCTTTTGTATTAAAATGTATTATTGAGAATTTAGTTTAAATATATTTGTTCTTGGGTTAAGCTTATTTGTGCTTGGGTTAAGCTTATTTGTGCTTGGGTCAAAGTTATTTGTTCTTGGGTTAAACTTATTTGTGCTTGGGTTAAACTTATATGTGCTTGGGTTAAGGTTATTTGTGCTTGGGTTAAACTTACTTGTTCTTGGGTTAAACTTATTTGTGCTTGGGTTAAAGTCATTTGCTCATGGGTTAAACTTATTTGATCTTAGTTTAAATAAAACTGCGAATGCTATATATGATATAATCTAAAATATGGTGCAGAATTATTTATACTAATATCTATACTAAGGACTAAAATATTTGGAGGCGTAAAAAAAACTCTCTTAATTTTTCTAAGATAAGGCATAAAGTTATAAAAAGTTATATTAAGTCAGATTATTTTTATTATGACAGAATTGAAAAAAGAAAAATATACCCTGACTTCCTTGTTTTGTTGTTGTTATTATTATGTTTCCGCAGGTAACCACTAATATAATCACCTTTTCTTCCTTTTTTTTTTACTACATGAACCTACTTAACTAAGTATTATATTATATGAGTTATATACATATGTATATATAAAATTTTTCCATAAATTCGTACATTCTCTTTGCTTCAAATTGTTATTACTTTTTTTTTTTTAGAAACTACACAAGACTTTATTATTGAAAGAGAAATTGGATGGTGATTGTGTAGTTATAAGCTTAACTTTCTAAAAATACTATTATTTTTTTTGACAGAGTTTGGTTTTAGTGTCTTGTTTTTTTTTTTTAAGTTTGCACTGTTAACTGGTAGTTAGTCGTGGCATTAGTAGTGCTGCGATCGGCAGGTAGAGCAAGGAATAATGTGTGGGGAGATAGGTCAGAGTTTTTTTTAGCTTTTCTTCTACTTTTTGGGATTGGATCGCGATATTGAGTTTTTGTAGCTCTTATTGGTCATGAAACTTTATGACGTGGACTTTAGAGTTGATTAAGTTTTGCTGCTGTGGGTATGTGGGAATGATATACGTGAGGTTGATTGTGGGTAGATAATGATTATTCAATTTTATTTCATTTACATTGTGGGCCTGGTTGATAAGATCTTTTGTTTTTAGATAACAGCCTACCAAGGGCTCCAATATTCCAGTAGCGTTAAGCTCGTGTGGGATTATTTTGTCTTTGCACACAGTATAGATTATCACAGGCTCTTTTATAGAATACAACCACTTGTTCGGTTGTGACAATTGAATCCAGAAATCTAGTTTTGGTACTATTTTAATTTCGCACTAGGGAAGAATGGTGTTAGAGTGTTTTAATAGGTCAATTTCGCACAGGTTATTTACTGAGTTTACATTGAATACAGGGTGTACTACTCGGCATAAGTAATGAATTAGATCAGTAGTTCCACAGTTTTGCAGTTTGAAGTTGTTCAGCTATTCTGTCTTGGTGTGGTGTAGGGAGTGGATATACCTTCATTAACTGATAATATTCTTTAAACGGTAGGGGAATCTTTAGGAAGCAAATTATTTTATTATCTATTACTGCTGTGAACATTGCTGATTTGGTAAATTTGCAAGAGGTTGTTCTTGTCCCTATTTATTGGTAAAGGTAGGGAGTTTGGAATTTCTTTCTGGATGGTTTATAGTACGTTCTTCATTTGTTGATTCTAATTTTGTGTCTAAATGAATAAACTGTTCTTTTATGGCATATCGAATTTTCTTACAGATGTTAACGGTGGTGTCAACTATTAATGTTTGATTTTTTATTAAATTCAGCAAGTGGTCTTGATTGGTTTTAAGGCTATCTATGTTGTTATAGAGCTGCAATGCATCATCTTCATCTAAGGTTCCGAAAAGTGTCTTACTAACCGTACCGACTGCATTCAATAGTTCCTTTTATACCTATTTCCTTTCTCTTTCAGTATTTCTGATTTTTGTTTCAGCATACGTGTGAGAATATGTAATTGATACGTAATATCATCACAGAGTGGAAGTTTGTTATGGTGGTATTTTATTAAACCACAAAGTTTTTCTGGAGTTTCTGTACAATTTGTAAGCTTATCTAGTTCAAAATTAAATTCTGTGAGGTCGTAGTATACTATTACCTGCCATTCATTGCTATACAACCCAACACGGCCCACCTCCTTGAATTAGATTCCTGGGTTAGAGGTTATTGGGGTAATCTTCAGGTTGCAGGTGACTTCCATTGTATTGGCCCACAATATCAAGACATCAACCAGGAACAACTTCCTACGGTTACGGAATTTAGAATAAGTGTTAGTCCCGAAAGAGTTTTAGATTGTTGTTGTGTACAGTCTTAAGCTTGTAGCCTATTCTAATTGTTGAATATTCTTTTAAGTTTATTTTTCTATTTCATACGGGCCTGTCCATAGCAGTGACAACTTGTTTCTGCGCATGTGGCTCTTTAACTGGACCTCATCTCTTACACAGAGAATTTTTTCTTTAGTAGCTCTATCATATAAGGCTTTCGATTTATGCTTATTCTTTAACCAGTTTTCCTTTGCAATTATATAACTGTGTTGCCAGTGTGTGATTGCTCCTTTCTAGAGCGCCATTCGTTTGAAGATGATACGGCGTCGTCTGTAATTTCTTGATATGTAGTAACTTGTACATTTGTAAAAACATCTCGCACAAAAAGTTCGAGTCTTGGTCCGTTAATATGAACTCTGGGATGTCGTGCCTATATACTATATTGGTAACAAAAGCTTCAGCTACGGTTCTAGATTCGGCATTTTGTAAAGGAATAGCTTCCGTGTACTTAGTGAGGTCGTCTTGGAAGGTAAGAAGGTACCTATTACCTTCGTGACTCACTGGCAAAGGGCCAACTATGTCTAATGAAATCTTCTCGAAGGGTCTCGAACTGGTTGTCGTGATTTTCGTAGGTATTTTGGGACTTTTACAAAGCTTATTAGTTTGACAGGAGCTGCACGTGTTGATGTATTGCTGCACATCTTGAGTTAAACCTGACCAGTTATAGATAGTTTGAATTTTCTTTATAGTTCGTGTGATACCCTGGTGCCCACCTAATGGCGTATTGTGGCACAATTCAATTATATTCTTCTGGGCTTCTTTGTCGGTTACGTTAATTATTTCCGAAAGAAACAGCGTGACTTTGATTTTTCCATAGATAAGTGAGATAAGGGCCTTCAATTCGAAATGGCATGCATTTTCTGTTTTTGATATATATATATTGATTTCATTTTGACTATATTCTAAACATTTATTTTTTAAATTGTACAACGTTTCTATTATCCGTTTGTAATCTTGTTTTGTGCGCATTGGATACGGTGTTCTCGATATTATAAACGTTTGCTTGTTTCTCTCCTGAACTGTTAGTTGTGGGTTTGAGGTTTTCCGTACTTGGTTATTGGAAATAATTATTGGTAATACTCTTTTGGTCTATTAAACTTTCCGTTTTTTCGTGGATGAGGTTAATGTTAGCGTGAGGGGAGGATATAAATTTGTTACAAATATTCTCTGAATATATTTGATTGCTGTCGTTTTGAAGTAGCTTTGCCTGATTCCGGGTTACTATATTTATTTGTAGTTGCACCTCTAGGGCACAGTCGCTTGGTATTAAACGACTTAAAGCGTCAGCATTTGCATTGAGTGATCTGGGTTTATGCATAATCTTCTAATCGTATTCCTTCAACTTTATCCTCCAACGGATAAGCCGAGAGGAGTAATCTTTCACGTTCAATAGCCAGACCAAGGGTTTATGATCTGTGATGATGTTAAATTGTCTACCGTAGAGGTAGGGTCGGAATTGTTTCACCGCATAAACCATGGCTAGGAGCTCTTTCTTTATGGTAGAGTACCTAGTTTCCGCAGGATTTAACGTTCGACTGACATCACAAATTCGCCGATCTTTTCCCATGTCACCCTGGGATAAAATAGCATATATGGCTAGATCACTTGCATCCGTGGTGACGTTAGATTTTCTGTCGTACTCCGGATATGCGAGGATAGGTGCCGTAATCGGTTTTTCTTTTAGGGTCCTAAAGGATTCGTCGCAGAATGAGTCCCATTTGAATGGAACATCTTTTTTCAGTAGGGCTGTGAGAGGCTTTGGCAGCCCCGGGAAATTAGGGATAAAGCGTCTATAATAGCCAACAAAAGCCAAGAATTCCTTGATATCTTTGGCAGTCTTAGAAGTTGGATATGTTTTGCCGGCTTTTATCTTATTCGCGTCTGGCATGACTCCATTTTCACCTACCACGTGTCCCAGATAGGCTATTTCTTTTTGTAAGAAATGACACTTATCCGTCTGTAGTTTGAGTCGGTGGTCTTTGTAGTACTTGTATGAGTTTGGAATTATGGTCTTTCAAGTTATAATTATTAATGACTATATCATCCAAGTATATGAAACAGTGCAGACCTTGAAGACCATTTAGAGCGGTATTCATTAGCCTCTGGTACGTGGCACGGGCACCTTTCAAACCAAATAACATTCGGTTGAAATGAAAGTGGCCAAATGGTGTACTGAATGCTGCTTTGTCTCTATCTTCTGCATCCATAGGAATCTGATGAAACCCGTTTGCTAAGTCGAGAGTAGAGAAGTACTTCGATTTCCCTAGTTGGTCCAATATTTCTGTAATATTTGGAAGAGGATATGTGTCTCCTACTGTGAGTTCGTTCAGTCGCCTGAAGTCAACGACATCTCCAATGTTTATTACCTGTTTCATAAGGTTTTTTAGGAACAAGTAGTAAAGGGGAGTTCCAGGGGCTTCGACGTGGACTGATAATATCCTGGTTCAACATTTCCTTTATTTGTTTGTTTATTTCATCCTTTTGCATTGCGGGGAGACGATATGGTTTTACGTGTATCGGACCTGCATTACTAAGGATTGGTATTTTATGGCTGGCAGCATCAGTGTAAGTATGATAGTCAGCTTCTAAAAAGAAGAGATGGTTGAAATCACGACAGATATTGAGAATGGACTTCCGCTCTTCAGAATTGCAATGACCTAAAACAAAATAGTTTTCTAAACGTTTTAATCGATGCAAGACAGGGCATCGGTAATAATGGGCGTAAAGGATGTCATAACTACTTAATTTTTCCCAAGTAGGAGACATTTCTTGGCAATTTATTTTGACAATATCAGAAGTGGAATTCAAAATGGACATTTTCGCGGATTTACCATGTGAATTTACTAAGGTATCCCCTATGAAAACACCCGGCTGGATTTCGTTTTTTATGCATACTGCTTCTTCGATATAGTCTACAGGAATATTTACTATTATTTGCGAACGTGGGGGAAGTTTGATTTGTTCAAGTGAGTGACTGTTTCCTTGTTCTAAATTAATGTAATGATGATCACCTCCGTCATGATCAAATTGTGATGATGTCATATAGTTTCGATGATATAGGCTTAGAATTTCATTATTATATGTAATATGAGCTTTGTTAATTCTTGAGATATTATAATTCATACCAGAGGAAGAGTTGTCGGAAGGAATCTCGTAGGCAGTGGGTATCGCTGGCAATGGTTTAATTGAACTCTCACATACCGATTCATTCACAGTTCCTCTTCTGTTATTTGTTTCTTTATAATAATTTTCCTTTTTATAAGTTTTCTATTTTCACTTTCTCGGCTAATTCTGCCGTCATTTATTTTAAAATTTCTGTCGATTTCATTGTCTTTATCACTCTTTATATAAATTGGGTTGCTTTCCCGCATATTAGAAATTTTACTTTTTATATTTGTTTCACTTGGACTTAAGTACTGGGCACTTACTTCTAAGTTGAGTTATAGATATATCTTTGAATAATTTATTGCACATTTATATTTTTTGAGGATATCATTTCCTATTATGCCGTCGCAGGGCAATTTACTTTTTTCTGGAACTAAATGGAATGGATGCTCCATGTGTAATAACTAATTTTGAGTGGTTAATGTTATTGAGCAACAGGTTACACCATATGATGGAAAAATATCGCCTGCTGGAGTAGTTATGAAGCAGCGTTTGTCCTCGTTCACTAGTGCATCAGCACGGGTGGCTTCAGCTTTTATCAGGCTTATTTCTGCACCTGTATCAGGAATAAAAGTCGCTGGGGCTGATTTGGATATACTTGTTTCGAAGGAAACGGTTAGTGAATGCAAGAAGTTGTTCATTGGTACCCTTACAATTTTGGTACTCTTTATTGGGATTTATGGTGAATGACAGCTTGGGTAGTTAATTGGCGGCAAAGTTCGCCGTCCGATACAATACAATACAATACAATACAATACGTTTATTGAGGGAAAGCCATATAAATGCACGTAGCCTCTTCCCAAAAATTTATGAGTTTCGTTATATGTTACAGGCAAGTAAGCTTCATGTTCTTTGTATTTCAGAAACCTGGCTATCTGAACACATCCCCGATTCATTGGTGAAAATTCAAGGGTATAATTTGTTTCGTCATGATAGAAAGGGAAGACGTGGGGGTGGTACATGCATTTTCATTAGAGAAGAGTTAAAGGCTCGAACAGTAGCCGTCTCATCATTGGGTGATGTTGAGTTTATCTTTGTTGAAATAAATTTGGGTCTGGAGAAAGTACTTGTAGCATCTGTTTATAAACCTCCAGGTGGCTCTTCAACCACTGAATTTTTCGATGTCTTGAACCAGTTAAGTGCTACTTATGTACACGTTTTATTAACGGGCGATTTGAATACGAATCTTCTTGTCGTCAATAGTCAATCCCTCACTCTGGTGGACAATCTATTCAGTGTTGGCCGGCAAGTTGTAAATACTCTGCCCACCAGGTTTGGGGAAAATAGTAGTTCCTTACTTGATCTGCTCATTTCCAGCGATGTTTCCAAAGTTTTATTTCATGATCAGTTCTCCCTTCCTGGTATATCTGATCACGATTTAGTATTTCTTTCCTATGATATTCAACTCGACCTGGTTAATGAAAGAGTTTCTTTTTACTACCGGGACTGGAAAAATCTAAATTTACCGGCTTTACATGTGGATGCTTCTAACTGCCCTTGGCAGGAAATTGTCAATATTCCGTCGATTCACGAGCAGGTTTTGGCCTTTAATAAGTTAGTTCTAAATCTTTATGAGCAACATGTACCTTTAAAGCGTAAATATAAACATCGACTATCTTGTCCATAGTTCACAGGCTATATTAGTGGGTTAATTTCAGAGAGAAATATGCTTTACTGCAGATGGAAAAAGGTACGGACAAGCGTTAATTGGGATGTGTATCGCAAAGCACGTAACTTTGTTAAAGTGGAAATTAAGAATGCCAAGAGCGCTTACTTCCGCTCTAAATTAAATGCCGATCTCCCTCCCAAAATCCTGTGGAGTAATCTGCGTAACATGGGAATCGCTGGTGCAGCCCGTGAGAACTGTTTAGTTGATCCTAATGACATGAATTCCCACATTATTAGTGGCGTTGGTCATAACTCTCGTTCCTCAAATTTACATGCTGATACTTATTTGCAGGAGGCATCAGTTGATTCTGGTTTTTCATTCCATCCTGTAACTTGGAATGAAGTAGTTTTGGCAGTGTCTTCAATCTCGTCCAACGCTATCAGCACGGATGAAATTACGCTGAGGTTTATCAAGCTCACATTACTATTTGTCATTGAGGCTCTTACCGCTATTTACAATATTTGCTTAAATCAGTCCGTGTTTCCCAAGAACTGGAAGATCGTAAAGGTTATTCCTATCCCTAAAACTTCTCGACCTTCCTCGGTTAATGACTACAGCGGAATGCATATACTCTCCCCATTATCGAAAAGTCTGGAACGTATAATGTGTTTGCAAATTAATGATTATCTCACTTCCAAAAACCTGCTTTCCACATTTCAATCTGGGTTCAGGAAAGGACATAGCTGCACCACAGCTCTGGTTAAAATTGTCGACGATCTTAGTAAGAATATAGATAATAATCTGGTTAATTTTCTTACTTTACTCGATTTCTCGAAGGCCTTCGACTCAGTTGACTTTGGCATATTAATAACGAAACTGATTCGTAGGTTCGATTTTTCTCGCTCTGCGGCCAAACTCATTTATAGTTATCTATACGGACGAACGCAAGGAGTGTCTGTAAATAATACATTATCGCACTCTCTCTTGATATTATCGGGTGTTCCTCAGGGTTCTATCCTAGGCCCACTTCTTTTCAGTTGCTTCATAAACGATCTGCCCTCTGTAGTAACTCACTCTAAGGTCGACCTCTATGCCGATGACGTCCAGGTATATCTCGGATCTCCCCTTGGTTTAATTGAAGATGCTGCAAGCAAAATTAGCTGTTCATCATTACATTTTCTATGTTAACATAACATTAAAAAATAGTTAGATAGTACGCATATACATACATGTACAAACTTATCACAGCAAGAATTTCGCTAGTCTCATATTCTAAGATCTTCACATGGTTTCACCTTGTATATCTTTTTGCATTTTATTTTGCATATCAGCAAAATTATTCTGACTGAAATGATAAAGCCAGACGAAAGTCGACACCGGTGAGATAATTGAAGGAATGCGCGTGCGAACTTTGTGGCTAGGGAAATTCTTTCATTCTGTGGTAAGTTATTTGTGAATTTTGGTATTTAGCTAATTAGGCATTTTTGTAACATTATAAAAAGCGAATTTCAATAAAGAATTAGTTAGTTGCCACGATACAGTGAACCAAGACTTTTTAATTTTTCCTTGAGTGAGTCTGCTGGAGGCATTGTAACTCCGACAGCTTTCTGGTGTACTGGTTTAAGAGCCGCTGCACCCACAACACTACTTACGGTGTAACACCCTAAGTTCTGCACAGCAATATCGAGGCAAAAGAGCCAAGATCAACATTTGGTGACCCCGACGTGATTTCTTCCGAAGAGATAATCACCACCCGCAAACACTAGTCATGAGTCTAGATAAGCTCGCAGTTCAGCAGCACAACACAGGAGAAGACATAAAGGCTATTGCTAGCAATTATGGCAAGGACACTTCATCACGAAAGAACCAAACGTATCTTGAAGTAAGATTGACGACGCTTGACGAACTCTGGAAGCAATTTGATTAAGTCGACACTGAGATTCGAAATGTGTATGGGGCAAAATTGGAGCATGCCTATTTCGCAAAGGCTTATTATGACGGCATAAAGCAAAAATACGAGAAGACAAGACGAGACATCATGGACAAGCTTACAGAGCTGAAGAATCTAAATCCCAGTAGTACAGCCGAGGATAAGAGGAACCGGCCGACCTCAGATGACAAAAAACAAGAAACACAAGGGAAGCCAACTGGAGAAAATCCACGAGTAGAAGAACCTCGCAGTAACATCAAGACAAGCACATCTTTTGACGCCAGCAATAATATCTCCAAAATAAAGCAACGGCAGCAAACAATAATGAATTCCTTGCGCATAATGCTCACTGGTATAACAGCTGCAACCCAGCAGCCTCAAGCACAACAGTTCTATCAACTTAAAATACGCACGGTTGAGAGATACTGGGATGATATTCAACACAACTACTCAATATGGGAATCAGTTGAAGATCCCAGCGCATCAGAGTTTGAAGAATATTTCAGTCTAGATTAGCATACACAGAAGGTCTTACTGGAGTTGCATGCTGGTTTAAGTCAGCACGCCATCGCATCCGCACCAATGGTGAACGCAACCTCAATCATGAAGCTTCCGAAAATAGTCTTACCAAAGTTCGATGGTGACTATTTGAAGTGGCGACCATTTTACGACCTCTTCAACGAAGTGGTACACAAACAAGCAATGGTCGACTCGCAGAAAATGTGGTACTTAAAGAGCAGCTTATCGGGAGAAGCCGAAAAACTTGTGCGACATCTTACTATCTCAGATGCAAAGTGCACTGCTGCATGGAAGATCATTAAGGAACGTTGCGAGAACATTAGATTGCTGGTAACTGCACTGTTGAACAAATTACTGTCACAAACAACAGTAACTTATGAGAGTGTGCCTTTAATTAAGGCGTTACACGACATAACGCAAGAATGTCTCCTTGGTCTAGAGAATTTAAGAATCAACACAAGCCATTGGGATCCACTGTTGTTGCACATATTGGTCAAGAAATTGGACAGAGTAACACACACGCTCTATGAGCAATCTCGCACTCAGCCCAGAGCATTGCAATCACTCAAAGGCTTCCAAAACTTCTTAGAGATGCGCTTTCAGTCTTTGGAAGCCCTAGGAAATAAGGGCAGATCAATGGAAGATCCTCATAAAAGGACAACCACATCCAGGTCTTTCACATCTGTCTCGGCTGGACCAACATGTATTCTGTGCAAAGGCAATCATCAAATCTTTGCCTGCCAGAAATTCATTCAACTAACGCCACGCAAACGCTTCGGCGTAATTAAAGATTTAAACATTTGCGTTAATTGCCTCAAGGCCGGACACAGGGCCGACACTTGTCCATCAAGAACGTGCACAAAATGCTCTAAACGACACAACACATTACTGCATATAGAGACACCTCCTCCAAGATCAACCATCTCAGTACAGCAGCCTAGCAGGAATAACTACATGACAGGTACGATGGCACAATCAGCATCAAATCAATCCACATCATTCGACGACCAACTTAAATCAATCTCGTTGACAACGAAAAGCCTTCAAGCTCCAAAGGGCTACATATTTCTTAGCACAGTCATGGTAAATCTGGTCAATAACCAGGGCAAATGCGTGGAATGCAGAGCCATATTCATCAACTGAATCTATCTGGAGTTTCCGAGTTACTATATATTGAAGGCATTGGCCAACGCAAGCAACAATCTCAACGCAGAGTTAGCATATTACTACAGTCGAAAATAAGTGGATTTGCTGTTAGAATTGAAGCTCATGTACTTCCGAAAATCATTTCACCACAACCAGCAAAATCAATAGACACTTCAACATGGCCAGTACCACACAACATAAGATTAGCGGACCCGAACTTTAACCAGCCGGGCCCAATAGACCTCCTCATTGGTGCAGAGATCTATTACTCAATCTTGTCGGTGGGACAAATCAAATTGGGAGAAACGCTACCAACAATGCAGAATACAGTTTTCGGGTGGGCCATAGCAGGCAAAACTAATGGTGTCCCACAGAGTAAAGCAGCGTGCGGAATATGTACCGAAGATGAAGCTCTTGATCAGCAGATTGAGAAATTTTGGCGCCTGGAAGACACCGAAGGAGCCAATAAGAACAATTTCACTACAGCAGAAAGAAATTGTGAAGCACACTTCATTCAGACTACCTATAGAGACCAATACGGCCGTTTCGCTGTCAGTTTGCCTTTTGCAGATAGCCCCACAGCATTGGGGGAATCAAAGGATATCGCCTATAGACGGTTTCTGTCATTGGAACGTAAGCTTTCCAAGGACTCAGAACTCAAGACAGCATATTCCAATTTCATGGAAGAATACGCAAAGCTAGGACATATGGAGGTAGTCGACTTAACTAGAATCGAGAAGCCATACTACTTCCTTCCACATCATTGCATCGCTAAGCCTGAGAGTAGCACGACGAAACTCCGAGTGGTATTCGACGCTTCAGCCAAAACATCATCCAACATATCCCTAAATGACGTCCTACACACGGGTCCCATAGTACAAGATGAACTGTTTTCCATCCTATTGCGTTTTCGCCTGCCAAGATATGTATTCACCGCCGACATCGAGAAAATGTACCGGCAAGTCAATGTGGTATAATCTGACAGAAAATATCAATAGATTTGGTGGAGAGCTGATCCCAGCCAGAGCATCAAATGCTTTCAACTCAACACGGTCACGTATGGAACTACCAGCGCCCCATATCTGGCCACGAAATGTCTACAGAAATTAGCAGACGACCACGCCGAAAGTCACCCACTAGCTTCAAAGGTGCTGAAACATGATTTTTATGTAGACGATGTTCTCACGGGAACAAACAATCTCTCAGACGCCATTGAGACACAGCGACAATTACAATTATCATTGCACACAGCCGGCTTTAAGTTACGAAAGTGGTGCGCAAACCATCCACGCTTAATGCGTGATATAGCCCACGAAGATAAAAAAATACAGTTAGACTTTGCAAACAAGGTGGAGGAGCATATAAAAACTGTTGGTCTGATTTGGCTACCCAAGACTGACGACCTTAGCATAAAGGCGTCCTGGATCGATGGCCGACGGATTACTAAGAGAACAGCGTACTCAGACATAGCCCATTTACATGACCCGTTGGGAATAATGGCTCCAGTTGTGGTAGTAGCCAAACTATTTCTCCAGAAGTTATGGACTTTGAAGCTGGACTGGGACGCCGCATTGCCCCAGGAATTATACACGTCATGGACCAAGTTTCGTGAGGGCTAGAAAACCTTGAATACGATAAGATTTCCTAGACATGTTTTCTCTCATCGAATTCCGAAGAGCACGCAAATTCACATATTCGTAGATGCATCAGAGAAAGCATATGGAGCTGCTGCATATGTGAGATCAGTTGATAAGAATGACCTCATTACAGTTCGACTACTCTGTGCGTAATCTAGAGTAGCCCCTGAAAATCAGACAACGTTACCGCGACTGGAACTGTGCGCAGCAAAACTGGGAGCTGACCAGTCTCGAAGAATCAGCACAGATTTGAGCATCGCAAATCAGGACATCTATTTATGGAGCGATTCCGAAATTGTCTTGGCTTGGATAAACTCCATGTCCTCATCGTTTCACACATTTGTGGCCAATTGAGTGGCTAGAATTCAAGATGTCACCACTTCCACCCAATGGCGCCATGTGAATTCCAAGGAGAACCCAGCGGATGTATTGTCAAGAGGCCTAGCTAAAGAGAAATTAAGCGGGTCAACATTATGGTTTTACGGTCCCATGTTTCTACACGGGGCAGAATCAATATGGCCCAATCCATACAGAAGCAATGATACAGATTACACAGTCGAACATAAGCGAACTGCTTTGTCAACAGTAGTCACCCCCAGCTCAACAAGTATCATAAGCGCAATCGACCATGGGAATTCATTCAGAAAGCTACAACGTGTCATGGCCTATATCTTACGCTTCATAGCTCATACGAAGAAAAAGTTTCAAGGAGAAATTAACGGTAAAGCGTAAAGCATTGAAGAATTAGATGAAGCTCGAGCATTAATTATAAAAACAATGCAGGAGCAACCTTTCATGCAGGACATTGCAAATATAAAACGCTATGGTGAGGTGAGCAAAAACAGCTCTTTGAGCAGTCTAACTCCATTCCTGGATGACCGAGATATCCTGAGAGTTGGTGGACGATTACAAGCATCAACACTTGGGTTCGATTCTAAGCACCCTATGCTACTACCATACGGACATCAGTTCACTAAACTCCTTCTTAATGACATACATAAGGAGAACCATCATGTAGGACCACAAACTCTTCTCGCAATGGCAAGACAAGAATATTGGCCACTGAAAGGAAAAATCCTGGCTCGCTCTGTTGTCCAGCATTGCGTTCATTGCACAAGAGCAAACCCAAAGATGCTATCGCAATTAATGGAAACTTGCCCGCCGACCGTGTGCAACCCGCCAGACCATTCGTGAACTCTGGGGTCGATTTCTGCGGACCCATTTGGACGCATTTCAAAATAAGAGGAAAACGACCACAAAAGAGTTACATAGCTGTTTTCTGCTGCTTCGCGACCAAGGCCACCCATCTAGAAGTTGTAAGTGATCTCACAACACTAGGATTCATTGGAGCACTCAAAAGGTTCACGGGACGACGAGGGCATTGCCGCAAGATTTATTGTGACAACGCCACTCACAGAAGTACGAAAAATGCTCGAAGGTGAAGAGATGGATGGAAAAATAGCAACAAATTGCAGCACAAACGGCACTGATTTCCATCTAATCCTTCCCCGAGCCCCACACTTTGGCGGCCTATGGGAAGCAGCTGTAAAATCAGCCAAGCATCTCTTGCAGCGAACGTTAACGTCAGCTTCGCTGACCTATGAAGAATTAGAAACCACCGTCATTGAAATCGAGGCAATTTTGAATTCACGTCCGATAACACCACTATCGACGAATCCCAATGATCTAACAGCATTGACCCCAGGTCACTTGCTCATTGGGGAGCCTCTGACGAGCACAATGGACGCAACTGCAACCCCGCAACACTCAAACATCATCACCCGTTGGAAACTCGTTTCTCATCTCAAACAGGAGTTCTGGAGAAGATGGTCTAGCGAATATCTAAATCAACTACAGCAACGGTACAAATGGAAGCAACGCTGCCAAAATGTCCAACCTAACACAATGGTGATTATCAAAGAAGACAATCTTCCACCCCTCAAATGGCCGCTTGGACGAATTGTGAAAACATACACAGGACCCGACAATTTGGTACGCGTCGCTGATGTACGCACTGCAAATGGGACACTACGACGCGCAATTCACAAACTAGCGCTTTTACCTATGAACGAGGGTCAAGAAGAAGATGAAATCGAACCGCCCAGTTCAAACACCATAGATGATATAGAAGCACAAGGAACTGCTCGACCAGCGAGCGATCAAAGTAACCCGCATCGCATGTCAATTTCCATTAATTCGACATCGAGTCAAACTAGGGAGACTTCTCTAACAGACACAGCTCCTAGAAAAAGGCAACGACGATCCATCGGATCAGCATTCGTTTCATTGTTCCTTGTCTGTCTCACATTCTCGACAACTAGAAGTGCACCTGTTGAAACGACCCCTTTCAAGTCGCAGCCAGGCATTTATTTTGAAGGCCTAGGCTCTACCAACATAATATCCAGCGAGTGGAACCTGGTGGCATATTACGACATGCAACCTTTCTAGAAAGAGTTCGATGCACTCGTCAACTCCAGTCGCATACTTAAAACCGTATGTGATCAAATAATTGAAGAACCAAGAGACGATAGACAAGCAGTTCAGGAATTGGGAGATTCATCTCAACAAGATTTCTGCAGAAATTAATGGCATACACCAAGACATTTATCAGGAGAAACTATCAAATGTCTTCATCACGTTGGCAATGCAAGCCAAGTTGACAGCTTCAAATTTTCAAAGAATCCAAGGCGTCATCCTAGACGTACTAGTGGATACTCATAACGGAAAAATCAGTCCACAACTGATCACGCCAGATCAGATGCGTCAGGAATTAACCACAATCAAAGGTCATCTTCCTTCGTCATTAAAGCTGCCACTAACAATAGATGACGTCTTGCAATTTTACAATTTAATGACAATCGAAGGAAGACCAACGGCCGAACACATCATCTTTAAACTCAGACTCCCTTTATGCACACTCGAGGATTTTGAATTGTTTAGCATCATTCCAGTTCCGACATTGATCAACAACACGTTCTTAGCCATACAACCATCATTCCCATACTTGGTGGTGAATCTCCATCGAGACCAATATTACCCACTCACCGAGCAAAGTCTCCAGGCATGTCGCACCATCACCAGAGGTCGACACTTATGCAAGCAACATCATCCCATATATCATAAGGGAGCTGCCCTCGGGGCTTGTGAGATAGATTTCATCAACCACCTACCACATTCCCCCACGTGCAAAATTGTTCAAACGGGAGATGGCCCACACTGGACTCAACTTCATAATCCAAATGAATGGCTGTTTACTTTGAAAGAAAAAACCACGATCAATGTCGTATGTGAAGACACAATCAACCAAATGGCCATCGAAGGATCAGGCATTTTAAGACTTCAAAAGGAATGTATCATCAATCTGATCACCATACGCGGCCACAATGCTTTCCCGACCAGTTCAAGGATGTCGTACATACCTACCACAAATCTAACTCAACAAGTGAAATTGGAGGGACCACGTCCTAACATATCAGACGGACCTGATTTCAAACTACAAGGGACAGAATTAGAATCCATTCAAAAACAAATTCAACAGCTCCACATCGATCTTCCAACAATTCACCCTCACGATGTTCATCAATTTGCTATTGGCTATACGGGTTTGGCATTGGTATTTGCCATTATCATCTTCATAATTTGGACTTACAAATCCCGCATTTGTTCCCGGATTCCGACTAAGCCAACTCCACAACCGAGGCGATACATCAGTCAAGCGGATTGCACCTCAGATCAAGATGAAGAAAAACAAGTTCCCGATTTCAACATAGATTTCAACAGTTGAATTCATCATTCAACGCGGGGGAGGATGTTCATCATTACATTTTCTATATTAACATAACATTAAAAAATAGTTAGATAGTACGCATATACATACATGTACAAACTTATCACAGCAAGAATTTCGCTAGTCTCATATTCTAAGATCTTCACATGGTTTCACCTTGTATATCTTTTTGCATTTTATTTTGCATATCAGCAAAATTATTCTGACTGAAATGATAAAGCCTGACGAAAGTCGACACCGGTGAGATAATTGAAGGAATGCGCGTGCGAACTTTGTGGCTAGGGAAATTCTTTCATTCTGTGGTAAGTTATTTGTGAATTTTGGTATTTAGCTAATTAGGCATTTTTGTAACATTATAAAAAGCGAATTTCAATAAAGAATTAGTTAGTTGCCACGATTCAGTGAACCAAGACTTTTTAATTTTTCCTTGAGTGAGTCTGCTTGAGGCATTGTAACTCCGACAGCTTTCTGGTGTACTGGTTTAAGAGCCGCTGCACCCACAACACTACTTACGGTGTAACACCCTAAGTTCTGCACAGCAATATCGAGGCAAAAGAGCCAAGATCAACAGAAGACCTTTGCAATATCAGTGATGGGCAGTAAGTAACTTCATTTCCGTAAACCCCCGGAAGTCGAGCTGTATTATAATATACAGGCATGAACTATTTTCCTCCCATGAGTCTTGATTCCGTGGTGATACCTTACTGTAGTAAAGTTAGGAACCTAGGTCTGACTTTTAGTAAAACACTTACCTGGGATGATCATATTAGTAATGTGGTGGGTAGGATATATGGTGTTCTGCGCAGATTATGGTTATCAGCTAAGCTTGTTCCACTTGAAACTCGCCTGCGGCTCGTCAAATCACTTGTATTACCCTTATTATTTTTTTCCGATATTAATATTGCCAAGCTAACTCACAGTCCAAGCGCAAACTCAATGTGGCATTTAGTTCATGCGTACGTTTCGTCTATTCGTTGCGCAGATACGATCATGTCTCCCCACACTTGAGTTGCTTAGTTGGGTGTCCTGTTTTTATCTATTATAAGCTTAGAACACTTATCTTTATGTTTAAAGTCATTCATTATAAAGTTCCTGAGTACCTCTATCTGACACTTGAATTTAGTTCATCAACTCGTACCAATAACCTCAATATACCAGTTCATATTATCTCCCAAGGAAAAACGTCACTGCTAGTTCACGGAGCTCAAGTTTGGAATTCTCTACTTACTCATATAAAAAGTATCACATCGCTCGATCGTTTCAAGAGGGCAGTTGTCGGTTTCCTTAATCCCACAATTTAATTGTTTCAGCATTTTACTATACTTTACTCTCTTAAGTAGCTTTTTTTTTGGCTTTCTTTACTTAATTTGTGTTGTACATTAATATTAGGTACCTTAAGGGGGGTTACCACTGAAATCTTAAAAAACACGAAAAGTTAATACAAATTTACTGCAAATCTGTGCGTACTATCATGATAAAAATTGTACATAGTTAGAGAAAATGCATAAACTTAGGTAATGACGTGTCAAAAATAAAGATTTCGGGGTTTTATATGTATTTAATTAGCTTTAGAAAACTCTGGAATTCATGAAATTTGTAAAGTTTAGTACATCAAAACGTGATAATGGTACATTAAATAGATAAATTTGTACTTGAGTATGGAAGATCTTGGGCGGGAAGAGGCAGTGACGGAAAGAAAACCAGACACAAAATGTTGGTTACTAATATATTTTAGTTTGAAAGTTGCTATTTTCCGAGACAAATAACTACCAAAATTATGATATTAGTTCAATGAAAGTTCAATTTGTAACAAAGATCGAACCTTTTTCTGTTTATTTTGAAAAAATCAAATTTTTTAGTGCAATGATAAAGGAAATAAAGTCAATAATGTTAATGATAGTAACGGCAAAAATTTCTTGGTTTATTATATTTTGCATACAATTTGGCGTTTTCAATTCATTCTATCATCGTCAGATGGAGTAATGTGCTTTTGGAAGGCTTTCATTTGTTTTCAAAGCTCAGCGGGCTGTAGCTGTATGCTTGGAGAGTGTGTGCCGTTATTTTCTGCATTAGGTATATGCATGTGTGTAGATTTCCCGGAATATTTGAATTTTTATCATTGGTAATTTGTTCATTTTTGCTTTTGAGGCGAGAAATTTTTTGGCAATTCTATTATGGTTACAGGTAACGAATTGTGAGTAACTATTATTTAATCGTGGGACGTATTAGTAAAATTCGGGCCAATAATTATGGAATAAAGAAGAGAAAACTGAATATTGTTAGGTATGTAAATCTGTGTATATGAAAAGGAAATAATCGTATAAATGTACAAATTTGTGAAATGTGAATTTGAATTTGTGAAATGTAAATGATTTTGATGAAATTTTGGTGGAAGGTTGGCTAAATTATAAAGAGTTATTTTTTGTTGCGTTCCATTTATGACCGCGTTTTAGTGAAGCTATAGAAAGGACAAAATGGAACTTTTTAAAGTTTTGAAGAGTTGTTTTTCGAATATATGTATGTAATTTAGAAAACTGAACGAAAATTGATGAGGTGTAGTGAGTTGTCACGATTATATACAGTGTGTACCAATTTTTTGACTACAATCGATTATCTTTCGCGCGACTATAATTACTACTAAGTACTATTAATTTATGTTTGAATTGTTTTCAAAATTTGATTTTCGAAGAAGAAGAATTTTTACAAATTACAAAGAACTTGTGTCGACCAATAAAAGTATCGGCTTTGTACCAATGACATCTTTCTTTTGAAATTATTTTTTTAATTCTTTTTTATCTAAGAGGGAATCTGACGTATATTTACGCGATTTAATATACATATATTCAAATCTAATTCTCTAAAGTAGTTCTTTGGATATCTAGTTAATAAAATGGTAATCTGACAACGTGTGAACATTGCAAAAATTATATGGTAGGTATATTACAACTCAGAATTCTTGGAAGAGTTTTATTTGATGACCGGATTCAGTACAATAAAATTGCCCAAGCAATAAATAGTGCCAGACAAATTACACGGAAAAGTGTCTGATCAACAGCACAGAGAGCATACATTTCGTTCGCTCATTGCCTGCTCCTCAACAAAATTCTAAGAAAAATCCGACAGCCAAATTTAAAATCTCGCCATGCCTATGCAATTCTACCCACTGACTTATAAGTCAGTGACAGGGTTGCCAAACAGACAATTGAATTTTTCCCCGTCCGAATAAAAATTTTCCCCGAACTATTAAGGCAGAATAAAAAATTTCCCAAAGCTTAATTATGAAACTAATTTATTATATTCTTGAATTTAAAATTTTTTTTTAGATACTTATTTAAATATATTTTGCACATGTATCCATAGATTCCATATCCATACATATTGTTACAGAATCACCTAAAACGATTTTAAGAAAAGGTAACAACGAGAGAGGAACAGAAAAAGAAAACAAAAAAAAAACAATGAAAATGCGTACCTAGTAATTAAACTCCGAGACAGCTTATTTTCCTGGCGCCTGCTTGTAGCTTCTGTGATGTCTTTCGTTATATGCAGGGCAAGTGTAGTTTTTGCCCCGGTTGCTTCGATTGCCTCTTCGAAACTATTAGAGTCCCCTAAAACTATTAAGAAATGAATTAGTTAAGTAATACAGTCTTATACTTAAATTTAGAAAAATGTAGAGTAGAAATGACAGATAAATTAATTGGAAATTTTATGAATTAATAATGAAGTAGGAAGAAATCGAAATTTAATTTTAATTAGTAAATTTTGTGATTGCATATTTGAATTTGAATTGTACAAATTGTAATAGAAGGAAGATAAAAACCAACGAGCGACACCATGGAAAATTAGCCGAATTCCAGGATCGCTCCGTCATAGTAGAGCCAGAGAACGGATTTTTTTCTTCTTCTAGAAAGTGAAATCGATCGAACAACACGTGTGGATAAAAAAAAAAAGGAATAAAACTTTCCGAAAGTAAAATCGACTCGAGTTTAGTTTTTTTTATTTATTTTATTTTGTTTCGTCACCATCCTGAACGCATTAAGTTTTCGTCGGGGAGATTATAAATAGAGGATATTTCAGAAGGTTGTGGGGTGAGTACCGTATCGTATCTGATCTTACAGTGAGAATTTTCACCTAGAAAGGCACCGTGGGAAATAACATTAAATTCAATCAGATTAAGTCCCAATAAATTAGTTGTGGCCCAGATCTCAAACTTTAATAGCACAATACTCAGTAATCCATTGTGGTCGCACTTTACTACTCAATCGCTCAGGGCAATTTTTGTATCACCCAAATAGATTTAGATTTTCGAAACAAGGAAGAAAAATAACCCAGAGGAGCACCCAGAAACGTTTTGTTTACCTTCTTAGGTAGACCCCAAAGCTTTCGCGCACTTGTGCTTTCCCCTTCTTGGGTGACAGATACCACTACAGTCGCAACACAATACTTGATAAATACTCACCGACGCCATTTTGGAAGCCTTCGCTGATAGAATAGATCCCTCGTTGCATCGCCAGCTTGCCATATTAAGCACCGAGAAGGAAGTTCATTATAGAAGAAAAACTTCCCTAACCCGGTCCCTTATAGCACCATTGGCCAAAACAAAACTTTAGCTGCACCTAAGAAAAAAAAAGAAACACTGTGCTGCCCCGCACTGACCTGCACTTGTAAAGTGTGGTTAATCATTTCCAGGGTTCACTTGCTCACTACATCACTAACCACTGCCCGGAATTGTAATTAAGTGCATATCGCACTCACGACCGTCAAGAAAACTTATCGAACCCAAATCGACTCGGAGATAGGCACCCAATTATCAGTGGCTGTTACCTTTCCCTCAACTGTGCTGACCACCGCTTATTTGTTGGTTGCCACGACGTGCAGGCACGTATGTGTTGCTGAACAGTGTTACCTTTTATGTTAACTACCAGTCTCCCTCTGGACTACAGAAAAGCGGCCAATTTGGTAACAATATATTCTTGTAGGTATTTTAAATTATAAATTCCTGTAAATAATCAAAAGTACATATTGCGTTAATTTACTTCAGCAAAGACCAAAAGGATTTACCTAAATTTATGAAAATGCTTGGAGCACGTCATCATTTTCATGAAAATTACTTTTGTAGAGCTCTTCAGAGTTAATTTTTTGTAACATCTGTTTGGTGGGTTTAAAATGTGTATACCCAAGAGCAGTAACGCACCCAGGATTTGGCTTGGGGGGGGGGGGGGTCCATAGGTGTCCCAAGTCCTAACAAGTCAGAAAAATAGGGCTTTAAAGTCACGTCCTGCCCCATCTGAGTACTTAAGGACTGCTATTTTAGATTAAAAGGTTTTATTTTATTTTATCGGACTTTGTAATAATATACAGACCACATTTTATACGTAATTTGTAAATTATGTTCAGAAAACTGACATTCTAGAGAGGGACCGGTCCCGTTCGTCCCTCTCTCGGTGCGCCCTGCCCAAGAGGTCTAATTGAAAATCGTACCCGCATTATTTTATGTGCAGTTTAAATAGCTAGTCTATTTGTCAACTTATTATAACCTAGATGAAATCTATAGTGTATCCTAAGTTTGTTATTCCGTTTGTAACACCTCGAAATAATAATGGTAGAGCAAAACTCAGAACGCGTATACTTAGAGAGCTGAAATTTTGTACACAGACTTCAAAAACAAAAAAGTGAAATTAAGTTCGAAAATGGGACAAATCGGGCAACTTCACAAAAATTTCGTTTTCCACTATATATTTGGACACTGCCTGAGAACGCGTTGACATAGAGAGCTGAATTTAAAAAATAAAATAAGTCGGGCAACCCATTCTTGGTGTTGCCATATAAAAATTTAGATTTTTTTACGGATAGTGTGAAAACGATCATTCCTAAACATTTCTATTATACTAAAAACTTGTTCAGAATATGAAATCCTATAAAATTGGTCATAATCATTTTTTCTGTCCGACGAACCGTTCTAGAAATATATGCAAAAAACCACTGTAAAAATCAAAATTGCTCATATGAAATTTCATACGGACATTCATCTAGGGTATCATAAGAATTGGTCTTAGACCAATATTAGCTTTTTTATTTGTTTTTTACACAACTGAGTTGTAGAGAAAGACTTAAATAAAAAACTCAATAAACTTGGAGCTAGCTTAGATATGTTACCAAATTGCAATTTTTACCAGCAGCATTTTTTTTATTGAAACATCAGTCCAAAATTGTTCAGCCGTATTGAGTTCCGACCATTGGTGAGGATGAATCAAGTTCCATTTAGCGATTGTGGAATCAATACATCCTACGCCAATAACATTTTTCAATTTTACAGTAATATCTAATATATCCGCCATCATTTGGCAAACAGATGTAACCGGAGAAAACATAGATTTTCCAGCCATAGTATATTTTCGGGAAGTCTATATGTAATTGTTCGTATAAAATTACTAACAATGCAGAACATCTTTCTTTAATTACTTTTAGTTCCTGTTGATTACTTAGGTTTTATTTACTGCGTAAAAATTAAAGTAAGATTTATGTTTTTTGATACTTGAAATATCCCCATTTTTTCGCAATTTTAAAAGAAATTACCCATGACTTTCCGCAATATTTTCATTTCCCCAAAATTTTCCCCTGGAAGAAATTATTCCCCAAAATGGGGAAGAAAACCCCCAATCTGGCATCCCTGGTCCGTGATTCTACCCACATCTACCTTGCGGTGACAGACACTATCTAGCTTGGGAAAAATGATCCTACCATAAGTAAAATAAAGGAATATAAGCGTCTTGACAAGTTTTAGCTTGAGCTCAGTTGACAGGATATTAGCAGAAAGCCCAGAGTCTTCGCAAGCCACTATAGACTTTTCCCAGCATAGAGCTGATATAGTCGCAGCAATTCATTTTCGCATTCAGCTTAATTCCCAGGTTAGTTACTTTCCTTGAAACGGGTATTATTTAAGTAACAACACTGAGTATAATTTACTAAAATGTTTATTATTCCAGTTACAAAAAATAACTGCCCTCATAAATATTGATTGATCATATTTATGTACAAAAATTGCTTACAAACAATAAAAAACAAATTGATAAATTTTACACAATGCAGAGTGCATTCACTGATTAATTTTGCTGACGCATAATATTTGTTACTGCTGCAATGAATGAACTTCGCATTGAGTAAATGAAATATGATGACAATTAGAAGTTGGTTGCATTGACCCTTTGTTAAGTAGAAAATAATTATATGTACTTTGTACATTTTCCCGCCTCAAGGTTAAGTGTCGGTAACTCGATGCTGGAATTTCGCTGCTCCTGCTTGATGGACCTTGGTGCTGGGATCGGCCTTGCCCTTGTTCTTAACATGGCACTCCTCTTTAGTCTGAAATATATGCAAAGACCGCTGGCAATGACACCACATATGATCAGATATGGCATACTGTAGTGATGTAGGTCATGGATGTTTAGTTTTGGCATATTTTCTATGCGTTCTTGCTGAAACCTGATTGCATCGTCTAGTTTTTTTTATATCATTATTGTTTACTTCTTGAATTAGTTGTGGTATAGTAATTTTTGACGAATTCGACAGCTGATCTTTACTCATGGCTATGAAGTTAGATATAACCGTATTTTCTGGGATGGGTGATATGTGCATTTTCGAACTGCGATCGTTTGAGCTTATGTATAGAGCCTTATGATTTATAATACAATCTCCTCTGGTTTGAATGATTCCATTGCCATGTAGTGATAATGGTTGTCCTTTATTGTCACAACTGATTTCGAAGGTCAGGTTTTCTCGTAATACAAATAGCCACGTACTTGGCTGGTGTAATCTTCTCCAATAGTTATTCGCTTCTTTAGTTCGTAGTCTACAGAATGGTGATATATGGTTCTCGTTATTGAAGAGCTCCATTTCACAATGACTTTGATTTGATTTGAGAGTGAAGATTGGTTGGTTTAAGTTGCATACAAGCTGGTCTTCTGTTAACCTCTCGCACCCTTTGAGATCTTCTTCTTCTATTTGGCTAAATCGATCTTGTCGTCGATTTATGGCCAGATACTTGCTGGAAGGATCGATGTAGATATATTGTTCATTGTGAATAGTAGGAATAGTTATTATTTCATACAATCGATAGGCTTCTGTGCTCACCAGAGGAATTCGAATGTCGAAAAGTACATTCTTTCCCGTAATTTTTGTCTTTACATGCATTGAGTTGTAAAGTGTTATTAGAAAGGACTTACTCCCAGTCCCTGGTAATTGTACATTGGGTGGTAAGTGTTCACGAATTGTTGTCAGCTGCTCGTTAAGTTCTGCAGGTGTTAGGACGAATGTATTTATTTTCCCGTGTTTAATGTCTGTAATGAGTGATAGAATTTCCCTTTGTAAACGTTGAAATGTAACTAGGTTCAGAGTTATAAAAATAGCTGCGGAATTGACTGCTTGATGAAGAACTGCCTCATATTGTGAATTAATTAATTGATTGGTTATTGTTTCGATTTGAGTATTCATCAGATTGAATTGGTGTTGAACAACCTCGTGGTTTCTTTTCATAACGTTGACCGTGTTCTCTACTATTGAGGTCTGATTTCGTAATAATTGTCTAGCATAATCTTGATTTGCCTTAATTTCACTTATTTGCCTTTCATATTGGTCAGCAAAATCTTGGTCCAGAATTCCAAACAATTTATTAGTGACCGTTCCTATGAATCCAAATGGTGCTCGCTTATTGCGAGTTCGTGGATATTCATTTTGTTGGTATAATATGTCGTTCATTTGTTCGATTACTAACAATTGATGTTTCAATGTTTGGGTAGTGGCATAACATAGATCTCTTGACAGCCGAGTTTCTTCATCGCATAACTGATTCAGTTTAGGGATTTATTTTCGGATGCCATAGCGTTTTTTCCAATATGTTGTTAGGTTGTAATAGACTACCAAGGTCCATTCGCTAAAGTAAAATCGCATATAGGAAATTTCATCAAAATATAATCCTTCGTGGTTATTAAGCTTGGTTAGTCGATACTGTGCGTTGACGGTTTCGCCCAGTGCTACGACCAACAAGGTAGTGATGGTGAACAGATAACTCAGAAAGTTGGATTTGCGAGCTTTTTGTTTTGATGATGATGTCCCAGATTCGTGTCGACTCATCTTTAAATGGCTTGCATTATAGGTCTTTTTACTCCTTCGTCGTTTCTGACAACTTTGTACAGATGCCTTTCGTTCGTCGTTATTTTTTTCCCCTGAGGGAACAGGTGTCGCTTTAGTATCATTGTCAGAGTCTATTTCTTCAGTTGGCATGTCGCCTGAATTCTTTTGATCATTACTTATCGGCAGCATCGAGATTTTGGTAAGTGGTCGTTTAAGAGTTCCAGATTTCGTTTTCATAGTTATGGCTCTGACAAGTCCATCACTTCCCGGATGGACTTTGATTATTCTTCCAAGAGTCCAACCAGACGGTAAATTATCTTCTTTTATTAATACGATGTCGCCTTCTGTTGGGTTAGGTTTCTTCTGCGCCCATTTTGGTCTTTGTTGAAGTCTTCCAAGATACTCATTAGACCACCTTTTTCAGAAGTCCTGGTACATCTTTTCCACTCTGTCCCATCTCTTAAGGAGACCAGTATTGGTTTCTAAGTAGTCCTTATTTGGTATTGACAATATAGGTGCACCAGTTAAAAAGTGACCGGGTGTGAGCACTTCTACGCTTTCTGGGTTTTGTGTTAATGGACATAATGGACGAGAATTGAGACACCCTTCTATTTGTGTCATTAGTGTGGTCATTTCTTCGTATGCCATTCTCGTTTCACCAACTACTCGACGCATGTGGTGACGATGGAGGAACAGAATGCCATTGAGCGCCACTTTCTGCTAGGGCTTGATTTACTTCGGTTTTATATGCATCTTGTTGATGAAGATTGATGATTACTTTGCTAGCGCCCACAAAATTAGTGGCATTATCACTGTATATATGTGCCCCAGTCCCTCTTCTGCTTACCAATCTTTTAAATGCGGCTATGAAGGCCTTTGATGTGACATCGGTGACTACCTCAATATGAATTGCTTTGGTAGTCAAGCATATAAAAATTGCTACATATCCCTTGTAAGTGCGGTTGCCTCTACCTGTTTTCACAGGTCGAATGGTCCTGCGTAATCCACACCAGTATGAGTAAAGGGACGACTCGGAGTGACTCTGGCTGTGGGTAACGTTCCCATCATCTGTTGCGAGGTTTCGGCCTTGTATCGATGACATTGAACACATTTATGGATATAACCTTTAATTGCCTTTAGTCCATTAATTATCCAGTATTTTTGACGGACTACCTCCAAGGATAAAGTGTTTCCTGCATGTAGTGTCTTCTTGTGAGATTGATCTATAATAAGTGTAGTTAACTCGCTTTTATGGGGAAGTATGATTGGATGCTTCTGTTGAAACGTCAAGTTTGAGTTTTCTGGTCTACCACCAACACGTAATACTTCGATTGAATCGGTAAATGGATTTAATGTGAGTAGCCGACTTGATTTTGATAGTTCTTGACTTTGAAGTAATTTGTGGAGGTCTTCCTTGAAATGCTTCTCTTGTGTATACTTAATGATTGGTATTAATACGTCTTCGAGTTCTTTCACAGTCAGTGAGTCACATTCTCTTGCGTGTCTATCCTCCGTCAAATTGTTTATGAATCGTTTACAGTATGCAATGATACGTAGAACTTTCCATAATGAACGGTGATTTTGCAGTAGGAGAGCGAATACGTTTGTATCTTGTGTACGTATTAGTGTGTGCATTGCAATTTTTTTCCTTTCTAGTTCTGTCTCTTCGAATTTACTTTCTGGATATGTGATCTCTCACATTTCAGCCAGTATGGACCTTCCCACCACAGCGAATGGGTTTCTAGTTGTGATGGATATATTCCTCGAGAAGCTACGTCTGCGGGATTCTCAGAGGTCTTTACGTAGTACCAATTTTCCTTGGTTGTTCTTAATTGTATATCTGCTATTCTGTTACCCACGAAGGTTTTCCATTTATGTGGATCGGCCTTAATCCATGATAGAACTATTTTGGAGTCTGCCCAAGCAAAGTAGGGAATGTTTGGAATTTCTAGGCTGACTATAGTTTCCTTTAATAAATGTGCAAGAAGATGCGCTCCACATAATTCTAATTTTGGTAGTGTTAGTTTCGACTTCTGGGGGGCAACTTTAGTTTTAGCGGTGAGTAGCGATACAGTCATTTTTCCGTTATGAACTGTTCTGAAGTATATTACTGCACTGTAAGCTCTTTCTGAGTGCAACTCGTATTTGTAATCGCCGTGAGAGTATCCAATCCATCTTGCTATTTTAATTTTTGTTAGCATTGATAATTCTTGTTTGATCCGATTCCATTTTTGTTTAATTTCCCCAGATAGGGGTTGGTCCCAGTTTAGGCTCTCAGTCCAAATTTCTTGAAATAATAGTTTGATAGTAATAATTATTGGGGCCAATAGTCCAATTGGATTGAATATTTTAGAGGCTTCGGACAGCATCTCACGTTTAGTCAGAGGATCTTCATTGTTTGAAATATTCACTTATATTTTGAAGTAATCAGTGGATGGATTCCAGTGAACTCCAAGTGCTTTAATTGATTTTTCATGATCGAAATTCATTTCTGTAGCTGATTCCATTACTTCCCATGGTAGTTTCTGTAAGAGTTCTTTGCTATTGCTACTCCATTTTCTCAAGTTGAAACCTCCGCTCTTAAGGGCGTTTATTAATTCATGACTTATTTTACTGACTACTTCTAAAGAATCCCCTCCAGATACAATATCATCTACGTATGTGTCTCGCATGATGACTTTTTCTGCAAATGGAAAGTCTTTAGCTGTATCTTTGGCCACTTCTTGAAGTGTTCGAATTATGGTGCACTTGTGGTTCCATATGTGGCAGTAGTTAATTTGTACTCCCTGATGGGTTCTTTTTCAGAATTTCGCCACAAGATTCTCTGATAATTCTGGTCTCTAATATCAATGTTTACTTGGCGATACATTTTTTCAATGTCAGATGTGAATACTACTTTATGTTTTCGCCATCTGAGGAGAATTGAAATTAAATTCTGTTGTATTTGTGGTCCGACAAAAAGTATTTCATTTAAGCTTTCATGATTATTTCTTTTTGCTGTACCATTAAATACCACTCTTAGTTTTGTCGTTGTACTGTCATGTTTTAGTACAGCGTGATGAGGTAGGTAATATGCTGTGTCCAAATTGTCAGTTGCTAAGGTCATGTGGCCAAGTTTTAAATATTCACTCATAAAGTCCTTATACATGACTTCAAATGTCTTTTCTGTCTTGAATTTCTTTTCCATCTGGAGTAGTCTTGCTAATGCGATTTCTTGAGGACCCCCAAGATTAGCGGTTTCAGGATTCTTTTTAAATGGTAATCTTACTGTATATTTACCGTCAGCATTTCTTCGATGAGTAGTTCTGAAGTGAGTTTCGCACATTACATGTCAAGACTGTATCAGTATTCAAGTCTTCGATTTCTCAAAATTTTCGAATTTCTTCATTTACATATACTTCAGATATGTGGCATTGGGATGCTATGGTGGACATACTTTGTTTCACTTCGCCCGACAGTATCCAACCTAATTGTGTTTCTTGAGCTATGGGAGTTTCTGGAGGCCCCCGTAGTACACTGTCCATTAGTATTTTAGCAAACACTTCTGCTCCAAGGATTACATCAATTCTTCTTGGTTCATCTACATTCGGATCTGCTAATATCAGATTCGTTGTGTGTTTCCATTCTGATCTGTTTATAATTTTTTCGGACGACAGTACTCTCGTTAACTTTTTAAGTACTAATGCTGTTGTTGTTGTGAGAAATGGTGATGGAAATCTTGGCTTTACTGTTAATTCAATGCACGTTTGAATATTGTCAATCTTTGCACCTCCTACTGCTGTTACAGTGGCGTTAATTCGTCTTCTTGGCAGTTTTAGCTTCTGAGCCGCTTCTTCGGTTATGAAGCTGGCTTCAGCTCTCTGGTCAATAAGCGCTCGCAGCATAATTGTATTGTTGTTTTTACCAACTGCTTGTAATATTGCAGTGGCTAACAATACATTACACTGATTTTTACTTTCTACAATATGAGTTGACACTACTGACGCATTTGGTCTCGATCTCATTGGTTTCCTGATTGTTTAGCTTCCAATCAGGTTTTTGAGGTGATGGATTTAAATGTAGTAGTGTATGATGTTTTCTGTTACATATTCTACAATTTTCCAACTTTTACAATTCTGAGCTGCATGGCCCTTAACTAGGCAATTGGAGCAGAGTTTTGCTTTTCTGCTCTCTTCGTTTCTTTGTAAAGCATTCAATTTATTAAATTTTTCACAAATATAAATCTTGTGATTTGCTTTGCAGAAGTTGCATATTGATTTTATTCCCACCATACCGTGGTGTATTTTTACTTCATTCCTCTTGTCTAAAATTTTTGCTGGCTGAATGGTCTTTGTCGGTTCCATAGATTCTAGCACTTGAAATCTGTTTTCAAGAAAATTTAGGAAATCATTTAGTGCTTGAATCTCTCTGGGATTTTCCAATGATTGTTCATAGATTTTTCGAGATTCTTTGTCTAGTTTTTGTATTAGTAAATGAATGATGAGTGGATCCCAGTTTGTAATGTCGATGTCTAGATTTTTTAATGCTTCTAGGCATTCTAGTGTTGGTCGTGGAGTTTTTTTAAACCAGCCGATGATTCTTTTAAAAGTGGTTGATTACAAAGTCTTCTTAGTTGGGCTGACACTAAATTTCTCGTATTATTATATCTGCGATCTAGGATTTCCCATGCAGCGTCATAGTTTTCATTAGTAATGTTAAAATGTTGAATCAATTCATTTGGTTCTTCATTCACGTTTGCTTTTAAATAAAATAGTGTCTCGGCCTTAGTAATTGTATTATTTTTATGTATCAGTTCGATGAATAAATTTCTGAAGGACGGCCATTTAAGATAATCGCCGGAAAAGATTGGTATATCAATACGTGGAAGTTTTACTGCTGCGCTTCTCTCAGTTCTAGGAGTAGGTGCCTGAATTGTTGCTAATGGTGTTGTAGACAGACTGCAATTTTTATTGTAATTGAATTGATGCTTCCTGATAGATGCTTTCAGTTGCTGCAAAGACATCTTGATCAAAGTAGTCATCTTTGAATTTTCCAAATGCCATTATACTGGTATGAGTATGCACAATCAATTCCCAGTAGTCATTCAATAGTTTAATCTTCTGTGTATAATATACTGGAGAGTGCTGTTTCTATTCATCTGCTTTAATGATAGCTATATTGCGTTTCAGCGTATCAATTATAGCTGGTTGCTTCTTAATTTGGTGTAACTGTTCTGAGATATCTTCTGACCTTTTCCTCCTTTCGATTGCCTCTCGAATCAAATTTTCTACAAGATCTCTAGTCTGATCATATAGTGTTTCAACTTGACTGTAGTAGTTTTCGCCGAAATATTTGTTCCCTTAGTGATTCGAGTTGTGTATTGATGTTATCGAACTCTTCCCATGCAGTGTTGAGTGAATGTAGCCGTGCCTCGCCATACTCTTTAGTCTTCCTAGCCGAAGGATCTCTGCTGATTTGAGCAGCGACCTTCTTGATGATCCTTGTATATTTTGTCTGCTCCCTCAGTATCTGATCCATGATGAGTACGACGAATTAGTAGGTTGATGATGGTTTTACCTCAACCGATGATGCAGGAAAAAAAATATTATTGCATATTGTTGAAGACACTATTTAAAAATCTTTGGACCCTTTGTTCCAGAAATTCAATAATAGTCTTTCAACTTTATAAATACAGCCTTTGGACCTTATTTCCAGAGGTTATATTTGCTATAATAATCTGTTACCTGAAGACCCAAGTTCTACAAGCTTGATGATTATAGCAGCGAGGTTTTGTCCGAAGTACCAAAAACGTTTAAGTAACAACACTGAGTATAATTTACTAAAATGTTTATTATTCCAGTTACAAAAAATAACTGCCCTCATAAATATTGATTGATCATATTTATGTACAAAAATTGCTTACCAACAATAAAAAACAAAATGATAAATTTTACACAATGCAGAGTTCATTCACTGATTAATTTTGCTGACGCATAATATTTGTTACTGCTGCAATGAATGAACTTCGCATTGAGTAAATGAAATATGATGACAATTAGAAGTTGGTTGCATTGACCCTTTGTTAAGTAGAAAATAATTATATGTACTCTGTACATGTATC
This sequence comes from Dioctria rufipes, assembly GCA_963924295.1. Taxonomy (NCBI): domain Eukaryota; kingdom Metazoa; phylum Arthropoda; class Insecta; order Diptera; family Asilidae; genus Dioctria; species Dioctria rufipes. The sequence continues at coordinate 167,279,625 of OZ002740.1, read as the reverse complement.
GTAAATTCGTTTAACTCTACTGAGGGAAAATCAATTAAATCTCGATTATTACTGCTGCAATAAAAAAATATACATTGCGACTTAACTGGATTTAAGATTAGTTTATTATGTTGGGCCCACGTACTTATTCGGGATAGGTCGCCGTTTAGTCGGGCCACGCAATCCTCAAGAAGACCGATTGGTCTGCTAATATACAGTTGTACGTCGTCAGCGTACATATGAATCCTCACATCTTTTAGTACGCTTGGAAGATCATTTATATAGGCACTGAAGAGCAGTGGGCCGAGGATTGATCCTTGGGGTAAACCACATGTTAATGGTAAAGAGGATTGTAATATTTTTCGTATTTATTTAAAAACAAACATAACTTGTCACTTGTAGGTAAGAACCCGCCGTTGTGCCCTATGCCGAGATTTGCCCTGAAGCCTTGGGTCAGTCTATTATTTCAACACTTTCACTACTATTGATCACTCAGAGTACTACTCAATGCCAACTGCACTGTTCCTCAGATCAACTACTTCTCATGCTGACGCTTCAAAACACTCTCGGCCACAAAGACGGGCTACCGCACCAACATAGGTTTGGCTGGCAGATTTATGTTAGTATGCCTGGGTCCATAGGGATTTTCAGGAACCCATGAAACTAACGCTTACAGCTCGGCCATCCTGCATTGTCACAGTCCTCAGTGATTCGCTACAAGCAAACAAAGCTTCACAATCACAAATTTCGCTTTCACCTATTCACTCAATTGTTCTGCTTCGTTTACATTCTCCTCTTTACATTCAATCAGGTCATTCTTCCCATTCATACTCATCATGCATCAGAACCATACGATACTCTAAGTAAACAATGGTCACTGCAGATAATATAAATATACATCATTTTTAGCCCTCGGGCGCTCACAAATAACACAGTATCTAACAGATTTCATCGCAATACCGAGCGGTACAAATATCTAACAATCTAGCCCGTATTCGGAAAAACGGCACTCTCCGAGATCACCCGTTACTGTTACCTTTCCTCCTTATTAATACTAATCAATATCAATAGCCCAACAGTCTAATGTTTTCGCCAATGTCACAGGACGAGTCGTAGAAACGAAATGTAAGTTCAGAGCCTGAAGACACGTTACATTCAGCGTCTGTTAGTTTCAATTCTAGCATCAAGTGATATTTTCAAAATCAAATTCAAATAAAAATTACATCATTACCTTGAAATTCCCCTTATCTTTGTGGACCGGTTTCTCGTCTTCTTCATAGTTTCTTCGTACTATTAATTCGCGAATGTCGGATTATAAATGCGTGGACAAGTTTCTCAAGTGGATATGTGGCAAGTATTCACATTTCATTAAAGTTTTTAAGTTCATATTTAATTTCATTTAAGTTTGTAAGTTCATATATACACAGATACTAACTATTGTTTTTTTAATTCTATTCGTCATTGTTCGCAATTTCTGGTTCTTCATCACTTCCGAACCCTTCTTCACATAGTGCTAGCTCTTGAAGATTGCACCATGGTTTCATATGACCAGCAGCATAAACTGAAGTAAACAGACGACTCTTGATCTGAATTCCTGGAGGATCTTTGAGCACGTATCTATCCTTCCCGGTAACTCTTTCGATGACATATGGTCCCATATATTTCGGCAGATGTTTCCTTGGCTGACCAGTCGCTACTTGTTCAGTTTTTATTAACACTAGCTCTCCTTCCCTATATTCGCGAGGCGGAAGTCGCTTAGAGTTAACTTCCTTAGCTTGCTTGAACCGATTCACTTCAATTTTATCGGCTGCCCGACGACGTAATTCTTCTACCGAAATATTTTCTTGGCCTTCTTCCAAATCAAAATGTAGCGCAGCAGTTAACTCATTGTGCAGAGTTCGTTTTGGCTCATAACCCAACAATAGCTTTTGCGGACTTTGACCTGTTACTCGATGAGGTACACTGTTGAGACCCCACTGAATATCCGCTAACGAGGTATTCTAATCTCGACCATCATTCCTACTCGTAGTTGCGGCAATTGCTGCTGAAATTGTCCTAAAATAACGCTCGATTTGATCGTTTGCCCTTGGCGTTTGCACCGCTGTTTTGGAATGAACGATGTTATTTTGCTCACAATAGTGCTGGAATACCTTGGAGGTAAACGCTGTTCCCCTATCCGTAACTATTCTTATGGGCGATCCGAAAAACTGTGATAATTCGTCTAATAATTTCACTACATAGTTTGTGGTAGTACTTCTCACGGGCGTTAGTATTATAAACTCAGTAAATGCATCGATAACACCTATCCAGTGAATATTCCCCGTGCTACTTTTGGGATATGGACCCAAGTGATCCATATGAATGGTGTGAAAAGGCATTGATTCTGTTCTATATGCATTGAGTTGTAAATGGGTCTCGTCCCTTCCTCTTTTATTGTATGCACACGAAAGACAGTTGTAGATGTATTTCTTCACGAAAGTCTTCATTCTCGGGAACCAATATGTTTTCTGGATGTGTTGTAATGTACGGTCGAGACCTAAATGTCCTAATCCGTAGTGGGACGTCTTCACGATATACCATTTAATACCCTTTGGTGTTAAGAATCTCAATCCCTCTGTAGTTTTGTAAAATAATTTTTCATTTTTGAGTTCATAATTGATCGCCGTTTGCTTATACTTCTTATGTCTTCTATTTGATAGGATTTCAATGAACTCCTTGACTTCGGGATCTTGTCTTTGAAGCGTGACTACCCAATCTGTCTGTGTTAACGTAACTACCATGCCTTCTCCCTGATTTTTTTCTGGCTCGATCTGCTCTTCTGTTGCGGCTCTACTTAAGGCGTCCACGTGCGCCATTCTATTGCCTGCTCTACATTCCAGTTCAAAATCATATTCTTGTATTTTCAACCACCAACGTGCGACTCTGGGTATGATATTCTTCTTCGATGCGCAGTCTGTCATCACTTTGAAATGTTTTCCTAATAGGTAATATTTAAACCTTTCAAGGCTCTCGACCACAGCCAGAGTTTCCAGTTCGTAACTATGGTACTTCTGTTCCATGCTAGTTGTCGATCTACTAAAATATGATGCCGGCCGCTTCATTCCGTCTATTGATGACTGAACTAAAATGCCCTCTAAACCTTTTGAACAAGCATCGGTGTGTACCTCATGATGAGCATTAGGTTCATATGCCGCTAACGTAGGTCTATTCGTAAGTTTTTCTTTCAGTGTTTCAAATGCTATCTGTTGCTCTTCCTTCCATGTGAAATCGACATCCTTCTTCAGCAAGCCATTTAATGGGTGTGCAGTACAGGCATAGCTTTCGATAAACTGTCTAAAATACCCCGTTAAACCTAAGAATTGTCTCACTTCCCGTATTGGTTTTGGAACAGGATAGTCGTGAATCGCTTGACTTTTACCATTTCCTGGTCGAATTCCATTTGCATCAATTTCGTGGCCCAAAAAGCTTACCTTGTCATCAAAAAATGAACACTTCCTCGTGTTCATGGTTAAATTTTACCCTTCAATTGCTACCAACACCTTCTTCAGCAGCTCCATAGCTTCTTCGATTGATTTTGCAACAAGGAGGCAATCATCCATATAAACTACTAGATTCTTATCCTGAACCTTTTGTTGCACCTTATCCATCAGTCGCAGGAATACAGCTGGCGCGTTCGTTAAGCCGAATGTCATTCTCTTGAATTGGTAATGTCCATGCGGCGTCACAAAAGCTGTATAAGGTCTTGAATTCGGATGAATTGGTATTTGATGATACCGACTCATCAAATCAAAGGATATAAATATACGTCCACCTGCAATTTTGTTTAGAGATTCTTCAATATTTGGGGTTGGAAAATTCTCCCTTTTAGTGATAGCGGTTAGTTGCCGATGATCCACGCACATGCGATAACTATCATCTTTCTTTTTAACCAAGTTAGCTGGACTAGCATAATCCGATTGAGAATTTTCAATTATATCGTTATAAAGCAGATCGTGTATAATGTGATTTAATGCTTCTTCCTGATGATACTGCACACGGTACGGCTTATATCGAACAATGTTCCTTTCTTTCAGCTCTATCATCATTTCTGTTAGGGTAGTTTTCCCAAGATCCTTTGTCTCCAAGGCGAACGAGTGTCGAGAGCGTTGAATTAAATTCAATAAATCCTTATTAATCTCCTCAGAGCCGAATTTTCCTATGTGTAGGTCGTCCAATAACAATTCTTGAAATTGCCATCTGTTTCAGCTGATCTGTTTTGCCACTCATTGGTAGGGATTCTTCATCTCTATTGACACGATCTCTTAAGATTACCAACTCTTTCCAACTTTTTATTACTCGTACTCCTGGACGGTTTGTAAAATTTTGTCCGATTATTATAGGCGTGTCCTGCATCTGGTTTTCTACTACTTCGACAAGTTCTTCGACATCATCAACCTGTATACGTTGTTTTGTACTTCCTATCGTTCTGCAACCTCCTCCACCAAAACCTCTAAGCGTGATTTTTCTTCCATCGTTAATTTTCCATCCTAGTTTCCTGTATTCCAGCTGGATAGTTTTCCAAACGCTTCCCAAATCGATGAAGGCTCCCAGTTTAGTTCCTCTGGCATTTATGTCTTTATACCTTTCGTGCATCTCTTCTGTCAACATTCTTACAGTTTTCATTGTCTCTTCTTTTACAGTATTCGCGACGCGTCGGACCCGGGTTCACATGTTGGATTTATGTCCCAACCTCCCGCATCTGAAGCAGCTTCCCCTAAATGACTCTGTAACTTTTTTCCTATCTCTGAACATCTGTGTTCCCGAAAACGGCTTGCTGAAAGTCGGTCGGCTGAGTCTACTCGTACTGGGTTTGGGCTGGTTGGTTATTAGTCCACGGTTAATTTCCTGGTCTGCAATGCCTGCAAATATTTTATCTTTATTCAACAGGTCTACCTGGGTTTCGCAACTTGACGCGGTGAGCACTGTAACAAGATTACGATCCCCTAAACCTGATATGATATATTTCATTGCTGTTTTATTGCTAAAACCACCACGCTTAGCTAGGGCTAAGACCTCATACAGATATGTTTCAATGGGCTCCCCTGCTTTTCTCTTTCTGCTCATTAATTTGGCGTGAATCGCTGATTCGTCACTTCCACTTGGAAATCCACTGATTAGTTCAACCCGAAACTTTTCCCAAGTATCACAAGCTGTGTCACGACTTAGGTACCAATATTTCGCTGATTCTTTCAATCTCAGTGAAGCATACAAAAGCGCAGATTCTCGATATGTGCCACCCATTCAGTGGCCGAAAACCTTTTCAGATTTCCAGGGCAAAATTCAGGAATCAATCCATTTATTTCCGCAGTCCCCATTCGCATACCAATCGGATGCATTTCTGACGTTGAATGCAGTATTGTTTCGGTCATAGCACCTTCGTTACCTGACGTATTGTCAGCTCTATTGACTGTTACCGTCGAACTTTTATTAGGGTTTAATCGACGTTTTTTAATACTGTCGCTAACACTCATTATTAAAAATGATTTCTACTTAAAACGAAAAATAAAACAACCACTTTTTTTTAGAAAAATATAAAATTGTTGTTGGCTGACAAGTCATGAATATCTTACTTATCTAAATAATTTTAAATTTCACTTTTCTTTCCTGATACTTAACAGAAATTGGAATTAGAACACCCACTTCAATTTTATACGATATATTCTGTTGTTCTGTTTTTTTGTTTGCTTCCCAAAATTTACTTTATCTTTGTTACTTATACTTAAAATTGGAACAAAAACAACCACTCTTTTTTTTTTTAGAAAAATATAAAATTCTTGTTGGCTAAAAAGTCATGAATATCTTAGATCTAAATAATTTTAAATTTCACTTTATCTTTGTTATTTCTACTTAAAATTGGAATAAAAAAAACAACCACTTTATATTTAACAAAAATATAAAATTGTTGTTGGCTGACAAGTCATGAATATCTGACTTATCTAAATAATTTTAAATTTTAACTGTACTAACCTTATTTTTCTTTCAATTTAACCACTTTCCACCCAAAATATCTTGTTTTTTTCTTTTAATTTTCCGCTTTTGTCCTTTTCTAAATTTTACTCTTAGCCCGATACTTGCCACTAATTACTTTAATTTCTTTTCAACCAAAAACTAACCACTTGCACTAACGATGTTATCCAGACACAAACTCATAACCATCTAACTTCCAGAACAGCAATTTTTTAAAAAGGGACTCTCAAGTCACCCAGCCAAGAACCGCAGAAACTGCAGTAGTCTTGACTCAGCAATAATTTCCCAGAATCCTCACGATATCAGCAAGAATTCTAGAGTATTACCATGAGTAACTGGGGGCTTCCCCGAATTCAATTCTTCATGTATAAGTCAGTAACTCAATACAAATTCTGATGAACACACAGTTCCCCCAATCACTCAACTCGTTCATTTTTCTTCGAATTTTATTCTCAAAATCAGATTGCGCCTTTTGTTGAAACGAATTCAAATGAACCTTTAGTACCTCTCTCTCCTGCACTCATGCACCAACCTGCAGTGGCTGGCTGCCCGTATTCTATTGGGTGCATAACCATACCCCACCGTACATGAGTGTGCACGATCACAAGCGATACCGAGAAACAAATTCGTTCACGTTTCCTCGTAACTGGACTTGAGGTTCAATCCCACTTCTGAAAATGTAATATTTTTCGTATTTATTTAAAAACAAGCATAACTTGTCACTTGTAGGTGAGAACCCGCCGTTGTGCCCTACGCCGAGATTTTCCCTAAAGCCTTGGGTCAGTCTATTATTTCAACACTTTCACTACTATTGATCACTCAGAGCACTACTCAATGCCAACTGCACTGTACCTCAGATCAACTACTTCTCATGCTGATGCTTCAAAACACTCTCGGCCACAGGGTGTGTCTGGCAGATATAAGTTAGTATGCCTAGGTCCATAGGGATTTTCAGGAACCCATGAAACTAACGCTGCGCCCCGACAAGAAATTGCCTATCATAGAGATGGCTGACGTACTAAAGCAAAAGCTGGTCGACAGCTTCTGAAGCAGTTTAACTTGGTCGACACTATCAAATACCTTCGAGAAATCGAAAAGGACGAGGGTAGTGTAGTCTTCCCGTTCCATAGCACGTCTAATATCAGTGGAAACTTTTAAGACTGTGGTCTCACAGCTATGTGAGGAGCGAAAACCAGACTGCCAACATGACAAAAGATTATTATTCCCGATGTATTCAAGCATCTGACCGTACATAAGCTGTTCTAATACTTTTGATAAAAATCACAGCAGACTAATTGGACGAAAGTCGGATAGTTGTGTTGGAGAATCCTTTTTTGGAATGGCAAGTACTGTTTTACCACAGCTGTTGTGTCAATTCCACTAATTGACAACTACGAAAGAAGTGCATTCGCAAAGTACAAATTAAATGAAATCTGTCAATTCCTATAATTGACTTTCGAATAAAATGCAATATCGAAAGAGAATCCACGTATGCTGAAAGAAAATATTCTGGTGGAGTGTAGCGGTTAAATAAAAAGAGGAAATTTGTCACTCAATTGTTCACTCAATTATTTATTGCAAGCAAATACTAATTTAATAAACAAATATTAATCTTATGAGAAAATGAATTACTTTGAATAAATTCTTTCAATATGCAAAATTTACTTCCACTGACTTACATGTACACACTTATAAACTTCACTTTCAGTTCAATGATTCCAGTGTTTTTATATGTATTTAATAACTAAAAGAAACTTAAATGTGCAAAAGAAATATATCTTACTCGAATTAATCTTTTCCTTGCAATAATGACAAATTAGAAAATTATGCTACGTTAAAATTTCATGTATACAAGGCAAAGAAAATTTTCCCTTTCTGTGTATCTTAACTATAATATTCACTAACGGCTGAAAGTAAATAATAATTAGAACTCAAGGCAGATCTAGTTTCCAATTATAATGTTGTGTAAAACTGACCTAATGGCATATTTTTTACACGATAAATGATTGTTTGAAATTTCGATTTACTTGAGTTAAATAGTTAAATGGCTGAAAGGAAGAAATTAGTAAAAGAGAATTCAATCGTTTTTGTTAATTTTATACATGTGTGCATGACCAACACCTGGCATGCAAACACAATGAAACTTAACGCAAATTGATAAAAAATATAAATAATTCACAGACTTACCTTTAATTTGTTTTAAATATTTGTTGCCACTGTTATATAGCTTCCTGCCCAGGAACTCTTTAAATGCACTTACTTGGCTTGTGGGGTAGTCTCCAAGGGGCGTCCAAAAATACTCCGTTTCTTTTTCTGTTAATCCTTATTTATTTTACTTTCACTACACTTTCCATATTTCTATTTTTCTTTGTTGTACATTTTTTCGTTTATAAATTTATCTTATTTCTATTTCTTCTTCTTCACCACAACCGGAACCGCACCGACCGATTTCTATTCTTCCTCCAAACTTTTCAAACTTTTAAAATTCAACTCTTTTTTCAAACTTTAATATTTAACTCTTTTTTCAAACTTTAATATTTAACTCTTTTTTCAAACTTTTAAAATTCAACTCTTTTTTCAAACTTTAATATTTAACTCTTTTTTCAAACTTTAATATTTAACTCTTTTTTCAAACTTTTAAAATTTAATTCTTTCTTCTTCAAGAGATTTACCAAAAACCAACTCGTTTTTTCCTTTAAAACCGACTGCTATGATTCGACTGCCGAACCGCCGTTAACAAAATTAAAAACCCAACTCAGCTCTTGATCACTTTTGTCGCGATCAAGAGCCTTCGTTCAGGGTAGAAAATGCATAGTTGCATTTTCACCCTGAGAAAATTTTCATTTATTCTGGACTTGATTAAACAAGTCCAGAATATTTTTCGTTGGACGGTGGCTTGACATTTGATGCTTTTATAAACATCAGCCACCGTCACGACGATTAAAATTGCCGCGCGCGTATACATACAATGTAATCTCGCGTCGCGCATTTCTTATCGCGAAAGCTTTTTTTTGTGATATGTATGTACGTTCGTACATACATATTATAATTTTCACGACAAATCGTACTGAAGGTACGATTTGTCTTTTGTTTTATATTTTTTTAAATAATTATTTCTACTGACAAATTTTGCTGAAGGCAAAATTTGTCGTGGGAATAAACTTTGTAAAAACGAATGGTATGTGAAGAAAATTGCTGATGCAATTTTCTTCACTGATTGAATAGATAAGCTAATCGTGTTTTTAAGCATGATTAGCTTATATGAAAATTTATGTATGAAATATTTTAAATAATTATTTATTGCCTTTTTTCAGATCTCTTTTTAGGCATATTTTATATATAACAATCCTTCCCCCTGAGAAAAAGAGAATTATTCTTTGAAGAGGAATAATTCTCAGGGGAAGTTGTTTTTGGCGCTAATTGGGCGGCTCGGATTCTGGTCGGTTCGGCTAGGCTTTACATTTAGGTGATTTAATTTTCTAATTTTTTAGAAAGGTTTTTACCTCTCTTTTCTTATTTTGTTGTTTTTCTACCTTAGTTAACAAATTTTTGTTTTTGTTTGGTTACCTATGAGTTTGTTTAAAGTAATTTAAGTATATTCCCCTTTTTATTTGCTTTTTTTTTGTGGGGTGTTAGTATTGAACTAGGTCGGCTCGGCTAGGATTTATACATTTTTTTTTTTTTTTTTTTTTTTTACATATATATGATAATAATATAATTTCATTTTTTACATTAATTTTTTTTTCTATATGCTAATTGCTTTTTATTTTGTTATTTGTAGCCTGGTAAATCCCTTTTTCTTTGGCTTTTATTATTTCAAATTCAATCTTATCTATAGTTTTTTGTTATTTTTATCTTTTCTAGTTTTAAATATTATATTTAATTCTAGGGCATTCTATTTTAATTTATTTATATTTCTAGCTTTATTTTTTTTCTAGCTTTAGTTTATTTGTTTTATCCATAATTACGTCTAATGTATTTTAATTTTTTGGCCGCCCTATTTATTTTTATATATATTTATCTCTCCTATTTTGTTTATTTTATTTATATATTACTAATATATAGTATTTTGATACATTTTATGTTGTTCTTTTTGTTTTTAATGACTTACAGTCTTTTAAGTTTATTCTAAATTCTAATGCGTTTTTGTATGTACCTGATTTTTTATTAATTTTTATTCTAGGGCATTTTTCTTTCATTCTATAGTTTAGATCTCTTTAAATGTTTTATTTATTTTTATATTAGCTTATAAACTTCCTGTTTATAATTACTTAATTACTTAATGTCCTTAATTAGGTTGATTGGTTGTCCATATTGACAGTGTCCGTGTTTTAAACGATTTGGACTGACATTGGTTTCGGGAGGCTTCTGGCTCGCCTTAAACTGGGTTTTGGAGCATTAATTCGCTCCTCTAAAGGAATTCCCTCTGGTGAAATTTCGGGGTTACCTTGTGGTTGTTTCCTCTGTTGTCTCATCTTGATGACAACAGGGTTAAGATATTTTACTGCCACAACGATCATTATGGCCAGAACTAGTAGGCTCGTAAATGATAGAGAGGTTGTGGACAGGATATGGGAGTTTTTTCTCGATACCTTTTCTTGATATTTGCTGATTTTGTTTTGGATCTCTTCCAATGAATGTGTGCCTTTATAGACTGATTTGTGGATATCTTCCCCCGTTAAAATTTCCATTGAAACTTGCGTTTGGTTTTGAGGTTCTGGTAAAATGTCGACCAGACTCAAATTCAATAAGGAATGATTGAATTGTGGAAATTGTTTGGGTTGAATTATATTCAGCGGGCGTTTACTTTGACCTTCGTATTTGAGCACCTTGTCACTTATTTGCACTTGACATGGTTGCGTTATCTCTAATATCCCTTGTCCTTCCAGTTTCGAGATCAGAAAGTGATCTGGACATGTGATGTGTAGCACCGTTGAGGTGATAAATGAAAATAGCCACGTATTTGGCTTGTTTAGTTTGATCAACATGTCCTTTTGGGGAGATTGCACTCTGGTCCGGCATTTGGGCACTTCATTTAAAGGATTATATAACAACTTAATGGCACATTCATTTGATGTTGCTGCCTTTATTATGGGCGTATTTAGTCGGCCTACATACGTGTTTTCTTCCAAATTACTTGTTATTTTCTTAAAGTTTTTCATGTCCTCGCCTCTTAGTAAGAGAAATTCCTGGGTTTTTTCGCTATTGGCTATGTATGAATAACCAGGGTTTGGAATTAATGAATAATTTGCTGACATGGGTACAGGATAGCATTGAATCTGTTGTAGCCTCATTTTTGGCAGATTAAAAATTGGGAGAGTAATTCTCACCACCAATTTGTTCTGCATAAGGAGTGACTGAGCTCCTGCTGTCTGATATAGAACAGATAGACAATTTTGGTCATTTAGGCAATTCGAGGCCGTCTTACGGTAAATTTCTAACAGATTTTTGGGGGACATTAGGAGTGGATGAATATGATTGGTTTTACTAGCCATTATTATATCCAGGAGGGCTTGTTGTCGATATTCAACTTCGATGATTTGGAGCAATAGGCTTGATATAATCTCTTGTCTTAGTTGCCTCTTAGGTAAATCATCGGCCACATGGTGGAGATCGTTTATCTGGTGTGCTATTTTTTGTTGTCTGTCTATTAACATGGCCAGCGGTTTTTGAATCTTTTCCAAGGTTGTTTTAACAACACTGATTTGTTGTTTCTCTAGCTCGGCTAGGGCTTGTGTATTTGATTCAAGTTCTTCTAACCTGCTGTAAATTTCTTTTTCGTTATTGCTGTCCATAGTGCCAAACAAATAGTGCATGGCATTGCCTATTCCATCAAATAGCGATCTGACCTTGCGTTTTCCTGCTACTAGTTCCCTTATAGTTTCCGTGCGCTTTCGTACGCTGTCTATTATAGCGTGTATGTGTAGTTGCTGCACGTTACACAGGTCTTCTGGGTTTGTTATATTTATGCCGAGTTTATGCACTAAGTGCTCTGCATATTCTGCTAGCTTTATCTGGGCATCTAATTCATCCAAATCTATTTCGATGAGGACATTCCAGGTGTCATGATATACCATGAGATTTCCTAGGTCCTCGAAAAATATACCCGAGCCATTTAGCTGGGTTATTACATAAGGTTTGTCAGCGACTGCTCCAGTTGTGTACTGGATGAGGAGGACAACTACGATGAATTTTAGCGCCATTTCTGTGGACAATTCAGAAGAAGAAAACAATCCTTTAAGCATATTTATACGTACATTGTGCCGTTTTAAACTGAGCCGTGGAGTGACTCCACCGCAAATGTTTATGGGGAGGTATTGAAATGAGCATTAATGGACACTGTAGTAGGAATTTCAATTCAACCTGGTTCATTTTTGTTCAACATGATCTTACTCGAAATATGGTTTTAAACGATTATTATGTACCGTTACGATACGTTTACCAATTTTGATGGTAGTATTCACATCACTTGGTATTGCGATTACCTGATAAGGTCCTACCCAGATTTGAGAAAGCTTATGTTTTCTGCTTTCATTCTTGATGAGGACCTTGTCTCCTACATGGAAAGTTAGGGGCCGTACTGTCTTATCGTAGTACCCCTTTGAGCGCTGTTTACTTGCCAATAAGTTCTTTCTTGCCGTGGCATATGATTTTTCGAGCTTATACTTCAGTATATGATAATAGCTCTCATGATTGTAAACGGGTTCGGGATCCCGTTTTAAATTTGATGGGACTTCCGCTGTGAAGCCGTATAGGCAGTCCATTGGGGTAAGTTTAGTACCCTCGTGTACACTATTATTATACACGAATGCAGCGGTTCGTAGGAATTGGTCCCATGTTTTGGGATTTTCGTCTACGATTGTTCGCAGGTATTCAATCAGGGGTCTGTGGGCACGCTCTAGTGCTCCGTTAGACTGCGGGTGGTATGCCGAAGTCTGTAACTTCTTTACCTTTAGAAGCTTACATACTCTTTTGAATAATTCACTCAGGAAATTTGTTCCCTGATCGGTGAGTATTCTTTTGGGTATGCGATAGCGCGTAACGATTTCATCAAAGAAAACTTGCGCTACTGTGACTGCTTCGGCATTAGGTATTGCATACCAGTCGACAAATTTTGTTAGATTATCTTGGAAGGTCAAGATATATTTGTTACCTGACGTGGTCTCTTCTAATGGACCTACAATATCGAGGTAGACTTTGTCGAACGGTTGTTCTGCGATGTCCGTGATAACCATTGGCATTTTATATTGTGGAGAAGCTTTCATCGTCTGGCACTTTCGGCATTTTTTTATGTATTTCTTGATGTCGCTAAGCATGTGTCTCCACCAATACTTGCGTCTTATACGTTTGTAAGTTTTTATGACACCTTGATGGCCACCAAATGGAGAATTGTGATAATCTTTTAAGATTGTTCGGATTTCCGTAGGGCTCGTGATAACTTCGGGTGTCTTGCCAGTACTTACTTTTTGCTCAAGCGATGCTGGGTTTAGTTTTTCCGCCTCCGTGTGTTGAATTTCGTTTTGGTCCGCTTTCGTGTGCTCTTCTGTCTCCACACTGGAGCTATTTATTGTCTCTTGAGCCTTCTGCTTCTGAGCTCGAGTCACGACGAAACAATGAGCGGATTTCTTTTTCTTTTTGTTATTTGTGGGGTTGTCTTCCTCCACATCTGAGTCCATCGTGTGGTGGACTAGGGCTTCTACCGTTAAGGTATTGCCTAAACTGTCTTCCTTTGATGCTTGAGGGATGCGACTTAGTGCATCTGCATTAGTGTTGTACTTCCCTGGTTTATATTCGATGTTGTAATCGAATTCAGATAATTTGTGGTGAAATCTCACCAAACGGGAAGTAGGGTCTTTCACATTGAAGACACCTTTGAGAGGTTTATGGTCAGTGTAGACCGTGAATTTCCGGCCTTGAAGATAGCACCTGAAATTCTTGGTAGCCCAAACAATAGCCAATAACTCTTTCTCTATAGTAGAGTAATTTCTTTCGGCTTTGTTTAATGTGCGGCTTGCATAGGCAATGGGCTGGTCCTTTCCGACTTCTCCTTGAGAAAGAACAGCTCCTAGAGCCTCGTTACTTGTGTCAGTAGTAAGATTAAATGATTTTGTAAAATCAGGGTAAATTAAAAGTGGTGGAGAAATTAAAGCACTTTTTATGCTCTGAAATGCTTCTTGGCATTTCTCTGTCCAAGTGAATTTTACATCCTTTCGGAGTAAATTCGTAATTGAGCGTACAATTTTGGAGAAGTCTGGAATGAATTTCCTGTAGTAATTGGCAAGTCCTAAAAATGACTGAACTTGCCTTACTGTTTTTGGAACAGGAAATGTTTGGACGCAAGCCGTCTTACTTGGGTCTGGTAGGGCTCCTTCGCTAGAACATTTATGTCCTAGGTAAACAACTTCTCTTCGTAGAAACTGGCACTTCTCTGGCTGCAGTTTCAAGTTGTTCTCTCTCAACTTATTGAAGACTTTCCTCAACTTTTCGTTGTGGTCATTTAAATTTTTTCCATAGATGACAATGTCATCGAGGTAGACAAAACATTCGAGGCCTTGTAGGCCTGTTAAGACGAAATTCATTAGGCGTTGAAATGTGGCGGGGGCTCCTTTGAGCCCGAATGGCATACGCTTGAACTCGTAGTGCCCATAACTGGTGCTGAAAGCAGTTTTATGTCGATCTTTTTTGTCGACAAGAACTTGGTGATAGCCGTTGGCCAAATCGAGTGTGGTGAAATACCTTGCGTGACGTAGCTGGTCGAGAATATCCTCGATTCGAGGTAGCGGGAATGCGTCTCCAATTGTCTTTTCGTTTAATTTACGAAAATCGACAACGACGCGCCACCTTTTTTCACCGTCAGGTCCCGCTTTCTTGGGGACAACTAGTAGAGGTGAATTCCAAGGGCTTTTACTAGACTGGACTATCCCGCTGTCTAGCATTTCTTTTAGCTGCTCGTTAATAACTTTCCGCTGTGTTTCAGGTAAGCGGTACATTTTTTGATTGATTGGTGCTTGATCTTGCACCAATGGAATATTATGCGTTATCGCATTTGTATAGGTGAGTTTGTCACCCTTGAGGAAGAAGATATCGTTATACTCTTCGCAGAGTTCTGATATCGAAATTTTTTCTTCCGCGGTTAAATTAGGGTCTAGGCTGAGTTCTTGCTCTAGCCTAGAAATACGCGGGTATTGTTTTGGATCGTCCGGAGTCTCATTATCCGGGTATAGATATCGTATATGTTGTAATATCGCCGTCTTGTCGGCTGAACCTTGGTTTGACTTCCTATTCCTTGTAAATTTGTGTCCTGAAGTTGGATTGAATTTAGTTAATTCCTTATGAGGCTTTATTTTGTTGTATTTAGCATGTAACAGGGTACTTGCTTCCTGCTTTGTTGACGGCTGAGTTTGATACACCTGTGCGGTCTTTGCCTTAGGTTGTGTGGAATACTCATGCGCGCCGATGCTAGTATTTTTTGGCCATGTAGGATTTTTTATGCTAGAAGACGGTGGAGTAATATGCACCTTTAGTATAGGCTTTAGCGACTCGCTACCGTTCTTATATGGCCGTTGTTTGTTTAACAGTGATTTATGCCTCGGGATTTTGGACGGAAGAGCTATATGCACCTTTTTGGCAGGCTTTAGACACTCGGTTCCGTCTCTTGTGTTGTTTGATATTGCCTCCATATTTGGTAGTGGAATGTGTGTTCATTTGTGATCTTTTGAGTGCGTTAATGGGACTATGGTGTAGTCGTTTATTGGATATAGCTGTAACTTTAAGCTATGTATGACTACTTGATGACTGTTAGCGTTGAGAATACTAACCAGCACTAATTCTTCTCCAGATGACAGCAAACTGTTTGCCAAGAAGACTCCATCGCTTATCTCTTGGGATAAACAGAGCATTTCTTCTTGAGTTTGTAACGGCACTGGGGCCACAATTTGAGAGCGCGCTGGTATGCAGATTGGTTCCTTAAAGGTAACCAATTGCTGCCTGCCTTCATCGGTCTCTTGCTCGCCCAGACAGCTTTTTTCACATTCCTTGGGCCCTTTTGGAGCTTGGCAGCCAGCTTTTCTCGTTTGAAAAGCCTTGAAGACACTGCAGGTGGATAGTTCAGCCTGTTTAGACTCTACCTCTTCTGCAAGTGTTCTTACTTCGACTGCTTTTTCAGAATGTAGCTTGTCCGTTTCAAACTCTAATGGCAAAGCAAATTCGTCTGGATTAGTTTCCGTGCGAGGAAACCTTAGTGCCTTATTAGGACCCTCAACGTTACAGTTTTTTGCTAGGAAATCATTTCCTAGAAGTCCATCATCGGAAAGGCCAGGCAAGTTCTTTACGACCTGAAACTTGCAGGGAATTTTGTTTTTGAAAACGAAGTTTCCCTGGCAATTTTCCAGCGTCTTTCCCGTACCAAATGGGGTCTGAAGTGTACATGCCTCATTGTGGTTAATTTCTTTGAGGTCTTTTAATGACCTTTTCTTTATTATACTTACCTCAGCGCCTGTGTCTACTACTAGTTTAGTTTGGCCGTTCAGGCCTATGTCTAAAGGAAGTTTTACTGTAGCGACACTGGAATCGGGCTGCTGAGGAGACCCTAATTTATTAGATGGGAGATTTATAGTCGAGCCGGGGAGTTTTGGGTCGACTGTACGTCGTTTCCCTGACTCCGCGCTTCCCATTTACGTTTTTGTTGGCAGCTATTTACTGCATGTCCAGAACGACCACAAAACTCACACTTTTTACGCACGTTATAGACTCTTGAGTTGTTATTGGGGTTTTGCGGCTCTCTAGGACGTGGATTTGGTGGTCCACTATTATTGTGTGGTCTCTGGAAACTATTGTTGTTTCTTCTGCAGTCACGCACGTCATGGTTATACATTTTGCAGTTCACACAATAAGGCGTATTTTTCCTTTTGAGGCAATCACCATATGTATGGCCTCTTAAGTTACAAAAACTACAACTGATTTTATTTAAATAGGTATTTTTATTATTTACATTATAATTTTTATTTGGCGATCTTGGTTCCTGTTTAATATATGCTGTGCCTGCCTGTGTGAACTGTGACGTTGGTATGTGACTGCTTGGGTTTGGCAGGGTCTGAGGTACTTGAGCGAATGGCATTATGCCGGGAGTAAATACGCTGTGATTAGCTGATGAATTAAGTTGGTTAAAATGTGTGTTATTTGGTGTAGTTGCACTTATTGAATGGGGTATCGGATTTTGCATCACATTTGGCTGAAATTGCCCTGAAGGTTGCAGGAATAGAGCACTTTGCTGGAGACGTTCCATGTCAAGTGCTCTTTGTATTAAATCATCCACCGTGCCGTCGGTCATGGTCAGAAGATATTGACACATATAGGGGTTATTTACGCCTGTTTTCAGTGCATTTTTCGCGAAATCTTCCAACTGCGTTTTGACAGCTGGTGCTGCTGTGGCTCCGTATTTGGATTCTGCTGCTTCATTACAGAGTGCTAGCATTTGTTTTACTCGTGCCGTGAAGGCTGTGAGGTTTTCTAAGGGTTACTGCCTTGTAGTGATTAATTTATTTACCAGTTCCTGGTAAGTTTCCCTAGGCAGGTAGGTACGATTTAGCCGTTCTTCTACCTCTTTGAAAGTAGTAGGCATATTTGAGGCAAAAAGCTGGTAAGCTTCGCCTCGAAGTCTGGTGGGGAAGATTTGCAGAAAAGCTGCTAGTTCTTCCACCGAGATGCACTGTGTTACTTGTCTGCAGCATCCTAGGAAGGTTTGGAGCTCAAGACTCAATTTTGGGTGCTGTTCTCCCGAAAATAGGGGAACTAGCTGGGCAGTTAGCTTTGCTATTTTCGCGTAATCTGCCATATTTGGAATAGGGGGTTTCGAATTCGAAATTGGCACTAATGGGGAGCTAGTATCTTCGTTGCTGGTTTCCAGAAGGGAGTCGCCCAGCCAATTTAAGAGGATCTCACTCGCGGTGGAATCACTGACACTGTCTTCGTTGGCACTTTCTCTTCAGGCTACACTATTATTTTGTGCTATATCTACTTCGAGGGAGTGCGAAAATTCTCCAAACTCCTTTAAGCTCTTTTTGAACTTCTCTGTATTAATTTTAAATCTTTCGATTGTTTCCAATCTTTCTTTTCTCGACTTTTCGATCTGCTTTTCTACTGAGTCGCACTGATTCACAGAGAGTTCGGAGGAGTTTCGCACTTTCTCTTCCAAATTTTCTAAATATATTTCTAAATTTAAAGTGTTTCTTACTTGGTTGGGACCTGTCAGGGTTGTCCCACTCCTTAACGGGACTCCTCTTGTTGTTGAATTGGTTGGGGGCGTTTGTTCTCCACCCTCTGTTGCGGATGTTGCTCCCGCGTTGCCTCCTTCGTACCGGGACGGATCTTCCTGTGCGTCGCCCGGGAGGGAAGATTGTTGAGGAGTTGATGGAAGTTGGATTTCCGGCGGTATTTCTTGGTGGGAGCTTTCCTCGCTCATGGACCACCGTGTGTGAAATTTGCAGCTAGGGGGGCTTCTGCCGTCTTAATTCCCTTGGTTCAAATTGAGAGGGGGGCTTATTGCCTTCTTCGAGGTCCCTCTCAATTGAGGATCGTTGGTTTGGTTTCTTGAAGTTCTTTTGCTGCCGGGGGGGCCCGTGGCCTTCTTAAATTCCCCTGGATAAAAGCTGAAAGGGGGGCGCGTTGCCTACTTCGAAGTCCCTTTCAGCTCTGGATCGCAGATAGCGGATGGTTTGCAAACTTCCTTCCTTCAAGTGTAAATTTTAAAATTTTGGGATGTGGACTTCTTTATCCTGGGCTGGGATGAAGCCCGCTATTTTCCCACGTTGGCACTTTGTGCTTTGATGAGGGGGTGGCTGCGTGTTTTTCAAACAGAGGCAGTTAAAGCTGTCCGACCCCGAGCGTTGGGAGCCGACAAGATCGAAATACTCCTGAAGCCAGACTCAACTTCAGGCGAAGGGTACGGTGTCTTGCCCAGTATTCGATCCCGTCTTCAACTCCTTTTTGATTCGCAGGATAGAGGGTTTTCGAGCGCTTATACTTTGTTTGTTTTTCAAAGTAGGCTTCCTCTATCCTACCGGCTGCGCCAATTTTGTTATATAGCTTCCTGCCCAGGAACTCTTTAAATGCACTTACTTGGCTTGTGGGGTAGTCTCCAAGGGGCGTCCAAAAATACTCCGTTTCTTTTTCTGTTAATCCTTATTTATTTTACTTTCACTACACTTTCCATATTTCTATTTTTCTTTGTTGTACATTTTTTCGTTTATAAATTTTTCTTATTTCTATTTCTTCTTCTTCACCACAACCGGAACCGCACCGACCGATTTCTATTCTTCCTCCAAACTTTTCAAACTTTTAAAATTCAACTCTTTTTTCAAACTTTAATATTTAACTCTTTTTTCAAACTTTAATATTTAACTCTTTTTTCAAACTTTTAAAATTCAACTCTTTTTTCAAACTTTAATATTTAACTCTTTTTTCAAACTTTAATATTTAACTCTTTTTTCAAACTTTTAAAATTTAATTCTTTCTTCTTCAAGAGATTTACCAAAAACCAACTCGTTTTTTCCTTTAAAACCGACTGCTATGATTCGACTGCCGAACCGCCGTTAACAAAATTAAAAACCCAACTCAGCTCTTGATCACTTTTGTCGCGATCAAGAGCCTTCGTTCAGGGTAGAAAATGCATAGTTGCATTTTCACCCTGAGAAAATTTTCATTTATTCTGGACTTGATTAAACAAGTCCAGAATATTTTTCGTTGGACGGTGGCTTGACATTTGATGCTTTTATAAACATCAGCCACCGTCACGACGATTAAAATTGCCGCGCGCGTATACATACAATGTAATCTCGCGGCGCGCATTTCTTATCGCGAAAGCTTTTTTTTGTGATATGTATGTACGTTCGTACATACATATTATAATTTTCACGACAAATCGTACTGAAGGTACGATTTGTCTTTTGTTTTATATTTTTTTAAATAATTATTTCTACTGACAAATTTTGCTGAAGGCAAAATTTGTCGTGGGAATAAACTTTGTAAAAACGAATGGTATGTGAAGAAAATTGCTGATGCAATTTTCTTCACTGATTGAATAGATAAGCTAATCGTGTTTTTAAGCATGATTAGCATATATGAAAATTTATGTATGAAATATTTTAAATAATTATTTATTGCCTTTTTTCAGATCTCTTTTTAGGCATATTTTATATATAACACCACTAATATTCCACAAATAATGTGACTGAAAATTCCTTGCTGTTTGTGAATTGCCTTTAGAAACGTTGATGTTTCTGCCTTTGTAAATTATTCTAAGTTTTGCTGAAATTCTATTTCCTTTCTTGCAGATGATGATACTATTAAATTGCAAATATGTGGGAGGAATGCTCTAACGACATATGCTCGCACCTTTCTTAATTATTATGTTATGCAAAACTGACCTAATGGCATATGTTTCACACGATAAATAATTGTTAGAAATGTCGATTTACTTGAGTGAATTAGTTAAAATGGCTGAAAGGAAAAGATTAAGAATAAAAAACTTCAATCATTCTTGTTAAATTCATACATGTGTGTATAACCAACACCTGGCATGCAAACACAATGAAATTTAACCCAAATTGAAAATAATAACTAATATGCAAATTTACCTTTAATTTAATTTAAATTTGTTGCTATTAAATTTAACCAATAAATTCACTTGAAATTTTTGCTGTTGCTACTTTTCCTTGAACAAAAACTTTAACGATTCTATTGTTGAAAAAATACACTAAGGTTGCTGAAATTTCTGTTTCCTTTACTGATGACTATTTGCAAATTGTGGGAGGAATACTACTGCATGTGCTCGCACTTTGACAACTTTGAAAATTAGAAGACAGAATGAAGAATGAACCCCCTTTTTATAGAGAATTTTGTTCCGATTTCATATCCATAAAAATGAATTATGCAAATTTTAGGCTTAATTTGACTACAATATGTAAATTTGTTGTAGTCATTTGATGTCAAATTACAAATTACATTTTTTGACATCTTTCCCATAGAAATCCCTTTTAATTTCACGTAATTATGATAAGTTTTCCGAATCTGTGCTATAACTTATCGATACGCCACCTTTTAGTTCAATTTACGAAATTCCTCTCAAAATTCATTTTCGTTCATCTTTATTCGTGTCCCTTTCACACCTTTGTGTCTCTTTCGCACTTATTGGTGCAAAGGGAAATTTATAAAATCGCGAATTATCCGTAATTCGTGAAAAATATCGCGACGCGAACGCGCCCATTGTATTCGCCATCAAATTTCCCCCTGACGTAACAGTTTAAACGTCGCGGGAACTCAAAGTTCGATATGTAATTTTGTTCGTGAAATGTCACCGCGCGCGAGTTTGTTTTTTTGTTAATTTTGTTTTAAATTGTGTGTTTTGTGTGGTGTACAATTATTCAACGAGGGAATTATCCATTGAACTACAGGTTAGTATGTAATTTTATTTAATTTATATGTAGATTTCGTGTAAAATATCAACATTTTCAAATACCGTGATTACCTGTCAAGGTGAGTTTTTGTTTGCAAAAGTCTCATCTCAGGTATTCACGAATGCCTTGAAAATGGGTTTATTATGTGCCCGTACGTGGGTACTTGAGTTACCTTTATGTTCTATGTTGCTGAACATAAAGTTTAGTGCATTTTTTGTTCTTGTTGTTTGCATGCATGGTGAGGTACTATGTATGTAAACACACCTTTTTTGTGTAAAAAATTCATTTATTACCTTAATGTTTATCTTTTGAGTTCATCTTTTAATTCCTTTTTTGTTTATTTCAGGTCATCGTGGGACCCTTAGCATCTGTGTAACCCAGATGCTGGTAAGATTTTTGTTTTTAAATTAATTTGATTTTTCTCTTTGTAGGTTGGTCGAACATTCTCCCCCCTGTTGAACAGCCATGTTCAACCGTTTTTTGATTTGTTGTATACCTCGTTTGTGGTACTTGAAGAATCGCAGCTCTCCATCAGCAAGCACTCGCAGGCGTACCTGATAACGATCTGGTAGGTTAATTGTCTTCTCTCTATTCCGACGTTTTTGGATGTCGTAGAAATTAATTCGTTTGATCGTATCTTTTGATAGGAAGATGTCCACTTTCTCCCGAGTTAGAAATCGTTGAAATGAGTTTTCAATCCTCATCTCCGCCTCGTCAATTGTGGTAGTGATTAGAAGTCTCTGTAGATCGGTGATCTGAGCGCCGTTAATCATGATAGGTCCCTGTGTAACTGGTTTAGTTTGTGGAGTATCTCCCTCCACAGCCTTGTAGGGCTTTGCCATCCTGGACAAGTCCTGCTCGCCAGTAGTTGATGACGTTCCTGCGTACCTTGTGTGGTTGAAGCAGCTGTTCCTTGAACATCTGGTTCCGAATCTGCAGTGGCCTCGACAATAACGGACCATAAGTTGTTAAATTCGCTTAGGTCATATGCAGGAGCATTGAGAGGACTACCAGGCAGAGAAAAGTTGAAGTTGAGATCATCATAAATGTCCAAAATGTCTTGGTCGACTGTAAGTTCAGACATCTGTAAATAAAAACTAATAAGTAAATGTTTTTTTTTTGTTTTAGGGGGACAGCACAACATTTAACAAATGTGTTAGTTTTACACATATTTGTTAATTAATTCAACGGTAACCTACAAATTTTGTTGATAGGCCTGACAAATGTACTTGTCTGTGTTTTGCTTCTGACGACACGAACTAATCCATCAGCTCCTGGGTGGACTTCTTCAATAATACCTAATGGCCAAATGGTTGGGGCAGCATTATCAACTTTCAATAACACCACATCTCCTTTGCAGATGTTAAGTTCTGGTTGAAACCATTTTGGTCTATTCTGGAGTTGGTTCAAGTAATCCTTAGACCAATGGTTCCAGAACTTTTGTACCATGTGTTGCACACTTTTCCATCGACTGGAGTATGTTATATTGTCCATATTAAGATTTGGCTCTGGAAAGTGTCCAGGAGTCAGAACAAGTTGATCACTTGGATCATTCTTAACTCGGCATAAGACCCTTGAATTTAAGCAGGCTTCTATCTGGGTTAATAGTGTAACATATTCCTCGAATGTGAGGTTCGAGTTGCCCATAGATCTTCGTAGGTGGTATTTGATAGATTTGACACCTGATTCCCACAATCCTCCAAAATGAGGAGCTGCTGGTGGATTCATGTGCCATGAAATGGATTTGTCTGCCAAATATTCAGCAGCTTGTGGCCATGCTTGCTTGATTGCTTGTTGCAGCTCTTTATCTAATATTATTTTGCCGCCAACGAAATTAGTGCCACAATCTGAATAGATTTCTGTGCACAAACCTCTTCTGCTAACGAACCTCTTCAAAGCTGCAATGAAAGCCTCTGATGTCATGTCAGACACCAGCTCAATATGTACAGCCTTCGTTGCCATACATATAAAAATACAAAAATATGCCTTTTGGACTTTGGCATTTCTTAACTTTGATGATTTGACCATTACAGGTCCAGCATAATCAATCCCAATCCTTGAGAATGGTCTCGTTATATTCACTCTATACATCTATGCAATCGAGATGTGATGCAACGTCTTCCATCCGAAATCCATACAGAATTGCGTATAGTATTTAACACTAATGACGTATTGCCATGTAATGTTTCTAAGTGTACTTTATCAATGTATATCCACGTAACATGATGATCACGAGGTAATATAACTGGATGTTTTCTATCGTATGAGATCAAGGCGTGCTCTAATCGTCCACCTACTCGGATCAATCCATCTCTATCGACCATGGGATTGAGTCTGTTTTGATAGTGGCCGGTGTTGCACTAGGTCCTGATACTCCTTTGTGAATGCTGTCTGTTGCACCAGTTTGAATATTGTCTTTTGTGCCTTAGTGTACTCACTGCTAGTTAGCACATTGACTCTTTTATTGTTAGGATTCCTGCAGTTGTGGATGAAGCGTTGTATGAGTGCTGTAATACGCACTAGGCGTGTAAATGAAGAATACTTCAGAAGAATGTTGTCTTCTAAGTTTATCAACAAACTAGTTACTGTCGGTGTTTTTTCTTCTAATGTTGTTGATTCTGTAACTTCATAATTATTTGGCCACTTATCTGGTGGTTGTAGTAACCATGTGGGACCGTGCCACCATGATTCGTTATGAAGCAATTGATTTGCTGAAATGCCACGTGAAGCCAAATCACCTGGGTTGTAGATTGAAGCAATGTGTCGCCATTGTTTGAATTTCAATGTTTCTTGTATTTCTGCAACCCGATTTGCGATATAAATCTTCCATTTGGATGGATGATCCTTTAGCCATTGTAAGACGATTTGCGAGTCGGTCCATGTTATTATAGGAATGTCTTGTACCTGTATTCCTTGGATTATAACTTTGATTAATCTTGTGAGTAGCAGCGCACCATTTAATTCTAAACGTGGAATTGTAGTTGGCTTAAGGGGTGCTACCTTTGTTTTGGCGGTTACCAGATGCGAAGTAATCTCGCCATTGAAGTGCTCTACCCTTAGGTAGATTGCTGCTGCATAAGCTTTGGATGATGCATCACAGAATCCATGCAGTTGCATACGTATCCCTGTAGAATATTGAATCCACCTTGGAATTCGTAATTGTTCTAACACTTGCAGGTTTTCTGTGAACTTTGTCCAGAATTTCTGTATATTTTCTGAGACTGGTTCATCCCATGATGAACCTGTTATCCAAAGACCTTGCATTAGGATCTTTGATTCTATTATGATTGGAGCCAGCCAGCCTATAGGATCGTATAATGATGCGATCTGCGACAAGATGATCCGTTTGGTAAATGCTAAAGGTTTTGTGAATGGTTTGATTATAAACGTAAAATAATCTTCCTTAGGAAACCATTTGATTCCTAATATTTTAATGGATTCGGTGTTCGAAAATATCAATGAGTTTTTTAACTCAATGTGATCTGCAGGCAGATCTTGTAGTAATTCGCAAACATTACTGGCCCATTTCCTCAGCTTGAAACCAGCTGATGTCATCATTTGGATCAGTTGTTGCTGCAATTCCTTTGCCTTCGACAAGTCATCAGCGCCAGATAAAAGATCGTCTACATAAAAATTCGTATAGACTGCTTCTGCTGCTAAAGGCCACTTATCTTTTTCGTCTATAGCAAGTTGTTGCAGTGCCCTAATTGCCAAATAAGGAGCTGATGTTGTACCAAATGTCACAGTTTTCAGTTGGTAATCCTGTATTACACCTGTTGTGGGATTCCGCCATACTATTCTTTGGAAAGTTCGATGGTCAGGATGCATTTCTATCATGCGATACATTTTCTCAATATCTGCATTCATGACAACCTTAAATTTTCTCCAGGTGAGTAATGTGTTGTATAATGTTGGGTGCAGTGTAGGTCCCTTTAACAGATGTTGGTTAAGAGACCTACCATTTGTTGTTTTAGCCGATGCATCAAACACAACACGTAACTTCGTGGTTGAGCTGTCTTTAAACACAGCATGATGTGGGATATAATAATGTTGCTCATCATTACAAGGCGGGTTTACTGGTTCCATGTGACCTAGTTCGATGTACTCATCTAAACACCTTTCATATTCCAGTTTGAATTCAGGTTTTCTTACAAATTGCCTTTGCAAATGTTCAAAACGCTGAATTGCTTGATGTCTAGAATTACCTAATCTTCTCGTCATGTTATTTATGAAAGGTAATTTGACCTGATATCTTCCTGATTCTAGACGTGCGAATGTGTCTTGGAAGATGTCTTGACACAGTGTTTCTTCTTGTGATAGAATTGGCTTTGAAGAAACTTCTTCTTTTTCCCAAAACTGCCGAAGTTGTGTATCTATATTATCTGTAGTAGCCATGAATGTCTGTACTGAATCATCATTTACTACATCTTCAGTTGTTCCAATTAGTATCCAACCAAACATTGTATTGATTGCTGTTGGACCTTTGTTTGAACCATGTACAATACCTTCTTGTACGATTCTAGCATAAACCTTGGCACCTAATAAAGCGTCTATTTTGCCAGGCTTCCAGTAAGTGGGATCTGCTAGCTCTAAGTTGTCTAAGTGTTGATAGCTTTCCTTTGTGATTGGTGTTGTTGGTAAACTATCAGTGACTTTGTTGATGATCAGGAAGTTTTCTTCTATTGCTGTCTCATTTGATCCGCAAGATTGTAACTTAAGCTTCGTTTGCTTGTTCACGTTACTCATTGGGCTTTTGTTCAACCCTGTTACACCTACTAATGTTTCCTTACAATTCGCTTGTAACCTATGGGATGCAGATTGTGTTATGAATGAACACTCTGATCCAGGATCAATTAAACATCGCAATATCAGTGGTTTTTCATTTGCTTCTTGAGCCTTCACCAACGCTGTGGATAGTAATGCCGACGATCGCTCCCTATTCATATAGGTTTGAGTGATTTGTGAGCCTCCAGTACCTTGTCTGTTGCATGACTTTCCTTGTATGCAATCATTACTATCGCTGTTGTTTTGTTGAACTCGATTTACCTTGTCTTCGCTTTCAACTGATCTAGAATGAAGATTTTTTGCATCTCCATCCTTCTGGTGTAACCTGTTTGCAGTTACGTCTTGGTGTAACCTGTTTGCAGTTACATCCTCATGAATTGTCGTATGGTGTCTTTGTTTGCACTTAAGACATCGATGACGACTGGAGCATTCTTTAAGTGAATGTTTCTTAGACAAACAATTATAGCAGTGGCCATTTGACTTGATGAACCACTTTCTACTTTTGATGTCCATTTTCTGATACTTCTTGCAGTTTTGAAGAAGATGCTTGTCATTACACGCTGAACATTTCATATTCCCTACGTATAATGGCTTTGTTGATTCAACTACATGGTATGTCTTGGTCGTAGTTGGTTTGGATCCACTCTTGGCATGACTTGTTCTGGGCGCCAGAGTATCCGTAAGTGCTTCTAATATTTTCAAACGATTGTCTAGGAACGAGCTGAACTGTCTGTATTTAGGAAGCTCTTGTGATGCTCCCTGATATTCTTCCCAAAGTCTCAACGTTATGAAGGGCAGCTTCTGACCTATTAAATAAATAAGTAGCACATCCCATGTTATATGTCTACTTGTAGGCTCTTTAGTTGTTGCAGGCATTCCTCTGAAGTGTCGATTAAGGATTTTAAACCAGCTGTAGTCTCTATATTTAATTTTGACTGACTTGTCAGTATCTTTAGTTGATGATTGACCAATATCTTTTTGTTTTCGTACCTTGCCTTTAGTTTGTTCCAAGCAGGTAAGTAGTCCTCATTTGTTATAGGAGTATGTCGTAGTAGTTTTTCCGTATCTCCTATTAAAGAACCTTTCAAATAATACAGTTTTTGAACGTCTTTCAAACTTGTATTATTGTGTAGTACAGCGACGTAAAGATCATGAAAAGAACGCCAGCCATCATAATCACCATTATATTTTGGCAATGTGATCTTACGAAGAATGTTTTGTTGTTGTTCCACACGTGTTTGTTGTGTTAACAAGAGTGTGGAATCTGTCAGCTCTGTTGTCGGATTAATTTCATCATATAATGTACCTATATAATTGCAATAAATTGTCTCTAAGTTGTTAAATGTGTCATGGGAAATATATTTCAGCGTGCCTTCTGGTGGGGTTTCGAGGATAAATTCGTTGATCAATTGGTCGATTTTCTCATACTCGAGCCATGTTCTCCTTATCTCTGAGAGTTTTGCTTCGTAGAAACCCTTTGATCGGGTCTCTGATATTGTTTGTTTGCCATTATCAATAGATTTAATCAGGCGATTTCTTATTGCCCGTTCCTTATTTAATAACCCCTTTACGTCTGCCATTATTGATTGAAATCAAATTCGAGTAAAGAAATGAAAATAAATCTTATTTTGCTACGCTATCTCTGTGTGAATCAATGAATTAAATTAATTGAAATTTCTTGCTTATAAACGTAGACTACCGAATTCTGACGTTCTCGCGTATAAACGTAGCTCAATAATTAAGTGAGTAGAGCGACTCCTGGATGGAACCACAAAAATGTTTTCCCACAGCTGATGTCAATTCCACTAATTGACAAATACGAATAGACTGCGTTCGCAAAGTACAGTTTAATGAAATCTGTCAATTCCTATAATTGACTTTCGAAAGAAAACTGCAATTACAAACGAGAATCCACGTATGCTGAAAGAAAATATTCTGGTGGAGTGTAGCGGTTAAATAAAAAAAGGATAATTTGTCACTCTATTATTCAATCAATTATTTATTGCCACTAATAATACTAATGACTAAACAAATATTAATTTTATGAGAAATTAATTACTTGCACGAATTCTATCACTATGAAAAATTTACTTCCCTCAACTTAGACGTACAAGCTTGGAAACTTCACTTGGAATTCACTGATTCACTGTATTGTTCTATGTATTTAATAATTAAAGGAAATTCAAATGTACAAAAGAGTTATATTTTACTCGAATTTATCTCTTTCTTTAAAATAATAATAACTTAGAAAATTATGCTACTTCACAATTTCATATATAAATAAATTTTTCTTTCTGATTCTTAACTAATATATTTACTAGTGGCTGAAAGTAAATAATAATTAGAACTCAAGGTAGATCTAATTTCTTAATTATTATGTTGTGCAAAACTGACCTAATGGCATATGTTTCACACGATAAATAATTGTTTGAAATGTCGATTTACTTGAGTGAATTAGTTAAAATGGCTGAAAGGAAAAGATTAAGAATAAAAAACTTCAATCGTTCTTGTTAAATTCATACATGTGTGTATAACCAACACCTGGCATGCAAACACAATGAAATTTAACCCAAATTGAAAATAATAACTAATATGCAAATTTACCTTTAATTTAATTAAAAATTTATTGCTATTAAATTTAACCAATAAATTCACTTGAAATTTTTGCTGTTGTAACTTTTCCTTGAACAAAAACTTTAACGATTCTATTGTTGAAAAAATACACTAAGTTTGCTGAAATTTCTGTTTCCTTTACTGATGACTATTTGCAAATTGTGGGAGGAATACTACTGCATGTGCTCGCACTTTGACAACTTTGAAAATAAGAAGACAGAATGAAGAATGAACCCCCTTTTTATAGAGAATTTCGTTCCGATTTCATACCCATAAAAATGAATTATGCAAATTTTAGGCTTAATTTGACTACAATATGTAAATTTGTTGTAGTCATTTGATGTCAAATTACAAATTGCATTTTTTGACATCTTTCCCATAGAAATTCCTTTGAATTTCACGTAATTATGATAAGTTTTCCGAATCTGTGCTATAACTTATCGATACGCCATCTTTTAGTTCAATTTACGAAATTCCTCTCAAAATTCATTTTCGTTCATCTTTATTCGTGTCCCTTTCACACCTTTGTGTCTCTTTCGCACTTATTGGTGCAAAGGGAAATTTATAAAATCGCGAATTATCCGTAATTCGTGAAAAATATCGCGACGCGAACGCGCCCATTGTATTCGCCATCAAATTTCCCCCTGACGTAACAGTTTAAACGTCGCGGGAACTCAAAGTTCGATATGTAATTTTGTTCGTGAAATGTCACCGTGCGCGAGTTTGTTGTTTTTGTTAATTTTGTTTTAAATTGTGTGTTTTGTGTGGTGTTCAATTATTCAACGAGGGAATTATCCATTGAACTACAGGTTAGTATGTAATTTTATTTAATTTATATGTAGATTTCGTGTAAAATATCAACATTTTCAAATACCGTGATTACCTGTCAAGGTGAGTTTTTGTTTGCAAAAGTCTCATCTCAGGTATTCACGAATGCCTTGAAAATGGGTTTATTATGTGCCCGTACGTGGGTACTTGAGTTACCTTTATGTTCTATGTTGCTGAACATAAAGTTTAGTGCATTTTTTGTTCTTGTTGTTTGCATGCATGGTGAGGTACTATGTATGTAAACACACCTTTTTTGTGTAAAAAATTCATTTATTACCTTAATGTTTATCTTTTGAGTTCATCTTTTAATTCCTTTTTTGTTTATTTCAGGTCATCGTGGGACCCTTAGCATCTGTGTAACCCAGATGCTGGTAAGATTTTTGTTTTTAAATTAATTTGATTTTTCTCTTTGTAGGTTGGTCGAACATTCTCCCCCTGTTGAACAGCCATGTTCAACCGTTTTTTGATTTGTTGTATACCTCGTTTGTGGTACTTGAAGAATCGCAGCTCTCCATCAGCAAGCACTCGCAGGCGTACCTGATAACGATCTGGTAGGTTAATTGTCTTCTCTCTATTCCGACGTTTTTGGATGTCGTAGAAATTAATTCGTTTGATCGTATCTTTTGATAGGAAGATGTCCACTTTCTCCCGAGTTAGAAATCGTTGAAATGAGTTTTCAATCCTCATCTCCGCCTCGTCAATTGTGGTAGTGATTAGAAGTCTCTGTAGATCGGTGATCTGAGCGCCGTTAATCATGATAGGTCCCTGTGTAACTGGTTTAGTTTGTGGAGTATCTCCCTCCACAGCATTGTAGGGCTTTGCCATCCTGGACAAGTCCTGCACGCCAGTAGTTGATGACGTAGCTGGTCTTTCTGGTTCCTGCGTACCTTGTGTGGTTGAAGCAGCTGTTTCTTGAACATCTGGTTCCGAATCTGCAGTGGCCTCGACAATAACGGACCATAAGTTGTTAAATTCGCTTAGGTCATATGCAGGAGCATTGAGAGGACTACCAGGCAGAGAAAAGTTGAAGTTGAGATCATCATAAATGTCCAAAATGTCTTGGTCGACTGTAAGTTCAGACATCTGTAAATAAAAACTAATAAGTAAATGTTTTTTTTTGTTTTAGGGGGACAGCACAACATTTAACAAATGTGTTAGTTTTACACATATTTGTTAATTAATTCAACGGTAACCTACAAATTTTGTTGATAGGCCTGACAAATGTACTTGTCTGTGTTTTGCTTCTGACGACACGAACTAATCCATCAGCTCCTGGGTGGACTTCTTCAATAATACCTAATGGCCAAATGGTTGGGGCAGCATTATCAACTTTCAATAACACCACATCTCCTTTGCAGATGTTAAGTTCTGGTTGAAACCATTTTGGTCTATTCTGGAGTTGGTTCAAGTAATCCTTAGACCAATGGTTCCAGAACTTTTGTACCATGTGTTGCACACTTTTCCATCGACTGGAGTATGTTACATTGTCCATATTAAGATTTGGCTCTGGAATGGCGTTAAGCGATTGTCCTATCAGAAAGTGTCCAGGAGTCAGAACAAGTTGATCACTTGGATCATTCTTAACTCGGCATAAGAGCCTTGAATTTGAGCAGGCTTCTATCTGGGTTAATAGTGTAACATATTCCTCAAATGTGAGGTTCGAGTTGCCCATAGATCTTCGTAGGTGGTATTTGATAGATTTGACACCTGATTCCCACAATCCTCCAAAATGAGGAGCTGCTGGTGGATTCATGTGCCATGAAATGGATTTGTCTGCCAAATATTCAGCAGCTTGTGGCCATGCTTGCTTGATTGCTTGTTGCAGCTCTTTATCTAATATTATTTTGCCGCCAACGAAATTAGTGCCACAATCTGAATAGATTTCTGTGCACAAACCTCTTCTGCTAACGAACCTCTCTTCAAAGCTGCAATGAAAGCCTCTGATGTCATGTCAGACACCAGCTCAATATGTACAGCCTTCGTTGCCATACATATAAAAATACAAAAATATGCCTTTTGGACTTTGGCATTTCTTAACTTTGATGATTTGACCATTACAGGTCCAGCATAATCAATCCCAATCCTTGAGAATGGTCTCGTTATATTCACTCTATACATCTATGCAATCGAGATGTGATGCAACGTCTTCCATTCGAAATCCATACAGAATTGCGTATAGTATTTAACACTAATGACGTATTGCCATGTAATGTTTCTAAGTGTACTTTATCAATGTATATCCACGTAACATGATGATCACGAGGTAATATAACTGGATGTTTTCTATCGTATGAGATCAAGGCGTGCTCTAATCGTCCACCTACTCGGATCAATCCATCTCTATCGACCATGGGATTGAGTCTAATAATTTTGCTCTGTTTTGATAGTGGCCGGTGTTGCACTAGGTCCTGATACTCCTTTGTGAATGCTGTCTGTTGCACCAGTTTGAATATTGTCTTTTGTGCCTTAGTGTACTCACTGCTAGTTAGCACATTGACTCTTTTATTGTTAGGATTCCTGCAGTTGTGGATGAAGCGTTGTATGAGTGCTGTAATACGCACTAGGCGTGTAAATGAAGAATACTTCAGAAGAATGTTGTCTTCTAAGTTTATCAACAAACTAGTTACTGTCGGTGTTTTTTCTTCTAATGTTGTTGATTCTGTAACTTCATAATTATTTGGCCACTTATCTGGTGGTTGTAGTAACCATGTGGGACCGTGCCACCATGATTCGTTATGAAGCAATTGATTTGCTGAAATGCCACGTGAAGCCAAATCAGCTGGGTTGTAGATTGAAGCAATGTGTCGCCATTGTTTGAATTTCAATGTTTCTTGTATTTCTGCAACCCGATTTGCGATATAAATCTTCCATTTGGATGGATGATCCTTTAGCCATTGTAAGACGATTTGCGAGTCGGTCCATGTTATTATAGGAATGTCTTGTACCTGTATTCCTTGGATTATAACTTTGATTAATCTTGTGAGTAGCAGCGCACCATTTAATTCTAAACGTGGAATTGTAGTTGGCTTAAGGGGTGCTACCTTTGTTTTGGCGGTTACCAGATGCGAAGTAATCTCGCCATTGAAGTGCTCTACCCTTAGGTAGATTGCTGCTGCATAAGCTTTGGATGATGCATCACAGAATCCATGCAGTTGCATACGTATCCCTGTAGAATATTGAATCCACCTTGGAATTCGTAATTGTTCTAACACTTGCAGGTTTTCTGTGAACTTTGTCCAGAATTTCTGTATATTTTCTGAGACTGGTTCATCCCATGATGAACCTGTTATCCAAAGACCTTGCATTAGGATCTTTGCTTCTATTATGATTGGAGCCAGCCAGCCTATAGGATCGTATAATGATGCGATCTGCGATAAGATGATCCGTTTGGTAAATGCTAAAGGTTTTGTGAATGGTTTGATTATAAACGTAAAATAATCTTCCTTAGGAAACCATTTGATTCCTAATATTTTAATGGATTCGGTGTTCGAAAATATCAATGAGTTTTTTAACTCAATGTGATCTGCAGGCAGATCTTGTAGTAATTCGCAAACATTACTGGCCCATTTCCTCAGCTTGAAACCAGCTGATGTCATCATTTGGATCAGTTGTTGCTGCAATTCCTTTGCCTTCGACAAGTCATCAGCGCCAGATAAAAGATCGTCTACATAAAAATTCGTATAGACTGCTTCTGCTGCTAAAGGCCACTTATCTTTTTCGTCTATAGCAAGTTGTTGCAGTGCCCTAATTGCCAAATAAGGAGCTGATGTTGTACCAAATGTCACAGTTTTCAGTTGGTAATCCTGTATTACACCTGTTGTGGGATTCCGCCATACTATTCTTTGGAAAGTTCGATGGTCAGGATGCATTTCTATCATGCGATACATTTTCTCAATATCTGCATTCATGACAACCTTAAATTTTCTCCAGGTGAGTAATGTGTTGTATAATGTTGGGTGCAGTGTAGGTCCCTTTAACAGATGTTGGTTAAGAGACCTACCATTTGTTGTTTTAGCCGATGCATCAAACACAACACGTAACTTCGTGGTTGAGCTGTCTTTAAACACAGCATGATGTGGGATATAATAATGTTGCTCATCATTACAAGGCGGGTTTACTGGTTCCATGTGACCTAGTTCGATGTACTCATCTAAACACCTTTCATATTCCAGTTTGAATTCAGGTTTTCTTACAAATTGCCTTTGCAAATGTTCAAAACGCTGAATTGCTTGATGTCTAGAATTATCTAATCTTCTCGTCATGTTATTTATGAAAGGTAATTTGACCTGATATCTTCCTGATTCTAGACGTGCGAATGTGTCTTGGAAGATGTCTTGACACAGTGTTTCTTCTTGTGATAGAATTGGCTTTGAAGAAACTTCTATTTCCCAAAACTGCCGAAGTTGTGTATCTATATTATCTGTAGTAGCCATGAATGTCTGTACTGAATCATCATTTACTACATCTTCAGTTGTTCCAATTAGTATCCAACCAAACATTGTATTGATTGCTGTTGGACCTTTGTTTGAACCATGTACAATACCTTCTTGTACGATTCTAGCATAAACCTTGGCACCTAATAAAGCGTCTATTTTGCCAGGCTTCCAGTAAGTGGGATCTGCTAGCTCTAAGTTGTCTAAGTGTTGATAGCTTTCCTTTGTGATTGGTGTTGTTGGTAAACTATCAGTGACTTTGTTGATGATCAGGAAGTTTTCTTCTATTGCTGTCTCATTTGATCCGCAAGATTGTAACTTAAGCTTCGTTTGCTTGTTCACGTTACTCATTGGGCTTTTGTTCAACCCTGTTACACCTACTAATGTTTCCTTACAATTCGCTTGTAACCTATGGGATGCAGATTGTGTTATGAATGAACACTCTGATCCAGGATCAATTAAACATCGCAATATCAGTGGTTTTCCATTTGCTCCTTGAGCCTTCACCAACGCTGTGGATAGTAATGCCGACGATCGCTCCCTATTCATATAGGTTTGAGTGATTTGTGAGCCTCCAGTGCCTTGTCTGTTGCATGACTTTCCTTGTATGCAATCATTACTATCGCTGTTGTTTTGTTGAACTCGATTTACCTTGTCTTCGCTTTCAGCTGATCTAGAATGAAGATTTTTTGCATCTCCATCCTTCTGGTGTAACCTGTTTGCAGTTACGTCTTGGTGTAACCTGTTTGCAGTTACATCATCATGAATTGTCGTATGGTGTCTTTGTTTGCACTTAAGACATCGATGACGACTGGAGCATTCTTTAAGTGAATGTTTCTTAGACAAACAATTATAGCAGTGGCCATTTGACTTGATGAACCACTTTCTACTTTTGATGTCCATTTTCTGATACTTCTTGCAGTTTTGAAGAAGATGCTTGTCATTACACGCTGAACATTTCATATTCCCTACGTATAATGGCTTTGTTGATTCAACTACATGGTATGTCTTGGTCGTAGTTGGTTTGGATCCACTCTTGGCATGACTTGTTCTGGGCGCCAGAGTATCCGTAAGTGCTTCTAATATTTTCAAACGATTGTCTAGGAACGAGCTGAACTGTCTGTATTTAGGAAGCTCTTGTGATGCTCCCTGATATTCTTCCCAAAGTCTCAACGTTATGAAGGGCAGCTTCTGACCTATTAAATAAATAAGTAGCACATCCCATGTTATATGTCTACTTGTAGGCTCTTTAGTTGTTGCAGGCATTCCTCTGAAGTGTCGATTAAGGATTTTAAACCAGCTGTAGTCTCTATATTTAATTTTGACTGACTTGTCAGTATCTTTAGTTGATGATTGACCAATATCTTTTTGTTTTCGTACCTTGCCTTTAGTTTGTTCCAAGCAGGTAAGTAGTCCTCATTTGTTATAGGAGTATGTCGTAGTAGTTTTTCCGTATCTCCTATTAAAGAACCTTTCAAATAATACAGTTTTTGAACGTCTTTCAAACTTGTATTATTGTGTAGTACAGCGACGTAAAGATCATGAAAAGAACGCCAGCCATCATAATCACCATTATATTTTGGCAATGTGATCTTAGGAAGAATGTTTTGTTGTTGTTCCACACGTGTTTGTTGTGTTAACAAGAGTGTGGAATCTGTCAGCTCTGTTGTCGGATTAATTTCATCATATAATGTACCTATATAATTGCAATAAATTGTCTCTAAGTTGTTAAATGTGTCATGGGAAATATATTTCAGCGTGCCTTCTGGTGGGGTTTCGAGGATAAATTCGTTGATCAATTGGTCGATTTTCTCATACTCGAGCCATGTTCTCCTTATCTCTGAGAGTTTTGCTTCGTAGAAACCCTTTGATCGGGTCTCTGATATTGTTTGTTTGCCATTATCAATAGATTTAATCAGGCGATTTCTTATTGCCCGTTCCTTATTTAATAACCCCTTTACGTCTGCCATTATTGATTGAAATCAAATTCGAGTAAAGAAATGAAAATAAATCTTACTTTGCTACGCTATCTCTGTGTGAATCAATGAATTAAATTAATTGAAATTTCTTGCTTATAAACGTAGACTACCGAATTCTGACGTTCTCGCGTATAAACGTAGCTCAATAATTAAGTGAGTAGAGCGACTCCTGGATGGAACCACAAAAATGTTTTCCCACAGCTGATGTCAATTCCACTAATTGACAAATACGAATAGACTGCGTTCGCAAAGTACAGTTTAATGAAATCTGTCAATTCCTATAATTGACTTTCGAAAGAAAACTGCAATTACAAACGAGAATCCACGTATGTTGAAAGAAAATATTCTGGTGGAGTGTAGCGGTTAAATAAAAAAAGGATAATTTGTCACTCTATTATTCAATCAATTATTTATTGCCACTAATAATACTAATGACTAGACAAATATTAATTTTATGAGGAAATTAATTACTTGCACGAATTCTATCACTATGAAAAATTTACTTCCCTCAACTTAGACGTACAAGCTTGGAAACTTCACTTGGAATTCACTGATTCACTGTATTGTTCTATGTATTTAATAATTAAAGGAAATTCAAATGTACAAAAGAGTTATATTTTACTCGAATTTATCTCTTTCTTTTAAATAATAATAACTTAGAAAATGATGCTACTTCACAATTTCATATATAAATAAATTTTTCTTTCTGATTCTTAACTAATATATTTTCTAGTGGCTGAAAGTAAATAATAATTAGAACTCAAGGCAGATCTAATTTCTTAATTATTATGTTGTGCAAAACTGACCTAATGGCATATGTTTCACACGATAAATAATTGTTTGAAATGTCGATTTACTTGAGTGAATTAGTTAAAATGGCTGAAAGGAAAAGATTAAGAATAAAAAACTTCAATCGTTCTTGTTAAATTCATACATGTGTGTATAACCAACACCTGGCATGCAAACACAATGAAATTTAACCCAAATTGAAAATAATAACTAATATGCAAATTTACCTTTAATTTAATTTAAATTTATTGCTATTAAATTTAACCAATAAATTCACTTGAAATTTTTGCTGTTGCTACTTTTCCTTGAACAAAAACTTTAACGATTCTATTGTTGAAAAAATACACTAAGGTTGCTGAAATTTCTGTTTCCTTTACTGATGACTATTTGCAAATTGTGGGAGGAATACTACTGCATGTGCTCGCACTTTGACAACTTTGAAAATAAGAAGACAGAATGAAGAATGAACCCCCTTTTTATAGAGAATTTCGTTCCGATTTCATACCCATAAAAATGAATTATGCAAATTTTAGGCTTAATTTGACTACAATATGTAAATTTGTTGTAGTCATTTGATGTCAAATTACAAATTGCATTTTTTGACATCTTTCCCATAGAAATTCCTTTGAATTTCACGTAATTATGATAAGTTTTCCGAATCTGTGCTATAACTTATCGATACGCCATCTTTTAGTTCAATTTACGAAATTCCTCTCAAAATTCATTTTCGTTCATCTTTATTCGTGTCCCTTTCACACCTTTGTGTCTCTTTCGCACTTATTGGTGCAAAGGGAAATTTATAAAATCGCGAATTATCCGTAATTCGTGAAAAATATCGCGACGCGAACGCGCCTATTGTATTCGCCATCAAATTTCCCCCTGACGTAACAGTTTAAACGTCGCGGGAACTCAAAGTTCGATATGAAATGTCACCGCGCGCGAGTTTGTTTTTTTGTTAATTTTGTTTTAAATTGTGTGTTTTGTGTGGTGTACAATTATTCAACGAGGGAATTATCCATTGAACTACAGGTTAGTATGTAATTTTATTTTATTTATATGTAGATTTCGTGTAAAATATCAACATTTTCAAATACCGTGATTACCTGTCAAGGTGAGTTTTTGTTTGCAAAAGTCTCATCTCAGGTATTCACGAATGCCTTGAAAATGGGTTTATTATGTGCCCGTACGTGGGTACTTGAGTTACCTTTATGTTCTATGTTGCTGAACATAAAGTTTAGTGCATTTTTTTGTTCTTGTTGTTTGCATGCATGGTGAGGTACTATGTATGTAAACACACTTTTTTTGTGTAAAAAATTCATTTATTACCTTAACGTTTATCTTTTGAGTTCATCTTTTAATTCCTTTTTTGTTTATTTCAGGTCATCGTGGGACCCTTAGCATCTGTGTAACCCAGATGCTGGTAAGATTTTTGTTTTTAAATTAATTTGATTTTTCTCTTTGTAGGTTGGTCGAACAGTTCAACTCACGAGATAAGTCTGACTTAAAATTATAACAGCGAAGCGGAGAAGCCGCTATACAAAAAAACAAGAGAGAAAGAATGCAATGCTATAGTGTGTGTTGAATGAATTCTTATACAATTCACAATGCGTAAGTTCATTCATTCACCATAGACTTTCTAATTAGAAATTAATTCAACCATGGACTTTTTGTTAATATTTAATTCAAATATTTATGTATTATTTATTTGATTTGAAGATACTACATGGCTCTCCCTTCTAAAGAAAAAAATTTTTATAATCCTGTTTGGTATTAACGAATAAAAATTGAAGTATTATAATGTTTTTTTAGATAGAAGAAAAATTAAGATTTAGTTTGTGAATTTAACACCTTTAATGTTTTGCTTACTGCTGTAGACTTCGTTCGAAACATGTGCCGGTTTCAGCCTGTCGATTGAAACAGTTGTATTTTTACCATTGATTAGTACTACAAAATGTTTTCTAAAATGTCTTAAGACCTTAAAGTGGCCTTCGTATGGTTGAGATAAACCAGTTCTTACTTTGTCTACACGTATGAACACAAATTCGCATTCGTTTATAGCGTTTGGTATATACAAGTTATCCTAGCTTCTTTTTCTTGAATCTATGGCTGTCAAGGATCCCATACGTTGTCTTAGTGTGTTAACGAAATCGTTTGAATCTATTGGGATGTTACTGCTGGGTACTATTAATACTCCAGGAATTTTCAGAGTCTGTCCGTAAACGAACTTTGCCGAACTACAATTAATATCTATTTTGTAAGACGTTCGGATCCCTAATAATACTAGAGGTAGAGTGTCACTCCACTTAATTTTATTCCCAAGCGCTTTTAGTGAGGATTTAAGTTGGCGGTGAAAACGCTCGACCATACTGTTTGCCTTTGGATTGTATACGGTAGTGTGGATTTTGTGGGTTCCGAGAAATATCATTAGCTCTTGGAAAAGACTGGATTTAAATACTGAGCCGCGATCTGTTGCAAGATCTAGAGGCACTCCCAAACGAGCAATGTGATTTTCGACTAAGGCTTTTGCGATGGTCTGTGCAGAAGCGTCTTTTAGAGGTATTGTATTTAAAATATACGTGAATCCATGAGAGAGTGGTAGTGGTCCCACTAGGTCTATATGGATGTGTTCCAATCTGGCGTTTGGGATCTTAATTTGTCCAAACGGCGAATGAATATGTCGAGTTATTTTAGATTTTTGACATGCAACGCAGGTTTCGGCCCATTCTTTAATATCTGTATTCATGGACGGCCAAAAGTAACGTCTAGTTATGAGTTTACGGGAGGCTCGGATTCCCGAGTGATATAAGTTGTGAAGGTTATTAAAAATCGTTCTTCGCAGCTCGCTGGGTATATATGGTCTGATATGACCAGTTGACGTTTCGCATAAAATTTGTTTGTTTGAGGACTTAATTGCTTCTAATAAAGTCTTTGAATTTATGTTGGGCGTCTTTTCTTGTAAAGTTCGTAGTTCTTTGTCAGACTGTTGTAACTCTACTAAATGGTCTATGTCTAAACCTGGAAAACTTATTGACATCACTTCATGAAAACGTGATAAAGTGTCAGCGACTATGTTTTGTGTACTTTTAATATGCCAAATGTCTGTTGAAAACTGTGAAATATAATCCAGCTGTCTGGCTTGTCTAGGACTTTTGTCAGATTTTGAAACTATTGCTGTAATATGAGGTTTGTGATCCATAAATATGATAAAATGTCGACCTTCGAGAAAAAACCTAAAGTGTTTGACTGCAGAGTATATGGCTAACAGTTCTCTGTCGAATGTCGAATACTTTTTCTCTGCCGGAGAAAGTTTTCGTGAAAAGAACGGGAGGGGTTGCCAGTTGCATTTCTCATGCTGTTCTAATACCGCTCCGAGGGCTGTATTAGAAGCATCTGCTTTGATACGGTATTGGCTTGTCTTACTTGGGTGTGTTAAAAGTGTGCAATTCTCTACGGCTTCTTTAAGCTTATCTGTAGCTGTTGCACATCCTGCTGGGCAATTGAATTCCTTGTATTTTTTCTTTACTTTATCAAGAAAAATTACGTGCGAATAAATGGGAGCCATATGCACAGCCATGTGTGGGATACACCTATGATAATAATTCAGCATTCCAATCAACCGTTGTGCTTGTCGGAGCTAGTTGGGTTGAGGGAAATCTTTAATAGCTTTGATTCGACTAGCTGAAGGCCTTATACCTTGCTCAGAGATTTCGTAGCTAAGGAAATCTATTTTTGAGGCACCACAAAAACATTTAGATGGTTTGATGTTTAGACCGTATTCTGCAAGTCTTTTGAATAGGGTTCGTAAATGTTGTAAGTGTTTCTCCTCGGTTCTGCTGAATATCAATATATCATCGATATAAACAAATATGAATGACAGTCCCTTTGTAACTTCATCCATAAACCTTTGGAAAGTCTTGGCTGCATTACGTAAACCGTATGGCATTCTTAAGAATTCGTATAATCCAAATGGTACTGCAATAGCCGTTTTTTGTATATCTTCGGTGGCCATTGGAATCTGGTGGTATGCACGGACTAGATCCATTTTAGAAAATACGGTGGACCCGGAAATATTGAGTAAAAAATCGTGCAAATGAGGGATTGGGTAGTGATCGAGAATGGTTACTGCATTTAGCCGGCAATAATCCCCGCATAGTCTCCAATAACTAGCTTCCTTTTTTGGGACTGTACTGGAGAGCTAACATATGAGGAAGAGGGACGAATTATGCCTAATTGCAGCATATATTCGAACTCTTCTTTTGCTATACTTAGCTTATTTGTCTCCAAACGACGTGGTCTAGAAAAGGGTAATGTTCCTTTGGTTACGATTCTATGGACTACATTATGCTTAACTGATAGGTATACTGTGGCTCCTGTGTTTGTGATGGAAATTCATTTATTACCTTCCCATATGAACCACTAATTGTAAATTGTTTGGGTGTTGATGATGTTTCGATTCTCATAGAACCTTTCGTCGACAGGGATTTACATTTATCTACCAGCTGTTTTTTTTTTAAGATTTACTATAATGCCGAATTTTGTTAAGAAATCTGCCCCTATTATTGGCTTGCTTACATCTGCAACTACGAACGGGTGCTGGAAGTTTCGCCTTAAGCCAAGGTTTAGATTTGGTAATCTTCTTCCGTATGTTTGGATGGATGACCCATTAGCAGCAGATAAAATAAAATCTTTATCTGGATACAGATTTGCGCAATACCTCTTGGGTATTACTGACAGGTCTGCGCCTGTGTCGATCAAGAAGTTAAGTTTGTATTTAGGACACTGAATAAATAGGCGGCGCGAAAATATTGTCCTACTGTTGGCCGCACTAACAGCAGGGGTACTTAGTTTCCCGAGTGCATATGTTGTTTGTTAAAGTCGAAATTTACTTTTGTACACTTACGAGCTCGTTGCCCGAACTTAAGAAGTTGATATTTATAGATATTTATTTTCTTCTCGTTGCGTGCGTTACTATTAGTATGAATTTTTGTTCGTCAATTGAGGTGTGCAATTCCTGCATAGTAATATATTTTGGTTGGCTTATGGATGCCGAACTCTCAAGGCTTCCGCAGAATGAACTTTGGGGGTTGATTATTCATTCCCCAGATTTTGTCTGCCATTTTATGTGGGTTATCTATATCTTTATCTTCGAAAGCTGTAATAACCGCGCTAATATTTGGAGGTAACCGAGATATCCACATTTTATTGATTAAATCCGAGGTAATGACATTTGAACTACCTGAAATTTTTGTTAACTGTCTGTAAAAAGAGGAAGGTGATTGATTGCCCATATCCATTTTAGATATCAGGCTCTTAATTCTTTTTTGTTCCGTTTTACTTGTATGCTTGATTAAAGTTGTTTTTATGGTTTCATACATTCGTTCTGTAGGCGGTCTAAGAATTATATCCTCTACTATGGACACGAATTGCTGCCCTAAATTTGTAATTGTATAAAAGAATTTGGTTTTATCGTTAGTTATTTTCTTTAACGCCAACGTAGCCTCAGCTTGAGCATACCATAATGGTATATTATCATCCTAAAATTGTGGGAGCACAACCATGGCTTATGATTTTTGTTTTTCTTCATTCTCAATTTTTTTAAATCTCATTGCTACTTCCGTTTGTGTCGTTATCGGTATCATTAACCATTTTTATACCCTAGATGAAATCATAGGGGTATACTAAGTTTGTCATTCCGTTTGTAACACCTCGAAATAATGATGGTAGAGCAAAATGGATTGGACACCCATTCATAATATTAAAAGTTATTTCGATTTTTGCATGTCCGTCCGTCCGTCTGTCCGTCCGTCCGTCTGTCCGTCTGTCCGTCCGTCCGTCTGTCCGTCCGTCCGTCTGTCCGTCTGTCCGTCCGTCTGTCCGTCCGTCTGTGCGCACGATAACTTGAGAACGCGTACACTTAGAGAGCTGAAATTTTGTACACAGACTTTAAAAAAAAAGTAAAATTAAGTTCGAAAATGAGACAAATCGGGCAACTCCTTCGTGGGGTTGCCATATAAAAATTTCGTTTTCCGCTATATATTTGGACACTGCCTGAGAACGCGTCGACGTAGAGAGCTGAAATTTCGCACATGATGTTTTTACTACATTAGCAAATAAAATGTCAAAAATGGACTAAATCCTGCAACTCTTTCTTGGTGTTGCCATATAAAAATTTCGGTTTTTTACGAATACTTTGAAAACGATCAGTCCAAGACATTTTTATGGTACTAAAAACTTCTGCAGAATACGAAATCCTATAAAATTGGTTATAATCATTTTGTCTATGCGACAAACCGTTCTAGAAATATATGCGAAAAACAACTTCAAAATCAATACTTGAATAGATCGGTGACCATACGAAATTTAATACGGGCATTCATCTAGGGTATCCTCAGGGGCGGATTTGATCACTTGGCCGCCCTAGGCCTATGGAAGATTGCCGCCCCCCCTACTCCCTGTAAAACACGAGTTAGAATGTTATGCAGAATGCAGAATACTCCCCTTTTACTAACCACTATGTCTTTGCTATGCTATATACTTTGCGTCTAGCTCTTATTCTCTCTGTCATAAACGATAAAATACCTAATTAGGCACCCTAGGAATCTGACGAACACACGATGTACTTACTTGGTTGTACGATATACCGCATAATGAGCCGAAAAGAATAATATTCTTGGACTTTTATCTAGCCAATTAGAAATTTGTGGTGTTTTCAATTGCAGTCGTAAATATGTGCATATTCTATCTAATTAGAAAATAAAGTCAAAACTATTAGCTTTTCGTATTTACTTTTAATAGCTCTAAAATTTTGTAGAATTATAAGTGCTGTTCAGCTACCATATTGTGGTTGAATATGTTTTTCCAGCTTATCTTTAACCCCCTGATTTAAGTTTCACATATATGAGACAGTGATACATACAATCTAGACGAAAAAGCCCAACTACTACACATTTAAATATTAACTCTCCCAACTTCCGATATTAAATTTATATTAACTCTAGTTTTGACTCCAAGATTAAAAGTAGTAAAGAACTGTTAGCACGAGATACGAGTAGATTAAAGCAAGTATAGTTGTAGGACATTCTGATAATCACCAGTGAATAATAATAGTAAAAAAAAAACAAATTTACTTAAATACACTAATATGCAATGGTGAACCTATATCTTAATGTGGGATGTTAAACTATCCATCAAATGAACCAGAAGCTAGTTCGACTCCCCTTGATGTCAAGTCGAAAAGAGAATTCCCGTTTTTCGTCTTAAGTTCTTATGTTCAGTAAAAGCGATTTTGGAAAAAGATACACTTCTTTACTTTTGACAACGTCAGTCCAACTCATAGTTCAGATAGTTCAGATGGTTCAGACACAATATAGACCGAAAAAGGTGCCACTGTGATTGAGAACGAAGTCATAACGAAATTCCTATGCCCTATCAAAATAGTATACCTCTTTGCACTGGGGAAATAGGCCCAAGCCTCACACCAGAGGTAACGGTGTTCACCAATTG
Source organism: Dioctria rufipes (assembly GCA_963924295.1). Lineage (NCBI taxonomy): Eukaryota > Metazoa > Arthropoda > Insecta > Diptera > Asilidae > Dioctria > Dioctria rufipes. Next base: position 167,235,258 of record OZ002740.1, on the reverse strand, counting down.
TTGGAAATATGTAATGGATTGTTGACTAACAAAGAAATTCCTACCTTTTTAACTCTACTGCCCACACGTTTTAAGGGTAGAGCAGCTACTTCCCTAGAGAGAACTCATTTCGAGAATTTCAATGAGTTAAAATCCAAGATTCATAGCAAACTGGTAAACATAAAGAGCTATGTAGCCTTGGTAAATGAACTCTGAGTAATATATCAGATACATGGCGAAACAATGACAGGTTTCGGAAATAAAGTCCATGCCTTATACAAAACCTGTCTGTCGAGTTAACAGAGACGGCGATCTATGTATTCAAAACAGGGATAATAAATTCCACTCATGTAATGTTTCTGTTACAAGACATAAGTAATAAGTTGACCTCTGTACTTGAAAAGGCTCAAAGATTATAGTAGGCCGAAAGACAGGCAGTGTCAGCAGTTCAGAATTGCAGAAAAAAAACCCGTTAACCAGAAACCTCATGTAAATTCGGTGCAATTCCATGGAAGAGCAAATTCTCAGGTAGTAACTATGGCAAACACTCCAGATAGATGTGAGTTTTGCAACAGAAAAGGGCACACGTTAAATACCTGCCGACCGAACCAAGAGTGGGAGACTAAAATAAGTAGTTACACTATGTATGTTCTGGTTCATTTTTCCATACAAAAAGTGTCCGGAAATTTCAAACTCTTTTGCGTCTTCTTCTTCGTCTGGAGGTACGGTGAGCAATTTTGAGGCGGTTCTGAGGCCGCTTTTGTACTGAAAATTAACATTACACTATGTATGTTCTCGACCACTTTTTCCATACAAAAAGTGCAAGGTAGATTCCAACTATTTTGCTGGCTCTGCACTGGGTTCTGGGCCACTGAGGGGGATTCCGTCTAGTGGTATACGTCACAGGGTATACCTGGAGAATTCCTTTCCTACCGTATGGCTGACCAGGAGATGACGCCAACTTTTTGTTTGATCTGCTCTTGGAGGCTACAATTTGACCTTTGACCTTTCCTGTGTCTGGGTGCTGGAGGTTGTCTGAGAGCTTTAGTGACAATATCTGATATCGGGGATGTATACTTGTCAGCTTGAGTTTGTTGTTAGTTGTTTACTTTAGTATGAGTGCCTGTGGTGTGTTGGGCTGGGCTACTTGGTGGCTGAGTCTGGCGCATTTTTTCCATACAAAAAGTGTCCGGAAATTTCAAACTATTTTGATGGATCACTGTGGGTTCTGTGGAGGGGGAGGGGAGGGGAAGGGGCTGAGGTCGGTTTTGTACTGAAAAGTTGACATCATCTTGAAGTTTTCTTTTAGGAGGATACTTATGCTCTCAACAACAGCCAATGTAGGCAGGTATGTTGACTTGGATATATTCGTCTTCAGATCGATAATCAAATTCCGAATAATGTAAACAAAATCGCAGCCGAGTAAAGTAAACAAATTGAGTGATATTTACACACACACACACACACACACACACATACATACATACACACATTATGCCATACCAAAATGTTTTCTACCAGGCGATACCATGTTATTAAATTAGCAATAACTACAACTAACGTAGGTAGATATGTTGGCTTAGATAACAAATGGCCTAATTTTTGATCTTCAGGTGTAATGCTCCTAATTTGATTCATTGCATAAACAATTCGTACAGCCGAATAATGTAATCAAAATCGCAGTTGAATAATGTAAACAAAATTCTCACAGACCCAAGTAAAGTAAACAAATTGAAAGATTCTCAATAGCTGAAAAATTTTTGCCGAAAAAAACAACTGCGGATTAAAAAGCCACGAGTGATCATGATATCTAAAAAATAGATCACGGCTGCTTGTAAGAAGTAGTGGAAATTAAAGCCTCGGTGGCCAGGTGGCTGGTAATTTGATACCGCCAAGTAAAGTAAACAATGGTTTTTGCATCTAGGAGTGTGTATTGAAAAGTCATAAGTTTTATGAAAAATTGTTTTTATTTTAAAGTTTCTTTTTACAAAAATTTGTTTTTATTTCCAATAAAAATTTCTTATTACAAAAGTATTTCTTATAGCACATTGCCCAATATGAACTTGGCAAGATGGAGCATTTGTGTTAATCTCTATTAGTTTTCCACAGTTGTATTCATCTTCGACGTTGATAATGATTTCACCCTCTCCAACTATCTTCTGCATCCAATGAACTTTTTCAGGACCTTTTACATATATGGCTTTGTTTCGAAGCAGTGGTTCAACTATAGTGTACAGCTTGTGATACGGTATGTAGCCATCATCCCAGCGGAATCCATGAAAATTGTGTTGAAGCCAAATGTCTCTTTTCCGCTGAAGTCAAATCTTTGTATCTGAACGGTGGTTGAAATATAAAGTGCTGCATCTGGTTTTCATTGGTTAAAATTGCCAGTTCTTTAGTGATAAATTTGTTGAGGTTTGTTTTGAATCCTTAGACGTCTACGATGACAGCCATATTCTTAATTTAATTTTCTAACTTCACTTGTCAGCGGACTGTATTCCACTATTCGATCGTGTTGAAGCAGGCAATATGCTGTTGTATTAGCTGGTATATTTTCAGATGTCTTGAATTCTAGCCTTATGTCAACAGGTCCAGTTTTTATTGTTTCATTTTGATGTGTGCAATCAATGACAGCAATCGGAGCATCAGTTTTGAACTTCTCCCATGTGAGGAACGGTTGATGCTGATGACCATAGTATGATTGTGTAAACTTTATATATATATATCTCATACAGCAATGCGTATCTATTCAAATCAAATTTCAAATTCAAATCATCATAGGGATATCATTCTGAATTCAAATGAACTGTCACATCGGTAAGTTGGCAGTGATCAAACTTGCTTGCATCTTTGGTTTTATCGTTCCTTCGATCCGTTTGTAATGCTAAGATGATAAATCGAGGTTTCTCCAGTTGAGTGGAAGTCTTAACTGACCAGGTTTGATGCGTGGATTCTGACAGTACTGGATACTCATATATATCCCAGCCACGGAATGGTATTTTGTAATTGGGCGACCTCTCCCGATAATTTTAAGTAGTTGCAGCTTTTCATCATCGGATACTGTAACATGTGGAATGCTCCATTGAAGTTTGGTAATTTCAATTGTCACCTCATCTGTGGCTGATATAATTGTATTAGCGTCTGTCCTGCTCCGGATCAATATGAGTTCATGTTTGGAATTTATCAGAATTTTCTTGTAATCTTCAGCGAATCCCAATAAATATTTCAGAGGTACACAATAGTTAAACAGTCCATTGGCTGGTATAACGGATGAATCTGGTGACCAACTGCCGTTGAGTAGTATCCTGCTTACATTTGCATTTAGCGATACGTAGTTTTTTTAATGTTGTCGCAATCCCAAGATTTCTTGTACGATCGATTTCCACTGCATTCAATTCATAGCGTATTTGCTCAAAAAGAAATGGTAGAGCATTGTTAGCTAATTTTGCAGTTGCTAAAACGGTTCCATCCAGCTTTGTTAGAGATCCCTCAATGTAAAGAAAACTCCTGCTGGGTAGAAGATTCAAGTCCTGATGTTGTACAGAGATACGGATTTCATCGCTGTTTTTAAATGATGTTAGAAATGGTGAATAGGAGTGATATTCAAATTTAGTAACACTGTTATCAAAGCGAGCGTCTGGTGCAATATCTAGTATTCCTTTATTCATTGTTTCAGCGTCAGGCCTATCGATTGTAAATATGCTGTATTTGCAGGTGTTAATGTAGGTCTTGACCGCTTCAAGGTTGTTCGCTGACTAATGATCTTGCCTGCTCCGAACTCGTATTTATCATTATTGTATATCAACATGCTGTGGCTTCAAATGTAACTTGATGGTTATAGTCTCTCCTCTGAAGTTGATTAAGTCACCGTCTTGGCCAAGGAGCTTCAATGTTAGAGAACTTATACGTTTGGTGTTCACAGGCAAATAGATTACATTTTTGGGTACCTCCACTATTTTATACCCAGGTCCAACGTTCGGGGAAAACTCGTGGAGAGTGTGTACTTGTGTGTTGTTGAAGAATGATCCTGATATAATATTACTTTCGATGCGTATAGTATTTACTTTAATGATGTTGACTGGGAACTCTGATGTATGCACTATATTAGCAGTCAAGTTTCTTTTACTGAATCCTAGCAGAGGAGCTATGGATCTCTGTTTTTCAAAATGTATTTCTTCAGTTGCCTTAACCTCACTCTTCAATGTATTATTGTTAGCCTTTATCACGACTTTTATCCTTTTCCCTTCTTTATCCAAGTAAACTTGCACATATTTTGCTATATCATCAATCTCATAGGATCCAACAGGTATCTCAACAACCTCATTCCCTACATGAACCAGATTATTGCTCACATCAATATTTGGTATAGAGTTGTATGTTTGAAAATCAATTAATCCACAAACATAATCCGTTGCTAGCTCCAGCGGAGGAAAGTACTCAGCAGTGATTAGAGATGAATTTCCCGTGAGAGTAAGTGTTAATGACATGGTGGTTGATAATGAACTGTCACAATTTCAATATAGATACATTTATTTATAGATAATAATTAATGGTTATAACAATTATATAAAAACTCTAAACATAAGTGACCACAAGTTACTGCATCATAGTTCTGATAAGAACTGTAGTTGTACGTAATATTACTACCCAAGTAGTTTATGAGCTCCCTTGGTGGTTGGAGATTGCCAAAGCTATCAAAGTATTCGATGTTATCACCTTTCTTGTAGTACGCTACCCAGTGTGTACCTGCTCCAGTTGAGATGTCCAAGTTAACAATACCGCTTTCTCGCTTCCATGGCTTTTTAGGTAGATTATCACGCATAAATACTCCTCTGAAGTGCGGCAAGTGTGTGGTATACTTGTGAAGATCCAACTCATTTAGCGGTCTTTTGGGTAGCGTCTTTAATAGTTTTTTGGTTGAGGTTGTAGATAGAGTCCAAGTCCTTTTCTGTACGACTTCAGGAACAGCCCGCTTCCATCTTTACCAACCGCTATAGTTTCCATTGCTTGGTTATGACGTTTGCTTTCTTCCAATTTTGCCTTTGCCACACTGGTATCATTTACTGCTTTAGCTATGCCTGCTGCACCTCCTGATAGTGCTCCCAATGCTGAAAGCCCAGCAAATAACGGGATGAGGAACGGAAGTGCCCCACCAGCCTTTGGTACAGGTATCACTCGTGGAGTTTTAATTGATTTCTTCTTTCTTTTCACAATATTTTTAGCTGCACTAAGAGCTATTTTTGTAGCTTCCATCAAGTCTTTTGGTTTTCTGACTTTTAAAATTTTACGTGCATTTCGTACTGCTTCTCGGAATGTGGGTTGGCGTTTATTTTTAGCCTTAAGACCCATGCCTAGCTTAATTTTAGCCATCATTGCGTTTGTTATAAGCCAAGCATTGGCACGTTCACTCAAATTTGCATCCGTAGATTTTGCACGCTGCCAGGCTTTTTCAGCTAATATTTTATCAGCTATATGTCGATCACTTGTATCTTTATGTCTCGAGTATGCTATGTCATGTTCCTTGCAGGCTGCATCCAGTGGATTAATGCCTGGATCTCCTCTCGCCAATCTTTGTTGTAACTTTGTTCCTGGCCCACAGTACTGGTATCCTGGTAGATGTAATTCTACAGGTAATTTGCTGATGACTGAATTTAATAATCCTCTGCCCGCTTTCAAAGATTTTCTGGAGCGTTTCGATTTGAGATCCGACATCTTATAAGGTTCCGATGATACTGTTGAAATGTAATATGTGTATTTATATATATATATATATTAGGTGTATTTATAGGAATCCCGTTAGTCTTCAATATGCGGTTCATTAAACAACAACAAGCTTTTCCTGTTCGAAATGCTGATGTAGCTGTTATGAAGGTAAAAAAGAAGCATGGTCCCCTATTGCCTAATAGTATAAGGAGCATCATTGTTGGACCATCCAATTGTGGAAAAACTAATGTTATGATAAGTTTGTTGGAACATCCCAATGGCCTGAGATATGAAAATATTTACATATATTCAAAATCTTTACATCAACCAAAGTATGAATACTTGAAGCGAGTGATGACTCCCATATCAGGATTGGGGTATTATACATTCTCAAACAACTGTGACGTTCTACAACCAGAGGAAGCCAAATCACATTCAGTGTTTATTTTCGATGGTGTAGCATGTGAAAAGCAAGATAATGTGCGATCCTATTTTTGCATGGGTCGCCACGAAGATATAGACAGCTTCTATCTCTGTCAAACATATACGCATATACAAAGCACTTAATACGTGACAATGCTAATTTAATCATCTTATTCAAGCAAGATGACTTGAATTTGAAACATATCTATAATGATCATGTGAACACAGACATGAAGTTTGATAAATTTCGAAGAGCCTGTGCTGAGTGTTGGAAGGATGAATATGGTTTCTTGATGATTGATAAAGATAGCTCATTAAGCAAGGGTCGCTACCGTAAAGGATTTGATACCTTCATTGTACTATAAAAGGGTGAAACATGTGAAAAGTTCATAAGTCGAAGTTGTAACTCAGACGAAAGCACACCGAATCCTGTGGACCTGCTGAGTAGATTAAAGCTGTTCACCTGTTATCAGTGCTGTTAACCTGTTATCAGACCTGTTTGAAAAGCTGTTATCGGAGCTCTTTGGAAAGCTGTTAGGTTGTTATCAGAGCTGTTTGGAAAGCTGTTAAGCTGTTATCAGAGCTGTTTAGAAGCTGTTAATCTGTTATCAGAGCTGTTTGAAAAGCTGTTAAGCTGTTATCAGAGCTGTTTGAAAAGCTGTTAAGCTGTTATCAGAGCTGTTTGAAAAGCTGTTAAGCTGTTATCAGAGCTGTTTAAAAAGCTGTTAAGCTGTTATCAGAGCTGTTTAGAAGCTGTTAAGCTGTTATCAGAGCTGTCTGGAAAGCTGTAAAGCTGTTATCAGAGCTGTCTAGAAGCTGTTAAGCTATTATCAGAGCTGTTTGGAAAGCTGTTAAGCTGTTATCGGAGCTGTTTGGAAAGCTGTTAAACTGTTATCAGAGCTGTTTGGAAAGCTGTTAAGCTGTTATCAGAGCTGTTTGGAAAGCTGTTATTCAGTTAATATCGAAGATGAATGAAAATCTATTAAAAGAAATTATCAAGACTAGCAATGCAGTGCGAAGGAAATTTAAAGCTCTAAAGACGGGAAGGATTGAAGCAGAAGCTCAACTTGAAGAAACTTTTAAGCCAATCACCAAACCCTTAAAGGAGTTTGTTAGAACAGTCAAATACGAGCCGGCGGATATAGCCAAGTTTGAGGCAAAAGATGGAAAAGAAGAAGAAGAAGCCAATGAGATTGTGGAACCTTTTACCCCTCCAAAACGAAAATATGTGAAAATTTAGGCTAGTAGCACACCAATAAATTATGGAGATTATTCCTTAACATCTGAAGAAGAATTCGCAACACCTAAACATTCAAGAACATTGATAGGAAGGTCTCCTGTCACCTCCCCCGATACGTCTGGATATATAGTTTCAAACTATTTAAAGCTATTCACTGACAATTGCCCTAAAATTGATTCAACCTATGGAGTTTACTATGATGACAACGCGTGGAGAATCGGTAACTCAACATTTGATGTTGATGATGTAGGAAATATTGGGGTTGGGTACGATTGACCGCATATTGTAATCTCGCACACAAAATCTCGCATATTTAAATCTCGCAATTTTTAAATCTCGCATTTTTAAATTTCGCATTTTCAGAATCTCGGATGTAAAAATCTTTTTGTCAAAATCTCGCTGACTACAAGCTCGCATAATCTCGCATAATCTCGCATTGAACTAAAATATTTTTTAATTCGCGGTGCGAAGTAAAAAATATTTTAGTTCAATGCGAGATTAGTATTTCCAACTTAACATTCCCTCCAGCATTCTAAAATGAAACTCCCAATTTTTAGAATTTTAATAAACGCAATACTTTACATTGGCCTTTATAGTTTAGTGAAATATCTATCAAATGAGTTAATGATGGGAAAATTTAAATTGCAGCAAGCAAGATCTAATCGACATGTAAAAAAGCGAAATAAAACTGTTTTACGCAACAATGCCTTAAAAATTATTTTAAGTAGAAGACTTGGGATGTCAAGACTGGAATATTTGCGGAGCATAGCTCACAACATCTCCCTTTGTTAAGATTTACAATTAAATGTAAGGACCTTTATTTTTTCCTCAGTTAAAATTTGTGAAGACATTATTTTTTGTATCAATAAATGAACTTTAGAGAAATATCTTTTTTATTTATGTTGATTTGTCGTAAAAGGAACTTTATTGATTCTTGAAATTTGAAAAATAGTTATTCTCTAAATGCGAGATTTTTATTGCCATTGCGAGATTTTGCAATGCGAAATGCCGGATAATGCGAGATTTTGGAAGTCCGGTATTTTGTTTTTTGGGATTTATCTGTAAAATGCGAAATTTCGTTATTAGGGATTTTAATTTGCGGTCAATCGTACCGCTCCCGAAATATTGTTATCAAGGGGAAGAGCTATAAAACAACTTTGGGGTTATGTGAGTTGCTATTTATGAAAGATCCTGTAAAAAGTCTATATACTAAAGAGGATTTAACTAATTATGGATCTATTTTGAAAGATACCAATGCATATAAAGGTGACTATGCTGAAGATGGACAAATAAAAGGTACTAGAGCGGTTAAGTATAAAGCTATAATCAGTAAACTTATACAGCATAAAGGCATGGGACTAATGCGTCTGCCTAAGGAAAACATTGATCACATTTACTGGGATGATCTAAATGAATTAGTGGATAGACTGCGCCTTCTAATGGCATCACAGTAGGCTGGAAACACGAGTCACAACAATGAAATTATATCTATCCTGGAGGAGTTGCGAGAAGCAGATATTATAGTTTAAATACTACCTCATTACCATACTTCTTCACAATCTACAGATGAGCGTTGATAAGTTTGGACGTTTCTCTAAGCGAGGATATCTTGGGAAACCAGGTGAACGTGGACCAACAGGAGCTCAGGGACCAGCCGGTGAACAAGGAATTCAAGGCCCAGCTGGTAAACAAGGAGCTCAGGGTCCAGCTGGTGAACAAGGAGAGCGGGGTATTGGATTTAATTTAACGATAAACAGAGACTACGATCTAAACTCAAAGTGTATAAAACGACTTGGTGAGCCCCTTGAAGATGATGATGCTACTACCAAAGACTATGTTGACAAGAAAATTAAAATATGTGTGGAAGAAATAAGAAAAACTATTAATATAGAGGTAGCAAATTTAACGCTATATATCAATGATGAAATCGCGAATATTGAAAACTTTTTTTTTACTTCAGTAATAAATAAGAAAGACTTGTCACCAAAAGATGGTGTATATGAGTAAAAACTCTTGAGAAATCTGTTTCATTTATAATTACGATGAGTAAGACACAAGTGATAAATGAGCTTCATAAACCAGCGAGAAAAAATTTTAAACGACGTCGTGTGATTATCAAAGGACTAGATGACTTGTGACAGGCAGACTTGGTTGAAATGGATCCCTACAAGTATGTGAACAAGGGTTACCGCTATCTGCTGACAGTAATTGATACCTTCTCCAAATATGCACGGGCAATTCCAATTAAAAGAAAAACTGGTGTAGAAGTAAAAGATGCCATGCAATCTATATTAAGCGAGGAACGAATACCTAAAAACCTGCAGACTGATGATGGAAAGGAATTCTACAATTCAATTCAATTCAATTTTATTTAAATAAATTGTACACAAGAATCAGTGAATATAAATTCTTTTGTAGTACATAAAATGCGGATTATTCTATTATTTAAGCAGGGAATCATAATTTATAATTGTAAGAGAAAGAAAGTTTCAGAAAATCAGAAATTGCAGATTACATACTAAGTTTACAAATTTACAGCCTATAAGATAAGATATAATATAACTAGATCAACCTATTGAAAGACCCGAACCCATAACCAACCCAGATGAATTAAATTAAATCAACCAATTAAGATATATGTTAATCATTAAGTGACATTAGTAGTGCCTTAAATCTGACCGCCGAACCAGTGCGCTGGATATTTATTGGTAAGCGATTCCATGCGCGAATAGCACGGACGAAGTAAGAGTCTTCTTGAACTGAATATTGAAATCTAGGAATTATTAAATTATTATGACGCAGAGAATTTGAAAATCTAAGTCGGGTGAAAAGGTACGCCGGTTTACCAGCGTAAATAATTTTGTGAAGAGATATGAGTAATCGACGATGAAGGAACTCAGTGATGGAACACCCCAATAAATTGTCTCTGTAAGAGGAAATGTGATCATAACGTCTGAGTCCGTAGATAAATCTAATACAATCATTGGACGCCACATTTAGCCTTCCTGAACAAATAGAGTCCAAATGAGGGAACAACAATCTACCAATAATGAAATGAGGAAGAAGAAGTGATCGAACCAAAAGCATTAGGGTGTTTGTTGTCAGGAGATTAGCCGAAAGCCAAAGGCAACGTAAGGTACCATATATTTTACCAATTATATAACATATATGATCACAGCACTTCATCTTGGTATTCATATAAACACCTAAGTTTTTCACATGCTCACAAGAAGAGATTGGGACACCAAAAAGTGTAATGGGAGGGAGATTCAGGCCACTAAGATCATTTCGATAAAAACGAATGCACTGAGACTTGTGAGGATTCAAAAACAAACAGTTCAAATTAGCCCATAATGAGACCCTCTCTAAGTCTGATTTCATACGATCGATGCAGTCTTCAGACAGGCCAATAGGTCGACTAAGATAGAGCTGTACATCATCGGCATAAAGGTGTACATTACAATTTTCAACAAAATCGGGCAAATCATTGATGTACAAGCTGAATAGCAGTGGGCCAAGGATTGAGCCTTGGGGCACACCACAGACAAGTTGCAAAGCACCAGATTTAGTATTACCTATTTTGACAAATTGGTGACGGCCTGATAAGAAACTACCAATAAGTGCGATAGAGGAAGATATGAAATTGAATTGTGATCCCAGCTTCAAGAGCAAGTTAGAATGATTAACTGAGTCGAACGCTTTTCAAAAGTCTAGTAGCGTTAGAATACATACGTGATTCATATCGAGGGATTTCCGAATATGTGTCGTGACGTCAATAAGAGCAGTCTCACAACTATGGAACTTCCGGAAGCCGCACTGAAAAGGACTCAATAGACTATGTTCATCCAAGTAATATGTTATTTGTCGTGACATTAATTTTTCGAATACTTTCCCTAAGAAACACAACAAACTAATTGGCCGATAGTCGCCAGGATCTTTCGCCCTTTTCACCTTCGGTACTGGGAAAACCACTGCCACCTTCCACTGTGACGGAAATTGTGAAAACGTGAGGCAGCTATTATAAACATGTAAAAGTGGCTTGGTTAACCAAGGCAACAAAATCTTATTAAACTGTGGGGAAATCCCATCAGTTCCAGTGGCCGACGATTTAATAGAGTGTATCGCACCAATAAGCTCAAACTCATCAATACATCTGAAACCAAAAGTCCGATTATCCGATAACTGGTGGTCAAAGTCGGATGAAGAGCGAGAGTCAAATACAATACCAGAGTTTATTGATGCAAAATGAGAGTTTAATAAGTCAGGATTTAGATCACATTGAGGATCATCTCTGCCAAAAATACCAGAGCTCTTAAGATTAGCCCATAATTTTTTCGAGGGAAGGTTGGAAGAAAACTTCACCGCATTGAAGCGCTTTTTTGCAGAGCGGATTTTGGTATTAACTCTATTGCGAATCAACTTGTAATGAGTACGGCTATCAGCAGTTCTCAACTGCAGATACCTCCTATATAAAAATTCACGTTCAGCAATAAGAGATCTTATCTCATTCGTAAACCAAGGGCAGCCGTCATATTTAATTCTGCAGAAACAAATCGGAGCATGCCGATCATGCAAATAGTGTATATTATCATTAAGAATTTGAACTTGATCATCCACTGAAGTGCAAGCATAACGCCTTTCCCAAGACAGAGATTCACAATCCTCGGCGAGTACAGATAGATCCATATTACAGTACTTCCGGTATGAAATTACTTTGGTTTGGTTATAAACAAAATTAAAATTGTAAGTAATAAATAGAAAGTCGTGGTCAAATATAGAAGGAGGGCTAACTTGACTGTGATATAGAATAGCATTTCTCGCCGTGGTTAGTAGTAAATCGAGCGAGGATTTGATGTATTAAAATAAGTTGGAAGATTGTTAACAACAGTCAAGTGTAAAGACTGCAGAAGAAATAAGAAAGAGCGAGTTACATTGCTCTGTTGCACGAGATTAATATTAAAGTTACCACCGATAAGACTTTCCTTATATCTGTGTGTAAGATCACAAAACACCTCCTCAAACTCGAGTATATTCCCTGCAGTGTAGCAATTGGGTGGAAAATATACTGAGGACAATAGAAGTTTGCAGAACCATATGACACTTCAACACAAAGGAATTCCAATGGGCCCGCAACAGAGGCTTTAACTATTCGAGAACTAAAGCAATCCTTCACATAAACTGCAACACCACCACCCTGTCTACCACATCTATCATTCCTAAAGATTCTGTATCCGGGAATAGTGACTAGAGAAGATGGTATCCCAGGATGGAGCCAAGATTCGCTAACCAACACCGCATGAATTCTAGAACCAGAAAAAATCTCACAGAGTTCATCCATCTTCGGACGAATACTCCTAGCATTAAGACTACAAACATTAAAACCCGACGATTGATTACATAGTATATTCAAAAGAAATCTTACTCCACCCGCACCACCAAAGACACCAACCATTTGAATTATTTAAAACCCCACACATGGTTCGGACGGTCGGAGCACATTTTACATAAGATACATCTTTATCAGCATAATGTTTATAAGAAATCTTAAAATAGGTTATGTGTGAGAGGTCTTCCGTTAGGCAAAACAGGTTAGGAATTATTAATAAGAATAATGTAATAGAAGGCATGAAATTAAATATTATAGATAAGACTAAACTAAATATAATTGAGTTCAATGAAACTAAAAGTAAAAATGATAAAAGATCAGAAAAATCAAAAAGCACTATCATCTAATCAGAAAAAACAATTTTTCACAAAACGCTTCACTACTTCCCTGATCAGTGGCACAAAGCGTATGCAGCTCATTAATGTTCACCACTCTGGATGCGATTTTATCATTCAGCCCATATTTCACGTACAGGCGTCCATCACGAGTGTAGGCAGCAATTACTTTACCGTGCTGACGAAGTCGTAATGCAAGTCTAAGCATATCTCTTGTTTTTGAAGATATACTCTCATTGATGTACACCGGACTATGAGCAGAAAAATCACAAATATCTGACAGACGAAGCACTCCAAATGCTTTGAGGTGTGATAAAAAGGCGCGCCTCTCAGATTAGCAAGAAAATTTAGCGATGATTGGAGACTCAGTCGATTTACTCTTATACTTATTGTTTTCACTGAGCTTTGGCTTAATTCGAAAAGCAGTAGAATATGATGACAAAGAGTGTCCGATTCGCTCGCATATAGAAGAGAGAACAAGCGATATATTTTCATTCTCTTTAATAGGTATCCCACGAATCACCACATCCGTAGATCGTTTTATGCAATCCAACTCATCTGCTGTATTCTCCAAGTCTGTACATCTTGATTGCAAGTTAGAGATTGACAACTCAACAGAATCAATACGGCTATTCACTCTTTCAATAATACTATCAAATCTGGACATTATTCGATCCTCCTGTTCGATTAAGAGCTGCTTTATACTGGCTAGCAATCCAGCTACATCAGTTGAAGTTAACATCTGAGCATCAGTTAGACCAGGAGAGTGGCAATTTAAATTATGATCGACAGAAGGGGAAACCTGGAGACCAAGAGGTGCTTTAGCTGCTGCTTTAGTACACCTTTTATTTTCACTCCGATTATTCTCAGCAAGAGTTGACGAAGACATTATGCCGTTGTTTCACAGCACAAGACAAACGGATTTTAATTTATACAAATTAAGCAGGAAACAACACCGAGATTTTAATTAATGCAATGCACCTTCTGTTCAATATTAATTACGAATAGGATACTCTGTAGACTATAAATTTTTGGAAAAACTGCTAAGTCAGTTATAAACACGGGAGCGAGCAAAGTCAAGTCTAATCAGTTCAGCACATTCTCTACAACAACCTCTTTAAAAATCTAATGCTGAAGCATGCAATTAATCATTACTCTACGTACAGTTTCCTCAAAGCATCAATAGTGGAACGATTTAACCGAATTCTGAAGGATATGATGTGGAAGGAATTCAGTTTTAATGGAACTTATCAGTGGATTGGTATGGTAAAGAAACTGCTTACTGAATACAACTCAAGAATACATCGAACTACAAAAATGAGACCACGTGATATCAACATCTCCAATGAGAAACAACTGCTTTCAACTGTATATAATCATATAAAAATGGTTGTTCCTGCAAAGTATAAAGCTGGGGATTTTGTACGCATCAGCAAATACAAGCATATATCTGAGAAAGGCTATACACCAACCTGGACAGCTGAAATTTTTAAAATTATTAAAGTTCAAAACACAAACCCCATCACATATCATCTGGAAGATTATCCAGGAAATCCAATCACAGGAGGCTTTTATGAATTGGAGCTGCTGAAAGTTAAACACCCAAACCTATATCTCGTAGAGAAAATCTTAAAGAAGAGTGGAGATAAAGCTTACGTTAAATGGCTCGGATTTTCATCAAAACACAATTCTTGGATTAATAACAAAGATGTTTTATAATTTGTTGAAGAAACAACTATAATACAATTTAAAAATAAATTTATAATTAAAATATCTTAGACTGTACTACAATTAAAACAAAGTACTTAAATAAATGAAACCAAAACTATAATACATGTTTTTATTTACAATAATGAGCTTAGATTTCTATACTTTCCATGCCTGTTCCTTGTTGATCTGAAACTGAACTTTCTGTGCTTGTTCCTTGCTGTTCTGATTGAATAGAGTAATGTCCCCATGGTAGAGTATCCATTCTCCCACTCATAATATACCGCTTGTTATCATATGGATTCAATGCAATCTTCTTTTGGCTGATCGTGTAGACATTATGGTTATGCGATCATATGGAGCTCTGATTAGCAGTTAATACTCGCTTGTTATTCAAACATTCGACGTAGTCTTCGAAATTGATATGCCTCTGGACTACATTAGTCTTTACTCCTTTTGCTTTCTTTACAGTTTTACCATCGTTTATACGTAGACTGTACATTTTCGAGCGCAAGCCTGCAAATTCGCTCACGATTTTCCCATTCAGCTCATCCTTTATTAGACCAGGAATCTTTTTATTCATGATCGGTAAATTGAATTGATTATCTTCTGGGTAATCACTTGTATCAAATTTGTTTATATTTTCGGCCATAAACTCATATGCATTTTTCTCTTCAAGTTCATATATTAGAGAATCTGTATCTGTATACATGACTTTACATTTATCTCCAAATTCACGCTGCATAAAACTGTAGTGGAAATCATAGAGGCATATCTTTGAAATTTCCAAAACTGCCATTCCAATATAGAGGGGCTTATTGAATAAGATTTTGAGTCGCCTTAATTCCACAGCAACTAAATTCTCATCAAATATCGTTGCACTGTGAAAGTTGGGTGCTGCAATCCGAGCTTTGGCACCATACTTTGGCACCCACTTTACGCAAAGCTTTATATCGCTATACTTGCGAACATTTTCCATGGTCTTACCAAAAGCTGCATTATTCATGTTCTTATAGCTGTCCTTCTCATGATCGCTGGTAGCCTGCTTCCGTTTGGTGGTATTTAAGTCAATATATGGTTTAAGCCAAGCTGACTGGTTGAATTGAAGGACCCGGTGCACTTTTTTTAGGATGAGACCATGTGATAAGCATTGCTTCAAATTTCGGTAGTGTATAACATATTTAGTTTTAGGATGTAATGTTGTCAAAAGCTTTTCTAATTTTGCTCCAGGTGGTGCTGCATGCTCAGAGCAAAACGGTATATCCTTATGTTTATCATGTAGATGTTGAGGATAGTCCAAGTCGACTTCGAATATGTATCCAATTGGTGAATCATCAAGAATCTCGAAAACGTTGATATTGGGAGCATCAACCCATTTGAATCCTCCGGTTGGTAAATGCTGTGACATGGCCCATCCATAAAGGTTATTTACATCATAATACATCAGGTATAGCAGTATATCGACGTCGGTTATCAGCTCTAGTTTCATTTTGGTGTATTTTAGCATAGCATCCCATGTTAGACCTGGCATGGTGTAATAATGTACTGGATCCAAATTGTACGTCTTCATACATACTTCTCGAAAGTTCTCGAGGACATCAGCCAATAGGAGGACATCAGTTTTCAGGTATAGATCGGAATATTCGCCAAGTGTCTGTATTTAAAATGTCTGCCAGACCTTTTCAGCATGATTGTAGTCATCAGCGGATATATCACTGTCAGTCATTTTATTATAGAATTGCTCCTGTGCCGGTTAGTGTTGGAAATCCAATTTTGCCCAATCGTCAACGAAGTCGTATGGGAAGACACCTTTGCGCGTAAGTAGCTTAAGATCATCATCATCCAATTCCCACCATACAGCTCTTGTAATATTTAATTTATCCATTGGTAGCAATGATGATAGCTTATCTAATGATTCTGCCATAAAACGGAAGGAATCGATGAATCTGAATTTGATATGACTACCTTTAACGTGCTTGGTGAACGAGATATATCTTTCTTTATTTATTGGTAGGAGATCCACTTTCCCAGGAATAGATGTAGCTATATCCTTAATAATGAAGTGAGCATCATATCCAGATAAGTTGTGAAAAATGACTGGAACTATATGACAATCTTGATACATCAGATTGTATGCATTATGCGCTGGCCCTCGGTATTTTCCTGTTAAAAGAATTTAGGAAAATTGAATTGAATTATGATTCTCAGTATTTACCTGTTAAGTGACAATGATCCCGGACTCATTCCTCATCGGCTGCAAACGTTTTTTCACATATATGGCAGCAAGTATTTTCCATATATGAACGCCATTCTTCTTTAGTCAGGGGCTGCATTGGCCTGATGTTCAGCTTTTCCTGTACAGCTATGGAGACAGTTTTTTGCAATTCTAATGCAAAACATTGTTGACAGTCCTTTCCTCGATATGCTCTGTAATATGAGAGCTTAGCATCATATTTGCAGTGGAAATAGAATCCTATGCTATGAACTTCATGTTCCTGGATTCGCTGTGTATTTTGATCGTTTTCCTGAATCGGCTTTAATATTGATTCAAGATCAGCATACACACAAAACGGGACTGGATTCTTATGGTTATAATTCTTATATTCCGACCATTTCTTTTCCTCTGAGGGAAACATAATCCTACAGTCGTTTTGTTTCTCGCATTCGGGAGTGTGTGATGTTAATTTTTCTTCAGAGTAAAAGTAGAACAAACATCTGTCGCATATATGTATGCCTCTTACGAGTATTTCTCGAAGTTTGTTTCGATACAAGGCGCGAAAGATCTTTAATTCAGCAGAAATGATATCTGCCATCATAATCATCGTCCATATGATCATCAGCCTGGTCATAGTCATCTTGTAGCATTAAGAGATTTACATGTCGCTCCATCCTGTGTTTCGAAGTCTAACTGGAACCGTCGTGAAGAAACGCTCTTTCTCTAGGATGAATACGTTTATTGATAAATCGTTGTGGTCTTCAAATTGCGTAATTTGCTTACATGTCATGGGAAATCTTATCCCATTTAAATTAAGTACAGTTGAATAATGTGGATATGATGAGGTCCTATCAGAGTTGGCAGTTGCAGGATATAGCGCTGAAGTGACGGCCCATGCGAAGCATGCTTCATCATTATTTTTCAAATTAATGCAAGCTTTCTTTGATGCAATCTCCTTCGGTAGAAGTATATACGAAGATCCTCGAAGCTGTTCAAACTTGTTGATGTGTACTGCTAGATGTATTATAGAGTGCAGTGCCCAGCCACTGTTTTTTTCCTGGAATTCTTCCAGCTGAGTGTGTATTGGATCCAAAATGTTTGATTTAAACCACTCCTCTAAGTTATCATCTGTACTAATTGGAGCAGTTCTCGCTTGGAAGTATTTAATGTCTTTTATAATTTCATTGTCACCAGTTTCTTTAACAAATTCACCGCAAAACGTTGTAGAAACTTTAATATTAAAATAATGTTTTAAGGTATTTTTAACACGACACGTAAATAATTTGGTGGCGTCTTGCATAAATATCTTCGGATCGATATGTTTTAAATTTGCAATAACACCTTGTCGAATTCTGTCTGCGAACGCTGCCTTTATTTCTTCCCACTTTACAAAATCACTTCTTCTTACGCGAGTAATTCCTCCACCTCGACGGGGAGTTCTCAATAGTGCTCTCAATGCTTTAATTTGCTCGAGACAGCTCTCGAAATGTCGTTTCCTAGAACTCTTATTGCATTTCCGAAATGCAACTTGAAATTTATGCATGTTTCTATTGCACTTTTTAACAATATAGCCTTTATTCACTGAATTTTTTAAACACTCCATCACATCTTTTCGCAAATTTTCAATTATTGAAAAACTTTTATTTACTAACACCGAAGACATTTTTAATTTTTTTATATTTTAAACTAACACTGAGACTTACTGAAACTGAATGATGGCTCCTAGCGGTTTGCTTGCGCTATTATAGGAGCGGTTTGTAAACATGAATGATCCTGCTGCTAAAATAATCATTGCACAAGATGAATTCCAACGAATTTGCTTACAGGCTGAGATGATATCGAATTACACTATAAACAAAAAAAACATAAATCATTCAAATTAATTTGATTACTTTATTCTGCTGGTTGAAATTGCAAATATCAAATGAGATTGTTTACATGAATGCATTTCAAGATAAAAAGAAAATGTGAAAATTTGTTTACTTTATGTGAATTCCAATGAAACGTTTCGATCGGTAAAATTCTTGGAACAATAAAATTTTTGGGTGCCTACAGGAAGTGTGATATCAAATTACGTGAAAAGAATAAATGTGCTGATATTGCTTAAATTTGTTTACACAGATGTGCATGACTCATTCAGCTAAAATGGGAATTTTTTAAACAGGAAGTTTATACAGGTGTGCTTGACTCATTCAACTTAAATGCGAATTTGTAAACAGGAAGTGGGGTCATATCAAATTACATAAGGATGGCTCATTCGATTAAATTTGTTTACACAGGTGTGCATAACTCATTCAACTTAAATGCGAATTTGTAAACGGAAGTGGCGTGATATCAAATTACATGAGGATGACTTTAATCAGCTGCGCGGATTGGTTACAACAGGATTAAACTTGTTTTGGAAGATTGCCTATAAATTAAGGAGCTGAATCAGATTCACTATCAGTTTCATTCCGGAGTTCAAACAAATAGCAAGCAAGGAGAAAATAATAATAATAATGCTAAACGCAATGGATGAATTAAAGAAGTTGGAGCAGTACCAACCGTCACTGAAAACCTGCCAAATGGAGTTGGATAAAGAGTACAAGATTCTTGGAGCGAGAAGGTGTACAACTACATTTGGAGCTCGTGTGGTTCTGGATTTGAAGAATTATCAGCTATTTCTTCCATCACGATACAACACAATTTCGGACGATACTTTGAGTAAAATAAATGCCCAGGGAGATTTCTCGCTGATTAACAGAGGACCAATCGGGCGATCATATAAAATTGAATTTATTAAGAATGATGTTAATTTGTATCCAATTAATTATTATATTCGTTAAATAAAAAAATAAATAATGTGAAACTAGTTTTTATTATTAGTCGTGATAATGAAAGTTACGTTTAGTACTAGTGCTCCACGAGTTTATATGATTGATTGTGAACCCAGAAAAGGATCATGGGAGACATATGCTCTGGATCGCTTTCGCTTCCGAGATAGGATTAATAGAACTTCAGATATATTGTTGCCAATTTTGGATATGAAGCACAGAGAAAAAGTGTATAATTTAAGATTTAATGATGCGAATAAATAAAACAACAATTTTTCATTAAACTTATGACTTTTCAATACACACTCCTAGATGCAAAAACCATTGTTTACTTTACTTGGCAGTATCAAATTACCAGCCACCTGGCCACCGAGGCTTTAATTTCCACTACTTCTTACAAGCAGCCGTGATCTATTTTTTAGATATCATGATCACTCTTGGCTTTTTAATCCGCAGTTGTTTTTTTCGGCAAAAGAAATTTTCAATACTCATCTAAGACAACATATCAGTTCTGTTTTTTTTCAGCTATTGAGAATCTTTCAATTTGTTTACTTTACTTGGGTCTGTGAGAATTTTGTTTACATTATTCGACTGCGATTTTGTTTACATTATTCGGCTGTACCAATTGTTTATGCAATGAATCAAATTAGGAGCATTACACTTGAAGATCAAAAATTAGGCCATTTCTTATCTAAGCCAACATATCTACCTACGTTAGTTGTAGTTGTTGCTAATTTAATAACATGGTATCGCCTGGTAGAAAACATTTTGGTATGGCATAGTGTGTGTGTGTGTGTGTGTGTGTGTGTGTGTGTGTGTGTGTGGAGCGTAAATATCACTCCATTTGTTTACTTTACTCGGCTGCGATTTTGTTTACATTATTCGGAATTTGATTATCGATCTGAAGACGAACATATCCAAGTCAACATATGTACCTACCTACATTGGCTATTGTTGATGGCATAAGTTTCCTCCTAAAATAAAACTTCAAGATAATGTCAACTTTTCAGTGCAAAACCGACCTCAGCCCCTTCTCCTCCCCTCCCCCCTCCACAGAACCCACAGTGATCCATCAAAATAGTTTGAAATTTCCGGACACTTTTTGTATGGACAAAGTGAGCCAGAACATACATAGCTTAACTACTGAAATACCTCAACGGAAACAAACAAATAACTAGTCGGAAAACTATAAATAGGCTTGCGTTGACACCGCGGAAGCCTAAAAGTCGATGAAGAAAAATAGTGTCAGCCCACCCAAAATCCTAAGTTTACAGTAAAATTGCCATTGGATATAGCAACTATATGCACGTTCGAACTACATAGTAGTCGACACGGGCGCGGACGTTGGCCTTTAAAATAATCTACGTCGCGATCGAATACTCCCATCAACGAAAGGAATAAAACAGGCCTAAATTGTGCCTTCGGGGAAGCCAACAACGATTGGAATATGTGAGGGAAAATTCTTACTAAAGAGTCCACAAACATGCGAATTCCATGTGATGAAAGATATCGAAGTAGTTACGCTAGCACAGCGCCAGCGCACATTTTAGTATTTAGAACTCTCACCCGCCACAACCGTCGCCCAGGATTTCACCAACGTCGTTAGGTGGGTTTGTGTCCATACTAAATGAGAGTGTGGGGTTGTGGCTTGTCTACAAGAGATGTGGGTTTCGAGTATTCGTCTTGAGTAGATGTGTAATGCGCCTAAATGAAGGCTTTTCTGTTTCAAGTGTTGCGCCTAAATTTTGGTTTTGATTTTCAAATATTATTAGTAATAATTAAAGTTCATACTAGCAAACTTTTGTCAATGCCAATGGATTCTAGATGGAGGGCTGTGGAGGGGTATTAGAATATAGGATAGGGAGGGGGAATGACATTTTCTTCAGAAATCCTCTACGGACTTTGGTTTTCGAGATATTAGCGTATTAATAACTAAAGTTAACCTAGAATATTTTTGTTGATGCTGATGGATTCTAGGTGGTGCGGGGTGGGAGGTCTTAGTTCTAGGGAGACGAAATTTTCATCAGAAATCTTCTACGGGCTTTGGTTTTCGAGATCTTAGCGATTTGGTTTTCAACTAATATTACCAATAATTAAAGTTAACACTAGGATATTTTTGTTCATGCTGTAGTACATACTTTGCGTTAGCAAATATGTACCCGCTGACATATTACTTAAATCAAAATGAAATAAAGATGTGTCGTCTATATAAACTTATCAATCTCGACTTCCAGCTGGAAGCACATAATTAATGTAACAAGCAGCTCTCTCGCTCGTAGGGTATTGAGTCGTTCACAGTCAGTCGCAGTAGTCGCTTGCCCGAAGCGTTTAATATAAAGTCAAAAGGAAACAGTTTTGTAAATTTACAGAAGTTCTCGTAGCATAATCGATGGGTACACAAGAGCTCATGGCGACATCAGAGCGAATATTAAAGCATAACAAAATTGCACGTCATACGTAAAGAAGGAAACAGTTTTGTGAATTTACAGATTAATTTTGGAAGTATTTTTATTGTTGTGTAAATCGCAGTGAATTTCTGATTAATTAAAATATTTTGTTGATAGTTGTCAAGGAAACCAAAGAGTTTCATTTGAACCACCTCCATACAGGACAAGTAGTGACCCCGATATTAGAATTATCATTCTACACGATTGCGACTGACCATTAAATAAGCATTAAGTAAAACTCCGTAGATTGGAGCGGCATAGGTGCAGCACTCGATATTGCAATTATTATATTTTGTCCTTATAAAATAATAATAAGCACATTTCTGCAACGATCAACAGGACTAGCAGAACATTAAACGAAGCCATCAATGGTTCCAACGGCGGGGAAATAAATTCCTGACACACATACTTTGACACACACGAACAGTCAAATTATATGTGCCACAGGAACACTGGAGCGACGTCACTTTCCAATACAAATTCGTACACGATATACGAAGTTCTCGTAGCATAATCGATGGGTACACAAGAATTCATGGCGACATCAGAGCGAATATTAACAAAATTGCACGTCATACGTAAAAAAATATTTCCATTGGAAAACTAAATGGCAACTGTCGCAAGAAAAGTTGCTCATCATGTGTTAAGCGGATTTCAATTTGTAGTGATTGTTTTTTTTTTTGTATAGCAGATCAAGTATCATTATGATTAATAGATATGTACATATATACGCAAATATGTTCTTCTACTTTTTTTTTTGAATTAAAAAATTTCACGGAAAATATTAGTATTACAAACGAGCATAATTTAGTGATTGATCATAATTTACTAACACGCAACAAACGTCATAGCGTTTTTGGGAAAAAGTTATTATTAGACCATATCTTAATTAATAATTAAATTTGAATCATTTAGGGTAGTGAATTTAATTTACTAACGGTATACAATAATTTTACAAAATTACTCTATATATATATTATATTAATTATATATATATATACAATTAAATTAAAATAAAGTTTTTTTTTTGCAATAAGTTTGTGCGGGCACGCTGAATGTGTTGAATTTTCGATTTCAGATTTTTTTTTCTTTCTTTTAAAAAGATTATTTATAATCAAAGTTAAATATTCCTTTTCTTCGCGTGCAAAGATGAATCGTTTTTTCAATTAAAACAAATACCATGACAGAAAATAAAAAAGAAAATGCGGGTGATGGTACATATACCGAATTAGGCGCGTCAGAACAGATCGCAAATATAAAATTGCCCCAATTTTGAGGAAAGGCTCCTGGAGCATGGTTTGTGGCCGTCGAGGCACAGTCTAACGTTCGCGGAATTGGAAGAGACTCTACAAAGTACGCACACGTAATCGCCTCACTTCCGGTCGAAGCTATAAATAGCGTTTTTGATAGATCAGACAATCATAACAGACAATGACCCCACAACATACCAATCATCAATTCTGCATACCATTGCTGCATTCCACAAAAAATAATCCGCATGAAAATGCAACCCGCGCAAATACTGCAGCTAGCGCAATTCAACTGTACAGCAATAAATGCAAGTAAAGCAAAGTCGTTCACCTTTGCTTAAAATAAAATGGAAAAACATAATATTTAGGCGTAAGCAATTAATATGTATAAATTAATCGATATTTTATAATAAAGTAGAGTTTTTAATTATATGCCAAAATAGTAGTTACTTTTTTTTAGAACTTTGCTACGCCCCCACCAGTGGTAAGCGTACTTCTAGCATTACACCGACGCCCCCACAAGTGGTAAGCGTTAATTAACCTTTCGGTTCCCCTACCGAACATTGGTCCTTCGAGCCTTTTTACAGCATATCCTATTAGAAGGAAGGAAGTCTAGTAGCTGATCTTAGCTTCAACAAAAGTTCACGGCGATTTCTATCAGAAGGAAGGAAGTCTACTAGCTGGTCTTATCTTTAGCCACCATTCACTGCGCTGGACAATTTCCATTAGAAGGAAGACACTAACAAGCCAGAAGGAAACTTAAAAGAAGATCCAACTTCAGCATGGATGAAGCGGCACTATTGCAAACGGAATGCCTAGAAGACATTCTTAAAATTAAAACTAATTTTAAAAAAGACGGTGATGAGCGCAAAACAAAAATATACCTACAGGCAAGACTTGACGGACTTGTAGGTTTGTGGGCTGAATTTTTAAAAAGAGATACGGAAATAAGGGAATTAAAGAGTACAAATCCCAAGCATCAGTATTTCGAGAAGCAATTCTTCAAAGAATCAGAAAAACATTACGACGCGATTTCTGTATTATTGCTGAATAAACTGGAAGAAGTATTGGAAGAGGAAAAATCCCTGGTTGAACATGATACCAGCAAAGTGGATGATCACATGAAACTTTTCCGTGTTCAGCAAGAAACAATCCAATTGTTTAAAAGATTAGTGGAATCAATAAAAGGAGAAGCAGAGAACGTGCACTCCAATTTTTATTACCAACATAAGCTAAACACCATTAAAGCTTACTGGGATAATATAGCGCTAAATCATACTAATATGATAGCTAGTCCAACTGAGATATACAAAGAGTACAGTGAAAACAAAGTGTTTCAGGCCACTGAAGACATCTACGAAGATATTGTCATCTTTTTGCAAGAAAAAATAGGTACCTTCCAAAGAAGCGATGATAACATCAAGCTACCTAGATTAGCAATACCTATGTTCGATGGAGACTATCAAAGCTGGACATCATTTCATGATATATTCATCAGGCTGATCCACAACAACAGCAGGCTGGGAGAGGCTGAGAAGATGCAGTACTTAAAAACTCATATGAAGAGAGAAGCCGCCAGTCTATTACAACACCTCACAATTCCAGATGCCAATTACAAGACTGCATGGCAGTTACTCAATGATAGATAGAATAATAAAAGGAAGCTCTTCTCAGTTCAAGTACAGGTACTACTACAAAAGAATGCTTACACGCAATATCCAATATTGGTATAGATACTACCGACTGGGCTCCACTAATAGCTCATTTAGTAATTCAGAAATTAGACCTCGAAAGCCACAAGTTGTATGAGAAAGGTCTAGAAAAGCCTCGAGAGCTTCCAACGTATGACGTTCTATTTCGCTTCTTGGAAAATAGATTTCAATCGTTGGAATCACTAAAGGATTCTAAAAAGAAAGAGCTCATGCCACAGAAAATTATGCGGCCCCCTAAAAACAAAGAATGGTCCAGCTTCGAGGCATATCACTCTACTACAAATGCGGCTAAATGCCAGTACTGTCATCAACCGCACAAAATATGCATGTGTCAAGCATTTAAAGCTTTATAAATTTATGAGAGAAAACGATATATTGAGAACAACAAATTGTGTGGTAACTGTTTAACCCACAAAAACGATGAGAGATGTCACAGCAAGTTCAAATGCAGTATGTGCAAACAACCACACCACACGCTCCTACATCAAGAACATAAAATGCAAACATTGAATCATATATCAACGAATGAAGCCGAGCAAGTACAAGCACTTCTAACGAAATATCATCCATCCACATTGCTAGCAACAGCTAGTATTAAAGCAAGAACCGTAGATGGAAGACTGGAAAATTTAAGAGCGTTGATCGATCCAGGATCACAAGCATCCTTTGCATCCGAATCAGCAGCACAAATACTTGGCCTACCAAGATATAAAGCACACGCGGAGATTTCTGGACTTGGAATGGCTGAATCCGGAATAGCTCGAAACAAAATAACAATTGAGTTATGCCCACATTCCGTTTCAAAATTTTCAATAAATATTGAAGCACTCATCCTGCCACGCCTCACAAAATTACTTCCAAGCAGGCAAGTAATAAATTGTAATAACACGGACATCTGGCGAAATACATTATTAGCTGATCATACGTACGACAAACCAGGACCCATCGACCTTATAATTGGAGCTGACTTTTACCGCTATATCATGATAGACGGCATCAAAAAACACAATGGTCTGATAGCACAGAACACAGAGTTTGGATGGATCTTATCTGGCCAAACAGATGACGTTCCAAGTACTTCAATCACTTGCATGGTCTCTTATGCGGAGCTTGACAATACACTCAAAAGGTTTTGGGAGATAGAGAGTGTAGATAACCCTATAGAGGAGTTTTCCCAAGAAAATAGACTCTGCGAAGAACATTTTCAGAAAACACACCAACGCAATACAGATGGTACATATACAGTGACAATCCCTTTCAAAAACAATATAGAAAAGCTAGGAGAATCAAAACGGAGAGCTACAGCGAGACTACTACAAAATGAGAAAAAATTTTCCAAGAATAAAAAGCTGGAGAAAGATTACAAAATGTATATGCACGACTACATAACTCTTAATCACATGATGCCCTGTACCAATAAATTTACAAATGGTTACTATCTACCTCATCAAGCAATCATCAAGGAAGACAGCACAACCACGAAACTGAGGGTAGTATTTGATGCCTCGACGAAAACCACTAGTGGTATCAGTCTTAATAATACCATGCATGTTGGACCAAAAGTACAAAGAGACCTCTCCGAAATACTACTAAGATGGCGTAAACATCGATATGTTTTTACTGCCGATATTGGAAAAACGTATCGGCAGATAAAGATACACAACGATGACATAGAATACCAAAAAATTCTTTGGAGAATCTCCGATAGTCAGCCTGTCAAAGAATACTGCTTGACAACAGTCACATATGGAACAGCAGCAGCACCATATTTGGCTCTACGTACGCTTCAGCAATTGGCACTAGATGAAAAAGAGGCATATAGTCGAGCTTCACAGATTTTATTAACTGATTTTTATGTAGACAACCTCATGACTGGAGCTAACACTCGCCACGATGCTAAAATGATTCAAAAAGAGCTCACCAGTCTCCTTTCAGCCGGAGGATTCAAACTGCGCAAGTGGACTACCAACCACCAAGATTTATTGGAAGCAATACCAGAGGATTATAGAGAAAAGGGTACACAGGAAATAAGCGATGAAGACACCATCAAAACTCTTCGCATACGCTAGTGCCCATCAAGTGACTGTTTTCAATTTAAAGTCAGGCTATCTCCAGCAGACCAGATAGCAACAAAACGATCAGTTCTATCAGACATCGCCAAGATCTTTGATCCACTAGGATGGCTATCACCTGTCATCATACAAGCCAAGATACTTATGCAGGAACTCTGGGTAACAAAACTGTCCTGGAATGCAGTACTTCCACCTGAATTACTGGCGAAATGGACAAGATTTAAAAATGAATTGACATCCGTCCAGACAATAAAAATATACCGTTGGATAAAATACACTCATTCGAGTAATGGAATGGAGATACATGGATTTTGCGACGCGTCCGAAAAAGCATACGCTGCAGTGATATAAGCAGAGTTGAGAATTCACTCGGAGAAATTTCAGTTACAATGCTCACTGCTAAAACTAAGGTCGCACCAATTCGAAAAGAATGCACCCTTCCTAGACTAGAGCTATGCGCAGCAGTTCTATTAACACAACTTCTAAAAAAGGTGGCCAAGGCATTGGACATTTCGGAAACTGCTCTGTACGCATGGACCGATTCCTCAATCACCTTAGCATGGATAAAAGGTGATCCTAGCAGATGGAATACGTTTGTAGCTAATCGAGTGGTTGAAATAAAAAGATTTATCAGACCAGAACAGTGGCAGCATATAAAAACTGACGAAAATCCAGCTGTGCATCAAGAGGAATACATCCAACGCTGCTAAAAACACATTCTTTATGGTGGAGCGGGCCTAAATGGCTATCATTATCAAAAAATAAATGGCCTACATTGTTAAACAATAATTACAGAACTAGTACAGAAATCCGGGAACACCATCTAGTATTACATGTCAATACAAAGACAACTGACATACTGGAAAGATTTTCAAATCTATCCCGAATGATACGTGTTCTGACATACTGCAAACGATTTGCCACTTGCTGTAAGAAAAAGGAGCAGCTTACAAACGAATTCACTACCGAAGAACTCCATACCACACTTACCAACATAATTAAAACGGTTCAACAGGAATATTTTCATCACGAAATACACCAAATCCAGCAAATTACTCACACTCTCGCCGTTCCTGGATGAAAAGAGATTATTGAGAGTAGGGGGAAGACTGGAAAACTCTCTACTCCCCTATGATGAGAAACATCCCTTCATACTTCGCCATAATCATCACTTTACTAGACTTGTGGTCCGAGACGCGCATGAAAAGACACTACATGGAGGAAACCAGAACACACATGCATATGTACTTCGCCGGTATTGGATAATCGATGCCAAAACAGCGATAAGATGTTTCATACACAACTGTACGACCTGCTGCCGTTATAGAGCAACAACAGCCAGACAACTTATGGGTACCTTACCAGGCCCCAGAGTCATACCATCACAGCCCTTTAGCCACACTGGAATGGACTATGCAGGTCCATTTAACATTCGATTATCGCCAGGACGAGGCACTAAAGTGTACAAAGGATATATCGTAATCTTCGTATGCCTCTCTACAAAAGCATTGCACTTAGAGGCAGTTAGTAATATGACTACAGAAGGGTTTCTTGCCGCCTTCAAACGTTTCACATCCGGAAGAGGCCTTTGTACAAATCTATACAGTGACAACGGTACCACCTTCGTAGGAGCCAAAAACGAGCTAGATAAGCAGTTCAACCTCGCCGTAAAAGAAATTCACAATCAATCATCCAAGAAGCTTATTACTAACGGAACTCAATGGCGCTTCATACCACCAGCAGCACCACACTTCGGCGGACTGTGGGAAGCCGGTGTAAAATCAGTGAAATATCATCTCAAACGAATTGCAGGAGAGATAAATTTCACTTTTGAAGAATTCTCAACGCTACTATGCCAAATTGAAGCGTGTTTAAATTCGCGTCCATTGTGCCCACTCAGTAACGAGCCTAGTGAGTTGACAGCAATCACACCGGGACACTTCCTAATTGGAAGCTCCATAATTGTACCTCCTGAACCAACTCCCCCGGAAAAACAAATACACTGCTTGAAAAAATTGGAGCTCATAACCAAGCTAAAAAACGACTTTTGGAAAGTGTGGTCCACAGAATATCTGTCGAGATTACAGCAAAGACCTAAATGGACTAAACAACAGAAAAACATTCAGGAAGGAGACTTAGTCCTTATAACTGATGAATCCGTACCTCCAGCACGATGGCCGTTGGGAAGAGTAATTCAGGTACATCCTGGGAAAGATGGACTAGTACGCGTAGTTCATGTTCGCACAGCAAAAACTACGTTAGAACGACCAATAGCAAAACTGTGCAAATTGCCGTACGAAAAAGAAGAACTGCCAAACACTGACAATAATCAGTCATCAAAAAATCCACTAAACAACAAGTGTATGGCTTCCAAACAGCAGTCCAGAAAACGACCACGCATTCATCCGACCAATATTCCCATCAGACCATCAATAGAAGAACTTAAAAGGACATGCCTCCATTCAAAACAAGGCAAAGGATTTGCATCCGGCACCATCACGTCATTACTACGTACTACCAATCTTCACGACAACAATATTACCAACGATGGAAAACCTCAGAAAGATCACAGAGAAACAACTTATAGACATTCAAGAGTTCGAACACAATCCAGGAATTTATTTTGAAGACCTAGGAAATCTTCATATGGTCAACAATGAATGGAACACGATAGTCTATTACATTCTGAGTACATACTATCAGTAGTTAGAGGGATTCGAGCTGTGTTTAAAGAAACAGGGAGAGTTGTGCGAGCAGATGATAACATACCGTTATGTCTGCAACGCCATCTTTATAGAGGTATCTCATAAAGTACAAGAAATGAAACACAATAATCTCATCCTTCACACCAGAAATGGAAATGAAAAAGGCATAAAAAGACAACGTAGAGCTCCACTAGAAATCATAGGGGCACTCCAAAATAGTTTGTTTGGAGTACTGGATCAAAACTATGCTACTTATATTGAAGACGAAATACATAAACTCAAAGACAATGAGGATTACCTTTTAGATCTCGCCAAGAATCAAACATCAGTAATAGGGGTCACTACAAACGTGCTAAAAAAGACTACCGAACAAATACAACGTCAATTCGAAGCTTTCAACGAACACATTTCAGCAAACTTTGGAACCCTCCGGCGAGGAGTAGAAGACAACAAAGGGATACAGACCTTCACCGCTATAACCCCTTACCTCAATTTACTTATAACCACATAATGAAATGAAATGAAATGAAATGAAATGAATTTATAAACTTATTAGTGGACTCTCATAGCGGGAAAATTAGTCCCTTTTTGCTAACTCTGATGCAATTGCGAGATCAAATTAAATTCATAAGAGAGCACATAACATCATCTCTCATAATTCCAGGCGAAGGTAGCTCAGAAGATCTACTGAATCTATATAAAATAATAACTGTCAGAAGTAGGATCACAACTGACTACATCATTTTTAAAATTCGCATACCACTCCCGAGCGAAGGCCTCTACCAATTATTTCGAATATATCCAGTTCCTACAAGACACCAATCAGAGTTCATCTACATAGAACCATCATCAGACTACTTGGCTACAACACTTCATAGAGACCTTTTTTACCCCATGACTACAAATGAAATCAAGGATTGCTTTACAACCGAAAAACTGGGATTATTATGCCAACAGCACCATCCGATCTACTCAGTACACTCATCTCTTAACCAGTGTGAAATGCGGCTCCTCAATCATCTAGCAGTAAAACCAGATATATGTAAAATCAAAAAGACAACTCCCTCTCAATATTGGGTCCAGCTAGGGGGGTCCACTGGATATACGTTGTCAACAACGAGACTACAATTAATGTAGTATGTGGAAAAAGGGTTGCTATAAAAACATTAAGTAGAAGAATCATCAGGTTAGGGGAAGACTGTACCATAAAACATCAGACAATGAGCATTAGCGCACAATCCATTATTACGGAATATACAAAATCATCATTCCTCCCATCAACTAATCTCGCTGACATACTTCCGGAATTAAACATAACCCACCAGATATCACTGCAGACAGTCCCACTAACTCACCTAGATACAAATACGTTAAATACCTTGAATATCAACAAGAAATATTTGGACCTAAAACCGCTAGACACCCATCATGTACATC
Organism: Dioctria rufipes; assembly: GCA_963924295.1. Taxonomy (NCBI): domain Eukaryota; kingdom Metazoa; phylum Arthropoda; class Insecta; order Diptera; family Asilidae; genus Dioctria; species Dioctria rufipes. Next base: position 167,203,834 of record OZ002740.1, on the reverse strand, counting down.
ATTATGTAAGCACGTACATAATTGTACTCATCATAGTAGCAGCTTTCCTTTGGGTCACATATCAACGTTTGCGACCATGTAAAAAAACAACTGTAACATCATTTGAAGTCCAGCCGGTTACTCCACAACCTGCGAAACGAAAGACGGCACCAATTCCGCCCGTGGCAGAATGATCAGACAATCATAACAGACAATGACCCCACAACATACCAATCATCAATTCTGCATACCATTGCTGCATTACACAAAAAATAATCCGCATGAAAATGCAACTCGCGCAAATACTGCAGCTAGCGCAATTCAACTGTACAGCAATAAATGAAAGTAAAGCAAAGTCGTTCACCTTTGCTTAAAATAAATTGGAAAAACATAATATTTAGGCGTAAGCAATTAATATGTATAAATTAATCGATATTTTATAATAAAGTAGAGTTTTTAATTATACGCCAAAATAGTAGTTACTTTTTTTTAGAACTTTGCTACGTACCCACCAGTGGTAAGCGTACTTCTAGCATTACACCGACGCCCCCACAAGTGGTAAGCGTTAATTAACCTTTCGGTTCCCCTACCGAACAACTCTATATATATATATATTAATTATATATATATATACAATTAAATTAAATTAAAGTTTTTTTTTTGCAATAAGTTTGTGCGGGCACGCTGAATGTGTTGAATTTTCGATTTCAGCTTTTTTTTCTTTCTTTTAAAAAGATTATTTATAATCAAAGTTAAATATTCCTTTTCTTCGCGGGCAAAGATGAATCGTTTTTTCAATTAAAACAAATACCATGATAGAAAATAAGAAAGAAAATGCGGGTGATGGTGGTACATATACCGAATTAGGCGCGTCAGAACAGATCGCAAATATAAAATTGCCCCAAATTTGAGAAAAGGCTCCTGGAGCATGGTTTGTGGCCGTCGAGGCACAGTCTAACGTTCGCGGAATTGGAAGAGACTCTACAAAGTACGCACACGTAATCGCCTCACTTCCGGTCGAAGCTATAAATAGCGTTATTGATATTTTAAACAAACCTCCAGATAGGGAAAAATGCCAACACCTTAAAGATGTGTTAATCAAACGGCACTCTTTATGAGAACAAAGAAAGCTTGAACAATTACTCTCTGCAGAGGATTTAGGCGACCGAAAACCATTGGACCTAAACCGCTACATGCACATCATGGCAGGTTACATTACTACAATTGGAGAAGATTTAACAAATCACTTTGGATACGGAGGCTCCCACCATAGATAATCATACCTCTAGCCGTAGCGGTTAATCAAACTTTCGAAGCACGACTCGATCTATCCGATGGAATTTGGGAAGTAACCCAAATATCTTCATCACTTAGCTGCATGCAAAAGCCATTCGAAAATATCGAATGACTGCAAAATCTGCAGAGAGAGCTACATGCAACGCAAGTAGAAATAAAACTATCAAAACAAAAACCCAGAAATTGTCAATACGTGACTGCAGTATGCCCCTTATAAGAAAAATCGCGCGTCTAGTTCCTCCCGCGGAAGATCTAACCACTTATGATAGTATCACCGCTTTTATGGAAAGCAAGCTAGGAATTGCGTACGCCCTTGTTGTTTTCAATCAGATAATACCCCTCAACGGCACAGAATTTAAACTAACTAAACCGAAAATTGCGACGGCCAGCGTTCGGTTTTCTAAAGCACGCCGTGTTTCATCTGTTGAGGGATTACGGAACTATATTTTTTAATAGACACTGGTGCGGCTATTTCCGTTATTTCGGTAATATATTTGCCAAAGGAAGGTACCAAATATTCAAAATACGACCTGACAGCAGCAAACCACCTGTAAAAACTTTTGGTAGAAAACTGCTGAAGGTCGACCTTTCACTTAGGCGTTCTCTTATTTTCGCATTTACCTTAGCGGCTGTTAACAAACCAATTATTGGTGCTGATTTTTTAGAAGAGCACGGCCTACTTGTCGACTTGAAACGGTCGAAGACTAGTAGATCCGCTAACACAAATTTCTACCCACGCCACAATAATAAAATCCATTAGTCCAACCCCAAAAATATGTCTTGTGGACAGCGAGTACGGAAAACTCGTTAGAAAATACCCAGCACTGACAAGCACACCAGACTATTCGTTACAACTGAGACATAATGTGGTCCCTACATTGTCACCAAGGGTCACTTACCTTTCTCCAGACCAAGACGGTTGGATCCAGTTAAGTATAAAGTTGATAACCGAATTCGAGGTAATGCAACAGCTCGGAATTTGCCGTCCGTCGTCATCAACTACATCTTCACTACTATATATGGTTCATAAAAGGGACCCAGATGACTGCAGACCTTGCGGTGGTTACCAGAGGTTAAATGCGGTAACTATGCCGGATTGATATCCGATTCCGCATATACAGAGTTTTACTTTGCACCTAGAAGGATGTTCAGTCTTTTCAAAAGTGGATCTCATAAGAGCTTACCACCACATACCATTCGGAATGTTTGAGTTTACATGGATGCCTTTCCACACGCTGTTATGAGATTTGATTGACCCCGATATCATAGTTCCCATGAAGCTGTTAAGAATATGATAATTTTATCTTCATACTATTGGGGTGATCACATTATTTTCTTACCATTAGGTTGCGAGTGGTGGGTTTAATTAAATGAAAGACGGTGGTGTTATGATATTAATGTAGTATGATGTCTAGTCTCAGATGAGTAATGGCAGTTGTTTGGGAGCTATGAGTAAGTAATAAAAACCATATCAGCAAGGTCGCTTCATATTTGTCTCTCTAAAGTATCATCCAAATGGTATTGTATGAGGGAAGAAAAAACTGAGAATTCTTCAAGCCCATAGTGAAGACCGTGGTGGATGTTGAGAGTGGGTGTTGTAAATTGAGGATTAAATTGAAAGTTTTGATGGAAGTTTTGACATTTCTAGTAGGATACGAAAGCTTTAGTGAAGAGCGTGGAAGAGGATAGTGTTATTTGTTTACCTTTAAATCTTAAGGTTTAAACTTTTTAGCCTCCAGCAGGAATGTTTTCTTTAAGCTGACTCGGTGGCTAGATAAGAACGTAATAATTTCATGATAATATGATCTTGTGGTGAGCATATCAAGGTAGCAGAGTTTTTTATAAATCGAGCAGTTACGTTGTTATGAGATTTGATTGACTCTCATATATAAAAAATAGTTCACATAAAGCTGATAAGAATATGATAATTTTATCTGCATACTATTGGGGCAGGTACATTGTTTACTTGTCTTTACGTTGAGAGTGAGTTAAATTAAAAGCTTTGATAGAAGAACGCTGTGTTATGATATTAATGTAGTATGCTATGTTGTCTGGGGTGAGTAGTGGGTATATTATGGGAGCCATGAACAAGCAGTAAAATCCAGCAATCTTGCTTGATATTTATCTCATGTATAGTATCACCTGAATGGTGTTGTATGAAGGAAGAAATAGTTGATAATTCTCCAAGTCTATAGTGACGGTCGTGGTGGGGGTTGAGGGGTTGAGAGTATGTACTGTAAGCTAAGTATTAAGTTAAAAGTTTTTATGGATGGTATTTGATATATTTCTCCTCGAAATGGTGTTGTATAAGTATCAGGAAGGAAGAAAAAATTTGGTAATTCCTCAAGTTTAACAGTGAACACCGCGATGTTGAGCATGGGTATTTGGAATGATATAATTCTAGTCATATATGGAAGTATTATTTATTCATCTTATAAATTTTACCATGAAAGTATTTAGTTGGGAGTGGATTAAATTAAAAGTTTGGATGATAGAAAGTAGTGCTATTATATTTGTATAGTATAATATGTTGTCTTAGATGAGTACTTGCGAGCTATGTGGAATATGTTCTAAATGAGTAGTGAAAGTTGATAATGTAAGATTCCCAATTCATTTACTAAAAAATAACAACAACTGTAAATAGTATATAGCGAATCAATTTTTCACACATATATATTCACATCAAATTCATTATTTATTTTTATATCTTAAGTTATAAATTTTTTTCTCTGTGTTTCACATCCAAAAAGCGATCCAGAACAAATGTCTTCCATGATCCTTTTCTGCGTTAGGCTATGAGAGTTCGGCAGCAAAATCCCATGTTATTTTTTATGGAGGTCCATATTTACTTTTGCAACTATCTCGCTCTAACACATCATCTGTCTCACTCTTAACACATTATGAAGCTGCAGTGAACACCATGGTTTGAAACCATCTCACTATCACACAATATCTGTTTCTAATATAAATATTTGAGGTGGACTTGGTCATATACTTGTCAGCTGAATGTATATTTGCAACACTGAGGTGAATTAATGTAGTGTTGTGTAGTGTAACAGGAAAACTTTCATGGGTGATATGGGGACTGAATCGTTGTATGTTACGCACTAGAATGGTGGTATATCTGCTAATTTGATTGAAGCAAAATAGCTTAACGGCTTCCTCACCAAGCCTTAAATATAGTTGAAATTTAAAAAAAGTTAAATCGATGTCAAGAACATGTTAATACTTGTTTTGAGCATGAGGAGAGAAATCGTGATCACTGCAGCATATTATGAAATTCGATATCTAAAAATAGACCACATGAGGGTTCTTGGGGTGGAAAAAAAAAACATGAAAGCATTAGGTTGAGAGTGGGTTCAATTAGAGGTTTTGGTGAAAGAAGGCGGTAGTAGATATTAATGTAATATGATAGGAGGCATCAGTCAGTTGTGGTAAGCCTCAGGGATAGGTCAAATAAAAAATAAAAAATGTCAACCGCGCTAATAAATGAAAGTTTTTCTAGTAAAAAAAATGGCATATGGAGAGCTATATTGGACCAACTAAACCGCCGAGAGTGTTATTGGAAGCCACCATTCGAGGTGGAGAAATTACTCAGCGTGTGAGAAAAAATGATTCAGTAAAGTGGGAGGAAAAAAATCAGTATTCACAGACAGAAGTAGAACTGGGCTTATTGTAAATATAAACCCATACAGATCATAAGCTATTTATACAGGATGCTGGTGATTTATTTATATGCTGTATTAAGAATATTTTAAATACCATCTCAATACTAAAGTTAATAGAAAGTTGTGTGCTGATTTTGTTAAGGATATCGGTGACAATGAGGTTATAAAAGATACTAAATATTTACAAGCCAGAACTGCACCAATCAATGTGCACGATAACTTAAATGAGTAGTATAAAGTTAACATTTTGGATTCAATACTCACTCAGCTGGATGAGTATCAGGAAAAAGATAGTGGCTGGACATTGGACTCCATTATACATTTAGCAGTACATATCAACAAATTTGAACAGCACCAAGGATCTTCGTTCATACTTCTACGGAGGGAGATTGCTTTAAAGCAAGCTTATATCAATGTAAAAAATATTGATAAAGCATGCTTCGCTTGGGCCTAGCATCGGCGCTATACCCCGGAAATATAAACTCCTCTAGGACATCTTCATATCCACATTATTCTACTGTGCTAAATTTAACTGGAATAACATTTCGTATGACACTTAAACAGACTAAACTATTTAAAAACCAGAACGATATATCAATAAACGTAATTATCCTGAAGAAAGAGCGTTCTTTCACCTCCAAATACAAGATGAAGCGATATGTCGATCTATTAATGATGCAAAGTAACTATGAGCAGGAATGATGATGATAATGATGACGAAAGTAACAAGTTTTATTTCTGCTAGATTAAAAATCTATCACGGCTTCCATGGAAACAAACTTCAAAATATAAGGCTAGATTGTATATATGTGATATATATTTGTTCTACTTTTATTCTCCCAAAGAATTATCATCACATATTTCTGAATGTGAGAAACAAAAAATTAATATCGAATTTAGGAAGCCCAACCGTAGAATTAAATGTTAATAGCTCAGCGGATACCATTCGGAAACATTAATCAATTTCATCAGAGCAAAAAGGAGCAGCCGCAGAAAAGATATGATCTAAGTCTAGTGGATTGTAAATGAAAAATGAATTACAAATAGCTATAGTTCCATTTATTGAAATAATTTGCTTTAATTGTATTATAGTCTATGTCTTAAGTCTGAGATATATGTACATTATTGGAAAATAAAGAATATATTATAGTTATAGGTAAAGGGTTTTCCAATAAGAGGTGTTATTTTGATATTCAAAGACAAATGCCATTTTTTGAGATAAATGATCGGATCTTTATTTCGATATAAAGAGGAAGGTATGCCATATCCTTTTCATGAAATTTTCCATAACCAAATCACAAAGTGGCTGCCCTATGTCATCGATAGCCTCACGAATTCCATCTTCGAGGTCTTGAATCGATGCTGGGCTGTTGGCGTAGACCTTCTCTTTCACGTGGCCCCAAAGGAAGAAGTCGCAAGGTGTTAAGTCACAAGATCTCGGTGGCCAATTGTGATCACCTCTTCGAGAGATAACACGGTCCGGAAACTTTTCCCGTAAAAGATCAATGGTTTCGTTGCTTGTATGGCACGTAGCGGCGTCTTGTTGAAAGTAAACGTTGTCCAGATCAATACCATCCAATTCCGGCCATAAAAAATCATTAATCATCTGTCGATAGCGCAATCCATTCACCGTAACTGTTGCTCCAGCCTCATTTTCGAAAAAGTAAGGTCCAATAACCCCGCGGGACCATAAACCGCACCAAACAGTCACACATTGAGGATAGAGAGGCTTTTCAACAATAACTTTTGGGTTTTCTGAGCCCCAGATGCGACAATTTTGCTTGTTGATGAAGCCATCGAGGTGGAAATGGGCCTCATCACTCAAGATGAGTTTTCGATGGAATTCCGGATCATTTTCATGCATTTCAAGGACCCAATCAGCAAAGACTCGACGTTGTTGATGATCGGCCGGCTTTAGTTCTTGTGTTAACTGAACTTTATAAGCCTTAAGACCCAAATATTTATGCAAAAGATGGTGTAATGACGTTGTGCCTAATTCCAAAGAATGACGAGGAATGGACAAACCTGGGTTTTCTTCAACACTTTCGGCTACAGCAGCAATATTCTCGGCTGTTCTTGAGCGACGTGCACGGGTTTTATTCTTCACATCACTAACTTGTCCCGGCAGCTCAAATTTTTCTACCAATTTCTGTATTGCGGTCCGACAAGGTGCTTCACGACGACCCAAAAATGTTCGAGTTTTACGAACCGTCTCTGCCACATTTTCACCATTTTTATAGTGAATTTTAATAATTTCAATGCGTTGTTGAATCGTGTATCGTTCCATTTTTATTAATGGCGTAGTTTCTACTTGTCAAATGTCAAAAAATGACAGCTCCAAAAGTGACATCTACCGAAATAGTGGGCTAATTAAAATAACACCTCTTATTAGAAAACCCTTTATATTGAAATAAGGAAGCCCAGCCATAGAATGACACCCTAAGAATTAAATGTTAATATTTTTTAATTTATAATAAATCAATAATTAATTAATTAATTTTATTTTATATATGTCTTTCTTTCTATTCAATTTTCCCTACTAGGTCTAGAACTCCTGAAGGTATTCTTCTATAATATTTGCCTACTACAGAGGGCCCCTAATGGGGCGGTTGAGCGTTTTACCCAGAATGTACATTGACACGTGGGATTGATCTTGGCCTTTGGCATCATCTTTGAAAGCGGAAGGGCATATTGTCCTTGACCTTCATCTAGAAGTGATCATCATCGTCATCATCATTCCTCCTCATATTTATTTTGGATAATTAATAGATTCGCATGTCGCTTCATCTTGTTCATCTTGTCTTTCGTTGGTCTAACTAGAACAGTGGAGAAGAAATGCTCTTTCTTTAGGATAAATACGTTTATTGATATATCGTTCTGGTCTTCAAATTGTTTAATCCGTTTAAGCGTCATAGGAAAAGTTATTCCAGTTAAATTTACCACAGTAGAATAATGTGGATATGATGAAGTCCTGGCGGAGTTTGTGAAGATCCTCGGTGCTGTTCAAATTTGTTGATATGTACTGCTAAATGTATAATGGAGTCGAATGTCCAGCCACTATCTTTTTCCTGTTACTCATCCACCTGGGCGAGTATTGAATCCAAAATTTTTAGTTTGTATTACTCATTTAAATTATCATCCAAATTGATTGGAGCAGTTCTTGCTTGTAAATATTTAATATCTTTTATAACCTCATTGTCACCGATATTCTTAACAAAATCAGCACATAGCTTTGTATTAACTTTAATATTGAGACGGTATTTAAAATATTCTTAATACGGTGTATAAATAAATCACCAGCATCCTGTATAAATAGCTTAAGACCTGTATGGTTTATATTTACAATAAGCCCAGTTATACTTCTGTCGTGGCCCAATATTAATCATTCTGCGGTTGTGACATCATAACTTTAGTCAGCAGCAGGTGTACGACTAATTAAGCAGTTTGCAGTATCTAAGCATTTTTACTTCGCACAGTTAAATGCTTGGCGATTGCGAATTGTTTATTAAAAAACTGTCGCATCCACTGCTGTTATAATTAAGCATTAAGCCATGGTTAAGTAATTCACTTTGCATAGTGAAATGCTCAGCTGGGCTTACTGTTTGTTTACTAACAGTATTGGGGTCTCCAGCTGACGGCAGTGACTGATGTAATGCTTTGCGATTAATTGCAAGGTATTGCACTGGTCACTAGGTCAGAGTCGCTTCCGCCTGTAAAGATTCTAAAAGGTGACCCGACTTTGCGCGTGGATCTAGTTGCTCAGTGGTGTTTTAGCGATCACCACAAGTTATAAGTTGTGAGTGATCAAGCTCAAGGTGTGTTATTATTGTTCGAAATAGTTAATCAAATAAAAGTTTTATATGTGGATTACGCGAGTGTTTTACTGGGGACACGAGAAATTTGGCGCAGCCGGTTAAAAAAGGTATTGTGATTTTTAAATTTCAATTTATTTTATTATTTCTGGGAGTTATGCTTTTTTAGCTGCTCCTTGTTTTTGTATTTTGTGGGAGTTAACGCTTTTTTAGCTGCTCCATTTTTTTTTTAATTTTATTTATTTTCCAGAATTAATCTAAGAAGTGCTAGATTAAGTAAGCTACGTCTAATTTTTCAGCCGAAATTTATGGTGTTATTAAGTGATATAATTTTGAGAAGTTTTCAAGTGCAAAATTTTAAGTATTAATATATGTTATTCATTGGGGCTCTGTTTTGTGGGCGATAATGTAGCGCATAGTGGCTATGTGTGTCACATTGTAATATCAGCATCGATCGGTATGTTTGTGATGTGACTATTTTCTGTGGAGTGAGTGGAAATTAGTATTGGGTTATCTGCGGGGGTATGTTTGGGGTGAGGTAGTAAGTTGTTTAGTTTGACAGGAGGGAAAATTATTTAAATTGTGGGATTGTTGTGATTTTTATAGTTCATGTATGGTTTTTGGGAATTAAGATTAAAATTGGCAAGGTGAATATATAAAAATATTCAAGAAACTAAAAGAAAAGGCCAGAAGGGGAATATATGTATTTTTGTGGTTGAATGAGATTAGTTTTTCCGTTAAGTGACCTAAAATATTTTTGTTATTATTATTATGAAATTAATAATTTTTGGTTGATTTTTTTTGCGTGCGGAAAAGAGATAAAAGTGAGTGAAATTAATGTGAGTTTTTTTTTATGTGTTTGTCGTTTTCGTTTTACTTGGGCGAGTAAAATGAGATAAATTTTTTTTTGTTTATTTGTTCTCATCTTCGTTATTTACAAATTTAGCTTTATTGGATTTGTTTTGTGCATTTAGGTTTAAAGTGAAAAGTAAAGATTGGAAGACATTATACTGAGTATAATTGGCGAAACCAAGGTAATAAATGTGAGAATTTCTTACTATGGTTGGTTTTTCTATTGTATGATAGTAAAAGGGTAGAATTTTTATTATATATAACGGGTATTTTTGTGTTTTTCTTAAAAAAAAAATTTTTGTTTATAATAAATAAGTTTTTGGACAATTTTATTACATTTCAGCGCATTAATTTAAAAAGTTTACTCATACGCACACTGGGAGCAAAGGTAATTTAGCTACTCCAAATATACACACTGGGAGCAAAGCTAATTTAGCTACTCCAAAACACATACATTAGGAGCAAAGCTGTTTAGCTACTCCACCAAGTATGCACGCACAAGAAACATTACAGGGAAAGAGTTGAAATAGAATTTGAAATGAATATCTAAGCATTAAATGAAATACCGCAGAAATTAATTATTGAATGTGCATGCTGAGGATTGAATGGTATTTTAGTGTTTTGTTTTAATTGTGATATTTCGCTTTGCTGAAACACCTTCACCTTCCTTTTATAAAAAAAAAACACAATTCAATAACAAAGGGTAGGGGAATATATGTGTTTATGTACTGATTTGGCCAGGAAAGTGAGTTATGGTGATTTTCCGATAAATTTTAAATTTTTTGCTGAAAGTGAAACTTAAGTAGTGTTGCAAGAAAATGCTGCTAGTCTTATCATATTTCAGCTAAAAAATTACAGTTACACATGTTGCTGCAATCCCCGACATCTTGGACAGATAATTATTAATTTTCTACAACATTAAGGCAAGTGAGTCAAAATATTTTCAACCATTAAGGGGTTCTTTTTGTGTATTGTATGGTAATAATAAGTGTTTCTGTTTCGTGCCAGTTTTGTGAGGTATCGTTGGGTTTTGGTGAATTCCTATAACTCTAACGCGGTGACTCCACTAAGTGGATCCAAAAAATTTAATTCTTTTAAATTGTCGGTAAAGTGCAGCCATCGTGTAAAATTGCAGTTATTTACATTCTCAAAACACGTAACGTAAAATGTTTTAAAATTTTATGCGCTTTTACTTAAATTGGCTTCTTGCTTCGGCAGAACATATACTTAAATTGGAAATATATTTAATAAGTATTCGAGTACTCGCGAAGAATCTTTGTGGATTAAAAGTCTTGGTCAGATTTATGTTGGAGCATACGTACAGTTGTGTCTAATATTCCTCGTTTTAGGTAATTCAGTAAGATACAAATGCGCTGATAGGTATGATCGATGAGAGGCGGTAAGAAGTATATTTCGCGTACTTGTTAATGTCGGTGTTAAGAGTGCTAAGTGACAAGTGTAGTGTTTATGGTGGAAATATGTGCGCGAGGTGTAACAGTCTCACAGTCCTAAATGTCATCAGGAAGAAGCAATATCTTTACTAAGGAGGAATTGTCACGCTTTCAAGCCCAGGAAAGGGAGTTAGAGATAAAAGCACAGGAGCTGAAGGAATGCCAAGCAATATTGCGGAATTACGAGCAGGATTGGGAATATATCGGGGAACATATCACGGCAGAGTTACAGAAACGGTGGAAAAGAGAGGAAGAGAAGGAATTGTTAAAAACACTGAATGAGAGTGCTAAAAATAGTACAAAGGGCGAAGCTTTAGACCTATTGGTAACAGCAGCATTCGAACTTATCCAGAGCCGTGAAAGAGAAGCAGAGCAAGCATTGGTAGAAATCCAAAAAGAGGAAAAAGGACTGATAAAGAAAATAGATTCACTAAAGGCACAGTTAAGAAAGGCTGAGGAAACTACAGCGGGGTTAGAAGAAGAGTTGGGGCTTGATCGATCATTACAGAGAAAGTCGATTCATGAGGGTCATAAGGTGAGTACGAGTAAAGGGTTCAAGCCGAGGAAATTGTTATTTTGGGAACAGCATAAAGAGTCAGAAGAAAATTTAGAAAGGGATCTAATCAGAAGAAAGAGGCAGGAAGTAGCGGCGAGAGGAAAAGTAAGAACAGGGCAGAACCAGATAAGGCCAGAGGAAAGAAACATCACAGGTCAAGACAACATGACAGACGTGCATGAAAAAGTAATGGACCTAGTATCCAAGTATGTACCCATACTATCTGGCGAAAGGTCATCCAAACTGGCGAAGGAAGTGTATCGCTTTTTGAGCTGCAGTAAGGATCTACATGATAGACTGACGCAGGAGGAACCGAAGATTTTTATCAGGTGCATAAAGTATCGCCTAACGGACGATGCGTACTACTTGGTAAGCTCACAGGAACCAAAAGATTTTGATGCTTTACAGCAGGTAATCAAATCGGCCTACATGCCAAAAAAATCGTTCAGCGAATTGCGAACGGAAATGCTGGCATGCAGGCAGAGGCCTTGTAAGGATATCAGGGAGTTCGCAGACCGGATGAAGGAATTGCTCGACCAAATAAAAGCAGCAGTCTCGGCGAAATACCCAGGAGGTGATACAGGATTGATAGCAGAACTAGAGGCAGATGCAGTAGCGACATTTAAAGCGGGCATTAGGAGTAAACCTACTCAAGTATACCTCACTGGACGGAAAATCGCTAGAAGGAGTACAAGAGGAAGCTACCTACTATGAAAAAGATGCACAAAGGCTTCAAGTAAGAGACCCAGAAGTGGTACAGGCAGGTTGGAGGTCTAACTCATTAGGTACGCAAAACAGATGGGGAGCAGGTGAGGCCGGCCTCAATCGAGCCCAGCGACCGCAAAGACTAATATATTCCCCTGCTAGGCCAGTATCACCCATAAGATACCAAGGGTCGGCAGCCAGGGTAACCACACCAAGAACCATTCATTGCTTCAAATGTGAACAGCGGGGCCACATTTCGAAAGATTGTAGGACACAGCCTCCTTACTACACCAAATGTAACAGCTATGGTCATGAAGTAGCGAGCTGTAGGAAACAGCAGGTACGTTTCGCAAATACCGCGGTAGGTAGTCCAGGTGAATATATTCAACCCGTGTAGGGAGTGCTCTATTGTCAGTTCTGTAGGACATGTGATCACTATACAGAAAACTGTCTCAGAAAGTACCTAGCAGAACGCGCTGGCCAACTGGAGGGAAACGGGGAGCGGCAGCTGGGGAATTCGTCCACGGCTGCCTTCCATTAACAAACTCCAGAGACATATCGCCAAGGGGGGATGATATTTCAGTAGATTTAAGCTTACTGAATAATTGTAGCATCACAGTTGAAACAGATATAGGGTTAACAGGTAAGTTAAATCTTTTGGTTGATATCGGGTCCACATATAATTTAATAAAATTCAATAAAATAAGAAAAAACACATTTATACAACCTCAACGAACTATTACTATTGGGGGTTTATTTGGGGCTCAAGGAAGGTCCGTAGGGGTCTGTCAATCCAAGTTACGTATAGATACTGAGGAGCATGCTTGCGAGTTCAATGTAATTTATGACACATACTCAATACCAGCTGACGGAATACTGGGTATTGAATTTCTTAAGGATAGAGCTATCATCGACTGCATTAACCAAAAACTGTCAATACGGAATGTAAAAAGGAACAAAGAAGACAAGCCTCTTTTTGCGAATGTAACAGGAAAAGAAAGTATTAACGTTGTGACTTTTCAAAGAAGCGTTAGTCAATCTAGTAAGGAAAATCCTCGAGAAATCTCAACAGAAACAGTGAAACATCGTATTAGAGAAAGAATTACAGGGCTAAAAGACATTTTTGGTAAAGCGATGGTAGCCTCAGACAGCATAGACTGGTATCTAACACAGATAAACGAGAGAAACGAAAGAGTCGAAAAGACGACGGAAGACATTGCTCAACAACAATCCCAGCAGGAAAATGAGGTGAAGGCCACCCGAGATGCAAAGGCGCTGAAACATGAACACAGGCGGGAAAATATTTTGACCGCAACCCTTCATACGGAGGATGGTCAACGAGATCATCGTCTGGTAAAGGATGAGTTCATAACATGGCCTTAAGGGATGTGGGGTGAAGAGCAGGTGAAGGTAGCTGTTGAACGAGAAACCAGACTAGGGCATCCTCGCACGGAAGTCCAGCGGAATAATCCCAGGATGAAAGCTTCTGCACTTGTTCTTGAACCCGAGAGCACGAATGGACTAATAATACGGTTGAAACCCAGAACAGAGCAACTAGTGAGAATCCCAGTTGAGAGTGAGACTGAGATGCTATGTATGGCCGAAGAAATATGTCCCGGAGTGTATTGCGGAAATACACTAATCCGGCCTAAGAACGGACAAGCCTTTGTTGGAATCATAAATGCTAGGACTGAGGCCGTAGAGGTAAAAAATTTCAAACCAAAGTTAGAAATACTGAACCGGTATTCAGTACTACCACCAGCGGATAGTGAAAGGAAGTGTAATAAAATGCAACAGCGGCTAAAATTAATGAAACAATCACTGTTGTTGGGAGAAGATCTCAATCCGGAGGAGAGGGAATCCGTGACTCAGCTCTGTTACGAATACAGTGACATTTTTCATTTGCCAGGAGACAAACTGACTTATACTCCAACAAAAACTTTTAAATTACCTCTAATGGCCAACACAGGACCCATACATAGAAAGCAGTACCGAATGCCAGAAGCTCACAGAGTAGAATGTAAAAAGCAACTGGAAAAATTGTTAGAGGATGACATAATAGAGAACAGTGATAGTCCATTTAATTTTCCAGTACTCCTGATACCCAAAAAGGGTACTGATGAAGCTGGGAACCGTAAGTATAGGTTGTGCGTAGACTTCCGTGAACTCAACAAGGTCTGTATCCCTTGTTCATACCCACTTCCGCGAATTGAGGATATACTGGACCGACTAGGTCATTCTAGGTACTTTTCAACGTTAGATTTGGCTAACGGATATCATCAAGTACTAATCGATCCAGTAGACAGAGAAAAAACGGCTTTTAGTACCAATTTCAATATTTTTATTATAAAAGATTGCCATGTGGGCTAAAGACAGCGCCTCCATTCTTTCAATCGCTCTTAAACGGCATATTAACGGGGTTACAGGGCGTAAAATGTTTCGTGTATCTCGATGATGTCGTGATATTTGCAAAAACTTAGACGAACACAACGATAAGTTAAGGCAAGTATTTCAACGTTTTCGGGATCATAACTTGAAACTACAACCTTCCAAATGTCAGTTTTCTGGCTAGCTAATTACTACCGGAAATTCGTCCCTAACTTTTCACTAATCATGGGTCCAATTAATAATTTATTAAGGAAAAAGGTAAGGTTTGATTGGGTACCCAAATGTGATGAATCATTCACCCTGATAAAAGAGACTCTCACCACGCCTCCATTATTAGCTTATCCGGATTTCACGAAGGAATTCACGCTACTGACGGATGCCAGTGGTGAATCCCTAGGGGCAGTTTTAGAGCAGGAAGGAAGGCCTATCAGTTACGCCAGTCGCACACTCAATCCGGCCGAGAGGAATTACTCGACAACTGAACGTGAGCTACTAGCCATAGTGTGGGCCGTAAGTAACTATAAATGTTATCTGTTGGGCAGGCACTTCAAAGTAATTACTGACCACCAACCTCTTCGGGGTGTTTTCAAGGTTAGGGATACGACGTCACGCATGGTACGATTTCATCAGAAATTGTCAGAGTATGATTTCGAGATTCTATATAAAAAGGAGGAGAAAATGGCAATGCGGATGCTCTTAGTAGAATACCCCAGAGAATAATAGAAGCCAGAAATGAGGAAAACGAAAAGCATCCGTGCCTAGTCATCACTCGGGCACAAGCTCGAAGAAAAGATCCCGAAGTAAATGACACATCTCCTATGGAATCCGAGGAGGAATGGGGTGACCTCGATGAGGTAGAAGTAATAGCAGGGAAGGTGATGGGTGATATGAACCCACAGCATATCACAGATCCAGGCGAAGTTGGGCCGATCTTGAAGGACTTCCATGACTCTCGGTTCGGAGGACATCTCGGAAGAGATAAGACCTTAAAACGAGTAAAGCGCTTCTATCATTGGAAAGGGGTGAAAAGCGATATCGCGAAGTATATTCGGCACTGCCCGCAGTGTCAGAAAAATAAACACAGTCGACCTACAAAGATGCCGTTAGTGATTACTGCAATCTCAAGCAAACCCTTTGAGAAGGTATACGTCGATTTAGTGGGACCATTGCCGTTGAGTCACAATGGCAACAAATACATCTTATCCATGGTGGATGATCTCACTAGGTTCGTTGACTTCGTAGCGATCCCGGATCAGGAAGCGAATACTGTGGCACGAGCACTGTTCGAGCAAATTCTCAGCCGCTATACTCTACCAAAACAATTAGTTACTGATCAAGGAGCGAATTTTACAGGAGAAGTGCTGAAGGCCCTCTGTAAGATGTTGAAAATTAAAAAGTTACAGACTACTGCCTATCATCCGCAGTCAAATGCCGTAGAGAGACAGCATTCCACTTTAGCCAGCTATTTGAGAAGTTTTGTAGATCAAGACCCGCGGAATCGGGACGAATTCCTTCGGACGGCAGCATTCGAACTAGCAAAGCAAAACTTGATCAAAAGTAAATTGTGCGCTAAGAAGTATTATGATAGGTCCGCGAGGGCGATAGAGGTGCATGTTGGTGAAAAGGTTCTAGTTAGAGACCCGGCTCGGGCGGGAAAACTGTCGTCAATCTTCAAGGGGCCCTATGAAGTAATTTACGTTCATAGCCCAGAGAATGCAACAATCCTTATCGGGCGAAAGCTCAAACGGGTTCACGTGAATCGTTTAAAAAAATTTGAATAACTTTTAGCAATCAGAATATTGTTATTTAGTAAGTTCTGATTTTGTTTCATATTACAGGTAAAGCAGCAGAAGCGTACAAGAAGGGACGAAAGAAGAGACCTTTTAGCCCAATTCGAATCCGTTCAGGAGGCGGACTTGGAAATAAAGGAACACTAATTAAAAAGAAAGGTTAAAAAGGGGAGAATTAAAAAACAATTCAAAGTAAAGAAAGTAAAAAAAATATATATAAAAAGGTTGAAAAAGAGAGAATTAAAAAAAAATATAAAGTAAAGAATGTAAAAAAAAAGGGTTGAAAAAAAAAGAGAATTTAAAAAAAAATGTTAAAGTAAAGAATATAAAAAAAGTAAGGTTAAAAAAGAGAATTAAAAAAAAAATTTAAAGTAAAGAGTGTAAAAAAAGGGTTGAAAAAAAAGAGAATTAAAAGAAAAATCAAAAAAAAAAATAAAGAGTGTAAAAAAAAAATAGTATTAAAGTAAAAAAAAAATTAAAGTAGCAAGAGTAAAAAAAAACATACTCATTGAAAAAATTGGTAAATAAAAAGAAAAGTTAAGAAAAAAAAGTAATTGGAAAGAAAAGTGTAAAAAAGAAGAGCACTTATTTTAAAAAAAAGTTAAAAAAAAGAGGGGGAAAGGCGGTATATATATAGAGAGAGAGAGAGAGAGAGAAGGAGGAAGTGGATGGAAAGTGCAATAAACTAAATCTATACAGTGATTTATTTTATTTTACTAAATAAAAATAAAAATAATACTAAATAAATTATATACAGAGTGGTTTCTTTTATTTTTGTATACTAAGTAGGATAAAATTAAGAAGGTTGCCATATAGTTAGTTTGGATAAGGTAAGAAGCTGAATATGGAAGCAGTCACCATAATCTTTTTAATGTTTATCAGTTTGTCATACGCTGGGCAGCTTGGCTACAATATAAGGCCCATAATGCAGTCCGGGGTATTGTTCGAGCACGTAGGAAAAGCCAACTTTTATACTAGGCATTGGACTATTCTATCCAAAGTAGAAATGCCGGACTTGGCAGTCGAGGTGGAATTCGCAAACAATTGCAGTAAGCTGGTGATACAGCTCTGCACAAAAGTCAACCACACCGAACTCGGGAACAGATGTGAGCTAGCCACTAAGGAAATAGGAAGCTGGATGGCGAAGATCAGGAGACAGGATGATGAATTAAAGCACCACACCCATGCGTAACCGGCACGTCGAAGGAAGCGATCTTTCTTTGATGGTATAGGGTCCCTGTCAAAGACACTTTTCGGAACCATGGATCATGCAGATTCGGAAAATATCTACTCGGCTTTGAGGGATCTCGATGGAAAAGAAAACCGCACCTTCACCTTGCTTCAAGAGCAGACTACAGTGACGAACTATGGAATAAAATCAATGCCATCACCGCCGCTCAGCAAAGTCAAGACCTGGAGATAACAACGTTAACACGAAGGGTGGAGATAAATGAAATATTGACACTAATGACCCTCCAACTGCGAGAACTCAGCGATGTCCAAGAAGGTTATGCGAATATGCTAGTCACACTGAGCATGGGGAAGCTTCACCCGATGATTATTCACGCCCGGCAGCTAACAGAAATAATGACGAACGCTACAAAACAATTGGACTTAGCCGAGGAATTTCTGGACTTCCAATTGTTGACTCAAATCGCTAAGGTGAGCGCAATGCAGGGTCCGCAACACCTTATGGTCAGAATAGACATTCCTCAACCGGAAAGAGTGGCTTTTGAACTACACAAAGTATACACCATTCCCGCAGTAGTTGATGAAGAGGGCTACCATGGATATGAGTTGGGAGCCGAATTTCTAGCAGCAAATAATCACGATCGCCAGTATGTCCTGCTAGACTACCAGCAATATGGGAAATGCCAACAACTGACAACCCTCGGAAATTATCTGCGTTTCCTGTGCCCACAGTTGGGACCAATCGTCACAGCTATTGGTGATAGCTGTGTGCTCAACCTTTTCCGAAGTTTCAATGTCAACCCGCTGGCATGCAAGGAAAAAATTCTTCCAAAATGGAATAGTCTAGTCCGCATGATTACCCGAAATCATTGGTTGTTCGTGATGGCCGAAAGGACGAAATTAGAGGTAAACTGCCGCGATACACCTACAGCGATTGGAGAACTATTGTCCACCGGAGTGTTATCAATCGCAGAGCACTGCCACCTTCAGATCGGCGACCTATTGATCACATCAGAGGACCACGCTCAGCGAAATATTACTCTTTGGCAACCCTCATTTTCGGAATTACCATCATGGGAGAGCATGAACACCAGCAATAGATCTACAAAGCCTATGGCTGATGGCGATCAAAGTCGTAAGGTACGGCTGTTAGCTGCCGACAATGCCAACCAAGCCTGGAGACATCATGCAGCCGAGATAGAAAAAATAAATGGGGCCATCAGGCGAGAGGAAATACATCGACAACAAAGTCAGCCCCACACCATCTACCTAGCCGCTAGTTTTATCCTAGTAGCAGGAGTCCTGATCCGCAGGAGATGTCAGAAGCAGAAGCCAGTACCGGCTAGATCAAGCAGATTGTCGATATGGCCCATCACCCGGAGTTCAATAAAACCCACTGTAACAACAGGATAGCCTACCGAAGACCACGGAACCAACGATGACCTGCAAGTAATCGTGCCTACTGCAGCAACATTGCCCACAGCAAACCTGCCTACGATAGTCGGAAAACAGTTAGTACAGCTAGCGTAGGAACAACCGTTGTTAGATATTTTTGTTATACTAAGTGTTATATTGAATAGGACTGTGGCAACCTTTAAATAGACGGAATCACTCTGAGTGAGTGAGTGAGAAATGAATTAGAGCACGAGAAAAAATAAGTAAATAAAAAAATACAGGTTTTTGATTTAGCACTGAATTAAGAGAAGTAGTTATTGTTAAGATAGAATTTAGAAGATGTTAAAAATAAAAAAACAAATATTGTATACACATTATATGATAAAATGTACAATGTAGCTGAAATTAAGCCGAGCACCCTGATCTAATTCCCCCTGGGAATTAGTCTTTCGCAGGGGGGAGGAATGTCGGGGCCCAATATTAATCATTCTGCGGTTGTGACATCATAACTTTAGCCAGCAGCAGGTGTACGACTAATTAAGCAGTTTGCAGTATCTAAGCATTTTTACTTCGCACAGTTAAATGCTTGGCGATTGGGAATTGTTTATTAAAAAACTGTCGCATCCACTGCTGTTGTAATTAAGCATTAAGTCATGGTTAAGTAATTCACTTTGCATAGTGAAATGCTCAGCTGTGCTTACTGTTTGTTTACTAACAGTATTGGGGTCTCCAGCTGACGGCAGTGATTGATGTAATGCTTTGCGATTAATTGCAAGGTATTGCACTGGTCACTAGGTCAGAGTCGCTTCCGCCTATAAAGATTCTAAAATGTGACCCGAATTTGCGAGTGGATCTAGCTGCTCAGTTTTGTTTTAGCGATCACCACAAGTTATAAGTTGTGAGTGATCAAGCTCAAGGTGTGTTATTATTGTTCAAAATAGTTAATCAAATAAAAGTTTTATATATGGATTACGCGAGTGTTTTACGGGGGACACGACACTTCTGTCTGTGAATACTGATTTTATTTCCTCCCACTTTACAAAATCACTTTTTCTTTCACGCTGAGTAATTTCTCCATCTCGACTGGTGGCTTTCAATAACACTCTCGGCGATTTATTCTGTCAAATATAGCTCTCCATATGTCGTTGTGCACCACTCTTTTTACTAGAAAAACTTTCAGTTAATAGCGCGGTTGACATTTTTTATTTGACCTATCCCTGAGGCTCACCAAAACTGACTGATGCCTCCTATCATCTTCCATTAATATCTACTACCGCCTTCTTTAACCAAAGCCTTAAATTGAACCCACTCTTTTGTTACCGCCCCAGGAGTCTTTATGTGGTCTATTTTTAGATATCGAATTTTATAACATGCTGCAATGATCACGATTTTTCTGCTCATGCTCAAAGCATGTATTAACATGTTCTTGACATCGATTCAACTTTTTTAATATTTCAACTAATGAAGCCATGAAACTATTTTTCTTCAATCAAATAAGCAGATATATCACCAATCTAGTGTGTAACATACAACGATTCAATCTCCATATCACAAGTGACAGTTTTCCTGTTACACTACACAACACTACAATAATTCACCTCAGTGTTGTACACATACATACAGCTGACAAGTATATGACCAAGTCCACCTCCAATATTTGTGTTAGAAAGAAACAGATGTTGTGTGATAGTGAGATGGTTTCAAACCATGGTATTCACTGAAGTTTCCTAATGTGTTAGAGTAAGACAGATAATGTGTTAGAGGGAGATAGTTGCAAAAGTAAATTGGACCTCCATAAGAAATAACATGGGATTTTGCTGCCGAACCCTCATAGCCTAACGCAGAAAAGGATCATGGGAGGCATTTGCACTGGATCGATTTTCGGATGTGAAACACAGAAAAAAGAATTTATAACTTAAGATATAAAAATGTGTGAAAAATTGATTCGCTATATATTATTTACAGTTGTTGCTGTTTTTTAGTAAAGGAATTGGGAATCTTACATTATGAACTTTCACTACCCATCTAGAACATAATCCATATATTACTCACAGCTTTCAAGTACTCATCTAAGACAACATATTATACTATATAAATATAATAACACCACTGTTTATATTGGGACCATGCTCTTTTGCTTGCCCGCGACTTCCTTTTGACGGTATATTAAGGTACTCAACCTTAATAGGATTTGTGCCTTAAGGTACTCAACCTTAAAGCTGGTTTATACTGTCGATGTGTATTGAGGTACTCAACCTCAATAGAAAACAGTTGTATTAAAGATACTCAACCTTAATACCTTGTCGATAAAAGCTCGCTAAATAAAAACTCTAGTCTTCTGACGAACAACTAATATTTTATTTTCTCAAAATTCCATTTTTTATACAAAATTATCTACTGAAGTCAAGACACATCAAAATCAGCACAATTCTAAATTATTTTCCTTCCCATGAAGTCACATGAAATCTGATCTATATATTTTGCTTACCTATCTACAAAATAATTTTCACTGCGCCTTCTGTTATCACAATTCTCATGCAATATGATCTTGTTTACTAGTGAAGATAATTTCGTGAGAATTGTGATGGGCAGAAGTGAGGAATTATTAGTAAGCAGATTTACAATTAATGAAATTTCAATTTCTGGTATGTAAAGCTAAGGAATGTGCTGAAATACTACGCGTATGGCTAGGCTTAAACATTCTTCGCGCGTTGAGCTGGCTCAAGTTCTTTTGATTGTAATAGGTCCAGGGAAGTGGTTATTGGCAATGGTACGGGTGGTGTAGGGTACATTGTTTGATGTCCAAATGTATGTTGTTTATATCTCCATGTCACATAGACGATGAGAGCCGATGTGTAGCCAGTGGTGTATAGATGAGTATCGTGAAAGTTGATGTCCATGGGAGCTAGTCTTGCCCTTTCTTTGAGTGCGTTGATCCTCATTTGAAGTTCTTGGATGTCTTGCATGTTGCCTTGTGCTTGGTAGACCTTAAATACGAGGTCGGTGTTGGTGTTGTTTAGTGTACGGATAAAGTCGATGAATCTTGTTGTGGTAATAAATTGACCTTCTGAGTAGCTGGAGATAATGTTGTGGCCCCTTATAGTGGAAGATTCATTTCGGAGAGAGCATTGTGGGCTTAGTTCTAATAAAACAGAACCTTCGAGGACTTCTTGATGAACTGACCTTTCACAAACAATATTGATGGTTGTCGGTGTTGGCATCAAGTATATCCAATGATTGGGGGTGGCTAAGTGTATCCATCGTAGGAAGTGAGCTGATGTAAGAAAACAGGTTTTTGGTGTTGATTGTGGCAGCAGACTGATTTCGCAGACCTTTTGATTACATTGGCAGTTGAGTCAATTACTGAGGTTTAGTTCTTAATGAGCTCTAGAAGATAGCGATCATCACTTGACAGATACTGGCAAGATTAAGCAGGTAAATAGCAACAAGCTTGTTGCACCACTTTGACGATGTCTTCTTTTGTGAGATGTTGCACCTTCTGAGATAGATGCCGTTGGACCTTCTAAGGTAAATGCTGTTGCACCTTCTGAGGTAGATGCTGTTATTGTTGAAGAAGCGTTTGGCGAAGCCTTGCATTTCTGCGTGTGTTTTGAATGCGACGTTTCTTCTTTAGAGTCTTTGATGGTCAAAGAGTTGTCTAGCATTTGATGAGTTGAATCACTGCCATCTGCAACGGGCGATAGTGCTAGTTTATGTATGGGTCTTCTTAATATGCCTGATGACGTTCTCACGTCTGCTACTCTCACCAAACCATCTTATCCCCTGACTGTTTCTATGATTCGACCTAGCTGCCATGGGGTTGTGGGAAGATTTTCTTCTTTTATGACCACCATCATTCCTGGACGAGCATTATTGGATTGTTCTTTCCACTTGTAACGATGTTGTAACTAGATAATGGCGTTCATGGCCGGGAGTTCAGAATTACCTCAATTTCGATCATAAGTGTTTCAAGTTCCATATATGTCAATGAGGCTGATCCGATGTTTCGTTGCAGGTAATATTTGGCTGAATTCACTGCGGCCTCCCACAAGCTGCCAAAATGTGGAGCTCTAGGTGGAATGAAATGAAACTGAATCCATTTAGCTGTGCAATATGAGGTTATTAATTGCTGTGAGTTTCCATGGTGAAGATTTTCCGCAAGTTCTTTGAGCTGGTTCTTTGCTCCTACAAAATTATTAGCATTGTCGCAGTACAAATTTCTGCAACTTCCTCTTCTTCCAACGAAACGCTGAAGGCATCCTATAAATGCTGCTATCCTCAGATCACTTGCAACTTCGAAGTGTACTGCCTTCGTTGCACAGCAGCAAAAGACTACAATATATGCCTTCTGAGGATGTTTTCCTCTCAGATTAAAGTGAATAGGTCCTAAGAAGTCTACTCCAGCTCGACTTTTTAGCTGGTTGTATTCTGTGTGCAGGAATATTCCCCATGAATGGTTGAGGATTTTTGTTTTGGACTTGGCGCATCGGATGCACTTCCCAATTTTTGATCGAGCGATAGTTTTACCCTTGATGGGCCAATATCTTTGGCGCGTTGTAGCCAGGAGTGTGTGCGGTGCACAGTGTAGATTGTTTTCATGAAGATATGTCATCAATAGCTTAGTAAAAGTATGTGCGTATGGAAGTAGTATTGGGTGTTTTGCATCCAAGGGTAAATTAGCTGCTTCCAATCGCCCTCATACTCTGATTAGGCCTTGGTTTTCTATGACCGGAGACAGGCTGCTAATAGGACTGTTGTTATGGACATACCCCGTACGATGTAATTGTGATAATTCTTCCCTGGATTCCCTATGTTGAATTGTTCTGATGATGATTGTGGAACTTGACGAGGGTTCCTTTGTTGTCAATTGCGGGTTTCTGTTGCGACAGTGATGGACAGGTCGAAAATTTCGCGTGAATCTCAAAACATAACCAACAATTCGTTGCCATCGACTGAAGTTATTCTGATGTTCAATGGTGTTTGCAAAGTGTGAATCTTCACTAAAGACTGTTAAAATAGTTTTCGGGCGCCTTTTTCCAGGTCCGTGTCTGATTTGATGTATTTTAGAGGACAGTGGTTTTCTGTGCCATGAAGGAACAGAGGACCATAATGCTACATGTTCTGAGAAGGTAGTTTTTCTGTATGTACACCACGCGATACAAGGTCGGCCGGATTCTATTTTGAGCTGACATACCTCCATTGGTCTGGTGATAATATTTCTTGAATAGACACGATCCGGTTGGCGATGAATGTATGATATAATGCGGGATCCGAATTTATATGATTTGCAGGAGCCGTAAAACGCTACTCTTAATTTCGTTGTTGTGCTGTCTGGTTTTACCACAGCATGGTGTGGTAAGAAATAGCACAGCTTGGTGGAAATGTTAAAGTCAATCTCTCCCATGTGGTCGAGTTCTATGTATTCCTTCATGAAGTCCACATATTGTGTATGTAATGATGGATTTCTTTCGAATTTTCATTCGATAGCTAGAAATCGACGTAGAGCTACATCTCTGTATTCGCCCAATTCCTTGGTGTCTCGATAAAGGGGTAATTTGACAAATAAAACGCCAAGTGTTATCACGCTTGATGGTGTTTTGAAAATGATGTTCACATCTAGCTTGTTCTGCTGTGAGTTTAGGAGGAACTGACTGTGCTTCTTCTAATTGCCAGAATTTTTCCACTTTTGTCTCTAGATTGATATCTTCTGTTGTAGAAATGCAACAAGTTCAAGTTTGTTGTGATAACTGCGGTTTTGTTCCTGCAGCTACCCAACCAAAAACAGTGTTCTGTAAAATAGATAAATGTGTTCTAATCTTATTTGACCAACCGAATGAAGTTGATGATAAAGGTCCGCGCCGATGAGCAAATCTATCTTGCCTGGACAGTTGAAGGTTGGGTCCGCTTATTCTATGTTGCGAGGAATAGACCAGGACTCCGTATCTATTTCGTAAGTTGGCTGTGCGGAAGCTATTTTCGGAAGAACGAAGGCTTCGATTCGTGCTGTGAAGGTGTTGATCCGTGACATCACTTGTATATTTATTCTATGTTGGGTGCGTTGCTTGATTTCTCCTATGCCTTGCATGACCATCGTTTCTGATGATTTTCGTGAAGTAATGTATTGTGCTTCTGATTACATTTTAAGCAACCTCTTGCCGGATAATCTGCTACTTGGTGGGAACTCTTCAGGCAATTTGTGCACACCTTTAATTGGTATGCTATCTTGCGATGTTCTATATTGGAATTTTTTAAAAACTTAGTGCATGCAAATAATCCATGTTGCTTCGGACAAGCTTTACAAAAGGTAGAGTTGGCTACTGTGACCAGTACTGATGATGAGTTTACCGTCTGCCTTCTGTGAACCTAGTGTCTCTAGAGCCTG
The DNA here is from genome assembly GCA_963924295.1 of Dioctria rufipes. Lineage (NCBI taxonomy): Eukaryota > Metazoa > Arthropoda > Insecta > Diptera > Asilidae > Dioctria > Dioctria rufipes. The sequence continues at coordinate 167,178,369 of OZ002740.1, read as the reverse complement.
GAACCGAAGTTTCAAGAAATTCAGGAACTCTTCTACTGATTTTTTATCTCTAAGTGCCTGTAATCCTTGCTCTTACAAAACATGGGTTGATTTATCTACCTTTTTTAGAAGCAAGTGTAGCAATATTGGATCCCATGCATCGGTCTGGATTTGAAGATTATTCATTGCCAAGATACATTCCCTTGTAGTGTCATGTAGTCTATTTATTGATGTAGAAGAGTCTGGTATGCTCACTTGTTGTCCTAACAATTTTTCCAACAACGTTCTAGTCAGAAACCTTTTGTTGTTGTATCGTTTTGTAAGGGTATCCCAAGCCGTTGAATAGTTTGCATTTGATATTCGCAAATGCCAGATTAGGCGTGCGGCTTCACCAGTTAAATTGGTTTTGAGCAACGACATTTTCTGAGCTCCTCCAAGTTCTTGATCGTTAACCATTTGTGAAAACATGTCATGAAATTCTTTCCATTTGAGGTAGTCGCTATCAAATTGTGCCAGCGAGATCTTTGGCAATTTCATCTGTGTTGATATAGTTGATCTAGGTTGATCCATATTTAAGTTTAAAATCTCTTCGGACCTTTGCAGTAACATCGCCACCATGTTTTCGTGGCCTCCTCAACTCTATACTATTCTTCTGGGTCATATTCATAGCAGTCATAAATGTCTTCTGCAGCTTCCCAAATGGATTGGTTGATAGTCCTTAGTTGTGCCTAGTACTCATTGATTGTATTGCTTTTGACATTGTAATATGCTCTTGATGATTCTTGTGTATTGACACCTTCCAGTACTCTTTTCAGCGCTGCCATAACTGCCAGCTGTTTTCGGACAAGTCCTCGTAATGCGTCTGATGACGAACTCTTGGTGTAATCAATATGAATTTTTGATGCAATTGGGTTTTTGGGCTTGGCACCCTTTGACACTTTATCTGTTGGCTGTCGCGTTTGCTGCTCATCTTGATGTTGAATGTCTTTATTGGGATTCAAGTCCGCATTATGCGATTGTAAAGGTTGCTGAATCTCCTCCTGAAGCAGTTCAGGAATCTTGTTGGAATTTTTTTCTTTTATGGCTTCATAACCATCCTTGAATTCCTCATAATGATGGAAGTATTCTGGGTTGACTTGTTTGTCAAATTTTTCTCGAAGCTCACTATCGGTCTTGTCGTACTTTGTCCATTGCTCATCCAGGCGGCTTAAACGGTTCTTGTACAATTGCAGATCTTTGTTAGCTATACGCTGCTTTTTATGATTTGAGATAATTCTTTCTATCTCTTCTTCTGTTGCCGTTTGTTGCTTTAGCAGCTGTTCCATTATGATAGATTGTCTTCCAGTTGACTGATGCGATTAATATGACGTGAAGTCACGTCGGGATCAACAAATTATGTTTATATTGCGATCAAGCTCTTTTGTTTGCCCGCGAATTCCTTGTAGTGGTATATTCAGGTACTCAACCTTCATAGGATTTGTGCCTTAAGGTACTCAACCTTAAAGCGGGTTTATACTGTCGATGTGTATTGAGGTACTCAACCTCAATAGAAAACAGTTGTATTAAAGGTACTTAACCTTAATACTTTGTCGATGAAAACTCGCTAAATAAAAACTCTCGACTTCTGACGAACAAATAATAATTTATTTTCTCAAAACTCCCTTTTTTATACAAAATTATCTACAGAAGTCAAGAAACATTAAAATCAGCAAAATTCTAAATTATTCTCGTTCCCATAAAGTCACATTAAATAAGATCTATGTATTTTGCTTACCTACCTACAAAGTAATTGTCACTGCGCCTTCTGTTATCAAAATTCTCATGCAATATGATCTTGTTTACTTGCATAGTGCAGATAATTTCGTGAGAATTGTGATGTGCAGAGGTGAGAAATTATTAGTAAGCAGAATTACAATTAATGAAATTTAAGTTTTTGGTATGTAAAGCTAAGGAATATGCTGCAATACTAGGCATATGGCTAGGCTTGAACAACCACCTTCTTTTATCAAAATTTTTATTTAATCCAGTCCCAACCTAATACTTTCATTGTAAAATTTAAAGATGAATAAATAATACTGCCATATACTACTAGAATCATATCACTCCAAATACTCATCAACGTCGCAGTCTTCACTATTGAACTTGAAGAATTATCAACTTTTTTTCGACCTTCCTGATACTTGTACAAAACCATTTCGAGGATATGTATATCAAATACCATCCATAAAAACTCGTAACTTAATACTTAACTTACAGTACCTACTCTCAAACCCTCACCACGACCTTCACTATGGACTTGGAGAATTATCAACTATTTCTTCTTGCATACAGCACCATTCGGGTGATACTATATAGGAGATAATTATCAAGCGAGATTGCTGGATTTTACTGCTTATTCATAGCTCCCATACAATACCCACTACTCACCTTAGACAACATATCATATTAAATTAATATCATAACACAGCGTGCTTCTATCAAAGCTTTTAATTTAATCCACTCTCAAGGTAATGGTAAGTAAACAATGTACCTGCCCCAATAGTATGTAGATAAAAGTATCGTATTCTTATCAGCTTCATGTGATTTTTATATATAGGAGACAATCAAATCTCATAACAGCGTAAATGCCTGATTTATAAAAAACTCTGCTACCTTCATATGCTCACCACAAGATCATATTATGAAAATGAAATTAACACGTTCTTATCTAGCCACCGAGTCAGCTTAAAGAAGACATTCCTGCTGGAGGCTAAAATGTTTAAACCTTAATGTTTAAAGATAAACAAATAAAACTATCCTCTTCTACGCTCTTCACTAAAGCTTGCGTTTCCTACTAGATTAATATAATGTCAAAAATCATACAACTAAACTTTCAATTTATTCCACAACTTACAGCACCCACTCTCAACCTCCACCACGGTCTTCACTATGGGCTTGAAGAACTATCAAGTTTTTTCTTCCCTCACACAATACCATTTAGATGATACCTTAGAGAGATAAATATGAAGCGACCTTGCTGATAAGGTTTTTGCTTACTCACAGCTCCCAAATAATTGCCATTACTCATCTAAGACAAGATATCATACTACATTAATATATAACTCCACCGTCTTTCATCGAAACATTTAATTAAACCCACTCTCAACCTAATGGTAAGAAAATAATGTGATCACCCCCATTGTATGAAGATAAAATTATTATATTCTTAACAGCTTCATGGGAACTATGATATCGGGGTCAATCAAATCTCATAACAGCGTGACTGATTGAGAAATTTTATTCAAAATAAAGAACAATTCTTCATAAAATGTTAGACTTTTAAATACAAACTCCTAGATACCTCCTATATACAAAGAAACTTTAATCGCTCAATTTGTCTTCTTTACTCGGCTGTAGTTGTTTACGCAAGATATCAAATTACCAGCCGCCTGGCCACCTTTTCTAATGCTTTAATTTCTTTCCATTATTTCTAATGTTTTCATGTGTCTTACCATCCCACGCAGCCGTGATCTATTTTTACACAACGAATATCATAACATGATCACTCTTGTTTATAAAAGACACCTACAGACCACAACTTACGTTATAGTTGCTGTTGTTGTTGTTTTTTTTTCCAGCAAAAGAAATTTTCAATTACAAGTTCCAGCAGTCATCCTAGACATCATATCCTACATGTTAATATCAGTTGTTGTTGTTGTTTTCAGAAGTTGAGAATTTTACATTAAAATAACATAAATCGTTCAATTTGTTTACATCATTCGGCTTCTGTGCGAATTTGTTTAGTTTACTGTACTGTGCGAATTTGTTTATACAAGGAATCAAATTAGAAACATTACATCTGAAGAGAAAAAGTAGGCATTTACTAATTTCAGTTACCTTTCCTAAGTGAACACATTTACCTAAATTCGCCTGATATGTTTTAGATATATCATCACATTGCGCAATCTTTATAAAAGATCCCTACATATTAAGATCATCAAATTTTGCGCAATCTTTATAAAAGATCCCTACATATTAAGATCATCAAATTTTTATTCAATGAAGTCGTTTTTGTTTTTTCAGCTAGTAACATTAATTACACCTGAGAAGGTAAGATCGTTAATATCTCGAAGCAAGGCCCGTAGAGGATTTCTGATGAAAATTTTACCATGAACAAAATTATGCTAGGGTTATATTGAATTAGTACTAATACTAATTACACTAATTTGCTTAGGGAATTGCACATTTATTATCTACATAAAGACCCAGCTGCATACATCCACCCACGCCTTAGTTAACGTTTCCTCAGCCACCATGTAGTCCGGCTCAACATACCACAGGAACTCATACTAAAGTAAACAACTAACACCAAACTCAAGCTGACAAGTATATAGCTCCAATATAAATTGGCATAGGGTAATTCATATCATTACTTAATACATATAAGCCGCACACATTCTACTTAAGCCTTGGTACAGGTAACGTAGCCCAGTCCAACACACCCCAGAAAATCCTAACAGATATTGCTCTCAGCCAATCTCCACTACCCAGGCACAGGAGTAGGCACCTCAAGGTCAAATTGTAGCCACCAAGCCCAGTTCAAATTTAACCAGAAACCTCCACCAATAAAGCTTTCCACCCCTTCACAAATGCTGACGCCAATTTAGAGCTACGATCTCCGAGATGAAACGTAAGTGAGCCGCAAAAACAAAATCGAAAACCTATGCTATTTCCCTATGCTGGAGAGTGCTGAAACTATACCGTATCCCCAAAATGATCTCGTATCGCCAAAACCTGAGATGAAAAATAAGAGAGCTCCAAAAACTGAATCAAAATCCTATGCTATTTTCCTATGCTGTAGAGTGTTAAAATTGATCTCGTATCCCCAAACTGATCTCGTCTTCCCAACCGAACATTTTTCTGCTGCGTGTGGGCACAAGCGGAGGAAATACTGTGGGTCAGAGCCAGCATAGCGTAACTACTTTCGTCTGATCTATTTTTAGATGAAGGATCATCTGGTGCAATCTTGTTATAAAAGACACCTACAGATTAATATCATCAAACATTTAATCCAAAACTTAGGTCATAGTTGTTGTTGCGTAGATCCATCCTCGCCTTAGGTAATGTTTCCTCATCCACCAAGTAGCCCAGCCCTACTTACCGTAGGCCCTCATAATAAAGTAAACAACTAAACCTAACTCAAGCTAACAAGTATACAGCACCGAAAGAAATTCACTTAGGGTATTTCACATAATTACTTAATACACATAATCCGCAAACATTCTACCAAAGCCTTGGTACAGGTATCGTAACCCACTGCGACATACCCCAGGCAGTCCTAGTCATAGTATCAGATATTGCCACTAAATGCCTCAGCTAACCTCAAGTACCCAAACACAGGAGAGGCACCTCAAGGACAAACTTTAGCCCCCAAGACCAGATCAAACTTAACCAGCAACCTCCACCAATAAAGCTTTCGGCTCCTTTAGAAATGTTGACGCCTATTTAGAGCTACGATCTCCGAAATGAAAACTAAGTGAATTCCAAAAATAAAATCGAAAACCTATGTTATATCCCTATGCTGGAGTGTGCTGAAAGTGTTCTCGTATCCCCAAAGTGATCTCCTATCCCCAAAACCTGATATGAAAAATAAGCGAGCACCAGAAACAAAAACAAAATCCTATGCTATTTCCCTATGCAGGATAATGCTGAAAATGATCTCGTATCCCGTCCGAAATGAGCAACATTTGTAGTACCGGCTAATCCCGCTAGGGAACCTTACTCAAGAAATGGTGTTTGCACTCGAAAGAGCAACTGTGATATCTACAACTTCCCCGCTAATAAAAGAAAACAACAAAACCAAGGCATAGTGGTAGTACCGTCTAATGCCACTAGGGAACCTTACTAAATAAATGGCGTTTGCACTCGAACCCAAATTATTAAATATGTAAAATTGTATCAGTGAATTGGCTGGGAAGCATATTACTTACCATTATATGCCCGTAGTACCGACTAATGCCACTAGGGAGCCTTACGTAAGAAATGGCATCTCTGGTGTCTGCACTCGAATCCTGTAAAAGCATAGGCGCATGCTGCTATCTACAACTTCCCTGCTAATGAAAGAAAACAGCAAAAGCAAGGCATGCTGATAGTACCGGCTAATGCCGCTAGGTAACCTTACTCAAGAAATGGCATTTGCACCCGAATCCTGTAAAAATCTAGGCGCAATATTTAATGTTTGACACCCAGAATCCCCACATCTTCTAGAATCTGTTCATGGTAATGTCATGTTGTAAAATTCGAATGATGCTGATATCTATAACTTCCCTGCTATTAAAACTTATTTAAGTGCAGCATTTGAAAACAGCAAAACTATGATGACGTCATGCTAATATCTAGAACTTTCTCACTAATGACAGAAAACAGCAAAACCAAGGCATGCTGGCAGTTCCAGCTAATGCCGCTAGAGAGCCTTATTCAAGAAATGGTGTTTGCACACTTGAAATGGTCTAGAACCTGGATAAAATAGCTAATATCGTGAAAACCAAAGCTCATAGAGGATTTCTGATGGCAATTGTATCCCCGCTGTAACCCCCCTCCCACACAGACAGCTTCTGGGATGCATTGGTATGAACAAAAATATCCTAGTGTTAACTTTAATTATTACTAATATTAATTCAAAACCAAGGCCTAAATTTAGGCGCAACACTTGTAAACAGCAAAAGCCTACATTTGTGCGCATCATGCATCTATTCAAGACGAAAACTCGCACCCTACATTTCTTGTAGCCAAGCCACACCACCACGCGCTCATTTAGCATCGATACAAACACATCTAACGACGTTGGCGAAATCCTGGGCGCCGGTGGCGCCGGGTAAGAGTTCTAAATAAAAACTGTGCGCTGGTGCTGTCATAGGGTAAATACTTTGAGATGAGGATAACATTCCATAGGACGGTATATTGGGTTACAACTTCATGTCAAAGACTTGTAACGTTAAGTGTCCCAAAGGAACACTAGGGTTTCCAATAGCGGACACGAACAAGACACCATTGTCGATACCACTCAGCTCTCACTCAGGTTCAAAGCAATTGAAGTAAAACAGTAGTTTCCATAGGAAGTGTGACTGTGTTAGACCGATCATAACTCAGAAAAAAAATCGCTTACACAAAACACAGGGCCTCTGAAGGAAATGAATTTACTGAATCAGGTAACTAAAGGATGCTTTTCCAAACCGAGCGAAAGCATACAAACCAGTCGAAATCGACACCTAGTGCTTGAAACTCATAAGGCAATCCACATACCTGCACGTTCAGATAAACTTGTAAAAATTCAAAAGAATTGCAACCAGGTATCTATATAGAAAACTGCCTGACAAAGTATGTCGATAAGGAAATAATCGTTGCTCTACTCAATGTTAATGAAAGTGGTCAAAGGTTAAATATTATAGATGCGGAAATGAAACCAATTATAGATCTCGGTACTATTGCTTTAAAAGATTTTAGCGCGAAAACTGTAGCGCCTAAGCTTGCAATGCCACCACACCAAGAAGGCAATAAGTCGATAAAATAAAGGTAATGCGAGAATTAAAGCTGGTACGTTCTGCATAAACGCTACGAACGAACACACGGTGAAAGAGCGAATTAAAATATCTGAGGAGAAAATTTTATGTGATGATAAACTGAGCAAGGAAGAAAAAAAAGCGGTACTTGATTCATGCTATGAGTACCGTGATATCTTCTTATTACCAGGTGAAGAATTAACCTGTACTAATTATTTTAAACATGAAATCTCTATACTTCAAGATCATCCGCCTATTAATCAGAAGATGTACAGACTACCAGAGGTACAAAAAAACATGATACGAGACCAAGTGGAGGAAATGTTAAGTATTGACATTATAACTGAGAGCACTAGACCATGGAATTCACCCCTCCTTGTTGTACCCATGAAAGAAGGAGCAAATGGGGAAATATGATGGCATGTTGTTGTCAATTTTCTGAAGTTGAATACTATTACAATAGGAGATGCATTCCCCCTTCCAAGGATAGAAGAGATATTCGACAAATTGGGGCATTCCCGATATTTTACTACCTTAGATATGGCTAGTGGAAGTCATCAAGCCTTAGTAGAGGAAAAGGATCAATCTAAAACAGCCTTTAGTACTCCACATGGACATTTTGAATTCAAACGAAAGCTGTTTGGACTTAAAAGGGCGCCAGCAACATAGGGCTCCAAGGTATAAAGTGTGTCATACACGAAAGAAATCTTTTAGACCACAACGAAAATCTCCGACAGGTATTATAAAGATTGAAATTGAACAACCTGAAAATTAAAAAATGTAACGTCTTAAGAAAACGGATGACCTACTTAAGACATAAATGCTCGAGTAAAGGAGCTCTATCAGATCCTTCTAAAGTAAGTTGTGTAAAAGAGTTTCCAAAGCTGGAAACAGTAAAGCAAATTCAGTCGTTCCTGGGATTAGGAAATTATTACCGCAAGTATATTCCCAATTTCTCTATACTTGCAAAACCATTTAATAAATTCTTGTTTAAAGACAGTTCACTCAAATGGGCGAAGGAGTGTGAGAAGGCCTTTACAGAACTAAAAAAAGGCATTAATTGATCTACCCTTATTAATATACCCAGAGTTTGACAAACCACTTATATTAACAACAGATGCTGGTGATGAGGCACTTGGTGCTGCTTTATCTCAGGGTGAGACTGGCCAAGGCCAACCTATTGCATATGCAAATAGGATGTTATATATGTATATGTCGTAGGCATTTAATAAAAACCGGCATTTAATTAAAAGCCTAGTCATTTAATTAAATGCCGACATTCAATAAAAATCGTATTGATATCTTTCTTTTACCATTATCTGCCTAGGCATTTACTTAAATGGCGGCTTTTAATTAAATGCCGGCAGGCTCTCCAGGAAAATAATAAAATAAGCAAATATATATCAACGCACGATCCGCAAGCCATTACGCGATAGTGTAATACCACCCGATTTAACCAAATACTAGGAGAGGGAGATGTGTGGTGAAGGGGGAGGTCGCACCCAGGCCTGCGACCCATACTTACACAAACCCACACCCACATACACACACATATACACATACACACATATACACATACACACACATACACGCGCGGCGCGTAAAGTAACGAAGAGCTAATTCAATGTAAAAACTGTATGCTTTGCCGAGATTTGATGTATTTACAATTGTGTTCTGTCAAATAGAATTGTCAAACGAATGTCAACCAACCTTGGGTATGGCAGATATGAGTGCGGAATAGAATTAATGGGATAAGTAGGCACTCGGAATAGGCGAGTGATTTGTAAGGAATTGTTTATATAAAATTATCATTACTAATAAGAAGTCTAGGTGAATTCCTCAGTGTAGAGATTTCAGTTAAGTCGTAGCGAAATGTAAGTGCCAAGCACAGAAGTTTACATGGTAAGGTAGTTTGTAAGATTGCTAGTGGGCGATCGGCTTAGGGCAGTTCTTGCTTATCAAACCGCGTGGTGAACTCCGAATCGGAATCCGGAACGGAGAAAGAGGTTGCTGAACGAGTTCCGGGAGACATGTTGGTCTTTTCGAGAAGGTGAAGTGAACAATCACGAAGCGCAAAGAGAAGAGGTTAGCCAGTGAGTAGAATTGAATTCGGCAAACGAAGTGGTGCAGGTAATTTGAAGTAATTTTGGTGCAACTCATTAAGTTGCTGGTACATCGAAAAGTTAGTGATTATACTGCAAAGCGAAAAGAATAAAATCAAGCGACGAAGGGTTTTGATAAGAGGAAAATTTTGATAATTCTAAAAAGGAAGGAAATTAAAAGTAGTAGAAAAAGGAAAAGGAAGAAGAAATTTGCAAAGGTGAAGCCGTGTTCTCTTAGAAAATTATAAAAAGAAGAAAAGTTAAAGAACTTTCCATTAATTGAAGTTTTATTTCTCAGAGGCTGATTGTTTGGTCAACACCCAAAGTTGTAAATTAGAAGAGCAACAGGACTTTAGTAAACCTTGAGGAATGCGTGGAATGTAAGTCCCCGTTAAGAAAAATTTAAAACGGAGAATTGAAGCTGCCGATTGATAAGGAGTTAAGCCAAATGAAAGTCAGGCAAGAAAGGTGATCCGGAGGTGTTACAGCATTCAGGTCGGAGTATCACATCGTAGAACAAAAGCCCTAGCTAGGCGTCACGCGTTTAATTGGCCAAATTAGGTTAAGGTCAGAGTACAGATTAGTTACTATTAAGAAAGTATTTAAGGCTCAAACTTATATTTGAATATAATAATTAAAATTTGGTCTATTGAATTAGATTGGCGGATTTTAATTCAATCCTTGTTCCCGGATTTAATAACTTTTTGCATAATTGAATCTTACAAATTTTGGGGGCTCGTCCGTGAACTGAAGGAACAAGAGATTCTTGAATTAGAATTCGACGTAACATTTCTTAGATTGAGCAGAATATTTGTGCGAAATTTTATTTATCTATATTAAGTTTGTGAAATTTTCATAACATTTATTACTTAACGGTACGAATGAAATGATGCTATGTAATGACAATACATACCGCATGTACCAACATGATATTCCACGTGGTGTCCGAGACAAATCTATCAAGTTAGGCAATGTTAACAGTTTGTTGTAGGGTAACAACTCGAGACATAGGGTATATAAACCAATCAAATTTTCGATCATATTTTGTCCTGTTTGTGTGGATCGCGCTTCAAGGGCGCACGATAACGTATCTGTAGGATCAACTAAGTGGTGTGGTGAGTTATCTCCTTTTGAGTGTTGTTGGTGCTAATTAATTAGTTAAGCTGGAACTTACTAGAATCGGTCGGAAATTTATAAACCAATCAGCCTCTTTGTGAATTTTATGTAGGGGGTCGACGGTCTGGTTTAGAAAACAGTAGATTTATCGCAAGCCCCAGTAGAATTAAAAGCAAGTTGCTTCTCGATCAACATCACGTCCTTGCATCTGCTGTGAGTAGTGTTAATATAGTTTTGTTTGAAGGTGAATATAAAGTCGAACTCTGAAATTATCTCTGTGGATTAAGCTTTCATCTAACTTTGTTTTTTTTGTCCATGTATAGATGCACCGCTCCTGCGTAAGAAACTATTAGTGTTATGCGGGCCTAAATTGAATTAGTCCAGTTTAAATAAATTTGGTAATGCAACAGTATTGGTGCATTTGAAGTTGTGATACAAGCCTCTGGTGCAGCAGCTACCTGCAGATAGCAGAGTACCGTGATTTAGTTGGATTTCATTAGTAGATTTAAGCTAAGGCTTTTCCTAATCGACTTATTGTGGCGATAGCCCGAAGTCGGGTACGTAGTACCTATAGATGCTAAGGGCACTTCTAGGTGCTGAATTTCGGATTAAGCTGAGTTACGTACTTTTGTGGTAGGAGTGTATCGACTATTTAAGGGCGTGAGTCGCAGCTGTTTGAAGCCATAAAGTGTTCTAACTTGCTCCAGTAGGTCAGTTCAGTGAAGTAACATGAGACCTGTTTAAAAAAAAAAAAAAAAAAACATATATATGTAGCACTGCGTGAAACTAGAGAATAGTCAGATAAATAGGTGAGGTGTCGAATTAATTGCCAAGCTACCGCAACCAAAACAGCGTTCCAACTTCCTGGTTAAATTTCTTTTGGTATATGGAAAATCTATTGCTCTGGATTCTATATACATGTATATATATATAAAAAAATTTATTTGAAATACTAAGTTGTCGAAACAAATGTGCTAACAAAAGCAAACAATTTTGATGTATTGATAGATGTACACAAAATGGGGAACAATAATTCAGCCTAGTATAAGCTCGTACGTAATTTCGGCCGCTATAGGCATATCTTTTCCACGCTTGTTGGTTACCTATTTTTGATATTACCTTCCCTTTTCGAACTTATTGAAATTTGAATTTGAATTTTGGGAGAAAACTTATTCGGAATGGGATGTGATTTGTTGAAGGGGATGTTGAGTTGTTGAGGGGTTTCTGTGTAAATTTATATATCTATGCTGAAGTGAGAGGTGCTGAATTTTCCGTTCTCTGTTCGGGAAATAAAAAAAAAAAGGTACAAATTAGCTTAAGTGACATTTTCTGTTGTGGTTTGGTCTTGAGAATTTTCGCAATTGAAATTTTGCTTTGGATTTGTGGTGAAGATGATGTGCGTTTTGATTTAAGTAAAATTGTGTTGAAAATGCTATAGTTAAATAAAAAAAATAAATAAATAAATAAGAAGAACTGTCACACAATGGGAAACTCTTCAAAACCAATAGGTTAATTCGTTTAATTCAGTAACCGAGCCATTAGCAATACACAGACTCGTCGAATTACTTTCTCACAACCAAAGTCTAGTATACGTTGATAATGTCGTTTGGAGAAATCGCCAAATTTTTCGCCGACCGCGAAATTGCATACGAAATGCAATGTAGAGGGGTTCGACCAATTGATTACACAAAGAAGGGAAAGGTAGATTGGTGGCGCAAACAGTTGATCAAGGAATCCAAGGAGGGCGTAGAGGTGCTGCAGATCAAGCCTTACTTACTTCGCGAGGAAGATTTAAGTGAAGCAGATAATTGGTTTGCTGTGCTGAGCACAGAGGTTGAGACTAGTGATAGCCTTATGCTCGAAAGACTGGCAGTAAGGGCGCAATATTTGGAGTTTCGCGTAAAGAGTGTGAATGTGGCAGAGGATGAAGAAGCTAAGGCTACGCGGGATATTTTGTTGGCCAGTATCTCGATTCTAAAAGAAAAGATCGAGAGTGCAGAGTATGAACTCTGGAAAGGAGAGAGCCTAAAAAACAAGAAAGCAAGGAGTAGCGTGAATTTTAATGAGTCGATTGCCAGTGGAGAAGCTGAAGTAAACCAGCAGGAAAATGATAGTACTGAAGGAGGTATGGAAGCACGTGCGCGCTTAGATAAATCGAATTTCGCCACTCGGATAAACGCGTTAAGTCTTCTTGATAACGAAGAAGGGATGAGTGCGTCATTGCTAGTACCGAGCGCTATACGTAGAAATAGTCAAACAAGTCCAGAGCTGTACAAGTGGCCAATTAAGTTTTCCGGGGACAGTCCTAGTGAATCTACTTCCGAGTTTCTACAGCGAGTCGCGGACTTTGCTAGATCCAGGAGAGTATCCGACGTAGAAGTTTTAGCGTCCTTAGCGGATGTTTTGGAGGGCTCCGCGTGAAGATGGTATCGCAGGAAGCGCGATCAACTTACAAACTATAAAATATTTATAAAAAAATTTCTTGAAGGATTTGAACCGCTAAATAGCGTGGAGAAATTACTGAGGCACATCAAAGAGAGGAAGCAATTGCAGAACGAAAGTATTGTTCAGTACGTGTCTATAGTCGAAGACCTATTTATGCGTTTGCCGCACCCACCTACCGAAGAAGAACGAGTGAGGACAATACGGCGGAATCTTTTACCAACGTATGTTCGAGCTTTAGTTCTCATAGAATTTAAAACGGTTGAGGAACTCGAAAGAGCGTGTAGGAAAATTGAAGAGGGTGAAGCGCTGGTAGAGGAGAACATAAATTGTGCTCAACCTAGGCGAGTGGACACTAACTATCACGATAGAGATGATTGTAAACCACGCATGTATGAAGGAGCTGATAGAAATCCGAGGTTTAATCATGTTAATCACAACAACAATTTTAGAGGTCGCAATCTACAGCCTCGAGACGGTTTCCAGCAGCCGGTGGGCAACAGATTCGGGCAGAATAACACGAAGTTTAACTACGCAGGGAATCGCCTTTCCGGCAGATCCGGCAATTACGCCAATTTTGGACCTAATAATAATCATCCCTGGCAAGGAGGTAAACAGAAGAGTGAGTTTCAGCCAAGGAATGCAAACATGCGTGGTGGCCGACAGGTAGATGAGTTAGAGTCAAGCTCAAATCAGCCCTCAATCAGTACTATGAGAGTGGGAAACTCCAAGGAAACTGGGAGATTGAGGACGGGGCCAGTTTCGGAAGGAAGCCGTCCTTGCACAACAGAGTAACCGATAATAGTAGCGTCATAATGAAACTTGAGGATGAACGACCACATATGTTAATTAGCATTATGGGTGCTGAAGCGGAGGCCCTGTTAGATAGTGGTGCATCGATTAGTATAGTTGGAAAGAAGGGGATAAAATTATTAGAGGATCTTAATTTGAAGGCGGTCAGAGAAAAATGCAGTCCACTGTATACAGCTGATGCTACTTCACATGACGTGGCAAGGGTATTTTACACTCCAGTGAGATTCAAAGGCATGGTGAAGATTTTAAAGATCATGGCAGTGTCAACTATAGAGAAAGGTATCATTTTGGGGGTCGATTTTTGGAAAACCTTCCAGGTATCGGTACAGAACCGGCTCGGCAGATGGGAAATTAGTGAAATAATGGTGGCGGAAGATTATGGGCTGAAGTGTGCGAACGCCTTATCTGAAGAACAAGTGCTGAAGCTGAACTCTTGCAGGAATTGGTTCAAAAATTTAAGCAACGGGAAGTTGGGAAGAAAGCAATTGTTGAAACACCATATAGACACGGGAAATGCGGAGCCCATTGTGCAGAGGGGCTACCAAGTCTCTCCAGCCGTACAAGAAAGGTACGTTAGAGAAGTACAACGTATGTTGAATTTGGAGGTGATAGAACCATCGTTCAGTCCATGGTGTTCTCCTGTGGTACTGGTCAAGAAGGCAAACGGAGCCGACAGATTGTGCATATACACTCGCAAGCTTAACAAGGTCACGAAGCGTTCAGCATATCCTCTGCCTCGCATACATGGAGTTTTGGCCCGACTAAACAGAACACGCTATCTCACGACAATTGATCTAAAGGATGCCTTTTGGCAGATACCGTTGACCAACGAGTCTAAAGAAAAGACTGCCTTCTGCATACCAGGTGTTGGACAGTATCACTTTAAGGTGATGCCCTTTGGCTTGTCTAATAGTGCAGCGAGCTTACAACAGTTGATGGATAGACTGTTTGGCTATTCAGATGCCATGTTCCCATACCTTGATGATATCACAGTGGCCACAGAAACTTTCGATGAGCATGTAAGAGTATTAGATTGGGTGGCGAGTAGGTTGGAAGAAGCTAAGTTGTCAGTAAATTTTGATAAGTGTCAGTTTGCGCGGACGTCGTTAAAATATTTGGGCTTTGAAGTGGACGGCAGGGGACTAAGAACCGATCCGGCTAAGGTCGACGTGATGCTCAATTTTCCCAAACCTAGGAATTGCACAGAGATGAAACGGTTCGTTGGGTTAGCATCGTGGTACAGGCGCTTTGTACCTAATTTTGCCGCAATTGTGGCGCCCCTACACGATCTTACAAAGGGAAAGCAGAAGCGAAAGATTTTATCATGGACCCCGGAAGCCGATGAAGCATTCATTAAGTTAAAATCCAAGCTGGTGGAATCTCCAGTATTGACCAATCCCGACTTTTGTAAACCATTCTTTGTACAATGTGACGCATCTAATCACACTATTGGTGCGGTGTTGGTACAGAAAACGGAAGCTGGAGAAGAATGTCCGATTGCATATGCCAGCCGTAAGTTGAGAGGCGCAGAGATAAACTACACCACCACAGAGAAGGAATGTCTGAGCATAGTGTTTGCAGTGAAAAAATTCCGGGGATATATAGAAGGCTACAAGTTTTATGTAATAACAGATCACTCCTCCCTAACGTGGCTATTTCGACAACAAGATCTATCTGGGAGGCTAGCGAGATGGGTGATGAAGTTACAATCTTATGAGTTCGAAGTTAATTATGTTAAAGGCAAAGAGAATGTGGTTCCTCAAGGCTACCAGAACTTAGCTTGTTAGATTGTGTTCCGGTGGAAAGCGACAAATGGTATAAGGAAATGTTACAGCTGGTAAGAGATAACCCTAAACGAATGAGCAGATGGAAAATCATTGACGAGGAGTTATTTATAGAAGGTATAAAAGAGAATAGCTTTACTGAAATCCGTTGGAAAAGAGTCGTGCCAGAGTCCTGTCGAGGGTCAGTTTTAAAGGAGTGTCATGATGCTCCTCAGGCGGGACAATTGGGTATATACAAAAGGAAGCAGAGAGTGGGATCGCGATACTATTGGCCTGGAATATCGAGGGACGTAGCGAAATATGTGAAATCCTGCGAGGTGTGTCTAGCTTCCAAGAGTCCGAATCATAAGGCGTATGGTCCAATGGCAAAATTTCGCAGCGCAGTGAGACCTTGGCAGATCATTGCTTTGGATTTAATGGGTCCATTCCCAAGATCAGTTAAAGGAAACACCTATCTACTGGTCGTATGTGACTGGTTCACGAAATACGTGTGCATGTTTCCCTTACGCATTGCTACAGCCAAGAAAGTGGTTCAAATTTTAGAAGAAAGGATTTTCCTGGAGTTCGGCGTACCCGAGGTGGTTATTTCAGATAATGGTAAGCAGTTTGACTGCAACCTGTTCAAGAAATTACTACGGGAATACGATATTACCAAGTTTTGGTTCGGATCACAAACTATGTAATGAAATAAATGATGCGAACGCGCTTGATGTGCGGAGTCAACACCTCGACGGTCTTTGGAATCTTTATAATAATATTTATAGACGTATTGAAAAGTCATACGAACGAAACAAAAAGTATTTTGATAAAAGAACCCAATTCAAGGCGTTCTCTGCTGGCGAGGTAGTGTTTAAAAGAAATTTTGTTTTGTCGGACGCTAGTAAGCATTTCGCCGCGAAGTTAGCTCCGAAATTTACGAAATGCATTGTAAGCGACAAAAGGTCGAATGTGGTATATAGGCTCAGCGACACAAGAGGTTCAGATCTAGGATGGTGGCACGTGCGAGACCTGAAACAGGCAATATCAGCGTAAAAGAAGGTAGTCACTTCGTTTAGTATAAAGTAGGCTTGCAACACGTCGGAGACTGAGTGTAAAAGAATCGTTCATAGGAAGGGCAGAAGAAATAAACAGCGAGTCAAGCGAGATGAAGCGTAACATTACAACTTGTGCACCAAGGCAGTGATGGGTCGCGAAGGAGAACTGGATGTACACCTGGTATGAAGGTTATTTTATTCTTTCAGCCGGAAGAAGGCTGGGGAAGAGGTCTTATTGGTAGATAGCTGCAGATGTTACGGGGAGTATGCTACTAGACAACGAACGTTAAGCCGGGTAACGGAAGCTGAGAAGTACAACGACGGGAACCAGGGACAGAGTTGTAGGAGTAAGTGGTGACAGGTTTAGCCCTATACGTGCTCACCAAGTCACAATTATCTAGAGCGTTTTAAAACAAAGGTGATGACCTGTTTAGCACTATATGTGCTCACTAGGCCATGATTAAAGTCAAGTAGTGAAACTTAGAAAGATGACAAATTCAGCACATATGTGCTCATGTCTTAATGAGGTGGTCCGAGCTCCACTTGATGGGGCAGTCGAAAGTTTCATAATGTGGTATGAAACTTTATCGAGGTAAGGGGGGATTGTAACAAACCTTGTTGTTACAAAGGAGTGCCCCTCATTGTTAGTCTCCAGAGAAGTCCGCAAGGAGGCTTACTCTGCAGTTCCTTATATTTCGAAGCATATCTCCAGAACCTCAGAGTTCAGGTGGAAGGTAGGTGCGACAAAGTGCCGTTCTCAGCTGCGTACTCTTTGAGAGTAATAAGGTCTCGAATAAGCTTCCGAATTTCTAGTATCTGCGTTTAAGAACCACAAATGTGATGCAAGCGATGCTAATGATTCAGGTTAACGCAAGTTCTGATATCCTCAGTGAGCACAGCTATTATGCCATGTTATTTAGAGCTCTACCATTCGTTCAGTTTCCACAGTGATAATACCTCCTCATTCTAACCAGAAATCTCAAGCATATCACGCCATACTGTAAAAGAATAGTTACATAATGTGGGCACAGAAGTTCTTGCAGTACGCTTTTTTATATCAGACAAACAATAGGGATTCGCTTAATGTAAACGAGATTTTACCCAGCGTACTTAAAGAAATATCTACTCTCAAACTTAAGGTATAAAATAGAAAATATTCAGATAAAAGGCTAATCTGGTTTCTATTGTGAAATAAATCACCTGAATTTGATTATTCAATCAAGTTTTCAGAAACCGCTCTAGCGCTAATTATAATGTAGGCCGCGAGCAGGAGGTATTAACATCAGCATTCAAACTTTTATGCGCTGTCATATAAAGGTTCTAGAAATGTAGTTGAACAGGATAGCTCATCGTTTTAGCATTTTCTCCATTATAGTTCCAGTGGAAGGGCAAGTCAATTAGTGCAGCCTAATCCATGTCAGCAAACTGGTGTATTCAATAGTTTTGCTAGTTCCGAATAATGATACGAAGAACTTAGCGAGCCTAAAACAAATGAAGTTGAAATAAGTATAAGGAATATAAATTTAGAATTTTAACGTTGATATAGAATGTCAAGACGCCAAGCACGGTCCATACAAACAGGAGAATCTAAGAAGTTGGTCAGTTAAATACTTTCAAAGATTCCTACGCCCATAAAGCGCATGCGAACAGTATATGTTGAGCTACTGCTCCGATATCTAATAGAATATTAAACACAAGCATTCAAATAGCGAATGAATTATGACTGAAACAAGTCATAATTAAGGAACGAGTTAACAAATGTAAGGAAATAAATAAAAAAAAAAATGAAAGAACGAAAATTTAAAAGATAATATTATGAATAAGATTTAGAGTACTTCCCTCGCGTGGAAGATGTATGCTGCGCAGAATATCATGTTCGACAATCGGTGAATCCACTTAACATGTTCAAAATTAAAGCCTATCAAAATCATATTCCTGAGTGTTGTTTCGTTCGTACAGCAAGTAATATCCGCTAACGTAAAGTAACGAAGAGCTAATTCAATGTAAAAACTGTATGCTTTGCCGAGATTTGAAGTATTTACAATTGTGTTCTGTCAAATAGAATTATCAAACGAATGTCAACTAACCTTGGGTATGGCAGATATGAGTGCGGAATAGAATTAAAGTCTTGTGTAGTAGTAAATTATTGCTTTATCGTGGTCATAGGCACAAGTGTAGGACTGATGGGATAAGTAGGCACTCGGAATAGGCGAGTGATTTGTAAGGAATTGTTTATATAAAATTATCATTACTAATAAGAAGTCTAGGTGAATTCCTCAGTGTAGAGATTTCAGTTAAGTCGTAGCGAAATGTAAGTGCCAAGCACAGAAGTTTACATGGTAAGGTAGTTTGTAAGATTGCTAGAGGGCGATCGGATTGGTCTTTTCGAGAAGGTGAAGTGAACAATCACGAAGCGCAAAGAGAAGAGGTTAGCCAGTGAGTAGAATTGAATTCGGCAAACGAAGTGGTGCAGGTAATTTGAAGTAATTTTGGTGCAACTCATTAAGTTGCTGGTACATCGAAAAGTTAGTGATTATACTGCAAAGCGAAAAGAATAAAATCAAGCGGCGAAGGGTTTTGATAAGAGGAAAATTTTGATAATTCTAAAAAGGAAGGAAATTAAAAGTAGTAGAAAAAGGAAAAGGAAGAAGAAATTTGCAAAGGTGAAGCCGTGTTCTCTTAGAAAATTATAAAAAGAAGAAAAGTTAAAGAACTTTCCATTAATTGAAGTTTTATTTCTCAGAGGCTGATTGTTTGGTCAACACCAAAAGTTGTAAATTAGAAGAACAACAGGACTTTAGTAAACCTTGAGGAATCCGTGGACTGTAAGTCCCCGTTAAGAGAAATTTCAAACGGAGAATTGAAGCTGCCGATTGATAAGGAGTTAAGCCAAATGAAAGTCAGGCAATAAAGGTGATCCGGAGGTGTTACAGCATTCAGGTCGGAGTATCACATCGTAGAACAAAAGCCCTAGCTAGGCGTCACGCGTTTAATTGGCCAAATTAGGTTAAGGTCAGAGTACAGATTAGTTACTATTAAGAAAGTATTTAAGGCTCAAACTTATATTTGAATATAATAATTAAAATTTGGTCTATTGAATTAGATTGGCGGATTTTAATTCAATCCTTGTTCCCGGATTTAATAACTTTTTGCATAATTGAATCTTACAAATTTTGGGGGCTCGTCCGTGAACTGAAGGAACAAGCGATTCTTGAATTAGAATTCGACGTAACATTTCTTAGATTGAGCAGAATATTTGTGCAAAATTTTATCTATCTATATTAAGTTTGTGAAATTTTCATAACATTTATTACTTAACGGTTCGAATGAAATGATGCTATGTAATGACAATACATACCGCATGTACCAACATGATATTCCACGTGGTGTCCGAGACAAATCTATCAAGTTAGGCAATGTTAACAGTTTGTTGTAGGGTAACAACTCGAGACATAGGGTATATAAACCAATCAAATTTTCGATCATATTTTGTCCTGTTTGTGTGGATCGCGATTCAAGGGCGCACGATAACGTATCTGTAGGATCAACTAAGTGGTGTGGTGAGTTATCTCCTTTTGAGTGTTGTTGGTGCTAATTAATTAGTTAAGCTGGAACTTACTAGAATCGGTCGGAAATTTATAAACCAATCAGCCTCTTTGTGAATTTTATGTAGGGGGTCGACGGTCTGGTTTAGAAAACAATAGATTTATCGCAAGCCCCAGTAGAATTAAAAGCAAGTTGCTTCTCGATCAATATCACGTCCTTGCATCTGCTGTTAGTAGTGTTAATATAGTTTTGTTTGAAGGTGAATATAAAGTTGAACTCTGAAATTATCTCTGTGGATTTTACTTAAGATCTTGTTTGATCTGTAAATTCGAGTACTTTAGGTACCGAAAGCATAAAATAAATTGCATTTGATAAATGTTTCCTTCTCCATTAAAAAGGATACAAATAAATAATTAGTCCAAGCAGATAATTTTATAACCTCTGCACCTGAAACTGATTTAAAATTACAGTATTTAAGGAAGTACGAAACAATAAATTGTCACAAGCTCGCACCTGTGCAGCTGATGACTGCATTATGCTTAAGAATCACATAAGTCTTCTTAGCTTTCATCTAACTTTGTTTTTTTTGTCCATGTATAGATGCACCGCTCCTGCGTAAGAAACTATTAGTGTTATGCGGGCCTAAATTGAATTAGTCCAGTTTAAATAAATTTGGTAATACAACAGTATTGGTGCATTTGAAGTTGTCATACAAGCCTCTGGTGCGACAGCTACCTGTAGATAGCAGAGTACCTTGATTTAGTTGGATTTTATTAGTAGATTTAAGCTAAGGCTTTTCCTAATCGACTTATTGTGGCGATAGCCCGAAGTCGGGTACGTAGTACCTATAGATGCTAAGGGCACTTCTAGGTGCTGAATTTCGGATTAAGCTGAGTTACGTACTTTTGTGGTAGGAGTGTATCGACTATTTAAGGGCGTGAGTCGCAGCTGTTTGAAGCCATAAAGTGTTAGGTCAGTTCAGTGAAGTAACATGAGACAGGTTTAAAAAAAAAAAAAACATATATATGTAGCACTGCGTGAAACTAGAGAATAGTCAGATAAATAGGTGAGGTGTCGAATTAATTGCCAAGCTACCGCAACCAAAACAGCGTTCCAACTTCCTGGTTAAATTTCTTTTGGTATATGGAAAATCTATTGCTCTGGATTCTATATACATGTATATATATATAAAAAAATTTATTTGAAATACTAAGTTGTCGAAACAAATGTGCTAACAAAAGCAAACAATTTTGATGTATTGATAGATGTACACAAAATGGGGAACAATAATTCAGCCTAGTATAAGCTCGTACGTAATTTCGGCCGCTATAGGCATCTCTTTTCCACGCTGGTTGGCTACCTATTTTTGATATTACCTTCCCTTTTCGAACTTATTGAAATTTGAATTTGACTTTTGGGAGAAAACTTATTCGGAATGGGATGTGATTTGTTGAAGGGGATGTTGAGTTGTTGAGGGGTTTCTGTGTAAATTTATATATCTATGCTGAAGTGAGAGGTGCTGAATTTTCCGTTCTCTGTTCGGGAAATAAAAAAAAAAAGGTACAAATTAGCTTAAGTGACATTTTCTGTTGTGGTTTGTCTTGAGAATTTTCGCAATTGAAATTTTGCTTTGGATTTGTGGTGAAGATGATGTGCGTTTTCATTTAGGTAAAATTGTGTTGAAAATGCTATAGTTAAATAAAAAAATAAATAAATAAATAAGAAGAACTGTCACACAATGGGAAACTCTTCAAAACCAATAGGTTAATTCGTTTAATTCAGTAACCGAGCCATTAGCAATACACAGACTCGTCGAATTATTTTCTCACAACCAAAGTCTAGTATACGTTGATAATGTCGTTTGGAGAAATCGCCAAATTTTCGCCGACCTCGAAATTGCATACGAAATGCAATGTAGAGGGGTTCGACCAATTGATTACACAAAGAAAGGAAAGGTAGATTGGTGGCGCAAACAGTTGATCAAGGAATCCAAGGAGGGCGTAGAGGTGCTGCAGATCAAGCCGTACTTACCTCGCGAGGAAGATTTAAGTGAAGCAGATAATTGGTTTGCTGTGCTGAGCACAGAGGTTGAGACTAGTGATAGCCTTATGCTCGACAGACTGGCAGTAAGGGCGCAATATTTGGAGTTTCGCGTAAAGAGTGTGAATGTGGCAGAGGATGAAGATGCTAAGGCTACGCGGGATATTTTGTTGGCCAGTATCTCGATTCTAAAAGAAAAGATCGAGAGTGCAGAGTATGAACTCTGGAAAGGAGAGAGCCTAAAAAACAAGAAAGCAAGGAGTAGCGTGAATTTTAATGAGTCGATTGCCAGTGGAGAAGCTGAAGTAAACCAGAAGGAAAATGATAGTACTGAAGGAGGTATGGAAGCACGTGCGCGCTTAGATAAATCGAATTTCGCCACTCGGATAAACGCGTTAAGTCTTCTTGATAACGAAGAAGGGATGAGTGCTTCATTGCTAGTACCGAGCGCTATACGTAGAAATAGTCAAACAAGTCCAGAGCTGTACAAGTGGCCAATTAAGTTTTCCGGGGACAGTCCTAGTGAATCTGCTTCCGAGTTTCTACACCGAGTCGCGGACTTTGCTAGATCCAGGAGAGTATCCGACGTAGAAGTTTTAGCGTCCTTAGCGGATATTTTGGAGGGCTCCGCGTTAAGATGGTATCGCAGGAAGCGCGATCAACTTACAAACTACAAAATATTTATAAAAAAATTTCTTGAAGGATTTGAACCGCTAAATAGCGTGGAGAAATTACTGAGGCACATCAAAGAGAGGAAGCAATTGCAGAACGAAAGTATTGTTCAGTACGTGTCTATAGTCGAAGACCTATTTATGCGTTTGCCGCACCCACCTACCGAAGAAGAACGAGTGAGGACAATACGGCGGAATCTTTTACCAACGTATGTTCGAGCTTTAGTTCTCATAGAATTTAAAACGGTTGAGGAACTCGAAAGAGCGTGTAGGAAAATTGAAGAAGGTGAAGCGCTGGTAGAGGAGAACATAAATTGTGCTCAACCTAGACGAGTGGGCCCTAACTATCACGATAGAGATAATTGTAAACCACGCATGTATGAAGGAGCTGATAGAAATCCGAGGTTTAATCTTGTTAATCACAACAACAATTTTAGAGGTCGCAATCTACAGCCTCGAGATGGTTTCCAGCAGCCGGTGGGCAACAGATTCGGGCAGAATAACATGAAGTTTAACTACGCAGGGAATCGCCTTTCCGGCAGATCCGGAAATTACGCCAATTTTGGACCTAATAATAATCATCCCTGGCATGGAGGTAATCAGAAGAGTGAGTTTCAGCCAAGGAATGCAAACATGCGTGGTGGCCGACAGGTAGATGAGTTAGAGTCAAGCTCAAATCAGCCCTCAATCTGTACTATGAGAGTGGGAAACTCCAACGAAACTGGGAGATTGAGGACGGGGCCAGTTTCGGAAGGAAGCCGTCCTTGCACAACAGAGTAACCGATAATAGTAACGTCATAATGAAACTTGAGGATGAACAACCACATATTTTAATTAGCATTATGGGTGCTGAAGCGGAGGCCCTGTTAGATAGTGGTGCATCGATTAGCATAGTTGGAAAGAAGGGGATAAAATTATTAGAGGATCTTAATTTGCAGGCGGTCAGAGAAAAATGCAGTCCAGTGTATACAGCTGATGCTACTCGACATGACGTGGCAAGGATATTTTCCACTCCAGTGAGCTTCAAAGGCATGGTGAAGATTTTAAAGATCATGGCAGTGTCAGCTATAGAGAAAGGTATCATTTTGGGGGTCGATTTTTGGAAAACCTTCCAGGTATCAGTACAGAACCGGCTCGGCTGATGGGAAATTAGTGAAATAATGGTGGCGGAAGATTATGGGCTGAAGTGTGCGAACGCCTTACCTGAAGAGCAAGTGCTGAAGCTGAACTCTTGCAGGAATCGGTTCAAAAATTTAAGCAACGGGAAGTTGGGAAGAACGCAATTGTTGAAACACCATATAGACACGGGAAATGCGGAGCCCATTGTGCAGAGGGGCTACCAAGTCTCTCCAGCCGTACAAGAAAGGTACGTTAGAGAAGTACAACGTATGTTGAATTTGGAGGTGATTGAACCATCGTTCAGTCCATGGTGTTCTCCTGTGGTACTGGTCAAGAAGGCAAACGGAGCCGACAGATTGTGCATATACACTCGCAAGCTTAACAAGGTCACGAAGCGTTCAGCATATCCTTTGCCTCGCATACATGGAGTTTTGGCCCGACTAAACAGAACACGCTATCTCACGACAATTGATCTAAAGGATGCCTTTTGGCAGATACCGTTGACCAACGAGTCTAAAGAAAAGACTGCCTTCTGCATATCAGGTGTTGGACAGTATCACTTTAAGGTGATGCCCTTTGGCTTGTGTAATAGTGCAGCGAGCTTACAACAGTTGATGGATAGACTGTTTGGCTATTCAGATGCCGTGTTCCCATACCTTGATGATATCATAGTGGCCACAGAAACTTTCGATGAGCATGTAAGAGTATTAGATTGGGTGGCGAGTAGGTTGGAAGAGCTAAGTTGTCAGTAAATTTTGATAAGTGTCAGTTTGCGCGGACGTCGTTAAAATGTTTGGGCTTTGAAGTGGACGGCAAGGGACTAAGAACCGATCCGGCTAAGGTCGACGTGATGCTCAATTTTCCCAAACCTAGGAATTGCACAGAGATGAAACGGTTCATTGGGTTAGCATCGTGGTACAGGCGCTTTGTACCTAATTTTGCCGCAATTGTGGCGCCCCTACACGATCTTACAAAGGGAAAGCAGAAGCGAAAGATTTTATCATGGACCCCGGAAGCCGATGAAGCATTCATTAAGTTAAAATCCAAGCTGGTGGAATCTCCAGTATTGACCAATCCCGACTTTTGTAAACCATTCTTTGTACAATGTGAGGCATTTAATCACGCTATTGGTGCGGTGTTGGTACAGAAAACGGAAAATGGAGAAGAATGTCCGATTGCATATGCCAGCCGTAAGTTGAGAGGCGCAGAGATAAACTACACCACCACAGAGAAGGAATGTCTGAGCATAGTGTTTGCAGTGAAAAATTCCGGGGATATATAGAAGGCTACAAGTTTTATGTAATAACAGATCACTCCTCCCTAACGTGGCTATTTCGACAACAAGATCTATCTGGGAGGCTAGCGAGATGGGTGATGAAGTTACAATCTTATGAGTTCGAAGTTAATTATGTTAAAGGCAAAGAGTATGTGGTTCCCGATGCTCTCTCTAGGATACCAGAACTTATCTTGTTAGATTGTGTTCCGGTCGAAAGCGACAAATGGTATAAGGAAATGTTACAGCTGGTAAGAGATAACCCTAAACGAATGAGCAGATGGAAAATCATTGACGAGGAGTTATTTATAGAAGGTATAAAAGAGAATAGCTTTACTGAAATCCGTTGGAAAAGAGTCGTGCCAGAGTCCTGTCGAGGGTCAGTTTTAAAGGAGTGTCATGATGCTCCTCAGGCGGGACAATTGGGTATATACAAAACGAAGCAGATAGTGGGATCGCGATACAATTGGCCTGGAATATCGAGGGACGTAGCGAAATATGTGAAATCCTGCGAGGTGTGTCTAGCTTCCAAGAGTCCGAATCATAAGGCATATGGTCCAATGGGAAAATTTCGCAGCGCAGTGAGACCTTGGCAGATCATTGCTTTGGATTTAATGGGTCCATTCCCAAGATCAGTTAAAGGAAACACCTATCTACTGGTCGTATGTGACTGGTTCACGAAATATGTGTGCATGTTTCCCTTACGCATTGCTACAGCCAAGAAAGTGGTTCAAATTTTAGAAGAAAGGATCTTCCTGGAGTTCGGTGTACCCGAGGTGGTTATTTCAGATAATGGTAAGCAGTTTGACTGCAACCTGTTCAAGAAATTACTACGGGAATACGATATTACCAAGTTTTGGTTGAATTGCAGGTACCATCCTCAAAGCAATTTTACCGAACGGTGGAACAAAGTCATTGGTGCGGCATTAAGGTCTTATATTATTGACAATCATAAGCTGTGGGATCAGCATATTGCAAAAATCGGCGTGACCTTGAGAACTGCCGTCAACGAGGTTACAGGGTTCAGCCCGTTTTATCTTAACTTTGGAAGGGAATATTTAGGTTTTGGTTCGGATCACAAACTATGTAATGAAATAAATGATGCGAACGCGCTTGATGTGCGGAGTCAACACCTCGACGGTCTTTGGAATCTTTATAATAATATTTATAGACGTATTGAAAGGTCATACGACCGAAACAAAAAGTATTTTGATAAAAGAACCCAATTCAAGGCGTTCTCTGTTGGCGAGGTAGTGTTTAAAAGAAATTTTGTTTTGTCGGACGCTAGTAAGCATTTCGCCGCGAAGTTAGCTCCGAAATTTACGAAATGCATTGTAAGCGACAAAAGGTCGAATGTGGTATATAGGCTCAGCGACACAAGAGGTTCAGATCTAGGATGGTGGCACGTGCGAGACCTGAAACAGGGAATATCAGCGTAAAAGAAGGTAGTCACTTCGTTTAGTATAAAGTAGGCTTGCAACACGTCGGAGACTGAGTGTAAAATAATCGTTCATAGGAAGGGCAGAAGAAATAAACAGCGAGTCAAGCGAGATGAAGCGTAACATTACAACTTGTGCACCAAGGCAGTGATGGGTCGCAAAGGAGAACTGGGTGTACACCTGGTATGAAGGTTATTTTATTCTTTCAGCCGGAAGAAGGCTGGGGAAGAGGTCTTATTGGTAGAAAGCTGCATATGTTACGGGGAGTATGCTACTAGACACCGAACGTTAAGCCGGGTAACGGAATCTGAGAAGTACAACGACGGGAACCAGGGACAGAGTTGTAGGAATAAGTGGTGACAGGTTTAGCCCTATACGTGCTCACCAAGTCACAATTATCTAGAGCGTTTTAAAACAAAGGTGATGACCTGTTTAGCACTATATGTGCTCACTAGGCCATGATTAAAGTCAAGTAGTGAAACTTAGAAAGATGACAAATTCAGCACATATGTGCTCATGTCTTATTGAGGTGGTCCGAGCTCCACTTGATGGGGCAGTCGAAAGTTTCATAATGTGGTATGAAACTTTATCGAGGTAAGGGGGGATTGTAACAAACCTTGTTGTTACAAAGGAGTGCCCCTCATTGTTAGGCTCCATAGAAGTCCGCAAGGAGGCTAACTCTGCAGTTCCTTATATTTCGAAGCATATCTTCTAGAACCTCAGAGTTCAGGTGGAAGGTAGGTGCGACAAAGTGCCGTTCTCAGTTGCGTACTCGTCGAGAGTAATAAGGTCTCGAATAAGTTCCCGAATTTCTAGTATCTGCGTTTAAGAACCACAAATGTGATGCAAGCGATGCTAATGATTCAGGTTAACGCAAGTTCTGATATCCTCAGTGAGCACAGCTATTATGCCATGTTATTTAGAGCTCTACCATTCGTTCAGTTTCCGCAGTGATAATACCTCCTCATTCTAACCAGAAATCTCAAGCATATCACGCCATACTGTAAAAGAATAGTTACATAATGTGGGCACAGAAGTTCTTGCAGTACGCTTTTTTATATCAGACAAACAATAGGGATTCGCTTAATGTAAACGAGATTTTACCCAGGGTACTTAAAGAAATATCTACTCTCAAACTTAAGGTATAAAATAGAAAATATTCAGATAAAAGGCTAATCTGGTTTCTATTGTGAAATAAATCACCTGAATTTGATTATTCAATCAAGTTTTCAGAAACCGCTCAAGCGCTAATTATAATGTAGGCCGCGAGCAGGAGGTATCAACATCAGCATTCAAACTTTTATGCGCTGTCATATAAAGGTTCTAGAAATGTAGTTGAACAGGATAGCTCATCGTTTTAGCATTTTCTCCATTATAGTTCCAGTGGAAGGGCAAGTCAATTAGTGCAACCTAATCCATGTCAGCAAACTGGTGTATTCAACAGTTTTGCTAGTTCCGAATTATGATACGAAGAACTTAGCGAGCCTAAAACAAATGAAGTTGTAATAAGTATAAGGAATATAAATTTAGAATTTTAACGTTGACATAGAATGTCAAGACGCCAAGCACGGTCCATACAAACAGGAGAATCTAAGAAGTTGGTCAGTTAAATACTTTCAAAGATTCCTACGCCCATAAAGGCGCATGCGAACAGTATATGTTGAGCTACTGCTCCGATATCTAATAGAATATTAAACACAAGCATTCAAATAGCGAATGAATTATGACTGAAACAAGTCATAATTAAGGAACGAGTTAACAAATGTAAGGAAATAAATAAAAAAAAAAATGAAAAAACGAAAATTTAAAAGATAATATTATGAATAAGATTTAAAGTACTTCCCTCGCGTGGAAGATGTATGCTGCGCAGAATATCATGTTCGACAATCGGTGAATCCACTTAACATGTTCAAAATTAAAGCCTATCAAAATCATATTCCTGAGTGTTGCTTCGTTCGTACAGCAAGTAATATCCGCTAACGTAAAGTAACGAAGAGCTAATTCAATGTAAAAACTGTATGCTTTGCCGAGATTTGATGTATTTACAATTGTGTTCTGTCAAATAGAATTGTCAAACGAATGTCAACCAACCTTGGGTATGGCAGATATGAGTGCGGAATAGAACTAAAGTCTTGTGTAGTAGTAAATTATTGCTTTATCGTGGTCATAGGCACAAGTGTAGGACTGATGGGATAAGTAGGCACTCGGAATAGGCGAGTGATTTGTAAGAAATTGTTTATATAAAATTATCATTACTAATAAGAAGTCTAGGTGAATTCCTCAGTGTAGAGATTTCAGTTAAGTCGTAGCGAAATGTAAGTGCCAAGCACAGAAGTTTACATGGTAAGGTAGTTTGTAAGATTGCTAGTGGGCGATCGGCTTAGGGCAGTTCTTGCTTATCAGACCGCGTGGTGAACTCCGAATCGGAATCCGGAACGGATAAAGAGGTTGCTGAACGAGTTCCGGGAGACATGTTGGTCTTTTCGAGAAGGTGAAGTGAACAATCACGAAGCGCAAAGAGAAGAGGTTAGCCAGTGCATAGAATTGAATTCGGCAAACGAAGTGGTGCAGGTAATTTGAAGTAATTTTGGTGCAACTCGTTAAGTTGCTGGTACATCGAAAAGTTAGTGATTATACTCCAAAGCGAAAAGAGTAAAATCAAGCGGCGAAGGGTTTTGATAAGAGGAAAATTTTGATAATTCTAAAAAGGAAGGAAATTAAAAGAAGTAGAAAAAGGAAAAGGAAGAAGAAATTTGCAAAGGTGAAGCCGTGTTCCTTTGGAGAATTATAAAAAGAAGAAAAGTTAAGGAACTTTCCATTAATTGAAGTTTTATTTCTCAGAGGCTGATTGTTTGGTCAACACCAAAAGTTGTAAATTAGAAGAGCAACAGGATTTTAGTAAACCTTGAGGAATCCGTGGGCTGTAAGTCCCCGTTAAGAGAAATTTCAAACGGAGAATTGAAGCTGCCGATTGATAAGGAGTTAAGCCAAATGAAAGTCAGGCAAGAAAGTTGATCCAGAGGTGTTACAGCATTCAGAGCACAGGTTAGTTACTATTAAGAAAGTATTTAAGGCTCAAACTTATATTTGAATATAATAATTAAAATTTTATCTGTTGAATTAGATTGGCGGATTTTAATACAATCCTTGTTCCCAGATTTAATAACTTTTTTCATAATTGAATCTTACATTCTAACTTAATCCCATAAAAATTTCTCCACTTATTTATAGGAGTTGCAGGTGGCCAATCACCCCGACAGGTGCCCGAAGAAAACAAAAAAAATTCTCTATTTTCAAAATTTGTCTAAATTAATAATCTTTATCTTTTGTACTTTAATCTAATAAATTGAAAATTTCGTAATTAAATAAGTCTTGTTTCTAAGAAAATTTTTGTGTTCACCTTATTTTCATTGTTCTTTTTCAGGTATTTGTTTATGTTGGGCCTATGAAAATGACGCTGGAGGTATGCTGTGTTTTTTTTTTCTTAAAAAAAAAGCGTTGAGTCCTTGGTTGATGGTGTACATATTTGTCGATTGTAGTTCGCTATTAATTTATATATATATACAGGGTGTCCCGTAAGTCGACGTCTAGCCGGAACCGGGTGATAGACCAAATCGTAGTAGTTACCAGAAAAATATAAAAAAATAATGTAAGTCATGTATTTTTCAAATTATAGCCATTTCTTTTATTTTTGAGAAAATGTACACTATGTGATGGTTTTTTAGCTCCTGTTGCTACAAATCTTTAATGTTTTCAATTTTATTTTTCTTATGTAATTCCGAATAGTGCTTATGTAACCTGTTGCTTTAAGTTCTAAGCCAACTGCTCCAGCTTGGAAGAGAATATCACATTTTGCCGAACGAACAATATAAAATTAATAATTCGATGAACTTTAACTGACTGTACTGAAATAAAAATATACTACGCCAGTCTGGCAAGTAACTTTAAAAGTTGACGCATTTAATAAGGATTCTAAAATGGTACAACACTTCTTACATTATTTCTTAGATTACGGAAAATAAAATTTTCTTCTTCAAGAAACCTAGTTCATAAAATTTCTTTTCACCTACTAAAATTGATCCTAGTGTACCCAAAGCTTGCCTTAGGAGCGCAACTTAAAGCTTCTAGCTTGAATGAGATGGACAGTCATTACATAAAGTGTGAGTGAGACAGATAGTGACGCTTTCAAGTTAGAGATGCTAACTTTTTTTTAAATATAGGACAAATTCTCCTTAATTTTAAAATTAAACACCAATTATTTGGATGATGAGATTTATTATTTACAAAAGATGTTCAAACTGCCTTCGTTCAGCTTCAATACAAGCTCGACATCTTCTTAAAAAAGATCGGATTATCAGACGGGCAATTCTATCGTTGTTGAAAAATTCAACTGCTTCCGTAATTCTTTGCCGAAGCTCAGCTAAATTTTCAATTGACTTCTTATAAACTTTCTCTTTTACTGCTCCCCAGTAAAAGAAATCTAATGGATTTAGATAAGGTGAACGGGCTGGCCACGAGATCGTACCAGACCGCCCTATCCATCTGTCCGGATATTCTTCATTGAGATATTCTCTAACTGAAAGGGCATAGTGCGCTGGGCAGCCGCCTTGCTGGTACCACATCTCTCTGTAAATACTTAGTGGCATGTCTTCCAGTATATTAGGTAAATGATTTTGCAGAAAATCTAAATAAACTTCAGCATTAAAGAGCTCTGGCAACTCAAAAGGTCCTATGACTTTTCCGTTTAAAATTCCGGTCCACACGTTTATTTTAAAACGATATTGAGATCTATTTTGTCTCATTAAATTCGGATTCTCTACGTGCCACTCGTGTAAGTTGTGTAGGTTCATGTAACCGTCTTTTTTAAATGTCGATTCATCCGACCATAAAATTTTCTCGAAGAATCGCGGATCTTCCCGTTGTATTTGTAGCATCGTTTGGCCAAACGCAACCCGAGGTTGATAATCCCGAGGTAGCCGAGTTTGTACTCGCTGCACATGGTATGGGTGGAGCTCATGTTTTTGTAATATTAGGTGAGCTATACTTTTGGGCACTCCTGTGCATTCCTGGATTGCACGTACCGATTTACCTGGATCTTCTTCAACTGATTGAAGTATTACGTCCTCGTAAGGCAAGGAACTTCTTCCTTCACCATGTACTTGATTTGGCAGTCGGCCCTCTGTGGAGAGTAGACGGTGCACATTTGTAAAAACTCTATGATCTGGAGAACGATCAGCATTTGGGTATCTCTCGCGATACAGTCTAGCCGCAGCACTAACATTGCCTCTGCATTCCCCATACAAGAAGTGCGTGTTGGCATATTCCTGTCTGGTGTATAAAGACATGGTGGCACTACTCAATCACACTATAGTCCAGAAAAAATCAAAGCTTGTCGTAAAGAGATCGAAACTGTCCAAATCCAATTACAAGCAAACAAGTCCAATAAACGAAGCAAAAAGTCGAAAGTACGAAATAACACGAACGAATACGGAATACTTTTAAAGTTACTTGCCAAACTGGCGTAGTACATTTTTGTTTCAGTACAATCAAAATGTGACATTTTCTTCAAAGCTGGAGCAGTTTACAATTTAAAGCAACAGGTTACATAAGCACTATCTGTCTCATTCACACTTGATGTAATGACTCTCCGTCTCACCCAAGATAGTATCTTAAAGTTACGCTCTTAAGGCAAGCTTTGGGTACACAAGAATCAATTTTAGTAGGTGAAAAGAAATTTTTCGAAACTGGGTTTCTTGATGAAAAAAACCTTTTTTTCCGTAATCTGAGAAATAATGTAGCAAGTGTTGTACCATTTTAGAATCATTATTAAATGCGTCAACTTTTAAAGTCACTTGCCAGACTGGCGTAGTACATTTTTTTTCAGTACAGTCAGTTAAAGTTCAACGAATTATTAATTTTATATTGTTGGTTCGGGAAAATGTGACATTTTCCTCCAACCTGGAGCAGTTGGCTTAGAACTTAAAGCAACAGGTTACATAATCACTATTCGGGATTACATAAGAAAAATAAAATTGAAAAAAGTAAAGATTTGTAGCAACAGGAGCTAAAAAACCATCACAAGGTGTACATTTTCTCGAAAACAAAAGAAATACCTATAATTTGAAAAATACATGACTTAGATTTTTTTTTATATCTTTCTGGTAACTGTTACGATTTGGTCTATCACCCTGTTCGGCTTGACGTCGACTTACGGGACACCCTGTATATATTTTTTTTTCTTTTTACACCATATCTTTTTCAGTTGTGATTTGACTTATACTAGAGCTTGAATATTTACTTATTGTACGTTGTTTAAGTATTCTACGTTGTTTATTTTTTTTTACTTTTTGTATTTATTCTAATTCTTGTGTACTTATTCTAGGTTATGTCTAAAATTCTAAGGAATTCGATTTCAATTTTCATCTTTGCTAGGGGTTTGTAAAATAAAATGTTGTCCAATCTCGATTTTTATGTTAATATCTTACTAGTAAGCTATGTCTTTTTATTTATTACTTAATGTTATGGAATATTATTTATTTATTATTTTGTTTTTTTATAATTTTTGTGTAAATGAATCTCGATTATCTTTTAATTGGTTATTTGTTTGTATCTTTCGAAATGTGTTTTCGGTCTCTTAATGTCTAGTTTTATTTCACTTGTTTTCTATCAGCCAGTATAGTAAAAGGGGAGAGGGCTGTGATTGTAACAGAACAATAAAAAAAGGGAATGACAAAATGGGTATTTTGGTGTTTAACTTACACTAATTGTACAGATCTCGCTCTGGGGAGGTTTTGAGCACATTTTAACTTTTCTTGGGGTTTCACGTAAACCGGTTCCATGGGGGTGTCTTCAGCTGTGGGCTGTAGTCTACGTTTAGCAACGCATGCAATGAATGCCGGTACGATATATTTTGCTACTGCCACCACCGATGCAATTAGTAACAAGTATCCTGTCATTGATAGGGACCTAATAGAGAGTATATGTGGAATCTTGGCCTTTGGTCCAAAGTGAATGTTGTTCACTTTGGTACGGATTTCGTATAGAGATTTTGTATCTAGGTAGATACGTTGGTTTGTTTCATCTCCGAGGAGTAATGTTAGTTGTTCCTCAAGGTTTTTAGGAGCGGATATCTTTGATATTTTCTGCCAACTCATCCTGAGTTTCATTTGTGCCTGGGAGGTAAGTTGGTTGGGAAATTTTTAGCGGAAGCAGATTTTCTGCTTCGTAATACAGAGTGTGAGGCCCTATTTGCAAGGAACATGATTTGTTGACTGTGATGATTCCTTGTCCTGCGAGACGATGAGTGAGTAATTTTTGTTTACAGGCTATTTGTACTATAGTGGTTTCAGTTAAGAAGTATAGCCACGAGTTTGGTCTATTGAGCTTAATTATCGTGTCCGCTGGGGGAATTTGAACCCTGAAATTACACTGTTGATTTTCGACTAATGGGTTATACAAAAGTTTGATGGTACATTCATCTGATTTAATAGATATAGTTATGGGGGTGTTCAGCTTATCAACCCACGTATCCTCATTGATCCCCTTTGAAATTTTGTTGAAATATTTCAGCTTTTCTGGGTTCAGAAACAGAAATTTCTGGGTCTTGACTTGACTTGCCACATGGGAAAATCCGATATCAGGTATTAATGAGTGGTTTGAATCCACCCGTATGGGAAAGCATTTAATTTGTTGGATTTTCATCTTGGGGATATTAAAAATGGGGAGATTGATTTGCATAACTAATTTGTCCTGTAGCAAATATGTCTTGATCTTCACTGTTTGATACAGAACTGATAAACAGTTCTGTAGATTGGGACAGGTAGAGTGAGATATTTAATAAATCTCTAGCAAATGATTTGGGGAAATTTAAAGGGGATGAATTTGATTATTTCTGCTGGACACTATTATGTCCAGTAGAGCTTGTTGTCTAAATTCCAGACTAGAGATGATCTGTTGTCTTATTTGATGGGCTGTCAACTCGTCTGTTGTGCTCCGCAGATTTTTAATCTGATTGGTTATTTGATGTTGTCGTTCACACAGTCAGGTTAGGGGTTTCTGAATTTGTTCGTAAGTTATTTTTATTACGCTGATCAATTGTTTTTCCAGATCAGCTAGTGTTTAAGTATTCACCTCTAACTCACTTAGTCGGCTGTACACCTCTTGCTCGTTCCCACTATCCATAGTGCCAAGTGGTTGTGAATCGCATTAGCTATTCCATCAAAGATGGATCGGGGCTTGCGTGATTTAAGCACTACCTCTTTAATGACATTGTTGCGTCTCTTGATATTTTCCATCAGGGCGTGTACAAGATTAGTTTGTAGGGTATATAGATCTTGATCAAAGGATTTGTTACCACATAAATGATGTACGTAGTGTTCCGCACGTTCTGCCAGTTTTGTCTGATTGTCCACTGGCCCATATCTAACTCAGTGATGATGCTCCAAGTGTCATGGTAAACTGATGGGATTCCAAGATCCTCAAATGGTACTCCCGTGTTATTTAGGGGAGTGATTGAGAAAGGTTCCCCAGCGCGGGCTCCTATCATGCTCAGGAACAGTCCGTAGAAAATTATTGGCCGCATTGTTATCTAGGAGAGGATAGGATATTAAAATGAGTTTTCTGTTGACTTTGTAGCTTACGTTCTATTGTTCTTTAATTTAATGTATGTATGTACCTTAAAACTATTTAGATGCTATGGACACTATTTTATTCGCAGAAAGGTTTTAGACGGTTGATATGTACCGTCACCTCTTGTTTGCGAATTTTAATTGTTGTGTTTACTGAACTGGGGATTCCGGTTATCGTATAGGGCCCTACTCAAATCTGGGAGAGCTTATGTTTACGACTCTCGCTCTTTAGTAGAACCTTGTCTACTCTGTGAAATATCAGGCGACGTACAGCTTTGTCATAGTAATTTTTCGAGCGCTGTTTCCTCATCAGTAAATTTTTCCTTGCCATGGCGTATGACTTCTGAAACTTATACCTGAGAGTATGGTAGTAGCTTTCGTGGTTATACACGGGTTCGGGGTCTCGCCTTAAGTTGGACGGGACGTCCGCTGTAAAGCCGCAGAGGCAGTCCATGGGAGTTAATTTTGTCCCTTCGTGTACACTGTTATTGTACGCGAATGCAGCGGTTCGTAGATAATTATCCCATGACCTGGGATTTTCGTCCACTATAGTTCGTAGATATTCAATTAATGGTCTATGTGCATATTCGATTACTCCATTTGATTGGGGATGATAAGCAGAGGTTTGCATCTTATTTATCCTAAAGAATTTGCATACATTTTTGAATAGGTCACTCAGGAAATTACTTCCCTGATCGGTGACTATTCCTTTGGGAATGGAATTGTAGCGCGTGACGATTTCGTCGAAGAAAATTTGCGCTACCGTTATTGCTTCTCCATTCGGTATGGCATACCAACCTTGTGAGGTTATTCTGAAACGTTAATATATATATTTGTTTCCGCATTCAGTCTCCTCTAGTGCGCCGACTATATCTAGATAGATTTTATCGAATCGTTGTTCCGCTAACCCCGTAATCACCATTGGCATTTTATACTGTGGTGAAGCCTTCATTGTTTGACATTTGGCGCACCGCTTAATGTGTTTTTTGATGTCACTAAGCATGTGCCTCCACCAGAACTTTCTTGGAATCCGTTTATAGTTTTTTATCACTCCCTGATGGACGCCAAAAAGAGAATCATGATAACCTTTTAAGATTAGTTGAATCTCCTCTGGCTCATGTTTACTTCAGGGGGACAGGTTTCGTCTATGATTTGTGGATTGGCACTAGGTGGACTGTCAAGGTCCTCTGCTTCCTTTGATTCATGATCTTTTTGTTCTAGCTGTTCGGCTTGGCTTTCTGGGTTTGATCTTCTTTTCTGAATGTTTCGTGTCTGGGCTCTGGTTACAGCATTGCATTGCAGACGCTCCTTTAGGTCCGATGAGTGTTTTTCCTCCTCTATATCCAAGTCCATTTGGTAGTGGACTATAGCTTCTACCGTGAAGGTTGTAGTTTTCTTGTCTTTGACATTATCCTGTGGAAGGCGACTTAAAGCGTCGGCATTCGTGTTGTACTTTCCGGGTTTATATTCAATTTTATAACTGAATTCGGAAAGTTCATGGTGGAATCTCACCAGACGGGAAGTGGGATCCTTAACATTGAAGACCCCCTTGAGTGGTTTTTGATCTGTATAGACCGTGAACTCTCGGCCTTGCAGATAACACCTGAAATTTTTAGTCCCCCACTCTATAGCCAGTAACTCTGTCTCAATAGTGGAATAGTTACTTTCGGCTTTGTACGGCTGGCGTAGGCAAAGGGCTAGTCACTTCCTACCTCTCCTTGAGATAGGACTGCTCCAAGAGTTTCGCTGCTGGTGTTTGTGGTAAGGTTAATGGGTTCTGCAAAATCGGGATATATAAGGAGTGGGGTGAAATTAAAGCATTTTTAATGCTTTGAAATGCCTATTGGATTTTCTCAGTCCATTTAAACTTTACATCCTTTCGGATTAAGTTTTTTAGAGGACGTACCGTTTTTGAAAGGTCGGGTATAACTTTTCTGTTTTAATTGGTAAGGCTCAAACATAATTACACATGCCTTACTGTCTTAGGAATGGGGAAAGTCTGGACGCATGCCATTTTGCTAGGGTCAGGTAGTCCTCCTTGGTTAGAGCAATTGTGTTCTAGATACACTACCTCGCGCCTGAGAAATTGACATTTCTCAGGCTGAAGTTTCAGGATATGTTCTCTCAATCTGTCAAAAATTTTTCGAAGCTTTTCGTTGTGGTCTACCAGACTTTTTCCATAGATATCGATGTCATCTAAGTAGACGAAACACTCTAGACCTTGTAGGCCAGTTAATATGAAATTCATTAGACGATGAAATGTGGCCGGGGCTCCTTTGAGCCCGAACGACATGCGTTTGAATTCACAGTATCCGTAGTTCGTACTGAAAGCCATTTTTGCTCGATCTTTCGGATCGACTAGAATCTGATGATAGCCATTGGCTAGGTCTAGGGTGGTAAAATATCGTGAGTGGCCCAGTTGATCGAGGATATCCTCAATCCTTGGTATCGGGAAGGCGTCGCCAATTGTTTTTTCGTTCCATTTACGAAAATCATCCACGACGCGCCACCTTATCTCATCATCTGCTCTCGCTTTTTTGGGGATGTCTAGCAGTGGTGAGTTCCATGGGCTTTTGCTGGGCTGGACAATATTGTTGTCCAGCAATTCTCGGAGTTGCTCGTTTATGACATTTCGCTGTGTCTCTGGTAACCGGTACATCTTTTGGTTAATAGGTGCTTGGTCTTGCACCAGAGGGATGTCGTGGGCGATGGTATTGGTATGTGTAAGCCTGTCATTTTTCAAAAAGAATGTGTCATCATATTCGTAACAGAGATTTGTTATTGAGGCTTTTTCCTCAGTGTTTAGGGTTTGGTCCAGACTGAGTTCTTGCTGTAATCTGGCGAGGCGGGGGTTAAGTTTGGTGTCATAATGTTCGACTTCGTTTGGGAGCGGTTATTGTATATGTTGTAGGATGACCGTCTGATCGACGTTTATTGCCCTGTTTTTATTATTCTTAAATCTAGTTTTATTTAATGATATTGTTACTATCCTTATTGATTTTACTTCTTAACCTACTTGTTTTATATATGAGAGGCGCTGGGCCAGGTGGATCTGCGGGAGTAGCTAACGGTGAACCATTGGTATGCTGGCCACCGTCTGACGTTGGGAGACCCGCAAGCGTCTTGGAGCCGTTTTTTTATGGCTTAGTTGACCGAGGCTCTTATGCCCTACGTTCTTAATTTTAGATTTAATTATATTTTGATGCTCACCATCGCCGTCATTTCGACTCATGGGATTCGACGGATGGGCGATTGTAATATCTTTATCTGGCTTTAGTTTTATGGGGACGACAGTGTAGTCTTTAATGGAAATCAGATTTAGGTTCACGCTGTCTAGAACTACTTGTGAAGGGCGTGTCTTGAGGATTCCTATGGGGACTGCTTTTAAACCAGCTGAGAGTAAGCTGTTTGCTAGGTAGACGCCGTCGTCTATTTGTATTGAAAGACTGAGCATTTCTTCCTCTAAATGCAACGGAAATTTGGCTATGATCTGAGACCTTGATGAGACGCACGCACGTTCATTTAAATTCACCTGATGCTGTCCAGTCTCACAGGCCGGATCTTCGGTAATCAAGTCACCCTTATCGCGTTCTTGTAAATCACAGCCGACTTCTTCTGGTTGAGAAGCTTTGAGAACACTTGGGATATAAGGCGTATTCCCGTCGGTTTTAATATCTCCTACCAGTGTTTCTCTGTTGACTGTGTTTTGTGAACAAGGGTTGTCCGATGCTATTTCTAATAGAACAGCAAACTCTTCTGGATTGATTTCCATGCGAGGAAATCGTAGAACATTGTTGGGTCCTTCATGAAGCTTCCTTGGCAACTTCCTAAGGTATCTACGGTACCAAAGGGGCTATGAAGCGTTATTTTCCTGTTGGGTTTATTAGGTCTCGCGATTTTATAGCTTTTTTCTTAATTATACTGATCTCAGCGCCGGTGTCCACTACTAGTTGGGCCTGACCATTTAGGCCTACGTCTAGAGGAAGTCTGGCTGTGGGTACACTGAAGTTGGGCGGCTGAGAAGACCCTTGTTTGTTGCTGGTAGGGTTTATAGTCGAGCCGGGGAGTTTTGGGTCGACTCTTTCTCGTTTCCCTGCATTTTATCATCCCGTTTATGTTTTTGTCGACATTCGTCGATCTTGTGTCCGCGATGCTCACAAAAGTCATATTTCTGTCTTATATTAAAGACTCTGGGGCCTTCTGTATTGTTCGTATCTGTCTTTTGCGGACTGTTAGGGAGTCCTCGTGTGAAACGCGTTGCAGACTGTGCTTGGTTGTTTCTACAGTCCCGAATGT
Source organism: Dioctria rufipes (assembly GCA_963924295.1). NCBI lineage: Eukaryota > Metazoa > Arthropoda > Insecta > Diptera > Asilidae > Dioctria > Dioctria rufipes. The sequence goes on along the minus strand of OZ002740.1, from coordinate 167,138,550 downwards.
CATGCCCTTAACTCCTGCAGTTGCCGAAGAAGGCGGTGATTTTGTTTTTAGGCACCCCGTGTAAGTGTGTACCCGCTTCTGACAGAAGTTACAGGTAATATTTTGTACCAGATTTTATGGATCCGATTGTCGAGAATCCCTTCGTGGAAATGACGGACGTGGCGTTTGGGCGTGTACATAAGGAGGATTGTTAAACTGCCGGGGCTCATGTGCTCGTGGTGTTGCATACATGGGTGGTTGTTGTGCTTGACTGTAAGGAGTTCCGCTTAGAGCTCGAACTCGAAGACTTGAATCTATTGGTGCCATTGGATTTGGCTGTTGCGTTAGTGGCGTTTGGAAGAAAACTGTGCCTGCTTGTAGCTTTTCCTTATCTAACGCCTTTTGTATCAGCTGCTCTAGAATCTTTTTCTACCAGAGTGGGGAGGTACTGGTATAGGTGGGGTTATTTACACTACTTTGAGGGCATTCTTGGCGAAGTCCGCCAAATGTGTTTTCACAGCTGGAGCTGCCGTTGCTCCGTACTTCAGTGCCGCTGCCTCGTTGCAAAACATCAATAACTGCTTCACTCTTATTGTGAAGGCATTGAGAGTTTCCAATGGGGTTTGAATCATTGTGAGCAATTTGTTGACCAATTCTTGGTACGATTCACGTGGTAGGTAAGAAGTTCCCCCACCTCACTAAAAGCAGTTGGAACGTCCGTAGCAAACAGCTGATAGGCATCGCCACGAAGCATTGTGGGCAAGATATGTAGGAAGGCAGTTTATTCTTCCTCACTTTAACAGTGTAGGGCCTGTTTGCAACTGCCAATAAATGTTTGCAGCTCACGGTCCAACTATGGGGTATTTTCACCCGAAAACAGAGGAACAAGTTGTGCCGTGAGCTTGGTCACCTTTGCATAATCTACCATTGTGATTTTCTCTATGTCTATACATTTGTAGGGTAGTCTATTGGTGTCTTTTTTGGTTGCATGGCTTGGTTCTGGACGAGACTTCGTGAAGGATACTTCTAGCCAGCCACTAAGGAGGTTTCGGCCGTAGTCTCGTCAGAGGGATCACTACTTATGTCACTATCACTTTCAACACTTACAACTACACTCTCTTTGATCTTATCTAAACCTGGTGAACGTGAAAGCCCGGCAAATTCGATAAGCTCCTGTTTGAATCGCTCTGAATCTTTTTTAAATTTTCCGATTTGTGTCAGCCTCTGCTTTTTGCCTTGACATAATCTGTGTAGAGCTTTCCTCTTGCATGTACTTCCCCTGTTATCAAAAATGGAAGCGTTCAGCCTTCTTAGAGAATTCCCTTCTGGATAGTTTTTTGCTGGTAGGGGGACTCATTCCGTCTTAATTCCCCTGGCTGAGATTGAAAGGCTTTTGCCGACTTCGAGTTCTCTTTCAATCCTGGAACGGAGTTTCTAGTTTCGGGTGCTTCTGTTCGCTGCCGGGGGCCAAAGGCCTGTTTATTTTCCCCTGGATATGGGGGCTTGAAGCCTTCTTCGAAATCCTCTTCAACCCAGGGACTATGGTATCATCCTTCTGGAGTTGGTTTTGAATAGGTGTGTCTGCGTTATGCTCCTTCTTGATGCTGCCTGTAGACCGGCTTAGGATTGGGAGTGTAATTCCTCGTTGCTCCGTTGTTGGTTTGTTCACCCTTAATGGGGTGAACCCATGCTCGCCTGGAGCAGAGGCGCCCATAGATGTTATTTACCCTGAGCGTTGGGGGTGACGTGGCCTTATAGCTTGGCTAGAGTCACAGGTTCCCAGTAGATTCCTGTAAGACCAAGGCTTTTCAAGCGCTTACGATCTTTTTACTTGACCAAGCTTCCTTGATCTTCCCGCAGCGCGAATTGTTATATATGTATATATCGCTCACCTTGTGATTGGTTCTGGGTTGCGGAACTGTTAATCCAAGTCTAAGAACAACATTTGCTTGCTTTTTATTTTGTAAACCATTGAATATAGCGGAATGGAGCTCCTCCACCACGGAAAAAGAGCTATTAGCAATAGTTTGGGCTACACAAATCTTTCGATATTATTTGTATGGACGAAAATTTAGAATCTATACAGATCATTAGCCGCTCAAAGAAATCTTTAATACTAAAGATCCAACCTCCCGACTAATCAGATTCCATTATAAGCTCTCAGATTATGAGTATATTATCGAATATAAACTAGGGAGATACAATAAAAACGCAGATGCATTAAGCAGAATACCCAGCGAAATAGTGAACAGCCTGTGAACAATAACGTTATTATAAGAACAAATGATAGAGATAGCACGGACAGCGAAACCGAAGAACCTAATAACACGAAAATAATTGCAAGAACACAAGTCTATCGTAGAATGGATTCAGAGACTAGTGAAAAAGACAACAAATTATGTCGCCCAGTACCTAGGTCTAGTTATAAAGATAACAACAACGTAACCCAAACTGAAGATATGCTTCCCACAACTCCTAATAAAAACACTGAGAATGAACGAAACACCGAAACTAATTTCATTAGTTCAACGGAGTCGGCAGAAGAAGAAAATGTGCAAATTTTAGGTATAACCCGAATGATATCGATACCATTTTTCGTGATTTCCATAATGCTCCCATAGGAGGACATTTGGGAATTTATAAAACGTATAAGTGTATAAGAAAAAATTACAAATTGAAAGATATGTTAAGGGATATTCATAAGTTTTGTTGCGCGCCTGTTGGGCAACAGGACGAGGGAGTGCTTCTCGTAATCGAGGAAGATCACCTGCCCTTTCTGAGTTATATGTAGAAAAAGAAAACTATCACTTTTACTTTTGTAGCTAGTTCTTTGACTTTATTCTGTTCACATTTATTCTTTTAATTGAACTACGAACTTATTCTTTTAATTGTTCTGTAAATGAGAACTTAACACTTTATTCTTTAAACTATTTTACTTCTAGGTTTACACTCGTGATTCTTTTTAATGCAAATTCACACTGTCTACTACAACTTATTGATTTCACTTTTTAGGTTAGCTGATATTTTGAGATTTCCCTTTCGGGAAATTCTTATAGGAATTAGCGAGTATCTCTTCGATACTCGTTCTTAATTTTTGTTTGTTCCTATCAGTTTTCAAGCTTTCCCCACTGAGAACGTTTGACAAGAAAGTTCTTGAGTACTTAATGCTTTCGTAAGACATTCCCCTCCGAGAATGCTTGAAATATTCTCATGTAAACAATTTCATGTATGTACATGGTACCTTAGTGGCCCAGTTGACCATATGTTGGGGTTTTTGACTGAGGAAGAGAAATTGTTTACTGCAGTCATTTGTTATGCAATTTGATACGCTCGATTGTTTGCAATTGAGCGTTGGTATTTCCTTACGCTGTAGGAAATAGAACATTTGGTTGCTTCATGGCACACAATTGGATTTTAATGTTTTGTGTTGCTTCATGACAGCATTTCTGAGAGTTTTTCACGGCCGCCTTTTGAATGTTCTTTTGTTAATTTGGCTTGGCCCGTGTTTTAATGCCTTGCATGATACAGATGTGTCCTCTAGGGAAAGTACGTATCCTTTCTTAAAGAAAGTAATGAGTGGCCCTGGTATACTGTTAGTATATAAAAAAAAAGGTGTTTTGGGGCCGCCACTCATTACACCATCCCCCTAGGAAAAGAAAATTCAGAGAATTTTCGAAAAGAGGAGGCAAAAAAAAATATATAAGTGTGTTTCACCACTGGCATTGGCTAATTGATCAGAGAAGACGCTTCTTGTTTATTACATAGTTGTTTATTTACCTTCATAGTGGTAATTTCTTATCTTATTATTCTTATTAGTCTAACTATGCAATACTAAAAACAAATGGTAACTAGGCGCTAACTTAATGTATTCTACAGTCTTTAACTTTGGAGAAAATTTTATATCTAAAAGTAAAATATCTTAAAATATTTTTAATTACGCTAATTTAGCCTTTAAATTACATTTGAAAAGAAAAAAAAAAAAAAAGGAAAAACAAAATTAATTTCGCACTATCTGAACTTAAATAATAATTTTTTTTTATAATGTATGTATTTATCTTATGTTTGCATATACTTAGGCGTAAGGCCACATATTTCTATACAGAGCTAGGGGCATGTTAAAAAAAAGCTTTATTAGTGCTTTTATGCATTTTATCTTATTTGATTAACTAATTTAGTTCGATATTTATTATACTAATTATAATAAAAGATTTGCTTAGTATTATATAATCATTATTTCTTATGTTTTTTTTTTAACTCTTACATTTTTAATAAAAAAAACTCTCTTTCTCTCTTCTTTATATGAACACCTTTGTGTACGAGCTTTTTGTGTTTATATATTTTTTTTGCGAGTGTGCTTTGGTTTGTGCTTTTGAATTTGTTGGCCTTAACCTTGTATGGTAATGCGGTAATCGGTATCAACATTGTCAAGTACAATAGACGGGCTTTCTGTATTCATTTGTTGTGTTTTGCGTTTTTTTATAAGCTTGTAAGCGCTGAAGGTTAATATTATGGCTGCAAGTATGTATAGTACAGCGTAATGATGGATGATATGCGGAATTATTTTTTCGTGTTTAAATAGTTCTTGTTGTTTTTGCTCTTTTATAGCGGCACTGAGTTGCGATAACTCTTGGTCGTCGTGGAATTTTATGACTCGGACTTTAGACTGTATGGGGGCTTGCTGTTGTGTGTATGTAGGTATTTCGTAGGTAAGATTAATAGATGGTAGGTAGTGGCTGTTTAGCTCAAGTTCTTTAATATTGTGGGCTTGGATTATCAGATCTTTGGTACGCAGGTAGCATCCTACTGATAATTCAATCACACCAGTGTTATTCAATTGATGGGGGATTATTTCACTGTTGCATACAGTATCGACTACTACTGGTTCTTTCATAGAGAACAGCCATTTGTTGGGTTGAGAAAGTTGGATCCAGAAATCCAGTTTTGGAACTGTTTGGATTTCACAGTGAGCAGGAATAAATTTTGAATGTTTCAGTAGGTCAATCTCACATAGATTATTGATTGAGTGCACATTAAATATCGGGTGTACGATGCGGCAAAGGTAGTGGGTTAAGTCTGATGTTTGGCAATTTTGTAAATCGAAATTGTTTAACGAATAATAGTGCTCTCTGTTATTGTCTATTACTAGGTATTCGAGAGAAGGCTTTATGTAAGCGAAATTTTCTTTATGTGGTGTTGGAAATGGATATACCTTCAGTAATTGGTAGTTTTCTCTGAAAGGTAAGGGAAGTTTGAGGAGAAAAATTATTTTATTATTAACAACTGCTGTGCGTACGTTACTAACTTGGCAGATCTGTAAGAGATTGTTTTTCTCTTTATTGATGGGTAAGGTAAGGGAATTTGGTATTTCTTTTTGAATGGTCTCTAATGCATTTTTCATTTGCGAAGGAGTGATAATTCAAGGGTGTGCTTTACCTTGCCGTACATCTGTGACTAGGTCGATAAGGATATTTTGTACATTTTGGTACCTAATCATCATTAAGGTTGTTAAAGAGACAAGTGTCTCCAGTTCTATCGTGATATTTTGTTTAATATTGTCGCTAGTTAAACGATAGCTTGCTGACATAAGACTCTCTAACTTTTTGTCTATGTGGATAAATTGTTCCTTTATGGCAAAACGGGTTTTGTTAAATATATTTACTGTGGTATCTACGATCAGTGTTTGATTCTTGATCAATTCTAATAAATGATCCTCATTGTCTCGGAGATTTTCTATGTGTTGGTTAATTTGGATTGCATCATCTTCATCCAAAGTGCCGAAAAGAGTTTTACTGAGTGTACCTATACCATTGAACACCCCGCGTTTATATCTGTTGTTTTGTTCTGTTAATAATAGTGAATTTTGTCTAAGAACCCGTGTGAGTGTGTTTAATTGATGTGTGATATCGCCGCAGAGAGGGAGTTTGTTATGTTTGTATTCGATTAGGTTACAAAGTTTCTGAGCTGATTCTGTACAATTTGTTAGTTTCTCAAGCTCGAAATTGAAATCTTTTAGGTCGTAATACACTATTACCTGCCATTCGTTGCTATACAGACCGACGCGTCCTACTTCCTCAAAGTAGATTCCAGGATTCGATTCTAGTGGGGTGATTCTCAATGAGGAGTCTGCTGCTGGTACACAAGCACAAAGCACGAGAACGGTCATCAGGGAGATGGTCCTGAGACAAGAGTTTGGATTAATTTTTATTCCAAAAATAGTTTTAGATTGTTATTATGTACAGTCTTAAGCTTATTCCCTATTTTAATTGTGGAATTTTCGGTAGAGTTCATTTTTACTATCTCGTAGGGGCCTGTCCATAATGGAGATAATTTATTTTTTCGCGTATGGTTTTTTAATAGAACTTTGTCATTGAGACAAAATGCTTTTTCTTTCGAGGTTTTGTCATACCATATCTTCGATTTGCCTTTGTATTTAATTAAGTTTTCTTTGGCAATCTTGTGACTATGCTGTAGTCGGGCCTTTAATTCGTTATTATAATTATCATAATTATAGCATAAACTAGGATCTAATTTTACTATTGAAGGTATTCTCGGTGGATATCCGTATATAAGTTCATATGGGGTGAAATGTGTACTGCTGTGAACGCTAGTGTTATATACATACATAGCATAAGGAATCCATGTATCCCATGTCAACGGGTCACGGTTTACGTAATGACGTAAATATTCTGCCAACGTCCTATGGCTTCTTTCTAAAGCACCATTAGTTTGCGGATGATAAGGCGTTGTTTGTAATTTCTTTATATGTAATAATTTACACATTTGTATGAACATTTCACTCAAAAAATTGGAACCTTGATCCGTTAGTATGGATTCCGGGATTCCGTGTCTACACACAATGTTTGTTACAAAAGCTTCGGCTACTGTACGAGCTTCTGCATTATGTAATGGTATAGCCTCTGTATATTTTGTGAGGTCATCCTGAAATGTTAGGAGATATTTATTACCTTCATGACTCACTGGTAATGGACCTACAATATCTAGGGCGATTCTCTCGAATGGCTTAGAGCTGGTTGTAGTGATTTTCATTGGCATTCTGGGATTTTTGCTCAATTTATTAAGTTGACAAGAATCACACATTTTTATGTATGTTTCTACATCCCGTGTTATACTTGGCCAATTATACATTGTTTGGATCTTTTTTAATGTTCTAGTAACACCTTGGTGACCACCTATAGGCGTATCATGGCATAATTTTATTATTTCCTTTTGTTTTTCACTATCCGTGACAATGATAATTTGTGAAAGGTATAGAGTTACTTGGATTTTTTCAAATATCAACGAAATCAGTGTTTTAAGCTCGAAGTGTGTTCTACTATCAGCCTTAGGTATGTACATATTTATTTCCTTCTGTTCAGCACAATGGTTTCGTAGCTTTAACAACGACTCGATTAGTTCATTATAGTCCTTCCTATTTCGCATAGGAAAGGTAGTCTTGCACATGACAAAGGTTTGCTTCTTGTATAACTGTGCTGTTAAACCTGAGTTTGGTATATCTAATGAAGGGAAAATTTCCTTCAACTGATCTTCGATGTGGTTGTCTGTATTTGGTAATAGAAAGTACTTATAAGAGATACCTTTTTGTGTGATTAGATTTTCTATTTTTTCCTACATGAAATCCATATTAGCGTGGGGTGAAGATACATATTTATTATAAATGTATTCCACAGGATCGGGTTTGTCTACGGTTTTTTGTGGAAACTTTGCTTGGTTTCTGGTTATTGCATTTATAATTCTCGGCTCGTCTTGCGTAGCTTCATCGGGAACTATGCGACTTAGAGCATCTGCATTTGCATTTAGCAATCCGGGTTTGTGGTGGATCTTGTAATCGTATTCCTCTAATTTGATTCTCCAGCGCATGAGGCGGGAGGAGGAATCCTTCAAATTCATAAGCCAGACCAATGGTTTATGATCCGTTATGATATTGAACTTCCTTCCATAGAGGTATGGCCGAAATTGTTCCACGGCATATACGATTGCTAGAAGCTCTTTCTCGATAGTCGAATACCTTGTTTCTGCCGGGTTTAAAGTCCGACTGGCGTAACAAATTGGTCTTTCTTTACCAATCTTACCCTGCGATAAGATAGCACCTAGAGCAACATCACTTGCATCCGTAGTGACGTTAAATTCTTGGTCGAATTCTGGATAAGCAAGGATAGGTGCGGCTATCAATTTACCCTTGAGGATTTTAAATGACTCGTCGCAAAAACTGTCCCATGTGAATGGTGTATCCTTCTTCAATAGCGCAGTTAAGGGTTTAGCCAGTTTTGAGAAGTTTGGAATAAAACGCCTGTAATAACCAACAAAACCTAGAAAGGCCTTAATATCCTTGGATTTCTTAGGAGTTGGATAAGTTTTAACGGCTTTTATTTTCTCCGGGTCTGGGGATACGCCTTGCTCACTTACGACGTGACCAAGATAAGCTATTTCTTTCTGCAAGAAGTGGCATTTATCAGGCTGAAGCTTGAGTCTATGTTCTCTTAACCTCTCAAACACCCGTATAAGTTTGGCATTATGATCCTTTAAATCATAACCGTAGATGACTATATCGTCTAAATAAACAAAACAATGAATGCCTTGGAGACCAGTAAGGGCAGTATTCATTAGCCTTTGAAATGTCGCTGGGGCACCTTTTAAACCAAATGGCATCCTGTTGAAATGAAAATGCCCGAATGGTGTACTAAATGCCGTTTTATCTTTATCCTTACTATTCATAGGAATCTGGTGGAAACCGCTAGCTAAATCCAGTGTCGAGAAATACTTAGATCTTCCTAACTGATCCAATATCTCTGTTATATTGGGCAGAGGATAAGCATCTCCAACAGTAACTTCATTTAATCGTCTGAAATCAACGACAACTCGCCATCGCTTCTTGCCGATTTCGTCTGGTTTCTTGGGAACCAGCAGAAGTGGGGAATTCCACGGGCTTCGACTTGAACTAATAATCTCTTTCTCGATCATGTCATTTATTTGGCGGTTTATTTCCTTCTTTTGAGATTCAGGCAAACGATATGGTTTCACGTATATCGGCTCAGTGTTGTTGAGGATAGGTATTTCATGGCTAGCAGCATCAGTATACGTAAGGTGGTCTCCTTCAAAGTAAAACAAGTCATTGAATTCTCGACAGATTTTAAGAACAGATCGCTGTTCTTCTTGGTTACAGTGTTCCAATGATAGATGGGTTTCTAATTTATGTAATCGGTCTGCAACAGTGTCTTGCTCATAATTGATTTGGAGAACTTTGTAATCACTCAAATCCTCCAAATCAAGTTTAATCTCATGAACATCTAATTTTACTGAATCCGATGTGGAATTTAATATTGATAAATTTGCAAGCATGTTTTTAGAGCTTACCAGTGTGTTTCCTGTATAAACGGCTGGCTGTATTTCCTTCTTTGGGCAGAAAGCTTCTCCGTTTCTTTCTACGGGTATTGTGACAATTACTTCTGAACGAGGGGGGAGGTTAATTATATTCAGTGATGAGGGATTGTTGCTCGTTTCTGTACTACTGTTGGGATAATCCACTTCTTCGGCTTCCCTTTGTTTATTCATTATATTTTCTTGATCATCCTTATTATCGTTATTCACTACATTGTCTGTAATTTTCCCTTCCTTGTGAGGGTTTTGTTTCTTCAAATAACCATTTCCACAGGTCACTGTCTTAGCATCGTGTACTTGTGGTGGATTCAGTTCATTTGACTGTTTCTTGATTCTATCTTCCTTTGAGGCATTCAATCCTGAGCAACTCACATAGGCAGTGGAATTCGTTGTAATTATTTCTGAATTCCCACATACCGAATTGTACTGGATCTTGGATGCTCTGGATAGATAATTTATCATTATTATAAAAAGATAATAAAATAATTGGATGATCTTTCCAAAATTCTGTTGATTGTTTTTGTCTACCTCTTCCATTTGAGGTTCCCTTTGTTCACTTTGTTTACTATTATTATTATTTGTCCTTTCCTTCCCTTTTTCCTCTTTATTGTCTATCTGCTCAGTTTTTATTACATTCTTATCACCTTTACTTTCCTTTTCCCTAGGTATTTTACTCCTTAAACAAACCTCTAGACACATGTCTGAGTAGTTTATTGCGCAGTTGTATTCTTTCAGGAAGTCATTCCCTAGAATACCGTCGCAAGGTAGTTTACTGCCTTCCGGGACTATATGAAATGGGTGTTTCAGCTTAAACTCGCTACCTGGCGTGACAAATGTAATTGCACCATAAGTAATTCCGTAAGAAGGTAAACTATCTCCAGCCAAAGTAGTGATAAAACAGCGTTTATCCTCGTATACAAGTGCCTCGTCATGTGTAGACTCAGCTTTTATCAAACTGATTTCAGCGCCTGTATCGAGTAGAAAAGTGGCTGGGGTTTTTATTGAAAAATCTACTGGAATAGTCACTGTCAAGGAATGGTTAAGGGCTTTTATAGGTACCCTTAATTTTGTCAAATAACTTTGGTTATTTACTGGGCATGCTCGTGAACGATAGCTTGTGTAGCTATGAGGCGGGAAGGTTCGTCGTCCGGTACCTCCCGCGTAAACTCGTTTTTCGGAAATTGATTCCGTACATCTGACCATCTGACTTGTCTGAAATTAGTCGGTTGGCTATGGGGAGTATTTCCTTGACGAGGAGTTTGCTGCCTTGATGAGAATTGTGGTCGATCTCTTTCGAAGTTTGATCGCCTTGTCCGTTCATCGTACAGCCGGCTCCGACATTCATTCTGTCTGTGATTTGGCTTATGGCAATAGCTACAGATCACTCTGTTTACTTCTCTTTTGATGTTGGGGGAGGTAGAGAACATTGGGAGCTGTTTTCTCTTAAAACAGGTCTCTTTATTGTGACCCTTTTTACCACAATATTCACAAACATTGGGTGTATTCATGCGAGGCGTACTTTGATGTGCCTCCTCGATTCTGTGCGAATGCTCACTAGCAAAAGTAATTAACTTCTGTAATTCGTTTTCAGATCGAGCTTTTATGATGGTTTTCAATTGCTCATTCCTGAGGCCATCTTCGAATGCGCGTATAGCATTTTGCTCATTTCCTTTAAGAAGATAATTTCGTGATGCGGTTTCCGTTGCTTCGTTAAAAGTTGCAGAATTTAAATCGGATAACGCTTTTGTTACCCTGTTTGCAAATAATGTGAGATCTTCGCGAGTACCTTGCTTAAGGCGCATTAGCTCTCCTTGTATAGCTACTCGCGGTCTCTTTTCTTGGAACTGAGCGTTTAGCTCTATCTTTAGAGCATCCCATGAAGAGATGTCTTTAAATCTTAGCAAGTCGTAAGCTGGACCTGTGAGCTTTGTCTTTACTATAGTAAGAAATATATTTTTGTCTTGCACGGTTTTGGCTTGTGTGAGCAATAATTCACAGCAGGTGATGAAACGGTGTAAATCCTCGGTTCTGCCATCGAACTCGGGGATCATATTTCGTGCATCAGTGAGGGATATTCTAAGTGCCGTGGCTTCATTGGATTCAGTTCCAGGTGCCATTTTTAGAGTTTTGTGGATTTTATGAATCGTGTAGCGCGAGCTAAACGATTTCCAGAAAGCCTGTTGCTATGAGTAGCTCGGGCTGAATAATTTTTCGCACGTGTCACTACAATTTTGACTGTAAAAGGACGGAACCTGCACTCAAACCTTTTTTCACTTCACTTATTATATTTAGAAAATAAGATAATAATAAAAAGATTGAAATTTAACACGAGGGTTGGCTCGAAAGTGCCCTGTGTGAGTAAAAAAAAAAATTTCTTTGAGAAAAAAAGGTTGATTGATTTTTTTTTTATTTGTTAAAAATGAAAAAATTTTCTATTAAAACGCGACGGAGAGAGAGAAAAATTTTTTTTTTTAAACTACCACTTTCACTACTTAATATGAGACATATATGTATAAATGTTAAAAAAAAATATATATATATATAAAAATTTAATTTATGTAATTAGAAAGTAAAATTTTAAAATATGCATTTGGAGGACTTACTGTTGTACTCCCATGATGAAAGTGGTCTTCCTTTTTTCACTGGCACTGTTATTTGTATTAGTTTTTTTTTTTTTTTTGCGTACATATATTTTGCTTGCCTGCTGCTATTCTCCTGCTTATTGATCCAATACTGCGCGTACTTGCTCGTACGTGTCAAAGTCCCACGTTGCCTCGTCGTCGTCGTCAGGGTTGTTTCTTCTATGGATGGCTGAATATATTTCTACTGCAGAGGCTTCGTTCTCTAACAGGAAATCCAGTTCTCTGTCGAAAGGATCTTCGTCTCCTGCGTCGCTGGTCCCGGACTCTATGTCGCTATTGCTGGCCTCGGACTCTATTTCGATGTCCTCTTCGTACTCGCTGACGTCCTCTTCAAATTCTACGTCCTCGATGATCTGGGCGATGTTTTCTTCCGCTTCTGTCGCGGGTAAATCTTCCTGATGCCTAGGGTAGCATATTAGCACATGGAGATCTTCTATCTTTTGCCGTAATTTTTTTTCTGGGTTTTCACGTGGAAATCGGCACCGCTGCCACCAATTTTTGTTGCGCGCCTGTTGGGCAACAGGACGAGGGAGTGCTTCTCGTAATCGAGGAAGATCACCTGCCCTTTCTGAGTTATATGTAGAAAAAGAAAACTATCACTTTTACTTTTGTAGCTAGTTCTTTGACTTTATTCTGTTCACATTTATTCTTTTAATTGAACTACGAACTTATTCTTTTAATTGTTCTGTAAATGAGAACTTAACACTTTATTCTTTAAACTATTTTACTTCTAGGTTTACACTCGTGATTCTTTTTAATGCAAATTCACACTGTCTACTACAACTTATTGATTTCACTTTTTAGGTTAGCTGATAGATTCCTTACCGTTGGTCGGGGGAATCTTATCAGTAGATCTTAATTTTTTAAATTGTTGAAATTGACTGCCCCGATCGTACAAAATGATCGGAAATTTATTCTCTAGGGTTACGCCATCTTCTCATGATCAGTAGCCGAGTATTTCCTATTTACAAGAAACCACGCCCCTTTACTAGGTTTCAGCGAATCGCAGAAGCAGAAAGACATTTTGAGATTTCCCTTTCGGGAAATTCTTATAGGAATTAGCGAGTATCTCTTCGATACTCGTTCTTAATTTTTGTTTGTTCCTATCAGTTTTCAAGCTTTCCCCACTGAGAACGTTTGACAAGAAAGTTCTTGAGTACTTAATGCTTTCGTAAGACATTCCCCTCCGAGAATGCTTGAAATATTCTCATGTAAGCAATTTCATGTATGTACATGGTACCTTAGTGGCCCAGTTGACCATATGTTGGGGTTTTTGACTGAGGAAGAGAAATTGTTTACTGCAGTCATTTGTTATGCAATTTGATACGCTCGATTGTTTGCAATTGAGCGTTGGTATTTCCTTATGCTGTAGGAAATAGAACATTTGGTTGCTTCATGGCACACAATTGGATTTTAATGTTTTGTGTTGCTTCATGACAGCATTTCTGAGAGTTTTTCACGGCCGCCTTTTGAATGTTCTTTTGTTAATTTGGCTTGGCCCGTGTTTTAATGCCTTGCATGATACAGATGTGTCCTCTAGGGAAAGTACGTATCCTTTCTTAAAAAAAGTAATGAGTGGCCCTGGTATACTGTTAGTATATAAAAAAAAAGGTGTTTTGGGGCCGCCACTCATTACAGTTTATTAAGCAATGTGTTAAATGTAGTAGGAATGAACATGGTAAATATACAAAATGTCTATGGTAATTAGTTCTGTCGCCGAGAAACGGTTTGATAAAGTTTATATCGATATCGTAGGTCCTTTGCCGGAAACTCTAAATGGCTATAAATACATACTCGCACTTTTGGATCACACAACCCGAATATTTGACTTTGACTTTGTTAAATGAAGAAGCGTGTACTGTAGCTGACGGATTCTATAAGCTGATGTTGAAATACAAGACCCCAATAGCGGTAGTTACCGAACAGGGTGCAAACTTTACTAGCGATCTATTCAAGCTGCTATGCAGGCTATTTCGGGTTAGAAAACTGCAGACAATTGCGTATCATCCTGAGGCAAACGCAGCACTGGAAAGAGTACACGGGCCTTTAATTGAGTATTTAAAAAAGATAGTGGATGAACACATTACAGAGTGGGACCAATGGCTTGAAGAAACAGTCAATTTACGTAACCATGTACCACATCTTGGGAGTGAGCATACTCCAATGGAAGAATTGTGGGGATTCTATGATCCACCCCTTCATAATCTCAAAAGAGATACCGAACCTATGCGATGATTGCGTCTGTCAGAGAAAAAGAAGAATGTAAGTGCTCTGCCAAAAAATTAGGGAAGAACTACTCAAAATCAAAGTAAATTTCAAACAATATTTCGACAGGAACGCCAAAATAGTTTAATTTCAAGTAGGCGATCTAGTCCTGCTAAGAAGTCTCAGTCAGAAATACAAACTATCGCCAAACTGGACAGGATCGTATGAGATTAAAAGAATTAAAAGGCAAGTAAACTGCGCTCTACAAACTGGACGAAAATTAAGACTAGTCCACAATAATAGGCTAAAAATATTTTAGCCTAAAGTCTAGTATCGAGTACGAGCAAGGTAAAATGCAACGCGGTCTCCAAATTTTTCACATTATAATCGCTGGAAAAATTTTGACGTGTTAATTTGGAGAAAAAAAGTGACATATGTTTCAAAAATTTTATTGCTGAAAAGTTTTAGTTTATCAGGAGAAATTAGATCCTTCAATAAATTAACAAAAACAATTTGAAAATTGACAAGAGAAATTAAATCCTTGAATAAATAAAAAAAAAAGAACAATCTGAAATTGTCATAGAAACAGGAAATGTCAAAATTTTATAAGCATTTTAATGCTCCGCGCACTAAAATGGTGATTCAAATGAGTGGAGACATACAAAACGCCACATATCTTAAAATAGAGAAATAATCACTTTTTACCAGTGAACTCCATACTGCACTAGTAAAAGTATCAGTAAAATTTTTACTTTCGATTTTACCAGCGCTAAAAGTTGTATGGAAATGTCACATTTTACTCGAACTCGATACTAAGCTTAAACAAACACAAAAAAAAAAAAAAAAAATTTTGATACTGAGGAACATTGATTAAAATTATTATTTTCTACAAATGACGCTACTGTGGTTGATCACGTTGATATCTGAAATAGCCGCACAAGTGAACGTGACTCCACCCCGCCCACTGGTGTGGTATTTGAAACTCTAGTTCCAATATACCTATATTCCCAAACGTGGACCATTTACACGTAAATTCGGATGATTCGGGATGCCGAAGCCTTGTGATTTATCGAAAAGTGCGAGACAACAATGAGAGATCTTTGCAAACAGCTAGAAACCATCGCAGAAGTAGAATCGTGTCCTCTATGGAACAAAAAACTAACCAAGCAAGTAAGAAAGATTAAAAATAGATTATGGGTCATAAACTTGTATATGCAAACTAGGGAAAAGCGAGCTTCAGCTGACATAGTAGGTAGGGCCAGTAAATTTCTGTTTGGGACTATGGACGATAGGGACGCTCAGAAAATATACGCTAAGTTAGATTATTTATACAAACAAAGATCCGAAAATATTCAATTAATGGAGAAGCAAATAAGTATTATAAAATCGAATTTCAATGAAGTTCATTAGGCTTTCACGAAACCATAGAACAAGAAAATTTAGCGGAACGATTTAATAAGCTGGTAGATAGTTTTATAAACTACACAAATAACGAAAATTCAAATAAAAAATCTGTAAATTAAGACAGACATAAACGCAATGCTAATCTACATTTTACACCAACTTCAACAAATATACCAGAGAATAACAAATCAGTTCACAATAATAAATGCATTACACCAAGACACACTGAATTGCCTCATATTATCGGCAAGAGATATAGCGAAAACATACACAGAGATAAATCAAAAATGGCTGACTAATATCCTCACAGATTTTAAAATTATGAATCATATAGTCCAGACCGACTCCAAACAGGTGAAAGATAAGCAATTTATTAGGGTACTTCTACGACATCACAAAAACGTTATGTATACCCTTAATAATATCTACATACTTACCACTTCCATTACAACTGAAACTTCGACAATTCTTGAAAGTGAATCGGACTACTTCCTGTATAACACCCAAGATCATCTATATCTAGAAATGTAAGAAATTCATCTCCACTAAGGGTGCAAAACATATCTGTTTCCAGTCACAACCCAAAAGATTAACAGTCAACAAATTAAACTGTATCGCAAATCTGTTCAATAATCCCTTATGTGAGCCGCCCTTTTGTGGACATAGAATCATAGGGAACACCCCTAATGTACTCACAAAAATGGTAAGGCAGAACACTTGGTTATTTGCATTCCCTAAAACAAGCATATTGCTTACGAATTGCAGCAATCATTTTGGCCACATAACGCTGAACGGAACTGGAACTTATTTCTTCAAACAACGCTGTACGTACACTGTAGTGGAACACGTAATACCGTTCAAAACTAGTTTCAGCCACCACTCGATGATACACCAACCCGATCCGTTTAACGTGCTTGAAATATTGGTAGACCCGGAGCTTTATCAGAAGGGAGATGCTGAAGGTAATGTGAGTTTAAAAGTAAACACTCACTGAAACCATAACTTAGCACTTTTCAGCACTTTAAGTCAAGATTTCCAAGACCTACAAAAGGAAATAGATCTGGTGAAGAAACGAAGGGAAAGACAGAGAGTACAAATCCAAATGCATACCAATACTGGGGAAGGGCTAATCTCAGAGGGATCGAATTCCGTAATCTTGTACCCTACCCCTCAAAGCAAAGGTAAAACCCCGAACGAAACAACAAGATCAACTAAATTACATGAAAAACCGGAAGATATACCCACAAAGATAGAACTAATACCAATATCCAAAGAACTTCCAACAGAAAAATCGAACAAACGCCCTGTGAATACAAACCAAATAAAGCCATTCGTATATGAAGGTTTATAACTGGACCCAAACAAATTATACAAAAAACGGATAATAACATATAATGAGTGTATATTTCCCTAGATTCTAGACCTTACTTCGTTTCCTATAAAAACTAAGAATAGCTAATTGAAGTATGTACATATGTATATGACACAAAAATTAGATAACAAATAAAGGTAGAAAAAATATATTTTCTTATATACAGGGTGTCCCGTAAGTCGACGTCAAGCCGGAATCGGGTGATAGACCAAATCATAATAGTTACCAGGAAAATATAAAACAAAATCTAAATCATGTTTTTTTCAAATTATAGGCATTTCTTTTGTTTTCGATAAAATGTACACCTTGTGATAGTTTATTAGCCCTGTTGCTAAAAATCTTTACTTTTTTTCAATTTTATTTTTCTTATGTAATCCCTAATAGTGCTTGTGTAACCTGTTGCTTTAAATTCTAAGGCAACTGCTCCAGCTTGGGAAAAAATATCACATTTTGCCGAACCAAGAATAGAAAATTAATACTACACCCAAGTTTAACTGACTGTAATAAAAAAAAAAATATAGTACGCCAGTTTGGCAAGTAACTTTAAAAGTTGACGCTTTCAATAATGATTCTAAAATGGTATAACACTTGCTACAATATTTCTTAGATTACGGAAAAAAAAATTTTTCTTCAAGAAACTCAGTTTGGAAATTTTTTTTTTCACCTACTAAAAATAATTCTAGTGTACCCAAAGTTTGCCGTAAGACCGTAACTTTAAGATTCTAGTTTAAATGAGATGGAGAGTCGTTACATGGAGTATGAGTGAGAGAGTGACGCTTCCAAGTTAGAGATCCTAACTTTTTGTTGAATTTAGGACAAACTTTCCTTAAGTGTAAAATTAAACACAAAATTATTTCGGTGCTAAGATTTACTATTTACACAAGATGTTTAAACTGCCTTCCTTCAGCTGCAATACAAGTTCGACATCTTCTTGAAGAGGATCGGGTCATCAGACGGGTAAATCTTCCATTGTTGACAAATTCAACTTCTTCCGTAATCCTGGGGCTCATGTTTTTTTAAAATTCCGTGAGCTATACTTTTAGGCACTCCTGGATTACACGTACCGAAGTACTTGGTCTTCTTCAACTGCTTGAAGTA
Organism: Dioctria rufipes; assembly: GCA_963924295.1. Lineage (NCBI taxonomy): Eukaryota > Metazoa > Arthropoda > Insecta > Diptera > Asilidae > Dioctria > Dioctria rufipes. The sequence goes on along the minus strand of OZ002740.1, from coordinate 167,120,454 downwards.
CTAAGTAAGGGACTCTTTCTTCACCATGTACTTGGTTGGGAAGTCGGCCCTCTATGGAGAGTAGACGATGCAGATTTGTAAAAGCTCAATAATTTGACGAGCTAGAGTCACTGTCTTGCTCACTCACATTTCATGCAATGACTCTCCGTCTCCCTCAAATTAAAGTCTTCAAGTTACGCTCTTACGGCAAGCTTTGGGTACACTAGTACCATATTTAGTAGGTGAAAAGAAATTTTTCGAAACTGGATTTTTTGAAGAAAAAATTATTTTTCCGTAATCTAAGAAATAATGTAGCAAGTTAACTACCATTTTAGAATCCATTGAATGCGTCAACAAAGTTACTTGCCAAACTGGTGTAGTACATTTTTGTTTTACATTACAGTCAGTTAAAGTTGGGTGAAATATTAATTTTCTATTCTTGGTTCGGCAAAATGTCACATTTTCATCCAAGCTGGACCAGTTGGCTTAGAATATAAAACAACAGGTAACATAAGAACACTATTCAGGATTACATAAGAAAAATAAAATTGAAAAAAAAATTAACGATTTGTAGCAACAGGAGCTAAAAAACCATCATAGGGTGTACATTTTCTCGAAAACAAAAGAAATGCCTATAATTTGAAGAACACATGACTCAGATTTTTTTTTATATTTTTCTGGTAACTATTATAATTTGGTCTATCACCCGATTCCGGCTTGACGTCTACTTACGGGACACCCTGTATATGTATTTCTACTGTGTTAGTTACCACGATATTTCGGCAAAAGTAAAAAACAGCAGAAAATAAAACGTTTCCTGTTTTCTGAATAAAAAGAAACAAATAAATTTTACATTTTAGTTGATTGTTATTATTAAAAAAACATAAAAGGAAGTGCCTCTTTTTACCTTTTTTTAAAGAAAAAAATACAGCTTTGCATTACATAAATTACCTTTATTTATATTATGTTCAAAAGAAAAAGTATAAAAAACAAATAATGAAAATATTAGTAGTCGCTTATATACATATGTCTGCTTTATCTATAATAATAGATAATATATATGCATATAAATATTACCTTAGAACTATACGGTTGTCCTTAACAACAGGACATATGTATGTTTAAATTTTGTTCTTAAGTGAAAAGAAAAAAATAATATCAAATATCTTATTATGAAAATATTATTAGGATTTTAATTGTGGTACGTAATAATTGTTATATTATTTAGTCTTAAAATTGAAGTATATATGCACATATAGGGAATTAACGTAATCCCTTTTTATCAAACTTATGTACATAGTTAAAGTCCTCCGTTTCTTGAAAGCCTGTTAAAAAAAAACATAATTTTTAAAATTATGTAAACAAAAAACTGGCTTTAGTGATGGCGGCTTCATACACCACGTCATTTCGCTAACTCCTCGATTCCGGTTTCATAACGAGGGAGGAATGTTGTGAATAGAAGATCAACCAATTCTTGTTGTAAATCTAGATAATCAATTAGGTAATGTGATCACTTATTGGCAAGGTCATTGCTGTGTGGTGAAAAGAAACACCTTACACAATAAATAGAAACATGTCTTGCCTAAACTGTGGCACTGTTAAAAGTTGAAGTGCATGGCATTTCATAACAAACTCATGAAAGTGCGTCACTACGAAATACACAGGTGACTGCCGGCTAGTCACACCGATAACCTGGTTTAATAAAAATATGAAAACAAAGAATGAGCGGTGACATGGTGCCTGAAAAATTAAGAAAGTTCAGTCTTTTGGATTCGTTGAGAGTTACCAAATTACAGTTGATTGTACACGGTGATATAGTATCAAGGGGAAAGTGAATAACAAGAATATGTGAAATGATTAGAGTTAAATGAAACGAATAAATTGTGTATATATGAGAAATAATAAAATACTTTAAGTGAAATGTTTTAATGTTCTGCTCGACGGAACCTGATACTTGGTGATAGCAGCATTCACTCAGAGATCACAGCAGCCTAGTCGATCTAAAGTAGCAGAAACTTATGGCAAGGGATAAACAACTATTTCTGTCACCTTGTTTAATTTTCGGTAGTCTACGGAAAACCGATACGAGCTATCCTTCTTTTTTACGAGTATTTTTGGCGAGGTCCACGGATTGTTAGAAGACTCCATTTTGCCTTCTCCTAGCATCTGGTGAAGCTCATCATCAATGTGTTTTTGTACACCCGGTTTCACACTGTAATCCTTTGGAATATGCCAGACCCCTTCCTTCAGACATACCACAACACCCATTATCGTCAAGAAATCTGATCCAAAAATTAGATTATGAGGCAAGCTTGGTACAACTCGCACCGCCAAAAATCTGACTTTCGCTTTGGATTCGATCGGCAAGTTCGCTATACATAATACCCCGAATGAATCCCCATTTGCTACTGAAATATATTCCCCATCCACTCTACTTAATGCAATTCCCAGATCTTTCAAAAGCTGCCAGCCCTCCTCACCCAGGACGGTACGTGCTACTCCCGAGTCCTGTAAACCTGTAATTGGAATTCCATGAATTCTCACAGTTAAATAAAGCCTGGAAGCTTCATTCCTATTCCCTAGCATGTAATCCGTAAAAATAATCGGATGGTTTACTGTTTTACTTGAACTGTACAAATCAACGTCAGGACAGGGATCATATCCTCTATTATCGCTATCCTCTATTGCCGTAGGATTGTCTTAGTCAAAAATGTTTCATTTGTACTCTAAACAAGGTTGAACTCCGTTTGTGTTAATATGCTTGCATATGAACATACGTTCTCTTCTTGATTTAATTCATTTAGAATGGAACGACAGACAACTTTGTTTTGGGAGGGTCTAATTATAATTGAGCTCACTGTACCGCCTCCTCGTGAACTGACGTTTCCCGGATTACACACGAGGCACTGCTTTTTGTAAATTCCTGGCTGACCGCATCCAAAACACTGCTTCGGTCCTTTACACCTTGAGTAGACATGCCCAGTTTTCTTACAATTATAACACACTAAACGTTTAGGCTCTATTGCATGCTTAGACATTGGGCTACTGAGGTTAACTCTGTATTCACGTAACCCAGGTCCGGTTCTAGAGAATAATATACTTTCTTTTGTCGTATAAATGCCTCAATTCGAGCTCTAATACCTTCCAAACTTCTGTTTGACTAATTCGTCCAAGGTTTCAACACTACAAGAACCCAGTGGCATTTGATAGAAAGGTTCGAAGTTTTCTATGATCATACGCAACACCTTATTCTCTGATGGTTGTTCCAGCAGTCGGCCAAATATTCCCTTGATGATCGCTATGTATGTTCCAATACACTCTTTTTTTCCTTATGTACGGCGTCCGAATTGCTCGAGTAGCAGGTCGTCGTAATCTGAAAACACGAGTTCACGTTTTATTTCTGCCACTAACCCCTCCGAGTCTTTAATCTTACTTCGAACCGTTCGGAACCAGACAAAGGCATTAAAATAAATAGGTCTACTGCTGAAAGAAACAGCAGCTCTTTCCCCAGGCCTCTTGACACTCGAAGTTCTTAAATTTTTTTTAAAAAGCTATGAAGAGATTGGGTATGATTACCGGTGTATCGAAGGTTCCATTTCGCAACTGGATCTGTAGTTTAGTTGCTAAAACAGGTGGAAATACAACAACAACAATCTATTATATTTGTCTCCTTCTGCAGTGCACAGGTTAACTCGTCTCAAAGTCCACTCCAGTTTGGTGACGACCTTTAGGTATAGCGAAGGCCTCTCCTCATCCTGAAATTCAGAAATCAACCTGGTAATCTCATCTATCTTATTGTTTAGAGCTTCAAAATCTTCGTCAAACTCAAATTGATACTCTTCGAACAAAACTTGTTCACCTTGCTTTTCCCTATTACGCGCTGTTCACTATCTCGTAGGCAAGCTCCTCCTGGCAAAGCCTATTGATATCTTCATTAGAGTTACTTCTTGCCGCAGCCATCGTACAAATTAAAATAAATCAAGTTATAAGAGTACAAGCCAGCCTGTAAATAGCGTGGGCTTTGGATTTTGATCCGGCGTTACAATGTACGGGGAATTACACACGAAGTGCTTTCCACAAAACTTTATGTAGTTGTGATAATATCTTAATAATGATAATATGTACCTATGCTTATCTTTCGCAAAACTTGCAAATATTTTTAGAAACTCGTAAGTAATGACAACTCGTACTTATCGCACGTATCTTTAACAATACTTGGAAACATTAATTATAATAATTGGTATACTAATTTAAATATTGACAGCAATATGTACTTATACGCATAACCAGATGAAATATTGCAAAGCTTGAGAATATTTAAAATTATGAACAGATAACTACATCTTATACCCATAAGACTCCTTCGCCAAATTTGAATCAGTTATAATAATAATGACGATATGTTCCTGTACGTATCTTTCGCAAACCCGAAAATATTTTTAGTAACTCATAAATAATGACAATTCGTACTCATACATGTCACCATGCAGCTCAACTAAACACAAATGCCCCCTTAACGTACTGAGTGTTATGAAAATATGGAGTGATTAGATTAGACATGAAGTTCTAACTGCCAGCATGAGCTGACAGATCACTCGGTAGACAGCGCTGCAGTGCAGGGCGGCACGCTAGCTCGTCTTGGCTATTGGTGGAAATTGTGGGGGGGGGGGGTTCCACGAAAACCTGCCGCTGTCACCTGCCATATAAAAAAAGATGTAGCGCAAAAAAAAAAAAACAAAAACGTCCCAATACATCCCGTCCAGAAGGGACCTTTACACCACATACCATTTCCTACGGGAATGTGCATATGTTCTGCTTTCACTGTCATTGCCCATTTACCCTTACGGCACTGAGAGCAGCAAATTGTCAGTGTCGCGATTGATGATCTGAAGGTGAGATGTGGAGGAGCGGAGCTACTCAACCTTCATCTCGAAGAGGGCTCCAGGATAGTGAGAGGGAAAAACAAAGACTACCAACGCATCGTTATAGAAATTCTTTAATAACGTAATGTTATAGAAATTCTTTAATAATGTAGCTCATAATGAGTATAGGATTTCTACTATTTACTGCTACATGAATAAAAATCAGCCTTACTAAAGTGAGTCTTTTACTTGCATGTCTCTTTCCTTAATTTTCCTACTATTTATTTTGTGTAAAATAGCTTTCTTTTATCAAATATATTAAAATATACAATAATTCTGGCTGAATGCGGTTCATTCATTTCCTTTTTCGAGGGGATCCTACCCGAAATAGAGGTAGGCTATAGGCTGAAGTAACGATGAGCTCATATACTACGCTAAAAGAAGGCAAATACGGGAAAGATTGCAGTACCAATACATCTGATTACTTAAATCAATCCTTCATTGAAATAAAAATAAAACTGTGCCATTCGACAAATGGTCTCGTGGGTTTTCTTTTTCCGTTCGACAAAGCTCTTGCTTTATCTTCCACTACTACTTATTCTCCGCTCCTACCAGTCACAATTCCTACGAAAGTATGGGCACTTGACATGTATGACGATAACCTCAATCAAAATCATATGTAGATCTACACGATAACATATTAATGAATATAACTTTGATACTGAATATTATACATACGAGTATGACTGTAATTCAGAGGCCAAAAGTATATATGTATGTTCATCTGATTATAAATATAATTATGAAACCGAGAATATTAGTTATATATATATACACAAATAAATTTCATTTTTACTGTGATACCAAAAAAAAAATCCTGTTGCTGAGATCCCCCCCAAAGGCGCCTCCGAAGGTGACCTGCTGAGCCCCTTTTACAAAAAAATGAATTTGATGATACTTATGACTCTCCTATTGATACGGTTAATACAACTTTAAGACATCAATACATTGTTGCTAGCGATTTCGTTATTATCTTTTTTAAAGGCCCACGAATGGGATTGATGTGTCTCAACGCCAGTTCGAACCAGGTGTGCAATTTAACCGTCAGTCGCGAGATAAGTACAGGTCAATGCCCCTACGGGTTGAAACCAATCAAGTGTATGGGTCAATGCTGAATCATTGAGAAGTCATATTGCGACCTCCGTCTCGACGTCATCCATGGATCCAAAAATTGTTTGCCAAGCGAATACGTATGGATATCTATGGATAAGCCTAAATCAAATCTGTTCAATTTGCGTTGATAATAAAAACCAAAGGAGTGTGAGTTCTATTGAAATCTGCTCTCGAAGTCGTCTCGACATATTGGTTTCACCCTAAAGGGAGCTCCGTGATAATATTGTCGTTCTGGTCCGCTCTTTCTCTAATTTGGCCAAAGTGGTATATTATAAGAGAATAGTATTATGTATCTCACAGTTTTGCAGGAGATTTACAGAAGCGACGGCGACTAGGAAACTGTACCTGTACAAAGAATACTTTGTTGTCTTCACAAACAATTAAATGAAAAAATGCTTGTTGCCAATGGCGCACTAGGCATCCTCTAGTGTTTCTACTAGATGCTGTCTAATGCAGCTGTTTGATGGTACTCACGCTCAAGTATTCGTTTTTCGTGACGATTGTGCCGTGGTATAATTTCCTCGAATTTTTGCCGTAATATGTTCCTCTCTACTATTAATTTATTGATAGGATAATAGGTGTAGCTGTGGGAATTCCCATTTCACCGAATTTCCTTTCGTACACCCCCGATGACTGTCATACAAATTGATTTTAACTTGTTCTCACAAAAAATTTTACTAGCTTTCTTGTCACTCCACCAATTTCAATTTTTCTTCTTCTTCCTCTTTTAATTTTTCAAAACTCTCGAGTGGCCCGCCGTCAGACACCAAACGTCCAACGTCGCGAATGTTTGAGCACAATCGCCATGCATACTGTAGCATAATGCTGCTAGCTTCAGTGTAGCATACTGCTGCATGCAGTATGTTACGACCATACAAGGCAGGGTTTTGTGGTCCACATGTGGTGTACACAACACTGAAAAATGGTTGACTGAGCTAGCTGGTATTAAAACATAGGCCTCATCGTTACGGGCACCTAATGTGTGACTCGACTCACGATCCGTGAATGCATTTTCCCAACAGCAAGGCCATGCTGATGAGGAGGATAGTCCAAGGATTGGACAAAGCAGCTCTGGGTGTGATGAATCGGAGGCACATTCCTGAAGTTACGTCAGTCCTTAACCAGAGTTCGACATCAGTCTCTGCAGTGAAAACCAGAGGAGCACCAACAAGCTAGCACCTTAAAAAATCTAGTCTGCCAGTACCCCTCGGCCTTTCTCCACCGAGATGAGCTGAGGAAGCCCCGCGGTCAGTAACCAGGGGCAGAAAGAGGAATATATCGCATCACGATTACTTATACCCAAGATTACGCTTGATCGAGGAACACTTTAGAATAAAAAACGTAGTATTGTTGAGTTTCATCTCTTTGAATAGCATTGGAACGTGGACTCTACAGTTTGGTGATATACACATTCGAGGAATATTCTGGCAGTGGTCAGGTGAGAACTTCAATATAATTTTCCCACCATTGAAAAGAAGCTAATGTGCATAGAGCTCATCCCGGAAACGCATACCAGGGGAGATTAGTGTGGAACATCTTGAACGACCTCAACACAAAATCTTACCAAAAGCGAGATAATAAGAAAGCTGGACGCAAAAGATCTTCAATAATGTACAAGTTCTATTAAAAATAAACACAAGGAAAATTTCGAGACGAAAGTTAATGATATACAAAAGTGCCTAAAGGAACTTTACAAAAAATGTGTAACCGAAACAATCTATAAAAGATATCAAAAATTCACAAGCAGAAATACTTTTGCCAAGGAAAAGTCTTTATAGACTGTATGAAAATAAGTTGCTGCCAGCTAGTACTCACATATTATAGCCGGCTACTAGAAAGAGTAACAAGTTTTACTCGAAAGAAAATGTCTTACCACCAGGCGAGGCAGAAAATACCGAATGCGAAAAATTAAAAAAATTTTGTAACTAAAAATCCCCAAGCGGTACACTAAGAAATTAACGAAAAATTTTGTATACAAGCGAAATATACGTACGAGAAAAAGTCTACATGAAGTAAAAAATGGTTGCCGATAAGAAAAATCTGAATAAAATAGAATAAAAAGTACGCAAAATGTATATAAAAAATCTACAAGAAGAATAAAAGGATACCTACCGAATGGGAAACAATTTTCATAGAAAGGCATACTCAAAAAGATTTATGAGCCGGATATATATAGGAATTTCACGAATAGAAAATTTCTAAAAGAAGAGTTAAAAGAAACTGCTTTAACAAGAAATTCATAGAATATGGTATCAATTGTTAATGACATTAAGCATCCTAGAAAAGCTTTTTAACGGACAAAATCAAATTTTACAAAAAAGCTAGATGTAAAAAATCTATCAGAAGGTATAAAAAAATATCTCACGGAAGAGATAATCATGCAAAGCGATTAGTAAAGCAAAATACTGGAAATGAATAACTGAAAAGATCTATCGAGGAAAATCAACAAGAAATCGAACCGAAAAATTCTCAATTGTGAACGAGCTAAGAAATTTATTTGAAGTGAAAAGAATCTATCCAAGAGCCAATCTTCCAGGTCCTAACCTTCCAGGTCCACTCTCTCGAAAGATCACAGAATCGTAAGTCCAGAATTCCATAACGCATGCAGTCCCATCCCACGAGACCTCTCCAAACATTGCATTGGTCACTTCAAGTTGGTTACTGAACTACGGAATCGTGAATCGACATCCTCCGCTTAGTATGGACCAGACATACCGCGGGGGCCACCAGCGTAAAGTAATACTGACGCAGCCACAATTCCCTCGTCGGACTGACCAAAATGATCCTGGATCAGCCCCATGAGACAGTTCCGCATACAAGCACAAAATCCCAGACCCCCGGGCGATGATCACCTTGACAACTTTCAGGTTTCATAAAAAGGTAAGCATTGAGCAACTGATGTGAATGTGTGTATAAAAAATTTAACTGTTCGCGTTTCACTGGGCAATATCCTTGGAACAGTCAATTGAAGAAATCACAGGCCGAGAAAGTTGAATGATACTCCCCAGTCAGACAGTTAGCACCATGCCAGCTTCCGATCTCCGAGGGTATCATGTAAGCATCCCAGTCCCCGAAAACTCCTCCCTTCCTTCCCTCAGGCTGCAATATCTACCCGACTACACAACTGGGAAAAATCACGAATGAGGTCAACTAAAGGTCTGCTGGCCGATTTGTATGACAGTAATGTTCCACTACTGACGCGACGCTCAAGTACGAAAGGGTGTCCTTGGCTAACAAAAGAAATACATGCCATACTGGCTGAATGCGATTACTTGTATAGGCGATATAGAGTCACACATTCAGTTGAGATACACAGGCGATATAAACTCGTTCGTAATAGGGCCAATTGCAGGATCAGGTCTTCTAAGTATGCCTATTTTGGCGGTAAACTCGATGTCAATTTGCCCCCGAAGAAGTTGTGGCGAAAAATACGTAATATGGACATATATGGAAACGATCCTCCCAGGGTAAGTGAAGATCCTAACAATGTCAATGAATTTTTTGCCACGATTTCCACGTCAGCGTCTTTGGCATCTGATTGCAGCGCTGCTACGGAAAATTTTCCAGTTGACCGCTTTGCCTTGCGAAATGTTGACGAAAAGGAGGTATTGTTGGCCATGTCTGCAATTAAATCTGATGATGAACTACCCTCTCGTTTCATTAGAGCGATTGCACCGGAAATAATTAAAGTTTTAACCCATATATATGTATAACTACAGTTTAACAACATCTAAGTTTCCCACCAGGTGGAAGCAAGCGCTTGTAATACCTATCCCGAAAAGTCCTCTGCTTCTGCTATAAGCGATTATCGCCCAATTAGTCTTCTTTGCTTCTTAGGCAAAGTATTGGAAAAGATTACGACTATTGACTACATTAATAAAAACGGGTATATGACTACCTGGCAGTCAGGATTTCGTCCAAATCATAGCTGTGAAACTGCTATGCTTAAAATTTCGTCGGATATTTACGGAGCTTTGGATATGGACCATCTTACAATTCTCACATTGCTAGATTTCAGCAAAGTATTTGATTCTATTGATCATCGCAAGCTGCTGAAAAGCTATCTCAGGAGTTTTACTTCTCATCATCTGCTGTTCAGCTTTTCAAGAGCTTCATAAGCGGACCTAGCCAATTTGTAAAAGTACAGAATACACTCTCTGATTTGGTGAATCTATATTGCGGTGTTCCTCAGGGATCAATACTTGGTCCCCTTTTGTTCAGCCTTTATATAAACGACCTGACCGACGTAATCCATGATGCTGTGATACATCTATATGCCGACGTCGTGCAGATGTATCTCCACAGACCAATTGGCTTAACGGAGGATTGGGTATGCAGACTGAATCAAGATCTTCAGCGTGTTTATGATTGGTCTGTACAAAACAGTTTAGAACTGAATCCTGTCAAATCAAGTTGCATAGCGATCTATGGAAAAGACATTGATGTCAATAATTTACCGCCGGTACTTATAAATAACACCAGAATTCCCTATGTGGATTCCGCAAAGAGCTTTGGTCTTGAGCTTAATTCGAAGTTCTCCTGCTGCAAAAATATATGGGTGTCTACGGCGGTTGTGGCTAAGGTCTGGGTTGCTAGCCCTGGTTATACCTCATTTTACTTATGGATGCATAACATTTTCATCTCTGGAATCAATTTGTCGTAGAAGACTCTAGGTTGCATTCAATGATGCGTTACGCTATGTATTCAAGCTGCCTCGGACCAATCATATATCACCCTATATATCGACCTTGCTTGGTTGTCCTCTAGAAAACTACTTAACTCAACGCAGATTAAAAGTTCTTCATCAACTGATTTATAATC